>CM062814.1:75708190-78108190 GCA_031772625.1 Pinus tabuliformis
AGCTTGTGCACATTGATTTATGTGGTCTCTTCCTGTTGCTTCATTTTGGCTGCAAGTACTTCTTAACTTTCATTGATGATTTCTCTAGACGCACTTGGGTATACTTCTTAAAACTCAAGAGCGAAGTATTTACCACCTTTATGGCCTTCAAAGCATTCGTTGAAAAACAATCTGGACATCAAATTCTTTAAGCTAAGAATGATAATGGTGGAGAATATGTTAAAAATGCATTCATCCTTTTGCACCGAAAATGGCATTCAAATGCAACATACTGTTCCATACACCACAACAAAATGGTGTAGCTGAAAGGAAAAAACGCACTTTAAAGGAAATGGCTAATTGTATGCTGCAATCTAAAGGACTCAGTCTTAGTTTTTGGGCCGAAGCAATTAATTGTGCAAATTATATAATCAATCGCACTCCTACTAAGGTTCTAGAGATATCACTCCAGAAGAAGCTTGGAGTTCCATTAAACCAGATGTAAGTCACTTTCGTGTGTTTGGAAGTGAAGCATGGGCCCATATTCAGATGAAAAGCATAAAGCCTTAGAACCTAAGAGTGAGAAATGTACTTTTGTTGGATATTCTGAAGATGTAAAAGGCTATAGACTTATTCCATTTAAGTCCAAAAATGTTATCATTAGAAGAGATGTAAAATTTGATGAAAATAAATCGGCCTGCGAGCCTAGTCGGCGGATGTGCCACCTCTTCCATCTCTTCTATCTTTGAGAACATTTCTTCTTCTGATGATGAAAGCGAGGATGATAATCCTTCCCCACCTTCTCAGGATCCTCAACTTCCAAGATGGGTCGTGCTACTCGGGATGCAGCAGGTGATCTTGCCGGTGATCCTACAGATCAGCGACGTACACGTTCTCAGTTTGAAAGAGCCTCTTCTTTACTGGCTCAAGCTCCAGTGAATCATGATCCTGACACTTTTGCAGAAGCTTCAAGCCATCCACATTGGGAAACAGCTATGAATGAAGAATATCATTCATTGATGACAAATGATACATGGGATTTGTTCCTCTACCAAAGGGACGCAAACTTGTTAGATGCAAATGGGTTTACAGAACCAAGTATGGACCAGATGGGAAAGTTAACAAACATAAAGCTCGTCTAGTTGCTAAGGGCTTTTCACAGGTTGAAGGCATTGACTACACTGAAACCTTCTCTCCAGTTGCCAAATGAACTCTATCCGCCTTGTTCTTTCCTTGCTGCTCTTTAAAATGGGAAGTACATCAAATGGATGTTAAATCTGCCTTCTTGCATGGGGACTTGCAGGAAGAAATCTTATGGAACAACCCATTGGCTTCATACAAACAGACTCCAGCCTCGTTTGTCGCCTTAAGAAATCCCTTTATGGCCTCAAGCAAGCTCTCGAGCTTGGTATGCCAAAATGGATAGCTTTCTTTTAGAATCTGGCTTTTCTAGGTGTCATTCTGACAATACTGTCTACACCAAGAAAGTGGGCAACTCTCTCATCATCCTTGTTCTTTATGTTGATGATCTTATTCTTACTGGTAGTGATCCCAACCTTATAAACCATGTGAAGTCCAGCCTTAAAAAGAAATTTGAAATGACAGACTTAGGACACTTACTATTTTCTCGGTCTTCAAGTCTTGCAATCCCAAGAGGGTATTTTCCTTTCCCAGTCCAAGTATGCTTGTGATATTCTTCGTCATTTTACATGGAAGACTGTAAGCCAGCCCCTTCTCCCTTTCAGTCTGGAGTCAAACTTTCAGTCTCTTGTACTTCTCTCCTGAAGTTGATGCTACCTTATACGTCAACTTGTCGGAAAACTCTTGTATTTAACCTTACTCGTCCTGATCTTTCCTTTGTTGTTGGCCTTGTTGCTCGTTTTATGCAAAACCCCCGTGAAAGTCATTGGAAGCAGCTAAAAGAATACTTCGTTATGTTCGAGGTACAATACAGTTTGGGATTCATTACAGTGCCAAAGCAGCTCCTCTGTTAGTTGGTTTCACTGATTCTGATTGGGCTGGTGACCTTGATGATCGGAAGTCTACTGCCGGTTATGTCTTCACTCTTGGTTCAGGACCTATTACATGGGCTTGTAAGAAACAGGCTGCCATTTCTCTTTCGTCAGCAGAAGCAGAGTATCGTGGTGCCGTGGAAGCTAGTAAGGAAGCCTTGTGGCTTCGTCAGATCTATCAGAGTTTGGCTTTGAGCAGCAGCATCCAACCACACTTTGGTGTGATAATCAAAGTGCCATTCAGCTATGCAAAGATCCAGTCCAGCATCAGCGCAGCAAACACATTGAACTACACATGCACTTCATCAGAAAGCTCATTCTTGACCATGTTCTTGAAGTGCATATTGTCCAACGGATGATCAGGTTGCAGACATCTTCACAAAGGCTCTCACAGAGCGAAGTTCACTAAACTTCGATATATGCTTGGAGTTCAGGAAGTTGTCACTAAGGGGGGATAGGCTCTAGTGCCTCCTTCCTTCTCCTATTGTGTCATATTTGTAAATCCTTCAATCCTATCCCAAGTTGTTCTTAAGGGGGGATGTTAGGATATTCCGACACATAGGATATAGTTAAGTTCAACTTGGTCTAGTATAGAGTTAGGTTAGAGTTAGGTAAAGTGTGTTTCTTTACCGTTGTACATTTTGTAACTTACCATCCGACGGTCACGATATGTAGTGATCCGACGGTTCACTCTCACCTCGGTATTACCGACACTTGATCCGTGGCTTGACACCCGATTGGTCCATGAGTTCTATTTAAAGCGCATGGAGGGTCATTGTTCGGGTAATCCGTGCATGAGAGAAGCTTATGTAAATTTTCATTCTTTGATTAATAAATTGTCTGTACCACGTTGGGACAGGCCGTGGACTGTTTACTCCTTGCACTCTGAGGGTTTTAACCACGTCAAAAATACTGGTGTATTGATTTGAGATCTGGTTGTGAGCGGTGTCCTTTTGTATTTTCTTCTGTGGAACTTACCCTGTAAATTCTACATTGATAAGGCGCTCGGGTATTACCCCCGATGCGATGCGATATCGCAATCGGAAATCGGCAAATCACTTTATATGCACTTTGTAATGTTTCCACGCGCTAGTCCGATGCGATGTCGCAATCGGCACTCGACAGGATCTTTTTCTAATGATTGTGTAGCATCTATTCCCCGATGCGATGCGATATCGCTCATCGGCGGTCGGCGTTCTCAAAAAGTCATCGCTTGAAGCCTTAAAGTTATATTGATATCTGGTTGATAAAGCGCAAATTTCAAAATGCCGTTAAATGCAGGGATAAGGTTATGCATGTGTATTTAAAACTTTGCCCCTTCGATTAACGAACACTTGCGTTTAACCGCCAAAATATCTGTTGCACGCTTAAGGGGGTCATTCAGCCGGATAACGGTGTAATAGTCATTTAATGGGTAGCAGGCCTTAAATCACCATTAATGCATCTGCAATATCTTCCCAGTGATTGGATCCGCAGCCACTTTTGAGAATTAATCTCACCACGCTTCAAATGATATATCTTTCCCGTTATGGATTGTCATTGTTATTTCCTTGTTACGATTTCTCTTGCATTTGTGTAGAATTCATCTGTTGAGAGAAGTCTGAGCATGATGGGGAAGAAATCCAAGAGGACCGCGAGCTCCGCTGCTACATCTGTTGCAGGACAAGCTGCCGCAGATAAGAAGAAAGGCCTAATTTCAGACACTACGTGCACTGGTCTCACTAGGACTTCATGGCAGGGCACATATAATCTATTAGAGGCTGAGCAACCGAAAGTGACAGTGACAGAGGCTAGTGTGGATGTACTAAAGAAGTCCGATGCTACTCTCAAAGACTTGGCCGACTCCTTTCTTCACAGGATAGCAGCCAGAGAGCAGGTCCTTCCCTATACTGATGTAGTGCGCTGGGCAATCGAGGAAATTCCAATCATCGATAGAACGTTTCACACAAGGGATGGAAGGATTTTCGGGTCGTTCAAGCCAGAGCACCTAAGGCAAATGTATCATTTTCCCGAGCCGGAGAAAATCTATAACAAAGCCTTCGTGGAAAAATTTGCAGCCGAAAATGAAGTGCAATCCGAGCCCATCCGGGATTGGAGGCAGAATCCGGCCAAACACAAGCACGAAAGCTCGGGTAAGTACTCCGTCAACTCTTTGGCTTCTCCCTATTGCTATGCGGGGATTATGATGTGTAGACTATGGGGGTTACATGACTCTGCTAATTTCGACATAGAAATGGTTCCCCTGATGGAAGCAGCTGTTAATAGTATAATCATGGATTGGGCCACCATTCTTTCTGATAAGTTGGCCGTAGCTGTTCGTGACTTTAGAGCCAAATCCGTAGTCACCGAAAGGAAAATCCCACGATTTTATTATAGTGCTTACATTATGGATACCTTGTGCTTTAATTCTGAGTTTCCTATCCTCGGTTGGAGGTGGACCACCCAAGACCCTTCACCCATTCATTTGTACCATCAGAAATTGTGGAAGTCCTCTTACAAGGACCATTTGTATCAAATTTTCAATGGTTTTATGGTTCCCATTCATTATTCCATTTTTGATCGGCCTATTCCCAAAATCTCCTATCTGGCTTCCTTCGACTTACCAGCTGTAGCAAGTTGGTTCGGAGAAGAGCATTTTACCTATGTTAGGGTTTTCGGGAGCCAAGCCAAGCCGCATGTTCTTCCTTTATATGTTCCAGACAAATTGTTGGCCCGAGAAATCTCCTACCAGATTATGGCCGAGAGTGTCACACAAACTCTCAAGAAAGAAAAGAAGAGGGGCTGGCCCTCTTTTCCCTTGAGAATTGGTGTTTTTACTCTGCATGATCTCAAGCATGCAAAAAAAGAGGCAATAAAGATGCAAGCTTTATCCCTAGCCACTATCCCAAGCAGACTCTATGATCCAAAGAAAATTGCCTACACTGCCCTAGAACAGGCCAAATTAACAAAAGTTGACCATCAAGAGGATATGTTTGATGACCTGTTCGTCGCCGCCGATACAATAGGTGGTGCCAAAGAGCTTGCTAGAATGAAATACAATGATGAGACGTTAACTGAGTTCAATAAACTTAGAGAACAAAGGTTGCAAACTCTGCCTCTAGATTTATTGACAACAACCCCAGCGTCTTCCTCAAGCGAGCCTGGTCGGCAACAGACGAGCCAACCTCCTGTTACAACTAAGGAACAAAAGAAACAACAGGAGGAAAGGCAAAAGAAGCTGCAGGCAGAAAAGCAAAGAAAAGAGCAAGCTGAGAGGCAGAAGAAGGAGCAGATAGAAAAACAACAAAAGGCGCAGAAGGATCAAGAACAGAGAAAGCAGAAAGAGATAGAGGAACAGAGGAAGAAGGAAGAAGAGGAGAAACAAAAGAAAGAACTGGCTGATAGGCAGAAAAAGGAATTGGCAGATAGGCAGAAAAGGGAGCAAGAAGAGAGACAAAGAAAAGAGTTAGAGGAGCAGCAGCAAAAAGGACTAGAGGAGCAGCAGAGGTTAGAACAAGAAAAAGAACGGAGCAAATCCCAAACAGAGCAGCATAAACAGACCTCCATTGATCCTGAATTGCTTAAACAATGGAACCAATTCGATTCCATTATCAGTGGAAAGCAAGGCTCCAAAGACACAGACACCTCTAAGACAAGCGATGCACTAGATACCACTTCTTCTCAGGTTCTAAGCGGAACCAGCGGCCCACCCATTTCAAAGGATGTCGAAGTAATTACTAAAGACCCTTCCGATCAAATTGTTCTCCAGGTGGAAGATATTCCTCCCCTGGATGTTTTCTACAGCCCAAAGTATAAAGCCGTTGTTAAGCGCTCAAGGAAGAGACGAAGGCTTGATCAACCTTCTATCTTTCCTGAGCAAACAGTCACGGGCAATGTAGTCTGGAAGGAGGAATTGGATCCCTCCGATGATCTAACAAAGCTGTCGCAGTATGCGGGAGCTTATTCTGCAGCGACTATTGACAAGGCATCGGAGGTAAGTCTTCTATTGAAGACTAAGGACCAGGAGATTTGTGCATTACAGGCAGAAGTAACCGAGGCGAAAAACAAGGCAGCGCAGGTAGAAGAGCAGTTGCTGGCACAACAGCAAGAAAACAATGTATTAACCCAGCAACTGCAGACTGAAAAACAGAGAATCGACCAGAGCGCAATCCAGAAGCAGAAAGAATTGTCGGAGGCATTGGCACAGTTGAGAGCGGCGAATGAGCTGATGATGAAATCAAAAGACGAGCAAATAGCTCAACTATTAGCGCAGCTTGAAGACATCAAGGGCACCCAGAAAGTGGAGGATTTCAGAGCAGAGGCAGCTCAAATAAATAGCGCATTAATATCTCAGATTAGACTCCTATGCCGACAACTTACTGAGGCTGAGCCATTATGCGAAATATCTACAACAGTATGTCAGCAGATAGAGAAAGCCAGAAATGAGCTAGATCAGGCCGAAGAAACCATAGCCGGATATCTTGATTGGCAAGATTCTGATGTGGGGAAAGCGGCGAATTTGCCCAGAATCTATGAAACGTACAAGGACATACTCTTCACGGAATGGAACACTCAGGTGATGAAAGCGGAAAGGGCAGCTTCAAGGTGTAAAATGATTTCCAGCAATATGATTGATTTAGTCAACAACACACTCTATTTGGCAAACATGATCTCCCAGTGCACACCTGGAAGCATAACAACAGCAAACATGATTGAACAAACAAGTTATCATGACTTGGAGGAACAGGGAAGGTTAATCGCTGGAGTAAATACTTTAACCTCCGAGGCATATTGGCTCTTTCTAATCAAGCCACACACTCAAAGGTCGGCTCTTAAGTGTTTAACAGATGCTCTCGGATGCCTAATCCCCGACATTCAGGATGCCACATATGATGCCCAGCTCACTTCGCGTCTCAACACTCCACCAGAAGTAGAGCCAATGCTGGCGATATGTCAGATGAGGTTTAAAGGCAAAGAGCCCACCTAATGAAGCATTGCTGCCGACTGCCAGATCGCCAAGGAAGATGGAAAAATATTTGTTGATGCCAATTTAATAGCTTTTCTGTTTCTTAGATATTTAGATTAGCTTAGTATTTATAGACCCTTTCATTGTTTTGGAAAGGGTCGTAAAATTTTGTAATAGACTTAAAGGCTGAAGTTTGCACTACTGTGCTTCAGCCTATATTCTTTTGTGAAACTCGACCGATAGTTCTTAATTTAGCGAGAAGGCTGTTTTATACAATTGCGCACTATTGTCTCTTGTTTGGAATGCTTTCTGGTTTGAAGGAAGGACTGTGACATAGCGATTAATATACTGGATTGTTAAGCAGCTTACATGGTACTTTTATCTGCATCTGCGTTCTTTCCTCTTATATGAATTGTTGTGTTATTATTTTTGTTATTGTTGAATACATGTATGCGCTGTAACAGCAAATCTTCATTTCATTCCACTATTGGATGTTTTGTGATATGCCCTCTCTTTTAATCATGCATGTAGCAATGATATGAATGACAAAGTGTAGTAATTCGCTATTATCGCTCTGCATAACTAATTATGCAGAGCAATCTTAAATGGTTTAAACATCTATGCTTTAGTGTTAGAGTCATCTATATGCCTGCCTTAAAGCACAGATTATCAAACGCTACGCTTTAAAAATTGATAAGTCCCGGGATTAGATTATAGTTAGTATATTTCGCCGATAGTTTTAGTTGTTTTCTTATCACCATCATATATCATAAGTCACTCATCCATCCCGTTTACTTATAATTCTTGGGAAACTGGTCCCATTATCCCCAGTCGGAGCCACTATTCCAAACGGAAAAGGAGCTGTACTAAGGTCCGGACCGGGTGGTTTCCCCAATGTTGTTGCAACGATTTTCGGGGCCTCAACATTTTTGGCACTAGAAGGAGGGCATTCAACTGTGAATGGCACATAAGTCCAAGCCTATAAGCCATTCCAAGAGTATTTCCCCCTCCGAATCCCCTCGACCTTCCCATTTGCATACTGGTTCGCCGGTATCCAAACAAGGAGAAGGGGAATCAACTACCACTGCTCAGACCCATCATACCACAGGACAATTAAGTCTTGAATCACCTGAAGTCCAGTCTCTAATCCATAAACTTCAGAGCTTCTCGATTTCACCACAGAAATCTGAGGTATCAGAAAGCAGTGCGACTTCGCAATTCAATCTCACTCACCCTCTCACCAGACTTCAGAGCGAAAAAATCGGTATTGAACCCACTGAGTTTCCTTTACCTAAAAGGAAAAGGGCGAAGAAACTTACTGAAGGATCTGATAGTGAAGAGCTCTCATCCATGTCCTCCATTGCATTTTCTCCTCTGCGAGGTCAACCATCCACTCCCCCATTACAAATTGTCGTTCATCAGGGATCAGAAGCCTCAATATCCCAACCTATTCACTCCTCATCTTTGATCCCTTCCCATACATCTGGAATCCAAACAGTAGTGTCAACCACTGTCGCTATCATAATGGCAGACCCATGGACTAGGCCAGGAGCAGTCAACATGCCTGCACCATTGCATGATCTACCAGATGCTCCCGAAAAATGGCTGCCTAAATTTAATCCAGATGACGGAACCCAGGCTGAAGAACACATTAACAATTTTATGTTAGCAGTTAACTTAAAAGGAGTGACAGAGCAAGATGTTGTTGTAAGACTCTTCCCCTACACCTTACAAGGATCAGCAGGATCCTGGTATTTTTCCTTACCTTCTGGTTCAATTACCAGTTGGAACACATGCCAAGAGCAGTTTCTTACCAAATATGGAGATGATAGGTCCTTAGCTACTTTAATAAACGACCTCTCCAATCTGAGAATAGAGCACAGGGAACCAATAAAGGAGTTTAATGCCAGATTTAATAAACTCCTGAATAAAATCCCTACCGCCTCTAAACCAAGTGAACAAATCCGAAGCGAATGGTATATTACTGCCCTACCTGCCAACATAGCTATTTTTGTAGACAGGGTTGGAAAACCTACCTTAGCTGAAAACATGAGAGAAGCACTTGCTGTTGAAAAGCGCATCAATGCTCTAGAAAAGAAAGCTGCTTTGGAAGATAGAAAAGCTAAAAAAGTCTCATTTAAAGAAGATTCCAAGAAGAAAACCCCGAAGGACCCGTATGACATGGAAGGTTTACAAAAGGTCCTTAAAACGTTGTCTAACGAAATGGTCGAGATAAAGAAGCAGGTGGCCGAAACCTCAAACAAAAGACCATTTAGAACTTATAAGAAAACTGAATCAAAGCCGCCCAATGTTATATCTAACGCAGATTCAGAGCAAGAAGAAGAGGAAGAGGAAACAACTTCACAAACCGATGATGAAGAAGAAGTAGCTGAATGCCACGGAATGGGGATTTTATACTCCCAAACTCTGATACCGAGAATGAAGAAGAAGCCTTTCCGGTTACTACAAGAAGTAAAAGTACTTCTGAACCTGCCCAGGCAACTTCAAAGAAGAGGAGCGCAGGTGCTGCCACAGCAAAGGAAAAAGTCCCCCCAAAGAAGTCGCCTGTAGTAGTTCCCCAAAACCAGCCTTCAACTTCTAATTCTCCTTCAACATCCAAGACATTGGTGGTATCTGATTCAATGGAATATAACATTGTCGATGACATGAAGAAAACTAAAGCAAACATAACCATGTTTGAGCTTAGTAAATTAAAACATCAACAAAAGTTACTTCTTAAAGAATTGAACGCTGTTCCTTCTACACCTCTTCCTAGTGCTAAAGCTGCTAATGATTCAGGCCAGCCCCATCCAAGTATGGTTGAAGCTACCGATTCAGTTCTGATAGGGGACAGATCAAATTCCCATACTCCTCCTTTCCTTTTGACCTATGAGATATATAACAGAAATCTGCACAACTGTTTAATTGACTCTGGGGCATCATCCAACATAATGCCAGCTTCAGTTTGCTCTAAGCTGAACATTGAACCCCAGAAGTCTGCCATTCATATTGTACAGTTGGATAGGACTAAAGTACAGGTTGTGGGAGAAATTAATTCTGTAACCATCAGGTTGTCTGCCGACCCCAGGATTGTACAGAGGATTGACATCTTAATTGCCGACATACCTGAATTTTATGGTTTAATTTTGAGCAGAGATTGGTCCGAAAAACTGCATATGTATATTTCCACAGATTGGTCACATATGCAGCTTCCCTACAAGGGAAAACCAAATCAAATAAGGATCGATCGAGAGAAGCATATGACCCACACAGTTACTGAATTTGAGCAAGAAAACCAACCTGTAGCGTTCAACAACAACATTTTGGGGAACTATTCGTCAGAATCATTCTTTGGCAACTTTCTTGCCCAACCATCTCCTTTTTCAGTCAATCATTTTACATCTCAGATTGAAAATTTTTCACAAACTGATAAGTCCAGATGTTTTAATGATGCTGAGAAAAATGTAGATATTTTTGTTAATACTCCTTTATTTTGGTCTTTATATTTTGATGGCTCTAAGTCCAGTGAAGGCTCAGGAGCAGGTTGCATTTTGGTTAGTCCGCAAGGAGAAAAGACAATGCTGTCTTGTAGGTTAGAATTTGAGTGCACTAATAACACAGCCGAATATGAAGCTTTAGTCCAGGGATTATATAAAGCAATCGGCCTTGAAGTGCGATATCTAAAAGTATTCGGCGATTCGGAAATCATTGTCAAATAGGTGAGGAATGCAATTCATTGTCTTTCAAGTCACCTCAAGCATTATCAATCGCTAGTACAGGATCTTACATCACACTTTTCAGCATTCAACATTTCTTCCATTCCTAGGTCACAAAATTCGGCAGCAGACCTACTTGCCAATGTAGCTTCCAAGCTTTTACCTTCCGCAGACTACAGCCCTGATAGATTTTCCATAGAATTAATTTTTAGGCCTTCAATCCCTGATAATGTCACTAATTGGAGAGTATTTAATCATGATGATGATATTTTGCAATTTTTAACTTCTGAGAAGTCTTATGATAATCAAATCATTGAAGAAGATGAGCATGATTCCCAAATGAAAGAAACACCTCTGGAAAATTCAATTCCTAAGCCTGTGGTAAAGCTAGAATATCTTTATGATATCAAAGACAGATTTAAACCTGCAACCAATGCAAAGATCCAAAGCTCTACCCTAAGGTTTGAGTTGATTAATTTGGGAACTGAGCAAGCTCCTCAAAATGTGAACTTAGGATTAGGACTTTCTTTAGAGGAAAAAGAAGCATTCATTAAACTGTTAAGGAAGAATAAACAAGTTTTTGCTTGGAAATATGATGATCTGAAGACTTATGATACATCTATTATCCAGCATACCATTCCTATGCTTCCTGAGCAGAAACCAATTCAGCAGAAGTTAAGAAAGATACACCCAAACTTAGAAAGCCAGATTAAGTCGGAACTTAACAAACTCTTGAAAGCCAAGATTATCTTTCCAGTCCGACATTCAAACTGGGTCTCTAATATGGTGCCAGTCAGGAAGAAAAATGGTGACATTCGCATTTGTATTGATTTCAGAAACTTGAACAAAGCAAGCTTAAAAGACAATTTCCCATTGCCTACTATGGAGCAAATTCTCCAATCAGTGGCAGGCTCTGAATTGATGTCCTTTCTAGATGGTTTTTCAGGGTACAATCAAGTTCTGGTTCATCCTGATGACCAGCTTAAAACTACATTTAGAACAAAATGGGGAACCTATGCATATCAGAAAATGCCTTTTGGACTAATAAATGCAGGAGCGACTTTCCAAAGAGCTATGGATATAGCTTTTAGAGGGTTAATTAATAGAACAGTGGTGGTCTATCTAGACGACATAACTGTATTCTCTAAAGAGAGATCTAATCATTTGCACGACTTAAATCAGATTTTTCAACGCTGCAAAAGATATGGTATTTCTCTGAACCCGAAAAAGTCATTCTTTGCTCTTGATCAAGGGAAGCTCTTGGGCTTTATCGTATCCAAACATGGCATTTACTTGATCCTGATCGAATCAAAGAAATTTCTGAAATCCCATTTCCCCACAATAAGAAATCAATGCAGTCATTTTTAGGCCAGATCAATTTCGTTAAAAGGTTTGTTCCGGATTTTTCTCAAATTATTTTGCCACTTCAAACGATGATTAGGAAGAATTCAGTCTTTAAGTGGGGATTGGTAGAAAAAGAAGCTTTTGATTTGATTAAGCAATCGATAATCAACGCCCCTTCTTTAAATACTCCAAATTTCTCTAATCATTTTACATTGTATACTATCGCATCCAACTCTTCATATGCTGCTGTACTCACACAACCGAATGACAACAACTTAGAAGCACCCATTTCATTTTTTAGTTCAAACCTTCAGGGTGCCGAATTAAATTATTCCGATGTAGAGAAACAAGCCTTTGCTGTATTCAAAGCAGTCAAACATTATAGACCCTTCCTTTTGAAAACTCACACAAAAGTTATAGTCCCTTTCCCAGCGGTAAGGCAACTATTAATTCAAAAAGAACTGGGTGAAAGAAGGGCCAATTGGGTCACAGCGCTTCAAGAGTATGACTTAGAAATAAAGCCAACAAAGATTGTTAGGGGCCAAGGTTTTTGCAGGATATTGGCAGGAGCATCAAACATTCCTGAATCAAGCGATATGGATCAGACTGAATCAATCAATCAGATAAGTGTCACTGATTCTGAATCTCAATATGCAGATTTAATATTTTATTTGAAGAACGGTTATGCTCCTCCAAATTTATCTTACAAAAATAAAAGGGCCATTAGGTTAAAAGCAAAGAATTTCACTCTTATTGATGATGTCCTTTTTAGACAAAATTATGATTCTATCCTGTTAAGATGTCTTGAGAAACCTGAAGCTCAAAAGGTTTTGCAGGAGCTACATGATGGACCAGCAGGAGGACATTTTGGAGCAGACACAACAGCTCACAAAGTTATTCATGCTGGATATTATTGGCCTACTCTATTTAGAGATGCTCATGAATACGTAAGAAAATGTTTCAATTGCCAAACTTCTAGTGGAAGACAACGGAAATCAGCTTTCCCTCTGCAACCTGTCAACATTGAACAGCCGTTTGAACAATGGGGATTAGATATCATCGGGGAAATTACTCCACCATCTTCCAAACAACATAGGTATATCCTCACTGCTACCGATTATTTTACTAAATGGGTAGAGGCTATTCCTTTGAAGGCAGCGAATTCAGAGGCAATCATCGAGTTCATAGACCAATTCATCATTACCAGGTTTGGTGTCCCAAACGCTCTCGTTTTTTATAATGCTTCCTATTTCTCAGGAAATGCTATATATGATTTCGCTATTAAGAGGGGGTTTAAACTGAAGTATTCTGCTAATTATTATCCCCAGGGAAATTGTTTAGCCGAATCTACCAATAAGAATCTCATCAAAATCATTAAGCGAATTGTTGAACAGAATCATAGAAACTGGCACAAATATTTAGTGTTTGCATTATGGGCTGATAGAATAACACAAAAGGCTTCTATAGGTTCCTCCCCATTTAATCTGGTATATGGAAAAGAAGCAGTATTGCCTACGAATCTTGTTCTACCCTCTTTAGCCCTAGTACAGTACATTGAAGAGACTCCTTCTTCTTCTATCCAACTTAGACATGACCAAATTCTCAAATTAGAAGAAGAAAGGGAAAAAGCCAGAATCACTCATGCCAAACATCAACAAATCATCAAAGCATCCTTTGACTCAGCCTCATCCGGTTCCAAACAGTTTCAAGTTGGTGACTTAGTTCTCAAATGGGACAAGGCCCATGAAGATAAAGGTAAGCATACCAAATTTCAGAAAATGTGGCTTGGACCATTTCAGATCTGTGAAAAGATAGGCCAGTCAACCTTTATATTGCAAGACTTATCAGGGTTGAGAGATTCTCTCCCTGTTAATGGCCTGATCTTGAAGAAATTCTTTAATTGAGAAGGTAATCCCTTCTCCTCTTTGTAGATTTGCGTAGTTTGTAGGATTGGTAGGAAATAAAACTGTAGAGTATCCCCATTGACCTTTTGCTGTGTTTGAAGAAGCTGTCTCACAAAAATAATAAGGATATTTGCTTTTAGATAGTAGAACTCTCAATCAAAAGGAATAATTTTTAGGAAATTAGATATCCTTGTGTTCTGAAACTACAATCTAACTTTTGAAGACTCTTCTCATGATGTAAAAGTTTTGTGAATCATTTTCTGTTTTCAAAACTGGTCTCCAAAAGTTATCCATTTTAAGATAGAAACTAACCCATTTTCATCATCTTCAACTCTTCACCTGTCATCCATTTTCTCTTAAGGAGAAGATTGTTCACCCCATTCACTAAAGTTTATGGTTACTCAGAGTGTAATTCTAAAATATAAAAGATTAAAGATAAGAGGTCTTATTACAAGCCTGCTTACCATGTTCATAGGAAAATAGTTTGACTGACATTACCAATACTGCCTATCAAAACAGGGTAATGGCTTGAAATTTCAAGACAAGAGGTCTCATCACGAGCCAGCTTGTTCAGTTAAATTATTACCAGTGAATGGCATTGTCAACAGCTGGCCACCAAACCAGGACAATGGCTTTTTATCTTATCAATGACAAAGAAGGAAAAACAGATGAAAAATAAAATATGAGAACATGTTTTGGATTCATTCTGTTAATCACACTCTTATGTGAATGGAAAAGTGGACAATACTATGGTTAAAAGGTATCCCTGTCGAGACTATAAACGTTTGCTGGCAACAGAGGCTCTACCTATGACAGAGGGGTTAATTATAAAAGCTGATTTGGGAAAGTTTTCTGTTTTATCATTATAAACCAATAAAGGCCTATTTTAAAAACTTAGAATGTATTTATTTTCTTGAAACTAAATGGGAAGAAGCTAACAGAATAAGTTCACTTTGTTCAGAACGCATGAATATCCAGTTATATTAGAAGTTTCCCCTTATGATTGAGTTTCTATTTTGGAAAAAGCTTAAGTGTTTGTATTAGTTTCAGAGATAACTGGTTCTTCCAGCGAATCGCCAATTGTTGTGCTCTACAACAACCCCCCATTTCATAACATTTTCATTCACACAAAAAATTAACATATGGAATGGGTCCCTTTTAAAATTTAATTGGCATCAATGCTTTTGTGTTCAAAAAGGTATGATAATCAAATGAGTTTATGTATTTAAACCTTTTTGAATAATAGTGTTCCAATAATAAAACAATCTTTTGTTATTGCGATAAAGCGATCGCAAGATCGCATATCGCAATGACATGAGAAATATATCAAAACGGCACCTTGTTCTCCGCCGATGCGATATCACTGTCGGCGATCGGCGATATTCCATGCACACCTAATAAGGGCATATAACTCACGCCCCGACGCGACGCGATATCGGCGATCGGCTATCGGCGCTGCCTCATGTGGGAAAAAACGCTTTAAGTTATAAACCCCGACCTGATGCGATATCGCTATCGGCCGTCGGCAGAATCCCATGCACTTTGATAAGGCGCTCGGGTCTTACCCCCGATGCGATGCGATATCGCAATCGGAAATCGGCAAATCACTTTATATGCACTTTGTAATGTTTCCACGCACTAGTCCGATGCGATGTCGCAATCGGCACTCGGCAGGATCTTTTTCTAATGATTGTGTAGCATCTATTCCCCGATGCGATGCGATATCGCTCATCGGCGGTCGGCATTCTCAAAAAGTCATCGCTTGAAGCCTTAAAGTTATATTGATATCCGGTTGATAAAGTGCAAATTTCAAAATGCCGTTAAATGCAGGGATAAGGTTATGCATGTGTATTTAAAACTTTGCCCCTTCGATTAACGAACACTTGCGTTTAACCGCCAAAATATCTGTTGCACGCTTAAGGGGGTCATTCAGCCGGATAACGGTGTAATAGTCATTTAATGGGTAGCAGGCCTTAAATCACCATTAATGCATCTGCAATATCTTCCTAGTGATTGGATCCGCAGCCACTTTTGAGAATTAATCTCACCACGCTTCAAATGATATATCTTTCCCGTTATGGATTGTCATTGTTATTTCCTTGTTATGATTTCTCTTGCATTTGTGTAGAATTCATCTGTTGAGAGAAGCCTGAGCATGATGGGGAAGAAATCCAAGAGGACCGCGAGCTCCGCTGCTACATCTGTTGCAGGACAAGCTGTTGCAGATAAGAAGAAAGGCCTAATTTCAGACACTACGTGCACTGGTCTCACTAGGACTTCATGGCAGGGCACATATAATCTATTAGAGGCTGAGCAACCGAAAGTGACAGTGACAGAGGCTAGTGTGGATGTACTAAAGAAGTCCGATTGGCCAACTCCTTTCTTCACAGGATAGCAGCCAGAGAGCAGGTCCTTCCCTACACTGATGTAGTGCGCTGGGCAATCGAGGAAATTCCAATCATCGATAGAACATTTCACACAAGGGATGGAAGGATTTTCGGGTCGTTCAAGCCAGAGCACCTAAGGCAAATGTATCATTTGCCCGAGCCGGAGAAAATCTATAACAAAGCCTTCGTGGAAAAATTTGCAGCCGAAAATGAAGTGCAATCCGAGCCCATCGGGGATTGGATGCAGAATCCGGCCAAACACAAGCACGAAAGCTCGGGTAAGTACTCCGTCGACTCTTTGGCTTCTCCCTATTGCTATCCGGGGATTATGATGTGTAGACTATGGGGGTTACATGACTCTGCTAATTTCGACATAGAAATGGTTCCCCTGATGGAAGCAGCTGTTAATAGTATAATCATGGATTGGGCCACCATTCTTTCTGATAAGTTGGCCGTAGCTGTTCGTGACTTTAGAGCCAAATCCGTAGTCACCGAAAGGAAAATCCCACCATTTTATTATAGTGCTTACATTATGGATACCTTGTGCTTTAATTCTGAGTTTCCTATCCTCGGTTGGAGGTGGACCACCCAAGACCCTTCACCCATTCATTTGTACCATCAGAAATTGTGGAAGTCCTCTTACAAGGACCATTTGTATCAAATTGTCAATGGTTTTATGGTTCCCATTCATTATTCCATTTTTGATCGGCCTATTCCCAAAATCTCCTATCTGGCTTCCTTCGACTTACCAGCTGTAGCAAGTTGGTTCGGAGAAGAGCATTTTACCTATGTTAGGGTTTTCAGGAGCCAAGCCAAGCCGCATGTTCTTCCTTTATATGTTCCAGACAAATTGTTGGCCCGAGAAATCTCCTACCAGATTATGGCCGAGAGTGTCACACGAACTCTCAAGAAAGAAAAGAAGAGGGGCTGGCCCTCTTTTCCCTTGAGAATTGGTGTTTTTACTCTGCATGATCTCAAGCATGCAGAAAAAGAGGCAATAAAGATGCAAGCTTTATCCCTAGCCACTATCCCAAGCAGACTCTATGATCCAAAGAAAACTGCCTACACTGCCCTAGAACAGGCCAAATTAACAAAAGTTGACCATCAAGAGGATATGTTTGATGACCTGTTCGTCGCCGCCGATACAATAGGCGGTGCCAAAGAGCTTGCTAGAATGAAATACAATGATGAGACGTTAACTGAGTTCAATAAACTTAGAGAACAGAGGTTGCAAACTCTGCCTCTAGATTTATTGACAACAACCCCAGTGTCTTCCTCAAGCGAGCCTGGTCGGCAACAGACGAGCCAACCTCCTGTTACAACTAAGGAACAAAAGAAAAAACAGGAGGAAAGGCAAAAGAAGCTGTAGGTAGAAAAACAAAGAAAAGAGCAAGCTGAGAGGCAGAAGAAGGAGCAGATAGAAAAACAGCAAAAGGCGCAGAAGGATCAAGAACAAAGAAAGCAAAAAGAGATAGAGGAACAGAGGAAGAAGGAAGAAGAGGAGAAACAAAAGAAAGAACTGGCTGATAGGCAGAAAAATGAATTGGCAGATAGGCAGAAAAGGGAGCAAGAAGAGAGACAAAGAAAAGAGTTAGAGGAGCAGCAGCAAAAAGGACTAGAGGAGCAGCAGAGGTTAGAACAAGAAAAAGAACGGAGCAAATCCCAGACAGAGCAGCATAAACAGACCTCCATTGATCCTGAATTGCTTAAACAATGGAACCAATTCAATTCCATTATCAGTGGAAAGCAAGGCTCCAAAGACACAGACACCTCTAAGACAAGCGATGCACCAGATACCACTTCTTCTCAGGTTCTAAGCGGAACCAGCGGCCCACCCATTTCAAAGGATGTCGAAGTAATTACTAAAGACCCTTCTGATCAAATTGTTCTCCAGGTGGAAGATATTCCTCCCCTGGATGTTTTCTACAGCCCAAAGTATAAAGCCGTTGTTAAGCGCTCAAGGAAGAGACGAAGGCTTGATCAACCTTCTATCTTTCCTGAGCAAACAGTCACGGGCAATGTAGTCTGGAAGGAGGAATTGGATCCCTCCGATGATCTAACAAAGCTGTCGCAGTATGCGGGAGCTTATTCTGCAGTGACTATTGACAAGGCATCGGAGGTAAGTCTTCTATTGAAGACTAAGGACCAGGAGATTTGTGCATTACAGGCAGAAGTAACCGAGGTGAAAAACAAGGCAGCGCAGGTAGAAGAGCAGTTGCTGGCACAACAACAAGAAAACAATGTATTAACCCAGCAACTGCAGACTGAAAAACAGAGAATCGACCAGAGCGCAATCCAGAAGCAGAAAGAATTGTCGGAGGCATTGGCACAGTTGAGAGCGGCGAATGAGCTGATGATGAAATCAAAAGACGAGCAAATAGCTCAACTATTAGCGCAGCTTGAAGACATCAAGGGCACCCAGAAAGTGGAGGATTTCAGAGCAGAGGCAGCTCAAATAAATAGCGCATTAATATCTCAGATTAGACTCCTATGCTGACAACTTACTGAGGCTGAGCCATTATGCGAAATATCTACAACAGTATGTCAGCAGATAGAGAAAGCCAGAATTGAGCTAGATCAGGCCGAAGAAACCATAGCCGGATATCTTGATTGGCAAGATTCTGATGTGGGGAAAGCGGCGAATTTGCCCAGAATCTATGAAACGTACAAGGACATACTCTTCACGGAATGGAACACTCAGGTGATGAAAGCGGAAAGGGCAGCTTCAAGGTGTAAAATGATTGCCAGCAATATGATTGATTTAGTCAACAACACACTCTATTTGGCAAACATGATCTCCTAGTGCACACCTGGAAGCATAACAACAGCAAACATGATTGAACAAACAAGTTATCATGACTTGGAGGAATAGGGAAGGTTAATCACTGGAGTAAATACTTTAACCTCCGAGGCATATTGGCTCTTTCTAATCAAGCCACACACTCAAAGGTCGGCTCTCAAGTGTTTAACAGATGCTCTCGGATGCCTAATCCCCGACATTCAGGATGCCACATATGATGCCCAGCTCACTTCGCATCTCAACACTCCACCAGAAGTAGAGCCAATGCTGGCGATATGTCAGCTGAGGTTTAAAGGCAAAGAGCCCACCTAATGAAGCATTGCTGCCGACTGCCAGATCGCCAAGGAAGATGGAAAAATATTTATTGATGCCAATTTAATAGCTTTTCAGTTTCTTAGATATTTAGATTAGCTTAGTATTTATAGACCCTTTCATTGTTTTGGAAAGGGTCGTAAAATTTTGTAATAGACTTAAAGGCTGAAGTTTGCACTACTGTGCTTCAGCCTATATTCTTTTGTGAAACTCGACCGATAGTTCTTAATTTAGCGAGAAGGCTGTTTTATACAATTGCGCACTATTGTCTCTTGTTTGGAATGCTTTCTGGTTTGAAGGAAGGACTGCGACATAGCGATTAATATACTGGATTGTTAAGCAGCTTACATGGTACTTTTATCTGCATCTGCGTTCTTTCCTCTTATATGAATTGTTGTGTTATTATTTTTGCTATTGTTGAATACATGTATGCGCTGTAACAGCAAATCTTCATTTCGTTCCACTATTGGATGTTTTGTGATATGCCCTCTCTTTTAATCATGCATGTAGCAATGATCTGAATGACAAAGTGTAGTAATTCGCTATTATCGTTCTGCATAACTAATTATGCATAGCAATCTTAAATGGTTTAAACATCTATGCTTTAGCGTTAGAGTCATCTATATGCCTGCCTTAAAGCACAGATTATCAAACGCTACGCTTTAAAAATTGATAAGTCCCAGGATTAGATTATAGTTAGTATATTTCGCTGATAGTTTTAGTTGTTTGCTTATCACCATCATATATCATAAGTCACTCATCCATCCCGTTTACTTATAATTCTTGGGAAACTGGTCCCATTATCCCTAGTCGGAGCCACTATTCCAAACGGAAAAGGAGCTGTACTAAGGTCCGGACCGGGTGGTTTCCCCAATGTTGTTGCAACGATTTTCGGGGCCTCAACAGATTCATAGTGTCAAAATCTGGTATTCACATAGAACCTGACAGAATCAAAGAAATTTCCGAGATATCCATGCCCCATAACAAAAAGACCATGCAATCCTTCCTTGGACAGATCAATTTTGTCAAAAGATTTGTCCCAGATTTTTCACGTATTATTTCTCCCTTACAAAATATGATAAAAAAGAATTCAAATTTCAAATGGGGTCTAGATGAGCATGAAGCATTCAACTTAATCAAACAAGCTATCATCAACGCTCCATCTTTAGCAACCCCAAATTTTTCAGAACCTTTTATCTTATACATGTTTGCCTCAAAGAAATCTTATGCTGCGATTTTAACTCAAGCGAATCAAGAAAAGGCAGAAGCTCCAATCGCATTCTTTAGCTCGAACTTACAAGGTGTTGAACTTAATTACTCAGACGTAGAGAAACAGGCATATGCCGTTTTCAAAGCAATCAAATATTTTAGACCTTTCTTGCTAAAAGCCCATACCAAAGTCATAGTACCGTTCCCAGCGGTAAGAAACCTCCTGATACAGAAGGACGTGGGCGAAAAGAGAGCGAATTGGATCACCGCCTTACAAGAATACGATCTTGAGATCAAGCCAGCACACATCGTGAGAGGTCAAGGCTTCTGCAAGATGTTAGCTGGAGCATCGCAAATTCCTGAGAACTCATCTGAAGAGGTACACACGTATGAGGTAAGCCTAAACGACGCAGAATCATTATATGCTGACACCATTTATTTTCTTAAGAATGGGTATGCTCCATTTCACCTGGATCACACCAAGAAGAGAGCCCTGAGATTGAAAGCTAAACAATACCAGCTCATAAATGATGTTCTGTTTAAAAGAAATTATGATTCTGTGCTTCTTAGATGTCTTGAGAAAACTAAAGCCGAAAAGGTTTTGCAGGAACTTCACGATGGACAAGCAGGTGGATACTATGCTGGAGAAGCCACCGCCCATAAAATCTTGCGTGCAGGATATTACTGGCCCACGCTGTTCAAAGACTCATACAACTACGTAAGGAAATGTCAAGTCTGCCAGACTGCTGCATGGAAACAAAAGAAGTCATCCATGCCATTGCAGCCGGTTAACATTGAGCAACCGTTCAGTCAATGGGGTCTGGACATAATAGGTGAGATCGTTCCTCACTCTTCTAAACAGCATAGGTATATCCTCACGGCAACTGACTATTTTACCAAATGGGTAGAAGCAGTTCCTCTCAAGAGAGCTAATTCTGAAAACATTATTGAATTCATAGATCAATTTATCATCACTAGGTTTGGATTGCCAACGGCCTTAATGTTTGATAATGCATCATATTTTTCTGGAAATGCAATGACTGAGTTTGCGCTCAAAAGAGGGTTCAAACTGAAGTATTCTGCCAACTACTATCTGCAAGGTAACGGGTTGGCCGAATCAACAAACAAGAACCTAATCAGGATTATTAAAAAGACAGTCGACCAAAACCAAAAGAATTGGCACAAAGCGCTGGTAAATGCCTTATGGGCAGATATAATTACAAAGAAAGCTTCTATCGGCACTTCTCCCTTTAATTTAGTTTATGGGAGAGAAGTGGTTCTTCCGACTCACCTAGTCATTCCCTCTTTGTCTTTAGTGCAATATATCGATGAAGTATCTACTTCCTCTTTACGATTAAGACAAATGGAAATAATCAAACTAGAAGAGCAAAGAGAACAAGCTAGGAAAACCCATGCTCATCACCAAGCGCTAATAAAATCTTCTTTTGACTCAAACATAATGACCAGAAAAAACTTTCAGATGGGAGATTTAGTTTTAAAATGGGATAAGGCTCATGAAGAAAAGGGCAAACATACGAAATTCCAGAAGCTGTGGCTTGGTCCTTTTCAGATTGTAGAGGTCATAGGCCCATCGACTTTTGTGTTGCAAGATTTAACAGGCAGGAGAGATTCTCTACCTGTGAATGGACAAATTCTCAAAATGTATTTTCCATAGAAGAGAATTCTTCTAATTTTTGTAGGATAGATTTAATTTTTAGTTTTTATTTTGTTTTGTTTTTCTCTTTTTATGAATAAAACCCGTTGTAAATGATCATTTAAAAAGGATTCATGAAAGAGCACGCCAATTCTCTATCAGATTTTGATTTCGCTTGTACAAATAGCAAAATTTTTGAAAATCTGAATTTTATTATTGACAAATAGAGTTAACTTCGCCTTGATTACGATGCTAGTTTCAACCTCTAAAATCTTTGACAAAAGCAACCTTTGGTAAAGAATTGTTTTGTATCAGCACAATGAAAGGTATCATCAATAATAAAATAAGTATTCTCTGCAAAACTGTTGTTTTCAAAAACTCTATTATTGTCGTCCAGAGCTTTCTTAAGGAAAAACAATGACTTCCTCCCTGCTAAAAGGAAATTGCAGCATTCAGAGAAACAATCCAAGGAAAACACTATATCTCAAAGAATAAGAGGTCTCATCACGAGCCGGCTTATCATGATCACAGATATTATAACTTGCTGACTTTGCCAATACTGTCTACCAAAACAGGGCAACGACTTAAGATTGTTGCAATCAAAATACAAGAGGTCTCATCACGAGCCGGCTTGTTCAGCAAAAGTATAAATCAAGTGAATGACTGTGTCATAATTTGGCCACCAAACCAAGACATTGTTCTTTAGAGAATTAAAAAAGGAAAAGTGTGTCAAAAAGGATTTTTTTTCTCTGGAATGTTGCGAGTAACCTCAAGCAGGAAAAAGGATCATTGTTGGATAACATGGTAACCCTGTCGAGGCTATGGACGCTTGCGGGTAGCAGAGGCTCTACCTACGACAAATGAGCATACTTTTAAGCCAGTACGCAGAGAAGACCTTATTTTATCTTTAATCAAGACCAAGTAATGTCTGGTGCAAATGCAAGAAAAAGCCTGAGGAAGCAAACAATTGGGATATAAAAAGGTTGAGACAAATTATAGTTGACGAGGTGAGGGGTAATCTACTTTATCCGTCCATAACAAAATTTAGACATATAAAAATTTTGTTGTTTCGGAAGTGAACGGTCAATAGAAAAGCAGAGATAACTGGTTCTTCACAGTGAATCGCCATTGTTGTGGTCACCAACAACCCCCCTCTTTGTTTGATATTAGTAATAACATCAAGCAAAGGGGGACCCTTAACCAAAAAATCCAAAAAATATTTTGTTTAAAAAATATTTTGTATTAACTCTCTAAGAGCTATATCGCGTCGCAAAGGTAGAGAGAAGCGTTTTCCCAAAGCGCATAAATACACTGAAAAAGAGAGACGCGAGAACCCATCGCATCGCGTGCATTAAAAGCGCTCAAAAAGGGAAAACCTAAGGAATCGCCGATGGCCGATATGCGACGTCGCACGTCGCAATGTCGCATAAGCAGCACAGAGTGATAAAGCGAAAACCTTGCGATCTTGCGATCTTGCGATCTGCGATCATACAAAACTGCGATCTGCGATATTGGCAATTTGCGATAACGCTTAATGACGTCGCAGTCCTCGATACTGTAATTCCAATTGCAGAAAGGACTCATCACAAGAATTCTCCGGCATAAACGGTAAACCCAAAATTGAGCGCGCACCTTAAGGGAAATTAATGATCGCATGCTTCAGTATCCAAGAATGATTGTATCGCGTTTTTCGAAGAGTCAAATCATGATGAGTGTCAGAATTACGCATTCATTAGAACTTAATGCTTTCATGTCAATCTTTTTGTCATTTCTCTTCTTCTTTGCGTAAACTGCAAGACATGTAACTGATATAAATCTATATGCAGGAAACATCTAAGGAAAAGAGGAAAGCACCAATGGGGTAACAGAGAGAAGATGCCTCCGCAAATGGATGCCGCATGCAGGAAGACCGCAGATTCCAGAGTATCACCCAACAGGCACTGATGAAAATAGACTATCTAAGACTCAGAGTCAAAGGCGCACAAAAGCAGCGTGTTTGCAAAAGATCTTGAAGCTCAGACTGGGTAAAGCAAAAAGAGAAACGCAAAAGAAGGAGGACGCTCCAGAAAAGCCTGGAACAAAGAACGGAAGCAATTCTCGATACAGGGGATTGTCCATACAACGCGACTCCTAACTCATTGAGTCATTCGCACGACCGGAAAATGAAATAGCAACAACAGAATCAGTTCGATTCGAACCTGGGTTGTACTAAGTATACGCACAGCGAATACACCCAGATAGAGAAAGGTTTTCGAAAATATCTTCTAGTCTGTCAGAAATAGGTGCTAGCTCTTGTCATTTCTAATTTTCAAGCTCGAACAAAAGGAAAGGACAACTAGCCGACTCTTTCAGGGCGAACAACGCATTGCTTACAACACTAAGGAGCAGATACAGAAACGGTTAGAAATTAGATTTGATTTTTAGAAATAAATTTGCTTTTAGTAAAAGGGCGGTCATTTGAAGCCATTCCCTAAATTTGTGTAATTAAGATTAATTAGTTAGTAGTATTTAACCCTTCTCATGGCATTTGGAGAAGGGTCCAGAAATCTGTCAAAAAACTTGTCCTCAGAACATGCACTTTTGCACCCTCGGAGGGGGTTTTTGATGAATGGATGGATCAAGATTTATTTATGTTTGCATTTTAATGTCTGTTACTGATGTTGCACTTCTGTACTCTTAGCAGATATTAGAACAAGTAGAAATAAATCGTTATTGCTTGAAGTTTATTACTGAAATCAGTCATAAATGGTACTTTTATCTCTTAACTAATTTCTGCCTATATTCCTAAAGTGATATGCAGCTGAGTTCTTTATATGTTAATGTATGAATGTGTGTATTACCATTTGGCACTTCTGTACGGTGGAGTCATTTATTTGTGCTTGACATATGAATAACTAATTATGCGATATGTTGTTCACAACTGTTTTGCCTAACTTTTTATGCAGAATGGTTTATCTTAATGGATTTCTATTCTTATGATAGCTGAATGATCTTTATTACCAGCTATTGTTCGAAATCTTTTTAGATCGCATAATAGAAGAAAAATACCCCGGGTTAGCATAGATTAGATGTATTGTTTTTCATTAGATTACAATAGCATAGTGTTAGTTTAGAAATTAGAATTAAATTAGCTTAAAATACCCCCCTAGATCAATACCATCAAACTCTACACACACACACACACCCCTCACATTGGGAAACTGGTCCCATTACCCCCAGTCGGACCCGCTACACCAAACGGGCACGGAGCCGCCAACCAGGTTCCCTGACCGGGTGGGTATCCCCCTTGTTTTGACCCGATTTCGGGGCCCTCAACAGGTTGCAATCCGAAATTACCGTAGTTTTATGTAGTAAAATGTAGTGATGAAAACGTTGGATATCTTGAACGGCTGCCAATGCCAATTTCTCCACATGTGAGTATTTTAGCTCAGTTGGATTTAACGTTCGACTAAGGTAATATATCACATGTTCCGTTCCGAATTCATCTTCCTGAACTAAGACCATTCCAATGGTGGAATGGGAGGTGGCGAGATACAAGAAGTAATCCTGGTTGTAGTTGGGAGGATGCAACAATGGTGCATGGGTCAACGCGTGTTTGAGTGCATCAAAAGATTTCTGAGCTATCTCATCCCAAGAGAACTGAGTATTTTTTTTCAACAACCGAGTAAAACCCTTTGTAACTTTGGCGTAGTTAGGAATGAATCGTTGTAAAAAGTTTGCTTTCCCCTGCAAACTTTGGAGTCGGCGAAGACTCGAAGGAGGAGGCAATTTGATGATAGCTTCGAACTTTGAGGGATCAACGCAAATGCCGGCTTTCGAAACTACAAATCCTAGCAATCTACCCGTTTCTATACAGAAGACACATTTGTGTGGGTTCAACCGAATACGATAATGCCTACACCTCATAAAGATTGCTCGTAAATGGACGAGGTGATCAGCTCAATGTAATGAATGAGTAGGAAAATCATCGAGATATGGTTGCACAATGTGTTTGATGTCATGAAATGCATAAGACATCGCCCTTTGAAAAGTTGCTCCAGCATTCTTAAGCCCAAAAGGCAATTTGCAATAAGAAAATGTCCCCCATGGACAAATGAAAGCCGTTTTTGGTTGATCGGCAGGTAGAATGCTGATTTGATTGTATCCGGAAAAACCGTCCATAAAGGAAAATATATCACTATCGGCACAATCATCAATGATTTGATCGATATAGGGAATTGGGTAATTGTCCTTTGGACAGGCTCGATTAATGTCCCTATAATCGATGCATATTCTTATTGTTCCCTGTTTTTTGTTAATTGGAACAATATTCGATACCCAATCCGTTAACGGGATTGGATAAATGAAACCTGCTTTCAACAGTTTTTCAACTTCTGCTTTAATTGCAGCAGCTTTTCGTGGGTGAATCTGATGCAAACGTTGCCAGACGGGTTTAGCATCCGGGTAAGTCTTGATCTCATGAACAACAATCGCGAGATCAATTCCTGGCATTTCCTCATAGGACCAGGCAAACACGTCGCAGAATTCTTGAAATAGGGCCTTATATAATTGAGTTTCGTCATCTGTACATGAGGCACCTATATGAATGCTTTCAACAATTCCGGGTTTAACGGAAATGTCAATAGGAATAGTTCGAGAGATGTTTCCCAAATTTAACTCTGAATTGGGATGTTTCATTGGATTCTGAGGTTCCTTGACATATTCAGTTGTAAAAATTGATGAGAATTCATTTTCAAAATGATCATTCCCGGGTATAAATGAAGATCTGTGATGGAGATCTTCCCATGGTAAATCATCTACACATAGGATTTCACGAATTTGCTCATCAGAGTGAACAAGTTCAGAAAACGTAGTTAAATCTGAGGTTGATGTGAAAAGTGATTCCTCACGAACCACATTCATTAAGTCAATTTCGGTTGAACACAGGTCGGAAAAAGACTGCACGGCTTCATAGGCAATTTCATATGGACTCAAAGGCATGGAATTACCAAATGAGTCTATCTTAGATTCAGAAGGGATGATCCAAGGATCATCATAAATAATGGTGTCTGATGTAATCATATGAATAGTTGCAAATGAAGATGATGCGTTGATTGGAGGAAAAGGAAAAGTTCCTAGTAAACCGACATCTTTAACTGATCCTACTCCAACATCCTTATATGGGATAGTCGTTTTACCAACATGCTGAATACTCTCCGAAGAGGCTGGGTCAGATGAAAAGTAATCCAGCTGGTCTATTGTTACGATCTTTCCATTATGTGGAAACTTTATTACTCGAAAGACCGATGAAACGACCGCTGCCATAGCGTAAGACCAACTTCGACCCAAGAGAAGGTTGTAGTCTAGAGGGGCATCAACCACCTCCACATCTAGACTAACGGTTTTTCCTTCAACCCCTATAGGCAAATCCTGAAGAATGCCAAAAGGATGAAACCCACGGCCATCAAAGGCCTTAAGAATTGTCGGGGATTGATTTAGTGAAGGAGAACCAAGCGATCTCCAACACTGTATTGACATAATGCACGTTGAGGCTCCCTCATCAATTACAGTCCGATGAATAGGCCTGTTTTTGACTATCACTGGGATCTGGAAAGCCATTTGATGAGGGAGACATGGTGTACTATTTTCTAGATCGAAAATTATTAGGTTTGGGTCCTGAACATCAACAGCTCCTATAGCCGACAAAAGTAATTTACGCTGTGCTAGACATGATTGCAACACTTCCAAAGCCGACATTGCTGAGGGTGAAACAGCCAAATCCTCAACAATGTTATAGTTCTGAGCCGCTCTCGCATGTGGATTGAAAGCTGACTTTCGAAGTATACCCTTAGCGGGCGGTTTGATTACCAAGTCTGGATTAGGTTTCTCGATCTGTAGTGGATCGGAACCGGGAGCTGAGGTTGATGTATTAGAATGAGAAGATTCTGCTTCTTTACCATCAACAAGACTTTTACTACCATAATCTTGCGATCGAGTCGCAATCCTTACATGGGACATCATCAATATGGGTTCTTCATTGGCACTCGAGGAAGAACCTATCATCTTGCTGTCTTGACTTGGAAATGGATCCTTCAAAACAGTAGGAGTTTGGGAACCTTTGACGATCTTCGCAACCTCTGCTCGATGAGGGCAGTCTCTTGTAAAATTTTCTTTGTCACAAATGAGACATGGATAACGAGGTTTGCGCTTTTCATCATTGGATTCTGCCTTTTCAGATTTCTCCTTTGAACTTTTGTCCGTTTTATTCTTCTTCTTTCCTTTCTTCTTCCCACCGAATTTTAATTTAGCTGTAGATGACTCTACAACATGAATATCGGCAGAAATCTCTGCAGAAGAATCTCCTGTTGGGGAATCAGGCAAGGTTATAATAGGAGAAGAATTCTTGGAGGATTTCTTCTTACCTTTAGTGTTAACCGTGCCAATCATACCGTCAGCGGCATGAGATCCCGAAGGAGGTGCAGCGATTTGATTTGACTTGGGAAGATCGGGGATCTTTTCGTGTAACATACCTGACTGAGTATAAACCATGTCAAGGTACTATGCTTGAGCAATGACTTTCTCCTCAGTAACCACTCTGGCTTTAGCAACATCTTCAGTGATCTTTGGCAACAAAGATTTTACAAACCACTCGGCCAAGATTTGATCCGGAATAAATACCTTCACTAAACGATGTCGACGTCTCCACTCATGAATATGATATGAAATGTACATGGATGTTGACTATTTTAGCGAAGTTAACAATTCCGTGCCATTGTCATATCGGACTGGCAACTGGAAATGAGTTAAAAACGAGGTAGCTAACTGACTAAAATTATAAAAAGTTCCTCGCAGTAACTCAATGTACCACTTGGCCGTGAGACCAATTAGAGTGCACTGGAAAAGTCTAAGATGGATCGAATCATCTGTGATGGAGTTAGACGCACACCAGAGGTGGTAAGTCATCACATGGTTCGAGGGGTCCTCTCCTGATTTACCTTCGAACTTGGGAATGTCACTGGGCAACTTATTCGACATTGGCGGCCAAAACGGGAGATAATTAATTGGATCGTTCGTTAGGCGCGACAAGTCTGGTAAGTCCAAAGTTGTGATAAATGGTAACTGCCGATTAGGATCTCTAAAACTCTGGGTCATGAGACCAGCCCTAAGAGGAGGATATCCGGGATAACTAGGAATAGGAATTGCGTTCAGGATATTGTATCCTCCCGGAAAACCAGGATTAACCGGACCGTACTGGGGTTGTTGAGGTTGTTGATAAGTGTACCCAGGATACGGTTGATACTGATAAACTGGATGTTGGACAGCAGGACCGAATTGGTACTGTCCCTGGTAAGGTTGATAGGTGAATTGTGGTTGACTTGTGACAACTGTACTTAAACCAGGTTGTCCTACAGGCATCTGAACCATAGTTTGAATCGTGGATCCAGATGGTGGTAAATATGTCTGAGGAGTAGATACAGGAATAGTAGAAACCAGAGCTATTGATACCCCAGAAGTAGGTGGGGTAGATTGAACAGATGTTGCGGCAGTTGCAGCAGTCGTTTGAGATGGAGTACGATGCGCGGTAGGCCTAGACTGAGAAACTACAGAAGGTACAGAAGTTTGAATATTAGACTGGACTGGTTGCTGGGATGTACCAGAAACTAAGGGTTGTCTAGTTTGAGATGAAAACTGTACACTTGGCTACAACACCTGTTGGGTTTGCGATGGATCCCACACTTTGTTCATTCTGGGGTACTGACCCATAACAGGTTGAGAATATTGAGGACCATAACCGGGTTGAGGGTAGGATTGATAATTGAAAGGTACATTTCCCATTCCTTGAACATAAGATTGACCTTGGGGTGGTTGGAAACCTTGGTTCGAGTATTGACCTTGGGGTAGATACCCTTGAGGCACGTACTGATACTGGGGTTGACCTTGAGGTATAAATTGATATTTGGGTTGACCTTGGGGTACATATTGAGTCTGGGGTTGACCTTGAGGAACGTACTGTATCGTAGGTACGTACTGTCCTTGAGGTTGCCCCCCAGGCGGTAACTGGCCACCTTGAGATTGAGAATTGGGAATAGAACCTGACATCATAAGAATGTCTTCTACGCTCAATGGATTTGTACTATTGTTTCCAGTTAATAACCCTTGCTCAATGGGTTGAGGAGATGCTCCCGAAAAAGTACCAGAAAGTGACTGATACCCAAAGGGAATAGAAGGACCGTCGTACAAAAAAGATTCAGGCGATTGAGTAAACATGGACGACTAACCTGACATATTTACGGGAGTATAAAAACCTCTAGGATGGTAAGGAGCACGAGGTGGTGAAAAACTTAACCCTAGGTTTTCCAAATAATTAGTCAAAGAAAGATACCAAGTAGTACTCCTAGGCAGACTGTAAAAAATTGATTCACGCTCCCTTAGATCAAGAACAGGTTGATTTTCAGGGATAGGGATGCCTACTTCTTCTTTCGGAGCAAGTTCTTCAATAGCAATAAGTCCAGAAGGAAGATCTTGGGTAATTAGTCTTTCTACCCTAGGTGAATTAGGACCACTAGAAGTTGGAGAGACAAACCCCGATGTTGGAGTAACAGGTTCAAATATCTCAGGTTCTTCACCTATATTACTAGTAGATGAAAAGCTACCAGCAAGTTCGGAAACTGAAATCGATTGCGGATCGTAACCTGTTACTAGAGTTTGGTAATCAGGATGTACAACCAATGAAGACTCTCCTTCTTCAGGTGACCCAACCTTACTACCACTAGGAGTTACGAGGACTTTCAAGCCTTCAAGCTGGCTTGGGAGTTCTTCAGGAGGTTGGCCCCGAAGTCTACGGGACTTCCTCAATAAATCAGCCATGGTTACAAACTCAGGAGACTGGCCCCGAAGTCTATGGGGCTGTCTTGGTAATTCAGCCACAGTTAAAAACTTTTAACTAATTCACACACAGACAAAGTAAAATCTCAATGAAAAACACCTAAAGCCTCTAAAGAACCAAACAAATTTGAATCACACGCCCAAAGAATCTAGAGATCAAACACACACAAACAGTAACTTTTCGGACCGAAAACACTAGTTGGTGATGAAATCCAACGTCGCAGAATTCAGTACAGAAATGGCGGTTGGAACAGTTACCCCGGAAACCTTCTTAATGAATAGACTGGACCAAGTTCCTCCACTTAACCGTCTCGAGTGAAGTGAACCCCCCAGAAAATCCAAGTGAGTCTAGCCGACGTCTGCTCCAGGTACAGTGGGATCTTCCCACCACTGTCACCTTAGGAAGAATCCTAAAGAATATGGCCACTAAGGTTACCAACTGAGACAAATACACCTGGGGGAACAGTCTACGATCCGATATGCACGCAAGGGCAGAGTAGCAAGCTCAATCCCCTTGAAGGCTCCTTGACATAATCCAAGGTTTACCAACAAGTGACCCCAGGCTCCTTGACAATGGTTAATCCGAGGTTTACCTTTTTAATACGTGAATATCTGGCGTCGTTCCCAATGAGGAAGGATTGATTCCCACACTGGTTCGGACACGATCTCGTGCTTCTCCTTTAAGAAGAGCTTTCCAAGAGCATAAATGCAACAATTGGATTTCTTCCTACCACAAGATACAGCTACTTGTTTGTTTTCACTGTCTTGGAGAGTTAATTACTCTCCTACTCCAAGACACTAGCCTAAGCTAAGTTAGTGTATTAGAGCCCTAGAAATAAAATGTTACTAGGTGAATTTTACTTTAAGCGTTAATTTTAGTGGTTGTTGTTTAAGTCAAGAGGTGGCGAAGATGAAACTCATGGTGTAAAGACTTGACTCGAAATCACTAAAAAGATGCACCTAAGATGATTTAAACAATCTTTTCTCTTCGATGAACTTCTAAACTAAGAAAGAGTTTGAGAATGCAAATACTTTGTAAACACAAATCTTTCTCAATTAAACAAATTAAAAGAAGAGCTTTTTCCTTTCCAAAGCACTCAAAACGAGACAACTAGTTATTTCACAAAAATTTCCCTTTTCTTTTCAAAGCACTCAATCACTACAAAAACAAACTTTTTCCAAAAGAGATTCTTTTTATATTTTGTAAATAAAACACTCAAAACTAATGAAAATGACTAACTTTGAGAGCTACAAACTATAAAAAGCTACTTGAAGTCAAAGCCTACTAAAAGTCTTTTTGAGGATGTTTTACTTAGCTAAATGTGAGCTAAGGACTAATTTATGCAGAATCACAATTAGTCAAAAAACAACAAATCTTTCGTTTTTCTTTTTTAAAAATGAAAATTCCAACTTTCAAATACAAGTTTTTCGAAATTTTGAGATGAGAAAACACAAAGCGGATTCCTCAACAAGGGGAGATTTCATAAATGGTCAGACTCATAAGAAGACTGGTAGACACCAAGGTAATCTGAGGTCCCTACGGCTTCTAAGCTCAGAGCCACTACACAACCAAAAGCGAAAAACAAACCCAACAAGCAAAATTCCTAGGAATTCTACCTAAAACCCTAACACTAATGAAATTAAACCAAGGAAAGTTTTTGACACGGAACAAGCAGGTCTGGGCAATGGCTAAAACCTATAAACAAATTCTAAACTGATAAAAAAGAGAAAAATTAAAATTTTTCAAATTTTTGACAGGGTACGCAGGCAACCTGTTTACACAGGTGCGTTCATGCTCTATGTACAATGGAAAAGTGCGTACAGGTATGCACTGTGCTTAACTCAGAGGGTGCGTACCTCTCCCAAAACTATGAAAAATAAAAACTGACTCAAAATTAACTAAATTCACCCAATCCCACAATCATCAGGTCAAAAACAGAAACATAAAATACAGTTTCTCAGGTTAAAGTATAAACAAGGAAAACAATCAATTCCCCAGTGGAGTCTCCATTTTGTCGCACGGAATGAGTCGATCTTGCAGACAAGATAGACCTTCCTAGAATCTAAAGAAGACCTAATGACAAGCAAACCAACCAGACACTATCTTTCTCTAAATACGCTTTAATAAACAATAGCAAACAAGTGTTTTTAGGGCCTACCTTTGGTCCAACGCAAGCTTGTGGATGCCCTCACTCCTTTGATCCAAATGAGCTCCTTTTTGCGAATCTGCAAACACAAACAAGGCAAACAAATTAAATAGCACCTGAAAAACCAATTGCATAAAACATATTTAACATGAAAGTCAAGGAGTCCATGAAACAAATAACATAAGATACTTGTTGAGAAAAATGAGTTTGATTGTATTAATTCAAAAGAAGAAGAACTTTACAACCTTTGCCTTGACGTTGTACAAGCTCCTCCCAGGGTCCAACAAGAAGTCTCCTCTACTTTGACAAGTTTCACTCACTCCCCAATGACGCCAAAAAGGTATGTGATCTCTCCTCTTAAGCTCAACTAGGAAGTCTTAATTTCACCAGCATTTACCCTCAAAATGTTCAGCTTCTAACCTCCCTAGTCCTCACCCCAATGCCTGTATTTATAGTGCAATGGAGGGAAGTTACTAGGTCCTCCTTCAAAGGGATAGCTCCTCTAGTCAAGGGATTAGCTCCTTCTCTTTTGGGATGCATGAACCACCTCAGAGCGAACAATCCACGTCAAAATTCCTTCTAGAAAACTCTAGAATTAACCCAAAGTGAGTTTTTTAAGATAAAACTTGCTCCTTTTGACTTTCACAGGGGTTCGCACCTACATCGTTAGGGACAGAGCGGGTAGGTACGCAGCTTTTGTACACAGAAGGTGCGGGACCGCAGGTGAATATGAGAGAAAGTGCGGAACCATAGTTACATTGATTTTTAATGTCTTTCTCCCATTTCCAAAGCTTGATTTGAAGAGTTGAGGTCTTAGACTTGCTTAGGAGGACAGTACAAGTGATGATAGACCCATACTGACTGTAAATAATCATAGTGACGATATTTTTGTGTAACACTATTTTTCAAGCCCAACAATTAGAACTGATATATTCTTAGTCTTGGACTCTTTAGAAAATCCTACCTGATGCTCCTAGGTCTAAGGTTGATTTAGCCAAATCGAAGCCAGGCCCTCACCGTATTTGAACCAATTACAGTAGTTGTCTCTACAAACTGCTTCTTCTAACCAGGCAGTATCGTCTACACCTTCACCTTCCCAACCTACCTCTATAAACATTGTTTAGGCCTATAACCCCAAAGGAAATCAACAATCCGATGGGAAGAGGAAGGGACAAGGAAAGAAGAAGAACCAGGAGGGGAAAGGCAATGCAAATAGACCTGACAATGGTGCTGGTGAGGATAGAAAAGAGTCCAAGAAAAAGGTTATGTTTCCATGCAATTTATGCAATAGAGATCATTTGACTCACCTCTGCACTAAGATATAAGATGCTCAGTGCTTGTTAGTGCAGCAAGGGTCCTCTAGCTCTTAAGCTGTTATGACTAACCCTTTTCCCCAAGGGCAGCAATTACTTGCGGACGTGAACTTGAATGCTGGTACCTCCACAGGGGGCAACCAGGAAGGGGAAAATTCCTCAAATGTTTATATGATGAACTCTCATGTCGATATTGCTACACAAGCACACGATTATGGTGAAATGGAAACATTTAAAGCTAAATCTGTTCCCGAAACCACAGACCGACTTCATATTGAGTGACCCTCTAATGAGTCTATACCTCGGATACCAAAAGGTTCCACAAAGTGCTCAACTATTAACCCTAATGCTAGGGCAGCCCAGAACTACTTGATTGTAGAAGATCTGGCTCAAATTCCTTGTGCTATGTCTGCTTTGGAGGTACTCCAATCATGTCCTGCTCAGAGAAGTGCTTTCCTTTTGGCAATCAGTTGGTAGATCCAAAGAATTCTTTAGTGCTCACTTTTGATATATTAAATGTCAAAAAGAGACTTCCTCACCATAGATAAAGTCCACTTACTGGAAAACCAATATTTTTTGGATAGTTATAGATGAGGGAGCTTCCACATGCATAATGTCTATGACATGTTGGAAGGTCATTGGATCACTTTCAGTTGTTCCTTCATCGACTCTCTTGACAACATTTGATGGACATTCTCATATGCCACATGGAATTATCTCGGCCTTTCCTATATGTGTTGGGGGAAAGGTCGTAAATATTGAGGTGTAAATCGTTGATGCCAACCTAGATTATAACCTCCTCTTAGGAAGGAATTGGATTTACGAGATGGATGCCATAGTTTCATCTTTATTCCGCATCCTCTGTTTTCCTCATGAGGGGATAATTGTTAAAATTGATCGGTTAGATTATTCTCTAGGTGACTCCCACGCAACTTCAGATTCTACCGTTCCATTGGTGGATAATCCTTGTCAACCTATTGAGAATTTAGGAGTTGGGATGTACTCTTCGTTGATGGGTATATTCGATCTTCCTCCTCCTACAGCTAGAATCAATGCAATTTCATCCGCCAGGGGGCCTTCACGAAAAGATTTCTTTCAAACTCATTATTTTTCAAACCCTTGGACCTTACCTTCATCTACCACCACATTAGATGGAAGGCAGGTTAGTGGAATGGTATTTCCCATGTTTGCAGCAGAACTTAGCTATCAATCTATCGTTAACTCTACACACAACCATCCCACTCCTTTTTAAAAAGAGGAGTTAGATGGTGATGTGGCTCCATCTTGGACCCTCAACTCTACTTCTGCTCTGGATTTCTTAGATATAGTTTTACCATCTGAAGAAGAAATTTTGGAGGCAATGATGGGTGTAGATCAACCATGGGATGATTTACATCATCGTTCATATTTTCTTCATCCATTGCATGAAGTTGAATCCAGATTCTCCAATCTACTTACTAGAAATGTTTGTATAGTTTTAAACCCTTTGGCTCCAACACAATTATCTGCCACAGGTAATATGTCGATTATCTCAAGAACTGTACCTATAAACATATATAGGATTCCTAACGTTATAGAAAATGTCTTCATTGGAGCTGATTGTTCCCCTGAAGAAATTCAAATTTACACCGACCTCTTTAAAGAGTTTCGAGATGTGTTCACTTGGTATTATGAGGAAATGCCTGGAATTGATCCATCTATAGTCCAGCATGAGATCAAGACGTATGAAAATGCCAAACCTATTCATCAGAAGCTTCGACCGGTTAATCCTCGGAAAGCAGTAGTTATTAAATATGAAGTTGAAAATATGCTTAATGCGGGTTTCATATACCCCGTTCCTCTAACTAAGTGGGTTTCCAATCTAGTCCCGGTAGATAAAAAGAAAGGAACGATCTGAGTATGCATCGAATTTAGGGATTTGAATAAATCTTGTCAAAAAGACAATTACCCCACGCCTTTTATTGATCAAATTATTGATGAATGTGTGGGTAATGAAATTTTTTCATTCATGGATGGATTCTGTTGTTAAAATCAAATTACTATCCATCCAGAGGACTAGCACAAGACAACCTTTATTTGTCCTTGGGGTATGTTTGCATACAAGAAGATGGCTTTTGGTCTTAAAAATGAGGGAGCTACTTTTTAGCGGGCCATGTATTATGATTTCCATGACATCAAACATGTTATCAAAGCATACTTGGATGACTTAGCTGCTCGTTCTTGCAAGAGAATCGATCATCCCATCCACCTTTGGTTAGTTTTTGAGAGATGTCATTTTTATAAAATCGGGTTGAATCCAAATAAGTGTGTTTTTGCGGTCACATTTGGTCGGTTGTTAGGATTCATCGTATAAAATGAAGGGATTTGAGTTGATCCTTTCAAGGTTGAGGTAATAATTTAGTTAGATCCCCCATCTCCCATTCGTCAACTTCAAAGTCTCCAAGGAAAGGAAAATTTCTTCAGAATATTTATAGCAAATTACCCCGAGATTACCAAAGGATTTATGCGTTTGCTTAAGAAAGGAGTTCCATTTTTATGGGACGACTTTGCGCAACGATCTTCTGATGCCTTGAAATAGGCATTATTCTCTGCTCCATTGTTGAGTCCACCAGATTATGGCAGAGATTTCCTTTTGTATCTCGCTGTGGCATAATCAACCATAGGTATGGTTCTAGTTCAGGAGTATGATGCTCTTAGTGAGCATGTAATCTACGACTTCAGTTGAGGCTTAGTAGGACCTGAGCTAAGCTATTCTCCTATCGAGAAATTGGCCTTGGCAGCTGTCCCTGCTGTCCAGCGGCTTCGTCATTATATTTTGATACGCAAAACATTCGTCTTAGCAGTTGTTAATCCTTTTCAGTTTGTCCTTAGTAGGCGAGTGATTGGGGGCAAATATAATCGATGGATTGTTATTTTGCAAGAATTTTATCTCCAGTTCTTGTCATCCAAATCTAAGAAGTCATTGGTTTTTGCGGAATTAATTTCTGAGTTGCCTTGTGAGGAAGCCATTATTTATGGGGAAAATTTCCCCAACAAACATTTATTCCTCATTTCTTCACAAGATCCCTGGTATGGAGATATCATTATATATCTCTAAAATTTGAAGTTCCCACCTGCTTCCTCCAAAGATGAGCGTCAAAAGTTACGTCACCTTGCCAAAAACTATTTTAACATTGGTGATACATTATATTACCGAGGGGTTGATTCAATCCTTAGGCATTGCTTAACTTTGGAAGATGTAGAGTTTGTACTTAATGATTACCACAATGGAGCTTATGGCGGTCATCTATCAGGGCTTGCAACAACCCAAATTTTTTTTCATGTCGACTACTTTTGGCCTTCAATTTTAAAAGATTGTATTGAAGCGATCAAACATTGCCATCCTTGTCAAATTTATACTCGAAAAATTCGCACGCATCCAGCTCCACCTTTTCTTGTTATCACTGTCAGTCCATTTACGAAGTGGGGCATTGACTTCACTACTTGTAATCCGCCTTCGGCAGCGAATCACAAGTACATCATTATGGTTGTAGACTACTTTACGAAGTGGGCTGAGACCATGCCTACTTACAAAAGCGATAGTGAAACAACAACCTTGTTTCTCTTCAATCAAGTTATTTCCCGATTTGGTATCCCAAGAGAGATTGTCACTAATCATGGCAGTCACTTCCAGAATCAATGGATGACCAAATTGGCTTTGAAGTTGGGCTTCCGACAGGAGCATTTGTCTCTGTATTATCCTTAGTCCAATGGGCAAGTCGAAGCCGTGAATAAGTCCCTCAAGGCTATCCTACAAAGGACAATTGACAAAAATCGCTCCAATTGGCACATCATGTTGTACCCGACACTCTAGGCATACTAAACCTTGGTGAAGACTACCACCAGTTTTACTCCTTTTCAATTAGTTTACAGGTTGGAATCTATTTTTCCTATCGAATGTGAAATTTCGTCCCTTAAGCTAGCTATAGAACTTCTTCGAGAGACATCTAGTCTCGAAGAACACCTCGTTCATTTGGAACATCTCGATGAGCAGCGTCGAGATGCTACCATAATAAATGAGGCCCATAAAAAGAAGATTAAAACTTAGTATGATAAATTTGTCTGTCCTCGGGTTTTCTCTGAAGGTGACCTTGTCTTAGTCTATGAACAAGATAAAGACGCCCTGGGGGGCAAGCAAATTCAAGTCTATGTGGTATGGTCCCTTTGTAGTCAAGCGAGTTTTGCAGAAAGTGGCCTACGAATTAATTGATTTTGAAGGGAACAAGCTGGCAGAGCCCCGAAATGGGCTCTACCTTAAAAAGTATTTTTCTTAGGTTTTGGTTGAGCAATTGCTTGTTTGTATATATTGTATTTTTGTACATATTTGTCTGGCATTTTGTGATCTCGACATTCTTTGATCTGCTTTGGAAGGTGTTGATGGATGATTTGATATATTTTAGATTCACCTATGGTGCTTATCGACACACTCGGAATCTTGCTTCTGCAACTTGGGTGATTTATTATCCATCTGGCCAGTTGATAGTGTCAAGGGGAGTATGTATTGGTCTTGCTTTGAATAACATTTCCTAATATACTGCCATTATTAATTTACTATCCAAAGCAATTTCCTATGGGATTGATTCGTTGGTAGTTTATTTAGACTCATAGCTAGTAGTGTCACAATTAAATAACATTTATCGGGTTTGTGATCCTTATTTATATCGCCAATTTTTGAGAGTGAGAATGTTGCAATGATCATTTATTTATATTACATATGTTCACATTCCACGATCTGATAATTCATTAGCAGACTCTATTTCTAATCAAGCATTAGATTGGCATATTAATCATTCATCAAATTAAACAAACATCAAAAAATTTGAATCTGTATATATATCATAAAATTGCCTGTATATAGATAAAGTGTTCAAAAAATAATATACAAAATTGGGACGAAATGCCCTCAAAATTTGGGTTCATGCCCATAATCATGTCCAGTCTATCTATCGACCTGGCTCAGGATGAGCGACTAAAAAGTTAGCTAATGCATTGGCTACATGCCGAAGTATGCGGACCCAGTCCCGTGGTACCCCTACCACGCGGTGCTGTATCTCCTCAGGTAGATCGTCTATGGCTATCATAGGTACCTGGTGAGTCAGTCTCACCAAGTTTCTCTAAAATGCATATAGGACTCTCTCTGTCTCAGCTGCTGCCTCTTCGGCACCTCTTCCGTGATGCCTATGCCTCAGAAATCCATCTGGTCTCACTAGACCCACATCTAGATCATGATCATTTTGTGAGTATTTTGTCTCATCAAAAATATTTCTAAGTTCATTTCATATTTAAAAAGAAAAAGTCTTAAAAATTTACAAAAACTTAAAAAATTGTTACCTATGTCTCCCCATGCTGTGTTTGGTGGCAACACCAAGTTTGGATCTCCTCGAAAATCCATACCAGCATACGGGTAGTCGTCGACTGTGATGATCTGTTGGTCCCACTAGGTGAAAAAATCATCGAAAGTCATCCTAGGCACGTCCCCACCTCCAACACATTTTATCAAGTCAGCTCATCTACCCATTCGAGGATCTTGAGGGCTGCTGATTGAGGCATTGGGACGTAGCCTAGGTACCTTCTTGAAGAAGAATGAGCATAAGATAGTCCCATATCCAAAGTTCTTTGTCTAACCCTTCTGAATAGAGGTCAATTGGCTCTTCATGTTGGTCATAAGAGGCGTGCACCAATAGAAAACCGTGGTAAGGCATTCCACTGCCAGGCTCATGGACACTCGTGAAGCCTGATGCAATGAAGCTGATCCATTTACCCTCGTAATGGTAAATAATAGAATCATCTGAGATAAAATTTCCATGTGTTTGATTGGAATCTGACTTCCAATATTCTCCAGGTGTCCAGGACAGTATATATGTACATAGTCTTCTATTGAAAGACTAATTCTTGTCCTACCAGTCAAATGCACAACCTCCCCTCTTCGGGAGAGACTTGTAATAAAGTAGATGTCTTCAACCTCAATCTGTAGAGGCATCTGGTCTATGATGAAGGCATCATCCTCTGCACTCCAGTAGTGGATTAGCAATTCGAGTAGGCATGTGTTGGCTTTCATGTTTGGAATTTTGAATAATTTTAATAAGCCATAGCCTCTCAATGCGTCTAGTGCATTTTGGTCATTCATTACCTCATTGTCAATTGTGGTATGCTCTCTTTCTCTCCATGTGATGGTCATCCTGAAAAAATTTGAGTTTCAACCGTTAGCTTTTGTGTTTAAACTTTAATTCCCGTACACGTGGGTTCCCTTTACACACAGTTGCGTGTAGGGTCGTCGTATATGCGGGTTGATCATATCCAACCCACGTGTACGCAGAGTTGGATTTTTGGGCATAAATTTCCACGGTCAAAGCTTTATGAAAACTTATAAAAACTATCACAAAGCATTACAAGCATGATTTGAGGGTTACCTGATAACTTTGGTGTGATTTGAACAGTCCAATTGTTCAGAGGCAAACTTGCTCCTTTTTGATCAACAACTCTTTGCTCCAAACAGATATAAAAAAATTGTGAGTCCAAAAGTCATTATATAACTTTGAAATTGTAAAATATTTTTTCAAAAATTGATTTTTGTCTCATGGATTTTTTGACTTGTGGGCTTGGATTGTCGAGAACGGGTTATTTTTCAGGATATTTTGGAGACTTCTTCAAGATGTTATTTCAGTCCTATGACCACTGACCCATCATGGCAGGTATCATTCATTCACTGGCATATAGGTTAGGGAAAACCCTTTTTTACATTGCATCTTGCATACTAGCCTCCGTTCAGCAATACATTAGCCATAGGGTTGACCCCATTGTGTCTTGGTTAACAAACCATGTTCACTCGCCGATTTTTAAACCATGATGTGATGGTAGAGCCATCCTTTACATGGGCATCTTAGTTAGAACCTCACTGACATTGGTTGCCCATGTTGCTATACTGAGTAGGCTCGGGAGTCCTCTTTAGTCCCGCCATGACTTATGCATTGGAGACACATTCTCCTTTCTTCTGCGCTAATTTTTGGCCTTATACCCTAGAGGCTCCTTTTTGTTGAGTTGTACTGCTGCATTGCATTTTGACTATTTGCACCTTTTAGCCTTGCGCCGGCTTCACTTGGACTCGTGTTTAAACCGCTTATTCTACAAAATCAACCATGTGATCACTTAGCTTCTGCAACTTGACGCATCCTTTGACCCATGGAAAGAACATCCATTTGAGTGTCCTTGACCAGTTTTTCCTCCCTGCATTGAGCATAGGAATGTTCCCATCCCATGAACTAGATCATCTATTTCTTTGACACTCATTATTTCCACTATACTATAACATTATTTTTTTCTTTTTCCAGCTTAAAGAAAAAGACAAAAAAATTATATATTCCAAAAAAAGTGGGAATGGGACAACATTTCCATATTTTGTTGGCAGCTAGAGTTAGTCGTGTCACCCTTGAATAAAGCACTCAAAAGAAAGTCTCTCCTCCATTTTTGGCGGGAATTAGTTTGACTTAGGTATGCCTTAACCTTGTTATTGAGTCAGTACTCCTTTGACTGGTTATGTCTTCCAATCATATGGAGAGTTTGCTCGTGCCTCCTACATGATGAACTTATACAGAGTTATCATATGCTGCCATATAGTCATCATTGAGTCGTGCTTTTGTTCAAGGGAAGTAAGCCTGACTTGGCCACGCTGCAGTGTCTATTGACCTATTTTTCAGTCAGCCATCCCTGGTTGTCAGTGTAATGTTTGTCATCACATCAGTTATATTGGTCCTCTTATCATGCCGGTTTGAGAAGGTATCCATTGACTTCCTACTGGCGGGTATTGTCCTTATCGACGACGACATATTGCTTTGAGGGTAGGCCTAGAGTTGCACTCTGGCCCGAGTTTCATTATTGATAGGTCACCTTGTGCTCAGCATTGATCAGTATCATGGGTCTTTGACTGGGTGGTTTCCCTTGTGTTTGACATCAACTTTCATTATCACACATTGGGATTCATGCAGTACCTTGGTTTCCATTTGACCCTATTAGTGGATTCCTCGCCTTTGTGTTAGCTTTCATTATTGGTTGGTTCAGAGGGCTTCTATCATGCACTAGCTACATCTTGTGTACGCCAGAAATGTGCTTCAGTTGGGTTACTACATCTTTTTTTTCTGATTCATTCCACATTATTGGCTTACGGGTTACACTCGCGCTAGATTGATGAAGGATGCCTTAATGCGTTCCTTCTAGCTGATTTGCTCTAGGACAAAGATCTAGAGTCCATTTGGCAGTACCTTGGGGTTTGCAGTCATCAGTGGCAGATTCCTTCGCTATCGACAGTGGGAAACCATCATTGTCCCCTAATTGATAGATTCTTCCAAGTGTTTGACTTCAGCTCATTTATTCGCACTTGTTCGATTGTACTGGGTACCTTGACTCTCATTTTCATTATCAGTGAGTAGTCTCCCGTTTGTTAATGATATACATCAATGACCCGTAATCAAATGATTTCTCACATGGTCTACCTCAGATCATTTATTCCCATTGTGTAGAAATGTACCGAAGCGGTCGGTGAAGACCTTGGGTTGCATCAGCATGTCTTGGTTCACTTGTCAGTTGCCCCTGTTACTGCTAGTTGACACTATCCACCATATATGTTGCAGTTCTTCACAGCGACATCTTATATGATGGCATCTGAGTTGCGATGTAGTATCATTTTATTCCATCATGTTCATTTGGTACTATTGGGATCAATTTTTGACGTCAGTGATCAGCTTCATCTTTCAGCTTCATTGATCATCTTCTTATATGTGATATTCAGACATGTACTTTTTTTTATCACGATCAGATGATCCATTATGTACTTCTATTTCTTTGTACTTGTATACATATTGGATCTACTTGTACTTGATATGCAGACATCTTTACTTTCTCTGAGCATGGGTATGCCTGCCTCAAATAAAATTTTATTTTTGATCTCTTTTTGATGGCTTGGCAGGCTGAATTCTGGTGAAGTCCTTCTCAGTTTCGACAAGATTCTTTCCATACACTTCATACATTTCGGCCATCATGTACTGTTATAGACATTTTTGGGCACTGCAACCCCAAGCATAAAATGTCCATAAACCAAGGGCTCCTAAGTCCCTTAAAGTGTTGTTCCAACCCCTAAAAGAACAAGGTCAACTGATTACAGCTTCTCCAAAAAGTTCTCCATGAAAAACTACTCAGAACTGGTCAAAACTGGATCATTTCACCTGCTCCATAGGCAAAGTGCATTGCATCTCACCTAAATACACACAGTGGGTGCTTTGAATTTCAAAAATCCCTTCTATGGGGTGCGATGGGCAAGAAGAGACAAATGGCAGTGTCAATCCGCGAGGTGGAGAAGCATGGAATCTTCCAGAAACTTCACCTGTGACACTTACCTCTCTGAATTTGACCAGGGATGAGTAAGAGATCATCAGTCTCCAAGTGGAAGAAAGAACTATCAGAGGGAAGACACTAATCAAATCACAAGCTGACTCATCTCCCTTGTAGACATCTATATATGGATCCCTCATCCTAGAGATCCAGAGGCTGGAATTTTTCATCTTGTAAGGAATTGCTGTTGGTTTCTTGAGGTAACATCATAGTGTTGGGTGATCTAAGCTTTTCATGAGGTGAAGAAGGGCTTACTTTCTCAGAGGATGATGCTGGGTCAGAACAACTGGTTGTAACTCTCTTGGCTCTTTCTTGATTATCAATAAAGCTATTCAAGTTTTCCTCCATACTTTTGTGTGATTTATGTTTTATGCATTTGTATGGTCAATTTACATATGATCCTAGATTGTTTATGATAATAGATCTATGTTCTCGTATAGTGTTATGTTGCTTTGATTCTGCAGGTACTCTATGAAGCTGGGTATACAAGAAAGCAAGTAGCAAAGGACTATCAGAAGAGAGAGGAATCGAGCAAGTAACCAAGCGCAAGACATAGGTTGGTCTCCTTTATTCTTCTCTAATCTATCTTTCATAAAGGAAAACGAAAATAGTTTTACTTTGTTTGCTTCTAAGGTAGCTACCAACCTTAGTGGGATTAATAGTTCTACATAGACACTTTTCCCTGTAACAAAATGGCGACTCCACTGGGGAGTGAATAGATTGATTGTTTATCTACGTTTGTTTACTTTATAAACTTACAGACGGAGCCTGAAGTCAAGCCAGCTAGCCTTCGAACTGCATTTGTTATGTAAATGCAAAGTAGATCAACGCTGCTTCAGTCAATCTCCGGGTTTTGTTTATGAATTAAACAACTGATTTACAAGCTTTCTAATTGCCCTCGTGGTGGCTCTCGTAACCTCCTTAGATCTACCCCTGTGATTGATTTACTGATTACCACTTGCTTGGCCAAAATCCCTGAACTGAACTACAAATTGTGACCCGGAACCCAATCAAAGTCTCGTCCCTGGTCCAGTGCACTGTCTGTTCTGTGAATCTAAAATTCAGCACACTTCCCGAGTGTAGTAGGTGCACTGTATTTCAAATTCACTATGTTACAAGTGCGCTGATCAGACTAGGCATTGTCCTAAATTTTGGTTTCTGTGTTCACTCTTTTAAGATCTATTCAAGAGTTTTGTTGCCTATTGTCAGTACACCTCTGTTTGAAACCCCTTTCCTTGCTGTTATTCCGCCTCCATTGTGCAAAGAACTGTAAATGTTTTTATGTATTTTTTGATTCATTTTCAGTTCTCCTTTACAAAGAAGTAGTGTAATTGTACTGTCGTTTCTTGATTTGAAAGTGTCGCAAGTGTCATTTTCGGTCATAGAAGAGAATCTGATTGTTCTTGATAGTCGATTACCCTGTTACTATTGTATTTGATCTGAATTAGTAGTTTTTCTAGTGTCGAAAGCAAGTTTTCATTTCCAAATCGCAAAGTGTTGTCATTGTCTTCATTTTGATTTTGAAAAGAGACTTGTTAGTAATTGTCGCTTTGAAAAATAATTCAGATTTGTGCATTAGCTTTCTTTTTATCATTCACATATTAAGAAGGCTGAAAACAAATACATGCATGTGCATTTCATTTAGATTGTTTGATTGGTTTGATTTAGGAAGGTGTATATAGTGTGTGCTCTTTGCTCTTTGTTGAAAGAATACTATCTCTCTTTCCTTAGTAGCTAGGATTTTCATTGCACAGAGAAGATAAAACGATTGTTTATCATCTTAGATTTCATTTTAGGAATTGTATATCTACATCACGTGGTGAACCTGAAAGGAAAATTTCTTAAGCAAGATCAACTATAAAATAAATTTAATGAATCTAACAACGCTTTGGAACCTAACGCACAACATCTAGAAGTCTATGCTAGAGACGTATTCCGGCATCGTAAAGCCTAGTAACTGTTGTTCTCACTATTGGTTGGGTGATTCCTCCACTTTGAGACGATAAGCACCAGTACGGACTTGTGCTCCCACGTACCGTTGAGTAAATTTTGGGAGACCACAATAGGCTTTATCCTTTATCCATAGGAAGCCGTGTCTGCCGCCCTCTCGATCGCAATGCACTGAACACAGCATTCGGGAAGATTGACTGTCGTACCGTAAAAAGTATTCTGCAGTTTTGTGATTGGTTTGGTAATCCCTTTGCCTAGATTTCCAGAGCAATCCCTTTCTTTCCTTTTCAGACTCCTTAACAGAAAAGGTCCATCTGAGCACTTGTCACTTCAGGCTCATTAAAAATTGAAGGCGACTAGAGTCATCTTTTGTTTTTTCTTGACTCTTAAAAATTGAAAAAACAAGTTGTGTCAAAGCATCTAAAATTCATCTAATTCGGAAACATACTTCCCCTTTATTTTTGGTTGATCGAGTAATCCAAAATCGTGGAAGAAAGTCAATTGAAACCCCGTCGTTCGCGAAGGCTTATGAGTCAACCATCTTTGTCTCCGGAATTGAAACTATTACGGACAAAGAGAACTCGTTTAACTGGTTCCAAATCTCCTGGTAAAGTTAGAACAAGTGTTCCAACAACATCAGAGACTCTGGTTACTCCAAACATCTCTGGCATCCATACCTTTACAGAAGAAGTTCAGCAGCCACCGAGGGACAGTAACTTTGATCCTAGTTTGAAGGTAAACACTTGTGTTACTGAACCAGTTTCATCTACAACCGGTTCAAAGAGTGTTATTTCCCAAACATCTGTCGCTGCAGATTCCCTACCTTCTTCGACACCAGAAATATTTTATGGACCTGACGGTCTACCTCTTCCACCTGGTCTGATTGCTATAGAAGAGATTGTGGAGGATCCTCCATCTATTACTCCATCGCAATTTGGAGTCGGGATCACTCTGTATCCTTCTTCATCGAAAATTAGTCTACTGCCAGCGGAAGCTCCTGTAGAATCGCTAGGTAATCTTTTGGATAGACTAGAAATGTCTAAACAACCGTCGACATCTAGGACTGTGTCATCCGACACAGCGACGACAGAACTTCTTGCTATCACTCCAACAATGTTCGCTGGTATACCATCTGTCCCAACTAGCTCTCAATCGCTAGAAGGGGCCCACTTAGGGGCTATTTCGACAGTATGGTCCATTCCTGTTTGTTCATCCGGAATAGTATCCGGAAACTCTTATGTTGAGTCTCAACAAATTGATCCTTCAGGATGTCAATTTGGGCAGTCCGGTCCTCAAGGGCAAACCATTCCTTTAAGTACCAGATTACCGCCGTATGGGGGGCAGTATACCCTTTCATTGTCTCCTCCGGGAGGACAACCATACTGGAGTTCACAAAAAAATTATGGTTATGCTGGAATTACATCTAGCGGTTGGGTACCGATACTACCTCAAAAACCAAGAGTTGTATATTCAATGCAACAATGTTTACCTATGTCAAATATACCAACTACACCATCTATTGTGAAGGTGTCACAAGTACAAGCGCTGCCTATTGTATGCCAACCTCAGGTTTCTCAGGTTGTAATGCAACAGCCTCTTGACCCTACGAGTCAACCACAATCGCCGACTGGTGGAATGACACAGGCCCAAACGGGTACAATTATCCCTCATCTTGGTCAAACAGTTAGTATCGGGCAACAACACATGGCTTCACAACCATGGCTGGTGCAATACCAACAACCGTAATTCCAACAAGTATACCAAGGATCTGAGCAACAAATCTTTGCAAATAGTGGGCAGCTGTATATTCAAAACAGTCAAAATCAACCATTCTACAATGGTTATGCCCACCAACCTTACTAAAGTTACCAACATCAAATGAATTATGCTGGTATGCAAAGACCCACTGCTCAGGCGATTCCATCTTATCCTGGGTATGCTTCACCTAACCTGAATCAACAGTTACCCTTCGTGGCAACTTTAGAGTTACCGGATTTAAATCGGTTAACAAACGATCCAATCGCTTACGCCCCTTGGTGGCCAGCGATTCCACATAAACTTCCATAAGATATTCCTAAATTTAATGGAAATCCGGGTGAAGATCCGTCGAATCATGTGATGAACTTTCATCTGTGGTGTTTTTCAAACACCCTAACCGATGTTTCGATTAGGCTTCGCCTTTTTCAGAGGGCGTTAACTGGTCTGGCAGCAAAATGGTATATCGAATTTCCCAGAGCTTCGTTTGACAACTTCAGTACCCTAGCCACAACCTTTTTAACCCATTTTCAGTTACCGATAAGGTACGAAATGGGAACAGAACTTCTTACCAACTTCAAACAAACAATGGCCACTCACATATTCGATCATATACATGAGTGGCGACGTCGTCGTAGAATGGTAAAAACGTATGTTCCTGATCAGCTTTTAGCTGAATGGTTTATTAATTCATTATTGCCTTCTATCACGGAAGATGTGGCAAAAGGGGGAGTCGTCACCGAAGAGAAAGTTATCGCTCGTGCACAATATTTAGACTTGATTTACACTCAGTCTGGCATGCTCTACGATAAAATACCTGACGCTCCTCCTCCTAAACCAAACAATGACTCTCATGCCGGCAATGGTGTGATTGGTGCAACAGACACGAGATCGACAAAGGCTACATCTAAAAAGGCCCGTAAGATTTCCAGTCAAAATGAAAAAGAAGAACTTCTTGCCTTAGAAGTAAATGTCATCTCGATAGATAAAGGCAAAGAAACCAAGCAACTAGGAGGCAAGAAGAAAAACAAAGGGAAGAAGAAGAATCAGGAGGAATCATCACCTGAAAAATATTCTGCAAACCCTCCTGAAAATAGGAAACCAAAAAATCCATGCTTTATATGCGATGAGGATCATTGGACATCAGATTGTCCACACAGATCTGAGCTTAAAAAATTCTTCAAGAATTCAAAAACCTCGACAGTATTAACTGATCCATTTCCGAACCGAGGGACAAATCTGGTTGACAGTGGAAATGCTTCCCCGTCTCAAGTGCTAATGTTGTCGGTTTCCAAACAGAAAAATGATGCTTTGATATCAACAAGGAACAAAGATTATGGGAATCCACAGCTATCGAACAACAAGGATAAAGATCAACCTAGTAGTTCGACAACAACTTCGACAGAAGTTGTGCTGCCCATCATTCCTGAGTTGACAATAAAACCGCCAAAGGGAGTAGTACACAAGTCGACATTTAATCCTTGTGCTAGAGCGGCACAACATTATAATATAGTGGAAGATCTGGCCCAATCGCTATCTGCTATGTCGACACTTGAGGTACTGCAAAATTGCCCATCCCAAAAGAAGGCTTTATTATCAGCCATCGGTGGGATAGACCCAAAGGATTCCAATCTTGTGTCCTTTAATCATAAAGGATATGATCCTCAGTTACCAGCTCAACTAGATTTCCTCATTCAAGTGAAAGCCCTCAACAAAACTGTTCATTGAACAATTATTGATGAGGGGGCATCTACATGTATTATGTCGATGAGTTACTGGAAAACTTTAGGATATCCAACCTTGTTGCGATCTTCGATGACATTAAAAGCATTCGACAGACGAACATATACCCCATATGGTATTCTAAGTAACTTGCAAGTTGAACTAGGGGGGAAAACAGTAGAAATAGATGTCGAAGTAATCGACAGAAACCTCGATTACAACATCCTACTGGGAAGACCATGGATATATGCTATGACTGCTGTTGTGTCGACCTATTTTAGGAAAATTGCATTTCCCTTTCAAGGAGGGATTACAATTGTCGATCAACAAACCTTCATCCCCAATGGTACTCAAGTTACGGGAAGCATTCAAATGATCCATGGAAGCCCCCATTCGCTTCAAAATATTGGAGTAGGCCTACTAAAAGACCCTATATTAATGGGAACTTTTACCCTTCTGCCTCCAATAAATTTGGCAGAAGTAGCATCGGTAGGAACCTGCAATATGATATTGTTACACAAAAATATCGTCACCATGATTATTTGCAGTCAGTATGGGTCTATCATCACTTGTACTGTCCTCCTAAGCAAGTCTTAGACCTTAGTTCTTCAAATCAAGCTTTGGAAATGAGAGAAAGACATTAAAAGTCAATGTAACTCTGGTTCTGCACTTTCTCTCATGGTCACCTGTGGTCCCGCACCTTCTGTGTAAAAAAACTGCGGACCTGCCCGCTCTGTCCCTAACGGTGTAGGTGCAGATCCCTGTGAAAGTCAAAAGGCACAAGTTTTATCTTAAAAAACTCACTTTGGGTTAATTCTAGAGGTTTCTAGAAGGAATTTTGACGTGGATTGTTCGCTCTGAGGTGGTTCATGCATCCCAAAAGAGAAGGAGCTAATCCCTTGATGAGAGGAGCTATCCCTTTGAAGGAGGGCTTTATCCCTTTGAAGGAGGACATAGTAACCTCCCTCCATTGCACTATAAATACAGGCATTGGGCTGGTTGCTAAGGAGGTTAGAAGCTGAACATTTTTGAGGGTAAATGCTGGTGAAATCAAGACTTCCTAGTTGAGCTTAAGAGGAGAGATCACACATATTTTTGGATTCATTGGGGAGTGAGTGAAACTTGTCAAAGTAGAGGAGACTTCTTGCTGGACCCTGGGAGGATCTTGTACAGTGTCAAGGCAAAGGTTTTAAAGTTTTTTTTTTTTGAATTAATACAATCAAACTCATTTTTCTCAACAAGTACCTTATGTTATTTGTTTCATGGACTCCTTGACTTTCATGTTAAATATGTCTTATGCAATTGGCTTTTCAGGTGATATTTAATTTGTTTGCCTTGTTTGTGTTTGCAGATTCGCGAAAAGGAGCTCATTTGGATCAAAGGAGCGAGGGCATCCACAAGCTTGCGTTGGACCTAAGGTAGGCCGTAAAAACACTTGTTTGCTATTTTTTATCAAAGCATATTTAGAGAAAGATAGTGTCTGGTTGGTTTGCTTGTCATTAGGTCTTCTTTAGATTCTAGGAAGGTCTATCTTGTCTGCAAGATCGACTTATTCTGGATCTTCTTTGATAGTACATATTGATTTTCAACCATTAGTAGCAGATTATAATCCGCAGTCAGTGTCTGTTTCCGAAATTGCTGGTAGCTTTTCATCTACTAGTGATATAGGTGAAGAACCCAAAATATCCGAGCTTGAAAATGAATTTGCTGCTACTCCGACATCGGGGCTTGTTTCTCCAACTTTTAGTGGTCCTGGTTCACCTAGGGTAGAAAGAGTAATCACCCAATATCTTCCTTCTGGACTTATTGCTATTGAAGAACTTGCTCCAGAAGAAGAAGTAGGCATCCCTATCCCTGAAAATCAACCTATTATTGAACTAAGGGAGCATGAATCAATTTTTTACAGTCCACCTAGGAGTAGTTCTTGGTATCTTTCTTTGACTAATTTTCTAGAAAACTCAGGGTTAAGTTTTTCACCACCTCGTGCTCCTTATCACCCAACACCTAGAGGTTTTTATACTCCCGTCAATATGGCAGGACAGTCATCCATGTTTACTCAATCGCTCGAATATTTTTTGTACGGCGGTCCTTCTGTTCCCTCCGGGTATCAGTCACTTTCTGGTACTTTTTCGGGAGCATCTCCTCAACCCATTGAGCAAGGGTTATTAACTGGAAACAACGGTACCAAGCCGTTGAGCGTAGAAGACATTCTTATGATGTCAGGTTCTATTCCCAATCCTGAACCTTAAGGTGGCCAGTTACCGCCTAGGGGGCAGCCTCAATTAACGCCTAGGGGGCAACCTCAAGGTACACAATTTGCATCTGGGGGGAAACCTCAAGGACAGTACATAACTATGGGATAGTACGTTCCTCAAGGTCAACCCCAGACTTAATATGTACCCCAAGGTCAACCCCAGTATCAATTTATACCTCAAGGTCAACCCCAGTATTAGTATATGCCTCAAGGGTATCAACCCCAAGTTCAAACGTTTGTTCAAGGAACAGGAAATGTACCTTTCAATTATCAATCCTACCCTCAACCCGGTTATGGTCCTCAGTATTCTCAACCAGTTATTGTTGGAAATAATACTGAGAGGGGGGGGTGAATCAGTATTATTAAGCCAAATATTTCCTTCCTAAATTCCAGATGATATACGCTACTTCAGTTAAAACAACCCGCGTATATACGCAACAACAGATAAAGAAACCAGCGTATATAAATTAGACTTGTAATTTGATTATCTTTCAGATGTCAGTTATTAATCTGTGATTCAGATGCACATAAACAGTACCAGAAACAGTGAAACAGAGCAGAAGACAGTCACACACAAGAACACAAGATATAAGGAGGAAACCCAATGTGGGTGAAAACCCCCTACTGCAATTCGTCTCTATCTTCTTTTTAATTGGGAACTTCTCTTTACAATGTCTTGTACTGGAGTAGACTTTACGAGTACACAGGCTGCAACCTGCAGAGAGCTACAACTCTCTCTCGTTTTCCAGCTTTCCTGGAAGGGAGCTCTCAACCCCCTTAGTTCTTGTACTAGCTTGAGATACTAGTACGCAGGCTCCTACGTGCAGAAGGCTGCAACCTTCTCTTTGCTTTCAGGGACCTCGTTTCATTAATTTTCAGACTGGATCCACAAGTAACATCAATCAAACATCAAGAATTTCTGCATAACCCAAACTCCTTTTCACCAATCAAAAGCTGAAACAACTAAGCACTTCTCTGATTACTGAACCCAGAACATAGTAACTGTAATCAAACACCAATTCTAAACCCAGAACACTGCAGCAATAAAACAGAAGCAACTAGAACATAAATCAAGACATATACGCTACTTCAATGTTCATCAACCTGCGAGTATACGCTTCTGTACCACACCCAACCTGCGTATACGCGTTTTTCATTCACAGAAAACGCGTATATATGCACCTTCAATTCACTGAACCTGCGTACAGATCTATAAAGGATAATTTATTCTTTTAAGCATTCAGACATTAGTTAGCCCAGATTTATAGATCAGGAGTGTGCCACATATAACAGATCAAAATCATACAGATACCAATGTTCAAGCCTTGAGATTTAGATCCATTAATAGTCCTTGTCCTTCTTGCGCTCAGGTTCCACCTTCATTCAGATCTAGATCTGCACCATAACCCAATCACCCGTATTCCAGATCTATCACCATATCAGATATTCAATTATTCAGCTGATACCTTGCCACATGATCTCCTTCCTCTTTCATAGTTTTAGGCCTTCCTCAATACCACGGTCCAAAACCATAATAAACCAATACCATCAACTCAATACTAGGGATCAACACGTCTGTCGAGATACCATGGTCCAAAACCATAGGTTCAAATTCCAAGGACTAACTGCCATGGACCAAAGGTAAGATTTCCAACATATACGCGCTTTTCTTTACATGAAAGTGCATGTATACGCATATGCACTTTTATAAAGTCCAACCTACGTGTATACGCGACTTGAGCTTAATGAACCTGCGTATATGAATTTTCTCTTCATTCTTGTAGTCTGAACTGAGATCTGTCATCAGAGAGAGTTGCCATCAAGGACAACACCTGTACCATAGTGTCACACATGTGCCATAATGCAAACAATCTCCCCCTTTGGACTTGATGGCAACCCCAAGATCCTCAAAGTCATTCTCCCCCTTTGTCATCAAGGGCAAAGGGCTGTGCTCCCCCTGAGTTCATGCTGATATTTCTGCTCTGCTGTGCTGAACATGTTCCTCTTGACTGTAGGCAAGATCTGCAAAAAGATGTTCTTCAAGAAGAACCATGACTTAAACATCATAAAGGACCTTGCTATCACCAAAAGACTCAATATATACAACCATCACCCAACCAAGTGGGGATCATCCATCCAACCAAGTGGAGATACAATAGAAATTCACATATGACAATCAATTGCATCAATCATCCCAGGCATAGTGGGGAAACCAAAATAGGTCGTTACATGACCTTGATAAAAAAATATACATGACTAAGCAAAATACCATTGACAATTATCATCTGACAATCACTGTCGATATCAGCAATCAAGTTTTCCTTCTGATCCCTTTCTGTAGCTGATCCACCTGAACCAAAATAGCTTGAGTATTAGAGCCAAGAACTTCTAAGGTAATGCCAACAATGCATTAATTGCTCCCCCTGAACCTGTGCCTGATGATCTCTGACAGACCCATATCAGATGCTCTTCAACTAGAGTCTGCCCTTGCTGATTTTCTTCAAAACTCCATATACGCGACTGCACCTGCACAAATCAGCGTATGTACGCGGATTACCCTCATCCAACTCGCGTACATAAACTTTTTCATAGACAAGCTTCAACAGCAGGATGAAGCATCAACAACTCCCAGCTTCTGTCTGAGATATTCAAAAGTTTCCCGGGGCAGTGGTTTGGTGAGTATATCAGCAACTTGTTCCTTAGAAGGAACATACTCCAATTTGACCTTTTGTTCCAACACTTGTTCCCGAAGAAAGTGATACTTGATTGGTATGTGCTTGGTTTTTGAATGCATGACTGGGTTCTTTGAAATGCTTATTGCACTTGTATTATCACATAAGATAGAGATAGGTGGAGTACAAGTGATTTGAAAATCCTGCAAGGTTTGCATCATCCAAAGGAGTTGTGTGCAACAAGATGCAGCAGCCACATATTCCGCTTCTGATGTAGATAAAGCAATCGAACTCTGTTTCTTGCTGAACCAAGATACTAATCTGGAACCCATAAAGAATGCACCACCACTTGTGCTCTTCCTGTCATCCACGCTTCCGGCCCAATCTGCATCTGTGTAAGCATGAAGTGTGAGATCTGTATCTCTAGGATACCATAAGCCATAGTTTTGAGTTCCTTGAAGGTACTTGAATATTCTCTTCACTGCCTGAAGATGAGTTTCTTTTGGATTTACCTGAAACCTTCCAACTATTCCCACTGCATGCATAATATCTGGTCGGGTACCTGTCAAATAAAGCAAACTCCCAATCATGGATCTATAGGTTGGTTGATGTACTGCTGCTGATTCATCATTTGCACTAAGGCTGCATCCTATAACCATGGGGGTACATACTGGTTTCGAGTCTTCCATGCCATACTTCTTCAAGATCTTCTTGAGGTACTTGGTTTGAGACAAGAAAATATCGCCTTCATTTTGTTGGATTTGTAATCCAAGAAAATATGTCAATTCTCCAAGTAATGACATTTCGAATTCTTTCTGCATCACCAAGGCAAAGCTTTGACTCATGGCTTCTTCATTGCTCCCAAAGATAATATCATCTACATACACAACAAGTATTAGCAATTTGTTATTTTCAATTTTTATATATAGATTGATATCTGCTGATCCTTTTGAAAATCCTTGTTGATGAAGGTATTTGTCCAACCGATAGTACCAAGCCCTTGGAGCTTGTTTAAGCCCATAGAGAGCTTTTTTAAGTTTTCATACAAGATTTGGATCATTTCCAAGGATAAAGCCATCTGGTTGCTCAATGTATACTTCTTCTTCTAAGTCTCCATTCAAAAAGGCTAACTTCACGTCCATTTGAAAAACTTTGAATTTTTGAAAGCTAGAGAGGGAAAGGAACATTCTGATGGCCTCAAGTCTAGCAACAGGAGCAAAAGTTTCTTCAAAGTCTATTCCTTCCTGTTGAGCATACCCTTTGCAAAGAAGCCTGACCTTGTTTCTAATAACTTCCCCATTTTCATTCAACTTGTTCTTGAAGATCCATTTTGTTCCTATGACATTCTTGTCTTTTGGTCTAGGAACCAACTCCCAAGTGTTGTTCTTTTTGATCTGCTCAAGCTCTTCATCCATTGGCTTAACCCAACACTCATCTTTGCATGCTTCTTTTACATTTTGCGGTTCAGTGGAAGAGAGCAATGCCAAATAGCTTGAAGCTTCTGCTATTGTTCTTCTGGTTTGTATACCTGCCTCTTTCTGCCCCAAAATTTGAGATTCTGGATGATTCTTCTAAACATATCTGGATGGAGTCTTCTCTTCTATCCTTATCTGTTCCTATGGTGCCTCTTGGGGTTCTTCTTCATTATCTGCTTGATTTGGAGAGTAGTCTTCATCCTCATCGATATTTTCATGATTTACTTGCCTGGGGATGTATCCTTTTTCATCAACCACTACATCAATATTGTCAATAATTCTTCCAAGTCTTTTATTGTAACACTTATATGCTTTGCTGTAGGGAGAATAACCAAGAAGAATGCCTTCATCTACTCTAGGTTCAAGTTTGCCAAGCTGCTCATCAGTATTCTTAATATAGCATTTGCTCCCAAAGATTTTGAAGTTCTTTACGAAAGGAGTCTCACCATACCACAGCTCATGAGGATTTTGAGTGCTGTTCACCCGGACATTTGTTTTGTTGAGAATAACAACCGCAGCATATGCAGCTTCACCCCAGAAAGTTGCGGGAGTTCCTGACTCATCAAGCATAGCATGAGCCATTTGTTGGACTGTTCTGTTCATTCTTTCCACTACTCCATTTTGCTGAGGAGTTCTAGCTGTAGAGAATTATCTTCTTATCCCATGTTCTTCACAGAAATCGAAAAATTCATTTGAGGTAAATTCCCCACCTCTGTCGGATCTGAGGCACTTGATTTTGTATCCTAATTCATTTTCAACCAAGGCTTTAAAGGATTTGAATTTTTCGAATGCTTCATCTTTGTGCTTCATAAGTCCTAACCAGACAAACCTGGAGAAATCGTCAATGAATAATATCAAGTATTCTTCTCCTTGAGGTGTCCTTTTCCTGAATGGACCACATGTATCTGTATGTACTAGCTCAAGAGGCATGCTAGCTGATCCTTCCTTCTCCGGAAAGTTAGTTCTGGTTTGCTTTCCAAACTGACATGATTTTCATATGGTGTTGTCTGGAACTTTGATATCTGGAAGACCACGAACTGCCTGATATTTGCATGCTTTCCTTATTTGTGAAAAGCTTAGATGCCCCAACCTCCGGTGCCATAACTAGTGCTCATCATCCTTGCTCAGATAGCATTGTTGTTGTCCTTCTTCAAATATGTATAGATAATTTGGAGTTCTTTTACCTTTAATCACTGTTTTACCTGTATCAAGATCACGAACAAGACATCCATTTGATCTGAATATCACCTCGGTTCTTTGATCACACATCTGGCTGACACTTAGAAGATTATGCTTCAATCCATCAACATACAAAACATTTCCAGCTTTAACCTTTTCTTTTAACTGAGCAGTTCCTTTTCCTTTTATAGTTGCAGGAGTATCATTTCCAAAAGAAACTTTCTTTCCTTTTTCTAGAGCAGAATATGATTCAAGTTTTTCTTTATCACCTGTCATATGCTTCGAACATCCACTGTCAATGTACCATAGGTTTTCCTGTCCCTCTGCATAAAAGGCTATCCCACATCTTTCTGTTTGTGGTTCCTTTATTCAACATGTTCTTGTGCTTGAGGCTTGTTCCTTTGTCTGCGGAAACCTGCTCCTGCATTCAGAATCTTCATGACCAAAGTTATTGCAAATAGAACATTCAACATCATTTTCAAGAGCCGAAAAGTTGTTATAGGTCCTTTTTGTAATCCCTGTCATACTTCTGTGTTTTTGAGCTTCTCTAGTCATGATTGTTTTATATGCAACACATTGAGCTGCTTTGTGACCAAAGTTATGGCAAGAGAAGCATTGTCCATTGAAGAAACTTCTGCGGTTATCAAATCTACCAGCCAAATGATTGTAATTTCTATTGTCATCCATTCTTGAAGCAAATTGAGAAGATTTTACCTGTGGCTGGTAGTAGCTTTTGTTCAACCTTAAGAAGGATTGCCCCTGGTTTACCTGATAGTCTTTGTTTGTTATTGATGTAATTCATCCCTGCTTTACCTGGTGATCTCCGTTGTGATTTTGTTCATTTCTTCTTGCTGCATCAAGATAACTCTTTGAGGTGGATGCTTGAGAAGTTTCTCCATTATACCCCAAACCTGTCTTGTTTAGTGGAGAACGATGTACATTGATGATCTCATCCAGAGTTTCAGATCCTTTGACAAACTTAAGATTAATAGCCTTTGTTTTCTCAATCTCTTTTCTAAGGCCAACAATTTCACCTTCTAAATTTTCAAGATATTTTTCCTTTTCATCTATTTGAAATTGTAGAGTATCAATGATCATATTCTTTTCTTCTATACATGTCTTGAGTTTAGAAATTTCATCATAAAAGCTATCCACATCTATAGCATCCATGTAGTCATCATCTTCAAAGGCCATTAAAAGTTTATAGTCATTACCTCGTTCATCTTCATCACTATTTGATAGACCATCACTGTCTTCATGAGTGTAGTAGCTCTTCTTATTTGCATTTTGTTTCTTGTTCCATCTAATAGGTTCCTTTCCCTTGTCGATCTTATCCTTATGAGGACATTTGGCAGCATAGTGACCCACTCTTCCACAAGCAAAGCATTTGAAGGGCAACTTACCTCTGAACCTCTAGCACCCCGTTGAAGATTTCTGACAATATTTGATTCTTCTTCTTCTTCTGACTCATGTCTTGATTCATAGTACTCTCCTTTGCCTGAAGCCTTGAAGGTAACTTCTCTCCTGTCAGATGGACCTCCTTTCCTCATTTCATAAGCAGTTAGAATTCCGTGTAGCTGAGACATAGTAAGGGTTCGTAGATTTTCCTTTTCTTCTATTGCAGACACTTTAGATTCAAACTTGGGGGACAATGACCTTAGAACTTTTTCAACCACAATAGCCTCTTTTATTTCTTCACCCAAGTTTTTCATGCAATTAACAATCTCATCTACCCGAAGGAAATAGTTAGCCACGCTTTCATCATTATACATTTTGAGATTTTCATATTGAATCCTGAGGGTTTGAAGTTTAGCACGCTTTACCTGTTCATCTCCTTCGTAGCTCAAGACAATCTTGTCCCATATTTCTTTTGCAGACTTATATTGCATAACCTTCACGAATTCTATTTGAGATAAGCATCCTAGCAGAGTATTGACTGCTTTAGCATTTGTTTCATATTTCTTCTTCTCGGCCGCATCTGTAGGAGTAGCTGAAGGAAAAGTATAGCCTGTATCTATGATATCCCAAACTTCTGTACCAAGAGATTGAAGATAGGCAGTAACTCTTACCTTCCAATAATTGAAGTTTGTCCCATCAAAAATAGTAATGGAAACTGCAACCTTAGTCACCATCTCCATATCTTGTTTACTTGTAAGCTTTACTGGTTATGCCCTATACACCGCCTTTGGGCAACCCTCTAAACAACTTAGGGATCCTTTTGAGGATCATGAGGACTAATTGAAAGAATGACCTTCCCTATAGGGAAGGTCATTCTTTCTTTGATGGGAGAGAAAGAATGACGATTTGGAGAAGCAAAATTATTTTCCCCCTTTAGTCGGAAGTTTGGGTGGTTCTCGGAAGAAAATAGCGAAAAATATTATCCCTAGGGTCGATACCAACAGGAATGTATAAACCAATGCTTCCATAGATTTGATTTGGTTGATTCTTCCCTCTCGTAGTTGCTCATGATGAATGATCTTCCTTCAAGTGATCAAGCTTCTCTGAAGGACCTGCTCTGATACCAATTGTTGGAAATAATACTGAGAGGGGGGGGGTGAATTAGTATTATTAAGCCAAATATTTCCTTCCTAAATTCCAGATGATATACGCTACTTCAGTTAAAACAACCCGCGTATATACGCAGCTACAGATAAAGAAACCAACATATATAAATCAGACTTGTAATTTGATTATCTTTCAGATGTCAGTTATTAATATGTGATTCAGATGCACATAAACAGCACCAGAAACAGTGAAACAGAGCAGAAGACAGTCACACACAAGAACACAAGATATAAGGAGGAAACCCAATGTGGGTGAAAACCCCCTGCTGCAATTCGTCTCTATCTTCTTTTTAATTAGGAACTTCTCTTTACAATGTCTTGTACTGGAGCAGACTTTACCAGTACGCAGGCTGCAACCTGCAGAGAGCTACAACTCTCTCTCGTTTTCCAGATTTCTTGGAAGGGAGCTCTCAACCCCCTTAGTTCTTGTACTAGCTTGAGATACTAGTACGCAGGCTCCTACCTGCAGAAGGCTGCAACCTTCTCTTTGCTTTCAGGGACCTCCTTTCATTAATTTTCAGACTAGATCCACAAGTAACATCAATCAAACATCAAGAATTTCTGCATAACCCAAACTCCTTTTCACCAATAAAAAACTGAAACAACTAAGCACTTCTCTGATTACTGAACCCAGAACATAGTAACTGTAATCAAACACCAATTCTGAACCCAGAACACTGCAACAATAAAACAGAAGCAGCTAGAACATAAATCAAGACATATACGCTACTTCACTATTCATCAACCTGCGAGTATACGCTTCTGTACCACACCCAACCTGCGTATACGCGTTTTTCATTCATAGAAAAGCGTATATACGCACCTTCAATTCACTAAACCTGCATATAGATCTATAAAGGATAATTTATTCTTTTAAGAATTCAGACATTAGTTAGCCCAGATTTATAGATCAGGAGTGTGCCACATATAACAGATCAAAATCATACAGAGATACCAATGTTCAAGCCTTGAGATTTAGATCCATTAATAGTCCTTATCCTTCTTGCGCTCAGGTTCCACCTTCATTCAGATCTAGATCTGCACCATAACCCAATCACCCTTATTCCAGATCTATCACCATATCAGATATTCAATTATTCAGCTGATACCTTACCACATGATCTCCTTCCTCTTTTATAGTTTTAGGCCTTCCTCAATACCACGGTCCAAAACCATAATAAACCCATACCATCAACTCAATACTAGGGATCAACACGTCTGTCGAGATACCATGGTCCAAAACCATAGGTTCAAATTCCAAGGACTAACTGCCATGGACCAAAGGTAAGATTTCCAACATATACGCGCTTTTCTTTGCATGAAAGTGCGTGTATACGCATACGCACTTTTATAAAGTCCAACCTGCGTGTATACGCAACTTGAGCTTAATGAACCTGCGTATATGAATTTTCTCTTCATTCTTGTAGTCTAAACTGAGATCTGTCATCAGAGAGAGTTGCCATCAAGGACAACACCTGTACCATAGTGTCACACCTATGCCATAATGCCAACAGTTATGGGTCAGTACCCCGGAATGAATATAGTGTGGGATCCATCGCAAACCCAACAGGTGTTCCAGCCAAGTGTACAGTTGTCATCTCAAACTGGACAACTCTTAGTTTCTGGTACACCCCAGCAACCAGTCCAGTCTAACATTCAAACTTCTGTACCTTCGATATTTTCTCAGCCTGGGCCTAGTACACCTTGTACTCCGCCTCAAACGACTGCTACAACTGCCACAACATCTGTTCAATCTACCCCACCCACTTCTGGAGTATCGACAGCTTCGGTTTTTACTGTTCCTGTATCTACTCCTTAGACATCTTTACCACCATCTAGATCTACGATTCAAACTTCGGTTTAGATGCCTGTAGGACAACCTGGTTTAAGTACGGTTGTCACAAGTCAACCACAATTCACCTATCAACCGTACCAGGGACAGTACCAATTCGGTCCTGATGTGCAGTAGCCAGTCTATCAGTATCAACCATATCCTGGGTACACTTATCAACAACCTCAACAACCCCAGTACGGTCTGGTTAATCATGGTTTTCCAGGAGGATACAATATCCCGAATGCCATTCCCGTTCCTAGTTATCCTGGATATCCTCCTCCTGGGGCTAGTCGCATGACCCAGAGTTTTAGGGACCCTAATCGGCAGTTACTGTTTATCTCAACTTTGGACTTACCTGACTTGTCGCGCCTAATGAACGATCCCATTAATTATCTTCCGTTTTGGCCGCCAATGCCGAATAAGTTGCCTAGTGACATTCCCAAGTTCGAAGGTAAATCAGGAGAGGACCCGTTGAACCATGTGATGACTTACCACCTCTGGTGTGCGTCTAACTCCATTACAGATGATTCAATCCGTCTTAGACTTTTCCAGCGCACTCTAATTGGTCTCGCGGCCAAGTGGTACATTGAGTTACCACGAGGCACTTTTTATAATTTTAGTCAGTTAGCTACCTCGTTTTTAACTCATTTTCAGTTGCCAGTCCGATATGACAATGGCACGGAATTGTTAACTTCGCTAAAACAATCGACATCCACTTACATTTCAGATCATATTCATGAGTGGAGACGTCGACGTCGTTTAGTGAAGGTATTTATTCCGGATCAAATCTTGGCTGAGTGGTTTGTAAAATCTTTATTGCCAAAGATCACTAAAGATGTTGCTAAAGCCGGAGTTGTTACTGAGGAGCAAGTCATTGCTCAAGCACAGTACCTTGACTTGGTCTATACTCAGTCGAGTACGTTACACGAAAAAATCCCCGATCTTCCCAAGCAAAATCAAATCACTGTAGCTCCTTCAGGATCTCATGCCGCCGATAGTATGATTGGCACGGTTAACACTAAAAGTAAGAAGAAGTATTCCAAGAATTCTTCTCCCATTATAACCTTGCCTAATTCCCCAACAGGAGATTCTTCTACAGAGAGTTCCGCCGATATTCACATTGTAGAGTCATCTACAGCCAAATCAAAATCTGGTGGGAAGAAGAAAGGAAAGAAGAAGAATAAAACAGACAAAAGTTCAAAGGAGAAACCTGAAAAGGCGGAATCCAATGATGAAAAGCGCAAGCCTCGTTATCCTTGTCTCATTTGTGACGATGAACATTTTACAAGAGACTGCCCTCATCGTGCAGAGGTTGAGAAAATTGTCAAGGGTTACCAAACTCCTGCTGTTTTGAAGGATCCTTTTCTGGCTCAAGACAGTAAGATGATAGATTCATCCTCGAGTGCCAATGAAGAACCCATACTGATGATGTTCCATGTTAGGATTGCGACTCGATCGCAAGATTATGGTAGTAAGAGTCCTGTTTATGGTAAAGAAGCATAATCTTCTCATTCTAATCCATCAACCTCAGCTCCCGGTTCCGATCCACTACAGATCGAGAAACCTAATCTAGACTTGGTAATCAAACTTCCTGCCAAGGGTATACTTTGAAAGTCAGCTTTCAATCCGCATGCGAGAGCGGCTCAGAATTATAAAATTGTTGAGGATTTAGCTGTTTCACCCTCAGCAATGTCGGCTTTGGAAGTGCTGCAATCATGCCCAGCACAACGTAAATTACTTTTGTCGGCTATAGGAGCTGTTGATGTTCAGGACCCGAACCTAATAATTTTCGATCTAGAAAATAGTACACCGCATTTGCCTCATCAAATGGCTTTTCAGATTCCAGTGAGAGTCAAAAATAAGCCTATTCATCGGACTGTAATTGATGAGGGAGCCTCAACGTGTATTATGTCGATACAGTGTTGGAGATCACTTGGTTCTCCTTCGCTAAATCAATCCCCGACGATTCTAAAGGCCTTTGATGGCCGTGCGTTTCATCCTTTTGGCATTCTACAGGATTTGCCTATAGGGGTTGAAGGAAAAACTGTTAGTTTATATGTGGAGGTGGTTGATGCCCCTCTAGACTACAACCTTCTCTTGGGTCAAAGTTGGTCTTACGCTATGATAGCGGTCATTTCATCGGTCTTTCGAGTAATAAAGTTTCCACACAATGGAAAGATCGTAACAATAGACCAGTTGGCTTAATTTTCATCCGACCCAGCCTCTTCAGAGAGTATTCAGCATGTTGGTAAAACGACTATCCCATAAAAGGATGTTGGAGTAGGATTAGTTAAAGATGCCGGTTTACTGGGAACTTTTCCTTTTCCTCCAATCAACGCATCATCTTAATTTGCAACCATTCATATGATTACATCAGACACCATTATTTATGATGATCCTTGGATTGTCCCTTCTGAATCTGAGATAGACTCGTTTGGTAATGCCATGCCTTTGAGTCCATATGAAATTGCCTATGAAGTTGTGCAGTCTTTTGCCGACCCATGTTCAACCAAAAATGACTTAATGAATGTGGTCCGTGAGGAATCACTTTTCACATCAACCTTATATTTAACTACATTTTTTGAACTTGTTCACTCTGATGAGCAAATTCGTGAAATCCTATGTGTAGATGATTTACCATGGGAAGATCTCCATCACAGATCTTCGTTTTTACCTGAGGATGATCGTTTTGAAAATGAATTCTCATCAATTTTTACAACTGAATATGTCAAGGAACCTCAGAATCCAATGAAACATCCCAATTCAGAGTTAAATTTGGGAAACATCTCTCGAACTATTCCTATTGACATTTCGGTTAAGCCCGGAATTGTTGAGAACATTCATATAGGTGCCTCGTGTGCATATGACGAAATTCAATTATATAAGTCCCTATTTCAAGAATTCCGCGACGTGTTTTCCTAGTCCTATGAGGAAATGCCAAGAATTGATCCTGCGATTGTTGTTCATGAGATCAAGACTTAACCGGACGCTAAACCCGTCCGACAACGTTTGCGTCAGATTCACCCACGAAAAGCTACTGCAATTAAAGCAGAAGTTGAAAAATTGTTGAAAGCAGGTTTCATTTATCCGATCTCGTTAACGGATTGGGTATCGAATATTGTTCTGGTTAACAAAAAGCAGGGAAAAATAAGAATATGCATCGACTATAGGGATATTAATCGAGCCTGTCCAAAGGACAATTACCCAACTCCCTATATCGATCAAATCATTGATGATTGTGCCGGCAGTGAAATAGTTTCCTTTATGGATGGTTTTTCTGGATACAATCAAATCAACATTCTACCTGCCAATCAACCAAAAATGGCTTTCATTTGTCCATGGGGGACATTTGCTTATTGCAAATTACCTTTTGGGCTTAAGAATGCCGGAGCAACTTTTCAAAGGGCGATGTCTTATGCATTTCATGACATCAAGCACATTGTGCAACCCTATCTCGATGACTTGCCTGCTCATTCATTACACCGAGATGATCACCTCGTCCATTTACGAGCAATATTTATGAGGTGTAGGCATTATTGTATTTGGTTGAACCCACACAAATGTGTCTTCAGTATAGAAACAGGTTGATTGCTGGGGTTTTTAGTTTCGAAAGCTAGCATTCGTGTTGATCCCTCAAAGGTCGAAGCTATCATCAAGTTGCCTCCTCCTTCGAGTCTTCGCCAACTCCAAAGTTTGCAGGGGAAAGCAAACTTTTTATGACGATTCATTCCTAACTACGCCGAGGTTACAAAGGGTTTTACCCGGTTGTTGAAGCAAAACACTCAATTCTATTGGGATGAGATAGCTCAGAAATCTTTTGATGCACTCAAACACGCGTTGACCCATGCACCGTTGTTGCATCCTCCCAACTACAACCAGGATTACTTCTTGTATCTCGCTGCCTCTCATTCCACCATTGGAATGGTCTTAGTTCAGGAAGATGAATTCGGAATGGAACATGTGATATATTACCTTAGTCGAATGTTAAATCCAACTGAGCTAAAATACTCACATGTGGAGAAATTGGCATTGGCAGCCGTTCAAGCTATCCAACGTTTTCGTCACTACATTCTACTACGTAAAACTACGGTAATTTCATATTGCAACCCTATGATCTACATTTTGACCAAGCAATTGCTAGGGGGCAAGTACTCTAAATGGATCGTTATCCTGCAGGAGTTCGACTTGGAATTTGAGAAATCTAAGTCTAAGAAATCTTTAGTTTTTGCGGAGTTAATGTGTGACTTCCCACGTGCTGACACAGAAACTGTGGCGGAGGAACCCATTGCGGACAATCCTTGTTTCTAATCAGCACTTTAGATCCGTGGTATGGGGATATCATCGTTTATCTCTAGACCCAATCCTTTCGGCCAGAAATTTCACGGTCAGAACGTCGAAAGATTCGTTTCCAGTCCCAAAAATTCAGGATTATTGGAGATACTCTTTATCGCCGTGGGGCGGACTCTATTTTTCGACGTTGCTTAACTCACGAGGAAGCTAAAAGGGTTCTAAATGACTGTCACTCTAGAGCATGTGGCGGTCATATGTCTGGGTATGCCACAACCCAAAAGATATTGTGCACTGGCTACTTCTGGCCGTCTTTATTTAAAGATTATATTACGGTGGTCCGAAAATGCCACAACTGCCAGATTTTTGATCATAAGATGCGCGCTCCACCTGCTCCTCTCCACCCTATAATTGTCATTGGTCCTTTTGCCAAATGGGGTATCGATTTTATTACATGTAACCCTCACTCGGCCGGGGGGCATGCATATATCATCCTTGCAGTAGATTATTTTACTAAGTGGGCCGAGGCGATGCCTACATTTGAGGCAGACGGTAAGACAACTGCAATTTTTGTATTCAATCATATAATTGCTAGGTTTGGTGTCCCACAAGCGATAATCACTTATCATGGGCGTCATTTTCGAAATGTTATGATGACCGAACTTACAGGCCAGCTTGGTTTATGTCACGATAGTTCAACTCCTTATTATCCACAAGCGAATGGTCTGGTTGAATCCATCAACAAAGTTTTAGTTATCATGATCCGACGAATTATTGGGATTCATCGGTCGAATTGGCACAACATGCTATTTTTAGCGCTTTGGGCGTACCGAACTTCAGTAAAAACATCAACAGGGTTCACTCCTTTCCAACTAGTCTATGGTTTGGAAGCTGTGTTACCCATTGAATGCGAAATACCATCACTGCAAATGGCCATCGAGTTACTTCCAGCCACTTCCGAAGAGGAAAAGCGTTTTTTATACTTGACTCAATTAGATGAGAATCGACGTGATGATGCATTGGCGATCGAGACTCACGCAAAACGAATGAAAGCTTAGTATGATCGAAATGTGACCCCTCGAACTTTTTCGGAAGGAGATCTAGTCTTAGTTTATGATCAAGCTAATGATAAATTAGGCGCTGTAAAATTCATTCCTATGTGGCATGGTCCCTATGTTGTCAAGCGAAAGCTAGCCAAAGGGGCTTATGAATTGGTAGACTTTGACGGGGACTCTTTGGGTAAACCCAGAAATGGCCTTTACTTGAAGAGGTATTATGCTTAAAAGAATGGGTATGGAGATTTAGTTAGGATAGTTTTTTCTTTCTAGCTGGTGTGTTTTAGTTTAAATAGTGTTCTTAGCTTAGAGAGTGTTTTTTTCGTCATTATTCCTGCTTATCTTGGTTTTACTCTTGATATTGCAGATGTAGATGCCTCTCCAAACATACATTGGTTTCGCTGATGGTGCTTGTCGTAATACACGGAACATCTCTTCTGCAGCCTGGGTTATCTATTTGCCCTCTGACGAGTTAGTATCTATGCATGGGGTAAGCCTCGGTCAAACAATGAACAAAATTGCTGAGTATAGTGCAGTGATTGAATTATTGTCTGAATCTATTTCATTTGGGATTCGGAGTTTGATAGTAAGGTTAGATTCTGAACTCATTGTATTACAGCTTAATAGAGTGTATGCCATTAGAAATCCAGTGTTATTAAGATTATTTTTGAGAGTGCGTCTCTTGGAACGTGAATTTGATTATATTGAATATCAGCATATTCCAAGGTGTTTAAATACATTAGCAGATGCAATTTCTTCTCGAATGTTAAATAGACATTTGCAATAATCATACATGTACATTTAAAACCATTCCATAACATGATTTACAAGATAAGCTGGTAATAGTGATATATATATATATATATATATATATATATATATATATAGGAGTGTGTCAAAAAATACATCGTCCTCGACCATAGGTTGAAAAACACCTTATGATCGGCAAAAATGATAAGTACAAAAAACAAAAATGTCACATGTGCCCACAATAGGCGATCATCCTATCACTGGTGATGATCTATATAAGAAACCACTGCACGGGCCACCTTGCAAAGGAACCTCCTAAAAGGTCCCGGGACTCCAATCACATAGCGCTGAAGTCGACAAGGAATGTCATCTATAGTGGTCTCAGGAATATCTCCTGTCAAGCGCTCGAGATGACCCTCCAACTCGGCCAAAACCTCTGCTGATTCGTCCTGTGGGGCTGGCGCGGGTGCAACTGGTTGCCTCCTCTCGTAAGGCCAGAGAGCAGCTGGTCGCTGTGGACCCACATTTGCATTTGAAATTTTTACTATCAGTTTTGAGACGATGAAAAAATAACAAAAAAATAAAATAGAAAAATGTTGAAAAGGATTTTACCTGACTTGTCCCACTTCTCTCCTGGTGAAAGAACCATGTCTGGGTCACCACGAAAATCTATCCCAGTGTAAGGGAAGTCCTGAATAGAAAAGACCTGGTTTTCCAGCCATTGGAAATACTCAGGTTTGAATTGAGCAACCTCTGTCCTCTCGTTCGGGTGATGGGCCATGACTGCGACCCATCGCATCAGTTTGGGCTCTCGAGGAAGCCCAGCTCCAACAGTAAGGTGTTGTGGGATCAGCATAGGAACCCTCTCCAGGCCAAAACTCACGACTAAAGCCCCATAACCAAAGGTCTTTAGTCGTCCATTCTTGGCCCTGGTCAGTTGGCCTTTCACATTGGCCAACACGGCATCGCACCAGTTGAAGATGGTGCCTCGAAAGCAATCAACTGCCATACGCATCTGGGATCCGGTGGCAATATGTAATGCGGTAGCTCCGCAAAGTCTAGTAACAGTGAATGAAATCACCATGAGCTCAGGATGGGATATCGTCTTTATGTCTATCCCTTTGTCTCTAGCCTGGCTGTTGCAGTACTCTAGCCGGAGGCTATCGACAGACTGGCCACCTAGCTTAGTCCCGTGTAGAGTCAATTCTTCACCTCTCTTAGGCAAACCAGTCAAGAAATATATGTCCGCCAGCTCAATTTCGAGCTGGTGGCCGCCGATGAAAAAGCACTGGTCTTGTATGCTCCATCTGTCAACCAGCCACTGTAAGAAATCCACCTGAGCCCTCATGCCAGGAATGGCCCAGAATTTGTACAATCCGCACGCCCTCAAAGCATCAAGTGAAGGCTGATGATTCCATGTGGCAGCATCCACGTCCTCATGCTCTCGTTCACTCCAATCTAGCATGATGTACTCTCTGCATCAAGTATAAAGACAAATTAAAATGCTAGAAAATATTTTGTGTGGTCCATTTTTGAGAATTTTTGGGTTCAAAACCCTTGCGGCAGGGACCGCACCTTCCAGGTTAGACACAGTGCGTGGGACCACACTTTGTCTACACAGAAGGTGCGGACCCCGAGCTTTTTCCCAATGGAGAAAAAGTCGGGGTCCACAGGCCCGCAATGGTAAACCTGCGGGCCCCCACGCGCGGGTTTTGCGCCTAAAAATCCTCCCAAAAATGAAATAAAGGACTAAAACAAAAAATTAAACGGTTAAAAATGAAGAGTGGGATGATGTGGATCACCTGGAGAAGACGACGTTCAATTCCGACGGTTGGATTTTCCACAATCTTCATGGGAAGTTTTCTGAGCAAAAGCACTATTTTCTCACCCAAACTCAAACGGTAAAAATGAATTGACAAAGTCCCTTTTTATAAGTTTTTTGAGTAAATAAATTGCAAATTTGTTTATGTTTCACTTTGAAAAGGTATTTTGCGACATTTTTATCCATTTCAAACAGGTATGAGTAATGTTTGTGTTTTTGTGCAGAATAAAGGATTATTCAGGCGAAATCTATCATTTTCGACGAAAAAACATGTAGAGTCATCTTTAAGCTCTTTTATGACTCCTAAAATATGAAAAGATTGTCGAGTGTTTCTTTTAAACTTGTTAAAACGGAATTAAAAGACAGTCCACTTACAGCTCTTTTCCGACCGTAAAAACATGAAAAGATTGCCGGGTTTTTGTCGTTTCAAATTCGATATTGGTCATAAAACGACGTGTCATTGATCGCTTTTTAACTTTTTCGGGTCAAGGGCACTAATAATGAAAAGTACTCCTTGGTCGTAAAAGATCAAGCGGTTCTCTCAAGTATTATTTTATACTTTTTCGGGCTTGGGAGACACAAATTTACGAAAAAGGTCAACCCTGGAGTCTTCTTAAGTTTTTTCAGACTCTCTAAAATTGAAAAACACTGAGTTTCTCCTATACTGGACTCATTAAAATTTCACAGTAAAGGACCTGTTCGATTACAAACAAGAACGAAACACTCCTTCTTAGGGTTTGAATTTAAACTAAGTTGGACTCATCCGAAGGATGAGCTTATAATCAAGCAAATGTTATCCTCCTCAAGCTTGTCAAAAATAAAGAGGTACTTGCCAGAAATGGTGGGGGAAAGAGAGAACAATGAGCCTGTTTGTCATACTTTGTAACCACTCTTGAACACGACACTTTCGTTCACCTGGGTTGGGAAATCCTTTGCCTAACAGTTGATCAAACCACATTGAAAGTCTTTAGCCGGTTTCTGGGTATTAACTTTGGGTCAATTGTCACCAAGCCATATGTCGTGTCGTTATGTGTTCAAGAGGTCACTGCTAATAAGCCATTCACCTGCAAAATATTTTTCATCCATCTTGACCATCCCTGAGTCAGTCCTTGCAACTAAATTTCTTCAACTTGATCTATGATTTCGCGTTGTGGGCTTGCCTACGACAGATCGCTTTCTATCGACATCAGCTCATTATCTAGAAATATGATCTAGGAATCGTCAGTACCTTGAGATCTGCATGCCTCAATGGCAGGTTTCTCGCCTTTGACGACAGTATACATCATTGACTTTCGATCAAAGGATTCCGTGACATGTTCGACATCAACACATTTATTCGCATCTCATGGATTGTACTGGGTACTTTGAGAGCCATTGACATCACTGGTGGTTTCTCTCACACTTGTTAACAATTTACATCATTGACTGGTAATCAAGTGGTTTCTACCATGTTCGACATCAACACATTTATTCGCATGGTTAGAATCGTACTATTTCAGGAAAGTAGAAATGAAGACCCTGGATCTAGTTTCCACAATCCAGGCTGTGAGGAATTTTGTATTCATTATATAATGGACTATTCATAAACAGATGGCTGCGTCCATACTGTGTCCACATGATTCTATACTTGTGATGTTTTACAAGATCATTCCTATACCAGAGCAGTAGTTAGTTTTTCTAGTCAGTTTTGATCTGAGTATGGGAATGCCTACCTCAGCAATGATATGATCTCATATATATATCTTGCATTGAATGTTTTTACAGGTTCCAACCAGGCTCTCCACAAGATGATCCTCGAAATGATAAAGTACTTCACTCTTCCTAAATGATAAGAGATATCTTCGATTGAAAAGATCTTAGAAAATGATATAAACATGGATCATACGCAGGTCTTACCTCCAAGGCCAATGGGAATATTGTAGAAATAAATGTTCCTAGCATGGGAGGAAAACCCAAATCAACGCTCACCAAGCATTTGGATAGATAGGTCTAAGGAATATGGCACCCCTTCAGATCCTTGGTCGCAAGTGTATTACACCGACGAAGGAATTGTTCAATCAATGGTAATTGAAGGGGCACCATGGGAAGATTACCACCATCGTTCCCTTCTTCCCGATTGTGAAGAAGATACTCTTGATGACCTTCATCATCCTTCAGTTTTTGATTTCCTATCAAATGCTGTAAACATGGTGGATTCTGAGCGAAACTTGCCCAACATTGAAGAGACTATAGCCATAAATATCTCGACCAAAACAGATGTTGTAGAGAATATTTATGTTGGCAAATGTTGTTCTCCTTCAGAACTGGAAATATATAACGCTCTTTTTTGCGAATTCAGAGATGTCTTTGCTTGGTCATATAATGAAATGCCAGGCATTGACTCGAGTATCGTTGAACACGAAATTAAGATGTATCCAGATGTCAAACCAGTACAACAACGGCTACAGCAGGTGCACCCCAAGAAAGCCGCCGCCATCAGGCAGAAGTTGAAAAACTTCTCCATGATGGTTTCATTTACCCGGTTCCTCTAACCGATTGGGTATCGAACATTGTTCCTGTTATAAAAAAACAAGGAATGATTAGAGTGTGCATCGATTATAGGGATGTAAATCAAGCTTGTCCAAAAGACAACTACCCTACACCCTTCATTGACCAGATAATTGATGAATGCGCTGGATGTGAAATCTTTTCATTTATGGATGGATTATGTGGGTATAATCAAATAAATATCTGCCCACAGGACCAGTCAAAGATTACATTTATTTGTCCGTGGGGCACATTCGCATATCAAAAATTACCCTTTGGTTTAAAGAACGGAGGGGCAACATTTCAGAGGGCAATGAATTATGCCTTCCATGACATCAAAAACATCGTTCAACCATATCTCGATGACCTTCCGGCTCATTCGCGAAAGAGGACTGATCATCCATAGCATTTAAGAGTGATATTTCTACGTTGCCGACACTACAAGATACGACTCAATCCACACAAATGTGTGTTCTGTGTCAGTTCTGGTCGTTTACTTGGCTTTGTAGTCTCAAAAGACAGGATTCGTCTCGACCCATGTAAGGTTCAGGCAATCATTAATTTGCCTCCACCTTCAAATTTGATTCAGATTCAGAAACTCCAAGGGAAAGCAAACTTCCTGAGGAGCTTCATTCCAAATTACACCGAACTTGGTAAAGGTTATACACGTCTATTGAAAAAGGAAGTGCCCTTCGTCTGGGATCAGGTTGCACAAGCTTCCTTTGATGCTTTAAAAGAATCCCTAATGAAAGCATCATTAATGTACACTCCTGATTATCAAAAAGACTTTAACCTGTATCTGGCTGCAGCAGATACAACCATCACAATGGTTTTAGTTCAAGAAGACAACGGAATTGAACATCCTATATATTATTTGAGTAAGAACTTAAATGATACAGAAAGAAAATATTTTTATGTTGAAAAGCTAGTGCTCGCAGCTGTTCAAGCGATACAGAGATTTCAACACTATGTCCTCTTTCGAAAAACTACCATTCTGTCATATTGCAACCCCATGACTTATATATTGTCGCGACAGTCGCTGGGGGGCAAATATTCAAAATGGATAGCAGTTCTACAAGAGTTTGATATGGAATTTGTAAAATCCAAGTCAAAGAAAGCCCTGGTTTTTGCAGAATTATTATGCGATCTCCCATCATCATCCAATGATGAAACATCCGAAGAAACAATCATGGATGAATCTTTGTTTCTGATATCTTCAAGCAATCCATGGTATGGAGATATAATCATTTATCTCCAAACCCAAAAATATAGGCCTAATACCTCCTGCTCCGAACAAAAACATATTCGATACCAATCCAAAGACTACATGATCGTCGGTAATACACTTTACCGTCGTGGTGTCGATACAGTTCTACGGAGGTGCCTCACCCATGAGGAGGCCGAAAAAGTCCTGAATGATTGCCATTTAGGCGCGTGTGGGGGGCATCAATCCGGTTACGCTACGACGCAAATTTTTTTACGAGCAGGATACTTCTGGCCAACAATGTTCAAATATTGCATAACTGCAGTCAGAAGTTGCCATGCCTATCAAATTTTCGATAGCAAAACCAGAAGACCACCCACACCTCTACAACCAATAGTTGTTGTTGGACCATTTGCCAAATGGGGCATCGATTTCATGACATGTAACCCCACCTCAACCGGGGGCATGGGTATATCATAATCGCAGTGGACTATTTTACCAAATGGGTCGAGGCGATGCCTACATTAGATAACACTGGTGAAACAACTGCCCTTTTCCTTTTTAATCATGTAGTCGCCAGATTTGGCATTCCATAGGCTATAGTCACAGATCATGGATCGCATTTTCGCAATCACATGATGGTCGAATTAGCTGCCAAATTAGGGTTGTCCCACGACAGCTCTACTCCATACTACCCACAGGCCAATGGACAAGTTGAATCAATCAACAAGGTCCTGAAGCGCATGCTGCAAAGGATGATTGGAGTCCACAAAAGGAGTTGGCACCTGATCCTGTACTCAGCCTTGTGGGCATACCGAACATTGGTAAGGAATGCGACCGGGTTTACACCTTTCCAACTGGTGTATGGCCTAGAAGCAATCTTACCAGTTCAGTGTGAAATCTCGTCCCTCAAACTCGCAATCGACCTTCTCCCTGGAACTTCAGAAGAGGAGACTCGTTTCTTGGAACTAATCCAATTGGATGAAACCCATCGTGATGCCGCTTTGGCTAATGAAGCCCATAAGAAATGATTCAAGGTGCAGTTCGACAAGAATTTCAAACCCCGTGTCTTCTTAGAATGTGACTTGGTATTGCTTTATGACCAAGAATCTGATAAATTGGGAGCAGGTAAATTCAAGTCTTTATGGATGGGACTCTATATTGTTAAGTGAGTGTTAGCAAAAGGAGCCTACGAGTCAATGGATTATGATGGAATTCCACTGACACAACCTCGTAATGGGTTGTACCTTAAGCGTTACTATGCATGATTCAGTGTGGTAACCTATATGCTTTTGTTACATTTTTGTTTTCGCTAAAGTATTTGTTTTGGTCAAGTAAGTCCGCTTTTTACATTTATCGTAGATGTCAAACCTATTGGAATCTTTTGTTGGATATGCCGACGGAGCAAGTCGTAGTTCACGGAACCTATCTTCTACAGCCTGGGCCATTTTCGATCCAAGTGGCGAGTTAGTAAGTTTCAGAGGGGTATGTATTGAGCGATCAACGAATAACATCATTGAATATAGCGCGTCGATAGAACTTCTCTCTGATGCCATCACACATGGCATATGCCGACTGGTCGTCAGGCTAGACTCACAGCTTGTCATACTACAGCTCACTGGTATCTACTTCGTCTGAAATCCAGCTATCTATCGCATGTTCCTAAGGGTCAAGATTTTGGAAAGGCAATTTGATTTTATTCAATATCAGCATATTTCCAGAAGCTTAAACACATTAACTGACTCATTGGCAAATTATGTGTTAGATAGACATTTACAACATTTATAAAAAGAAGCATCTCATCAATATTTACATCAGGACCATGTAATTTAACCAAAATAAAACTCCGAAAATCAAATATATATATATATATATATATATATATATATATATATATATATATATATATATATATATATATATATATATAGATAACTGTTTATGGTTTACACATAATGTTCTGTAACCAAGACAAAATTGGTCAAATGACCCAAAACTGAAAACGCTAGGGGGCACCCTAGTCTAATGATGCTGGTGATAACAAGTCACCGCCTGTGCAATCATGCGTAAAAGCCTTGTCCATCGACTTGGCATGCCAGTAGTATGTCGGTGCAACCTCAAAGGCAGCTCGTTAGTCCTCACATCTGGAATACGGAGAGTGAGGCCCTCGACCTGATCCTGTGATGCTGAAAGAGTCTTGGCCACATCAAGGTCGCGAAGGATAGCCCTTCCCACAGCCTCTCCTGCTGGAGCGGCAGCTAGCACTCTCAGGCGTACTACTGGCCGAACGGGACCAACATCTGCATGAGCACATGATTTCTGATTAGTCTTGATAGAATAAAGCACAAGGAAATTATAAAAGGAAAAATGATAAATAGAAATATGGTCAAGAATTTACCAATGGCACCCCACTTTTCGCCAGCCGACAGTACCAAATCCGGGTCACCTCGGAAGTCCATACCAGCATATGGATACTCGGAATAAACCATCTCCTGATGATCGAACCACCCAAAGAAGGTATCAGAAAAGGAAATCTGAGACTGACCAGCATGCCTAGACATATGGTCGACCCATCTCTGCATATGTGGTTCAGTCGGTGGAGGTAAACCAAGTGCGATATACTGTGGCTTCATCAGTGGTATCTTTTCCAAGGCGAAGGCGGTAAAAATAGAACCGTATCCAAAGTTCTTAAATCTCCCGTTTTTCACCTTGGTCAAATATTCTTTCATCACAAGGAGTACTACGTCATACCAGTTGAACACCTTCGGTTCGAGACATTCCAAGGCATACTGCATATAAGATCGGTTGGCCACATGAAGAGCTGCACCACCAGCCATCCTACCAAAAGTGAATAGAATGGTCCTCAAAGACCTGTCAGTGACATCTCAGATGATGATCTTGCCGTCTTTACTCGGCTGAGATCCCTCTCTGCAATACCTGTGAACATAATCTCACACAGATTCACCTCCACGGGCTGAACCTGATAAAGAGATGGGGGCACCCTACCTTGATAAGTTGGTCAAAAAATAGATGTCCACTACAGTCAAGGGGATGGATTTGCCCCTAATCTAGAACACCTGGCTAGTAGTATCCCAAGCATCGAGCAAATACTGCAGCAAGTTGATTTGTTGTCTCATGTTAGAAATGCGGAAAAACTTCAACAGACCACAGTTCCGTAATGCATTTACTGTAACCGGATCATGTAAAGCAAGCATGTCATCTTCTTCATGCTCACGTTCTCGCCATGTAATGGTCATTTTGCTCCAATAAATCTTTGAAAACAAACAAGAGAAGAGTTAGATCTTGATTTGGTGAGAAACAAGCAAGAATTTCCATTGAAAATTGTGCATAAATTTCCTTCCTTGTGCTCATCGCACCTACAGTAGTGTTCTGGGTGCGTTGCATGTCAATTGGCCAGTGGACAGGCTAACATCCAACACATCTTTCAATGCATAAAGGGTACGATGGAGCCAGGGCAAGTTTTTCAAACCCCAGAGGCTCAGAAAAACCAGAAATCAGGCTCAGAATGCAAAATGCAAAGGATGAAATGAAAGAGCTCAGGTTTAGCTCCTACCTGGTCCAGACGGTGCCAAAAATCGTCCACAAAATCTCCTGGAATCAGATTCTAAAAAATCAAAGGGGGAAAGCACCTCCAAAGCTCTAACAAGCCAAAGTTCAAATGAAATGGTAAAATGAGAGGTAAAAGCACTTTTAAATTACTTTTACGTAATTCGAGTAAAATATTAGTGTCCTAACTCATTTTTCAAACATATATTGTTTATTTCTAACTAGTTTGATGAAGCAATTGAGCATGCAGTACAATCTTTGAAAGAACAAAGATATTAATGGTAAAGTCAAGAAATGACCATTATATCAAGCAGTTTTAACGTAGACTTCATGCTCGTTAAAAAATAAACATAAGCAATGAGCAAATGTTTCCCCCAGTGTTTAAGCTCATTAAAAAATGAACCAATTTCTGGTAAATAACCGTCGTGAATGTAGTACTTCAGCCTTTAAAGCCTTGGTCATGTTCTCATCATCACATCCACCCCGTATTGGTCGATCATTCACCTCCATTTGATTTTTTACCCCTTTTGAGGAACAGTTGTGAAGAGTGATCCTGTTAGCCATCCTTGTAACACTGCCATGATTGGGAAATTCCAAACCTTACTTGGAATCAGCTGCCACCCAAATTTATCACTCGTTCCTCAAAGACGAGTCTCCTTCAAGCTCTTTTCAACTGACTCGTAAAATATGAAAAGATTGCCGAGCCATTGGCCTCTCCAGCTTGTTAAAGGGACCAGAAGTGCTATCCCTGCTTTAGATTTTAATCTTTTTGGACCTGAGGGACTATTACACAAAATGATCGAGTGCTTGTTTTGTTCGGCTCGATAAAAGTATCGAAAATTCATCCCTTCTGTATTGTTTTATACTTTTTCGGACTTAAGGGATTAGATGATGTAAAAGGATTTTTGGATTTTCCTTTACGTCCCTTTTCAGACTCTCTAAAATTGAAAAGGATCGAGCTATCTTTGTCGTTAAACTCGTTAAAACCTAATAGCGACAAACTTGTCCATAGCAGACAAGAACGAGTTTCACCATCTCTAGGCTCATTAAAACATAGCGATGGGTTTGCCCGAAGGGAAAATTATAGAACAAGCATATGTTATCATCCTCAAGCTTGACAAAAATAAAGAGGTACTGGTCAGCAATGACTGGGGAAAAATTGGGAAGAAAACTTGAAGAAACTTTGTTGGTAGCAAGTCGCTCTTGAACATGACACTTTCACTCCGTATCCAAGTTGGGTTGGGTTGTTTCATTCACCGGTCACATCACCATGGTCACATCACACCATCCACATTTGGGGTTATTGCTACCAATCCATCATGTTAGTGTTGCCGATATGTTCAAGAGAAGTCATTCAGAGAATTCACCTGTGTCTCACCCGCTGCAATACATTTACGCTCCATTCTTTCATGACCGCCACCCTGAACCTTATATCACCAGATCGTTTTCACCTCCATTAAAATCATTTGCTTTGTTCCGTGTCATTGATGTGGGATTCATTAAGGCCCTCCTATGATGGATCGCTTCTTGTCGACATCAGCTCATTATCCAAGAAGTTGATCTAGGAACGCCCCTTTCAGTACTTTGAAGCTTGCATGCCTCAATGGCAAGTTTCTCACTTCCGGCGACAGGCTTACATCAATGACCTTTGACCGAAATATTTTGTGTGGTGTTCGACGCCAAGTCCTTTATTCACACCGCGTGAATTGTACTGTAGTACCTTGAGGATCATTATCATTATCGGTGATTCCTCTCGCGCCTGTTAATAGATTACATCATTGGCTGGTAATCAGGCGATGTCTTTCCATGTTCGACTCCAGAACATCTCTCACATGGATCGACTTGTACTTTGAGTGAATATCAAACGAGATTGAAGACCTCGGATCTAGTTTCATCCATCCAGGATACGATATATATTCAAGAAATAAAGACATCAAATGTACATCGTTTCTGCATAGATAATCATCCAATCTAAGGGATGATGGCTCTACCAGAATCATCAGTCTACACTCAGACGATTGTCTGACCTATGTACATGAAAATGAATTTATAAAGCTGAGCATGGGAATGCCCGCCTGAGCTAGATCATGAAAATATTATGAAGATAATGTATTGTATTGTATCTTATTACAGGTCTCCTTCCAGCTTGAAAGAACTTTGGATCCTCATGATAAAGCATTTCACCCGACATCAAAAAGATTAACGACCTCATGCTTTAGGGGGCAACTGTTATAGACATTTTTGGGAACTGAAACCCCAAGCATAAAATGTCCATAAACCAAGGGCTCCTAAGTCCCTAAAAGTGTTGTTCCAACCCCTAAAAGAACAAGGTGAACTGATTACATCTTCTCCCAAAAGTTCTCCATGAAAAACTACTCAGAACTGGTCAAAACTGGATCATTTCACCTGCTCCATAGGCAAAGTGCGTTGCATCTCACCTAAATACACACAGTGGGTGTGTTTCATTTCAAAAATCCCTTCTATGGGGTGCGATGGGTGAGAAGAGACAAATGGCAGTGTCAATCCGCGAGGTGGAGAAGCATGGAATCTTCCAGAAACTTCACCTGTGACACTTACCTCTCTGAATTCGACCAGGGATGAGTAATAGATCATCAATCTCCAAGTGGAAGAAAGAACTATCAGAGGGAATACACTAATCAAATCACAAGTTGACTCATCTCCTTTACAGATATCTATATATGGATCCCTCATCCCAGAGTTCCAGAGGCTAGAATTTTGCATCTTGTAAGGAATTGTTGTTGGTTTCTTGAGGTAACATCATAATGTTGGGTGATCTAAGCTTTTCATGAGGTGAAGAAGGGCTTACTTGCTGAGAGGATGATGTTGGGTCAGAACAATTGGTTGTAACTCTCTTAGCTCTTTCTTGATTATCAATAAAGCTATTCAAGTTTTCCTTCATACTCTTGTGTGATTTATGTTTTATGCATTTGTATGGTCAATTTACATCTGATCCTAGATTGTTTATGATAATAGATCTATGTTCTCGTATAGTGTTATGCTGCTTTGATTCTGCAGGTACTCTGTGAAGCTGGGTATACAAGAAAGCAAGTACCAAAGGACTATCAGAAGAGAGAGGAATCGAGCAAGGAACCAAGCGCAAGACAGAGGTTGGTCTCCTTTATTCTTCTCTCATCTATCTTTCATAAAGGAAAACGAAAGTAGTTTTACTTTGTTTGTTTCTAAGGTAGCTACCAGCCTTAGTGGGATTAGTAGTTCTGCATAGACACTTTTCCGTGTAAAATGTACCCCTTCTAAACTCATATATTAGGGTGCATCTATTATAGCACCACTTATCACCCTTGGTATTTATGATGCTTGGTTTATGGCCTAGGGAGACCCCTCCTTCCAGACTTGGTCCAAATATATTAAAAACAGTGTTTTATTCCCTGTATTCTAATTTTCCCTAAGATAAAAGTGTGTACACGCAGGTTGGTCAATACCCAACCCATGTATATGTGTTAAAACACTTAAAAAAAGTAAATTTCCTTAATTATGGGTGGAGTTCACGGTTTTTACCTGTTGATTACCTCCTATTAACCATGGCCGAACTATTTCCCAACTAAAAAACTAATTGGGAGAAGTATAAATAGACTTCTATGGGAAGGCCTTACGGAGGAGAAAAGATAGAGTTATTATACTGAGATTATCCCTGACTGAGTCTGATGAATCCTTGTGCCTCATGCACTTCCCCAAGCTTCAGGAAACCCTTGTTTCCTTGATTATAGATATTCTCCCTCTTGCTTGAGATATCATGGTGTTGGTTATGGAAGAATATTGTTGAAGGTTGTGCTGGCATTATGATGTATGTGTTGTACTTGATGGAAACCCACTTGTAGTAGAACAAATCGCTTGTATATGATAACTAGATGAATCTACAGAAGAGATATTAGATGTGACAGAATGCATGACAGTTCTGATTACAAATGCGATGAAATGCAGGGCAGCTTCAAGGAATCAGTTCAGAAGGCAACTCACTCAGATGAAAGATCACAGTATAGTGGGTAAACAACAAAGAATGATAGATCAATCTTCCCAAAATGAAGAAAGAGAGGCATACGTAGGTTCACCATTGACCAAGTTGTGTATACACGCAGGTTCACTGTATACAAGTCGCGTATACATACACACACACTTTCACAGAAGGAAAAGCGCATATACCTTGGAAAACTAAATTTTTGGTCCGAAGTATCTGGTCCATGGTATTTTGATCCATGGTATTGGTCCAAGGTATCTGGTCCGAGGTATTGACCCTAGGTATTTGGTCCAAGGTATTGGTCCTAGTGGTTTTGGTCCATGGTATTGAGAAAGGCCTAAAACTATAAAAGGAAGAGAAGATCATTAGGCCAAAGCATGCAAGTATCAAATATCTGATGAAGTGTGAGATTTAATATGCAGGTTATTGGCTTATGGTGTTGTGCTTGATCTGAACCAAGGATGAACCTTAGCATTTGAAGAAGGATAAGATCTAATGATGTATCAGGATCTTAAGGCTTGAAGTGAATTATCTTTATGTGGCTTGATCATGTATATGAATAACTGGCGCATGTTGTAGTATGTACATATGATGATCTAGGTATGACTGAAGTTTGGAATATTTGTAATCTTTAAATCATCATTTACAAATTGGTATGCAGGTTCACTTTAGAAAAGGAGTGTATACATGCTGGTTCTGCATATCAAAGAAACATATACATCATAAATTTTATTTGCAAATCTGTACGTTGGTTCGCTTTGAGGAAAGCGTGTATGCACACAGGTTTGACACATGGAAGTAGCGTATACCTTATAAAATATATTTTAGTTGCTTCTGTTTACTGTTGCAGCATTTTGGGTTTTGGCTTGGGTTCTAGTTACTGTATTCTGGTGACAACATTCTGAATGATCATATTAATGGGTTTTCAAAGTGGCTGATTGATTCGGTTGTGGTTGGTTCAAAAGGAGATTGGTTGATGTATATATATTTGATGATTGAATGATGTTGTTGATGGATCTAGTCTGAAAATTTATGAAACGAGGTTCCTGAAGGAAGAAAGAAGGTTGTAGCGTTCTGTAGGTGAGTGCCTATGTACTAGTAAACATATCGGCTAATACAAGAGCTAGGGGGTAGTAACTCCCTTCCAGTCGAAGCTGGAGAACAAGAGAAGGTTGTAGCCTTCTGCAGGTAGAAGCCTACGTACTGGTATAAGATTGGACCAGTACAAAAATTGTAGACATAATTTTCTTATTATTAATAGAAGATAGAGATGACATCAGCAGGTGGTTTTCACCCACATTGGGTTTACACCTTATATCTTGGTGTTCATGTGTGTTTCTCATGTGTGATGATTTATTCTGCTTTTACTGCACTATCTAATGAATTCTTGATATACTGATTAAAGTTCAATACATGATAATTTGGGTAAATCAAAAGATCTCTGCATATGCGCTGGTTTCATTAAGTACAGTTGCGTATACTGCTAGTTCACTGTGCTGAAGTAGTGTATACAAATCAATTTTGAAAATTAAATTATTGATCTGATAATACTTATTCACCCCCCCCTCTCAATATTATTTCCAATAGGATGAATCTAGAGGACAGTTCCGCTTGGATCTAGATGAAGAAGACTCAGGTGAATTCTCTCCATGTTATTTATAACTTAATGCAATAAAAGAAATGTTGTCTTGTTTCCGAAAATAACTTTGTTTATGCATCAAATTGTGTTGTAATTCATGTATGAATGTTGTTTTGATGTATAACTGATCATTAGCTTAGCTCTTGCATAGTTTGTTTATATAAGCATTTTTCCTAAGTTGTATGAGTGTTTCTTGTTGTAGTATGCTTCTACTCTATTGGGGTTCTAACCCAAAGCCCTATGGTACTTATTCCCATAACACTCCTAAGGAAATTATAAAATAATAGTGGAAATAATAAAAGAAGATTAGATTACATCACCAAATTTTAGAGGGAACAAAAAAAAACTATTTTTCAACTCGTAGTTTCAACTTATCACCCTATGGGTTTACTCAAATTTTGGGCAAAAACATCGTTGGATATAAAATTTTATTCCTTATCCAAGGAGTACCTGTGTTGCATACTTTCTATGGAACCTACTACACGAAAATGAGAAATACATGAAAAATGTGATTGCAATCATGTTTTTTCATTTATTTCTCATTTTTCGTGTAGTAGGGTCCATTGAAAGTATGCAACATGGGCACTCCTTGGATAAGGAAATAAAATTTTCATCCAACGAGTAGCTCTACTTGAACTTTGAGTAAAACCTTAGGGAGATAAGTTGAAAATATGAGCTGAAAAGTAGTTTTACTATTATTTTTTAATCCTTTTACTTTTTTACTCAAAAAATGGTGAATCATCCCCCATGGTTGACATCATCATCTTAAATCATATTGGTTCTTATAAATTTTATTTTGGTTGTACATTTTTCTTAGGAGGCCCATTTTAGACCTCAAAATTCCCCTAACGTGACATTAAGATCTTAAATGAGATAAGCCTAATCATCAATTTAACTAACATATAACAACAAGAAGTTAACATATAACATACTCATCAACAACATAGAACATAATCATCAATTTAACTAACATAAAACAACAAAAACAATGCATATGACAACAAGTTACTACCATGCATGACTATCTGACACGTGCATATGACAACACTAGCCAACCAGAATCTATCATGCATGTAACCACAACAACAATAAAATGACAACCATGTAGATAACCCTAATGCTTATAACAACCATTAACAAACATACCTACATGCCCACCATACAAACCTGTATTACGATCTAAACTTACCCCAAGGTCCAGTGATGTAACCTTGCTTTGATGATCTACATCCCCTACTCTATCTCAGCCAACACATTAGCATCATAACAACCAATAGCATCATGATGACACAAGACCACAACGATGACCATCAAGATGCATATCTGACCTACTATGCATGCATAACAAATGCATATACAATTGAGATGCATTCATGACAAACACATTTTGGCAACAAAATCATCAACTTCTACATGGAAACACAATTGTAATAATGACCACTACCATGCATACATAACAAGCACATATACAACTTGCATGCATGCAAGACAAACACATTCCGCCCATCCAATCCAAGTGTTGAAACATGCTCTGATGCCACTCTTTAACACCCTCCTCCCAAATTTATCCAAATTAATTGGTCCGTTGGGGTAAACATGTGATGAGAGGTTACTATGATATGATTCAACTCTCCATGTAAAGTTAAGGAAGTGGAACCGAAAAAACACAACCAACCCGACCTTTTGTAATAGCCCTGGTGAAAAATTCATGTAATAAAAGTTAAAAGCAATAAACAAGGATGAATGGGACACTTATTCCAAGCTGAATGTTGGGAAATACAACCTAGGGGGTGTTCATTTGGTTGTTTATGGCCAAGGAAATTTTCAAAGGTAATGGATGAGGCTTTGGAAAGGCAAAATGACATTTTTGGCACATTTATTTATGAAAATAATGGAAACTGGGAGAAAAATGAGGTGAAAGGTCACAATTTGAATGTGAGAAGGAAAATGAAGGAAATAAAGGTCTCATTCATAAAAAGGATTCTGAGGATCAGTTGGTAAATTTTTGTCAGTTTAGCTTCGGAGCTCTCTCATTATTCTCTCTCTCCCTCATACTCTTGGACACTTAGAGTTTTCTTGGAGCACTTTGGCATTGGAGTAAGAAAGGAAAGAAAGGCAAGAGGAAGCAAAGGTCAAGCAGGGAAAGTCAAGATCAAACACCTACATTAGCCTTCATTGCAGGTATCAACTTGCATGTGTATTTTCCTTGGTAGATTTTGCATGTATGGGATTGCATATGTTTCTTTTCTACCATGGCATGGGTTTTTCCAGGTGTAACAGTATTTTCAGCCTAGTCTTTCCATTTCCTCACAGATTTGATGAGATGGGTTCTCTCATGCAATTTATGTGGGATGGTCAGATTGGATTCAAAGCTGAGTGGGGTGGTTCTGCGAATTACACATGGTGGTAGTGGTCCCTGAACTAGATTGAGGATGCATGAAGCCACTAGCCTAATGACCCCTGAACTGGAATGTGGGTTGCGGTAAAGCCATATTGTCTACCTTGGTGGGCCTAGAAATCCTTGCCGGTGAATGGCAGGATATACGATAAAGCCAAGAGGTGGATTTTCTCTCTGTTGGGCCTAGTGATTCTAGGATGGAATGCACGGTAACACCTAGAGAGTATGTCTCAATGTAGGGCCTAGTGATCCTTAGATTGGATTGCAGATGCACAGTAAAGCCTCAGAGACTAGGAGGCACTCAAATTCCTCACACTGTAGGTGGAGAACTTCGGTGGAATCCACATTGATTGGTGTTTTTGATGTGTTCTATGAGTCTCACATTCATACTCGGAATATAGCATGGGGGTGATTGGTTGAAGAGAGACTTGGCTCAGCTAATCTATGGTCGGGTGGAATGTGGTAGTCCCATATCTGATCGGTTCATTACATTTATTAATGAGAAATTCATTACATTGATTTTCATGTATAAGTGTACTGGTGTATATATGGATTTTGATTCTTGATATGTTTATTGTAATTATATTCCTATTATGCTGGTTATATGTACATTTTATGGTAGCAACTATGTTTGTCTCTTAGCATGTTTTTAATTGTATTTTATTGGATATTGTGTCTATGACCTAATAAGTGATAAGGCAACAAATGACATGAGGAAACAATGGTTCATGGCGATTCTTAGATAAGTAATATATCCCTACACTTAACTCTATTGTTTACACCTGTAGATTACATGTCGATGATATGTTTGATGAAATGCCTGTCATGGCTAGTAGGGGTTTGGTTAAGGTCTTGATCAACTATTTACTTTTGCATCATTGTTTCCTTATAATTTACTTAATTTTGAGCTTTCATTCTATTTTGGGCAGTGGCCTGGGATCTGGGCCTAAAAAAAGGCTCAAATCTCAGAGTCGCTAGCACAGAACTAGAAAGTTTGGACCTCAGTCGCTGGTAGGTAGGTCTATGAGAGAAAATTTAGGTCTCTGGTCGCTCCGTTGCCCATAGCATGAGAGTTACTGAGCCTTAAATTGTCCAAAACAATAGTGGCACCCAGGGACAGGCTGTTTGAGTGGCTAACTTGTCTCCTGAGGGTTTTGTTGATGGTGTTGGATGGCTGTATGTGATGTTCCATTGATTCCACTTCCTTAAGGTCACCTAGGAGGTCGAAACTGATCATAGTAGCCTCTCATCTCATGTTTACCCTAGTTGGCATGGTAACTTGGGTGGATGTTGGAGGAGGGTGTTATAGAGTAGTATCAAAGCATCGTTGAACTCTCACAGTGAATGGGTTGAATGTGGGTTGGTAATGCATGCATGTAAATTGCATGTGTGTCTCTTACACTTATATACTTGTTGCATTTGCTTGATAATGGATTATGGTTGTAGTATGGTTATCATGGAGAATTTGATGTTGATTTTATGAAGAGTATTCGACATGAGTATGTGACTGACTGAATACGGTTATTTGTCACTTACATGTTTATTTTATGTTGTCTACTTACATCCTTGTATGTTAGGTTACATTTTGAATATTTTGATTACATGCATCAGTCTTGTAGGTTGATTACAAAAATTGATCAATTATGTTCGACTACAGTATGGTTATGCGTATTTGCAGTTGGTTAGGCATTTCTTATGCATATTGTCGGTTTCATTTGGCAATGTTTACAATGGGGTAATGGTTGTTGTCATGCATGATTTCATAGCATGCATTGTTGATATGGCCTTGCATTGATGACTACATCCTAGTTAGAGTGATGTTTATGTGTTGATTCATTTATTTGTGCATGTCTATACACTATTATGAATATGTTATACATGTATCACACTGATTTGGTGATCTTATAGACAAGGTATCCTCCCCAAGCTATAGTAAGGTATGTCAATTTATTGTGATTTGGTTTATCTAACATATTATGCATTGTAGGAAGAAAGAGATGAAATGGCTAGCAAGGTGGTAGACTACGTAGAATCTCCCTATGCATTAGATGAGCAACGTGGTGTTGGGCATACTTCTAATTTGGTCAATACACTGAGGATCTTTAAGGAAGAGATAAGGAATTGTAAGGCAGATAATGATTGGATCATATAGCCACAAGAGAAGTAAGCAGAGGTTAATGCTATACTTCTTCAGAGTTTGTCGGACTTGTAGCGATAAGGGACGTTTCGTATCAGCCATGCGCATGAGTATGGGACTAATGGAGCATATGGCAGTAGATCTCCTAGTAGACACATGTAAGATAGATCTGACATGGTTAGAGACGACAGGTTGTTGGTGTAGAAATTTTGAATAATATGACACTTATTCACAGAGATTATCCCAATTATACACTATTGCGGAATACATGCATAATACATAACCTCCTCTACATTGATCATCAATTTTTCAGAATTGAAAACAATGAAATATCAATCGCATGCGCGCATTAACACAATATGTAACCCAGGGAAAGCATACAACTGAAAACCCCACACTATCTGTATATTATAATGATTGAGAACATGTAACAATACATAGTACAATACTCCTCACAAGTACTCAATACTATCTCCACCTGTTACACACAAAACTAGCTTAGTTCTGAATCAATCACAGGTTCAAATCTCCTCCACTCATGGAAAATTTTAGGGGCTAATGTTCGCCCAGTGGGCTAATTTTCCATGATTTTTCCACAAAAAAGATTCGCCAATTTCCAATTTTATAAAAGACGATTCGCCCAAATTTTAGAATATAAAATTATTTTACCTTAAAAATCGCCAACCTTATATAGAGACTATATATAAAATAATCATAAATTTGATTAATTTTACAAATATATCAATAAACATTTATAATTTGCATATTAGGGATTAGTGAGATTCGCCAATGTTTTAAACTTCAAGAAAATTTTCCATCCTTAAAATTTTCCTTGCGGCTCCACTGCTTTGCCTGTCTCCACTGTGCAATCCTGCATGAGAATAATGATGAATGGCTGAACCAAACTCGTATTTTCTTGGCTGAACCATGCAATACTCATTGGCATTACTCAATCCCATTGATTGTGCAAGATCTCATGCACAACTATAGTCACAACTGATAGAAATCTCAACCTCTAACACTTGTCTCCACTGAACTATCCATGCACTGAGTTAATTGATGTATTCTTTAGTTGCTTTATGAGTTAATAATTAGTGAATTAATTAATAATTAATTCACACAACTCATCACTAGTGTATTCTTTAGTTAGACTAGAATACAACTAGTTCAACCAAGTCAAACTGAACACAACTCCATCAACTCCTCAATCAACTCCACCAAACTCAATCACATGAGTTCTAATTGAAGTCCTGCATGCAATAGCTCAACTGACCCACAAGAAAAGCGTATTTCCTTCTGACAGCTGCATGTGCCACATCTATAGCTCAAATTGAAGTTCTCCAAGAGGATAAGATAATGTTTATAGTCCAAATATTATTATGAGCTAATAATATTCGACTGTTCTATTTTTAGCCTGGCAGTCTAAAAATAGAAGTCCATCTATTTTTACCAACATGACCAATCATCCACAAATAGCATCCTGCAACTCATAGACCATGATCCATATGTCTAAAAATAGACTTTGCGCCAAAAATAGCCCGCGGGTCCACTTAGTGAAGGTGACTCCTTTCCACTAAGCTCCATCATCTTGTTGCATTTTCAACACTCCCTCTCAACAAGATATGGATTATCTGCAACCCTTATCCTACCTCTAAAATGTTCTGCATGCAACACATTTACCCGGTCCTCTTGCTCCAACAACACTTGGAACAAAAACACTCCCAACTGACCACTCTGTTGGGTTAGGAACATACTCTGATGCTAAAGCTCTATCTGTTGCTGACAAGTGCTCCCTCTCTGACATCTGCGCTACTGCAACATCTCCATGCATCTCGCACCTATGCACACCTCTCTGTGCCACCTAGCACTATGAAAAACACTTGTGCCTCTCGCATTGCTGCAGCCTACTAGCTATGCGCTATCCTGGGATTCCCTGCACTGTCACTCTCTTTGCCGCTCCATCTGCATTTGTCTCTACCCAATCAGCCAGTTCCTGCTACTCCACATTGGGGCTCCCATATCAAGGTCTCATCCAAGAGGTTGGGTACCTCAAGGATCCTGCCCCTCCTCCTTGGGATGATCAATCCACATCACCCCACCTCCTACCTAGAGGTATGGCTGCATACGATCTGTCTGCCCACCTAGCTCGAAGTTTCCCCCTACTGGAGGTCTCTGCATGAGTAGATGTCTCTACTCGATCTCCTCTCATCTTCCCTTGTTGTGGCTGCTCCACAACCTCCTGAAGATACTACACTAATCGTGGCTCCTCCACAATCGTCTCAGACTTCTTCTGGCTTTGCATGTTGAGAGGTAATATACGCTCCCTCTCAACCACCAAGTCTCCATTAGTTTCCTCGCTGCTCAAGGCTTTGTATGCATCTTGAACCTCAAGAGCATACAGGTTCTTGACTCATGAACCAATCTGCTTCACCTATCTAGTGATGATGTGTCCAAGAAAAACCTTTCCCTTACTGAAGACTACATCATAGCCTCTATCTTCCAGCATCGTGATCGACACCAAGTTTCTCTTCAGTCCTGGTACATACTTGACATCGGTCAAGGTAAGGCAAGCTCCATGCTCCCTCTAAAAAATAACAGTGCCTACACCTGAGACACTATACTTCTCATCATTACCCATCGCTATGAGTATCTGGAGATCTTTCTCCTCCAAAGTACTGAACAAACTCTTATCACCGGTCATGTGGAAAGAAGCTTCACTGTCAAGAAACCAACCACTTCCCATCATGGATGAAACCATGCATGCGAAGAGTGTGAAATCCAACTCAAACTATGAAGCAAGTGCCTCACCTTCAGATCCTTCCCCGGATCCCTTCTTGGATTTCCTCTGTGGACAATTTGCAGCATAATGGCCCACCTCATGACAACGAAAGCATCACACTTTCGATTTGTCAACCTTCTTCCCATCATTGGAAGAACTGGATTCGGAAATAGAACCCTTCTCCTTCCCCTTCTTTGCTTTGGCAGCGAAAGCACAATTTTCTTCATCATATGCCTTTGATGAAGATCCGTCCCTGGTATTCCGCCTGATCTCCTCTTGCACAAGATCTGATCAAAGTCTCTCCCATCCTGGAAATTTCTCCTGACCATTGACAGAGTCCTGATAGGAATGCCAACTCTTTGGAAGAACAAGTAGAGCCATCTCACCAAGTCCTCTTCATCGATAGTCACCCCCACACTTCCCAGCTCATCCCTACATTGGGTGAACTTCATGAGATACTTGGGCATACTGTCTCCTTTCTCACACTTAATGTTTCTGAGTTTATCCTTGAGCACCAACTTCCTCTGGTCGCTCTTGCTTTGGAATAGATCTGTCAACGCTTTCCACATCAAGTATGGAGAAGCCTTTCCATGTAGGCTGGATACAATGTGATCCTTCACGCCCTCCAACAGAATCCTTCGACACTTTGCTGTCTTCTTTTGCCAAGCCTCAACGTGAGCAGCATCAGTAGGCTTTGGGACCTCAGCCTCTATGAACTCCTTCAGCCCATTGTCATCTAACACCGCCTCCATCCTGTCTTTCCATGCAATATAATTTGAGCTGCCTTCAAGAGCATACTCCAATCGCAATCCGTTGAAAGACATTTCAACTTTGACACCAAGAAAACACTGGTGCAAATTCCACTAGCTCAAAACTCAATCGCTTCTGATCTAAAATTCGTGAGAACAAAGTGTTTCTCATATAGAGATTTATTGTATGGACATTCACTGGATATCTCACCTTCCAAAAAAAGGATGAATCTAGAGGCTACCTGGCCCGATTACAGACTCTGCCTGAAGAAATAAAATGTAAACACTTTCTAAATAATAGATCTAATGATCAACTCTGCTCCAATACCATGTAGAAATTTTGAATAATATGACACTTATTCATAGATATTATCTCGATTATACACTGTTTTGGAATACATGCATAATACATAACCTCCTCTACGTTGATCATCAATTTTGCAGAATTAAAAACAATGAAACATCAATCACATGCGCACATTAACACAGTATGTAACCCAAGGAAAGCATACAACTGAAAACTCCACACTATCTGTATATTATAATGATTGAGAACATGTAACAATACATAGTAAAATACTCCTCACAAGTACTCAGTACTATCTCCACCTGTTACACACAAAAATAGCTCAGATCTGAATCAATCACAGGTTCAAATCTCCTCCACTGCTTTGCCTGCTTCCACTGCGCAATCCTGCATGAGAATAATGATGAATGGCTGAACCAAAATAATATTTCCTTGGATGAACTAAGCAATCCTCATTGGCATTACTCAATCCCATTGATTGTGCAAGATCTCATGCACAACTATAGTCACATCTGATAGCAATCTCAACCTCTAACACCTGCCTCCACTGAACTGTCCATGCACTGAGTTAACTGATGTATTCTGTAGTTGCTTTATGAGTTAATAATTAGTGAATTAATTAATAATTAATTCACACAACTCATCACTATTGTATTCTTTCGTTAGACTAAAATACAACTAGTTCAACCAAGTCAAACTGAACACAACTCCATCAACTCCTCAATCAACTCCACCAAACTCAACCACATGAGTTCTAACTGAAGTCCTGCATGCAGTAGCTCAACTGACCAACAAGAAAAGTGTATTTCCTTCTGACAGCTCCATGTGCCACATCTGTAGCTCAAACTGAAGTTCTTGAAGAGGATAAGATAATGTTTATAGTCCAAATATTATTATGAGCTAATAATATTCAACTGTTCTATTTTTAGCCTGGCAATCTAAAAATAGAATCCGCCCATATGTCTAAAAATAGAAGTCCATCTATTTTTACCAACATGACCAATCATCCACAAATAGCATCTTGCAACTCATAGACCATGATCCATATGTCTAAAAATAGACATAGTCTAAAAATAGACTTTGCGCCAAAAACAACCTACGGGACCACTTAGTGAAGGCGACTCCTTTCCACTGAGCTCCATCATCTTGTTGCATTTTCAACAGTTGGACACTATGGAAAGGAGTGGTGATGAGTTCAGGTATTATTCTAGTTCTAGTTTTGATAGACATCATGATCGCCATCACTGTCATCCTTACAGGAGGAATGATAGGGGGTACTTGTCGGATGAATTCAAGAAATAAAAACCACCTACTTTTGACGGATATTTGAAGAATCCAGAAGATGTAGAGGCTTGGATACTTGGTATGAACAAATTCTTTGAGTTGCATGAGTACACAGATAACATGAAGGCCTGGATAGCTATCTTTAGCTTGTAAGGTAAAGCATACGTCTTGTGGGAAGATGTTAAGTGGGATAGAGACATCAAGACATATGACTTGAGTTGGTGGGAATTCAAGAGGTTTTTTAGGAAGTAGTACTTGTTAGAAAGGTACTATGATAGCAAAGCTAAAGAGTTCTCTGAGTTAAAAATGGGGTAAATGATAGACGAAGAGTATACAACCAAGTTTCTTGATTTATTGAGGTATGTACCATATCTTACTGACAAGAAGGCTAAATTTAAGATATTTGTCAGTTTCTTTCCATTAGCATTTAGAGATTGTATTGAGTATGATGAGCCTCAGTCACTTGAGGAAGTTATTGGGAAACTGAAGCATTTCTATGAGAAATCAAAGCATAAGAATGAATCTCAACATGGATGGAAAGGAAAATACAAAGGTAGAGGTAAATGTCAGCCTAAGAGGACAAGGCCTCAACATGCAGATGGGAAAGAAAATGTGGCACCACAAAAGAGATTTAATGTAGCTAGACAGGGACATGGGCCACAACAACAACAACAACATAGAGGTGAGGGAACTAGTCGGTTGGAGTGTTGGACATGTGGTGAGGAGAACCTTAGGAGAGATTGTCCACAACATCAGGGTGGAAGGCCTAAGATATATAGTGCACAGGAGGCATACACAGTTGGAGATGTTGGCTAGAGTATTCCTCGTATTTATGCAGCAGTGGACAACGGGTAAGCAGAACACCATGCATCTTTCATTGAGATGGATGGTAAGATTTGTGATTGAGTTATTTCTATTTTTATTGACCTTAGATATAATTATGGCTATGTTAGTCCTAACTTTGTGGATAAGTGTGAGTTGAACAAGGAGTTGCATGTAGAGTCTTGGTTAGTGCAGTTGGCTACAGGTACGAAGAAGTGAGTTTATCGTTGGGTAAGAGCTTGCGCATTTGATTTTAATGGTATGCCTACAGTAACACATTTGAATGTATTACTCTTGCGTTCGTCAAGTATGCTATTGGGAATGGATTGGTTGTATCTACAGAGAACCAAGTTTGACTGCTATGACAAATCTATTGAGTGTGTTGACGACACTGGAGAACCGAGAGTCTTACAAGGTAAGAAGAAAGCCACATCAGGTAGGATGGTGACATCTATGCAAGAAAAGCATAGCTACAAGAAAGGGTGCAAGCTATTTGCAGTACACATTTGTAGTGATAAGCATAAGGAGGATGAGGATGCTGATGTGTTGAATAGGTACCCAGTGTTGCACTAGTTTCAGGATGTGTTCCCTAAGGAAATTATAAAGTTTTCACCTCAAATGGAGGTAGAATTTTCGATTGAGTTAGTGCCAAGGGAAACTCAAGTATCAAAAGAACCTTACAAGATGAGCACACCTAAGTTGGTTGAGTTAAAATTTCAGCTGAAGGAAATGTTGGACAAGGGATACATTAGGCCAAGTGTATGCTCTTGGGGTGCACCGGTCTTGTTTGTGAGATAGAAAGATGGTATCCTTAAGTTATGCATTGATTATCGGTAGCTGAACAAAGTGACTATCAAGAATAGGTACCCTTTGGTAAGGATTGATGACTTGTTCGATCAGCTGAAGGGAGAATAAGTGCTATCAAAGATTGACTTGAGATCCAGATACCATTAGGTATGCATCAAAGGGGAGGACATTTACAAGACCACGTTCAGGACTAGATATGGGCATTATGAGTTTGTTGTTGTTCCATTTGGCTTAACTAATGCTCTAGCTACATTCACGTGTTTGATGAATAGTGTGTTGTGTCCATATTTGGATAAGTTTTTTATTGTGTTCATTGATGATATACTGTTATATTCTAAAAAAGAGGAAGAGCATGCTAAGCACTTAGCAGCGATATTGAGGTTGTTGAGAGAGCATAATTTGTATGCTAAGCTCATAAAATGTAGCTTCTTTCAAACTTAGGTACACTACTTGGGACATGTTGTCTCCAAGGAGGGAATTGCAGTAGATCCAGAGAAGATAAGGGCCATCATGGAGTGGGTGGCTCCTAAGAGTGTGGATGAGGTGAGATCTTTCATGGGTCTGGTAAGCTATTATAGGAGGTTCATCAGGAACTTCTCATAGATTGCTTATCCCATTACATCATTGCAGAGGAAAGGTAAGATGTTCGAATGGACTGAAGAGTGTGAGGTTAGATTTGAGAAGCTCAAGCAGTTGCTAACACATGCACCAGTTCTGCAGATTGTATATTTGAACAAGGAGTTCTATTGGGCAGTGGATCCCTCCATAGCGGGTTTTTGGGCTTGAAGCCTGAATTTTGGTCAAGTATAATGTAAAGACCCCGTGAAATGCGGGCACAGAGCGTGAGAGTCTAAGGTTGTCCGCCCTAAAATAATGTAATTTACTGTATGGTATGTCGCCTACTCATGGTTTCCAGACCATGGGATTGTATAAATAGAGCGAGGCTCTAAGTGTAAAGTTAGTCTTAGTTTTGGAGAAATGATATGTGTTTTGGATGATGAATTAGCTCTGAGTCTGTAAGTCTGAGTCTTGGATTGTAGTAGTAGGAAGAGGCTTTGCAGCTAAGTGCACAGAGGCCTAGTAGAGTTTGCAACTGTGTGCACAGACCCCTGTAGCTGAGTGCATAGGGCGGATTTGGGATTGTACTTGAACAGAGAGTTAATAAAAGATAAGTTGATTTTGAAATATTGTGTATCTACACTTCTGTTTTATTTATGTATCTTTTTACAGTTTTATGATTGCGCGCACTAGTTATGAATGTTGAATTGTTAATAAGAATATTGGGTTCACACAATTAAGTTAAGATTTATAATAAGAGCACAGTAAGGATAAAGGATCGAGATGACACCTCTTTGCGCTCTTTACAGAGTTGCATGGAAGCAGTCACACAAGTTGTGAAGGACAAATGGCTGCTTAGAGTAGCGCAAGCACGTAGGTTCGGTCCGCTAACTTCCTAGACTTCGTCAAGACATCCCTAGGGTGTGGAAACCTAGTTCCAACGCCCTCCCATACTACCTCAGGTGAGACCTTAGTCTATGCACTGCGGACTGTCACCGAAAGGGTTGGTAGTTTTGGGATTTGTTTGGCTAAATCACTTCTGAACCTGGGTCAGGCCCCAACAAGCCAACAAATGGTTTCATTTTCGGGACTAGGATCTGCCTAAGGGATGTCTGATGTCGTGCCACTTGAACCCAACAAAGAAGGAAATTGAAGAGTGGTTGGACAAGAAGCTTCATGAGTTTTTGACACAAGAAAACAGAACTCCAAAGGTGGCTGGATCGCTACGTGTATATGAAAATCCACAAGATATTCTTCGCATCCTTTCCTTATGAACTGTATGAGTGGATCGCAAGGTTAGCCAATAGCCAAGGAAGGTGTAAGCTCAACCAACCGATAGTGTGGACTTTGGAATTAGTGTGAAGACTAGAGGCATCAGAAGATAAGATCACATAAGTTGTGGACCATTGGCTCGACTGGATAATAGGGGGTTTATCATTGAATTTGCGATAGACACAAACATGAGCTACAGCGAAGCAAAAAGACGTTTCCTTAAGGGACTGCGAGGTAAGTACATTAAATATTTGAATACTTGGATTAAGATGATGTTATGTGAAAAGCAGGTTATGCGAATACATTAATGTTTGGAATGACACAGAGTGGAAAGATCTACAAAGGTAGCGGGGAATTAGGAAACAGTCCCTTAATATCAGCTTCACGAGAGAGCGAGGAAGAGATCACTCGGGTCTCTCCGAGAAGTGCGGTCAGTTTTATAAGGCAACGCATTCCGCAATTACCATCCCCACCCACGCAACCTCTCGTTTCACCACCCTCATCTCCATCTCCACCCATTCCACCTCCACCACCCCCGTAGTTTAGCATGGCGAGCACGATCAAGCTACCCGTATTCAGAGGAATAGGAAAGAGGATCCAGACCAATTCTGGTTCATGGTAAGAGTAGTGTGGGAAGTGCAAGGGGTCACAGACTACAACATTAAGAAGGATACATTAGTGTGCACGCTGCAGGATCACACATTGACATGGTATATCAATCACTCTAATGATCACCCAAATGCAGGAATAGCGGAGATCCAGAATGTGCTGAACCGAGAATTTAGCTGGTTGAAATCAGAGACACAGTCAATCATTGGGTTCAAAGAGATTGTGATGCTTCCAGGTGAGACCCCTTGGGATTTGGTTCAGCGACTGAAGAGTATGATCCACGAGGCTAATATGACGCTAATAGATGCGCAACATCGTGCATGGTTTGTGGCATCTTTAACACCGCACCTGAGGACGGTGCTGTCGCAATAGAAACTTGCTACCTAGGCCGAAGCGTTGGAAATGGTGATGAGGTTGCATGAGACACCAATACAAGATACGGGGCTGGGAGTTCAACAAATCCACGCGCAACTACAGAATATTTGCCTGGAAATGCAGATCTTGAAGTAGGATAGGCCACTGTGGCTGAAGGCATGTGAGGAAGTGTGGTGCATAAAATGCAAAGGCCAGGGCCATTAACAAAGATCACTGTCTAGTATTTGTGAACTACTTGGAAGGAGGGGGGCCAATGTCGTTGAGACTGGAGGCATAGGTAGGGTCGAGTGTGACACGTTATGGTGCACAATCTGTCAAATAGGAGGAAAACACACGATGGATAACTGTCATTTGTTGTAGAAGTATACCCAGATTCCCCAACAGTTGTTTTGTTTTTTCTGCAGGTCAGTGGACCACAATGAGCATACTTGTCGTAGCTATGAGTTAATGATAGATCAGACCCCAGCCTATAGAATGTAGACAGAAATGCGAGGCCTTGACCCAGCCGCAGGGATGGCGCGTGCTAGATTTTAGGGGTGAGGACGAGGATAAGGAGGAATGGGACCAAGGAGGGGCTGCGGACAGTTAATTTGCTACAATTGCATAGGACCAGGGCACTATGCCCACGATTATACCAACCCAATGAGAGTATCTTGTTCATACTATGCTCAGTTTGATCATGAAATGTTAGATTGTCGTACATTGATCACACAAATACATGAGAAAGGGGTACTCCATCCTCCTCCGACTCAAAATATCCAAATGATGAGGTCTGAACTGCATGAAGAAGACCCAAATGTGAACATGATGCTCAGAAGCGGTGCAACCATAGGGGAGGATAAGGGGAAGTAGCTTGAGGAAGATACATGGGTTCACAAGGCTCCTATAAAGGAACCTGAGTTTTACTTAGAACGCGCAAAGGATACATTCATGGAAGCTAAGAAGAGCTTTGCGGAGGCCTCTACTTCAGGTAGTAAGGATCAACCAGAGCCAGGAATGGATCCTTCTATGCTTACTACCTTTTTAGAGACATGCATGAAACTGCTACGTGACAATAAGGCAGTTAAGGGACTACAGGAGTTGATCACCAGGTGCGCAGGGTCGAGGGAATCGTGCGTAGTCTGGAAAATTGGGAAGCATGCATTGCGCACTGGGAGGGAAATGAGATTGATGGCATAGATTGGCGAATATGAAATAGATCAAGTAATCCTAGACCTGGGATCAGACGTGAATGTATTACCAAAGTAGATATGGGAATGTATGGGCAGGCCCACGTTGCAGTGGTCCCGTATTCAATTATGAATGGTGAACCAACAGAAAATTTTGCCCATGGGAAAGTTGCCAAGGGTAACAGTTGATATCGAAGGCACGAGCACACAGATGGACTTTGAAGTAATAGAGATTGTCGATGACATCAATCCTTATCCCATGTTGCTAGGAACAAACTAGGCCACTGATATGAATGGAGTCATTAACCTGAAGAAGCAAAAGATGATATTCGAGAAAATGTCCCTATGCGTAGTAGTTCTGCTAGACCCAGCCGAAGGAGCGCGCTACACCGAACCAGTGCGCGAAAATGAAAGCGATGATGATCTGGATTGTATTTATCATGTAATTGTGCGAGACCAGGATCGAGTGAACCCAACTGGATATGGAAGAATCTCATGGGAGCGCGACAGTTCCTGTACCTTAGATTCAAACGAAGAAGTAGAACATTGGAAAAACCGGTTGCACAAAGTGACAACCCTAAATTGCAATATGATGATTAGATCATTGTGTTGCATGACGACAGAGGCAAGGGAACTGCCAACATATGATGGGGTGACAGCTATGGATGAATTCTTGGACAAATTTGAAAGCGAAGTACCGAAACAACAGCGGTACAGTACGATGGACTGGATGTTGCACACAACACCCGCATGATGGTGGAGTACACATCAGAAGACCATTGGAAGCTGGCACGAATGTAGAAGACAGATGCGCTTATGGTTTCGAAGCCCCCAGCATCAAACAAGACCCGGGAAGCTAGGACAAATCAGCTTCCGCACTCACCTATGTCGATGGGTGTAGACGTGTGCTGTGCAAGCACATCCCAGACTAAGGATCGAAAATCAGAACCCGATGTGGCAGTAGGAAAAGCGATGTGACCCACAGAGATTCCACGTTGGATCATTCAAAAAGCTATGCGGAATGATGAACAGAGTTCACTAGGCAAGACAAACTAACTGGGACTTGCGTGTACCAGCGATTCGATGGGCCTATATGGCCATCAGCAAAAACCATAACGCGGAAGTAATCCCCACACTGACGATAAGAGACGAAACCATATGAGCAGAAAAGAATCCCCCTAAAATAGTTCCCACAGTTGGGACAATATGCGAAGACCTGAGTAAAGGAATTATGCAGTTACAAGAAGCCATTCGGTGAGGGAACTTGAAACTTCATGAAATCAACGACAATTGGTTATGGCTGGGAAAGAAAAGTATGATATTGGATGAACAAATCAACAAACTCAAAACTGAAGTCATGCAAGCATGCTATGTCAAGAAACTAAGCACGATGGGACAAGGAATAGTCAGCCATAGTATTGCAGTAAAGGAAGTTATGACCCTGCTAACATGGCTACGACCGTACCTTACTAGACAAAGTAAACAGGGGAGCGCACCGTCTAAGGAAGAATGGGAGTTGTTGACTGGTACAAGAATAAGTAAGGAGGGCTCACGGACTGGGTTGGAAGGTGACTTGAAGCCTTGCACCAAGGGTGCGACCACCTGACTATCTGTAGGAAGCACAGTCTCAACACCCCAAGCAGTTGAAAGAGAGCATGAGACTTTAAAAGAGTCTGTATGGGAGTTGCACGATAAGGAGGTTACACGCAGGATCGATATGTCACAGAGGTCGCGGCCACACATAGGGGGCTACACTACTGCATGGGTAGGCTGGGAAGTGATAGTTGGTGTCACTTTTCATGACAAGAGGTCCACTTTAAGGAAAAAGGGAGCGGGCGGCAGGCAATTAAGACATGAATTAAGAACGATATTTCGGACGATTTGCTGCTAATAAGGCATTAATGATACAAAAGTGGAGGGAAGGGTTGAATTCAAATTCAAAGGATGCTATAAAAACCCCAGGGCCAGCTCCAAGGCAACACTTGGTTGTTGAAGAATTGAGCAAGCAAAGAGCATTGAGCGCTGCGTACTCTTACCATCCTCAAGTATAGACACAATGACAACTGCTAGAACAAGAGTGCGATTCGTCGAAGTTACCGTGGAGCACGGTATGGCCCATGAGGAGCCTAGAGAGGCAAAAACTCTGGCTGAAGTTCAAAAATCACCACGCATGGCGCGGCCACAGAAAGATAAGCAAATGATGGGGCTAGTTTGTGTATCCCTAAGAAACCCACGGTTTGGAAAATTGTCAATGGCAAAGAAGAGAAAAGTTGTCACCATGGAAACAGAAGAGGAGGAGGAAGACTTGTAGGCCCCAATTTCCCAAATTGAGGTGCAGGATGATGAGGTGGAGGATGTCTCCCAAAAGCATTCTGTGGCACAGTTACCTCGCTACATCCTCCCATGGAAGGGGAAAGCCAAGGTACCAAAGGACCTGGAGGCCACGAAGAGTGCGCTCCAAACCCCGCTCCTTGATGATATAAGGTTTGAAGGTCCACCGTTGGGACGAATACCTGCGATGAAGTTTGAAGATTGGGACCTCATGGACAGTGAGAAGTTCCCACAGTTGGCCACAGAGAAGTTAATAAAGCAAAAATGGTTGTGCGGTGTGGAGAAGGCTAGGTTACTCCATCTACGATGGATACCCCAATACCACCGCGCACCCATCACCATTTTTTTCATCAGGCAGTTCCTGTGTGTGGTACATGATGGGTATCTCTATTTAGAGGAGCCGATTCCCATCACGGCCGATCTGATTCACCGAATTTCTCGACTGTCAGCCAAAGGAAATGACCCCACAACCATAGTAGGAAAAAGCAGTGATTTAGACCTCGCAAAAGCTATGAAGGCCAAGCATAAGCTAGAAAAGAGAAAGCGGGGGTACGTAATAGCAAGTATTAAAGACCAAGGGGTGTGCATAGCCACCCAGCTGTTGGCCGGCAAGCTAATGAGGAAATGTCGTGCCAACAAATAACCACTGTCTATGATTGCGTTGGTAGAGCAATGTGTAGAAGGGGTCCAGTTCAACTGGGCGCAATTCCTATGTGATGAATTCTTGATGAACTGCAGGGAGGCCCAGGAGTAGGGTAAGACCTTCCACTATGCATGGTTGCTCTTATCTATCCTATTGGTTGTAGGGGAGCTGCCGGAGGAGAGCCAGTTTCCCACTACTAAGGGTGACCTAATCGAAGCCGCGAGGTACACCTCACTCTGGGCTACAAGAGACACGAACAAGATTCACGAGATAAAGATGTTCTGGGTGTTCATAGAGGCAAGCATCCGAACATGGATCAACCGCAGGCCGCACTTGTCCCCTACAGTTCATAACAGCTTGCAAAGCGTGACAGAATTCAAGGCAGATATGCATAACTTGTATATCCGGGTGCACAAGGATCCAGTATGAAAATGGGAGAAGCTTCCGTTCATTGCAATGGACGATGCGATCTTCGCAGTAATGGAGTCATGGCCTCTGGAGTGGTGTGCCCCAGACTTGGCAAAAATGGAGAAGGTTGCAGCTAAACAACGCAAGAAGGACACCAAGCTATGCCTCACGCAGCTAGCTGAGAGGAAGCACTAGGAACAAGAAGCAGCACATATGGAATAAACCACACCCGCGCTAACTAGAGAGGTTGAGGAAGGCCAGGAAATGTCCTTGTGGTAGAAGACCAGTGAAGTAGACAGGGAAGAGGATTGCGCAGACCCCAGTACAACATCAGCATAACTCAAGTGGCCGCGCGACCCGGATAAAACCATCCCCAGAAAGAAAGGGAAAGTCACAAACACGTCCGACAACCCGATCACGCTCACAGAAGGTGATCTATTGGATATCATCGAAACGATTCAGGAAGTCACGGAAGGCACGCTCTAGGGATTTTGGATGGAGAAGAACACTGTGTTGGGGGCACTCAACATGCAGTTCCAAGGTTTACAGGTACAACACCCCCAAATGGGTACAATGGCCCAGTATGTCACAGCAGGAACCACTGAGGCCGAACAGACGATACGCGCCCATATGAGTAACAACTTCATATTGCCTGAAGGCCCACTAGTGACAACAAACAAGGATGACTGGGATGCAATGAGTAGCATGAAAGGTGTCGGCTTGAACTTGGCCACCATGCCACGAAATACTGTACTAGCTACAGAATGGGGTCATCGTCGAACTCCGTGCTTGGGAAGGCCAAGCGATCCAGGTCCTGAATGAGGAGAAAATCAACATGGACCAACTCAGCATCCAGAGGGATGCGATGGTTGTGCATGTCAGTGGATTGGAGCAGGTGGTAGAGGATGCATGCAGAAGTGTTCCAGAGTTGGCCATGCTAGCAGAACTACTAGTAGCAGGGTGGGTCCATGGATGGGTTGCCATAGTCCGTGAGGTCTGTGAGGAAACGACAAAGGTTTAGTTGGAGCTAAACCTGCAAATTATCGAGCTGCGATTGAAGGTGCAGCCCTCCACACCCCCAGAAGTCAAAGAGTAGTGCGCCCGCGCTATCTAGATGGGTTGGAGCAAATTGGCCAGGCGACATAGGGGTGCACTAGGATGTTGGATCAAGCACTCACCATAATTACACATCTGCAGGAAGACCCGAACCTACAATGCCTAGAGACAGAAGCGCATGAGTTGTAGTAGGAGTACAACATTGTCCAGGGCACCGTGCAGATGGTTGCCCTTACTCAATGACTAGCCATACTACAATAGGCAAGGGCATTGAAGGACTAATTAGACACTGTGCACCAAAAGGAAGCCCTGCTGAAAGCATGCATCCAGCCATGGATCGATGAAGCATTTACAATCACAACTACCATTGAGGGGAAGCTGGCACAGATGCAGGAACTGTACATGGTTGGACAGGAATGTGAGCTTGCTCACGCAAATTCATAGATATGAATGCAACAAGTAAAAAAGGCGGCGGAATAGTGTGCTGGGGGTACCCAAGCTGCGCAAGACCTGCTACATGGACTTTGCGCAAAGATTGACACACCAGCAGAGTGACTCAGGATGAGTCACGATGATTGTGTTGGGGGCCTGTTGGGTAGTGGATCCCCCCATAACAGGTTTTTGGGGCTTGAAGCCCGAATTTTGGTCAAGTATAATGTAAAGACCCCGCGAAATGTGGGAGCTAAGCATGAGAGTCTAGGGTTGTCCGCCCTAAAATAATGTAATTTAATGTATGGTATGTCGTCCTACCCATGGTTCGTGGACCATGGGATTGTATAAATAGAGTGAAGCTCGAAGTGAAAAGTCAGTCTTAGTTTTGGAGAAATGATATGTGTTTTGGATGATGAATTTTCCCTGAGTCTATAAGTTCGAGTCTTGGGTTGTAGTAGTAGGAAGAGGCTCTACAGCTGAGTGCACAAAGGCCTGGTAGAGTCCATAGCTATGTGCGCGGACCCGTGCAGCTGAGTGCACAGGACAGAGTTGGGATTGTACTTTAACAAAGAGTTAATAAAAGATAAGTTGATTCTGAAATATTTTGTATCTACGCTTCTGTTTTATTTATGTATCTTTTTATAGTTTTATGATTACGCGCACTAGTTATGAATGTTGAATGGTTAATAAGAATATTGGGTTCACACAATTAAGTTAAGAACTATAATAAGAGCACAGTAAGGATAAAGGATTGAGACAACACCTCTTCGTGCTCTTTACAGAGCTGCGTGGAAGCAGTCGCACAAGTTGTGAAGGACAGACGACTGCGTGGGGCAGTGCAAGCACGTAGGTTCAGTCTGCAAACTTCCTAGACTTTGTCAAGACATCCCTAGGGTGTGGAAACCTGGTTCCAACACCATCCCATACTACCTCAAGTGAGACCTCAGTCCACACACCATGGACTATTGCCGAAAGGGCTCGTAGTTTCATGATTTGTTTGGCTAAATCACTTTTGAACTTGGGTCAAGCTCCAACAAGCCAACAAGTTCGTAGTATGTATAGATTCTTGCAAGAGAGGACTTGGTGGAGTCCTTATGTAGGATGGGTAGGTGGTATGTTATGGGTCTCATAATCTAAACGAGCACAAGAATAACTACCTGACACCTGATCTTGAGCTAGTAGCGATTATACATGCACTAAAGATGTGGATGCACTATCTTCTTAAAAGGAGGTTTGTGCTTATAATTGATCATAATGGGTTGAGGTATTTGTCTGACCAGCTGAATCTGAATTCCAGGAAGGCTAGATGGTTAGTCATGATCAATGAGTTTGACTTCAAGATCGGGTAAAGAGAACAAGGTGGAAGATGCTCTTAGTAGACGGGTACAGGTACATCACTTGGCAGCTATGAGCTCCTTTGGGATGGACTTACAAGAAAATATCTTGTAGGTAGGACAGTAGGATGTCAGGAATATGGAGATTGTGCATAGGTTGCAACAAGGTGATAGTACAGGTATAGGTATAGGTCATGGTACAAGTATAGGTACAGGTACATGTAGTAGTATAGGTACACATGGTAGTACAGGTACAAGTATAGGTAGAAGTATAGGTATAGGTGGAAGTACAGGTGCACAGGGCATGGACTATTGCCTTACATTAGAGGGATTGGTCAAGTTTCGAGACAAGATATATGTGCCGGATAGTAGTGAACTCAAGAAGGTGATCTTGATGCAATTTCATGTGAAACCTTATTTTGGTCACCCAAGTTATCAGAAGACACTCACAGTGGTGAAGAGATATTACTATTGGCTGAATATGAAGAGGGACATAGCAACATTTATGGTTAGATGTTTTGACTATCAACAAGTGAAAGGAGAGTGAAAACATCATGGTGGACCGCTACAAATCGATTGCTATTCCCGAGTGGAAATGGGAGGTCATTCCATGGATTTCATCAAAGGGTTTCCGAAGAAAGTGAAGCAACATGATTCCGTCATGGTCATTATGGATAGGTTAACAAAGGTTGCATACTTTGTTCTGGTAAAGTCTACATTCTTAGCTAGTGATTTGGCACAGGTTTTCATCCGAGACATGGTTAGAGTACATGGTGTTCCAAAGAAGATTGTTTCAGAAAGGGATGTGAAGTTCACTTCCAAGTTTTGGAAGGAGTTATTTGTAGTTTTGGGCACTAAGTTGGCCTTCAGCACAACTTATCATCCGTAGATGGATGGAAATATAGATATGGTCACCAAGATATTGGAGGACATGTTGAGGATGTATGTGATGCATCAATAGAGGAAGTGGGAAGAGTATCTCCCTTTGGTCGAGTTTGCATACAACAATGGTTATCAGGAGTCACTGAGGATGAGTCTTTTTGAGTCATTGTATGGGCAGAGTTGTAACACTCCCATTAGTTGGAGTGATATAGTTAGTAGAGTATTGATTGGACTAGATATGTTGGGAGACATGGAACATGAGATGCAGGTGATGAAGAGAATCTCAAGGCAGCACAGGATAGGAAGAAAAGTTATGCAAACAGGAATAGGTTGTTCAAGGAGTTCCAGGTTGGGGAACAGGTGTACTTGTGCATCAAACCAAAGAAGAGCTCCTGGCGGATTGGCTCATGTGCCAAGATGGCACCACGATTTTGTGGATCCTTCAGTATCATTGAGAGGATTGGGCCAGTAGCTTATTGACTTGCACTACCTCTGACAGTGAATGTCGATGATGTTTTCTATGTATCTTTGCTTAAGAAGTATGTTACGGATGTTGATCATGTGATTGACTAGTCTATATTGCAAGTGGAACTAGATGGATAATTCTAGCTGGAGCCTCAGTGCATATTGCACAAAAAGGTGCTCATGCTCCAGAACTGAGAAATAGAGCAAGTTAAAGTGCAATGGAAGCACTTTGGGCCCGATGAAGCTACATGGGAGATGGCAGATTAGATGCAATATATGTATCCTTCCTTGTTTGTTGGATGAGGCAAAGCAACCCTTATATGGTGGTTTGGTGATTGCTTAATGTGGTTTGATGATTGATTATGGTGGCTTTGTAGTTGCTTATGGTGGTTTAGTATTTTATTTATGTTGGTTTAGTATATGCTTTGTGTTGATCGATATATGCTTTATGATGGTTGATACATGCTATATGATGTTTTGATATATGCTATATGATGTTTTGATATATGCTATATGATGTTAGTATATGTTTGATATATGTTTGGTATATGATTTGGCGTATGTTTTGGTATATATAGTTTTGATGATCTTGCTATATGTACACCCATGTATGGATGTAAATACCATAATTTGTTGTGTTATAAATCTCCACTATGCGGTATCGGTGTCATGTTATTACGGTTATGTTATTATGCTATCACGTGGTTATGTTATCATGATCTTATGATGTCATGTGGATTGGAACTCAACAGGATGATCATTGTAAATATCGTAATGAGTTGTGATATAAAGCTCTACTATGCAATATGTTGTCATGTTGTCATGTTGTCATGATGTTCTTTTCTCTTTAGAAGATCTTTCATTGTAAATACTGCATCGAGCTATGTTATAAAGCTCCATGAGCAGTATGTATTCTTTCAGTAGGTTGCTGGGTGATATGTGTGATTGAACACCAAGGAAGGTGTCCCCTAAGGGGGAGGGTTCTATAACAGCCCTGGTGAAATTTTCATGTAATAAAAGTTGAAAACAATAACCACAGATGAATGTGACACTTATTCCAAGCTGAATGTTTAGAAAGACATCCTAGGTGGTGTTCATTTGGTTGTTTATGGCTAAGGAAATTGGCAAAGGAAATGGATAAGTCTTTGGAAAGGAAAAATGATGTTTTAGGCACATTTTTTTATGAAAATGATTGAAATTAGGAGAAAAATGACGTGAAAGGTCACTTGTTGCACGTGAGGAGGAAAATGAAGGAAAATAATGGAAAATGAAGGAAATAGAGGCCTCATTCATAAAAGGGCTTTTGAGGATCGGTTGGTAACTTTTGTCAGCTTATATTTGGAGCTATCTCATTATTCTCTCTCTCCCTCATACTCTTGGACACTTAGAGTTTTCTTGGAGCACTTTCTACTTGGAGAAAGAAAGGAAAAGAAGGTAAGAGGAAGCAAAGGTCAAGCGGGGAAAGGCAATATCAAACAAATACAACAGGCTTCATTGTAGGTATCAACTTTCATGTGTATTTTCCTTCCTAGATTTAGCATGCATGGGATTGCATGTGTTTATTTTCTACCATGGCATGGGTTTTTCCAGCTGTGACAGTGTTTTTAGCCTAGACTTTCCATTTCCTAATATCTTTGATGAGATGGGTTCTCTCATGAGATTTATGTGGGATGGTCGAATTGGATTCGAAGCTGAGTGGGGTGGATCTCCGAATTGACAAACACATGGTGGTATTGGTCCCTAAACCAGACTGAGGATGCACGAAGCCACTGAGCTAGTAACCCCTAAACAAGAATGTGGGTTGTGGTAAAGCTAGATTGTGTGCCTTGGTGGGCCTATGAATCCTTGCTAGTTAATGACGGGATATATGATAAATCCAAGAGGTGGATTTTTTCTCCGTTGGGCCTAGTGATTCCAGGATGGAATGCATGGTAAAGCCTAGAGAGTATGTCTCGGTGTAGGGCATAGTGATCCCTAGATCGAATTGTGATGCACGGTAAAGCCTGAGAGACTAGGAGGCACTCAAATTCCTCATAGTGTAGGCTGAGAACTTTGGTGGCATCCACATTGATTGGTATTTTTGATGTGTTCAATGAGTCCAACATTCATGCTTGGAATATGGAATGGGGTTGATCAGCTGAAGAGATACTTGGTTCAGCCAATCTATGGTCGGGTGGAACATGGTAGTCCCATCCTCAGTTAGTTCATTTCATTGATTAATGAGAAATTCATTCCATTGATTTTCATGTGTAATTGTATTTGAGTATATATGGATTTTGATGCCTGATATGTTTATTGTAATTAGGTTCCTATTATGCTGGTTATATGTACATTTTATGGCAGCAACTACGTTTGGGTCTCAACATTTTTTTACTTGTATTTGATTAGATATTGTGTCTATGACCTAATAAGTGATAAGGTAGAAAATGACACGAGGAAACAATGGTTCATGGCGATTCTCAAATAAGTAAGATATCGCTACACTTAACTCGGTTGTTTACACCTATAGGTTACATGTCGATGATATGCTTGATGAAATGCCTATCATGGCTAGTAGGGGTTTGCTTAAGGCCTTGATCAACTATTTACTTTTACATCATTGTTTCCCTGTACTTTACTTAATTATGATATTTCATTCCATTCTGGGTAGTGGCCTGGGCTCTAGGCCTGAAAAAGTGGCTCAAATCCTAGCTGGCATAGAATTGGCAAGTTTGGACCACAGTCACTACCAAGTAGGCCTATGAGAGCGAATTTAGGTCTCTGGTCGCTCCCTTTCCCATAACATGAGAGATACTGAGCGTTAAATTGTCTAGAAGAACAGTGGGACCTAGGGATAGGCTATCTGAGTGGCTGACTTGTCTCCTGAGGGTTCTGTTGATGGTTTTGGATGGTTGTACATGATGTTTCATCGATTGTGTTAGCACTCAGAATTAACCTTAAGGTTGAGAAAAGGCAATTCCGAGGTAACCACAGACCAAGCTTTTGATCTGGCATCTAGCCCTGCCAGACCAGAGAGAGCTCTCCCTTTTCCAACAAGATGTGGCTGCAATAAATGAAATTTTAGGCTAGCTATGGAGTATGGGAATTTGTTTGAAAAGTTTTGGGTCGAAACAACAAGAGAAAGGATGATTGGGGTATGCAGTCGATGCCAGTTTCTACCAGAAAACTTGGGGCAAAGTAAGTGCCATGTTTAGCTAGATAAAGATTGTCAATGTGCGAAGAATAGAGGGGAGAAATCCCACTCCCCTACAGGTATCAAAAAGGGATGGATCTCTAGGAGCAGCTTTAGATGAATGAGAAACATAGGGTTGCTCAACAGAGCATCTAACCAAGGATGAATTCTGCAAAGACAACCACTACATCTAACAACAAAATCATCATGAAAGGAGCATCATAGGGGATGGATTCCTAACATATCACTTAGATAATGCTATAACAAGGCAGAAAAACAAAATATGTAAGTGAATTACAAGAAAAAACATACTAAACAATAACACCATAATGGATCCCAGGTCCAAAGGGCAGAAAACTGCTTTATTAAAATGATATTCAGGGAATTTTACACAGTGCCAAACAACCTCTTTGCAGCCAAAATCAAACCTTTATTTTAAAAATAATCCTATATATATTAAATTACAAATCTATTTTTATTTCCTCAACATAGGAATTAAAAAATAAAAATGAAATTAAAAATAATATCCTATCATAAAACTCTATTATAAACTAATTTGTAACTAAAATCCCAAACTATCTCGAGAACCATGAGAAATAGTTTTTGAAAACCCAAATTAGGTGAAGGTTTGCCAAGTGGATTAATGTTACTATATTTGCTCCTTCAAGTGTGGAACCATATTCCACACAATCTTCCTTTTGACTGCCACCTTGCACCTACCTGCACGAATTTTGGAGTTGTTTGATCGACCTGTTGTTCTTGTCCCTTGGATGCTCTCTGATTGCCATTCGTACCCAAAATTCTACTGAGCTATTAATTTGTGCCACAATAGCTGTAATGTCATCACTAGAAATGTCATACTCCAGCCATTCACTTTAAATTCTGCTCTCCATGTACTATGGATAAATTTGTCTACAGGTTAATCGCTTCAAGACTGTTGGGCATGGATGCATCTAGTTCTTCAAGAATTAGAGGACATAATTAATTTTTTTTCTTTTGGATATTGAACATGGTCATTGCAAAACTCTAGTTGCATCCCTCAATCTGTATATTCAACCAGGCTTTGATCACGATTTTCCATAACTGATAACTTAAGATCATGACCGCTCACCATCGCCAATGAATTGGTAGATTGGTAATCATGAGATGCAAGCAAGGAAGAGTCATGTGACTCATCCATCATTCATCTTCAGCCTGAGAGCACTCTCGTTCTGATTTTGATGACCATGGTTTTTAGACCAAGTTTTATATTCATACTCGTAGGATTCCTTTGGGAAAACTCGTGGTTGTTGGTTGGGATGTTCCTAGTTATGGCAGAGCAGACTCTATTGTTGCCTTGCTCATTGTAGTTGCTTGAGGAAGTTGTGCCCTTCTTGAGAGATGCCATAGCTAGCAACGTAAGCCATCATGTATTCAACAGGATTCTTGTTGTATATGGTTCCATCCTCTTGGACATGCCAACCAGCTTCATTGCAAAGAGCCTTGAGCACTTTGTTGTCATCAGCATGTTTAGGAAAACTATAATTACCATGAGCATGTAGAAGAACAGATATTTTTTGCAGCCATTGACCATCTCATCCTCTCCCACCGTTGATTCTTTTCCCTTTCATTTGCCGAAGGATTTTGCATCTCAAGTCCCATATACTTGGACAGTAAAGGAGAACTCAATGCCACGACAACTCCTTTGGACATGCCATAATTTAATTCCTTGCTCTTGCTCAGTATCATAAAATTTAGAACTCATTTTGCTCTTTTATTTTAATCTTGAAGGACCCAGCATAGCTGCCAATCCTCAAGTCAGCTTTTTATGTGCTTGTACCAATGTCGCTCCACTTTTACGTGAAGGTGAGCTTAGCATCTATCGAACTCTCGGGCTTGAACTAGAAGATGACAAGATGCATGATGTTTTAGCTTCTGAGTTTGGAGTTTCAAACTGTTGATTAGCATATGGTCCCGACATCCCTTTAGACTGTCCAACATTGCCGTCTTCAATTTGTGGTGTTTTCAACTAGTGAGATAGGCTAGAATTCACATGCAGTATACGTGATGGTGGTGTCTCCTCAGGGATATGATGAAATTTCCCTGCTGATTTAGGTGTTTAGAAACTGGATCAGGAGTGATGGTAACATGTTTTCTCTTTTGGCTTAGTTCATCAACTACATCCAAAGCATCAGGCACGAGTTTAACCTCTTCTTCACTCAGAAAATTCTCTTTACTCGTTGAATCTGCTCTTGAGATTGAATAGCTAGATGGAAGTTTTGGGGTACCATTATCTATGGCTGCCCCTTTTGATCCTAGTGTTTGTAGAATATCAGACCATGCTTTTCTCTTTGGCTCACAATCCTTGAGAACCCCTTTTTTTAAGTTCCTTCCACTGCGATAGGTTTTCAACAGGATTTAGAATAGGCTATACATATTGTGAATGGATTCTAGCATTTTTGTTCACACCTGCATTCTTGAGAGTCTTTGCACATCCTATCCATTCACCTCTCTTGAATATGGCTGTTGACCTACCCAACTATCCCCAAAGTCATCCTCACAACCAACAACTGTTGCTTCCTTGAATCTAACCCACTGTAAATCACTGTCAGCTTTCATTCTTTCCAACTGCGGGCCAATGGTGAATATGATGAGCAACAAGAGGATAGTGGAGATCAAAAGAGGATAAAAATATGATAGAATTTTGATCAACCTCAAAGCCCAAATGAGGAAAGCAGCTATGTGAACTAGATGCTTCCAAACGAAGGCACAACCATTGAAAAATTCTCAATGCAACTGCTCCCAATAAACACTGAATGAACATCTATAAATCTTCAAGTAATTCCTCTCTAGAACCATGAGACCAGCAACTGTAAACTAATATTTCACCAGCAATCACCATCAATATCACTATCATCAAGTTACAATGTCCTCTGCACAGATTCCTGGATATCTCTTTCAATCAAAGCAGAACGAGCTCACCATATGTTGAGATGAGGATTAGCCACACGGAAATAGACCTCAAAGACTATGTTCTCTCCTTCTCTATCACAATCCACCACAAAACCAGCCAGTGACATCTCCTCATTTCCTCGGGTTCATTAAACACATAAACAACTGCACGGGGAGATCTTTGAGTCAATCATTCATTTCGTCACATCTTCTGATCCAGGAGCTAGTTTTTGGAGTGTGATATACCGTTGGAAAGCTCTATCTGAGCTGCTCCTGATAAACATACTTATGACATGTTTTGTGCTGAATATCATGATAGTTCAAAACATCTAACAAAACCTGACATAGCAAGAGCTCATGTTGATCCTTGGTGACAGACTGCAAAGACTGGACTAACAGATTGCACATCCTTAAGGTCACCTAGGAGGTCGAATATGATCATAGTATCCTCTCATCTCATGTTTACCCCAGTTGGCATGGTAACTTAGGTGGATGTAGGAGGAGGGTGTTACACCTTCTACACATGCTATAAAACCTCCAAGAGCTAATCCACCACTCTAGGTGACCAACCCCTGAGGAAAGCCAACATATTACTAACTTAGAGCCCCTTTCACTCCCATGACATGGGAATGCATGTGACTAGGGCCCTCCATTCACTCTCATAACAAGGATGTGTAAGCGTCTGAGGTCTTTTTCAACTATTTTAGAGCCTGCGACCCTAAATTCTATGCCACTTTTTAGGGCCAAGTCTCAAGCCACTGCCCAGAACTTCATGAAACTTCCATAAATGATAAGTAACATCAAAACAATGATAAAAATGAAAATACTTGAACAAATACTTGACTGGACCCCTACCAGCCATGACAAACATTTTTTTAAACATGTCACAAATATGCAATTTACAGGTCATAACAACAGATCTGAGCATAGGTGTCTCATACTTCTCTGAGAATCACTAAGAAGAATTGTCACATTAGCTGCATTACCATCTATTAGGTCTCAGATTCATTTTTGATTCAAAACATGATGAGATCCATACATCATCTCTACCATAAAACATGCTCATAATCAACATATAAACAACAAAAATAACAAGGATATAGAAATCATAAAAACCACATATATACAAGTATATTTACCCATAAGATATGAGGGGAAAGAAGCTCTTATTAACATATACAAAATGCAACTAGGTTGGGGACTTCCATGAACCACCAGACAATAAACTAGGTTGAACCAAATCTCTCTTTCAGATAGTCACCCTCATGCCATATTCCAAGCATGAATGTGGGATCTCATGGAATAAACCAAACAAAACCAAACCAAGGCTTCTAGAGGCCAAACCACCTTAACCATTAACTAGTGATTCCACCTCATGGTCAGACATCACTAACCATCACCATATCGGTCTCTACCCAAGTTGTCCAGTGCTCTAGAGAATTTGTTCCAACCTGACTTCCAGGACTAGTAACTCAACCCATGACTATTGTCGAGCTCTAAAGCATTTGTCCAACCAAGGCTCCAGGACTAGTAACTCAACCCACAATTTCTACCAAGCTCTAGAGTGCTTATACAACCAAGGTTCTAGGACTAGTAACTCAACCCACCAAGGGCTCTAGAGTGCTAGTCCAACTAAGGCTTCCAGGACTAGTAACTCAACCTGAGCTATTACAGGGCTTCTAGAGCGTTTATCCAACAAATGCTCTAGGACTAGTAACTCAAGCCAAGTCATTACAGAGCTCTAGAGTGTTTTTGCAACCAAGGGTTACATGAACTAATAACTCAACCAATGGCCAAAGGAACATGAACACCAACCAGGAAACAAGGGTAAAACCCACAACACCATGGCTATCCAGGAAATGTCAAGCCCAGGCAAATCCACTCCCAATCTAGGAAGTCCTCCATGCCAATTACATATCATAACCAAGAAACCACATGCATGTGTCATGCATGAAAAAACTAGCAAGGAAACAACACATGCAACTCGATACTTGCAAAGAAATCCAGTTGTATCTACTAATCCCACTGTCCCCTTGTGCTTTCCTACTTTCCTTTGCCTTACTACTACAAATCCAAGTATTCCACACTCCTCCAAGAGTGCTCCAAGAAAACTCTAAGTTGTCCAAGAATATGAGAGAGAGAAAATAGAGAGAGAGCTCCAAAACTGAATTGACAAAAGTTTGAACTAACAAAATCTACCAACTGATCCTCAAAAGCCCTTTTATCAATGAGGCCTCTATTTTCTTTAATTTTCATTATTTTCCTCCATTTTCCTCCTCATATGAAATGTATGACATTTCACCTCCCTTTTCACCCAATTTCCATTATTTTGATAGCCAAAATGCCAATTAATGCCACTTTTCCTTTCCAAAGCCTTTGCCTTTTCCTTTCCCAATTTCCTTAGCCATTAATAAACTGAGGTGACACCCTATAGGATGTTTTTCCCACCATTCAACATGGAATACATGTTCCATGACCTTGGTATTATGTATTTTTACATGGATTTTTAACCAAGGTTGTTACAGTACTATAGTAGTGTAACTAAACAATTGCTTATTTGGCTTTGTCAGCACTCCGCATAGCAAGAATATCAACATGCGATCCTAGTAGTATCAACAACTACAAAGTAGTCATCACTTGGATAAACTGTAGCTATAGTAGTAGAAACAACTAATAGTTGGGTGTCTCAGCAACTAACATAATAGGTGCCAGCAACTTAAAACACATGGTAGTAACAACACTTATCATGAAGTCTACAAAAACTTGTTTATGGTGGATAAGGATTGCTCGAGGCGAAGGATGCTCCTACATCAAACACCCTTGGTAAGAAAATATGAGCTACGAGATCATGTGGTATTTATTTCAAAGAATGAAGTCCCTTGTAGGCATGTTATCTCTTGTTCAATTACCCATGATGCATATTTAGATATTTTGTTTTTCCTTTTGAAGAAATAAGGTACTGTTGGGATGGGGTCCCCTGGGTTAGTTTGGGGTTAAGCTAACCCAAGTTTTGATCAGTTTTTGTAAATAATGTAAAGTCTCCACAATTTGTGGATATAGAGCATGTAGTTGAATAGGATTCAGAGGGGTTTATCCCCTTGTTTTATGTAAAGTTTGAGTTGGTTTTGAGATCCACCCATGGTTCGCGGTCCATGGAATTGTATGAAAAAGGCTATAAATAGGTGTGTCTTAGAGAGTCTAAGGCATAATGGTTTTCGATAATAAGGGATGATGATAGGATGGAAGTGATAGTGAAGAGAAGTGGGTAAGATAGAAGAAAGACTTTGTAGCTGATTGCACAAAGGCCTAGGTAGAGTCTGTAGCTGAGTGCGCGGACCCCTGCAGCTATGTGTGCAAGGTAGTTTTGAGCCTGTAACCTTGCATGAAAGATCAATAAAGATAGTTTCCGAAGAATTCTTGTGTATTTCTATTTATCTCTGTTAATGTTATATGTTATTAATGAATAATGTGTTTTACGGAATATTGATTAAATGTAGCACGATTCTCTCGAATAATTCTTAATGTCATACACAATTCATGTGTAAATCATTTCGCGAAGACTCTAATGAATTATGTGTTGTTTACTAATAACTTAAGTAGATATGCACGAACACTAATTTGGGGTTGTTCTTTGATGCACGTAAGTGGTTAGATTGACTGTTAAAGGTCAGCAAGAATGGATTGTAGACCTTAGCAAAGGTCTAGAGGTTGTCTTAACAAAATTGCAGTAATGTGCCCTAAAAGTTTATCGATCTGCATGAAGGTAGATATGAGGTGCTGAAAGACATCAAAGCAATTTCTGGATGCAGAAACTTAGTTCTAGAATCCCCCCATACTGCTTTGGGTGAGACTGTAGCCTGCGCTACGTAGGTTGTTTCTGAATGGGCCAGTAGTGTAGGGTTTTGTTGGTTAGTGTAGCTAACTCTAAACCTGGGTCAAGACCCCCTAAGTCAACAAGTGGTTTTGTTGTCAGGACCGGGATCTGCTTGAAGGAGATGTGTGATGTTGCATCATTGGAATCTGACCAAGAAAGAAATTGAATAGTGGTTGGATCGAAAGATTCATGAGTTCGCGGTGCAAGAAAACAGGAATCCATGCTAATCAAAGGAAGAGTGGTTGAATAGGTATCTGTATACAGAGATACATGAGATCTTCTTCTTCACTTTTCCCATTGAACTATATGATTGGTTAGCTAAATTAACAGACAACCAAGGAAGGTGGAAGCTCAATAATCCTATAGTGTGGACTCCAAAATTAGTGTGATGGATAGAAGCCTCTGAAAACAAGATCACACAAGTTGTTGATCATTGGCTCAATCGAATTATAGGAGGATTTGTTACATAATTTGCAATTGATACTTTGGTCATCTATAGTGAAGTGAATCAGTGATTTTTCAAAGGACCACGAGGTAAGTATTTAAGATCTTTGAATACTTGGATTTTAATGTTGTTATGTGAAAAGTAGGTGATGCCATTACCTTGATTTTCGGAGCTACACAAAGTGGACGACTCTATAGTAACCGCAAAGGATCAGGACCGGAGTATAGTCCATTGATTGGACCTCATTTAAGTGACGATGAAGGGGCAGAATGGAATTTTCCGTGAAGCATTGTTCAACTAATCACTTAGGGGATTCCTCAAGTAAATCATCCTTCCACTGCACCACTACATCCACCTCCACCTCCACCACCACCAGTCAACATGGCAAACACGATGAAGCTGCCAATTTTCAAGGGCATAGGGAGTGAAGATACAAAGTAGTTTTGGTTTGTTGCGAATTCAGTGTGGACAATGCAACAGATTACTACTGACCATATAAAGAAGGCACAGTTGGTTACCACGCTATAGGATCACGCACTAACTTGGTATATCAAGTATTGTTCTGATAACTTCTACAAATCAGTGGGCCATGGTGAGCACCACTGTCGAAGCTATGAGTTGACGATGGAAAGAAAACCTACATACTAGATGTAAGAAGAAACTTAGCCTCCAGAGCAGGGGGCTGGAGGGGCACACAAAGGTTATTAGGGACGAAGATGAGGCTAAGGAGGAGGAGGATTTGGTAGAGGCTGGGGTTAGATTATCTACTACAACTGTGGACAACCAGGGCACTATGCACAAGAATTCCAGAATCATACGTGCCCATCATGTCAATACTATAGCTAGTTTGTCCATACTATCGAAGAGTGCCCAGTGTTGATAGCTAACATGCAAGAGAAGAAATCACAACTTTAGCAACCTATGCATAACTTACAAATGATGAGAGCTGAGCCCCGCGAGGAGGATCAAATTGTGAATATAGTGTTGAGAAGTGGAATAACGACTGGCAATGATAAGAGTAAACAACTTGAAGAAGAAGGATGGGTTCACAAGGCCCTAGAGAAGGAAGTTGGCTTTGATCTAAAGTGCACTAAGGAAACATTTATGGAAGCGAATAAAAGCTTCGCTAAGACCTCCACCTCAGGAAGCTAGGGCAAGGTACAAAAAACCAGTGCACCTGCAAAGGTTGATCCGTCCATACTCACTACGTTCTTGGAGACCTGCATAAAGTTGCTACGCAATAGAAAAGCTATGGAAGGCCTGTAGGAGTTACTAAATAAATGCAATAGCAAAGAGAAAGCCCCTAATGGATACCAAGTAGCCAGAAAAATTGGCAAACATAAAGCACGAACAAGGCACAGGATGAGGCTCATCGTATAGATAAGTGATTATGAGATGGACTAGGTCATTTTGGATTTGGGGTCTGATGTGAATGTATTACCAAAGAAAACATGGGAAAGAATGGGGAGACCTACACTGCAGTCATCTCTGATTCAGCTCAGAATGGCGAACCAGTAGAAAATCATCCCCATGGGATGATCGTATGGAGTAACCTTTGATATAGAAGGTGCGAGCATGATTGTTACAGGGAAAAGTGTCTATATAGAACTGCTCTATCCCACTAAGGTGTGACAGCTGCCTTAGAAACAAATAGAGAAAAGCTACTTTCATCTTTCCTTTATGAATTATAGATAGAGAGGAATAGAAAGACCAACCTCTGTCTTGCGGTAACCTCCTGATTTGGTCCCTCTCTTCTTTGATAGTCTCTAGCTACCTGCTCCCTTGCACGCCCAGCTTCACCAAGTACCTGTAAGACCACAGAAGCATAGCACTATACAAAGACATGGATCTATAATCATAAACAATCTAGGACCAGATGTAAATTGACCATACAAATGTAGCAAACATCAATGACACAAAAGCATGTAGGAAAACTTGAATAGCTTTTATTGATAAACAAGAAAAGAGCCAAGAGGAGTTACAACCAGTTGTTCTGACCCAACATCAACCTCCTAGCAAAGAAGCCCCTCTTCACCTCAAACAAAGCTTAGATCACCCAATAATCTGATGTTTGTCTCAAGAAACCAACAGCAATTCCTTACAATATGCAAAATTCCAGCCTCTAACCTCTGGATCTCTGGGATGAGAGATCTATATATAGATATTTGCAGAGGTGTGAGTCAGCTCTAGGTTTTTTATTAGTGTCTTCTCTCTGATAGTTCTTGATGCCACTTGGAGATCTCATTGACCTCTTACTCATCCTTGGGTGATTCTGAGAGGCAAGTGTCCCAAGAGAAGTTTCTGGAAGATTCCATGATCATCCACCTCGCAAACTGTCTCCGCCACTTGTCTTTTCCCGTCCATCGCACCCCATAGAAGGGATTTTTGAAATGCAACGCACTTCCCGTGTGTACAAGGTGCAATGCATCGCACTTGGCTAGTGGAGCAGCTGAAATGATCCTGTTTTGACCAATTCTGAGCAGTTTTTCATGGAGAACTTCTGGGAGAAGCTGTAATCTGTTGACCTTGTTCCTTTAGGGGTTAGAACAACACTTTTAGGGACTTAGGAGCCCTTGGTTTATGGACATTTCATGCTTGGGGTTATAGTGCCCAAAAATGTCTATAACAGTTGCCCCCTAAAGCATGAGGTCATTAATCTTTTGATGTCGAGTGAAATGCTTTATTATGAGGATTTGAAGTTCTTTCAAGATGGGAGGAGACCTGTAATAAGATACAATACAATACAATATCTTCATAATATTTTCATGATCTAGCTGAGGCGGGCATTCCCATGCTCAGCTCTATAAATTCATTTTCATGTACATAGGACAGACAATCGTCTGAGTGTAGACTGATGATTCTGATAGAGCCATCATCCTTTTGATTGGATGATTATCTATGCAGCAATGATGTACATTTGATGTCTTTATTTTCCTGAATATATATCGCAGCCCGGATGGACGAAACTAGATCCAGGGTCTTCAATCTCGTTCGATCTTCACTCGAAGTACAAGTCGATCGATGTGAAAGATGTTCTGGAGTCGAACATGGAAAGACATCGCCTGATTACCAGCCAATGATGTAAGCTGTTAACAGGCGCGAGAGGAATCACCGATAATGATAATGAGCCTCAAGGTATTGCAGTACAATTCACGTGGTGTGAATAAAGGACTTGGCATTGAACACCACGCAAAATCTTTCTGTCGAAGGCCATTGATGTAAACCTGTCGCCGGAAGTGACAAACTTGCCATTGAGGAATGCAAGCTTCAAAGTACTGAATGGGGTGTTCCTAGATCAACTTCTTGGATAATGAGCTGATGTCGACAAGAAGCGATCCGTCACAAGAGGGCTTTAATAAATCCCACATCAATGACACGGAATGGAGCAAATGATTTTAATGGAGGTGAAAACGATCTGGTGATATAAGGTTCAGGGTGGCGGTCATGAAAGAATGGAGTATAAATGTATGGTAGTGGGTGAGGCACAGGTGAATTCTCTAAATGACTTCTCTTGAACATATGAGCGACACTGATATGATGGATTGGTAGCATTAACCCCAAATGTGGATGGTATGATGGGACTATGGTGATGTGACCGGTGAATGAAACAACCCAACCCGACTCAGACGCGGAGTGGAAGTGTCATGTTCAAGAGCAACTTGCTACCAACAAAGTTTCTTCAAGTTTTCTTCCCAATTTTCCCCAGTCATTGCTGACCAGTACCTATTTATTTTTGTCAAGCTTGAGGAGGATAACATATGCTTGCTCTATAATTTTCCCTTCGGGCAAACCCATCGCTATGTTTTAACGAGCCTAGTGATAGTGAAACTCATTCTCGTCTATAGACAAGTCTGTCGCTATTAAAATTTAATGAGTTTAATGACAAAGATAACTCGGTCCTTTTCAATTTTAGGGAGTCTGAAAAGGAACGTAAAGGAAACTCCAAAATTCCTTTTTCGTCATCTAATCCCTTAATTCCGAAAAAGTATAAAACAATACAGAAGGGATGAATTTTCGATACTTTTAACGAGCCGAACAAAACAAACGCTCGATCTTTTTGTGTAATAATCCCTCAGGTCCAAAAAGATTAAAATCTAGAGGAGGGATAGCACTTTCGGTCCCTTTAACGAGCTGGAGAGGCCAATGGCTCGGAAATATTTTCATATTTTACGAGTCAATTTGAAAAGAGCTTAAAGGAGACTCGTCTTTTGAGGAACGAGTGATAAAAATGGGTAGCAGTTGATTCCAGGTAAGGTTTGGAATTTTGCAATCACAGCAGTGTTACAAGGACGGCTAGTGAGATCACTCTTCGCAGTTGTTCCTCAAAAAGGGGTAAACAATCAAATGGAGGTGAATGATCGGCCAATATAGATTGGAGGTGATGATGAGAACATGACCAAGGCTTTTAAAGGCTGAAATACTACATTCACGATGGTTATTTACCGGGAAATCGGTTCATTTTTTTTTAATGAGCTTAAACGCGGGGGGAAACATTTGCTCATGGCTTATGTTTATTTTTTAACGAGCTTGAACTATGCGCTAAAACTGCTTGATGCAGGTTTATTTTTTAACGAGCTTTAACCATGCGGTAACACTGCTCGTGATAAGTTTGCATGCCCCCAACATAATAATGCAAATCGAAGTGCATGCCCCCCAAGCTTCATTGCATTCAACTCGGTGGTTGGAATGAAGGTTTACCTTTGAGATTTGGAAAGGGATTTGTTTCATTTTTTAATGAGGTTGACACAGTAAAAGAACTATCCTCATGACTCCTTGTTTCATTTTTTAACGAGGTCGACACGAGATAAGAACCATCCTTGAAATCCACCGTATTTACAGTATTTGATAGAAAATTAAAAACTGATGGATGATTAAGGTTGTTTGAATAATCTTCATGGTAATCCGGAAGATGGGAGTGATGGTGGTAATCTTCCCATGGTGCCTCTCCTATCATCATTGATTGAATGATTCCTTCGTCTGTAGAATGTACATGCGACCAAGGATCTGAAGAGGTGCCATATTCCTTAGACCTATCTATCCAAACACTTGATGAGCGTTGATTTGGGTTTGCCCCCCAAGCCAAGAAAATTGATTGCTACAATATTTCTAAAATGGCGATGATCCATGCTAACAAAATGTTTAGGAATCTTCCGAATCCATTAGATATAGAAGATTTCATATTGCAGGTTTCTACTGTAGCCACTTCTGCCAAATTACTCGGAGGTGGTAGGGAAAAAGTACCCATTAAGGCAGGGTCTTTTAGGAGGCCTACTCCAATATTTTGAAGTGAATGATTGCTTCCATGGATCATTGGAATGCTTCCCGTAACTTGTGATCTGTTGGGGAGAAATGTTTGTTGGTCGACGATTGTAATTCCTCCTTGGAAGGGAAATGCAATCTTCCTGAAGTAGGTCGACACAACTACGGCCATGGCATATATCTAGGGCCTTCCCAGTAGGATGTTGTAATCGAGGTTTCCGTCGATTACTTTGACATCTATTTCTACTGTTTTGCCCCCTAGTTCAACTTGCAAGTTACTTAGAATCCTGTATGGAGTGTATGATCGTCCATCAAATGCTTTTAACATTGTTGATGATCGTGACAAGGGTGGTGAGCCTAAGTTTTTCCATCAACTCATCGACATAATACATGTAGATTCCCCCTCATCAATAATTGTTTGATGAACAGTTTTGTGGAGGGCTTTCACTTGAATAAGGAAAGCTAGTTGAGCTGGTAACTGAGGGTCATATCCTTTATGATCAAAGGCCACAAGATTGGAATCCATTGAGCCAATCCCACCTATTGCTGATAATAAAGCTTTCTTTTGGGAGGGGAAATTTTGCGATACCTCAAGTGTCGACATAGTGGACGACGATTGGGCCAGGTCCTCTATTATATTATAATTCTGCACTACTTTTGTACGAGGATTAAATGTCGATTTGTATACTACTCCCTTTGGTGACTTTATCATTGGTTCAGGAATGATGGGTGGCACAACTTCGGTCAAAGTTGTTGTCGAACTACTAGGTTGTTCATTAGCCTTGTTATTCGACAGCTGTGGATTCCCGTAATCTTTATTCCTTGTCAAAGCATCATTTTGCTGCTTTGAGATAGACAACATAAGCACTTGGGATCGGGAACCATTTTGATTAGCAACCAATTTGGTTCCCAGGTTTGGAAACGGATTAGTCAATACTGCTGAGGTTCTTGAACTCTTAAAGAGTTTCTTAACTTCAGCTTTATGCAAACAATCTCTCGTCCGATGATCCTCATCGCGTATATGACACCCTGCAGGGGGTTTCCTTTGCCCAAAAGGGTTTGCAGAAGCTTTTTTAGGAGATGACTCATCCTGCTTCTTTTTTCTCCCTTTCTTTTTCTTCTTGCCCCCTGGTTGCTTCAGTTGTTTGCCCTTGTCGGTCGACACGACATTTACTTCCAAGGCAAGAAGTTCTTCATTTGCATTTTGACTAGAAATCTTACGGGCCTTTTTAGATGTAGCCTTTGTCGATTGCGTGTCTATTGCACCAATCACGCCATCGCCGGCATGAGAGTCATTTTTTTATTTAGGAGGAGGAGGAACTGAGAATTCCGGTCAAGGGGCGTCAGGTATTTTATCATAGAGCGTGCCGGACTGAGTGTAAATCAAGTCCAAATATTGCGCACGAGTGATAACTTGCTCTTCTATGATGACTCCCCCTTTTGCCACATCTTCCGTGATGGAAGGTAGTAATGACTTGATAAACCATTCAGCTAAGAGCTGATCGGGAACATACGTTTTTACCATTCTACGACGACGTCGCCACTCATGTATATGATCAGATATGTGAGTGGCCGTCATTTGTTTGAAGTTGGTAAGGAGTTCTGTTCCCGTTTCGTACCTTATCGGTAATTGAAAATGGGTTAAAAAGGTTGTGGCTAGGGTACTGAAGTTGTCAAACGAAGCTCTGGGTAACTCGATATACCATTTTGTTGTCGGATCAATTAACATCCTCTGGAAAAGGAGAAGCCTAATTGAATCATCGTTTAGGGTGTTTGATGAACACCACAGATGAAATGTCATCACATGATTCGATGGGTCTTCACCCGGATTTCCATTAAATTTAGGAATATCTAACGGAAGTTTATGCAGAATCGCTGACCACCAAGGGGCATAAGCAATTGGATCATTTGTCAGCCGGTTTAGATCTGGTAATTCTAGAGTTGCTACAAAGGGAAATTGTTGATTCAGGTTAGGCGAAGCATACCCAGGATAAGATGGAATCGCCTGAGCAGTGGGTCTTTGCATACCAGCATAATGTATTTGATGCTGGCAACTTTGACAAGGTTGATGGGCATAACCATTATAATATGGTTGTTGATAACCGCTTTGGAAATGTGGTTTCCCATTACTTACAAAGACTTGTTGCTCAGGTCCTTGATATGATTGCTGGAATGGCGGTTGTTGAGATTGAATTAGCCATGGTTGTTGGACCACTGGCTATTTCCCAGTACTGGATGATTGACCAAGATGAGAAGTCATAGTACTTGTTTGAGCTTGAGTCGCTCCGGATAAGGAGGCACTAACCTGAGGTTGTGATTGAGTCGTTGAGACAAGAGGTTGTTGTATTGTAACCTGAGAAACTTGGGGTTGACATACAACAGGTAGCGCTTGTACTTGCGACACAGTCACCATAGCAGGTATAGTGGGAATATTCAACACAGGGTGGACTGGTTGCATTGAATATACAACCCTTGGTTGCTGAGGCAATATTGGTACTTAACCGCTGGATGTAATTCCAGTTTGACCTGAACTTTGTTGCAAACTCCCACATGGTTGTTCTCCGGGAGGGAACAATGAAAAGGCATACTGCCCTCCATATGGTGGAAATCTAGTACTTAAAGGGTAGATTGGCCTTTGAAGACACATTGGATCAATTTGTTGAGTTTCAACATAAGAAATACCAGGTGATAATCTGGATGAAGAAATAGGAACCGACCATATCGTTGAAACAGTCCCTAATTGGACTTCGGCTTGTTGTTGATAACTTTCCAGGACAGATGGTATACCATTGAACATCGTTGGAGTAGCAGTAGGAGGCTCTGCCACTGCTGTGTCGGATGACACAGTCTTGGATGTCGACGGTTGTTCAGACATATCTAGTCTATCCAAAAGATTTTCTAGCGATTCTACAAGAACTTTGCAATAAAGGGAGACTAACTTCTAAGACCAATGAGGGAATAGTGATGTTATTTCGATTAAAATAAATTTTAGACGCTTTGACACAACTTGTTTTTTCAATTTTTAAGAGTCGAGAAAAAACAAAAGATGACTCTAGTCGCCTTCGATTTTTAATGAGCCTGAAGTGACAAGTGCTCAGATGGACCTTTTCCGTTAAGGAGTCTGAAAAGGAACGAAAGGGACTGCTCAGGAAATCTAGGTAGAGGGATTACCAAACCAATCGCAAAACTGCAGAATACTTTTTACGGTACGGCAGTCAATCTTCCCGAATGCTGTGTTCAGTGCATTGTGATCGATAGGGTGGCAGACACGGCTTCCTATGGATAAAGGATTAAGCCTATTGGAGTCTCCCAAAATATACTCGACGATACGTGGGAGCACAAGTCCGTACTGGAACTTATCGTCTCAAGGTGGAGGAATCACCCAACCATCAGTGAGAACAACAATTACCAGGCTTTACGACGCCAGAATACATCTCTAGCCTAGACTTCTAAATGTTGTGCGTTAAGTTCCAAAGCGTTGTTAGATTCATTGAATTTATTTTAAGTTGATCTTGTTTATGAAGTTTTCCTTTTAGGTTCACCATGAGATGTAGATGTAATTCCTAAAATGCAATCTAGGATGATAAACAATCTTTTTATCTCCTTTGTGCAATGAAAATCCTAGCTACTAAGGAAAAGAAAGACAGAATCTTTTCACAAAGAGCAAAGAGCACACTCTAAATGCACTTTCCTAAATCAAGCCAATCAGACTGTCTATATGCAAATGCACATGCATGTATTTGTTTTTGAATTTCTTAGTATATGAATGCTAAAAAGAAAGTTGATTCACAAATCTGAATTTCTTTTTAAGCGACAAATATCAGCAAGTTTCTTTTCGAAATCAAAAAATGGAGACGATCACAACACTTTACGATTTTGAACTGAATGCTTGTTCTCGACACTAGAAAATTACAAATTCAGACCAAAAGCAATAGTAATAGGATAATTGACCATCAACAGTAATCAAACTCTTTCCTACGATTGAAATTGACACTTGCGACAGTTTCAAATGAAAGGACGAAAATACGATTATGCTACTTTTGCAAGGGAGAACTGTAAATGACTCAACAAACACACAAAAACATCTCCAGTTCTTTTGTACGAAGGAGGTGGAATAACAGCAAGGAAAAGGGGTTCCAAAAAGACATATACTGATCACAAGCAGCAAAATTCAGGAATAGAACTGGAAAGAATGAACCACAGAAGCCACAACTGCACAGAGCTAGTCTGATCAGCGCACCTGTAACACCGAGAATTTGAAATGCAGCGCAGCTTTTCCACTCGGGAAGTGCGCTGAAGTTCAGAATCTCTGAACAGTACCTGTGCTGGGCCAGAAACAAGACTCTGTTCGGGTTCCGGGTCACAGTTTGCAGTTCATTTCTTGGGTTTTGGCCGAGAAAAAAACAATCAGTAATGCAACAATCAGGGGTAGATCTAAGGAGGATCTAAGAGCTATCACAAGGACAATCAGATAGTTTGTGAATCAGTTGTTTAAATCATAAACAGATCCAGTAGATGGATTGAAGTAGCAATTATCTACTTTTCATTTGTTATGGCAAATGCAGTTCGAACGCTACTTGTAAGTTTATGAAACAAACAACAAAGAATGATAAACAAACTAACTAATTAGCTCCCCAGCGGAGTCGCCATTTTGTTACAAGGAAAAGTGTCTATATAGAACTGCTCTATCCCACTAAGGTGTGACAGTTGCCTTAGAAACAAATAGAGAAAAGCTACTTTCGTTTTTCCTTTATGAATTATAGATAGAGAGGAACAGAAAGACGAACCTCCGTCTTGCGCTAATCTCCTGATTTGGTCCCTCTCTTCTTTGATAGTCTTTAGCTACCTGCTCCCTTGCACGCCCAGCTTCACCAAGTACCTGTAAGATCATAGAAGCATAACACTATACAAAGACATGGATCTATAATCATAAACAATCTAGGATCAGATGTAAATTGACCATACAAATGTAGCAAACATCAATGACACAAAAGCATGGAGGAAAACTTGAATAGCTTTTATTGATAAACAAGAAAAGAGCCAAGAGGAGTTACAACCAGTTGTTCTGACCCAGCATAAACCTCCTAGCAAAGAAGCCCCTCTTCACCTCAAACAAATCTTAGATCACCCAATAATCTGATGTTTGTATCAAGAAACCAACAACAATTCCTTACAATATGCAAAATTCCAGCCTCTAACCTCTGGATCTCTGGGATGAGAAATCTATATATAGATATTTGCAGAGGTGTGAGTCAGCTCTAGGTTTTTGATTAGTGTCTTCTCTCTGATAGTTCTTGATGCCACTTGGAGATCTCATTGACCTCTTACTCATCCTTGGGCGATTCTGAGAGGCAAGTGTCCCAGGAGAATTTTCTGGAAGATTCCATGATCATCCACCTCGCAAACTGTGTCTGCCACTTGTCTTTTCCCGTCCATCACACCCCATAGAAGGGATTTTTGAAATGCAATGCACTTCCCATGTGTACAAGGTGCAATGCATCGCACTTGGCCAGTGGAGCAGCTGAAATGATCCTGTTTTGATCAATTCTGAGCAGTTTTTCATGGAGAACTTCTGGGAGAAGCTGTAATCTGTTGACCTTGTTCCTTTAGGGGTTAGAACAACACTTTTAGGGACTTAAGAGCCCTTGGTTTATGGACATTTCATGCTTGGGGTTGTAGTGCCCAAAAATGTCTATAACAATGATGACTGACTTTGAGGTTATAGAGATCATCGATGACAGTAACCCATACCCCGCACTACTGTGAATTGACTAGGCCATTGATATGAATGGGGTCATCAATTGGAAGAAGAGGATGATGTCATTTGAAAGGAAATCGCTTCGGGCTATAGTACTATTGGACCCTGCAGAAGGGGCACACTATACTGAACCAATCCACGGTTATGAAGAAAGTGAGGATGAACTAGATCATATCTACAAAATAACAGTACGAGATCAAGACTGGATCAATCCAACGATAGATGGATGGATTGCATAGGACTGAGAGAGTTCCTTCACCTCTGATTTAGATGAAGAGTTAGAGCATTGGAAAAATTGCTTGCATGAAGTATCCACACTACGATGCAATATGATGACAAAGTCGATGTGCTGTGTTTCGTTGGAGGTAAGGAAACTAACCTATTATGATGGTTTAACTGATGTAGATTTGTTTTTGGATGAATTTGAGCATGAAGTCCCTAAGGATGATTGCTTCCAAGCTTTAGAATTAGCACTACGCACTATGCCTGCATGATGGTGGAGAATGCATAAGGAGAGTTTTGCTGGATGGAAAGGTTACAGAAGAATGATGAAGCTACGGTTTGGATGTACTAACTCCAAAATGACTGAGAAATATAATGGAAGGGATGATCTACACGATCACTTAGCGAAAGGGAGTAAAGCATGGGGAACAGGGCTGCAACCAGAGTGGGTACACATATTTTTCCATACCTTGGATACAATTCCCATGAACTCATATTTGGAAATGGAGCTCTGTCATGGCACCGCAGACTAGGATATATTGAGGGAAGGGTTCTTATTAACCTTTATCTTTGAGGACGTCTTTGCAAGCATCGATGAATCTCTACAAGAGATTAAGGCAATCATCTTCAAAACGCCGAAGAAACCTATGGAATGGACCCAACCATATTGGAGCACCCAGCTGTGCCATGCGCTAGAATGCTATAATGTGACCACTGAAGAAGAAGATGAAGATCCAAGGAACATTAATATTCCAGAGGCAGAAGGGCATCACAAAGTTGAAGGCCCACAAATAGACAACCTGGACATCACCGCCCAATTGAAGAAAAAGCAAGTAAACATTAGGACTGAAGAAGAACCAAAGTTCGTGAAGATTGGAGACTATTGGGAAAATGCTTCCATGGCTAAAGTTGTTGAGTTACTCTACGAATACCAGGATCTCTTCCCCATGAAGTTTTCAGATTTGAAGGGCATAATTGATGATTTGGGCGTTATGAAGATCACTCTGAAGCCAGACGCGAATCCTACTAAACAGAGGTTGTATTGACTTAATCCTAAATACAAGGAAAAGGTTCACCAAGAGTTGGATAAAATGTTGGAGGCAGGCATCATAGAACCCGTCGAAGAATTAGACTGGGTTAGCCTGATGGTGGTTCAAGAAAAAAGAAAAAGGGAAAAATAAGGATTTGTGTAGATTTGCGGAAGCTTAACGATGTGTGTGTCCACGACCCATTCCCAATGCCATTTACAAATGAAGTGTTAGACAATGTTGGAGGGCAGGAGGCCTATTCCTTCACTAACAGTTTTTCTAGGTACCACTAGATTAAGATCGCGTCCGAGGGTAGGAGAAAAATGACCTTCACGGAAGAATGGGGTTGTTTTTAGTACATTATGATGCTGTTTGGAATTAATAATGTGGTTGGGATATTTTCCTGCATAGTCATAACAACGTTCAAGGAGTTCATTCATAATTTCCTAGAATTATACTTTGATGATTGGATGGTGTTCGGATTAGTAAAGTGCCATGTAGCAAGTCTGCACCTGATGTTAGATACATGTCGCAGATACCAAATCATGCTAAATTTGAAGAAATGCATATTTTGTGTTCCCTTTGGAATCTTGCTGGGTCACGTGGTGTGCAAACAAGGCTTAATGGTGGACCCTTCAAAGATTGCAGTAATTATGAATTTGGAAGCCCCTAGGAATGTCAAGCAGTTGTGTGCGATGCTGGGATATACAGGATATTATAGAAAATTTATCAAAGCCTATGCTCAAATTATTGTGCCCATGGACAAACTATTGAAGAAGGATGCAACATTCTATTGGGATGAAGAATGTTAGCACAACTTAGATGTATTGAAAGAAAAGATGGTCACTGCGCCAATCTTGGTATTCCCTAATTGGAAAAAGAAGTTTCACTTACATGTGGATGCCTCTTGCATTGCGTTGGGTGCAGTATTAACGTAGGTGGGTGAAGGAGAAATGGACCATACTATAGCCTTTTCCAAAAGGAAATTATCGAAGGTTGAGAAGAATTATTCAATGACTGAGCACAAAGGATTGGCCATGGTGTACGAGCTCCATAAATTTAGGCATTATCTGTTAGGAGGGCATTTCAAGATGTACACAAATCATTCTGCCTTGAAATACCTGGTCAATAAGCCTATGTTGGATGGGAAGATCTATAGATGGTTGCTACTATTCCAAGATTATGACTTTGAAGTAATTGTGAAGCTAGGGAGGTTAAATGTAGGACTTGACCATTTGTCACAAATCGAAATAGGTGAGGAGCCCAATAATTTGGAGGAAGGGTTGCCAGATGCGCAGCTCTTTGCAGTGTGTGTAGTAGATAATCAATTTGCATATATTATTCACTTTTTATCTAGGGGGATGGCACTGAAAGGATATACAAGTAAAAAAAAGAAGAAATTAGTAGTGCGCACAATAGATTTTTCAGCTATTGTGGGACATTTGAATAAGATGGGTGTGGATGAAATATTATGAAGATATGTGCCAAATTTTGAGTGGGATAGCATTCTCACTGAAGTTCATGGGGGATTTGCAGGAGGTCATTAAGTGGGCAAGACAACTACGCAGAATATTTTGCGTGTAGGTCTATGGTGGCCAACGTTGTAGAAGGATTCCAAGGCGTATTGTAAGGCATGTGATGCATGTCAAAGAATTGGTAGACCATCACGAAGGGATGAGTTGCCATTACATCCTCAGGTATCTTTGTAGCCATTTGAGAAATGGGCAATTTATTTTGTTGGGCCAATTCAACCCCTTGGAAAGAAAACAGGTGTGTGCTATATTATCACCGCGACGAAATATCTCATCAGATGGGCGAAAGCACAACCGGTTAAGGATTGTACAGGGGCTATGGCCAAAAAGTTTTTTGTTTGAGTATGTATTAACTAGATTTGGCTGCCCAAAAGTGTTGATGAGTGATAGAGGTACGCACTTTCTAAACGAAAAAATCAACACGTTGACTGAAGAATTCCAGGTCTACTATCAGAATATTACACCATACCACCCACAAGCCAATGGAATCGTTGAAGCCTTCAATAAAATTTTGGAGAATGCACTGACGAAGATCTGCAACAAGCAGCAAAATGACTGGGATGTTCACGTACCTACAGTACTATGGGTTTATGGGACTACTTGTAAGAAGCTGATAGTGAAAATGTCATTCAGATTAGTATATGGGGTCAAAGTTGTAATGTCGATGGATTATATTGGTCCTAGTTTGCGTATAGCAACACTTACGGATATGGAAAATCATGAGGCCTTGGAGGAACAGCTCGTGCAGCTGATGGAGCTTGAAGAAGATCAATTTTTGGTAGGATTCCATCAACAAGTACAGAAGTAATGTGAAAAAGCATGGCACGACCGCCACATCAAGCTTCACATGTTCAAGGTAAATGATCTTGTCCAATTATATGATAGTAAATTTACTAAATTTCCAGGTAAATTCCAAATGCATTGGTTAGGGTCATATATTGTCAAAGAAATTACAGATGGAGGTGCAGTTCAGCACACGAAGCTGAATGGGGAACCCTTTCCGGGGAGAGTGAATCGGAGCAGATTGAAGTTGTATATAGGGGATCTTGCACAATCACTATATGGAAGTAGTATAGTCTTAGTGCTCCAGGAAGTTGCAAGGGAGTGCGGGACTATAAACTACACTGCCCAGTTTGGAGGACAACACAATAAGCAGGCTACATGGAGAAAGAGAGAGACACAACCCAAGAAGTTGCGCTCACGAAGCTGCGCTAAGAGGGAAGGTACCATGTAGAACAACAGGAAAGTGACCATTGGAGTTACTATTCATGACTTGATGACCAAAAGGTGGTTAAATGGAGCGAGGTGGCATCATTTAAGGAAAAAATCTTTGAAGATCTGCTGCCATAACAACATTTATTATCAGAAATTGGGGGGAATGGTCAGATTTGAATTCAAAACTCCCTATAAATTACGTGTGCCTGTCCAACAGAGAAAACATTGCACTCTAAAAATTGTTAGTGAAATTCATTGTCTGTTGCCTATGAACCGATCATCTTGGGAAGATTTAGTCGCAAGCCCCACATGTGCTAAGTTGTGTGAGATAAACCATAAGTTTATTCTTGAAAAAATGCTTGCACCAAGTCCTTCTAAAATTGTGAGTGCTGGCGATGTTGCCTCTGAGACAATTACCCAGAAGTTGTATGTATGGAAGGGAGCTCCAACACCTTGATCTCATTTACCAACACCCACAAGAAGGGAGCTCTAACCCCCATATCTGATCTACCAGTTACCACTGGAAGGAAGATTCAACTCCCTCGTTGAAGTATCCAACCCTCAACACTTCTGGGGACGACGTTTCATAAATTTTTCATACTAAATCCACCTGATACAACACATCACAACTCTAGGCCAAGTTTCAACAAAATTTCAGACTGGACCCACTACCAACATCTAAGCCCAAAAACAAATATCAAAACTTGAACTACTCTCTGTAATAAACCACTCAAACATCAACTGAAACAGTCTCTGGCCCAACTGAATCAACCATCAACTGAAACTCAATCATTGAATCAACCAAATCAACCAATCAAATGAAACCCAAATCAATCCACTTAAACAACCAAAATAGTCAGATCATTGTAACCAGAATACCAATCAACATACTAAACATCACAAAAACCATATTTTTTTTACTGCAAACCATAATCAACGATATATAAAAATATATACACTACCTTACAATATAAAACCCACTTGTTTACACGCTTTCCATGAAGCATATCCACGTACAGATCTTGAACCACTGAATCCTAAAAATTGAACCACTATCACTCTGAAATAAATACTGAATCATTTACAAATTCTTTGCATCATTCTGAAACAACCACAAAACCTTCACTTATCTTCAATCACAAACAATAAGTAACTTCAACATTTTTCAATCAATCAATTCATCTTTTAAACATCACTTTTAAGCCCAGATCATCAACAAGACTTCATTGACAGACAACAAAAAACACAACATTGATTAAACTGATCAAACATCATTTTCATCAAAATCCTAGTTTTTGTACGCCCTTTCCTAAAAAACAATCCGCATGCATGCACACTTTTTAGGAAAAAAACCCGCATATAGATCATAATATATACACGACTTACCAGAAGAAAACTTGCGTGCATAAGTGCCCTTCATTCTATAAAACATGCATATAGATATGCATTTACTGGCACAAAACTTCGCTGCATCACAAAACTTCAGACATACCCATATCTCGGTATACATAGAAAAATCATGTGTCAAGTGTAGGAATTTACAGGGTAAGTTCCTTAGATAGAACACCAAAGGACACCGCTCACAAACAGATCACAGATCAATACACTAGTATTCTTGACATGGTTAAAACCCTCAAAGAGGGAAACAATCCACTACCTGAGCCAACACAGCCACTTCAAGAAATTTATTAATAAAAGAAAGAAAATTTAGATAAGCTTCTCTCATGAACGGTCACCCTACAAATGACCCTGCATGCTCTTTAAATAGGGATCATGGACCAATCAGGTGTTAAGCCACAAATCAAGTGTCAGTAATACTGAGGAGAGAATGAACTGTCAGATCACTTCATGTCTAGAATGTATAGTAACCGCCAGATTGTAAGTTACAAAAGTACATAATAAAGAAACACACTTTACTTAACTATTTCCTATGTGTCAGAATATCCTAACATTCTCCCTTTAGAACAACTTGGGATAGGAAAGAAGGATGTACAAATATGACACGATAGGAGAAGGAATGAGGCATTAGAGCCTATCCCCCCTTAGTGACAATTTCCTAAACACCAACCATAAATCAAAGTTTAGTAAACTTCGCCTCTATGAGATCCTTTGTAAAGTTGTCTGCAACTTGATCATCAGTTAAACAATATTGCACTTCAAGAACATGGTCATGAATGAGCTTTCTGATGAAGTGCACGTGTAGTTCAATGTGTTTGCTGCATTGATGTTGGACTAGGTCTTTTCATATTTGAATGGCACTTTGATTATCACACCAAAGTGTAGTTAGATGTTGCTGCGGAAAGCCAAGCTATGACAGGATCTAATGAATCCACACTTCCTTACTAGCTTCTATGGCTCCACGATACTATGCTTCTGCTGAAGAAAGAGAAATGGCACTCTTATTCTTGAAAGCCCATGTAATAGGTCCACAACCAAGAGTGAAGGCATAACCTGCAGTAGACTTCCAATCATTAGGGTCACTAGCCCAATCGGAATCAATGAAGCCAACCAATAGAGGAGATGCTTCTGCACTGTAACAAATCCCAAACTAAATTGTACCTCAAACATAATGAAGTATTCTTTTAGTTTCTTTCTAATGACTTTCATGTGGGTTTTGCATAAACCGAGCAATAAGGCCAAAAACAAAGGAAAGGTCGGGATGGGTATGGGTCATATACAAAAGTTTTCCTACAAGCTGACAGTATAAGGTAGCATCAACTTCAAGAAAAGTACAAGCGACTGAAAGTTTGGCTCCAGAAAGAAAGGGAGAAGGGGCTAGATTAGAGTCTTCCATGTGAAAGTGGCGTAGAAGATCACAGGCATACTTGGACTAGGAAAGGGAAATACCTTCCTTGGATTGCAAGACTTGAAGACCAAGAAAATACTTCAATTGTCCTAAGTTTGTCATTTCAAACTTCTTTTTAAGTCTGGAATTCACATGGTTTGTAAGTTTGGGATCACTACCAGTAAGGATAAGGTCATCAACATAAAGAACAAGAATGATAAGAGACTTACCCACTTTCTTGGTGTAGACAGTATTGTCAGAGTGACACCTCGAAAAGATGGTATCTAAAAGAAAGCTATCCCTTTCGGCATACCAAGTCCGAGGGGCTTGCTTGAGAACATAAAGGGATTTCTTAAGCTGACATACAAGGCTGGAGTCTGTTTTTATAAAGCCAGGAGGTTTTTCCATATAGATTTCTTCATGCAAGTCCCCATGCAAGAAGGAAAATTTAACATCCATCTAATGGACTTCCCATTTGAAAGAGGTAGCAAGTGAAAGAACAAGGTGGATAGAGTTGATTTTGGCAACATGGGAGAAGGTTTTTGTATATTCAATGCCTTCAACTTGTGACAAACCCTTAGCAACAAGACAAGCTTTATGTTTATTAATTTTTCCATCTGGTCCAAACTTGGTTTTGTAAACCCATTTGCATCTAACAAGTTTTCGTCGCTTTGGAAGAGGAACACGATCCTATGTATCATTTTCCAATAATGAACGATATTATTCCTTCATAGCTGCATCCCAATCTAGATGACCTGAAGCTTCTACAACAGTGTCAGGATCATAATTCGTTGAAGCTTGAGCTAGTAAAGAAGAGGCTCTATCGAACTGAGAATGTTTACGTCGCTGATTTGTAGGATCACCTGCAAGAGCACCTGCTGCATCCTGAGTAGCATGGACCCATTTTGGAAGCTGAGGAACTGAAGGAGGATCCTGAGAAGGTGGGGGAGGATTGTCATCCTCGTTGTCATCATCTGAAGAAGAAATATTTTCAAAAGTAGAAGGGATACAGAGAGGTGGCACATATGCCGAACTAGGCTCGTAGGTCGATATATTTTCAACAAACTTTACATCTCTTCTAATGATAACATTTTTGGACTTAAGTGGAATAAGTCTATGTCCTTTGACATCTTCATAATATTCAACAAAAATACATTTTTCACTCTCAGGTTCTAAAGCTTTATGTTTCTCATCTAAAATATGGGTCCATGCTTCACTTCCAAAAACATGAAAGTGACTTACATCTGGTTTAATTGAGCTCCATGCTTCTTCTGGAGTGGTATTCTTTAAAACCTTCGTAGGAGTGCAATTTACTATGTAATTTGCACAGTTAATTGCTTCTGCCCAAAAATTAAGACTAAGTCCTTTAGATTGAAGCATACAATTAGCCATTTCCTTTAAGGTGTGATTCTTCCTTTCAGCTACACCATTTTGTTGTGGAGTATATGGAACAATATGTTGCATTTGAATTCCATGCTTAGTGCAAAAGTTGATGAATTTGTTGTTAACATATTCTCCACTATTATCAGATCTTAGCTTAATAATTAGATGTCCAGATTGTTTTTCAACAAAGGCCTTAAAGGCCAAGAACATGTTAAATACTTCACTCTTGAGTTTTAAGAAGTATACCCAAGTGCGTCTGGAGAAATCATCAATGAAAGTTAAGAAATACTTATAGCCAGAGAATGAAACAACTAGAAGTGGACCACATAAATCACTATGCACAAGCTATAAAGGGGATGAGGCGTGCCAAGAGGCACGTTTTTCAAAACTATCTCGATGATGTTTTCTGAGTACACATCTAGAACAAACACCATCTCTTCAAGATACCATAGAAAGACCTGTCACCATATTTTCTTTACATAGATTTTGAAGGGAGCGATAGTTTAAGTGACCAAATCACTCATGCCAAAGTTTGCTCACTTCATCATTATGAGCAACAAATACTGAGGGAAGAGTTGATGACCCAAAGTTGTTAAACTTATACAACCTTGTAGAATCGTTAGTAATGCCAGTAGCTAAAATCTGTTTAATATCTCTTAGGTCCTTAATTACAAAATCGTGAGGTGAAAATTCAACATTTTTACCTTCACCTGAATGAGTTATCTGATATAGAGATAGAAAGTTGCAGGGTAAGGTTGAAACACATAATATATCATTAGATTGACCATTATCTAAATGAACAATTCCAGTCCCTACAACACTAAAAGATCTAACATCACCAACATATATATTTTTGGTGTTACAATCATTTAAAGAAGAAAAATTGGCTTTGTTTTTGGCCATGTGATAAGAAGCTCCAGAATCAATGAACCACTCATGAGAATGAGAAGAAGAAGATACATGCAGTGCATAACCAGATTGAGATGCTTGACAACCCCCTGTAGAAAGTGTTATTCCTAAAGATGAAGTTGAAGTTGAAGAGTGCTCCAAATGGATGTTACGCTTCTTCATTGTTGCTTCCAAGGCTTCCATCTTCTTAAATCATTTGGATTCTAAGTGGCCATCTCGATTACAAAAGTGGCAATGTCTATCAGTCTTCTTCCGTTTGTTTTTATTTGCCTTATCATTTTGTTGAAATGATTTTTCATTTTGAGACTAAAATTACTTAGGACCCTTGTTTGGTTTAGGACCATTCTTCTTAGGATATTTCTTCTTAGGATTCTTTGAATTTGGTTGTGTTGGCATTATGTTTCTGGTATGGCTATATGTTACAGATGTTGTACTTGATGGCAACTCCCGTGGCAAGGCTCTCAATTTGTTGAAAATTAAGAAGTACGCAGGAAAGCAGTTCAAAAGGTGCGTACACGCAGGTACACCATGCAGGGACCGCGTCCAGATACGCAGGCCAGCCGTTCAGGAGGTGCGTACCCCTAGTGCACACATTTCAAGGCAGAGAAAAGCACTCGTGGGGGTTTCTTATGTTTTACTCTTGGTATCTAGCCGACGGTATTGTGTTATTATGGTGTCGGCTCGTGGTATTGTTCCATGATTTGAGGAGGAGCTTGCCTATATAAAGCAAAGGAGATCACTTGGCTAAGCATCTTTTGCAATTGAATATCTTTAGATCTGAAATATTGGGTTATGGTCTTAAAAGCTTGATCTATATGAAAGGGAAGTTGAAGGCGAATCTGTGAAGGGTGATCTCTCGAGCGCATGATCAGATCTGAGCAACTGTGCCACTCTGGTGGACTACCTGTTCGACCCTAATCAGAAGGACGTAGGTGTTTAACAGAAGAGCTGCGTGGGTACGCAGTGCAGAAACAGGAGATCTGCGTGGGGACGCAGAGAAGAAACAGGAGACCTACGTCGGTACGCAGAGCAGAAGAAGGAGACCTGCGTGGGTACGCAGAGCGACTAAGGTTCAGGTGCGTCCGTGCAGTAAAAGTACGCGACGCGATAGTATTTCCAGGTGCGTCCGTACGTGGCGCGATAGTACTTTTGGGTGCGTCCCTGCAGTAACAGTACGCGGCGGGATAATGTCTCTGGGTGCGTCCCTGCAGTTATAATACGCAGCGCGGTTCAAGGTACAGTGCGTGGGCACGCAGTTCGGCAGAAGGATTCCTGCGGGTATACGCAGGAAAGCAGAAGGTGAACTGCGTAGCGACGCAGGCCACAGAAAGGAAAACTACGTATCTGTATTAAAATGTTTTGTTGACTGAAATTTTCTGTTGATAAGGTGTTCTGGGTTAGTTCTGTTATTGTTGATCTGATAACTGTAGTGGACTGTAACTTTTATGTACTTAATGATCATTTGATGCTTTATGAAAAGAAGTAGGGGGTTGTTGCTCCCTTCCAGGAGAGACTGGAAAATGAGAGAGAGAGAGAGTTGTAGCTCTCTGCAGGTTGCAGCCTGCATACTGGTAAAGGACTGCACCAGTAAAAAACCATTGTAAAAGAAGTTTCTAAGTTGAAAGAAGATAGAGACATATTGCAGCAGGTAGTTTTCACCCACATTGGGTTTCCACCTTACATCTTGTGTTCTTTGGTGTGACTATCTGTTTTTTTCTTTGTTCATGCTCATTAATTTATGGTACTGACATGCAAAAATAATTCAAAGAACAAATAAGGAAGATTGATTAAAAGAATTAGATAATACTGATTCACCCCCCCCCCTCTCAGTATTATTTCCAACAATTGGTATCAGAGCAGGTCCTTCAGAGAAGCTTGATCGCTTGAAGGTAGATTGTTCATCATGAGCAACTACGAGAGAGAAGCATCAATCAGGCCACCGGTTTTTGATGGGACAAACTTCAATTATTGGAAGGTAAGAGTTACTGCCTATCTTCAATCTCTTGGTACAGAAGTTTGGGACATCGTAGAGACAAGCTATGTTTTTCCTTCAGCTACTCCTACAGATGCAGCCGAGAAAAAGAAGTATGAAACAAATGTGAAAGCAGTCAGTACTCTATTAGGATGTATATCTCAATCAGAATTCATGAAGGTAATGCACTATAAATCCGCAAAAGAGATATGGGACAAAATTGTCACGAGCTATGAAGGAGATGAACAGGTAAAGCGTGCTAAACTTCAAACTCTCAGAATTTAGTATGAGACTCTCAAAATGTATAATGATGAAAGTGTGGCTAACTATTTTCTTCGGGTAGATGAGGTTGTTAATTGTATGAAAAATTTGGGTGAAGAAATAAAAGAGGCTATTGTGGTTGAAAAGGTTCTAAGATCATTGTCCCCCAAGTTTGAATCTAAAGTATCTGCAATAGAAGAAAAGGAAAATCTACGAATTCTTACTATGTCTCAGCTACATGGAATTCTAACTGCTTATGAAATGAGAAAGGGAGGTCCATCAGACAGAAGAGAAGCTGCTTTCAAGGCATCAGGCAAAGGAGATTATTATGAAGCAAGCCACGTCCCAGAAGAAGAGGAAGAAGAATCAAATTTTGTCAGAAATCTTCAAAGGGGTTCTGGAAGGTTCAGAGGTAAGTTACCTTTTAAATGCTTTGCTTGTGGAAGAGTAGGTCATTATGCTGCAAAATGTCCTTATAAGGATAAAGGAAAGGAACCTGCTAGATGGAACAAGAAACAGAACACAAATAAGAAAAGCTACTACACTCATGAAGATAGTGATGGTCTATCAAACAGTGATGAAGATGAACAAGGTAATGAATATAAGTTGTTAATGGCATTTGAAGATGATGATTATATGGATGCTGTAGATGTGGATAACCTTTATGATGAAATTACTAGACTCAAGAGATGTATAGAAGAAAAGAACATGATCATTGATACTCTACAATTTCAAATTGATGAAAAGGAAAAACATCTTGAAAAATTAGAAGGTGAAATTGTTGGTCTTAGAAAAGAGATTGAGAAAACAAAAGCTATTAATCTCAAGTTTGTCAAAGGATCTGAAACTTTGGATGAGATTATCAATGTGCAGCGGTCTCCTCTAAACAAGACAGGTCTGGGCTATAATGGAGAAACTTCTCAAGCATCCACCTCAAAAAGTTATCTTGATGCAGCAAGAAGAAATGAGCAAAAGAACAATGAAGATCAACAGGTAAAGCAGGAACGAATTACAAACATAAACTATCAAGGGCAATCCATCTTAAGGGTGAACAGAAGCTACAACCAGCCACAGGTAAAATCTTCTCAATTTGGTTCAAGAATAGATGAAAATAGAAATTACAATCAGTTGGCTGGTAGATTCAATAACCGAAGAAGTTTCTTCAATGGACAATGTTTTTCTTGCCATAACTTTGGTCACAAAGTAGCTCAATGTGTTGCATATAAAACGATCATGACTAGGGAAGCTCAAAAACAAAGAAGTATGACAGGGATTACAAAAAGGACCTATAACAACTTTTCGGTTCTTGAAAATGAAGTTGAATGTTCTATTTGCAATAACTTTGGTCATGAAGACTCTGAATGCAGGAGCAGGTTTCAGCAGAAAAAGGAACAAGCCTCAAGCACCAAAACATGGAGAATAAAGGAACCTCAAATAGAAAGATGTGGGATAGCATTTTATGCAGAGGGACAGGAAAATCTATGGTACATTGACAGTGGATGTTCGAAGCATATGACAGGTGATAAAGAAAAACTCGAGTCTTATTCTGCTCTAGAAAAGGGAAAGAAAGTCTCTTTTGGAAATGATACTCCTGCAACTATAAAAGGAAAGGGCATTGCTCAGTTAAAAGAAAAAGTCAAGGCTGGAAATGTTTTTTATGTTGATGGATTGAAGCATAATCTTCTAAGTGTCAGCCTGATGTGTGATCAAAGAACCGAGGTTATATTCAGATCAAATGGATGTCTTGTTCGTGATCTTGATACAGGTAAAACAGTGATCAAAGGCAAAAGAACTCCAAATAATCTGTACATATTTGAAGAAGGACAACAACAATGCTATCTGAGCAAGGATGATGAGCACTGGTTATGGCATCGGAGGTTGGGGCATCTAAGCTTTTCACAAATAAGGAAAGCATGCAAATATCAGGCAGTTTGCGATCTTCCAGATATCAAAATTCCTGACAACACCATATGCAAATCATGTCAGTTTGGAAAACAAACCAGAACTAACTTTCCAGAGAAGGAAGGATCAGCTAGCATGCCTCTCGAGCTAGTACATACAGATACATGCGGTCCATTCAGGAAAAGAACACCTAGAGGAGAAGAATACTTGATATTATTCATTGACGATTTCTCCAGGTTTGTCTGGCTAGGACTTATGAAGCACAAAGATGAAGCATTCAAAAAATTCAAGTCCTTCAAAGCCTTGGTTGAAAATGAATCAGGTCACAAAATTAAGTGCCTCAGATCCGACAGAGGTGGGGAGTTTACCTCAAATGAATTTTTCGATTTCTGTGAAGAACATGGGATAAGAAGAGAATTCTCTACAGCTAGAACTCCTCAGCAAAATGGAGTTGTGGAAAGAATGAACAGAACAGTCCAACAAATGGCTCGTGCTATGCTTGATGAATCAGGAACTCCCGCAACTTTCTGGGGTGAAGCTGCACATGCTGCAGTTGTTATTCTTAACAAAACAAATGTCCGGGTGAACAACACTCAAACTCCTCATGAGCTCTGGAGTGGTAAGACTCCTTCGGTAAAGCACTTCAAAATCTTTGGGAGCAAATGCTATATCAAGAATACTGATGAGCAGCTTGGCAAACTTGAACCTAGAGCAGATGAAGGCATTCTTCTTGGTTACTCTCCACATAGCAAAGCATACAAATGCTACAATAAAAGACTTGGCAGAATTGTTGACAGCATTGACGTAGTGGTTGATGAGAAGGGATACATTCCCAAGCAAGTACATCATGAAGACGTCGAAGAAGATGAAGGCTACCCTCAAAGACAGAATGATGAAGAAGAAGAACCTCAAGAAGAACCAGAGGAGCAGACAAGAATAGAAGAAAAGACTCCATCCAGATATGTTCAGAAGAATCATCCGGAATCTCAGATTATGGAGCAGAAAGAAGCAGGTGTACAAACAAGAAGAACAGTTGCAGAAGCTTCAAGCTATTTGGCATTACTCTCCTCTACTGAACCACAAAGTGTGAAAGAGGCATGCAAAGATGAATGTTGGGTGAAAGCAATGGATGAAGAACTTGAGCAAATCGAAAAGAACAACACTTGGGAGCTGGTTCCTAGACCAAAGGATAAGAATGTTATCGGAACAAAATGGGTCTTCAAAAACAAATTGAATGAAAATGGAGAAGTAATCAGAAACAAAGCCAGACTTGTTTGTAAAGGGTATGCACAGCAAGAAGGAATAGACTTTGAAGAAACCTTTGCTCCGGTTGCAAGACTTGAGGCCATCCGAATGTTCCTTGCTCTCTCAAGTTTTCAAAACTTCAAAGTATTTCAAATGGACGTGAAATCAGCCTTTCTGAATGGAGACCTGGAAGAAGAAGTATACATTGAACAGCCAGATGGGTTCATTCTTGGAAGTGATCCAAATCTTGTATGCAGATTGAAAAAGGCTCTCTATGGTCTCAAACAAGCTCCAAGGGCTTGGTACTACCGTTTGGACAAATATCTTCATCAACAAGGTTTTTCAAAAGGATCAACAGATAGCAATCTTTATATAAAAGTTGAAAATGACAAATTGCTAATACTGGTTGTGTATGTAGATGACATTATTTTTGGGAGCAATGAAGAAGCTATGAGTCAAAGCTTTGCCTCGGTAATGCAGAAAGAATTTGAAATGTCTTTGCTAGGAGAATTGACATATTTCCTTGGTTTGCAAATCCAACAAAAAGAAGGAGGAATCTTTTTATCTCAAACCAAGTATCTCAAACAAATTTTGAAGAAATATGGTATGGAAGATGCAAAACCAGTATGTACACCCATGGTCACAGGATGTAGCCTCAGTGCAAATGATGAATCTGCAGCATTACATCAACCAACCTACAGATCTATGATTGGAAGCTTACTTTATTTGACAGGTACCCGACCGGACATCATGCATGCAGTTGGAATAGTTGGAATATTTCAGGAAAATCCGAAGGAGACTCATCTTCAGGCAGTGAAGAGAATTTTCAAATATCTTCAAGGGACTCAAAATTATGGCTTATGGTATCCTAGAGATACAGATCTTACACTTCATGCTTATACAGATGCAGATTGGGCCGAAAGCGTGGATGACAGGAAAAGCACAAGTGGTGGTGCGTTCTTTATGGGTTCCAGACTGGTATCTTGGTTCAGCAAGAAACAGAGTTCGATTGCCTTGTCTACATCTGAAGCGGAATATGTTGCTGCTGCATCTTGTTGCACTCAACTCCTTTGGATGATGCAGACTTTGCAGTATTTTCAAATCACTTGTACTCCACCTATCCCCATCTTATGTGATAACACAAGTGCAATCAGCATCTCAAAGAATCCGGTTATGCATTCAAAAACCAAGCACATACCAATCAAGTACCATTTTCTCCGGGAACAAGTACTTGAACAGAAGGTCAAGTTGGAGTATGTTCCTTCTAAGGAACAAGTTGCTGATATTCTCACCAAACCATTACCCAGGGACACTTTTGAATACCTCAGGAAAAAGCTGGGAGTTGTTGATGCATCATCTTATTGTTGAACCTTTTCTGATTGATGGTACAGGTTCAAGGGGAGCATATAATGCATTGTTGGCATTATGGAGGATGGTCAGAAGGAGATCTTGGAAATAGCTGCAATATGTCTCTATCTCTTTCATGGTGGATTATGGTTCTTTGTTGCAGATCTGGTTCATTTTTCAGGGGGAGCATGATCTAAGGGGGAGCATACCCCTTTGCCCTTGATGTCAAAGGGGGAGAATGAAGTTGAAGTTTGTGAGGTTGCCATCAAGTCCAAAGGGGGAGATTGTTGGCATTATGTTTCTGGTATGGCTATATGTTACAGATGTTGTACTTGAAGGCAACTCCCATGGCAAGGCTCTCAATTTGTTGAAAATTAAGAAGTACGCAGGAAAGTAGTTCAAAAGGTGCGTACATGCAGGTACACCATGCAGGGACCGCGTCCAGATACGCAGGCCAGCCGTTCAGGAGGTGCGTACCCCCAGTGCACACATTTCAAGGCAGAGAAAAGCACTCGTGGGGGTTTCTTATGTTTTACTCTTGGTATCTAGCCGACGGTATTGTGTTATTATGGTGTCGGCTCGTGGTATTGTTCCATGATTTGAGGAGAGCTTGCCTATATAAATCAAAGGAGATCACTTGGCTAAGCATCTTTTGCAATTGAATATCTTTAGATCTGAAATATTGGGTTATGGTCTTAAAAGCTTGATCTATATGAAAGGGAAGTTGAAGGCGAATCTGTGAAGGGTGATCTCTCGAGCGCATGATCAGATCTGAGCAACTGTGCCACTCTGGTGGACTGCCTATTCGGCCCTAATCAGAAGGACGCAGGTGTTTAACAGAAGAGCTGCGTGGGTACGCAGTGCAGAAACAGGAGATCTGCATGGGGACGTAGAGCAGAAACAAGAGACCTGCGTCGGTACGCAGAGCAGAAGAAGGAGACCTGCGTGGGTACGCAGAGCGACTAAGGTTCAGGTGCGTCCGTGCAGTAAAAGTACGCGGCGCGATAGTATTTCCAGATGCGTCCGTACGCGGCGCGATAGTACTTTTGGGTGCGTCCCTGCAGTAACAGTACGCGGCGGGATAATGTCTCTGGGTGCGTCCCTGCAGTTATAATACGCAGCGCGGTTCAAGGTACAGTGCGTGGGCACGCAGGTCGGCAGAAGGATTCCTGCGGGTATACGCAGGAAAGCAGAAGGTGAACTGCATAGCGACGCAGGCCACAGAAAGGAAAACTGTGTATCTGTATTAAAATGTTCTGTTGACTGAAATTTTCTGTTGATAAGGTGTTCTGGGTTAGTTCTGTTATTGCTGATCTGATAACTATAGTGGACTGTAACTTTTATGTACTTGATGATCATTTGATGCTTTATGAAAAGAAGTAGGGGGTTGTTGCTCCCTTCCAGGAGAGACTGGAAAACGAGAGAGAGAGAGAGTTGTAGCTCTCTGCAGGTTGCAGCCTACATACTGGTAAAGGACTGCACCAGTACAAAACCATTGTAAAAGAAGTTTCTAAGTTGAAAGAAGATAGAGACATATTGCAGCAGGTGGTTTTCACCCACATTGGGTTTCCACCTTACATCTTGTGTTCTTTGGTGTGACTATCTGTTTTTTTCTTTGTTCATGCTCATTAATTTATGGTACTGACATGCAAAAATAATTCAAAGAACAAATAAGGAAGATTGATTAAAAGAATTAGATAATACTGATTCACCCCCCCCCTCTCAGTATTATTTCCAACAGGTTGTTGTTGGGCGGCTAAGGCTTTCTTAGAAGAGTTTCCAAGATTAAGAAGACCAAGATGTAAGAATTTTTCTTGTTCTCTTATTAAATAATCACAAAAGGAATCAAAAGAGGGGGACTTATAGTCTTGTCCTTGAGAAATAAAGGCTTCTCTAGTAGAATGGAAGGTGGAAACAAACACATAGTAGACTGGTCCCAACTTAGTAAGAATGGAATAGATAAGGCTACCATCTTCTTTCTTAACCTTAACACCTTCCAAGAGAAGTATAAGGATCTTGAACTTGGACAAAAAATCTTCAATGGAAGAAAAATTATTGGGGTCCAACATAAGAAACTCATTTTCGAGTTGATGGGCTCTAATTTCATTTTTAATTCCAAAAACTTTAGTGAGTTGTTTCATTGCTTCATTAGGGGTATCAAGTTCTACGATATGGAATCAAAGGTCTGGAGAAATAGACATCCCTACCAATCCACATGCTAGATCTTGCCTATTTTCCCATTTGGATGCCTTATCTTCATCTTTAGGTTTAGTTTCTTGGCCTGAGGCTATTTTGTAAAGACCTTTACTTCTAAGTAAATCCACAATGTAGGACGACCATTGGAAGTAGTTGGTGTTTCAAGAATAACTTGGCATGGACTTTCCATTTTAATAGAAACTGAAGCTATAGATTCTGAAACTAAGTGTTCCAATGGAAATATCTTGAAAAATTAGGCCGATTAAAAAAAACACCTCTAAAAACGATTTCAGGATGAAGACGTTATGGATTTTTGAAGAAACATTGTTGAAGATGCTGACAAAGTGTGTGAATGTGAAGAAGTGAATGATAATGTTATATTTAAAAAAAAATCTCCCCTCGCCCGTCCTTCCAAACTTAATCTAATTAGCTCACTTAAAAAAAATTATTTTATGTGACTCACTTTTATAAATAAGTGAAAGTCACTTTTACAATGGTACTTTATGAGCTACCCACTAAACTGTAACTTAAATGAAAGATAAAGAGACTTCAGAATTATAAGTGACTCATTTTTTATAATGGGTGAGAACACTTTTACATAAAGTAACTTTAAAACATAAGTTACATGTACTTTTGAAAAAGTAACTCAATAAAAAGAAAGACTTGAACTCAAGACCTCTATTCTCATAAAGTAACTTTGAACTAAGTGAGCTAGTTTAAAAGGTTAGTAATTTTTGGAAAAGAGGTGTTTTTTTTTAGTCACCGAAGCTTTGGGGTGCGTGCTTACTTGAAAATGCTCTTTCTTGCCTACAAAACAAAAACCACACAACCCAACATGGACATACAATAAAAACGAACCTTATGGCTTGAAGTTAGCTTCCGCTAGGAACTAAATATTTTCCTCAATGTTTCTGATTTTCCGAGATCACATTAAGGCACAACGGAAGAGAGCATATGCATGAGAAAAATCCTTCCTTTCTATTTTTTCTTTTCCCATATCATATGGAGTCGCGAGGCAAAGAGCATACGTAGAAATGAAAGGTATAGATATGGTAATAAAAAACAGAGAGCTAAATAAACCGAAATAAACAAAGAGATGAATAACTAAAACTACAAAAAAGATTGTATACCTCCAGATCTTAAAATGACATAGCTAGGGCTACCAGAAACCTTTTTACCTGAAACGAAAGGGGTCCCTCACTGGAACAGATGCTCCTAACACAATAGAGCAGTCCTCTCGGCCTCAAAGAATCTAGAAACAATAGTTCAAGGAAACGACAGTCAGATGCAGTTGTACCGACTTCGGATTTGGATCAGCAATGGATGCGGCCCTAAAATAGCTTTGATACCATGTAGGAATTTACAGGGTAAGTTCCTCAGATAGAACATTAAAGGACATCGCTCACAAAAAGATCACAAATCAATACACCAATATTCTTTACATGGTTAAAACCCTCAAAGAGGGAAATAGTCCATGGCCTGAGCCAACGTGGCCACTTCAAGAAATTTATTAATAAAAGAAATAAAATTTACACAAACTTCTCTCATGAACAGTCACCCTACAAATGACCCTCCATTCTCTTTAAATAGAGATCATGGACAAATCGAGTGTTAAGCCATGGATCAAGTGTCAGTAATACTGAGGAGAGAATGAACCGTCGGATCACTTCATGTCTAGAACCTATAGTGACCGTCGGATAGTAAGTTACAAAAGTACATAGTAAAGAAACACACTTTACCTAACTCTACACTAGACCAAGTTATACTTAACTATTTCCTATGTGTCGGAATATCCTAACATCAAGACATTATCAACACACATCAAATCACCTCATAATCAAGATTGTCATCTCAAATCTATTAGATCTGATCCATCATCAAATTCTCGGGTGCATACTTAGTTTTAGATCAAGAAAACATCAACAACCCATTACATGCATATTTTCTTCAAATATAACTATTCATAAAATATTCATCACTTCCACACACCCTACCATTTTGATCTTCGTCTACTTATATAGCTTAGCCTTATCCAATACCACAGGTCAAAAACCATACTCCTATTGATGGTTTTCTTAGACGGGATCAAAACATCTATTTTTGAGCTCAATACTACAGGAAAATACCATGGTAAGGACCCTTGGTATTTAGAATACCATGGTGTGGAAAATGTACTAGCCTTTTCTTCTTCATACCCACGTGTGCACACAGATTTGCTTCACAGAACCCACATATACTCCACTTTGCTTCACCAAACCTGAGTGTGTACACTACTTTGTTTCATAAAACCTCTGTATACTCAACTTTGCTTCATAGAACTTGTGTATACTCAACTTTGCTTCACCAAACCTGTGTATACTTCTTCAAACTTCATCCTCTTCATTTCTCTGTCTCTGAACTACTATGCCTTTCAACACAATAGTCATATTTATCATTTCTCTATCTCTGAACTACTATGTCTTTGATCAAACTCTCTGTCACATGTAGACACATCCTGTTGACAACTTCATCAAGTAGGTTCCCATCAAAGGACAACTCATCAAGTAGGTTTCCATCAAGGACAACACATTAGTCATAATGCCAACAGTTACTTTTTGTTGGGGAGATTTTGGGTTCAGAACCCATGGACTCCTATTTTTGCTTTAATATGGTTTTAAAGCCCAATTTTGGTTTTAATATAGTTTCCAAACCATATAATATATGGAGATAGTATGTCCATATTGTAACGACTCCAAAAACCATAAGAATAAGAAAAAATGGAGGTTGCATCATGCCAAGGTCGCTTGGGCATAATTTTAGGTTCCATGTGGCAGGCTCTCATTTGTCCACATCATATTCCACTTTTGTCACCTACATGCCATGTGTCAACTTGTGATATTGCCACATGACCTGTTGTGGTCCACTTGGTTTGTTGACTAGGCTGCCACATCAAATGTGTGGTTCCCACCATGCCTACTAACTTTTTTGCCATGCGTCATCAGTATATCATGTCACATCGCAGAATCTTGACTTTGACATTGACTTTTGCCTAGTTTGACCAAAACTTTCATTGGCCATAAATTTTGCATATGAAATTAGATTGATGTGTCATTTGCGTTGTTGGAAATATTGTGACAAGCTATTAGATCTAACCTTGGTTTTACTGAAATCCAACAAATTTTATTTTTTGGCCTTTCCTGAGCCCTCTTTTATTTCTAAATGTTTCTAGAGCCACTTGGATCAGGGGATTACTTCATTAAGGATACTAAATACACTATTCAGGAAGCAATAAGACATTTGGAATGAAAATTTGACACTAGAATATTTAGAAGGCATGAGTCAAAGGGCTTGGTGTTAAAACATGATGAACATGCATCATGTTACAAGCCATATAGTCATGACAGATGGGAGGATGAAAGTTTTATTGAATATGTCCAAAGTTGGGAGGAGGTTCTAGAAAGGAAAATGAATTCATGTCAAACTATACTTAAATCATTATTCATACATAAATAAATGTTGAAAGTTAACAAAATAATGGCTACTAAAATGGAAGTTGAGGAGGCTAGAACGTATGAAGAAATTAAGTTGAAAGAAGAGGCATAACATAGAACCATTTAGGAATTTTAGTCTAGATCACTTTATGAGTAGGAGCTTCAATGCTAAATAAAGGAATATTTTAGAAGAAGCATGAGGAAAAGTTTCTCAAGAAAAATTAGAGAAACAAAGAAAGGATGCATAAGCCGAGAAGAGGAAACAATATCTAGAAGAATAACAAAACAAATAAAAAGAGAAAAATAAGAACAAAACAAACATGTTGAGGAGTTAAAGAGGAAACCAGAAGAAGAGAGAGTCACTGAAGTGATTTAGTGATTTTTTGGACAAAAAACATTAGAGAAATTGCAATATTCTCAAACTATTATATCATCTGATGATATAATTCTTTGAATCAAGAGGATGAAGAGGTGTCAAAAGAAAGTACCTAAGTAGAGGATGAATTTTCTTCCAAGACTCATGAACGAACTTAGGATCCTAGTAAAAATCATGGTACTGATGAAATAAAGGGACAGGAAGAGGCTCATGTATCTTATCCCAAGAAGGAATTGGACTAGGATAATGTATCAAATATAGGAAAGGAACCCATGATATTTCATTTTCACACCCCAAATAGTCTAGACAATACTCTCTCATGGATAGATCAACCAATCTATGATTCGTTAAATGAGGTTATTGATGTGCAATCCATTGCTTATGATCATCATAGGAAAATTATTGTGAAGCTATCCTAGATGAAAATAAAGATGTGTGTGGATAGTGTTGTAATATGCATTTTTAAGGAGCCTCTATAAATACCAAGATGACAAAACTAAGTGAGTTTTTATTTGCTAGATTAGAAATCTCACGTGGTACAATTAGAAAATCCAGGCCTCAGAGTGAAGTATAAAACATGATATAGGAGTTGGCATCCTTAGCATCAAGTGGGATATTATAAATAATACCTAAAATATGTGTCCAACTTCATGAGTGACCTTTCAGATAAAAATTTAAAATAATAGTTTAGTTAAGGGGAAGTTTTTGGAAAAGATAGTTGTGTTATAGGAGACACTACAATTATTCATGGTTTATAAAGAAGTCATGAGATGTAATTAGAAATGTGCCAAATTTTAAGATCATATTTAATTCATTAAGGAAATTCAAAGGTCTCGGGGAGATGAGGACCATGGAATTAGGATGCTAACATATGAAGTCATAACCAAAATGCAAGGAGTGGAAATGTATTTGGAAAAGTTGGCTACAAAAGCAAGCATCCATGCCGATGAAGGATGGAAGGTGTGTCCTAAGTTTTGAAATTATATCAGTTAGATCATAATAGATCATCGTTCACCCAATCTTGTACAACCTAAATGATTTAGGTCGATGGAGGATGTGTTGGAAAAATCCAAGCTAATTTTGCAAAGATATGAGGTCGATATCAAAGTGATAAATTTAATTGAGTGTGAGCTCATGAAAAAAAATGAATCATTGAATTTATAACATATGAGGTTGATATCAAAGTGATAAATTTAGTTTAGTGTGAGCTCATGCAAAAAAGGTTGAATCATTAAAGTGATAAAGTTAGTTATGTTACTTTTAATTCCAAAGGTAAAGAACTATAATTGACACTTCAAGAATAAAAATGAAACTCTAAGTCTTCCTATGGATCAACATCTAATCCCTCATACTTGCTTGTTTCAGGATCTATTCAAGTAGTAGACTAATTATAGTGCCAAACATGTGTTTATTGAGTCATGAAGTTCACCTAGATCATAGTGGGATGCACAAGTTGTTCTTTGTTTTTAAGCTTGTCTCTTATTTTTGGCTTTTATTATTTTTAGTTAAAGACACTAGAATAAATAGAAGAATCAACCTCTTGTAATGGGTTTCAGAATGCTAGAGGAATATTTGAAGAAATGTAGTGGAGAACTATATTGAAGCTTAATTTAGAATCTCTTTTGGAGCCAAAGGTAGTTTTGGTTTATTGAATACACATGTATTATTTATTGTTTATGGATAACTTTTTGTAAACAATTTGATATTTCAGGTTTCAAGTAAGGATTGCAACACAATTAGAAGATTATTATTTTTGTTGGAAAGGATTATTATATATATTAAAAAAATGGTTAATTTTCTTCTTAGTTGAGATATTATAGAATTAATTTTAGGTTTCTTATAGTTAAGTTTTTTTATTTTTTGTTAATAAGTATAATTTTCCTAGATATTTTTTATACAAATATTTTCCAAGAGGAATTATTTCTTTAGGGATCTGTTGTAGCGGCTACAAAAACCCTCCAAAATTTTGCCTTAGCTTCATTGCATCCCCCCTACCAACCTTTCATAGTAGCATGTCTTGTCAAGTACACAAGCTTCAGTGATTTTCTTGCAGAATGACAGCTTGCCCATGAAAACTTGTTGCATCCCCCTCACAAGCTGTTTCACCAGACTTGGTCAAGGTGCAGGCTAAGAAACTCCCTTAAGAAATTGCATAATTCTGGAGGGGAACTAGCCTTCCCTCCAAAAATTGTGGAATTCTTTATGGCAGCCTGCTAGGCTCCAGAATTGTGCAAATCGACCTGACACTGTTCACTAGAAAAATTGCACAATTCCTCCCAGCAGGACTGTTCAGCCCAAAAATTGCGCAATTCTGGGTAGTAGCCAACTGATATGCCCAAAAATTGCGCAATCCCTCTAGCCAACTAGCCTAGCTCCCTCCCAAAAATGCGCATTTTTTCCTCCCAACTCAGCAGACTGTTGCATGTGCAGTTGAGTTGAACAGGTCCCTCCGGGACCGAGCAAAACTAATTTGCATGCATGGGCTGCTCCTCCCAAGGCAGCATGCAAAGGCACCCCTTGTTTTAGGGATCTATTTTTAGTAGTTGGAGGTTACATGTAAGGATCATCTAGAAACCTCCCACCAACTGTCGCTTTCCCTAGATTTGTGGCATGCATGTTGCAACCTCGATTTTATCGAAACTCATCAACTGGACACTGTAGAGCTCATTCCTCACATCAATCTTGTAGCTCTAACATGCCACATTGCATCTAGGAGTCGTCAGCACATTCAACTCAGTTGTTTTGGGGTAAGCCCACCTTTCATGTCTTGTGCTGCGTTTCTGGTGCTTGTTGTGTTTTGCTTCGTATGAATGTTGTGTTTGCTTGTTGGGGCCTGACCTAGGTTCAGAGGTGATTTAGCAAAAAAAATCCTAGTATTATTGGCCCTTTCGGAAACAGTCCGTGGAGTGCAGACTGAGGTATCACCCGAAGTAGTATGGGAGGGTGCTAGAACTAGGTTTCCACACCCTGGAGATGTCTGATGAGTTCAAGTGGTCTGTAGTTCGACCCTGAAGTAAAATAATTTGGTAATAGATAGAAATAAGTATATATGTTATTAATAATTGAGTGATGATTACATTTTTGTGAGAGGCCCCGGCTATATACCGCCTTAGGTGCCTCTTGGTGAATGGGCATGATCTTTGATCATGCCCTTTTGCTTAATAAACTACACTAACTAATTTTTACATAATATTAAGTAATTTTTACATAACATTTCCTTCCTTTCGAAAGAATGCTTTGTCCTCAAAGCATACGTAACGATGGATGTTTTTGACAAAATGATTCATTCTCCCAAGAAGCTTCTTCTTCGAGTAAGTCCTTCCACTTGATCAAGTATTCCTTGTTTGTATGATGTCAAAGCTTTCTTTATCTAGTAGATAAAATACCTTCTGGTTCTAGAATGACCCTTCCCTCATCATCCAGGGATGGAAGCGTTGTTTGCACTGATTGATGGTTTCCTAGTGCCCCTTTAAGGCAGGAGACATGGAAGACGTTGTGAACATGACTTTTCTCTAGAAGGCTTAAACCATATGCAAATTGGCTGATATTTTTGTTGATCTGATAAGGTCCGTAGAAATTTGGTGCCAATTTGTTTTTTTCCTTTCTGTTTTAAGGACAATTGTTTGGATCATTAGAGCTTGAAAAACACCCATTCTATGACTTCAAACTCTCTTTTGGTTTTGTTTCGGTCTACTTGTTGCTTCATACGATTCCTCACATTATTCAAGTTTTCTTTTAGTATTTGGAATATTTGTTGGGTTTCTTCTAGTTGATCTTTAACAACAGGTAGATTTGTCTGGGCAATAGCTAGATCCTTCCATTTTTGGGGTTCATATGTTTGGAATGTTGTTTTTGGTATGTCTTCCAATCTGATTCTGATTTGATAGTAGCCTGACCTTAAGTCCAATTTTGAGAAGTATTTTGAGCCATGTAGCTCATCCAACATTTCATCGATAAAGGGAATTGGGAACTTATTTTTAATTGTTATTTTTTTCAATCCTCTATAATCATTGCATAGCCTGAATGAACCATCCTTCTTCCTTACCAATACCACTGGAGCAGCATATGGACTTTTACTTTTTGAGATGATTCCACACTTTAAAAGGTCTTGGATTAATCTCTCACTTTTCATTTTTTGGTGATGTGGATATCGGTATGGCTTGACATTGACAAGGTATGACCCTATTTTGACTTCTATTGTATGCTCAATTTCCTTGTTAGGAGGCATTTTCATAGGTAGGTCTTGAAATAGTTTTTCATGCTTCTGAATTAGATCTTGTATCTCTGGTGATTCTTCACTGATCATATTTGCAGATAACATTTCTAATTGGTGACATTGTACTACATAAGCGGGTGCTCCTTTTTGAATCATCTTCATCATCTGAGATGATGATACAATTTGATTCTCTGGTGCCTGGAATCCGTGTAATTTACACCTCTAACCTCCCCATTTAAATCTTAGGAATTGTACTTGATGGTTGGCAGCATAAGTGCCTAGAGTTTGTAGCCATTGGATACCTAAGACTACATCTACTCCACCTAATGGTACCGTGAAGAATGGAGATTCTAAATTAAAGTCTTGAATCTGTAATTTGACCTTATGGCATTTCCCTACTTTTTCAATCTTCTTACCGTCAACTACCATCACCTTCATGTTTGGTAAGGGAAATGAAAACATATTGAGTCTCTTTGCCACTGTTACATCTAAAAAATTGTGTGTGCTACCAAATTCGATGAGAACCACTACGTTGTTCTTATTTATATGTCCTTTCAACTTTAAGGTCTGAGGTTGTGATATACCAATCATAGCTGATAGTGACACTTGCAGAATACTTCCGTCATCTAAATTGGTGAGAATTCTGGGGCATCCTCTGTTTCTTCTATGTCAGAATCCTCACTGTTTGAATCGTTAATTGCTTCACAATTATATAGGTTCTTTGGTTCTTTTCCTTTAGCACACCTATGTTTGGGGTCCCACATCTCACCACAGCATTTGCATTTGCCTTATTTTATCCTTTGTATTTCCACATTAGATTTTTCACCTTCACGACGATGTGGTGGAACATATCTTATATTATTTGAATCCACAGACTAGGGCACTCTTCGTCTTGAATATACTTTTTCTGGTTTTGACCACAGTATTTGTTCAAATTTCTTTTCAACAGTTTTTGCTTTTCGTCTTGCTACTTCTATTGTCTTAATGTCATGAAGGTCAAGTTCTATTTGTAAATGTATTTTAAGTTCGGAGATGTATGATTGAACTAGAGGAGACTCTGATAACCCAGGTACTTGTGTCACTAAGGTTTCCCATTCTTGAGTGTACTCATCCACACTTCCTTTTTGTCGTAATTTGATGAATGATGAAAAAAACTCTTCTTCCCTTACACCTTGGAATATTTTAAAGAATGCATCTTTAAATTTCCTCCAAATGATGGCGATTGTCATCTTCTTCCACCACATATACCAATTATATGATTCTCCTTCCATTTTCATGGATGCGTGCCTAAGCCTTTTATCATAATCGTTGATGTCATAAATCTCGAAGAATTTTTCTGCTTTATTTATCCATGCAACACTGTATTTTTCATTTCCATTGAATTTAGGCATCTCGACTTTTGCCCTTCATTGATATGTCGCTAATGGTTGAGAGAAAAAAGGATGTTGATTGGTAAATGCATCCCAGAGTTGCTTATTTGAAAAAATCGCGTAACTATTTTCTTGGTGGGGCGTTGCTAATTTTTTTGGAGATTTAGCTTTTTGAGAATCTGTTGATTTTGTTGAGTCTGATGAATTGTGCTCTAGATTTTCTCCATCTTCTTGGAGTAGTTGTTCGGGTGTAATATCATGCTTTCTACACAAGTGGTTCAGCAATGCCAAGGTTTGTTTTTTATTTATTTCAATTTGACTATGGTTCTGCCTCATCTGTAGTTCTATTCGATTTGTCATGTCCTGAAGCCTCTTGATATCGTCAGAGTGCCCATTAAACTTATTCTGGAAATCAGCTAATTTTTTATTGAAATCATCGGAGTGGTTAGTAATCCTATTCTCCAATTCAATCAATTTTTTATTGAAATCAGCCATTGACATTGACATTGAACGAGTTTGTGGGGGTGTAAATTTGTCTGCCAGCTTTTTTTTTTTTAAATAATTAAATTATATAACATATAGTTTTAAAACTATATAATATATGTATATATAGATAAATTATATATAATATATAACTATTTAATATATTTTAGTTATATATATTATAAATATATATAATGAAAGTTCAATATCAAATTTAAATCGAAATGAAATGGCACGATGGTTTGGCAGCAGACATGGCCAGATAACGAGGTTAAGGAATGGTGAAAACTGCGGACAGAGGATGGTGTGGGGTTGTGGACAAGAGCGAACGGGGTAGATGGATTGTAGTCGAACAACGGATGGGTTGTGGACAGCGGAAGTAGCTGCGAGTGGCAACGGAATGGAAGAGGTGTGGGTGTGAAGGGGCGTGAAGGATTGGGCATGCGGGCCGCAGTTGACACGGTGTGAGGTGAGCACGACAACGAAGTGGATGGGGGTGACAGAGAGATAGAGGATAGATGCAATGGGGGAGCGAGGGTTTGGTGGCTACGGTGGTGGCTCGACGGTTGTTCAGGAAAGGGCGTGAAGGCAGGAACAGATAGTAGGAACGAAGACTCTGATACCGAAATAATGAATAGACAAGTTATGATGGTCAATAGTGACAGTTGGATAGAAGACGGAGGTAGTTAAGAAGAATGAAGCAATGGGAGATAGTGAACACAGGTAGTAACCCAAAAATCCTGAACCATGCAGTAGGGAGCAGGGGAGTGATTGGCTCTAATACCAGACGAAGTAAAAAACTTTAGTAATAGACAGAAATAAGTAAATATGTTATTAATAATTGAATGATGATTACATTTTTGTTAGAGGCCCGGGCTATATACCGCCTTAGGTGCCTCTTGGTGAACGGGCATGATCTTTGATCATGCCCTTTTGCTTAATAAACTACACTAACTAATTTTTACATAATATTAACTAATTTTTACATAACAGACCCTGTGTGCACATCGCTACGTGCACTTACCCATACCTTGCAGCCTGAGATGCTGCCTTCGCGCAACCCTACTTGGGGGCCGAATGTTGTTATTACCAAAGCCTTTACTAGTATTCTGCTGTTAGTTTATTAAATTAGCTTAATTGCATGTGTAAAGTATACTTAGCAATATAAATCATTCACACAGGTGCGTGAAGTAAATAAACAGTATATTTGCAATTTGTATCAAACATGTAATAACTCCATAACCGATACATAGAATTTGGATAAAACTTCTCTTTATTATTCTCTTCTTCAGTTACAAACTGGACTCCGCCCTGTGCACTCAGATGCATGGGTCTGTGTACTCAGCTGCGGACTACTAGACCTCTATGCACTTAGCTGCAGAGCCTTCTCCTACTCCACAACCCAAGACACACTTAGACACTTAAAATCTTGCTCTTCGCTTCTTCACTATTCTTCGCTATCTTTTACACTTAGAGCCTCGCTTTATTTATACAATCCCATGGTTCGCGGACCATGGGTAGGCTGACATTACATTACAAGACTAGGGTGGAAAACCATATGACTCTATCATACATTTCGCACTCTGTGCCCACAATTCGCGGAGACTTTACAACAATATTGGGTCAAAACTTGGGCTTTGAGCCCAAAAACATGTCGTGGGGGGATTCCATGCCAAACAAGCCCCCGACACAAACATCATGACTCGCCCTCGAGTCACTCTATCGATGCGATGATCTTGGCATGGAGTTCCTCCAACTATCCTCAAACTGTGCTGATGTCGGCAGTGCACTAAGCTGCTAGTTGTTGAATCTGTTGCATCCTCTGTTCTGAGACCTTTGTGTTTGAGTTGTTTCCATACATCTGTACTGGTATCTTCTGCATATTTTTATAGTCCCATTCCCTTTTCTGGCTCCTCGGAGCATGAAGATTGTGCTTCGGTGGGCTAGTCAAATAGTCGGACCACCCATGTAGGGATTCAAGTAGCTGCCATTCACTTTGCCTGGGAAGGGTTCTTGATTTAGTTTGACTAGCTGGACCACGCCTCTCTTTGTGACCTCCTTAACCACATATGGTCCTAGCCAATGCATTTTGAATTTTCCCAGAAATTTTTCAAACTTACTGTCATACAGCAACACTAAGTTGTTTACCTTGAAGGTGCACAACTTAATATGGTGATCGTGCTAGGCCTTTTCATGTTGCTTTTGTACCTACTAATGAAAAATATCCAAGAACCATTCCTCCTCAAGTTCTGCCAATTGCATGAGCCTTTCCTCTAGAGCTTCACAGTCTGTCATCCCTATCAGTGCTGCTACGTATAGACTAGGTATGATATATTCCATCGGCATGACATCTTCCACGCCATAAACTAACCGGAACGATATTTGTCCCATCAGTTTCTTTTATGTTGTCCTGTAAGCCCATAGCACTGCAGGTACGCGCAAGTCCCAATCACTTCGTTGTACGTTGCACACTTTGGTCAGCGCAAATATCCAGTATTTTGTTGAATGCTTCTACAGTCCCATTGGCTTGTGGGTGATACGGTGTACTTTTCTGATGATACACCTAGAACTCTTCTGTGAGCGTGCTGATGGTTTCATTCAACAAATGTGTTCAGCGGTCACTCATTAAGATTTTCAGACAACCAAATCAGGTCAACACGTTTCAAACAAAAACTTTGTCATCATAGCGACCATGTAGTCTTTGATCGACTGCACTTCTGCCCATCGTGTCAGGTACTCTATCACAGTGATGATGTAGCGCGCTCTCGTGTTTCCCTGAGGTTTGATAGGTCCCATAAATTCAATTTCCCATTTCTCGAACGGTTGCAATTCCATTTGTGGATTCAATAGCATTGCATCCCTTCATGATGGTTTTCCAGTCCTTCGACATATATCGTAGGCCTTACAGTATGCTTTTGAATCCCGATGAAGGGTTGGCCACCACAACCCTGCACGAAGAATCTTTTGTGCAGTCGCGCATCCTGCATAGTGTCCTCCTGCATCACCCCCATGTGCTTCTGCGAGGATATGACTCCATTCAAATTCAGATACGTATCTTCGCAATATCTCATCATTTCCCATTTTGTATAGGTGCCCCGTGATGACAGAAAAATCCACCACACGCACCACCAATTCCTTCTTTTGTTGGATAAAGTATTCCTTTGGTGTAGCCCCTGTTGTTAGAAAGTGGATTATATCTTTGAAGTGCTCATCCGTGACGCGCACCATAAAGAGTTGTGCGTCAGGTAATCCTTCCTCGAAACTAGTAGGTTCCTTGCCCATCTCAATACACAACAAGTAATTTGTTGTTGTGTTTAGGTGTCTAGGTTTGACCACAACCTCAAAGGCATATTCTTAGAACAATAAGATCCACCCACATATGCGCCCCCCAACACAGGCTTATTGACCAAGTACTTGAGCGTGGAATAGTCTGTATACATCTTGAAATGTCCTCCTAGCAAATAGTGCCAGCATTTTTGGAGCACGTACGCCATCACCAACCCCTCATGCTTGGTTATGGAATAGTTCTTCTCGGCTTTGGACAATCTACAACTTCCAAATGTGATAGGATGATCCAAGCCCTCTCTGCCCTCTTGTGTGAGCACTACTCCCAGTGGGATACACGATGCATCAACATGGACATGAAACTCCACCTCCCATTTTGGGAAGACCACGATTGGAGTGGAGGCCAATTTTCCCTTTAGGACATCCAGGCTCTTCATGCAATCATCATTCCAGCAAAATGCGACATCATTTGTCAGTAATTTCTCCATCGGCGCGGTGATTTTGGCATAGCTTTGATGAACTTCCTGTAGTACCTTGTGTGTCCCAAGGTAGCTTGCAGCTATTTAACACTTCGTGGTGCTTTCAAATTTAGAATTACTACAATCTTCATAGGGTCCACCATCAATCCCTGTTTACAGACCACATGTCCCAACAGGTTCCCAAGGGGAACGAGGAATGTGCATTTCCTAAGGTTTAGCACAATCTAGTGTCGTCGGCAAGTATCCAGCATCAAGCATAAGCTTGCTACGTGGTGCTTAACCAATCTGAATATATTCCAATCATCCAGGTAGACCTCTAGGAACTTGTGGATGTATTCTTTGAATGTAGCAACAACGATGCACGAAAATATTTTTGGCACATTCTTCATCCCAAATGGCATAACGGTGTATTGAAAGCAGCCCAATTCCGTTGTGAAGGTCATCTTGCTCATGTCTTTCGGCGTGATTTTTATCTAGTGGTACCTTGAGAACTCATCTATGAATGAGTATGCTTCTTTTCCACCAACATTTTCCAATACTTCATCTGTGAATGATGTCGGGAATGGGTCATGTACACAGGCATCATTCAGCTTCCTAAGGTCCACGCATATTATTATTTCGCCCTTCTGCTTTTTCTCCTACACTACCATAGGGCTCACCTAGTCGGATTCTTCCACCGGCTCAATAATTCTAGCTATGAGCATTTTGTCTAATTCTACGTGGACCTTTTCCTTATACTTCAGATTCAAGTGGTAAGGCTTGTGCTTGACCAGCTTCGTGTCGAGTTTTACGGTGATCTTCATCATCCCTAAGTCACCAACGATCCCTTTTAAGTCTGTAATCTTGGTTGGGAATAACTCTTGGTACTCACGGAGTAACTCAGTGACTTTATCCACCGTGGCATCATCCCAATAGTCATCGAGCATTGCATACTTTGGTTCCACCTCCATCCCAATGTTTACCTGCTTCATTTTTAGCGGCGCAGTGATGTTAGGATCCTCAATCAATGGTCCTAAAACCTCGCGACAACCTTTAGTTTTTGGAATGTTAATATTCAGTGGATCCTCATCATCTTCCTCAATATTTACATTGTAACACTTCAGTGCACAGCTTAGTTGGGTTTCCCATTCCGGCTGAAGCACTTCCATTGGTTCCTAGGGTATTTTGAAGATAACTACTTTTACTGCTTGTAGCACATCATCAATAGTATCTTGCCAACAATCTTCAAATGTGAAGGTTAATAGGAATCCTTTGCGCAAGATATCCCATTCACTCGTGCCATGGTGAAGCTCCATCTCAGTATACCAATTCATGGGTATGGCATCCAGTGTATGACAAAACAAATGCACCCATTCAGGTTGTGGCTCTTCCCTATATACCTTGGTCCATTTTGCGAGGTGTGCACATGGATCATGTTGTCCATTATAGTTGTCTGTTAGCCGCATCTACGGTTTCCCAAATCGTATGCACATCATCCTTCTGCATCCACGCTAGTCCTCAAAACTCCTTTGATGCGTACCCCACCATCTTGCGGGTGTAGCACGGAGTAACCATTTCAAAGCATTAAACCGCTGCTGTTCTAGCACCGCTCTTTCAAATTTGTTCAAGAATTCATCCACCTTGCTTAACTCATCATACATAGGTAGATCCCTTACCTCTGTTGTCACACAGTGCAGTGATCTTACCATCATGTTGCAATTGAGCGTGGTTACCTCATGTAATTGGTTCTACCATCGTTCTATTTCCTTGTCCAAATATGATGTGCAGGATCTTTCACGTTCCCACAAAATCCTGCCATCTGCTGTAGGATTCACCCAATCCTGTGCTCGAGTAGTTATCTTTTAGATACAGTGTATATCTTCATCGCTCTCATCATTATGCACTGGCTCTGTGTAGCGCGATCCTTCCGCAGGGTCTAAAGGTACTACTACGCGTAGTAACTTTTTCTCAAAAATCATCTTGCGCTTCTTTAGATTTATCACTCCATTCATGTCAATGGCCCAATATAGTCCTAGTAGCATGGGATAGGGATTTTTGTCATCGACAATCTCTATCACTTCGAAATCTGCAAGCGCACTCACACCTTCGATATCTACCATTATTCCCTACAATCTCCCCGTTGGTTCCTTATTTATGTAATAGGATCGAGTCATAGTTATAGTTAAGTAAAGAGTCAATAAAGCCCATATTAATAATTGTAAGTGGTTAACCCGCATATAATGATGGGACCACAGTTAGTTGAAAATGGGCCATGGTATTAGATAGATGGTATTAATAAGAACCATGGTATTGCCCCATGGTATTGCATGTATGAATCCTATATAAAGGATAGAGACTCCCTATAAGGAGCATCGTGTCGTATTTTGTAATTGAGCTTAGCTCTATTGGAGGTTGCCCCTCGAAGAGGCAAGTGAACTTTGCTTTCTGAATAATAAAATACTTACTGTTATTGCTCTTGTTCTATGTTCTGGGTATATTTTTTTCGTATATTTGGTATTTTGGTATCGTATTGTAGGAGTAAGAGGATAACAAGTGGTATCAGAGCACTTTCCAGGGCTGGTGCGATCTCTATTTTTTAGCAAATTTTTTTTTAGCTAGAGACGTGTTCCAGCATCTTTAAACCACATGATCTATCATTGAGCGCACAAACCTGCGGATTTGGGGAAGCATGCACGCAGGAAATACAAGAGGTGGTCACACTTGTTGGACTCCCTTGTAACCCCTATGGGTACCCCTTCGAGTAGTAGCACATTAGACAGAACCACTCATGGAATGTCTTCCAAGTACCTTCTGGGTATATCGAAAGCCCCCTAGCTCCCTTGAAACCTCATCATAGATAAACCGTTGGCCATCTTGCTGCTACAGTACACCGAGAACAACACTCAGAGAGATTACTTGCCCCTACGATAGGGTAGTCAGGTTGTGCGGCTAAGGGTACGGTTGATCCTCCTTGGTTAGTGCCATGAAAAATTGGGCCGGGTACCGCTGTTAGACCCTTATGTATATTGCGATCTATAGCACTTGACACTCCTGGAGACCATAGTTCCCTGATCTCTCTCTGGATCATACATAATCTTTGCCAGAACAGATCTTGCAAGTGGGGATTTTGCCGCCGCAGTAGCAATCAGTTTCATAGTTTAGATCTATCAGATCAACCATCTAGATCTCTCAGATCCATCAGATCCACAGCAGTAATCAGTTCCACTGTTCAGATCCATTAGATCCACCATCCAGATCTGAGTAGTTGTGTGGGTTCCTATACCTGGGCGTGATTTTCGCGGGACTTTTGGCAGCATTGACATTTCAGGGATTTGGCGATTTCACTTTTCCTAAGCAAGGAGTAAAAAAAATAAAAATAAAAATTGAGACCCCCTGGGGTGCTTATTAGTGACTTAGCCCATAAGAATCAGGACGATGAGCTGAGCAAGGTGGTACCATTCAGTTGTTAGTGCCAAAAAATTCAGGCGGTCCCAAATTTCAAGTAAATCGGCTCGGTGCATGGTAGAAACTAGAAATCGAGCTATGGAGAATGAAAGGATGGACAAACTTGAAGAATCCTTGAAAGACATCAAAGATCAGCTGACAAAATTAACTACAACACTCTCTATGGGCAAGGCAGAAGCCCGCAAGGACGCATATATTGGCAATGAACATAGTGAGGGTGAGTCTAGCCACTCTCTTCACCTCTGGGGCACCCACCAACAATCCCGTCCATGACCACCCAAGCTGGACATGCATAAATTTGATGGCTCTCACCTGGCAGCATGGATAGCACAAATGGAGCAATATTTCAATCTGAATTACATCCTGGATAATGCCACTCAGCTTATTGTGGGGATCATGTACTTGGACAATGAAAGATGGCAATGGTGGCAATGGAATCAGTGTTGCTATGGAAGGCCCTTGACTTGGGACACATTCAAAACAACTCTTATGGGTCGCTTTGACCATGACTCTGCTTTTTTGGGTCATCTCACTAAGCTCTGTCAGACTGGAACAGTGGATGAATATATTACAGCTTTTGAAGCCTTAGCTTTCCACACTTTAGATCTACAAGATGAGTTCTACATGGAATGTTTTATCAGTGGTCTTAAAGAGGCCATACAAGCCCATGTCCGACTGCACCACCCTCCCTCATGGCTGGAGGCTTGAAAGATAGCTCGTGAAGTAGAACGTGCGTTAGCAGCCTAGTCTAATCGCCCAAATTTCACCGCCAAGGGTCACCCTCCACAGGCTCACAACACTACCCAAACACTCAAGGTTCAAAAGGTGTCACCTGTAGAAATGGCAGAAAGAAGAAAGCAAGGATTTTGTTACTACTGTGATGAAAAATACTCCCCCGGGCATAAATGCAAGAAGCCCAAATTTTTTCAAATTGATGCTACTGATCCCAGCTCATCGGAGGAAGCCCCACCACTTGAGGAACTAGAGGAGGAAGAAGAGGACAACCAGAAGGACAATGTACCTGAAGAACCAGTTATTTCGCTGCATGCTTTGGCAGGGATTTCTGCACCTCAAACTCTCAAAATTAGAGGTTTTATTAAGCATCGCCCAGTAGTAGTCTTAATTGATAGTGGAAGTACACATAATTTTATCTATCAAAGAGTTGCGGAAGCAGTGCATTGTTTTGTATGAGCGGTTTCTAACTTCCAAGTCCAAATAGTTGATGGGGGCACAATGAAATGTGAAGGCGGCTGTGAAAATGTCAAACTTTAAATTGGGGATTATCAGTTAAAGACCCACTTGTTTGCCATACACATGGGAGGGTGTGACATTGTCCTAGGTGATGAATGGCTTCGCACACTTGGCCCAATCACAATGGATTTCCAGGAGTTATATATGAGCTTTAAGAAGAAAAACCACACACATACCCTCCACAGTCTCTAGGCGGGAGCTCCCTCTATCATCAGCTCACATCGAATGGAAAAATTGTTAAAAAAGGGCCATCATGGAGTTATAGCTCAATTTAATGCCATCCAGGTCTTCAAACCCAATTCTCTTCCGATTCATCCTGAGATGCAACAAATCTTAAATACCCATTATCCAGTCTTTGACAAGCCTCATGAGCTTCCACCCTCGAGAGGGGAACATGATCATAGCATCACTTTGGTCCCAGGGGCATAACCACCAAATGTGCACCCATATAGATATACGTTCGCCCAAAGGAATGAAATAGAAAAAATAATCAAGGAACTTTTTGAAGTAGGTGTCATTCATCCCAACATTAGTCCTTATTCATCACCGATGGTCATGGTGTTCAAGAAAGATGGGGAATGGCGTATGTGTCCAGACTTCAGGGCCCTCAATACGTTGACAGTAAAAGATAAATTTCCTATCCCGGTTGTTGATGATTTGCAGGATGAACTAAATGGGGCTCAATTCTTCACTAAGCTTGATCCTCGCTTAGGTTACCACCAAATCCGCATGAAAGAAGTCGACATTCCAAAGACTGCTTTCAAAACTCATGAAGGCCATTATGAGTTCCTGGTCATGCCATTCGGTCTTTGTAATGCCCCATACACTTTTTAGAGCCTTATGAACCACCTGCTCAAACCATATCTCAGAAAATTTGTCCTTGTTTTCTTCGATGACATCCTCATCTATAGTCACACTTGGCCGCACATCTTTAGCATGTAGATCTGCTCTTGCAACTGCACTGCGAGCATAAACTTTTTTGGTAAGATGTCCAAGTTCTTTTGGCATGGAAGAAGTTGAGTACTTGGGCCACATTATGGGGCGTGAAGGTGTTAGGGTGGACCCCATAAAGGTCCAGGCAATGCAGGATTGGCCTCAACCTAAGACCTTGAGGAGCCTGAGAGGATTTTTGGGTCTCACGGGCTACTATCACAAATTTGTCTGCAATTATGGTCACATTGCAAGGCCCCTCACTTAATTCCTCAAGAAAAATTCATTCCTCTGGAATGATGAAGCACAACAGGCCTTTACAGCTCTCAAAAATTCCATATGTTCCACTCCAGTCTCAGAACTACCCGAATTCACCAAATCTTTTGTCATTGAATGTGATGCTTCGGGTACGGGTATTGGGGTGGTCTTAATGCAGGAAGGTCGACCCTTGGCCTTCACAAGCCAACAACTCAGTGGAAAGAATTTGGGACAATCCACCTATGAGAAAGAGATGATGGCCATCTTACATGCAGTAGATACATGGCGACCTTACTTATTGGGGCGACGCTTCGAAATCCACACAGACCATCAAAGACTTGAATATTTTTTGGAGCAACGCCTATCCTCACCACAACAAAATAAATGGCTCACCAAAATGCTAGGATATGATTATGAGATAATTTACAAGAAAGGGCGCAGAAATATTGTAGCAAACGCATTATCTCGCCAATTTGAGGAGGAAAGTACCCTGCTCGTAATTTCCCTTCCCATTCCAGAATGGATTGAAGAGGCTTGCAAGGAATGGTTTTCACATCCTTGGATCTCCCAACTCATTACTCAATTGCAGGCAGATCCAAATTCCACCGAGGGCTACTTGTGGCAGGATGAGATTCTTCGCTACAAGGACAGAGTCATAATATCACCAACATCCACCCTCAAAAGCTGCATTTTGGCGGAGTTGCACTCATCTCCCATTGCAAGACATTCCGGCTTTTAGAAGACGTATGCTCGCACTCGAAGATCATTTTTTTGGACAGGCATGAAAAATGACATTCTTACTTTTGTAGCTGAATGTGATGTCTGTCAACGCAAAAAAGGAGAGATAGTCAAAGCACCAGGCACATTACAACCATTGCCCATCTTGGTATCAATATGGACAGATGTTTCTATGGATTTCATTACAGGTTTTCCAAAGTCAGGAAACAAGTCAGTCATCATGGTGGTTGTGGACAGACTTTCTAAGTATGATCATTTTTGTGCCCAACCCCACTCTTTTACACCGACTTTGGTTGCTCAATCTTTCATGGATAAGATCTTCAAATTGCATGGCATGCCCACTTCCATTGTGTCTGATCATGACCCGGTCTTCACCAGTAATTTTTGGCAGGAACTCTTCTGGCTACAAGGTACCCAACTAAAACTCAGTACTTCCTATCATCCACAAACTGATGGTCAAACTGAAGCAGTCAACAAATGTATGGAAACCTACCTTAGGTGTTTCACTTCAGAAAAGCAACGTCTCTGGGTATAGTGGTTACCTCTAGTTGAATGGTGGTATAACACCAACTACCATGCCACCTCCAAGATGACTCCATATGAAGCAGTTTATGGTCAACTCCCTCCTTCCCCTACTTCTTATATCAAGGGGTGCGAAGATACAAGCAATGGATCAACTCCTACAGAACCGTACAACCATGCTCACCCATCTTAGAGAGAATCTTCATCAAGATCAAAACCGCATGAAGCAATAGGTAGATCAGCGTCGCTCAAAACACCAATTTCAAGAAGGGGATCAGGTATTTTTGAGGCTGCAACCATATAAGCAAACATCACTCAAAGACAAGGGTTGTCAGAAACTATCTCCAAAATTCTACGGACCATATCAAGTACTTCAGTGCATTGGAGAAGTGGCCTACAAGCTAGCTTTGCCACCCACTACAAAAATCCATCTAGTTTTCCATGTCTCATGCCTCAAGAAAGTGATTGGGAACAATTACAGAATTCAAACCAGACTACTTGAACTAGATGAAGAAGGGTCAATCTGGCTCCAACCTGAATAGGTCCTAGACACATGAGAACGACACCTGCATGGCTGCATGATGAAGGAAGTCCTCGTCAAGTGGAAAGACACCTCTTCGGAAGATGCAACCTGGGAACCAACCACTATTCTTCAGTCGTTTCCGCAGCTTCAGCCTTGAGGACAAGGCTATTCTTATGGGGGAGGGCATGTTAGGGTCCCACCCTAACCCCCTTATTTATGTAATAGAATCGAGTCATAGTTATAGTTAATTAAAGAGTCAATAAAGCCCATATTAATAATTGTAAGTGGTTAACCTGCATTTAATGATGGGACCACAGTTAGTTGCAAATGGGCCATGGGATTAGATAGATGGTATTAACAAGAACCATGGTATTATCCCATGATATTGCATGTATGAATCCTATATAAAGGATAGAGACTCCCTGCGAGGAGCATCGTGTCTTATTTTGTAATCGATCTTAGCTCTATTGGAGGTTGCCCCATTGAAGAGGCATGTGAACTTTGCTTTTTGAATAATAAAATACTTGCTATTATTTCTCTTGTTCTATGTTTTGGGTATATTTTTTTCGTATATTTGGTATTCTGGTATCGTCTTGCAGGATTAAGAGCATAACATAGGATCTTTTGCTAGTTCACCATTCGCAATTGAATAGGAGACCATTGCAATGCGGGCCTGCCCATGTGCTCCCATGTCTGCTTTGGCAGTACGTTCGCGTCTAATCCTAAATCCAGAATCACTTGATCCATTTCATATTCCTCTATTTGCACAGTCAATCTCATCTCCCTTCCTATTCGCATTGTGTGCTTCTCTAGCTTCCAGACTACGCGCGGTTCTCTTGACCCAACACACCTAGTGATGAGTTCTTGTAGTCCCTTTACCACCTTGTTGTCACGCAACAACTTCATGCATGTCTCCAGAAATGTAGTAAGCATTGATGGGTCCATCTCCGGTTCTAGTTTGTCTTTACTACCTAAAGTGGAGGCCTTCGTGAAGCTCTTCCTAGCTTCCATGAATGTCTCCTTCGCACCCTCCAAATTGAACTCTAGTTCCTTTGTAGGAGCCTTGCAAACCTAAGCACTCTCTTCAAGTTGCTTGCCCTTGTCATCACCTGTTGTGATACTGCTTCGAAGCACGATGTTTACATTTGGGTCCTCTTCATGCGGCTCAGACCTCATCATTTGGAGGTTCTGATTCGGGGGAGGCTGGAGTGTTCCTTTATCACGCAACCTCACTATCAGTGTGGAGCAGTCCTCTATCTCATGATCAAACTGGGTACAATATAAACATGATTCTCTCATCGGATTTTTACAATCGTGGGCATAATGCCCTGGCCCTCCGCAATTGTAACAAATTAGTTGTCCATGACCCCTTCCTGGTCACATTCCACCTCTACCTCATCCGCGCCCCTGAAATCCAGTGCACGCCATCCATGCATTTTGATTGAGGGCTCATGTTTCGGTCTGAACTCTGTAGGTAGGAGTCCGATCCATCATTAATTCATAACTTCTACAGGTGTGCTCATCATGGCCTACTGATTTGCAAAAGTTACAAAACAACTCTTGGGACGTATGCGTATACTTCTGTAATAGGTGGTAGTTATATGTAACATGCTTTCCTTCTATTTGACAAATCGCACACCATAATGCAGGCACCGCACTTAGTCCTGCTTATGCCTCTGGTCTCAATGGCATTGGCCCTCCTCCTGCCAGGTAGTTCGCGAAAACTGGACAATGGTCCTTGTCATGTCCTTGGCCTTTGCATTTTATGCACCATACCTCCTCGCGTGCCTCTGGGTGAGTTGTCCTATCCTGTTTCAAACTCTGCATCTCTAGACACAAGTTTTTCAGCTGCGCGTGGATCTGTTGGAATCCCAAACTAGGATCTTGTATTGGGGACTCATGCATCCTCATTGAAATCTCTAAATCTTTGACTTGGGTGGATAGTTTCTGCTGTGATAGCGCAGTCCTTAGATGTGGTGTTAGTGATGCTACAAACCATGTGCGATGTTATCCATCTGTCAAGGTCATGTTGGCTTTGCGAATCATACCCTTCAGTCTCTAATCCAGCTCTTAGGGGGTCTCATTTGGAAGCATTGCGATTTCCTTAAACCTGATAATTGACTGTGTCTCCGATTTTGGCCTGCTAAATTCCCTATTCAGCATAGCCTGGATATCCACAATACCTACGTTTGGATTGTCATTAGAATGCTTAATGTACCATGTTAGTGCGCAATCCTGCAATTCACTTACCAGTGTTGCCTTCTTTATGTTTTCATCTGTGATTCCTTGTGCTTCCCATACAGCCTTTACCATGAACCAAAATTGGTCCAGATCTTCGTTCCCAACCCCTTTGAATACCGACAAATTTATTGCGCTCGTTGTATTGAACTGTGGTGGTGGCGGAGGTGATGTGGGTGGAGATGGGGGTGAAGATGGTGAAGTTGGTGGTGGTGTAGGTGGGGGTGTTATGCGCAGAATTCAATGCCTTATTAGATAGAATGCACTTCTTGGTGAGACTTTCACGAGCTCTTCCTCGCTTTCTCGCCGAGGCGAAATCAAGGGGCTAGTTTCTATTCCTATGCTACTTTAGTTTCTATAGATCCTCCCACTTCGCGTAGCCCCAAACATCAATTTATTTGCATAACCTGCTTTTCACATAGTAGAATTTTAATCCAATTTTTCAAAGATTTAACGCACTTACCTCACGATCCTTTGAGGAAGCATCTTTCCACCTCGTTGTAGGTGACTAACGTGTCTACCGTAAATGCAGTGATAAACCCTCCTATAATTCGATCGAGCAAATGGTCCACAATGCGACTGATATTATCTTCTGATGCTTCTAGTCTGCACACCAACTCTGGAGTCCCACAATAGGTTTTTCGAGCCTACACCTTCCCTGACTGTCTACTAGCTTCATGATCCACTCGTACAACTCAAAGGGGAAGGATGCAAAGAAAAATTTCGTGGATTTCCATATATAAGTAGCGTTCTAATCACTGTTCCTTTGATACTCATAGATTCCTGCTTTCCTGCATCGTGAACTCGTGAATTTTTCTGTCCAACCACTCTTCAATTTCTTTCTTTGTCAGATTCCACTGACACGACATCAAACATCCCTTATGCAAATCCCAGTCCTGGAAATAGAACCATTTGCTGGCTTGTTGAGCCCTGAACCAGGTTCAGAGGTGATTTAGCCAAACAAATCCCAGTACTACTAGCCCTTTCGGCAATAGTCCACGGAACACGGACTGAGGTCTCACCCGAGGTAGTATGGGAGGGTGCTAGAACGAGGTTTCTGCACCCTGGAGATGTTGAATGAGTTAAAGTGGTTCGCAGTTCAACCCTGTGTGCATGTTGCTACACGCACTTACCCATACCTCACAGCCTGAGATGTTGCCTTCACGTAGCCCTACTCGGGGGCCGAACACTATTATTACCCAAGCCTTTACTAGTATTCTACTGTTAGTTGATTAACTTAGCTTACTTTCATGTGTAAAGTATACTTAGCAATATAAATCATTCATATAGGTGCGCGAAGTAAATAAACAATATATTTGCAATTTATATCAAACATGTAATAACTCCAGAATAGATACATAGAATTTAGATAAAACTTCTCTTTATTATTCTCTTCTTTGGTTACAGACTCAACTTCGCCCTGCGCACTTAGCTGCAGGGGTCCGCACACTCAGCTGCAGACTACTAGGTCTCTACGCACTCAACTGCAGAGCTTTCTCCTACTCCACGACCCAAGACACACTTAGACTCTTGCTCTTCGCTTCTTCGCTATTCTCCACTATCTTTTTCACTTAGAGCCTCACTCTATTTATACAATCCCATGGTCCGTGGACCATGGGTAGGCTGACATTACATTACAAGACTAGGGAGGACAACCCTGTGACTCTATCATACATTTCGCACTCTGCGCCCGCAATTCGCGGAGACTTTACAACAATATTAGGTCAAAACTTGGGCTTTAAGGCCCAAAAAATGCCATGGTGTGATTCCATGCCCAACATGTTGTCTGCTTGATTTCAGTGAGCACTTCGTGTTGTTTTGATACATAATATCTTGTATTAGCTGTTAGAGTCGGTCTAGTAGCCCTCCATCAGCAATCAAAACTCTTTGCATTTGCATAAGTAGGTGTCTCATCAGTGTCAATTTTTGCATTCCATTAGGCATGCCATAACCCTGATGGAGGAGCTGGTGTCTTTGTCCCCCTCTTGGCATTGCTGGATCAAAGTCATTTCAGTCCTTAATCTCTTTCAAGCTTGTCTTGTCTTGTCTGGAGGTCAAATTCCTAGGTATAGGGTTCTAGTCAAGTTTGTCTTCAAGGTCATGCCTCTGAAGGTCAATAAGTGCTCAGCAAGCCAGAGGGATGATTTTCAAAGTGTTTCTTCGAAAATTTCTATCTTGTGCAGTTAAATTTCACCTTGGATTTAAAAACCCTGTTTTTAAAGCCAAGGTCATTTTTCAAATTTTTGTAAAAAATGGTAAAATTTCAAAAGGCTTCCAAAGACAGCATGTAACCCTGGCTCCCTTGCCAAGATCCCTCAGATGCTATCCCTGCAAAAAGCATCAAAGAAAAGCATCAAATCAGTCAATTTCAGGACAAAGGAAACCAAGAAAAAGTCAAGTTTATAAAGTGTCAAAGAAAAACATTATAAAGTGGGTTTGGGCATGAAATTAATTAAAATCAATGTTATAAAAGCCCAATCTCCCTCCATCGACCCTCATTGTGTATCCAAGTCGTTGAGCAAGTGCTTGCAAGTGATTTTGACCTGAGTTTGGGAGCTTGACAGGCGCGCGACCCGTCAGACCAGGCGCGCGACCCGTCAAGCGCCTTCCAGCAGTGTTAATTTCTAACGGGTGCGACCCGTCAGTGGCGCGCGACCCGTTGGGTGAGGCGCGCGACCCGTCAGCGCCCTCCTTATAAAACCGCCTGCAAATTTCACCAAGGAGCCACAAAATCGCCGGATTGTGTGAGGTAGGCCCTCAAGCTTAAAAATTTGTTGCTTGTTATGGTTAAAAGAAATCATGAGTACATTTTCAAAGATCTCCATGTGCAAGAGAAAAGCTCTATGTGGCTGTGGTTTAAAATTGTAAAATATGCCTAGGGTTTTATGTTGTTTTAGGGTATTCCCTTGTAATCATTTTTCCCCATTTCCCATTTCATTTTCCTTGTCTTCCTATGTAAATTTCCCTTTTAAATTTGTAAAGAAAAACTAAACCCTACCCCTCTTCCCTAAAAACTAAAAAAAAATCAAGCCCTAATCCTACTTCTCATAATACCCATGTAAACAAATGTATATAATGATGCATATGCAATTATTTTGAAATGTTTTTTCCCTAAAATACCTGTTTTATATATTTACTCCCCTTTTCCCTTTAAAAGTATCCCTCCCCTAACATTCCCCTCGTGCTCCTTGTCCCCTTGAAACAGCATATAGATCAGCATTTTGCAAGGCAGGAACAGCAGTACATTTTGGCCACTTTGCTCCTTAAACAATGTCAGAAACCGAAACCTATGAGCAGAGTGATGACCAGGCATCAGCTTCAGAGATTGAGGTACAGAGGAGGCCTCATAAGGGTGGAAAGGGTGGTCATCATAAGAGAGAGGAGCCCACTTCTTTGACAGATTTACAGGCTTGTCCTATGGCAGTTTCATGTTTCGAGTATATGTCTTGTTATGAGTTTTGCGAGAGGATCTCTCGGATTCAGCATCACAGAGAGTTAGCTCGCCTATTTGTTTTACATCTGCATGATGGACATGTCAACCTTGCCGGGGTGGAATTTACATTGACACCCGAGATGATTGCACAGGCCACAGGGATACCTAATGTCGGAGAGGTATGGAACAAGCGCAAGGTGTTGGACAGTGTTCATTTTGAGCCTTTCGTTAGACCAGCACTCCTGAGACACTTGACAGGTGTGTTTCCCTTCAGATTTCTCAGGAGTGAGTATGCTCCCATGATGAGGCTCATCATGCTCTATTTTACCTGTGAGGGCAGATTTTCACAGGTATATTCGTACCATATTCGCCTATTGATGCACTTCACACGGGTACGGATGATGAACATCCCTGTTTTCTTCTATCAGAACATTGAGAGGATGGTGTCCATGATGCAGAGGAAGAGCCCGGCACAGCAGTATAGGAGCCTTTACCATTATGGTTTGATTCAGCTTGTGGTATTACATCAGTTGGCTCAGCAGGGCATCTCATGGGAGGAGTTTATCTCTCGTGAGCTTTTCACAGCACCACCACCGCCACATCCTGAGGTTATTCACGAGGAGGGAGGACCATCATAGCAGCATGACATCCCCATGACTAGACATGTCATCTACTCACCATTGGTCACCTATCAGAGAGGCCAAAGGGCCTTATTTGCAGCAGCTCGGCGAGTACTTTCTCCACAGCATGTGGAAGGGGTCTCGCCTTCTTCATCAGCTCAGCGAGTGTTATCTCCACAGCAGGTGGAAGGGGCTTCACTTTCTTCAGCAGCAAAGGCAGCACAGAGGGGCAAGCACCCCAAGATTGATGAGGGACCATGAGGTGTTCCAGATATAGAGCTTATTGATCTTGATGTCAGTTCTCCTAGCCGAGAGTCAAAGGAGATCATTCAACACCTTAGAGCTGAAAATGATGCATTGCAGAGGAGATTAGAGGGAGCACAATGGACAATCTCATATCTAGAGCAACGCAACAAACAGTTGGAGGATGAGCAAGCTCTTGATGAGTTGTGGAGGATCCGTAGTGACCGCAACTTGAATCGAAGAAGACCCGGTGATCCATTGCCCGCTGAGTGAGAGTCTATGCTTATCCAGCTCAATGCTCACTTGGAGAGGTTGTTGGCTAAGGCTAACCAAGATAAGAAATTGTTGAGAAACATGAAGAACCATTATTGGGCGCGGATGCACGTGTGCAAGGCGAAGATGAAGATGTTCCAAAGGCGGTTGGCCAAGGCACAAAAAAGGAGAAAGAGGCCCGATCCCCTCCACATTTTCGCCGAGGCTTCCTTGAAGGCGCAAGGCACTAAATAGCTCAGCCAAAGCACAAATCCCAAGAAATTTTGAGCATTTTGGGTCAATTTTGGTTTTTTTAGGCAATTTACAGGTTTTGTCCATTAACGGGTCTCACCCCCCGCGCGACCCTTTCTCTTGGCAACTTCATTTTGCAAAAACTCAGAATTTCCATATTTTTCATGAAAATTTACATATGCTCATCCATTGCCAAGAGATTTTATGAAGTTTTGGGCCTCCAGAAGGTCAAAAAACAAGAAAAAAATGACTTTTTGCCACATTTTTGAGACACAGAAAGCAGTCTTGGGAGATTGCAATTTTGGAGGGGCAAATGACCACCAAATTCAGAAATTCTAGTTGGGTTGGAAAGTAGACTCATAGACCTTTCCAACAAGCCTACTCTTGCCCCATTTGGACACCTGGAAGTGCCCTCAAAGGCACGCGACCCGTCAGGTAGAGGCGCGCGACCTATCAGGCAATTTTCTCAAAATTTCACTGTACAGCTCAGAAAAACGAAGATTTGACCATGTTTGACTTTTTGGAGTGGATTTTTATCCTCCTTGATGCAAATAATGTAATTTTTTGATACTTTTACACTTATGTATCTCTTCTGGAATATTCATTCATGAAATAGGTGAAAATTAAATGAATGAATTGGTTTCCTAGCTTATAGAGGCAAGTTGTTTTGACTGCCTAGTTTTCAGTGCTTAGTTTAGAAGTGGTTGAAACAGCTCCTAGGATAGTGAGCTCGACCCCTAGAGGCAGGGAAAGATGTTAAATGATCTATATTATGTAATTTCTTTCTCATTTTCATGGTTGGACTCTTGAGGGAGAAGCTATCATTGTATTATTCACTGTATCTCTGCAATTTTTGGCTAAGGAAGACCAGGGTTTTGCAGTCCTTTTTGGGATTCTTGTGGTTACATGTATTGATGGTGTGTTTCTCTATGTACTTGTAAGTGTGTTATGTGAATCATTTCCTTTCTTTTCCTTCTGCACATTAAGCAAATGAAGTGTTAAAGTATAACTCATGACTGTCATGCTCTGCTTTTAAGTTTGTTTAATTTCAATGTTTTCTACTGTTTAAGGAGAATTCAAAGTTATTGTTTGCTCTCCTTAGCTCCTCACCTGTATTTTTCATCCATTCACCTCAAACTAAGGCATCAATACTGTCTCCTATCTCGCCCCAAAGAACCCCCTGCAGAAACTGTGTCCAATCCCCGCACCCAAAATTGCCATCTCCTCAATTTGCCACCAAAAACCCTAAAAACCCCAAATCAACCCTTTTGATCAGTTTACTAGCCTAAAATCAGTGTTACCCTATTGGTCATCTCACCAATTGAAGATATTTACCGAGATAGACCGGAGAGAGCCCTCTCCTGCCCCGTAGGGCTAGCTACGAGGCTAAGTGGTTTGATGTTGCCTTGAGGTTTACCTTTCTCAGCCTGAGGTGAAATTTCAAGCGCTAACATATTGGCGACCATACTGGGGAGAACAAACTTGTTTGTGGGTTGATGTGTTTGTTTCATAAGTCTTAGACGGAGCCTGAAGTTATGCCAGGTAGCCTTCGAAACGCTTTTGCTTTGCATAAGCGGAAGTAGATAAACGCTGCTTCAGTCCATCTCTGTGAGCTTGTGAATACGGCCACTTCATTTGCATTTTACCCCAGTACATGTATCAAGTTCAGATCTGATTGTTGATAGTGGACAACGATTATACACTAACAAGGTTGAAATCATTCACTTGCGACTCTTTTCACTGAAGAATCCAACAACTTGTGCTTCATGGTGACTTCACTGCAGAGAGATCAGTAGCTTTGAGCTTTTCAGGATGGATCGGATTGCAAGAAGATACGCTCCCCTGAGCCGAGATCACATCCCTGGTTTTCCAAATAAAATTCCGAAGGTAGATTGGTAAAGGAATTTGCCTACATTTAATGATGATGGTAAGAAGGATGCTGCTCTTCATCTAGTTAGATTTCATATGCATATTCGCAAATTGAGGGTGGATTTTCCTGAAGATTGCTTGATGAAGATATTCCTGGCCACTCTGGAAGGTGAAGCTCAATCATGGTATGAAAATTTGCCGTAGGCCTGTATTTACTGTTTAAAGGATTTTCATGCCTTGTTCATTGAAAGATATCAAGAATCTTATCCATCATTAAATTTGGTTCATGACTGTTGCAAGCATGCTTATAGTTTTATTGAAAGCCTTGAGAAATATTATGAAGATGATAATTTTATGGATGTTGAGATCATGGAGGCTCTGTATGAAAATCCGTTTCAGCAGCACACATAAATCTTAGTAGGATACTTGTCAAGATCAGCAGGCTGAAGATTTCCATATGGTTGAAAATGAGGAAAGAGCAAATGTTGTTTCGGATCTGCCCACAGAAGACAGCAGCATGCAAGTAAGTCTAGTGCTGATTGTAGATTGTGATAATGCCCAGTCAGCTACTTCAGAACTAGATTCAAATTATGATGACCAAGCATATCTTGTGCTGAAGCCAATCAAAGAGAGCTCTACTGTTGAGATCATAGACAGAGTTTTGGATTCAGATGTTCATGAACAGCAAGGTGAGAGCTTTGTGCAAGTAAGTGATGAATCTCCTTTCAATAGCTCAGCAATAAATGATAGTTTGAGTGCCCTATCGTATGAAGATAATTACTGTTCAAGCAGAAGAAAACAAAAGGCATTGTCTCCTTTGTCTGAAGAGGAGATAGATCAGCTCTTGAAAGGTCTTGTTACAGCCCAAGCTACAGCAGATTTGCAGTGCACACATAGTCAGGAAAGTGTTGGGAAAACTTCTTCCTCTATTGAAAAAGATGACTGTCTTGTAGATCAGCAAATAGATAATGTTTTCCTTCACAAAGAAGATAATCTGGCTGTCATATCATTTGAAGATGACCCACCATATTGTCAATCTACAGAAGATCAGAGCATACAGGATTACCTTTCAGATTCTTCATATGTTTCATGTGTTGAAATGTTTTTCCAAGAAGAGATCTGCTCATCCATTTGTTCGGAGTTTTTTGAGGCCCAGGAACATACTCTTTCTGAAGCACATGATGAAGGCAGATCAGAATTTGAAGCAAAGGACACCTTGTTCTTTCAGCAGGAGGTGGCAGTGGCAAATCTTCATGTTTTTCACGATCCAATGGCAGATTTGTTACAGTCAACAGTGAAAGTGATTATTGTTGTGTTCAGTGATGAAGGAGATCATGGTCAGCTATGTTTTTAGATGCCCAGTGATAGGTTTGTATTGTTGAGCAAAAGATCTGATTAGGAGAATCAATCAAGAAGGCATCTGCTTGATTGGTTGCATTGGCATTTTGATATAGTTTGATGGTATATTGTCTTGTAAGAAACAAGGTGGTTGTCATCATGATTTCAAATCTTGATGGACTGCTGCCCTTCAATAAGCTTTGTAAGTTCTTGTTTTAGTTAAGTCAGTTGTGAGTCAGTTTTCAGTCATGTAGGTTTCATAATTGAGTCGGTTTGAATCAAGTTTCAGCCAATAAATGAGTCAAAGTCTTATGTCATTTGTCAAATAACGACTCCATTGCCCAATGATTATAAAGCATTGGTCTGCTCTCCCAGAGGTCTAAGGTTCTTGGTACCTCCAAGGAGCTACCAGCCCCATTGGAGCCAATGTTAGAGTCGGTCTAGTAGCCCTCCATCAGCGATCAAAACTATTTGCATTTGCATAAGTAGGTGTCTCATCAGTGTCAATTTTTGCATTCCATTAGGCATGCCATAACCCTGATGGAGGAGCTGGTGTCTTTGTCCCCCTCTTGGCATTGCTGGATCAAAGTCATTTCAGTCCTTAATCTCTTTCAAGCTTGTCTTGTCTTGTCTTGAGGTCAAATTCCTAGGTATAGGGTTCTGGTCAAGTTTGTCTTCAAGGTCATGCCTCTGAAGGTCAATAAGTGCTCAGCAAGCCAGAGGGATGATTTTCAAAGTGTTTCTTCGAAAATTTCTATCTTGTGCAGTTAAATTTCACCTTGGATTTAAAAACTCTGTTTTTAAAGCCAAGGTCATTTTTCAAATTTTTGTAAAAAATGGTAAAATTTCAAAAGGCTTCCAAAGACAGCATGTAACCCTGGCTCCCTTGCCAAGATCCCTCAGATGCTATCCCTGCAAAAAGCATCAAAGAAAAGCATCAAATCAGTCAATTTCAGGAAAAAGGAAACCAAGAAAAAGTCAAGTTTATAAAGTGTCAAAGAAAAACATTATAAAGTCGGTTTGGGCATGAAATTAATTCAAATCAAAGTTATAAAAGCCCAATCTCCCTCCATCGACCCTCATTATGTATCCAAGTCGTTGAGCAAGTGCTTGCAAGTGATTTCGAGCTGAGTTTGGGAGCTTGACAGGCACGCGACCCGTCAGACCAGGCGCGCGACCCGTCAAGCGCCTTCCAGCAGTGTTAATTTCTAACGGGCGCGACCCGTCAGTGGCGCGCGACTCGTTGGGTGAGGCGCGCGACCCGTCAACGCCCTCCTTATAAAACCGCCTGCAAATTTCACCAAGGAGCCACAAAATCGCCGGATTGTGTGAGGTAGGCCCTCAAGCTTAAAAATTTGTTGCTTGTTATGGTTAAAAGAAATCATGAGTACATTTTCAAAGATCTCCATGTGCAAGAGAAAAGCTCTATGTGGCTGTGGTTTAAAATTGTAAAATATGCCTAGGGTTTTATGCTGTTTTATGGTATTCCCTTGTAATCATTTTTCCACATTTCCCATTTCATTTTCCTTGTCTTCCTATGTAAATTTCCCTTTTAAATTTGTAAAGAAAAACTAAGCCCTACCCCTCTTCCCTAAAAACTAAAAAAAAATCAAGCCCTAATCCTACTTCTCATAATACCCATGTAAACAAATGTATATAATGATGCATATGCAATTATTTTGCAATGTTTTTTTCCCTAAAATCCCTGTTTTATATATTTACTCCCATTTTCCCTTTAAAAGTATCCCTCCCCTAACATTCCCCTCGTGCTCCTTGTCCCCTTGAAACAGCATATAGATCAGCATTTTGCAAGGCAGGAACAGCAGTACATTTTGGCCACTTTGCTCCTTAAACAATGTCAGAAACCGAAACCTATGAGCATAGTGATGACCAGGCATCAGCTTCAGAGATTGAGGTACAGAGGAGGCCTCATAAGGGTGGAAAGGGTGGTCATCATAAGAGAGAGGAGCCCACTTCTTTGACAGATTTACAGGCTTGTCCTATGGCAGTTTCATGTTTCGAGTATATGTCTTGTTATGAGTTTTGCGAGAGGATCTCTCGGATTCAGCATCACAAAGAGTTAGCTCGCCTATTTGTTTTACATCTGCATGATGGACATGTCAACCTTGCCGGGGTGGAATTTACATTGACACCCGAGATGATTGCACAGGCCACAGGGATACCTAATGTCAGAGAGGTATGGAACAAGCGCAAGGTGTTGGACAATGTTCATTTTCAGCCTTTCGTTAGACCAGCACTCATGAGACACTTGACAGGTGTGTTTCCCTTCAGATTTCTCAGGAGTGAGTATGCTCCCATGATGAGGCTCATCATGCTCTATTTTACCTGTGAGGGCAGATTTTCACAGGTATATTCGTACGATATTCGCCTATCGATGCACTTCACACGGGTACGGATGATGAACATCCCTATTTTCTTCTATCAGAACATTGAGAGGATGGTGTCCATGATGCAGAGGAAGAGCCCAGCACAGCAGTATAGGAGCCTTTACCATTATGGTTTGATTCAGCTTGTGGTATTACATCAGTTGGCTCAGCAGGGCATCTCATGGGAGGAGTTTATCTCTCGTGAGCTTTTCACAGCACCACCACCGCCACATCCTGAGGTTATTCACGAGGAGGGAGGACCATCACAGCAGCATGACATCCCCGTGACTAGACATGTCAGCTCCTCACCATTGGTCACCTATCAGAGAGGCCAAAGGACCTTATTTGCAGCAGCTCGGCGAGTACTTTCTCCACAGCATGTGGAAGGGGTCTCGCCTTCTTCATCAGCTCAGCGAGTGTTATCTCCATAGCAGGTGGAAGGGGCCTCGCTTTCTTCAGCAGCACAGGCAGCATAGAGGGGAAAGCAGCCCAAGATTGATGAGCGACCATCAGGTGTTCCAGATATAGAGCTTATTGATCTTGATGTCAGTTCTCCTAGCCGAGAGTCAAAGGAGATCATTCAGCACCTTAGAGCTGAAAATGATGCATTGCAGAGGAGATTAGAGGGGGCACAATGGACAATCTCATATCTAGAGCAGCGCAACAAACAGTTGGAGGATGAGCAAGCTCTTGATGAGTTGTGGAGGATCCGTAGTGACCGCAACTTGAATCGAAGAAGACCCGGTGATCCATTGCCCGCTGAGCGAGAGTCTATGCTTATCCAGCTCAATGCTCACTTGGAAAGGTTGTTGGCTAAGGCTAACCAAGATAAGAAATTGTTGAGAAACATGAAGAACCATTATTGGGCGCGGATGCACGTGTGCAAGGCGAAGATGAAGATGTTCCAAAGGCGGTTGGCCAAGGCACAAAAAAGGAGAGAGAGGCCCGATCCCCTCCACATTTTGGCCGAGGCTTCCTTGAAGGAGCAAGGCACTAAATAGCTTAGCCACAGCACAAATCCCAAGAAATTTTTAGCATTTTGGGTCAATTTTGGTTTTTTCAGGCAATTTACAGGTTTTGTCCATTAACGGGTCTCACCCCCCGCGCGACCCTTTCTCTTGGCAACTTCATTTTGCAAAAACTCAGCATTTCCATATTTGTCATGAAAAGTTACATATGCTCATCCATTGCCAAGAGATTTTATGAAGTTTTGGGCCTCCAGAAGGTCAAAAAACAAGCAAAAAATGACTTTCTGCCACATTTTTGAGACATAGAAAGCAGTCTTGGGAGATTGCAATTTTGGAGGGGCAAATGACCACCAAATTCAGAAATTCTAGTTGGGTTGGAAAGTAGACTCATAGACCTTTCCAACAAGCCTACTCTTGCCCCATTTGGACACCTGGAAGTGCCCTCAAAGGCACGCGACCCGTCAGGTAGAGGCGCGCGACCTATCAGGCAATTTTCTCAAAATTTCACTGTACAGCTCAGAAAAACGCAGATTTGACCATGTTTGACTTTTTGGAGTGGATTTTTATCCTCCTTGATGCAAATAATGTAATTTTTTGATACTTTTACACTTATGTATCTCTTCTAGAAGATTCATTCATGAAATAGGTGAAAATTAAATGAATGAATTGGTTTCCTAGCTTATAGAGGCAAGTTGTTTTGACTGCCTAGTTTTCAGTGCTTAGTTTAGAAGTGGTTGAAACAGCTCCTAAGATAGTGAGCTCGACCCCTAGAGGCAGGGAAATATGTTAAATGATCTATATTATGTACTTTCTTGCTCATTTTCATGGTTGGACTCTTGAGGGAGAAGCTATCATTGTATTATTCACTGTATCTCTGCAATTTTTGGCTAAGGAAGACCAGGGTTTTGCAGTCCTTTTTGGGATTCTTGTGGTTACATGTATTGATGGTGTGTTTCTCTATGTACTTGTAAGTGTGTTATGTGAATCATTTCATTTCTTTTCCTTCTGCACATTAAGCAAATGAAGTGTTAAAGTAGAACTCATGACTGTCATGCTCTGCTTTTAAGTTTGTTTAATTTCAATGCTTTCTACTGTTTAAGGAGAATTCAAAGTTATTGTTTGCTCTCCTTAGCTCCTCACCTGTATTTTTCATCCATTCACCTCAAACTAAGGCATCAATATTGTCTCCTATCTCGCCCCAAAGAACCCCCTACAGAAACTGTGTCCAATCCCCGCACCCAAAATTGCCATCTCCTCAATTTGCCACCAAAAACCCTAAAAACCCCAAATCAACCCTTTTGATCAGTTTACTAGCCTAAAATCAGTGTTACCCTATTGGTCATCTCACCAATTGAAGATATTTACCGAGATAGACCGGAGAGAGCCCTCTCCTGCCCTGTAGGGCTAGCTACGAGGCTAAGTGGTTTGATGTTGCCTTGAGGTTTACCTTTCTCAGCCTGAGGTGAAATTTCAAGCGTTAACATATTGGCAACCATACTGGGGAGAACAAACTTGTTTGTGGGTTGATGTGTTTGTTTCATAAGTCTTAGACGGAGCCTGAAGTTATGCCAGGTAGCCTTCGAAATGCTTTTGCTTTGCATAAGCGGAAGTAGATAAACGCTGCTTCAGTCCATCTCCGTGAGCTTGTGAATACGGCCACTTCATTTGCATTTTACCCCAGTACATGTATCAAGTTCAAATCTGATTGTTGATAGTGGACAACGATCAGACACTGACAAGGCTGAAATCATTCACTGGCGACTCTTTTCACTGAAGAATCCAGCAACCTGTGCTTCATGGTGATTTCACTGCAGAGAGATCAGTAGCTTTGAGCTTTTCAGGATGGATCGGATTGCAAGAAGATACGCTCCCCTGAGCCGAGATCACATCCCTGGTTTTCCAAATAAAATTCCAAAGGTAGATTGGTCAAGGAATTTGCCTACTTTTAATGATGATGGTAAGAAGGATGCTACTCTTCATCTAGTTAGATTTCATATGCATATTCGCAAATTGAGGGTGGATTTTCCTGAAGATTGCTTGATGAAGATATTCCTGGCCACTCTGGAAGGTGAAGTTCAATCATGTTTTGAAAATTTGCCGCAGGCCTGTATTTACTGTTTAAAGGATTTTCATGCCTTGTTCATTGAAAGATATCAAGAATCTTATCCATCATTAAATTTGGTTCATGACTGTTGCAAGCATGCTTATAGTTTTATTGAAAGCCTTGAGAAATATTATGAAGATGATAATTTTATGGATGTTGAGATCATGGAGGCTCTGTATGAAAATCCGTTTCAGCAGCACACAGAAATCTTAGAGGATACTTGTCAAGATCAGCAGGCTGAAGATTTCCATATGGTTGAAAATGAGGAAAGAGCAAATGTTGTTTTGGATCTGCCCACAGAAGACAGCAGCATGCAAGTAAGTCCAGTGCTGATTGTAGATTGTGATAATGCCCAGTCAGCTACTTCAGAACTAGATTCAAATTATGATGACCAAGCATATCTTGTTCTGAAGCCCATCAAAGAGAGCTCTACTGTTGAGATCATAGACAGAGTTTTGTATTCAGATGTTCATGAACAGTAAGGTGAGACCTTTGTGCAAGTAAGTGATGAATCTCCTTTCAATAGCTCAGTAATAAATGATAGTTTGAGTGCCCTATCGTATGAAGATAATTACTGTTCAAGCAGAAGAAAACAAAAGGCATTGTCTCCTTTGTCTGAAGAGGAGATAGATCAGCTCTTGAAAGGTCTTGTTACAGCCCAAGCTACAGTAGATTTGCAGTGCACACATAGTCAGGAAAATGTTGGGAAAATTTCTTCCTCTGTTGAAAAAGATGACTGTCTTGTAGATCAACAAATAGATCATGTTTTCCTTCACAAAGATGATAATCTGGCTGTCATATCATTTGAAGATGACCCACCATATTGTCAATCTACAGAAGATCAGAGCATATAGGATTACCTTTCAGATTCTTCATATGTTTCATGTGTTGAAATGTTTTTCCAAGAAGAGATCTGCTCATCCATTTGTTCGGAGTTTTTTGAGGCCCAGGAACATACTCTTTCTGAAGCACATGATGAAGGCAGATCAGAATTTGAAGCAAAGGACACCTTGTTCTTTCAGCAGGAGGTGGCAGTGGCAAATCTTCATGTTTTTCACGATCCAATGGCAGATTTGTTACAGTCAACAGTGAAAGTGATTATTGTTGTGTTCAGTGATGAAGGAGATCATGGTCAGCTATGTTTTTGGATGCCCAGTGATAGGTTTGTACTGTTGACCAGAAGATCTGATCAGGAGAATCAATCAAGAAGGCATCTGCTTGATTGGTTGCATTGGCATTTTGATATAGTTTGATGGTATATTGTCTTGTAAGAAACAAGGTGGTTGTCATCATGATTTCAAATCTTGATGGACTGCTGCCCTTCAATAAGCTTTGTAAGTTCTTGTTTTAGTTAAGTCAGTTGTGAGTCAGTTTTCAGTCATGTAGGTTTCATAATTGAGTCGGTTTGAATCAAGTTTCAGTCAATAAATGAGTCAAAGTCTTATGTCATTTGTCAAATAATGACTCCATTGCCCAATGATTATAAAGCATTGGTCTGCTCTCCTAGAGGTCTAAGGTTCTTGGTACCTCCAAGGAGCTACCATCCCCATTGGAGCCAATGTTAGAGTCGGTCTAGTAGCCCTCCATCAGCGATCAAAACTCTTTGCATTTGCATAAGTAGGTGTCTCATCAGTGTCAATTTTTGCATTCCATTAGGCATGCCATAACCCTGATGGAGGAGCTGGTGTCTTTGTCCCCCTCTTGGCATTGCTGGATCAAAGTCATTTCAGTCCTTAATCTCTTTCAAGCTTGTCTTGTCTTGTCTTGAGGTCAAATTCCTAGGTATAGGGTTCTGGTCAAGTTTGTCTTCAAGGTCATGCCTCTGAAGGTCAATAAGTGCTCAGCAAGCCAGAGGGATGATTTTCAAAGTGTTTCTTCGAAAATTTCTATCTTGTGCAGTTAAATTTCACCTTGGATTTAAAAACCCTGTTTTTAAAGCCAAGGTCATTTTTCAAATTTTTGTAAAAAATGGTAAAATTTCAAAAGGCTTCCAAAGACAGCATGTAACCCTGGCTCCCTTTCCAAGATCCCTCAGATGTTATCCCTACAAAAAGCATCAAAGAAAAGCATCAAATCAGTCAATTTCAGGACAAAGGAAACCAAGAAAAAGTCAAGTTTATAAAGTGTCAAAGAAAAACATTATAAAGTGGGTTTGGGCATGAAATTAATTCAAATCAAAGTTATAAAAGCCCAATCTCCCTCCATCGACCCTCATTGTGTATCCAAGTCGTTGAGCAAGTGCTTGCAAGTGATTTCGAGCTGAGTTTGGGAGCTTGACAGGCACGCGACCCGTCAGAGCCGCGCGACTCGTCAAGCGCCTTCCAACAGTGTTAATTTCTAACGGGCGCGACCCGTCAGTGGCGCGCGACTCTTTAGGTGAGGCGCGCGACCCGTCAGCGCCCTCCTTATAAAACCGCCTGCAAATTTCACCAAGGAGCCACAAAATCGCCGGATTGTGTGAAGTAGGCCCTCAAGCTTAAAAAATTGTTGCTTGTTATGGTTAAAAGAAATCATGAGTACATTTTCAAAGATCTCCATGTGCAAGAGAAAAGCTCTATGTGGCTGTGGTTTAAATTTGTAAAATATGCCTAGGGTTTTGTGCTGTTTTAGGGTATTCCCTTGTAATCATTTTTCCACATTTCCAATTTAATTTTCCTTGTATTCCTATGTAAATTTCCCTTTTAAATTTGTAAAGAAAAACTAAACCCTACCCTTCTTCCCTAAAAACTAAAAAAAAATCAAGCCCTAATCCTACTTCTCATAATACCCATGTAAACAAATGTATATAATGATGCATATGCAATTATTTTGCAATGTTTTTTCCCTAAAATCCCTGTTTTATATATTTACTCCCATTTTCCCTTTAAAAGTATCCCTCCCCTAACATTCCCCTCGTGCTCCTTGTCCCCTTGAAACAGCATATAGATCAACATTTTTCAAGGCAGGAACAGCAGTACATTTTGGCCACTTTGCTCCTTAAACAATGTCAGAAACCGAAACCTATGAGCAGAGTGATGACCAAGCATCAGCTTCAGAGATTGAGGTACAAAGGAGGCCTCATAAGGGTGGAAAGGGTGGTCATCATAAGAGAGAGGAGCCCACTTCTTTGACAGATTTACAGGCTTGTCCTATGGCAGTTTCATGTTTCCAGTATATGTCTTGTTATGAGTTTTGCGAGAGGATCTCTCGGATTCAGCATCACAGAGAGTTAGCTCGCCTATTTGTTTTACATCTGCATGATGGACATGTCAACCTTGCCGGAGTGGACTTTACATTGACACCCGAGATGATTGCACAGGCCACAGGGATACCTAATGTCGGAGAGGTATGGAACAAGCGCAAGGTGTTGGACAGTGTTCATTTTGAGCCTTTCGTTAGACCAACACTCATGAGACACTTGACAGGTGTGTTTCCCTTCAGATTTCTCAGGAGTGAGTATGCTCCCATGACGAGGCTCATCATGCTCTATTTTACCTGTGAGGGCAGATTTTCACAGGTATATTCGTACCATATTCGCCTATTGACGCACTTCACACGGGTACGGATGATGAACATCCTTGTTTTCTTCTATCAGAACATTGAGAGGATGGTTTCCATGATGCAAAGGAAGAGCCCGGCACAGCAGTATAGGAGCCTTTACCATTATGGTTTGATTCAGCTTGTGGTATTACATCAGTTGGCTCAGTAGGGCATCTCATGGGAGGAGTTTATCTCTCGTGAGCTTTTCACAACACCACCACCGCCACATCCTGAGGTTATTCACGAGGAGGGAGGACCATCACATCAGCATGACATCCCCGTGACTAGACATGTCAGCTCCTCACCATTGGTCACCTATCAGAGAGGCCAAAGGGCCTTATTTGCAGCAGCTCGGCGAGTACTTTCTCCACAGCATGTGGAAGGGGTCTCGCCTTCTTCATCAGCTCAGCGAGTGTTATCTCCACAGCAGGTGGAAGGGGCCTCGCTTTCTTCAGCAGCACAGGCAGCACAGAGGGGCAAGCAGCCCAAGATTGATGAGGGACCATGAGGTGTTCCAGATATAGAGCTTATTGATCTTGATGTCAGTTCTCCTAGCCGAGAGTCAAAGGAGATCATTCAGCACCTTAGAGCTGAAAATGATGCATTGCAGAGGAGATTAGAGGGGGCACAATGGACAATCTCATATCTAGAGCAGCGCAACAAACAGTTGGAGGATGAGCAAGCTCTTGATGAGTTGTGGAGGATCCGTAGTGACCGCAACTTGAATTGAAGAAGACTCGGTGATCCATTGCCCGCTGAGCGAGAGTCTATGCTTATCCAGCTCAATGCTCACTTGGAGAGGCTGTTGGCTAAGGCCAACCAAGATAAGAAATTGTTGAGAAACATGAAGAACCATTATTGGGTGCGGATGCATGTGTGCAAGGCGAAGATGAAGATGTTCCAAAGGCGGTTGGCCAAGGCACAAAAAAGGAGAAAGAGGCCTAATCCCCTCCACATTTTGGTCGAGGCTTCCTTGAAGGAGCAAGGCACTAAATAGCTCAGCCACAGCACAAATCCCAAGAAATTTTTAGCATTTTGGGTCAATTTTGGTTTTTTCAGGCAATTTACAGGTTTTGTCCATTAACGGGTCTCACCCCCCGCGCAACCCTTTCTCTTGGCAACTTCATTTTGCAAAAACTCAGCATTTCCAGATTTGTCATGAAAAGTTACATATTCTCATCCATTTCCAAGAGATTTTATAAAGTTTTGGGCCTCCAGAAGGTCAAAAAACAAGCAAAAAATGACTTTCTGCCACATTTTTGAGACACAGAAAGTAGTCTTGGGAGATTGCAATTTTGGAGGGGCAAATGACCACCAAATTCAGAAATTCCAGTTGGGTTGGAAAGTCGACTCACAAACCTTTCCAACAAGCCTACTCTTGCCCCATTTGGACACCTGGAAGTTCCCTCAAAGGCGCGCGACCCGTCAGGCAGAGGCGCGCGACCTATCAAGCAATTTTCTCAAAATTTCACTGTACAGCTCAGAAAAACGCAGATTTGACCATGTTTGACTTTTTGGAGTGGATTGTTATCCTCCTTGATGCAAATAATGTAATTTTTTGATACTTTTACACTTATGTATCTCTTCTAGAAGATTCATTCATGAAATAGGTGAAAATTAAATGAATGAATTGGTTTCCTAGCTTATAGAGGCAAGTTGTTTTGACTGCCTAGTTTTCAGTGCTTAGTTTAGAAGTGGTTGAAACAGCTCCTAGGATAGTGAGCTCGACTGCTAGAGGCAGGTAAAGATGTTAGATGATCTATATTATGTACTTTCTTGCTCATTTTCATGGTTGGACTCTTGAGGGAGAAGCTATCATTGTATTATTCACTGTATCTCTGCAATTTTTGGCTAAGGAAGACCAGGGTTTTGCAGTCCTTTTTGGGATTCTTATGGTTACATGTATTGATGGTGTGTTTCTCTATGTACTTGTAAGTGTGTTATGTGAATCATTTCCTTTCTTTTCCTACTGCACATTAAGAAAATGAAGTGTTAAAGTAGAACTCATGACTGCCATGCTCTGCTTTTAAGTTTGTTTAATTTCAATGTTTTCTACTGTTTAAGGAGAATTCAAAGTTATTGTTTGCTCTCCTTAGATCCTCACCTGTATTTTTGATCCATTCACCTCAAACTAAGGCATCAATACTGTCTCCTATCTTCCCCCAAAGAACCCCCTGCAGAAACTGTGTCCAATCCCCGCACCCAAAATTGCCATCTCCTCAATTTGCCACCAAAAACCCTAAAAACCCCAAATCAACCCTTTTGATCAGTTTACTAGCCTAAAATCAGTGTTACCCTATTGGTCATCTCACCAATTGAAGATCTTTACCCTCTCCTGCCCCGTAGGGCTAGCTACGAGGCTAAGTGGTTTGATGTTGCCTTGAGGTTTACCTTTCTCAGCCTGAGGTGAAATTTCAAGCGCTAACACTAGCGTCATTTCAGTTTTCGTTAACATCTCACTATTGTCGCATGCATGACATTGTTTTTCATAGATGGTCGCCATTGCGGCGACTCGCTTCACACACATGCATGCTTTCCCATTTTTTGAATCCTACACTTTTTGTTTTCATGAATGATCATTCACTCTCTTTTTCACTCATCTCACCATGCATTCAGACTTCTCATGTTTTCAGTCGGCCAGATTGGGCTACCTTTGCTTGGAGCATGCCATGCCCGGCTAGCACTTCACATTTTTGGAAGCAAAGGCTCTACCTTCCCTCCAGAAATTGTGCAATTCTAACCAAGAATTGACCTCCAGGCTTGCATTGCACAATTCTTGGACGCAGTGTCCCGCTGGCCCCAGAAACTACGCAATGCAGTTTGCAGTTGCATGTCACTGCTCACTGAAATTGCACATTGCGCAGTTTCAGACCTCAGTAGGCCATGCTGGACTGTAAATTTTGTAGTTCTAGTAGTCAATTAGTCTCCTGACAACCTAGAATGTGCCTTGCATAGTTTTGGCAGTCAGTCTCTCGACCTCCCGATGGAAATTGCGCAACCTTCATGATTAGTCGCATAGGTATGTTGTAATTCAGTTCTCAAGTTCATTTTCCTTTTCGACTAACATATTTCTTGCCATGAGTGTTTCCATGTCCACAAGTATTGCAGGTGTTCATATTCCTCTCAACAGCACAGGTACAATGGCCTTTAGGAGAGTAGAGTCAAAGGAAACTGTTGAGAGCACAGCCTGGGTTGCAGCCAAGTAAGTGTATATGAGCTTTCCTACCTATGAAGACATCAAGTTGTTCATAGATAAGGACATCAAGATAAGATTGCAACAACATCATAGTGATCAGCATCACAATGAACACCACCATCATCAGCAGTAGAAGGAAGCACACCCACATGTGGTGAATGTAAGAGGAAGGTTGTTGACAACACAAAGGTGGAACAAAGTTGCAAGCTCGAAGATCCACTTGTGATGAAAGAAGCGTTGATGATTGAGGCTATGAGGTGATGATTGCATGAGAGCAGAGATGGGAATAGAGAAGGAGTTGCATGTGTTGAAGCAACAACTCAAGGAAGAATAGGAGCTGCATAGAACAGGAACAGGTACAACAGGGGCACAACATGCATAGATGGATGAAATTGCGCTTGTACAAGTTATAGATCCATCCCAGTAGTTGGAACGGAGTAGACATGGTGAGCAGTGTTGTTAATCACATGCAAGAGAATTCAACAGCATGCATGTCATTGTGCACACGCATGCGATCTAACCCATTTGGCACACTCACCAAGGAAAAGACAAGAAGCAAATTTGACTGGAGCTAAACATGCAGTTGAAAGTTTATGTGCATGACCACCAGCACACACTAGAAGATCAACAAAAACACTATGCATTAGTGTGTTACTGGTTTGGCCACACCCAAGAAGACCATGTGCAAGTTAGCAGACGAGTTGGATGGAGGAGCCACACCAATGCACCTGGATGCAACGGAGGCAAGAGTTCGCTTCAACAATATGTCACCATGGAGCACATGCACACCATCACGGACGACCAAGCTTGGCATCAACTCACCACCTTCACCATCACAAGCATGTCAAAGAATTGGTCTCATCACGACAGATTGAGCGTCAGTGATGCCTTGCATGACTTTGTCAAGCCATTTTGTCTGGCATGGGCACATGTGCATTGTAATGTAACATCTTGTCAAGTGGAAGTTCAAGTGTTGATAGTTGGATGTAACAGTCATAGAGTAGATGAAGAGTCATGAGGGTAGATGAACTGTCACAAAGGGAAATGTCAAGGGTCACCCCACCCTTTGCTATAAATAGAACCTCATAACTCATTGTAAAGGATTTTGGTCAGCCAAGCTTCCGATAGGACTATCTTAGAGAGAGCTTGGATAGTATTGTAACAAGCCTTGGCTTCTCCACTGCGCAAAGCTAGTACATCTCTTTGTAGGAGCAGGAAGTTGTGGTTGTAATGTTCTGCGGTCGGAACTAGTGGTTGGACATGGATGTATTGTATGATTGGAACTTACGCTTCTTAATACAACAAGAGCCAACATGTTTCATGCATACGTTGTATTTTATTTCAGCTATCTGTTTACTCTAAATGATATATGTATTTGTTTGATTATGCATGCATGTATAGCTATTTATGTGTATGTATGTATGAATCTTTCTAAAATGTGTTGCTGGTTTAACCATCGCTTTGGATTGCTAGCTAGCATTCCTACCATTTTTTGATGCATACTTGCTCGTGTGTTCCCTTCTTAACTCCATGCTATCACAGGTTTCCAAGGGGTGCACTCACTTCACCCTCAGTGTGTTGGAACCTCTCATGCACCTTCCTTGACTTACTGTAGTTGTCACACCCTTGCGACCAATAAGGACATCTTACTTGCCTTTGTACAAAATTTTGGTCAAGGCATTACCGTACGACCCACTGCTGGGACTCCTACACCAAACAATCTAAGGTCTAATTAGGAGTTCTTACCAGGGACATCCCCTTAGATGTTGGTGGATCTAGCACCATCAACATTTTAGAGCTGGAAGGAGGGCCAAATGACAAGCTGAGTCCTCACATCTGTTTTGAATCTCTACATATCTATCATGACTAACTATCGAGTTCCTCTTCAGGAGTGTATGTCTTATGGAAACAACTTCATTATCTCAGAAGAGCTCTCGGATAACTTGTCACATAAAACATTTAATGGTAGAGGCCATGTAGCCTTTGTTAGGCACGTGGTTGGCATTGTAGGCTCATGTGAAAGACATGGAATCTTTGAAGAGTATATGACCTACGCATTGTTCATCTACATGCATTGAGGGCACCCCATGCACTGGAGTGCCACACTTCGCAAAAAATCTATGCATTCTCTTGCTCATCTGGTTGCAGAGATAGACCATGCTTTCAATCAATTTAACCATAAAGCATTCGATCAAGAAATTCTGAAATTATGAAAATCACCTGATGAATCCGTTGATTGGTTTTACACACACTTTTCTAATCTTGCATACTGATTTCCCAAAGATGAAATTGATTAGGAATTTCTTTATGGAAGATTTGAGTATCTTCTTCACCCTATTCTAACCCCTCTTAGCACACTTCGATGATGGAGTTCTACAATCACAAGCAGGCAAAGTTGTTGTCACAAGTGATTATTTGCCTTCACCTCCTCAAATAGATCCACCACCATGGAGTGATGTGGGAGATCATGCACACACATATTTGAATTGTCACACCCTCCCACCCCACCTGGTCTTGGTATCTACGCAGATTTGGCTTGCAAGCATGTTGGTTGTCACGTGGATTCATTTCGTCAACCTCCTTCCCCACATTCTGTTGATCCTCTGGATTGTACTCTCTTGTGTTTTCCCATTTCGGACTCCTCATCAGTTGTGAACGAGGATCTAGCTGTTGACTAAGTTGGTGTTATGAAGCCAACCTATGCCATCATTCATGATGAGTGTGTGTGGGAATATAAAGAATAACCCACAATGAAGGATGACTCCCTTCTAGCTGTGCCTCATTTTCTTTATCCTGACATCCATTATGATTATGCCACTGCTGATTTCCCCTGTGAAAACCCATTTCCGAATGTTTCTACTTCTAATCATTCATAGGACACTTCAGATGTTAGTCTATCATCACAGTGCGGAGAGGTCACATCTTCCTCCAAAAATCCATCCAATCTGTCATCTGTCATTTTTGAAAACACAGAGGGTGAACATCTTTGCTTCTCATCTACCCCTCTGCCTAATTCATCAAATAATGAGGATGCCGACAAACATCCTGAATTTCCTAATCTTGGTTTTCGTGATCTCTCTACTTCTTCATTTTATCACGACGTTGATTCAATCATTATTAATATGTATAAGACACTGCTCTACGATGATCTATCCGTTAATAAAGTCACAACCCCGCTGACTGTCGAGGCACTTCAGCCCTAGTTGATGGTTATGTCAGGTCCTCACTGTCCTAAGGTTGGTTTCACTTCCGATCAGGAAATTGTTGAAACACTCAAGGCTCCTCATCACTCTCTGCTTTACATTGAATATCAACAAAACACCTAGATTTCACTTCCTCCACTCAAACTACACGATCCCATCGCTCATGCATTGGAGGAATCTTACATAGCAAGCACACATGCACAACATAAGTGGTCTACCTTTCTCATGTTTTCTTCCATATCATAGTTAAGAGAATGCAAATACTTGACATCTACACACAGTGTATCACAACACCATGGTAGCTCCACAGAGTGCATGCCATGCGCTTTCACTCATCCTTGTTTTGTGGTCACTTGTAAGCTTGAAGTGTGTCTTTCTTCATCATTATATCTTTCATGCTTTCTGGTTTGCACAACTGCGATGTTCAAAAACTTCGCCTTCACCAACATGGGTAAACCAATGTGCTTGTGGCTACATTGGAAGTATCACTTCACGTGAGATGACCCATGCACTGTTAGTTTAGGAGTAGGAGTACTGTTTGATTTTGATATGTTTTCTTGCATGTATGTTTGCTTCTTTATTTTTGTGTTTGTTTGTTTGCTTACTCACTTTTCTTCCACATTTTCTTTTGCTTCTTGCTTTGCTTTTTGGTTTGTTTGCTTGTTATTTTCCATAGATTTTGTTTCACATGGACCGTGTGAAACTCTTGAAACAAGCTAGGTAAAGTACAAGAGGACTTGTACATCTATCAAAATTTGGTTATCTTTTGTCTGCTCTCTTATGTAACAACTTTTTGTCTTCAGTCCATGATACATCAATGGAAAACACATACTATTTGAAGTGAACCTTGGTGAAAACACAACATTTGTGCGCTAACTAGTATCACCTATGTTGATTTTGGGTTAATCATTGTCAGCTCAGTCAAGTAGAGTAAGGTGAGGTGGGAAACCTTAACAAGCACGTCATAGGTATACATAAACTACTTCTCTAAAGGAACAACCTCTTCTGCTGTCAGTAAGTCGGGATCCTACTTCCACCTTTGAAATGAATAAGTGATATGCACAGTTATGAAAATGAAAAAGTGGAAAAAGTTTGAAAAAATGAAAAATGAATAAGGTGAAAGAAGAGAAAGGCTTCCTATACAGAGAGGTGATGCAAGTAACTCTGCTAGGGTACTGACCAAGCTCGTTGGTAGTGGAGCCATGCTTATGTTTCTGTGCGACTCCGTCAAGGTACTATCCAAGCTTGCTAGCAGTGGAGCAACACCAAAGATGAAATTAAGAATCTAACAACTATAATGCTTGTGCATCATATACTCCTCAACCCCAATTGAAACAAATATGTTGGTTTGGCTTGGAATGTGTGTGGGCCGACTAAGGGCTTGGCAGATGCTTCATCTTACAATCAAGCAGTGTGGAAACCAAGACGAACTGAGAACTGAACAATACTTCCGGAGGTGTTAGACTTTCTTTTCACGAACAAGGTCCATTTAGAGAGCTGGAGTTCTACAAGTGTGTCACCAAGTGTTGTAGCGGCTACAGCCAGCCTCCAAAATTTTTCCTTAGCTTCATTTTAGAGCTTCCCTACCAACCTTTCACAATAGCATGTCTTTTCTTGTCAAGTACATAAGCTTCAATGATTTTCTTGCAGAATGACAACCTGCCCATCAAAACTTGTGGCATCCCCCTCATAGGATGTTTCACTAGACTTGTTACACTTGCAGGCTGAGTAGCTCCCTCAAGAAATTGTGCAATTCTCGAGGGGAACTATTACAGGTCTATTTGGGCACATCACTCCTGATATTCAGATCAGTACAATTAGGGCTAATCAAACCCTAATTCAATTGTTACATGCCCTAGACAAGTCATCACATTGAATGCTTCCTTCTATAAAAGTTTCCTGGCCTAAAGCCTTGTTGAAATGCCTCCTTGGGACACCAACACAGCCTTGGTCAGGGGTAACTGCAATGTAGAGTAGGCAGGCCCATTCTGGCCTACACTATAGTGCATGGAGGCCCTCTTTGACATGCGTTGGGCAAGATTGAGTGAAATTTGCATAGGGTTCTTAGAATATTCCTTGATTCTAGATGATTCTAGAAGGATCCCATCTCTCATCTCCTCCTATGAGCTCTGTTATGGCCTAAATCTACCTCAGGCTGAGAGAGGCAGGTTTAGGGTAACATCAAACCACGCTTAACCTGGTAGCTAGCCCTACCAGGTCGGGAGAGGGCTCTCTTCTTATCAATCTCAGGAAAATATGGCCAATAAAGCTTGAGATGACTAATGTAAATAATAATTTTAGGCTAGGTATATGTTCAAAGGAGTTTGATTGACTTTTATGGTTGATTTCTGGATCAAATGTGAAAGGCAGTTTTGGGTCTGAGGAATGGACTCAGTCTTGCAGAGGTTTCTATGGGGCGAGGTAGGAAAATGCTTTAGTAATTTTGAATTGATTGAAATGAATAATCTTAAGACTGGTGAGGAGTTGGATAGGGCATGAAATTATCAGGAATCCTCTTCAAACAATTGAAAACATGTAAAGCTAAACAAACCCTAGGTAGAGTACTGCAACATCAATGATTTCTACGTTTATCCTTGATTCATTTAGTTAAGATGAAAAGAGAGAGATGATGGCATACATAAACACATGTAAACTTTAATAATAGATGGAAAAATAGTACTAAATCACCTTGCCATAGGAATCCCACAAAATGCTACAAACCCTAGTCTATTTCCTTGCCAAACTGCAGAGATGAATGTACAATAATGCTCAAAGCATTCACAAGAGTCCAACCTTTACAAATGACTGAAAAAGTACTAGATATAGGAAAAAAACCACCCATGCTAGCCTTTAGGGGTCGAATTCATGAGTTTAGGAGCTGTTTCAACAAGATCTAAACTAAGAACTGAAAAATAGGCAATGGAACAACTTGCCTCTAAAACCTAGGAAACTGATTCATTCAGTTCAAAACCACCTATACATGATTTATCTACCTCCATGAGTCAATTTTCATCATTTTTACATAAAAGTACATCCATTTATATCAATTTACATCATGAGTTTGATCATGAGAGATAAAAAGTCAAACTGATAAAAAACTAGGCAAAAAATAGTGTTTTTTTTAGCAAAAATGGCACTTTTTCATCCCGTGCGTAGCGCCACTTTTTCTGTGCATAACAATTTTTCCTAGCTGATTTTGGAGGACTTCCCCTTCACCAAATGTGCTCCAAGTGGGCTTGTTTGAAAGGTATGTCTGTATAATTTCTAGAACAAGTGGAATTTTTGAATTTGGTGTCCATTTTCCCCTCTAAAAATCAGTTCTCCCAACACTGCTTCCTATGTGGCTAAAAAGTGGCAATGAGGGCATTTTTGAGGTGTTTTTGACCCTTTTGGAGGGTCAAAACTTGTCAAAAATTCCTAGTAATTTCTGGGTATGCATGATTTTTCACAAGGAATCCAAAAATGTAAATTTTTCCTCAAGATGAGGTCCCTATCAAAAGCGAACGCTGGGTGGCGCTACGCACCAGCCCGAAAAACCTGTTTTTTCCTTCAAAATTTCAAAATTGCCAAAAGTGTGCCAAATTTTTTGAAATTTGGCATGAGTGACCTGCATCAAGTACTATGTTGGGCCAATGAAGCTTCAACCAAGATCTTGAGCTTATCTTGTTCTTTCTTTCTCCCCAAATTTTTTCTTAACTTGGCTTTTAGGCTCCTTATCCTCGCTTTGTAAATCTTGTTTCGTGTCAAATAGTGATAAGCCATGTGCCTCAACATATTTTTCTCCTTATTGTATTTCTCAAGAAGTTTCTCCAAGTGCATATTTGCCCTCTATAGCCAACATTCCCGATCAGCATCAATCTCTTGCTCAAGTAGTGTCAATTTGACTTTCCTCCTCTTTGCTGCTTGCCTATTTTCCCTTATGTTTTGCAGCTCCATGATTGTCTGCTTGTCCTCCAACTGCTTGTTCCATTGCTCAAGGTAATTTATGATCCACTTAGCTCTTTCAAGGTTAAGAGATAAGTCATGAATGTCAACTTCTTATTCTTTGATGATCTCCTTGAGTTTTGAGCTTTGGGAGCCCAAATCAGTGTCCTCATCCTGAACCAAAATGAAATCTTTCTCCTAACCTTCAGAAGGCCCTTCATCATGCCATGGTTGTTTCCCTTTATCTTTTACCTGCTTTTCTAAAGAAGAAGGAAAAGCCCCTTTCACCCCAGGTGAAGATAACATTTGCCTGTGATCTGATGAAGGAAACGAGACCCCTTCCACCCTAGGTGGAGATAGCACTTGTTTGGCAGTTGCAAATAATCTCCTTGTGCCTTTTTGATAAGTGATAAATACTGGCACACTGGTGGTTTCAGTCTTCATAAACTTCTTGCTGATTTTAAGGCCCTCCTACCTTTTGAAATACTAATGGGGTCACTTGAGGGCTTTTGAAAGCCTCATGTGAAATGAAATCATCCCATGAAACATTCAAAAAACTCAGCTGATGCAAAACAACAATCTTGATCAATGCAAAGTGATAAATGTTGTTGTACTATTGATGAGGAGGTTTTCTTTGCACCAATTTGGTCATTTTCTCAATATTTCTACAAATGAAATAGGGGAGGTTCATCATCCTCACTCTAGTGAAATTCATCAATAATCTAACATGATAAGTGTACAAGCGGGAAAATCTCCCTTCACAGCTGAAGTATCTGATAATGAGCTTCATGAGTGAAGCATAATTGTCCTGTAGGTATCTGAAAGGAAAGACCCTACCGATTTACTTATGATAACTAGCCTTGATATAAGGCTCATAATGCTCTTTGTCCACAAGCTGTCCTTTGTTCCACTATTCACCCACATTAGGAATACCTGTTGCTTCAGCTATAGTTTTAGGTGTCAAAGTGATGGTAACACCTGCTAAATTGACTTGGCCATTGTGAAGATGAAGGACAAATAGTCTAGCAAGATCATGGTAGTATTTCACCCTTTCCACCATCTCATAAAACTGGTAGCAAGACTAATTTTTGAAACATGCTACTACAAGAGGACAAGACAATAGCTCTATGAGTGTAGTGGGCTCCTCCTGGATGTGTTTTCATCCCTTATGTGGTTTTCTTGGTGCATGAATTTCTTGGGAGGAATAACTCACAATTTCCTCATCCCTTTCATAAGCTGAATCTGTTTCCATATTTTCCAATGTATGGTGTAAAATGATGAGGATGAAGAGATTTTAAGTCAAGAATAGGTGACTGTTGTTTGATGAATAGGACTAATGAGTGGGACTGATGAATGAAGGATTTTATGTTGACTGTAGGGTTATTAGGGAGTGATAGGGTTTGGGGAATAACAGGAATTTGTTAGAGTTTAAGGGTTTTGTGGATAGGGGGGTAGGATGATTGTAAATGAGAGAGGGAAAGGGAAATGAAATTTGGGAAATGTAGTGGAGGGAAATGTGAAAATGATGTAGGGGAGTAAAACAACAAGAAGGACAAAATTGCAAACCATAGACAGTTTTTGTAATGTAATTGTGCAGCAAACTAGGGTTTAATTTTGCACTTATTAAAACACCATCGATGAGGACTAAAACTTTTGCAATGGCAATTTAGGATGCTTTACTTACTTGGATGAACAAAGTTTTCCAAAATTTGGAGCTTGGCAAGGTCATTTGAGTGAAATTATGGCTAGGCAGACCAGTGCGCCATGCCAACACACAGGTGCGCCACACCCAACAAGTGCGTCGTGCCAGTTCATGTTTCAGTGCAATTTCTATGCTCTATGTGCTGCGCTGAGCAGGGGCGCCGCGCCACTACCCAGATGTGCCGTGCCAAGAAGAATTCAAACTTTTGCTGTAATTTTTCTCTCTTTACCTCAAAAATGCGATTTTCACTTGTTCACTCTCTCTTTTGGCACAAATGAAGTATATAACATGAGAAACACTTTATATACAAGTGAATTTAATTTTTTCATTTAGAAAACCCACTTTCTAAAGTTTACTTTTCACTTTGTTCTTTAAAACTCTGTTTTGCAGTTTGGCTCTCTTTTTGACATTTGATGGACTAATGCTTGGATTTTCTTGTCATTTTTGCAGGAGCTAGAGTGCACGAGTTTGGCAAGGTGACCCAGGGTTGCGTTTCTGGACTTATTACATATAGGAAAAATTAAAATTACAGGAAATTTAATACATAAAACATAAAAACTCTGTTTTTCCTCAAAATAGGGTTTTGAGGAAAAATCAATCACTGAGAATGTCATTATTGAAATTTTTGATGCTGAGACCTTATTAGACCTCCTCATGTGCCTGCTAACCATTATTGAACTTTTACAAGATTATGATGGCAAACCCTAAACCTAATGAGACCTAAAACCCTAAAAATGGCTTTTGCAAATGTAAAGACAGAGAATGATTGTAAATGACTTGAATTTGTGAAAATAGGCCAGCAAGTAAAGACCATGAGGGAAAATTGATAAATAGCTGCTACCATCAGATGATCCATGACCTAATGGAATGTAGCTGATCGGATGAGACACCTAAAAATGCATGCAACAAGAGAATTTTGATCACTGATGGAGGGATGAAGATACTGAAACTAACATTGGCTCCAATGGCGATGGTAGCTCCTTGGAGGTGCCAAGAACTACAGATCTCTAGAAAGCAGACAATGCCTCTTCCATTGGGCTATAGAGTCAATAACTCATGCTTAAATTACATGACTGAATATTGATGACTCAAAGACCCAAATTGACTTGAAACCGACTCAATACTAAAACATGACTGACAAACTGGAAGATATGCTCAAAATGGAGCTTATTCAATAAAACCTACTCTAGTTGTTCCATTCATCACCTGATCAAGTGAAATGAAACAACTAATGCAACCAAGTAATTATTCTGGCTGCTGTTTGAATTCTCCGCAAGTGCTTGCTTAAGAATAACAAGACAGAACTACTGAAAGGCAACTCCCATGAAAACTTGTAAATAGATTCGTTGAATAATATGGATTCTCTATCCGCCTCCAAAAACATTGCATAAGGATATTGAAATTCATGTGCACTGGGACTTAGCTCATCCAATGGATTACTTTTCTTCTCCTCGTACCATGAATGCAAACTTTGATATGAGCATTGTGATGAGACTCCTGTTGATAATGACAAAGAAACCGGCTGTCGGATCAAACTTTCAACACTTTTTTCAAGCTCACAGTTAGCTAATGAAGGAGGACTTTGACTGCAAACATCATCCAACACATCAGCTATTGGATCGTGAAAAACTTGAAAAGACTACTACAACCCATTTTCTATTGGTTCTAATGATATTTCATGATTTTCTACAGGCTGCTCATTTGAAGATATACTATGCAAATTACCCTTCAAAAACTGAAATGATTCAAAACAAAATGGTATGGAATCATCTTGCATCATTTGATCATATGTTCCAGCTTCCAAGTATTCATCTGCAACTTGAAAATCATTGGCATTCTGGGGCTGTAAATCTAGATATGAAAATTCTTGAACAAGGATTTCATTGCCCTCAAGATGGTCCAGATCAAAACTTATTGACGATTGACTTCTGATTGCATGAAAGTTGTCTCTAATGATCTGGAACGAAGCAAAAAAAAGGCAAAGTTCCTTCACTTACTTCAAAATTCGATGCACTTACCTCCTCACAGTCATAGCTGATATGCATTGGTTGATCACTGTATTCGAGCTGCTGAAAGTGAACTTCTTCCTCCCACAAACTAGCTCCTGATTTGTCTGCAAGACTAGCTTCTGTTTGGAGAACATAATCATCATCATCATCATCATATTGATCAAACTTAGGCAAATCATCAATGTAAAACACACCATCAAGCATGCATGTCATATCAACAGATCTCTCTTCTCCAAGATGATCTATAAAACTATCATTATCTAATCTATGACAACTGGGATAAGAAAGATGTTTTGGATCAGCAATGGCAATTTAGGATGCTTTACTTACTTGGATGAATAACGTTTGCAAAAATTTGGAGCTTGGCAAGGTCATTTGAGTGAAATTATGGCTAGGCAGACTGGTGCACTATGCCAGTTCAAGTTTTAGTGCAATTTATGTGCTCTATGCATCGCACCAAGCATGTGTGCCCGGCCACTACCCAGATGTGCCGCGCCAAGAAGAATTCAAACTTTTGCTGTGATTTTTCTCTCTTTACCTCAAAAACGCGATTTTCAATTGTTCACTCTCTCTTTTGGCACAAATGAAGTATATAACACAAGAAACACTTTATATACAAGTGACTTTAATTTTTTTATTTAGAAAACCCACTTTCTAAAATTTGCTTTTCACTTTGTTCTTTAAAACTCTGTTTTGCAGTTTGGCTCTCTTTTTGACATTTGATGGACTAATGCTTGGATTTTCTTGTCTTTTTTGCAGGAGCTGGAGTGCAGGAGTTTGGTGAACCAGGGCTTCATTTCCATAATTATTACATATATGAAAATTAAAATTACATGAAATTTAATACATAAAACATAAAAACTCCGTTTTTCCTCAAAACAGGGTTTTGAAGAAAAATCAATCACTGAGAATGTCATTATTGAAATTTTTTATGCTGAGACCTTATTAGAACTCCTCATGTGCCTACTAACCATTATTGAACTTTTACAAGATTATGATGGCAAGCCCTAAACCAAATGAGACCTAAAACCATAAAAATGGCTTTTGCAAATGTAAAGACATAAAATTATTGTAAATGACTTGAATTTGTGAAAATAGGCCAGCAGGTAAAGACCATGAGGGGAAATTGATAAAGAGCCACTACCATTAAATGATCCATGACCTAATGGAATGTAGCTGATTGGATGAGACACCTAAAAATGCATGCAACAAGAGAATTTTGATCACTGATGGAGGGATGAAGATACCGACACTAACAAGCTTGAAATTGGATAGGTAAAGGATCCATTAACCTCCTATCCTCTCATCCCTTGCTCCATGGAGGCTAACTCCAAGTTTGGAAGGCCATTCAATACCCTCATTTATGACAAAACCACCTCCATTTCCTATAAATTGAGCACTCATCATAGTGATCAAGGGGCTAGAATCTGAATTTTGTAAGGAAATTCTGTTGGTTTGAGAATTTAGTTCATGTCAAGCAATGTTATGTTGCTGGATTGGTGTGCTTTTGATGTGGTGAAGGTTGGACTGAAGCTGGAGGAGTGGCACAGGATCAAACTGTATTGGGTGATACTCTTCCTTCTACATTAATAAAGAGTTTATTCCTTTTCTCATATTATTGTTCATATCTATGATGATTATGCATTTCGATGTCTTCAATTCCATTGTTTTATAGTAGATAGATCATGTATGCTTTGATCATTTGTTGTTTCTATTTTTGTTGATACAGGTACCAATTAAGCGGGTTTAGTTCAAGTGGGGGCGATGAGAGCGATTCAAAGGGGATTAAGGAAGCGAAAGTCTGCAAGTAAGTTCCTTCATCTTATCTATCTACTATAGGAAAACGTTAAACTAATTTCTTTCTGTTGTTCTAGGTGTAGCCACCCACCTAGGGAAAATGTGTTTATCCGTAGATTCAAATTCCATATAACAAATTGGTGACCATACTAGGGAACGACTGCCATTCTTGGTGGCTTACCCTCATCATATTACACCCTAGTCGACTTTGCTTGACTTTATCAATCTTATTTTAGTCTTTTTGAAGTTTTTTTAGTCAAAAATTGTGCTTGAATGTCTCTTGATTTGACTCTCTGGCACTAGCACAGTGTTGGTCTTGACACAGTGCACTGCAGAGCAGCCCCTAACTTAGAGAGAATGCATTGCAGAGCACTGTCTCCCACTCTGGCCTGCGTTGATTCCTCTTAGGCTTAAAAACCCACCTTTGGCGTGATTTTCCAAAGTTGCTTCTGTTTTTGCTTGCTGAAAGATCAATGTTTTCTGTGGTTCTGAAATCAAGTTGTATTTCTCCTCCTAGCCCTAGTTTGGCCTTTATTGTTTAGTGTTTCTTAAATGATTTCTTTATCATTATCAATTCATTGTCAAAGTTAGCTTATAGTCGATAAATATTTTCTGAAAAAGAAGTGTCGTAAAGTCTTCATTTCTTTCAAAAAGGAACTGTCGTAAAGTTTTTGTTTCTTGTCAAAAGTATTTATTGATTGTATGTGCATTTAGTTTCCTTTTGTTCATCTAAACAATAAGGGAAATGAAAAGAAAAACTTGCATTATGCATCTAGAGGTTTGTGTGTGCTTGTAGGAATAGTATAAGGAAATTGCATTAGATGTGCTCTATGCTCTTTGATTAAATGTTCTAATTTCTCTATCCCTTGTAGTTAAGGTTTTCATTATTCAAATAAAATGGAAAGAATGTTTCTTATCATAGTTGCATTCTAGGAATTTCAAAGACATTATGCGGTGAACCTGAAAGACAAACTCTTAATCAAGATCAAATTAAAAGTTATCTCAATTAACCTAATGGAGCATTGTCACCTAACACATAACATTTAGAGGTTATAGGCTAGAGATGTGTTCTGGCGTCATAAAACATAGCAGTCGTTGTTAATTGTCAGTGATACATTCCGAGTGTGATACCTCATTCCATGTACGTAAGTATAACATAGCTCATCCACGTACTTTCGGGTATATAGGGCGGTGTTATAGTACGAAAATTATAAAGGAATGCTCTCACTGTGCGGTTTCGCATTAGACAACACTAACATGGATTGGGCCTCCATGCACTTTTAGGTATATATGGGAGGACTACATTAGGTTTCTATCCATCCTTAGGTAACCGAGTCAGCCACCTTGTACACTGTGATACACCGAACACAACAATCGGGGAGATTGCCTGCATGTATGTTAAGTCCTTGGTTTAATGAGGTAGTATATTGCAGTTCATAGTTGCTTGGTAATCCTTTTGTATAGATTATCGATCTTTTGTTTTGTTATGTTATTTTGATTAAAATAAATTACTTGACTGTGGATAACATCCTCCACATCACTCATTAGTTCATCTTAGGTTGAGACATATCGAAACAACTCCGAAGTCCACCGATTAAGGAATTCCTTTTGATGGGAATCCTAGTGCTTTTCCTCATTTTGGAAATATTGGTGCTCCTTATATGGCTACATTGTCCCTTCCAGGACTTACCATTGGATTTCCAGTATAGTTGTTCTCAACCTCCTTGGCCCCGTAACTGAATATTCCTACAACTGGACAAAATCAACCTCTAGTTGATCCTAAAGTTGACCCTTTGCCTTCTTCATTGGTTGTTTCTTCCTCCCCTTCTTCCTCTTTGCCAGGTCAAAGTATTGGCACTAGTAACCAGGTGGCTAAGAAGAAGAAGAAGAAGAAAATTTACCAGGGGGAAACCAAGCAACCATTACTTCGAATGCAACTTCTAATGAGAAATTGTCTGATAAGCCTCACAAACTTCGATATCCTTGCAAACTTTGTATGGGAGACCATCTTGTTCGAAATTGCTCTAGTATTCCTCAAATCTTAGAAGAATGGTCTTCTCGTTCACATCATCCTGTGTCATCAAATTTTGGAGATCATGTTGGTGACATGCCATCAATTAGTGGTAGTAAATTTCATGGAAAGAAGGGTAAAGTTAAGTTTCCCTATAGGTTATGTGAAGGGAATCACCCCATTCATCTTTGTCCCTATCTGATTTGAATTTGAAACTACTTGTAAATGGTTTGCAAGGTATTCAATTCAGATATATACATAGTTAAAATATGTCCATGTCTTGCAGAAAGAAAACAAATGAAAATTTCAGCTGTTCATGACCCATTCAAGCATAGCATATTTATTTCCTTTTACTATTTAACACACTAAAATGAATTTTTTTCTGCAAAATAAATCAACCACAGATGGAAAAGAAGTTGATAAAGCAGTTCACCCCTCCTGGGCTACGTCTGTTGGGTCCAAAGCTCCCAAATGGGCCTGTCCTTGTTTTAATTAAATGCTCAAATTGAATATACAGCTGAATAGAAGCATCTACAGGTGGAATAGATGGTAAAAATGGATTAAAAACACTTGAATCCTTCAGGATTGACTACTGGTTCACCTCCAATGGATACCTGCAACCCTATACAGTCTTCCCAATATTGGGCCCTAGTGGCTCCTAGAACTTCCACGGCTCCAAAACCTCTGTAAATGACATCATATGGCTATAAGACCTGCACCAATGGCTTCAGAAGGTCGAAAATACCCAAAATCAAAAAAAAAATCGTCCAAAACCGCCTTTCCTAGCCAAAGTTATGGCCAATTAAAGTTTCTCCAGTTTGCCCCTAGAAAAACTCCAGCTAACTGTAGTTGGAGGCCAGATAAGCCTGCCAATTTTGGAGCGGCCACCAAATTTGGCACTCTGCCATTATTCCCGCCAACTTGACTGCAGTTACAATAAATGCGCATGTGACCAAAAATTTCGGTTGGCGGTTAACATTGGATTTCGCGTCGAGTGGTTAGGTTCTAAGCCCATGGTTCTCTGCACATGGTCATATGGTATGGGGGCTGGCCCCCTTCGGGCCCCGCCCAAACTCATTTTAAACTTTAAATATTGTATTTTCCGCCCATATAATAAGAGCTGCTCCCGTGGCCTAACGGTAAGGCGTGGGAGTGTTGTAATGTAGGTTGTGTGTTCAATCCACAGAACTCCCAAATTTTTAAACCATATGGACATACCCTTGCTGACATCACCCAGGGCCACGTGGCAGCCTCCGAGCCTGCCATGTGGTAGCCTGTGATTGGTTGCCGAAAAGGAATATTCCCTGGAATATTCTGTGGAATATTCTTTTTTTTTTAATTTTTTTTGAAAAATTCAAATTTCCAATGTTACTGAGAAATTCTTATTTTTGCCATAACTTTCTCATACGGCGACTGTTTTTCGAACCGTTCATGGCGCCAGAATCAGGAGGACGAGAAATTTCCAGTTGTTCCACTTTGAACTAGTTCTGAGCATTTTAAATTTTGAGCATTTTATGACACTTAGGACATGAGCACCTGATCACGCCTCCCCATTGGGAAGCTTTTGGACCCCAAAAGCCTTCAACTACCTGTTAAAGAGGTGACGGTACATCTCCCTCACTCTGTCCACCTCCATCCACTTTTCCTTGTTTGGTTTGCTGCCTTTCAAACCAACCCGAACATAATCTACACTGCCCCTCCTTGAAGTGCGTGTCCTTCTGTCAAGGATTGTATCTTCTTTCAGCTCATCTAAGAATTTTGGCAAGAAATCTTCTATAGATTGCAGCTGAACATCACTTTCATGATCAACAATCAAAGGAGGTTCATACAAATGTAAGTTCTCCACATTGACAACAGAATACATTTGCATGTAGGAAGGTAAATCTAATTGAAAAGCATTATTTCCAACCTTCTTGAGGATTTTGAATGGACCATAATGAATAAGCTTCAGCTTTTTACCTTCTCCTTGCATCCTTTCCTTACTAATGTACAGCCATACCTCATCCCCTTCTTGAAACTTGTGATCGACTCTATGCTTGTCGTGTCTTTCCTTGTACTTGCCTTGACTCTTCTCAAGATGTTCTTGAATTTGCTGATGTATTTGTTGAATTCTTTCAATGAATGAACGAGCTTTGTCAATATCACTATGTCCCTCAATGGCAACATCTTTCTCAAGAATGAAATCAAGAGGTGATTTTGACAAGTAACCAAAACAAGCTTCAAACGGTGAGGTGTTTGGTACGACTGTAAGCATGTTGTATGTAGTGCAAATGTTCATCCCACAGCTTGGGATTCTTGCTGCAATATCCTCTCAAGAGGTGCACAATGGTTCTGTTCACAACTTCTGTTTGTCCATTTGTTTGCGGATGGAAAGTAGTACTTTTCTTCAAATTTGTGTCCATCATCTCCCATAGGTTGGACCAAAAATTCCCCACAAATCTGGAATCCCTGTCACTAATAATGGAAGTAGGCAAACCAAAGTGAATCCATACATGATGAAAAAATAATTCAGCAGTTTGTTCAGCAATTATAGTTTTCTTACAAGGCATAAGTATACACATTTTGCTGAAACGATCAACTACTACATATAAATAATCATGTTGCTTTCTAGATTTTGACAAACCTCCTACAAAATCCATAGAGATGCTTTCCCATGGTCTAGAAGGTACCGACAAAGGAGTATACAAGCCAAGCTTCCTATTGCTAGGCTTGCTTGTAGCACAAAATGAACATCCTCTTATGAACCTTGAAACAGAATCTACCATGCGAGGCCAATAGCAATACCTCTGTAGATGTGCAACTATTTTGCTCACACCAAAATGGCCAGCAATAAGAGAAGAATGAGCTTCTCTTATGACATTTATTCTCTCCCCCTGTGGTATACACAACTTGCCCAAATGAAACAGCAAATTGTTATGCATGTGATAGTCATTTTCCTCTACATGATTCCCTTTACTCAAGTTAGCATACACATCTTTAAAGTCATCATCAGATGCATATTGTTCTATGTAACTATCATGTACAATGGAATCATTCTTAAGTAAAGCAACAACACCAATAATAGGCCTTGAAAGCATATCAACAACTTTATTCAGAGTACCTTTCTTGTACCTTATTACCAAATGGAACTGTTGCAAGAAGCCCATCCATTTGAAGTGTCGTGACTGTTGTAACTTGCTTTGTGATTGCAAGTACTATAAGGGCTGATGGTCGGTATGTATAACAGTTTCTTTGCCCATTAAATAGTGTTTCCACTTTTTGACGCTTTGTACCAACGCATACAACTCCTTATCATATGTAGGATAATTTACAACATCACCATTAAAAGTTTCAGAATGAAAAGCAATAGGCTTACCATGCTGTAGAAGAATTGCACCCATGGCATAATCACTAGCATCGGTTTGTATCTCAAATGGCTGTCTCAAATCCGGTAATGCAAGGACCGGAGCTGAACTAATCTTCTCTTTCAAAGATTCGAAAGCTTTTTGCTGCTTGCCTCCCCATTGGAAAGCATGCTTCACACTTGTCACTGCATGCATAGGAGCTGCTATAGAAGAGAAGTTAGAGATAAACTTCCTCCAATATTGAGCTGCACCCAAAAAACTTCTTACCTCTGTTATGGATTTGGGAGTAGGCCAATTCGCAATAGCTTCTATTTTAGTAGGATCTATTCTCAAAGCACCTCCTCCTACTATGTGTCCCAAATAAACCAAAGAAGTCTTTCCAAATTCACACTTTGAAATTTTAAGAAATAACTGATTCTTCTTCAAAACATCAAGTACTTTCCTAACATGCATGACATGATCTTCTCTAGACTTTCTGAAAATTAAGATGTCATCTAAGTAGACAATAACGAAATCATCAAGAAAAGGACGCAAGACATCATCCATTACCTGCATGAAAGTTGCAGGTGCATTGCACAAACCAAACGACATCACAAGCCACTCAAAGAGTCCTTGTTTGGTTTTAAAGGTTGTCTTCCCAATGTCACTTTCTTCAATTCTTACTTGATGATATCCATTGCGCAAGTCTAACTTAGTGAAATATCGAGCATCTTTCAGCTGGTCTAGCAAATCATCTATCCTTGGGAGTGGGTAACGATTCTTTACCATTATCTTGTTCAAGACCCTGAAATCAACACACATATGCCAAGTGCCATCTTTCTTTGGAATCAATACAATCGGTGACCCACATGGCGAAGTACTTGGCCTTATGAAACCCTTGTCCAACAAGTCCTTGATTTTCTTCTTTATTTCAACATTCTCCATAATAGACATGCGGTACATGCCTCTGTTTGGAAGATGACAATCTAGATGCAAATGGATTTCATGTTGAATCTCCCTCTTAGGAGGCAAACATATTGGCTCCTAAAACATATCATGATATGCATCAACTACATCATACAGTTCTGACTTAAGTTTTGGATCACAATTGTCAAATGACTCATGATTCACATCAACCTTGGGCTTAATCATAAGAAGAACAAAATTCTTACTTGAATTGACTAGCCTTTTTACCTGTCCTGCATTCACCATCGCTATATTTGTCTTCTTGCGATGAGCTCTAACAATGAACTCCTTGCCATCTTTGAAAAGATGATATTTGTTTTCATGGTGATGAAAGATAGCTTTCCTGTCAAACAAATAAGGACTTCCCAAAACAATTCCTGCTATATCAAAAGGTACCACATCAAGTTCAATTGTGTCAATAAAATGTGCAGTAATTGCAAAGCGCAATGTGCACTTTCTTGAAACTTGTAAATTTGCATCCTTGCAAATCCATCCAAGTGGATATGGCTTCGGATGTGGAACGGTCTCAAGTTTAAGCTGCTTGACCAAGTCCTCTGATATAAGGTTTTCTTGTGACCCACTATCAAAAAGTGTGTCAATTTTAGTATGTTTTGAAATCACCCTCACATGAAACAGTTCAATTCTTTCTTCCTCATTAGGAGCTTGTGCATGACAGTTTGAGGTACTAGTGCTGGCTTGAGTTTCAATTTCTTTTCCCTTCAAGTTTTTCAAACCCATGGCTACAATTTTGGTTTCATCACCTGAATCATCCCCTAAATCCTGTTGTGTAGATGTAGTAGCAGCAGCTTTCTGTTTCCCTTTGGATTTGTTAAATTGAGGTCTTTTTTCAGGATGTAATTTCCAACAGTTTTTCTCCTCATGGCCTGATTTAGAACAATGTTTACAGATCACTTTCTCACTCTCTTGTTTGACAGATGCATTCTTTTTGCCCTTTCCCTTGGAGGTTTTCTCTTTGTTTTTCCCCTTGGGGGGCTTGTTTCTACCCTCTTCAAATGTGTTTTTTCCCCTTGCCTCTAAATGGGTAGCTTGGACACAAACCTTGTCCAGGCTATTAGGGTTAAACATCAAGATGGTGTGTCTAAGGTAGCTATGGAAGCCACCAATGTATTTCAGCAAGGTTTCCTGGGTCTGTAAATCTACCCCTAACAAGAGAGCTCTTCTCCTGAATTCTTGGGTGTAGTCTTGGACACTCTGACCCTTAAGTTGTCTGAAATTTTGCCAATTCATAATGGCTTTCTGCATGTGAGCAAGAGGATAAAACTGCTTTTAAATGGCTAACAGAAATTCAGGCCATGTTAAGGTAACCTTACCAAATTTCTTGATCTCCTCTTTAGTCTTGGCCTCCCACCAGACCAATGCTGCTCCATCCATTCTCAAAGAAGCCAACTGAATCTTGGTGGCATCATCATGCATATTCTGGATCCTCAAGTAAACTTCCAACTGCCTAATCCAGTTGTCAAGCTTTTCTGCATTCACTTCACAATTAAACATAGGTAATTCGAATTTTACATCAAGCTTCAAAAAAGGACTTTTTCCAGAGGATCTATGCTTATGCACAGAAGAAGAAGACGAGGATGAAGAGGAAGAAGGTGACGATGGGGGTGGTGGATCACCATTACCTCCATGTCCTTTCTTGGAATGATCATCATCCTTCTTACCTCCTGAAGAGCCCTCTCCTTCCTGTGGATGTTTGGACCCTTCTCCAGCCAATTTCTCATTTCTTTCTTGATACAATATCCTCACCATTTTAGTGAGGTCCAAGAAAGCCTTTCTAAAGACTCTTTATTCTTCTTTTGGATCCATATCTGTAGGAATTTCTCCTTCATGTGCAGAAATTCTTGAAGCTTCTGCTGAGACTCTTGAGGGTGAAATTGAAGGTGGAGGTGATGGCTCTCTGGCCTTCCTTGACTGAGGATTCTCTCGTTCTCTAGTCAACTGCCCTTCCCCTCTTTTAAGTTTCAACCTGGTAAGCATCAATACTTGCAAGACAGTTAGAAGATATTTGCACAAAACCCTACTCTGATACCAACTTGATCTGAATTTGAAACTACTTGTAAATGGTTTACAAGGTATTCAATTCAGATATATACATATTTAAAAGATGTCCATGTCTTGCAGAAAGAAAACAAATGAAAATTTCAGCTGTTCATGACCCATTTAAGCATAGTAGATTTATTTCCTTTTATTGTTTAACACACTAAAATGAATTTTTTCTGCAAAATAAATCAACCACAGATGCAAAAGAAGTCGATAAAGCAGTTCACCCCTCTTGGGCTACGTCTGCTGGGTCCAAAGCTCACAAATGGGCCTGTCCTTGTTTTAATTAAATGCTCAAATTGAATATACAGCTGAATAGAAGCATCTACACGTGGAATAGATGGTAAAAACGGATTCAGAACACTTGAATCCTTCAGGATTGACTACTGGTTCACCTCCAATGGATACCTGCAACCCTATACAGTCTTCCCAATACTGGGCCCTAGTGGCTCCTAGAACTTCCACGGCTCCAAAACCTCTGCAAATGACCTCAGATGGCTGTAATACCTACACCAATGGCTTCAGAAGGTCAAAAATACCCAAAATAAAAAACAAATTCGTCCAAAACCGCCTTTCCTAGCCAAAGTTATGGCCAATTAAAGTTTCTCCAATCTGCCCCTAGAAAAACTCCAGCTAACTGTAGTTGGAAGCCAGATAAGCCCGCCAATTTTGGAACGGCTGCCAAATTTGGCGCTCCGCCATTATTCCCGCCAACTTTACTGCAGTTACAATAAATGCGCATGTGACCAAAAATTTCGGTTGGCGGTTAACATTGGATTTCGCGCCGAGCGGTTAGGTTCTAAGCCCACGATTCTCTGCACATGGTCATATGGTATGGGGGCTGGACCTTAGGGGCTGGCCCCCTTCGGGCCCCGCCCAAACTCATTTTAAACTTTAAATATTGTATTTTCTGCCCATATAATAAGAGCTGCTCCCGTGGCCTAACGGTAAGGCGTGGGAGTGTTGTAATGTAGGTTGTGTGTTCAAACCACGGAACTCCCAAATTTTTAAACCATATGCACATACCCTTGCTGACGTCACCCAGGGCCACATGGCGACCTCCGGGCCTGCCACATGGCAGCCTGTGATTGGTTGCCAAAAAGGAATATTCCTTGGAATATTCCAAAGAATATTCTTTTTTAATTTTTTTTGAAAAATTCAAATTTCCAATGTTACTGAGAAATTCTTCTTTTTGCCATAACTTTCTCATACGGCGACCGTTTTTCGAACCATTCATGGTGCCGGAATCAGGAGGACGAGAACTTTTTATTTGTTCCACTTTGAACCAGTTTTGAGCATTTTGAATTTTGAGCATTTTACGACACTTAGGACATGAGCACCTGATCACTATCTGGATGAATCCCAAAAAGTGTTGGATAATCATCCTACTTCTCCGTAGGGACTTCCATCTAGTTATTGGAGAATCTCCATTAATCCTTCACTAGTTGATGAACTGACTAGCCCAAATCAACTGTTGGTCAAACCCACTCTCTCTGATTGTGAATCCCATGAGTCTATACCTGACCAATCATAGGTCGAGGAAATAGTTGACTTGATTTCACATTCAGTTAATTGTACCTTTCCCGTAAAGAGTAAGTATGATACTGTTAGCCTTATTGGCATTTGGCCCAAAAATGAATCCAAATATGCTCTTTAAGTCTTCAAAAGACAGCAAAATCCTGCCAAAGATCAAAAACAACGCAGGAGAAGAACCCTTGGTATGGCAGAAAAGCACTATCGGGAGGCCAGAAACACATAAAAACAGTGAAAAGCCAAGTATCAGAGGCATAAACAGAGAATTTCACAGTAGCCGTTTCATCTGGCCAATCAACGGTTCAGATTTGATCGACGCGTCGCAATCGGCGAATTAAGGGCATACCGAGTGGAACTTGCGATGGAAATCAGCGATGCAATGTGGACCATCGATCAAGTGCACAGATCGACAGCCCACATCGCGTCGCAAGATCGCTATAGGAGATTAACAAAGCATGCTATCAATGGCTCGGGGCATGAGCGATATGCGATTGCAGTCAGATCGCATTGATATATTGCATTGGAGACCATGGAGCGGGGCCTATGCACATTTATATGTGCAACCCAATGAAATTCTAAAGATTATTTCATAATATTTTAGGTCCATAGAAAGTCCATTTTCAATACATTTTGCAGTTTTTCGTTACTTAACGAAATACAAAGGGAACCTTGGATCAGCACCGATGTGATAAGACCCACACCCGAAAGGGTTCGGGAATGAAAATATATTTATTTTCAGGTCCACCAAAGCCATTTTTTAATGTAATTCCAGTGTTTTTTACGTATTTCAAAATACAAAGGGAAGATTGTAACAGGCCATGTGCGACGTGTGATAGCGATCCATAGGGTGGACTCGATAGAGGAATAGGCCATATTTAAGGATTTTTGAAGTCTGAAATAAACAGAGATGGGCGGGATTTTACAGTATTGTAGCATTCCTCTGTGTTAACAGAAAGGGGCTGATTGAATGGATTTCAAAAGCCCAAAAACCCATTTGGTTATGATACAGGCGGCCACCATCCTTAGAGGCATTGTGCAACAATATCTACATGCCAAAAAAGGGATTCAGCCGGGAGACAACGATTGGTGGACAGAGGCTGAAAAGGGAAAAAGAACAGCATGATGGAGCCCGAAACAGAAGTAATCATGGAGCATCAACAACACAACACAGTCGAATCAACCCAAAGAGATCATGGAGCATCACTGGCATAAGCGAGCTCCCAGAAAACGCAGCCAACTACCAGAATGCAATTACTCTGATGTCAGAAGAAGAAACCTCTAAGCCCATGCATGCCTAATCATGGCATCAGTTTCTTGAAAAGACAGAGAGGATAGATTAAGACACTCCGAGCCTTTGAGAGCTCAGGAGCATTGTAAAATGCCTATAAATGGCTGAAAGTTAGAAGTAATAGAGGTTCAACTTTTGGAGACTGTGGATACTTTATTCCTTGCAGTGTCTCATCTTCATTCCATTAATACAAGCTTCTTTTGTTGTTACATGTTGAATTCCCATTTTCTCCTCTATCCTAAGCTTGCAACTTGGATAGTCTATTCATGATTTCTTCTGTGTCTAATGCCAGGTAACTATCATCTTATCTCTGCATTGATAATTTGGATTTGCAATTGAATATGTTATTCATGTTTTCTTCTATGTCTAATGCCAAATAACTGTCATCTTATCTCTGCGTTGATAAATTATATTTTCAAGCTTCATTTAGTTCCTATAGCTAGCCATCCATATATGTTTATGTATGCATCTACCGGTACAGTTATTATTCTCCATCTGTTCATTGAATCTATAAACTATTGAGCATTAGTGGTCTAAAGCCTTGTCAAGTTGAGGGTGTTCATGCATGTATGGAGTGAAAATAGATTTGAAACGATTATCTAGCTTGATCCAGACCTTCAGAAATTCCAATAGTTCTGAAAACAATATTGAAGATTATATGTTACTAGGCATCTCCAAGCTCCAACCTAGGAGAGTTTCCTGGAGTGATAACATAATTGGTGTTGTTTCCAGGGAGAGGAGACTGAAGCTTAGCTTCCCTTGGAGACGACAGAGATCCAGCTTTGATGATATACAAAGTATGGACACTTTTTTGGTTGTAATAATCTATTTGGTGACTCTACTGAAGGGTGAACCTCTTGGAGACTCCACTTCATAGTTCTAGCTCAGTTTATGAGGCATACTTGAAGAAATCCTCAGAAGCCACACGCTAACCCTGTATCTGATCCTGAAGAAATCATCAAAGAAAGAAAGGTATTGCAAAAAGGTGCATCAAGTTCAGGTAAATCTAAACAATATTCTATACCTCTACAAGAAAATCATGTAATAGAAAAAATACATGTTGAGAGTATAGTTTCTAATACTAGCAGTGAAGGAAAAATCTCAAAGATTTATAAATCTCCTTATTCTTTAGTTTCTTCTTTTGTTGTATGTCCAAAGGAAACCTCGCCTCCTATCCATCATACTCCTTTAGTCATATCAATCACTCCTCAACCCTCTGTCATTCAAACTTCCAGTACCCTTATAGCCACCATAACTATGGCAGGCCCACAAACACCTACCAAAATGGAAAGAATCATAGCTGCTAGGTATGGACCTCTAGTATTGCTCACTCCTTTGAATGCCATTCCTACTGGAGAATATCAGAAGTATATGCCTAAGTTCACTGGGACTGAAGGTGCTACAGCTAAAGAACATCTTGAATCATTCTATAGCTATGTTGATAACCTGGACATTAGTGAAGATGATGTCTAGATGAGAGTCTTTGTCCAACGTCTAGATGGAGAGGCTAGAAAATGGTTCAGAGAACTGACCCCAAGATCTATAGCAGATATTGAGGCTTTAGATGATGCATTCCTAAAGCATTGGGGGGATAAGAAGGATCTACTCTACTACCACACCAAGTTTGGAAACTTAAAGAGGGAAAATGGTGAGTTGCTTTCTGATTTTAATAAGATGTTTAACCACATGTACAACAAGATACCAGTTGAAGTAAAACCCACCACTACCTCTACTAGACTCATCTATGCCAGTGCCTTTGATTCTTACTTCTATTTACTATTGAGGGAGAGGCAATGTACTACCTTGGCTGATATGCAAGATGCAGCCTTGGAAGTAGAATCAAACATCATGGCTGCAGAGAAGCTCAAGGGGAATGTTAATAGAAGGAGACAGAGGGGCAAGTCCTCATCATCCTCAGATCCCAAGATAGATAAAATGACCAAGATGATAGAGTCATTAGCTTCTGAGATCTCCAAATTAAAGGTTGAGCAGCACCCTGGGAGAGGAAGAGTTCCTAGCACCTTTTCTCCTAGAGATCCAAATCCATATAGAAGAACCAATGAGCAGTTGCAGATTCTGCAAAGAAAAAAAGATGCTAATGAAGACCAAAGGGTGAAGCCCCCTTTCCAGAATGCAGTCATGGAAGAAAAGTAGTTTGAAGAAGATGATGAGATCCATTGTATGGAAGACAAAGGCAGTGCCTCCTTTTTTACCTTAGCTGCCTATGAAAATTCATTATTCAATGACCAGATCAGCCAAGAGTGGGACGGTGAAGTTGTTCTACAAACTGAATGTCAACAAAAATATAATCTGAGGTTGAAGATGAATAATGCCAAGGAAACTCCTGTTCAAAGATTTGTTGTCCCTACAATACAGCAGGATAATAAGTAGAACCAATCGGCAGTTTATCCCATCATCATCAAAGCTCCAGCTCACGAGGTAAGAGGCCTTGACAAGTCTCCTTCTCCTTTCAGTTTTCAATCAGAAATTTAGAAGCTAAGAATACCTATACCTCTGATTGAACTAGTGAAGAATGAGTCCTTCAATAAATCTATCCTCAAGGCCCTTGAGCCTAATTCCATCCAAGCCTCCACCGACTATGTAAATCTGTAAGATGATAAACTAGTTATTGTTGTCAGCCCAATGATTGAAAATTATGAGGACAGCTCCCCATCATTCTGTCTCTCTGACTATTCATGATAAAATCCTTCACAACTGCCTTCTGGAAACTGGGGCCAGACATAATCTAATGCCCAAGGCTATCATGGATGAGCTGGGTCTGGACATTACCAAGCCTTATCATGACCTGTTTTCTTTTGACTCTAGAAAACTGAAATGTTTGGGATTAATAAAGGATCTAGCCATCACCTTGTCTCGGCTACCCATGAAAAGCATGATGATGGATATTGTGGTAGTAGATGTACCCCCCAAGTTTGGCATGTTGCTTTCCAGAGGCTGGATCAAGATATTAGGTGGAACATTGAAAAAGGATCTGTCCTATGCTACTGTCCCAATTTTTGGAGGTGAAAATAGGAGATTGTACAAAGAGTCTCAATTGGCTTATATCATCAGTAATGAGAAGAATCCCACTAATAATCCCATTTATGCTATCGACACTGATTTTGGAACTTGTTTTCTTCAAATTGAAGAATCTTAGTTGGCCTCCATGCAGCTTAAGAAACCAGTTTGCTAGATCACAGAGGAAGAAGGCCCATAGATTTAGGACATGTTCTTTGATGGAGCTTTCTCTAAGGAAGCTGCAGGGGCAGGTGTAGTCCTTGTGTCCCCCACACAGGAATGCATTCATTTATATTTCATATTAACTTTTCAAGTCACAAATAACACAGTAGAGTACGAAGCCTTGATGTTGGGCTTAAACGTTGCTAAAGAAATGGGCATCAAAGGTCTGAAGGTGTTTGGAGATGCAGACCTTATTATTTAGCAAGTCAACAAAACTTTCCAAGCAAAGCATCCAAGGCTGAAAGCATACAAAGATAAGGTGAAGTATAGACCATCTCTACCTAACAATGTTAAATACTGGAAATGTTTTGAAGAAGATCATGAATTAGTAGGATTTTACAAGTCTTTAATGAATTTGTTGAAATGCACATTGACCAAGAAAAATAAACCTTTGATAGAAAGGTAAAATGGGACAATTTTTAGTTTGGCGACTGGGTTCTCAAATGGGATGCATTGAAGAAAAAGAAGGGAAACGATGGTAAATTTGATGCCTTATGGACAGGTCCATTTTTCATCGCTCAAGTTCAGATGAGCAACATTTTCATTTTGCACAATTTAGAGGGTGAAGGTGTTTTTTGTAGCCCAGTCAATGAGCGATTCTTGAAATTTGATTTCATTTAAGGCTTTAAAGCCTTGGTATTGTAAATACATTTTTTCAGTTTTTATTTTTTTGCAAAATAGACTCCATGCCCAATGGAACACTAGGAAGAAGATTTGATTTTGGTTTAACAGGAAAGGCATTGTTCTGTAGTTCTTGAAACCTCACAAGAAGGCTTTCATCCCCAGAAGGAGCCAGTGTTAGCCTTGTTGGTATTTGGCCCAAAAATGAATCCAAATATGCTCTTTAAGTCTTCAAAAGATAGCAAAATCCTACCAAAGATCAAAAACCAGTGCAGGAGAAGAACCCTTGGAATGGCAAAAAAGCACTATCGGGAGGCCAGAAACACATAAAAACAATGAAAAACCAAGTATCAGAGGCATAAATAGAGAATTGCATAGCAGTCATCCGATTTGGCCGATCAACGATCCAGATCTGATCGGTGGGTCGCAATCGACAAAGGAAATCGACAAATTAAGCGCAGACCGAGTGGAACTTGTAATGGCTATCAGCAATGCAATGTGGACCGTTGATCAAGTGTGCAGATTGACAGCCCACATCGCGTCACAGGATCACTATCGGAGATTAACGAAGCACATTATCAATGGCCCGGGGCATGAGCGATATTCGATTCTGATCAGATCGCATCACTATATCGCATCGGAGCAACACCATGGAGTGGGGCCTATGCACATGTATATGTGTGACCCGATGAACCAGACCTGACGGTATTCTAAATTAGATTTTTGGGATTCAATTGCGTTAAGCAAGTCATTCAAACGTATGACCATTTCCATGAGAGGTAGTCGTAACTGACTAATTTCTCATGATTTTTGAATAGTTCACTTAGCACTCATTGCATCGGGTGATGCTCACAGGGGTGAAGAAGTGGGATTGAAACTAGTGAAATGTGGAGAACGAATCACATAGCATCAATCATCACTTCTAAATATTATTTCATAATATTTGAGGTCCGCAAAAAGGCCATTTTCAATACATTTTTGCAGTTTTTCATTACTTAACGAAATACAAAGGGAACCTTGGAGAAGCGTCGATGCGATAAGACCTAGACCCAAAAGGGTTCGGGAATGAAAATATATTTATTTTCAGTTTTGCCAAAGCCATTTTTTAATGTATTTCCAGTATTTTTTACGTATTTCAAAATATAAAGGGAAGATTGTAATAGGCCATGTGCGGCATGTGATAGTGACCCAGAGGGCATACCCAATAGAGGAATAGGCCATATTTGAGGTCTTTTGAAGTCCAAAATAAACAAAGATGGGTGAGATTTTATAGTATTGCTGCATTCCTCTGTGTTAACAGAAAGGGGCAGATTGAAGGGATTTCAGAGGCCCAAAAACCTATTCGGTTATGATACAAGCGGCCACCATCCCTAGAGGCATTGTGCAACAATATCTACATGCCAGAAAAGGGATTCAGTCGGGAGACAATGGTTGGAGGACATAGGTTGGAAAGGGAAAAAGCATAGCATGATGCAGCCCGAAACGGAAGAGATCATGGAGCATCAACAATGCAACACAGCCGAATCAACCCAAAGAGATCATGGAGCATCGCTGGCATGAGCGAGCTCCCAGATAGCATAACCAACTACCAGAATGCAGTTACTCTACTGTCAGAAGAAGAAACCTCCGAACCCATGCGTACCTAGTCATGGCATCAATTTTTTGAAAAGACATAGAGGACAGATTAAGACACTTTGAGCCTTTGATAGCTCAGGAGCATTGTGAAAGGCCTATAAATGGCTGAAAGTTAGAAGTAATATTGGTTCAACTTCTGGAGACTGTGGATACTCTTTTCCTTGCAGCGTCTCATCTTCAATCTAGTAATACAAGCTTCTTTTGATGTTACATGTTTACTTCCCATTTTCTCCTCTGTCCTAAGCTTCCACTTGGATAGTCTATTCATGATTTCTTCTGTGTCTAATGCTAGATAATTGTCATCTTATCTCTGCATCGATAAATTGGATTTACAATTGAATAGGTTATTCATGTTTTCTTCTATGTCTAATGCCAGATAACTGTCATCTTATATATGCGTTGATAAATTAGATTTACAAGCTTCATTTACTTCCTGTATCTAGCCATTCATATATGTTTATGTATGCATCTGCCGGTACAATTAGTATTCTCCATCTATTCATTGAATCTATAAACTATTGAGCATTAGTGGTCTAAAGCCTTGTCAAGCTGAGGGTGTTCATGCATGTATGGAGTGATAACAGATACTACTCAGGTTCTTTTCATTTCTTTAGATTCCAATGAGCTTGGAGGCAACCCTCCTGTTCCATCAAGACAGGGGGAAAATCCTCCCATTGTCATAACTCAAGGGGGAAATTCTCTTATTCTTATGGTACCCCCTCCAAGTAGTCTGGTCACTTCCTTTGATTGGATTCGACTAGCAAGATGTCATCTTCCTTCTTATGTTCCTTTCTAGATCATAGTACAGGTTTGTAATATGGTTGTACCTAGCACTATTATAGATGAAGGTGCATCAGTGAGTATCATTTCCTCCACTGCTTGGCAAGCACACAGTTCGCCACCACTTGTGCCTTTTACCCAGAATCTATTGGATTTTAACAGAGGAACTAGTCAACCATTAGGGATCCTTCCTCAATTACCTATTACTTTGGGAGGAATTTTTTTTTTTTTTTTATCTCAATGTGATGGTAGTCCTAGGACCTTTAGATTACAATTTACTTCTTGGGCGTGACTATTTTTATGACATGGGAGATATTGTTTCAAAACTCTTTTGAGTGATGTGTTTCCCGCATGAAGGTAGAATTTTCGTTGTTGACCAGCTTTCATTTCTCGGTCCAAATATGGCTTCCAATCAACCATCTTCCCTAAATGGTCCTTTTGTCCCAATGGTATCTTGTCCACCATGGGTCAATTATGTGGAAACTCTTCCATGCCTACATCAACTGACGATCAATTCCGTGATGTTGTGCATTATGTACTAGGGGCATTGAAACGAGATCTCTCTAATGGATTCCTTGCTATGTATCCCTTCCAGAGAATTGTTCACCCATCTGATGAGAACCTCTTATAAGTCATAACCTCTTATGGGTCGTGATCAAGGAATATGAGGATAGTTCCTGGTCTTGTTTCAACCTCGTTAAAAAATGAAACAAAGGTGTGAGAAGATTTACTTGTCGTGTGTCAGGCTTGTTAAAGAAGGAAACAAGGAATATGAGGATAGTTCTTGGTCTTATGTCAACCTTGAAAAAAAATGAAATAAAGGGTGTGAGTATAGTTCCTTTTCTTGTTTCAAACTTGTTAAAAAATGAAACAAGGGTCATGAGCATATTTCCTTGTCTTGTGTCAAGCTCGTTAAAAAATGAAACAAGGTCCCCTGGAGCAAAGTTCCAACTCGAGTCTTTCAATTGATCTCGTATATGAATGTTCATCCCATCCACCTGATAGCCATGAATATTCTACTTAGGTGAATGCAATGAAGCTTGGGGGGCATGCACCTAAAATTGAGTCATCATGTTGGGGGCATGTAAACCAATCTCACGCATAGTTTTTTGTTTCAAGCTTGTGTAAAAATGAAACTAAATCCAAACATAGTTTTTCGTTTCAAGCCTGTGTAAACATGAAACTAAATCCAAGCATAGTTCCCTATGTTATCACCTAGTTTGAACCTCAGGCTAAAGGAAGGCAATGATAGGGTAACCACAAACCACACTTAGCCAAGTAGCTAGCCCTACTAGGCCAGGAGAGGGCTCTCTCTGTAAGGATATCAACCGAGATGATTGGATCAAGAAATGATATTAGGCTAGGTATAGTAGCACAAGGTTTGATTTTTATTTTGAAAGGTTTTACTGGATCAGGAGGAGCCAAACAGTTAGGGAAAGGAAATTAGGTAAACATTGCAGGGTGTTCGATGGGGCAAGGTAGGAACAAGGTTCAACACTCTAGGCTTTTGATGGGTGAGGTGATTCAAGACAGGTGAGAAGCTAGAAATAGCATGTGAGCAACATGGATCCTTCCTAAACTGAAGAAAACGTAAACTGTGAATATTTTCCCAAAACAGAGCATTAATATTATGGATTCTACCGATCAACTTGAAAACATCCATTTAAAAGCAATGAAATGATTGATGAAGTAAAAATAACATTTTAACATATGATCACAATAGAGAAAACTGAACTGAACATCATACCACATGGATCCCAAAGAAATAGCTACAATATTTCATTAATCTCCTGCTAAAACTGATACAAAATGATGTTTACTCAAAGCATAAGCATCCCAATGAGTCCAACTTGTAAAATGGCTGAGAAAATACATAATATAGGCCAACAACAAACTCATCCTAGGCATCAGGGGTCGAATCCATGACTGGAGGAGCAGTTGCAAGAAAGTTTTAACTAATAGTTGGAGTGTAGGGTGGTCAAAGTGACTCATCCCTCACTCTAGCAAACTTATTCATTACATGCCACATGGGCCATATAACTGATGTATCTACCCTAGGTAAAAGTAAAAACATGATAATTACATCATCTAGATCAATTACATATGTAAAACTTGAATTTCCCATAGATAAAATTCAACCTGGGATGAAACAATGAAAATTGTGGAAAACTGTCAAACGCGCAGTGACCTTGTTAAACGCGCAATGACCTTGGTCAAACACGCAATGTCCTCTTCAAGTTGACTTTTGACTATATTCTTGATGTCCAAATATAGCCCAAGATAGATCCTTAGAAAGCTTATCCGGTCCAGTTTCCAAAAATGCCCTTGGTTTTCCAAAATGAGCTTTATTTAACCCTCCAAAATTGCAATCCCCATGACTGCTGAAACAGGTAGCGACCAAGCCAGAAAAGAGGTAGAAAGGTGATTTTTTGGTAGTTTTTGACCCTTTTGGCTACCAATTTTGCTCCACATTCTTAGAAAAAGTACAGGGTGCATGTCCTCATCATTATGAATCCAAAAATTCTAACCATTTACTCATTGGATTCCCCAAAAAGAAGCACAGCATCCTAGGTGTTGTGCGTTTAAGCATGTTGACTGTGCCAAAATTTCTTCAAAAAACATAGCAAAACACATCTTGCTAAAATTGTTCAAAAATGGCCAAAATTGGTGCGCTGACAGATGGCTATATGTTTGAGGCATGGAGTGATGCCTTGATAAGGATATCCAACCTCTTTTTCTCCTCTTGCTTGGTCAAAGCCTCAATTTTTGCATGAGTTCAATTGAGTTTGGCTCTTGCAATTTTGTCTCTCATCGCATAGCACTTCGCCATCCTTCTTCAAATATCATTGTCCTTCTTGACCTTTCCTAGGAGGTTCTCCAAATGATCATTTACCTTCTCAAGCCAATATTCTCGGTTTTCATTTACCATCTTGGCAAATTGCTCATTCAAGGTTAGATGATTGACCATTTCTTCCTCCCTTTTCCTTTGCTCCTCCAAGGCTCTTTTTAGGCCTCTAGTCCTTGGTCTTTCTTAGCACCTGTTCATCAAGTGGCTCATCATAATGCCCATATGCCTCATCAAGTAAGGCCTTTTCCTTTTCAACCTCTCTCTTTTCCTTTCTGAGTTGAATCTCCATGAGCTCATTGTTTACCTCAAATTTCCTATTTTCCTGCTCATAGTAGGAAATGATCCATTTGGCCCTTTGCAAGTTGACCTCGAGCTCTCCTATGAGTGCATTCTTCTCCTTGATGACAATAGTTGTGCTTTTACTATCATCATGTTCATCTGATTCAACTAACTGAAAATCATGCTCTATCTCATGGAGGTCTTCCTCCTGCTGCTGGACCTTTGCCTCTACAACTTTTTCCTTACCCTTCTGTACCTGCTTTTGTTGATGAAGAAGGCAAGGCCCCTCACACAGTTAGTGGGGCAAACACTTTCCTATGCCATCTTTCATAGGTATGTGCCAAGGTACCTAAACCAACCCTTTTGGGCTTGCTGCTCTCACCATGCTCAATATGCTCTTGCTCAGTTCCTTTATCTCTTCCAGGTGAATGAATAGGCTGATGAAATGGTGATGATGGAGGTGATGGTGTGGCTGACTCATGAGATGAAGATGAATGATGTATAGGCTGAGGTGGAGGAATGGAGGTGGGTGGATGAGAGGATGAAGGGGCCTCTTGGCCATGCTGAATAGGTGGGATTGTGAAAACCTCATTGGATATGAAAGTGTCCCATGCAATGTTAAGATGATCAAGGCAGTGTAGGACTATCATTTTGATGAGAGAATGGTGAAATATGGTCTACATTTGATGATCATGATCTTTCCTTCGGGTAATGTATGACATCTTGTTGATATCCCGGTAATGATAGTAGCGCAGATTGAGAATTCTGACTCTTGTAAAATGCATGAGTAACCAAATATGATAGGAATAGATCCTAGAAAACCTGCCCTCACATGTGAAGTACTTCATGATGATTTACATCATAGGAACATATCTGTCTAGGAGGTAAGAGAAAGGAAAAATCCTCCTTCTTTCATTCTTATGGCTGGCTTTAAGATATGGCTCATAATAGCAATATTCCAAATCTTCCTATTTAAACCACTTTTCCCCAACATCTTGGATCCCAGTAGCAGCTGATATGATAACAGAAGATATGGTAAAAGTGACATTGATAAAGGTTTCTTAATTGTCATGGAGGTTGATAACGAACTACCTGGTCAATTCAGAATGATGATGTGTACTTTCCACCTTCTCACAAAACTCAAAACAGCATATATGTTTAAAGGTTGTGATAGTGATGGGAGATTCCATGAGCTCTCTAGTATTGGTTGGTTCATATCTAATGATTTTCCCTCCTTTTTTATATTTCCTCCTCTGTTGTTTTTCTCCATCACTCTGACTCGTGTTCTTCTTCTGCCATGATTTGTTGTTGTCAAAACCCTAGGGAAATGGTAGAATGGACTGTGGGTATGGGAAATGTGGAATGATGTGAGGAGAGATGATGAGGAGGAGATGGGGATGTGTGGAATGAGGGAGGTGATAGAGGATAGTTGTTAAGTGAGGGGGAATAGTAATGAAAGCTAGGAAATGTGATTTGAGATGGTGGGAATGTATTACTAGGGTTTGATCTTAGGAATAACAAAAAACAACTTAAACCCTATGTAGGTGAATAATGGAGGGAAGGAGTGAGTAAATTTTCCACCAACCTAATTTTATGAAGTATATGATGACCAACTTGGAAACTTGGTGGTGATGGAGGGTTTCTAGCACGTTTTGGCTCCTTCCAGGTGAACATGCAGTGACCCAGGAAAAGGCACAACGACTTGGTCAAATGCGCAACGACCTCTACGGGAGCGTACTGCCACTATAAATTACATTGTAAACTCTTGAAAACATGTAGCAACTAGGCTAAACGCGTAGTGACCCTGCTGAATGCATACTCTTGCTTTGTTTTGCCCAATTTCACCTTAAAATCACCAATTTTGTTTTTCTAAGGAGTTGTGAGAGTGCTAGAGTGCAAATGAGGCTTTCATGAGTGTCTTGAGAGGCTTTATACTTGAATTGACTTTAATTTATGAGTTTGCATACCCACTTTCTAAAGTTCTTTGTCATTTTCAAATTCTCACTTTAATGCCTTTTTTACTTTCTGACCTTTTTTGATCTTGACAGGTGGATGATGCTTTGATTGAATTGATTTCTTCAATGGTTTCATTTTCTTGCAATAAGGAGAAATTCCTGGGGTAGCTGGGAACACTTATTACATGAAATGACTTGAATTACATCAAAAATATAAATCAACTAAAATACTCTGTTTTCATCTCAAAAACATGTTTTTGAGATGAAAATTACATTAGTGAAATAAGATCTTTGTACAATAACCATGACTTATTAGCAATCACTCTTTATTTATTGGTCATCCTCATACCTTTTTTGCCCTTTATATACACTTGAAATTATGCTTTTGACCTTAGAAATGAACCCTAAGACCTAATGAAAATACAACTGCCTTGACTCTAAAACAAAAACATAAATGAAACCATAACTGAATACAACATGGAAATGGTTCGACAAATGTACCTCATGAGGGAAAATTTTATTATCTGAGAAGAAGACAACCATCAGTGTACCATTTTGACATGACATAGTGGAATGATCCAAAAAATTCAGTATGAGACACCTAAAATGAAAATGCAAAGAGTAGATTTGATCCCTGATGGAAGTATGCAGATACTGACACTAACATTGGCCTTATTGGGGATGGCATCGCCTTGGAGGTGTCAAGAACACTATAAACCAAGTGCCTAGCTGATTGGGCCAATATGGTCAAACAAATGAAAGACTGAAAACCTTTTTTGAAATTTTTGAAAAATGACTCAATACAAACTGAAAACTAACTCACAACTGACTCTAGATTGACTCAAAAACCAACTAAACAATGCACAAAGCATTTAAGTTTTATAGCCTTCACTTTGGGCCCCAAGCTCAAATGAGATTGTAATTCAAAACTTGCAAGGAAAGCAAACTGGTATACACAATGACAATGAACAACTTCAGCAAGCTGCATAAAAAATAGTAGTTTTTCAGGAGCCTACAATTCACTGGCCCTCTTGAGCATTCTTGACCATAGATTTCATTTAATAAAAATGCATTCTATCCTCAATAGGCTGAGATTTTATAAGGTCCTTTCCATAGATTGTCAAACTTACCATGCTTTCCTTTTTCTTCATTTGTGCATCCCATCACAACACTACATCTTCCAGCTCAAACTTTTCTACCTTGGTTTTTTGGTCATAAATTTTCTATATCTTCTCTTGTAGTCGGAAAGTGTTTTGAGAAACCTCTTCCCTTGTTTGTTGAAGGTGAATCATTTGATTGATCTGGCGCTGAATATCATCTTCTTCACTGCCAGCTTCTGGAAATAATCTCATGACTGGCACTGCAAGGGATGTGGGAAACATTATATCAATACCATAAACCAATTCAAAAGGCAACATACCTATTGATTTCTTGCTGCTCACTCTATTGGCCCTCATAACATTGACGAGCTTTCGATGCCAAATCTTTTTGTTTGCCTCCAACATCTTCTTAATAATGTTTACCAAGGATTTATTTGAAGACTTAGTTAGTCCATTGCCTTGTGGATAGTAGGCCGTGGAATGACCCAATGTGATGTTGTATTTGTTGCAAAACTCAACCATTCTATTTGACTTAAATGTTGTTGCATTATCTATAATAATCTTGTGAGGGAAACCAAAACGAGACAAGATATTGGACTCTAAAAACTGAATGATTACCATGTCCATACCTTGCCTTGTTGGAATGGCTTCAATCCATTTGTTGAAGTAATCGATAGTTGTAAAAGTCCATCTGTGTTGTGCTGATGATGTAGGATGAATTTATCCTATGAAATTAAGCCCCCACTGCTGGAATGGTGCATTAACCACAACTAGTTTCAAAGGAAGAGGAAGCAGCTTCCTTTTTCCCTAAAAAACCTAACATTTGTGGTAGCTCATGACTTTTTTATACAACTCTGAAAACAAAGATGGAAAATAATACCCTGCTCTCAAGATTTTGTTAGTTGTTGTTTTCCAAAACAAGTGACCCCTACAATCTCCTCTACAAAAATCATTCATTACCTATTGAGATGCATTTTCCACCAAACAATTAAGAAGAACCCCTCCAAGATATTTCCAATAGAGAGCACTATCTAAAATGCAAAAATTTTCAGACTTCAGCTTTAGTGATCTACCTTTACTTTTTGACATTCTAGGAGGAGGAGAAAGATGTTGAAGAACATATACTATATCAGAATACCAAGGTGAGTTGAGAAACATCTCTAATACCTGAATGAGTGTGCCACCATATTTGTCATCTGACATTGCTGCAATACGATTTATGTTCAGAGCACGAAGATTCGACTCAACCATAATTTTTTCCAAGCCTTGACCTTTGATCAGTTTCGTGGGATTAATCTCAAGATCATACTCTAACATCACTGTTATCCACTTACCTCTTCTTCCCTACGGATCATTTTGCATGAGGACATATTTGACAACCTCATTGGGAACATATGCTATAGTATGTGAATGCAGAATGTAAACTCGAAAATCCTTCAATGCCTTTATAAGAGCCAAATCTTGTTTCTCAATAATGTTATAGCGCAAAGAAGCATCTCTGATAGTCTGACTGAAAAATGCAAATGGTCGTTCCACCTAATCCTTCTTTTGCATCAACACCGCAGCCAAAGTGTGCTCAGATGCAAATGAAAATATAATAAAGTCATGAGTATAATCAGGACTAATAAAAACAGGGGCTGTGGTCAAAGCAAGCTTTACCAAGTTAAAGGATTTCATGGCATCTTCTATCCATTTCACAGTGTTGTCCTTCTTCAACATATTAGTTAACTCATGCAAATGTTTAGCCAAATTTGGTATAAATCTAAATAAGAAGTTCATCTTACCATTGAAGGCTTGCATCTCCTTTTTGTTGCGCAGAAAGTCTATTCGTTGGATTTCCTCCACCCTAGAAGGATCAATGTGAATACCGTCTTTAGAAATTATATGACCAAGGAGTTTACCTTCCTCCATGGCAAAAGGACTCTTCTCTAGATTTAAAGAAATTCCGAACTCCCTGCATTTTTGGAAAACAATCCTTAGGTGGTGTAAATGCTCATCATTAGAACCAGAAAATATTGTCGTGTCATCTAAGTAAACCATTAAGAAAACATCCTTCTCGTTAGCGAAAGCTATATCAATGGCTCGCTAAAAAGTGGCCCCAGCATTCTTCAGCCCAAATGGCATCTTGGCATACTGAAAATCCCCCATGGTGTTGTGAAGGCAGTTTTGTCTTGGTCCTTTTCGTGCACCAAAATATGATTGTAAGCTGAGTAGCCATCTAGTAGTGACATCTGTGATGCTTCAACTACTCTTTGCAGAATATGGTCCATTTTAGGAAGAGGATAATTGTCTTTCAAGGATACTTTATTTAGGCTCCGGAAATCAATGCACAACCTTACCTCTCCAGTCTTTTTTTGTACCAAGACCAAATTTGAAACCCAATCAGAGAATCTAATTGGAACAATGATACTAACTTTAAATAATTTATTTACCTCTTTCTCGATGGATGGCAGTAGCTTTGGATTGATCCTCCTCAACTTTTGTCTAAAGGGTTTTTTATCCAGCTTGATAGGAATGGTATGTTGAATGATGTTCTTGTCATATACTTTCAAATCTGAGTAATCCCACTCAAAAACATAAAAAAAATTAGAAAGCAACTTAATGTTTTTGATAACTTAACAAGCTTGGGCTGGTCCGTTGTTCCAATTTTTACATATTCAACTCCTTTGTCAGTAGGAATCAAGGTTGGTTTTCTTGCCACATCATCTTGATCAAACAACTCCTCTAAAGGTATAAGACCTCTAGGAATAACATTATCCTTCAGGTGTAAAACATCCATCTGATTTATCTCAATGTCTTGTTCATTAGAATCACAAACATCATCAATAAAAATATTCTTAAACTTCCCTTCATTCTGCAAAACTGAATTAATTTTATTGTCATCCCAAAAAACTAGCCAATATCTCAGATTATCAGGAACAGTAGGCCTATGTTTGACATGAATTTCAAATTTATTGCTAGAATTCATTGGAATTTTCAGATTGCTCGCTGTTGTAGCAAGTGAATCAGCTATGATGTTTTGACTTCTCGGCACCTGTCAATGTGTATTCTAGAAACATTTTCAAGATATCCAGGATTGCATTCCTATAATCTCTCATCCGTGGATGCTTTGCTTGATATTCTCCTTTGACTTATTTAATCACTAGCTCGGAATCACAATAAATAGAAATCCTTTTCGCACCCAGCTTCTTCAAAATCTTTAGACCTGTAATTAATGCCTTGAACTCCGCTTCATTGTTAGAGCAATCAAAAGCTAATTGATAGGAACACACTCTAACATTACTTGGAACTTTGTCTAGCTGAAAAATAGGAGTTCGAATCCAAATTCTAATACCTGCACCACCTTTACCCAAAGCACCATCGAAGTCCATGCTCTAAAGGCTGTCTTCGTCTCTCAGATGTTGGAATTATGCTTTTGTTTTGATCTTACCTTTGCTACTTGCTTCATTTTTCTATTATTCACTAACTTTCTACTCCTGTGGAGGTTGCTCAGAAGGAATTGCTGTTTTTTCCTTTTCTTGATTAAGAACTGCTCTAAAATTTTCAGAAATTTCTTGTACATCATCTACTTCTATGAGCTGAATATCTACATCATTCAATCCACTATCAATGTACAAAAAAAAGACTCTAAATCTATATGTACAACATTTATTGGAGATTTATGGGCTTCTCTTTACTATTGATCAGATATTTGATCTTCTTTTCCTGGTACAGCTTCCTCAATTGACCGAAACAGGGATTGTAGCATAAGAGAAGTCAAGTTGTAAAGTGCCTTTGAGTTTGGCTCCCCACGATCTAGACAACAACATATCAAATCGAGGTGGTATATCAGCTACTACCACGTCCATCAAGACATTCTTGGCTAGGATTTGATCTAAGGAAACCACCAAATCTTTGATGAGACCAATGCAAAAAACTCTACCAGAATCAAATGAGTACAAATCATGATATTTTTAGGTGATATCCAGGCCTATCTTTTCCATGATAGCCTTGGGCATCAAATTTTGGGAATCTCTGGAACCAATCATAGCATTGTGAATAATATACTCATGAATTCTAAGACTCAAATAAAAGGGCGGGACTTCGCTATCTTCTAGCTGACCTTCCTCAACATTCACCATGTCAGACAAAGGAGCAATTTGCAGTATTATAGACACATGATATTTGTGATTTCTATTCTTAACAAGCTCAGTGAAAGGATTGGACACTTTCAATTTAGAAATTTCACTTTATAAATTAAAAGATGTGACTTTTTCTACCTCTTTGACACCAATGTCCCTCTTATCTGTTTGCTCCTTCATTTTACTATACTTTTGCTGATTTTTTTTCTCTTTTGAAGTTGAATTTGTTGATGGTTGATTTACCTTGCTAGGATTCTGATCAGCAAGCTCCTTTCCCTTTTTCTGACTGTTTGAGGGATCATTCTTTGACTGAACATCCTTCCTTTTCTGAATAGGACTGACTGGTACATCTCTGCTCCACAAGGGATATTGTGTCTGTTGGGTGCTCAAAGAATTCATGTAACCACGCTGATAGTCATCAGATTCAGCCTCCAAAAAAACATCATTTGCTAAGATGTAGTCCTCATCCTTTAGAATGTCAGAACATTCTGCATACTCCTCATCTTCGGTTAGAAATATAGGCATACCATCCACCATGAAGAAGTGATTTGTTTCAATTACTGGTTCTTCCTCCTTTACTTCTTCCACTCCTTGAACATAATTATGTTGTAAGAGAGTTTTGATATGTTGTTGTTGTTGCGCTGGTTGTTCCGGTGCTTTTTTATCTCTTTGCTTGATTCAGAATTGAGGTTGCTGCTGCCCTCTAAAGTTTGGATTCTAGATCTACATTTTAGGTCTGTCTGTGATGGACAATCGATCATCCATCCTTTCCATTGTTCAAATCTACGTGTCCCTTTTCACATCTGAGGAAGATGCTTCTTCCTTCACGGTCACTCTTTTCTCTGATCTCATTCTTCCCCTTTTGGCCAGCAAGTTCGCTTCTACGCTCACAACAATATTTTGCATGTCTTCTAGAGTTTTAGGATCACGTTCACGCAACTGATATGCCATATTGACATCAAATCCATTTGTAAACTTAAGCAAAGAAAATCCCTCTGGTGGTTTGATATTTGCAGGGATAGCATTGTACACTGCATTAAATCTTACACAATAGTCTTGCACACTCTCGCCAAAATTTCTTTTGATGTTCTCATATTCGGAAAAAATCCGAAGAGGATTCTTCTTCACCTCCCACCAATCTAGAAACTACCTCTGGAGGATGGGTAGAGTACTGATAGAAGTTGCTGGTAGGGCTATGAACCATTTCTGAACTTCTCCTCCAAAACTTTGTACAAATAGCCTCATCATCACATCTTCAATTTCAACTTCATGGAGGTCAAAGAAATCATTCATCTTGTCTACGTATTGTTGAGTTGTGATGGTTTGGGTGTCGTCAAAGAAAGGTATTTTGGTTTGATAATCAGGGGGCATGGCACCAGGATTTTGAGGAAAAACAAGGGGTGCATATTGGGCAACCATAACTGGAGGCAGAGGAAGTGGTGGATTTAAGACAAGGATTGGGATATTCAGTATACTCAAATGGGAATTAATGATAGCTTGAGTGGTGTGAACAATTTGTGAAGAAGAAGGCAGAGGGTGAGAGATAGTTTGAGTAGTAGTAGATGCAAAGGAAGTATTTTAGAAATCAAAAAATGGCCTATGAGTCTTATTTTTCACCCAAGTGTTTAAGTTTGAAGAGAGGTTCTGCAAATGATCAAGAGTATGAATAAGTTGTGACCCTGATTTATTGTGTGAAAGTGAGTCTTCGAGGGGTTATAAAGAGATATAGAGGAATCAAAAACTGTCTGATCAATCCAACTTAAATATTTACTACGAAATAAACTTTGCTCAAAATTATTATCAAACTCAATGTCTTGCAAAGTGTCTAAACTTCCTCGGAGTGAATTAACTCGAGGAATGAAATCCTCACTTCACTGTTCTCCATTTAAACTAGATTTCTCTACATCTTTCTTAGATTTTCTCCCAGTTTTATGAGGATCACTGACAATGGTTGGAGGATTCGGGTCTGGATTGGATCTGGTGTACTTTCAGGAAGCCAATATGTCTAATTTTGAAATTTAATATATTGCTTTACAACTTTCCAATTCAGCCTATTAAATTCTAAAACTCATCATCCACAAGCTTAATAATTCAAATGAAACATCTTACTGGGGTGATTAACTTCTGATCTTTCATCCCTAGTATGGTCACCACTATGTTATCACCTGGATTGAACCTCAGGCTGAAGGAAAGCAATGCTAGGGTAACCAGAAACCACGCTTAGCCAAGTAGCTAGCCCTACTAGGCCAGGAGAGGGATCTCTCCATAAGGATATCAGCGGAGATGACTGGATCAAGAAATGATATTAGGTTAAGTATAGTAGCACAAGGTTTGATTTTGATTTTTAAAGGTTTTGTTGGATCAGGAGGAGCCAAATAGTTAGGGCAAGGAAATTAGGTCAAAATTGCAGGGTGTTCGATGGGGAAAGGTAGACACAAGGTTCAACACCCTAGGGTTTTGATGGGTGAGGTGATTCAAGACAGGTGAGAAGTTAGAAAGAGCATGTGAGCAACATGGATCCTTCCTAAACTGAAGAAAACATAAATGGTGAATATTTTCCCAAAATAGAGCATAAATATTATGGATTTTGCCTATCAACTTGAAAACATCCACTTAAAAGAAATGAAGTGATTGATGAAGTACAAAAAATATTTTAACATATGATCACAATAGAGAAAACTGAACTTAACATCATACCACATGGATCCCAAAGAAATAGCTGCAATATTTCATTAATCTCCTGCTAAAACTGATACAAAATGATGTTTGCTCAAAGAATAAGCATCCCACTAAGTCCAACCTATAAAATGACTGAGAAAATATAATATAGGCCAACAACCAACTCATCCTAGGTATCAAGGGTCGAATCCATGAGTGGAGGAGCAGTTGCAAGAAAGGTTGAACTGATAGCTGGAGTGTAGGGTGGTCAAAGTGACTCCTCCCTCACTCTAGCAAACTGATTCATTACATGCCACATGGGCCATCTAACTGATGTATCTACCCTAGTTAAAAGTAAAAACATGATAATTGCATCATCTAGATCAATTACATAGGTAAAACTTGAATTTCACATAGATAAAAGTCAACCTGGGATGAAACAGTGAAAATCGTGGAAAATTGTTAAATTACCTTGTTAAACGCGCAACGACCATGGTCAAACACGCATCTTCCTCTTCATGTTGACCTTTTACCACCTTCTCGATGTCCAAATATAGCCCCTAATAGATCATTGGAAATCTTATCCTATCTAGTTTCCAAAACTGCCCTTGGTTTTCAAAACGAGATTCATTTAATGCTCCAAAATTACAATCTCTGAGGAATGCTCAAACGCGCAGTGACCAAGCCAAAAAAGAGGCAAAAAGGTGATTTTTTGGTAGTTTTTGACCCTTTTAGCTGACCAATTTTGCTCCAAATTCTTAGAAGAAGTACAAGGTGCATATCTTCATCATTTTGAATCCAAAAATGCTGACCATTTTCTCATTGGATGCCCCAAACAAAAGTGCAACGTCCTAGGTGCTGCGTGTTTGACCATGCTGACTATGCCAAAATTTCTTCAAAAAACACAGCAAAAAACATCTTGCTAAAATTTTTCAAAAATGGCCAAAATTGGTGGGCTAATGGATGGCTATATGTTTGAGGCATGGAGTGACACCTCGGCAAGGATATCCAACCTATTTTTCTCCTCTTTCTTGGTCAAAGCCTCAATTTTTGCATGAGCTCTTTTGAGTTTGGCTCTTGCAATTTTGTCTCTCATAGCATAGTGCTTCGCCATCCTTCTTCGAATATAATTGTCCTTCTTGGCCTTGCCTAGGAGGTTCTCCAGATGATCATTTACCTTCTCAAGCCAATATTCTCAGTTTTCATTTACCATCTTGGCAAATTGCTCATTCAAGGTGAGCTGATTGGCCATTTCTTCCTCCCTTTTCCTTTCCTGCTCCAAGGCTCTTTTTAGGCCTCTAGTCCTTGGCCTTCTTCTTGGCACCTATTCATCAAGTGGCTCACCATACTGTCCATATGCCTCATCAAGTAAGGCCTTTTCCTTTTCAGCCTCTTGTTACACAGCAATTTGTCACCGTTTGTCACCGTCCCTATTACCCCTTACCCGCACACTGGAGGACTCATTCCGGGACCTGTGAGAAGTGACATGACCTGAAACCACTTGAATCATATTCCTCTAAGTATGAGCTTCATTTTCCCTGAAGACATCTCCTGCAAAATACCCATGAAAACAACTCTTTTTGCATTAGCGCGGGTCCACAGTTCACTGCCCGCGCCAATGAGGGAAATCCTCTAAAAAGGGCGCGCCATTGGCGCTCTGTCTCAGATTCGCACTCGCGCCAACCGAATTGAGTAAATTTTTTAACCAACAATCTCCCAAAGGTTCTCTTCAACCCATTCACCAACTGAATCTATGTTGAGCTAGGATGGTTTGGCTTCGAATCTCCATAGAAGGGAAATTGGTTTGCCACCTTTCATGGAAGTTTCTAAGTGATAAAGCCAATCCCATGAATAATGTGGTTGATCCTATCTCTTCCCTCTCTATCTATAAAAGCTTGCCTCTATGCCTTGAGCAAGCTAGTTACAGTAGTTCTAGTCAATAATTCCAGCATAGTGATAGAGAGTTTGAAGCTGCAAGAGCCTTCTTTGCACCCATAAGGCCAAATCTAAGTAAGGAGATTCTTGTCACCCAAAGAGAGAGAGGCTTGTTCCTCATCCCAACAAGCTTTGCAAGACTTGTGTAGCTGACTACCCAGCCAAAGGAGGATTTGACGTCAGAACAATGGTTTTATTCTTCTTTGTTATTTATTAATAATAGATGACTATCATTATGGTTCCACTCTCATTGTCTTATGTTTTATGTTGAGTTATATCTTTTCTAACTGATATATAATTGCATCTACTAGATTTTATGCTTGTATTCGTGTTATTCTTTGCATGTGAAGGTGTCCAATCACGGAGATTGTGGGGATCGTGACTGGCCAAGGCAAAGGAACGAGGACGACATCTCTTCTACGAACACTAGCGTTGGAATCCAAGTAGGTTCTCACCATCCATTTTTTATTTGCAATTAGGAACTTGTGTGATAGCATTGTGTGATTGTTGCTAGACCCGGTCTAGGCTAGTAGGGATTGTCTCTGTCTGCAGAGAGGATTTACCTCCACAACGATTTGGTGACTCCGTTGGGGAGTCTTGTCTCTTTGGTTTCTCGTTTGATTGCTTAGATAGCTTTCTGGGTTGGATTTCTTGCTGTTTCTTGCTTCCTAGTTTGCCTAGATACTGTTTTCAAGCCCTGGATTGCTTGTTTTCGTTTTTGACTTAGCAAACTTGATTAGCGCGCTTTTTATCCTGACAGTCGCGCCAATTGGCGCAAGTTGCTCAAAGACAACCTGCGCCAATCCCATGAAAGTGCGAGTTGGAGCCTGACAGTCGCGCCAGGCCTGTCAACTTTTCCAGTTTGCTTGTTTTCAAGCCATCTGAGCTTGGATTTGTATCTTGCCACGTCTTTTTCATTTACTGGAGTGTGTTTGATCCTTGTTTGACTGGTTTTAGACCTCCATCCTTCGAGTGTTTGCCTTTTTCTATCGATTTCACATTTTAGCCCTAGGGCATCTAGTGAATTTGTGCATTGAGCCTTCCATAGGAGTCTTGGGTTCTTTGATCGTCCAGTCAACTTTGTGATTACCTTTTGTGCTTGCTCAATAATTGTCAAAGCCTTTTATTGATATTCAAGTGATTTGCTCTTTTTCCGCTTGGATGTCGCTTGACTTCGTTTGGGCTTAGATTACATAGCTCGTAGAGGTCTTTGTGTTTTCTTCTTGGTTTGAAGGACTGTTTTGGTGTTTTGGGGATTCGATTGTGTTCTCATTGAGTGAAATTTGTCTCTTTTGCTCAGTGTTACTATCTCTCAAAATTTGTTTAGTGCACTTTGCCATTGAAAAGAAAATGAACAATCTCTTTTGCGTTGAATTAGTTAATTGAAATTAGAAGCTTTTCATTGATTAATGATTTAAAACAAAAAAAAAGGTTTCGTTTATTTTTCATTAGCTGCATTAGAGTGGTTCTTGATTGTTTGTGGTCATTTTGTTTGAAAAATTCTCAACTCTCTCGTAGTTAGTATTCATCGAACGAAATGATATTCTTTGGCATATAGTTTGCATTTAGGGAATTGTGAGAGATTACATACGGTAGGACCTGGAAATTGAAACTTAACTAAAGATCAACCATAAAATGAACTGAATGAACTTAAAAACACATTGGAACATAACGCTCATTGATTAGAGGTCTAGGCTAGAGACGTGCTCCGGCGTCGTTAAACCTAGTCACTGTTGGTTCACACTACAGTTGGGTGATTCCTCCTTTTGTGACTCGATAGTGGTCTAGCACGGACTTGAGCTCCCAAGTACCATCGCATATATAGGGGAGACCCCACTAGGTTATCATCCTTTATCCATAGGAAGCCGTGTCTGCCGCCTTACAAGCCATAATACACCGAACACAACATTCGGGAAGATTGACTGCCGTACGGGAAGTCCTTGGTTTTCATATGACTGCCAAGGTGTATATGCAGTTTTACGGATTTGTTTGGCAAACCTTTTTCCTAGTCTCTCCAGAGTAGTCACTTTTTATCCTTTTCGGACTCCTTAAAAGAAAAGGCTCACTTGAGTAGTTTGTCACTTCGAGCTCACAAAACATTCGAAGGCGACTAGAGTCACCTTTTTGTCCTTTTCTCGACTCTTAAAACATGAAAAGTTCAAGTTGTGTCCTTGCGTCTTAAAATTTATTTAGCACGATTAACATTACCTGGTTAGATCTTGTGTGCGTTAGTTTGAGTAGGGTCCTTATCATTAGATTCCCTTAGGTCCTGTTTGAAGTTTATCATCCTGGCTGAACCATCGACTCCCGTTCCGAGTGATCAAGGGTCTCCATCTTCCGTTGCTCCTGAGGTGCTGGTTGTGAGTGATACTCTTCCTGTTATCCCTAGTATCCAACCGATCAACTCTCATGCCCCGGGCGACGAGGATTACGAAGTCGATTGGAACCCCATCTGGGAGCCTGACGAGGACGATATTCCTGTTACCCCCCTAGTGTTTCTTCTCCAATGTCTACCTCTCACATGGATGAGACATCTCCTAGAGTAAGCGAGACACCTGTGTTGTTGAATATCGACACTCCCATCCCAGCTACTTCTCCGCTCCCCCCACGCTACCAGTCATTGAGGGATAGGGTAAGTGCCAGGATCCCTGCTTTGACTATGTGGGACCTCCACATCACTCCCACCACGTACGGGATCTTTTGTTTCACAAGTCCACACTACACCTGTCACTTCAGTTCCGACAAATCCAACTATTTGTATAGCACATTCAACTTCAGTTGTTAGTGCCGTTACAGCGTCTTCAGCTTTGAACACTGGCGCTGGTCCCCCACACGGTCAAGTGAGTAGCGGCCAGCCGGTACACACACCTAAAGTTATCCATCCTGCACAAAGTGCACCACCCTCTTCTGGTCCCGTCCCAGGAGGGGGGCCATATGATGCCTATGGACAAGCTATTTAGGATCCGAATGCGCAAGGTCCATTCTATTATTATGGTTCTGCTGGTCAATACCTTCAGCTTTCTCAACCCTTGGCTACTCAACCTATTGTTAAGGTTTCGGTACCATTATCCGTTACTTGGAACACCACCACTTTCCATGGGGGCCAAGTAAGGCCTGCACAGCTTCAGGGACTGCCTAACCAAGGCCAGCCATCTTATATGCAAACCCCCCAAGGGCAGCAATATTATGTCCAGTCTCACCCAGGACAACCTGGGGGCCTACAAGGACAACCCTATCAGGGACAACCTTTGGTCGCTGGTGGTCCATCTTTTACTTATCTGTCTCAACCTTCTGGTTACCCGGGGCAACTTGGTACCCAGCAAGGTTACCCGTCTGGACAACCAGGACAACCTTATATCCAACAAGGTCAACCTGGTATCCAGCAAGGTTATCCCTCTGGACAAGCTGGACAAACTTTATTCCACAAGGTCAACCAGCAGTCCAACAGGGGTACCCTTCTGGGCAAGGGGGGCAGCCTTACGTACAGCAAGGTCAACCCACTACCCAGTCTAGTCATCTGCTGGGAAAGCGGGTCAGCTTTCTGCACAGCAGGGCCAACCCACTGCCCAGCCTAGTCATCCCTCTGGACAGGCTGGCCAACCTCAAGGTCAACCGGCCGTCCAACCCGCTCAACCATCTATTCCGCAGGGACAACCCTCGGTTGCTCAAGGACAATCTGGTACCCAGCAAGCTCATCCTTCTGGGCAAACGGGTCCGTCCCAAACCCAACCAGGCCAACCTTCCAGCCAGATGGTCCAAGCTCAACCTATTCAAGGACATCCTTCTGGGCCCCAGACTCAAATTGGTTATCAAATGCAAGGTGCGCCACGACCCCAACCTTCTTACCAAGCGCAACCTTCTTATCAGGCTTAGTATGGAGCTCAGCAAACGCATGGCTACCAGCAACCCCAGGGGAAAACTCAATTTACCCCTTATAAAAATTATCAACAAATGAAGGTCACTCCTTACCAGAATTATCAGCAACGATATGTTGCACATGCAGGTCAAGTTGCTAATCCATGGGGTGCTGAGGGGCAGACCCAGGGTCAACTGTCTACTTATGGACATAATCCTTATGGACAGAATCCTTATGGACAGAATCCATATGGACAGAATCCTTATGGACAGAATCCATATGGACAGAACTCCTATGGGCAAAATCCCTATGGGCAGAACCCTCATGGGCCAGGCCCATCCGGACAAAGTCCATGGGGGAAACCACCACCTGGTTGGAACCCTGGTACTACCTCTCTTCCACAGCCACAAATGTCCTTTAATCCTCAGTTGCCTTTCTTAGCGACGTTGGAACTCCTAGATGTGTCCAAGTTGACGAATGACCCCATTCTTCATAATCCATATTGGCCACCAGTTCCAACTAAGATACCCGGTGATTGCCTGAAGTTCGATGGCAAAGTTGGTGAAGACCCTCAAGCCCATGTCATGACCTATCACCTTTGGTGCTCATCCAACTCATGGCTTGATGATTCTATCCGGCTTCGCCTCTTTCAAAGGACTCTCACCGGCTTGGCCACTAAGTGGTATATTGAGTTGAATCGTGGAACATTTCAAGATTTCAACTCGTCGGCTATGGCATTCCTAACTCATTTTCAGTTACCCATTCGGTACGAGACAGGGACACATCTCCTTACATCTCTCAAACAGGACACGGCCACGCATATATCCGATCATATACATGAATGGAGACGTTATCGCCGCTTGATCAAATTTTGGATTCCTGATCAACTCCTTACCGATTGGTTCACGACCTCCTTTGTCCCCGCAATCGCATGAGACATCGCCATGGGATCTTGTGTAACTGAAGAGCAAGCTATCACACATGCTCAGTACCTCGACTTAGTATATTCTCAGTCAGGTACTTTATATGATTATTTTCCAGACGCCCCGAGACGCGGAACATCCAAAGCTCTGCCAAAACCATCTGTTGACGGTGTTATTGGCTCTGTAAACGCATCTTCAAAGAAATCTTCCGCGAACCCTGGGAAGCAAAAACAGAATGATTCTAATGGAAACACTTCTCAGGGTCAATCTAATTTTGGAAGTACTTCCGAGGTTAACACCGTTCAGTCCACCATGGCGAATAAATCCTCGAAAGGGAAAAAGAAAGGGAAATCCAAAAATAAATCCGAACAGCCCAAACAGGACTCCCCTAAACCTCCACCCGAGGAAGGAGCCAAACGTAAACCTAAGTATCCTTGTCTTATCTGTGATGAGGATCACTACACTAAAGACTGCCCCAGGCGGTCCGAAGTTAGTCGATTGTTGAAAGGTGCTCTTGGGACTCCTGTTGTGCTTAAAGAACCTTTCCCTTCACAGCAAACTCAAATGGTGACAGATCCATCGCAACCCTCTTCTTCATTCGGCTCTCAAGTATTTATGGCTGGGACGATTCCCATCCATGTCACTACTCGAACAAAATAATATCCATCTCATGCCGGGAAAGAGCCGGAGGTCCCCTCCAGTGCTCCTCCATCCAGTTCTGGTCCACTCCACATCGAAAGACCTAGCACTGAGACGACTATCCGACCCCCTCCAAAAGGTGTACTCCGGAAGTCTTCTTACAACCCTAATGCTCGTGCTGCCCAGCACTACAACATTTTTGAGGACTTAGCTCAGGCTCTCTCTGCTATGTCTGCTTTAGAAGTGCTCTAGAGTTGCCCCTCCCAGAGGAAGTCCTTGCTATCGGCCATCGGTGGCATAGACCCGGCTGACTCGGATCTGATTTCTTTTGATCTCGAGGGCTATATGCCGAGACTACCTCACCAAATCACTTTCCTTATACAGGTCATCATCAATGGTAAAAAAATTCATCGTACAGTATTGATGAAGGTGCCTCAACTTGCATCATGTCTGTTGCCTGCTGATGGAAGAGAGTCCGGTCCTTATGGTATCCTCCAACGCTTGCCCATCTCCTCGGAAGGGAAGACGGTAGAAGTGGAGGTCAAAGTTGTCGACGCTAATCTTACCTACAACCTCCTCTTCGGACGTAGCTGGACATACGCCATGCAAGCCGTGGCTTCCTCCCTTTTCCGTGTCATTCGTTTCCCTCATGAGGGGAAGATTGTCACAGTGGACCAGCTCTCCTTCTTCGCCTCCTCTTCTGAAGGCAATGTGCCTTTCGTGGAGCATACCTCCAAATCATTCGAGAGTGTGGGAGCCAGACTCTTTAAGGATCCTACTCTAATGGGTGTCTTTCCACTTCCACCTCTGAACCTCGCCCCTATTAACATGATTTCCATGCGATCTGATCCATGGGTCCTTCCTCCCGCTAATCAGATAGAATCCTGGGGTGATATGATGCCGTTGAGCCCTGCCGAGCTCAACTACGTCGAAATCGTTGCTGCATTGGCTCCCCCTCTCGAACCTGCTCTTCCGCGCGGCGTTCCCAACTCATATGTTCATTTCCCTTGGCTTGGAGATGATGCTACTTCAGATCCATTAAAGGAAACATTTCCTTCCGATGAAGCCATCATAGAGACCATGTCTCTTGAGGAACCCCCTTGGTTAGATCATCACCACCGTTCCTCGTTTCTCCCTGCCCATCAGGAAATGATCGCATGTCTCGAACGGTTTGCTTCGTGTATCCCATTCCAGCCCCTTCAAACACCTATTCAAATTTACCAAGTGTCTTCTGAGGGCAATATGGGAAACATTACGCAAACCCAACCCATCGACATCTCTGTGGAACCAGGGATTGTCGAGCATATTCATATTGGAGTCACTTGCACTCCAGAGGAAGTTCAACTTTACACCGATCTATTTCGCGAATTTCGTGATGTCTTTGCTTGGTCCTACGAAGAGATGCCCGACATCGACCCTAGCATAGTGGTGCACGAGATACCTACGTATCCAGGTGCTAAGCCTGTTCGTCAATTCCTACGCCCTGTGCACCCCCGAAAGGCCGCAGCCATTAAAGCAGAAGTCGAAAAGCTTCTCAAGGCTGGTTTCATTTACCCCATTCCACTCATGGATTGGGTTTCTAATATAGTCCCTGTGAACAAAAAGCAAGGCACTATTCGAGTCTGTGTTGATTATCGTGACATTAACCGCGCCTGTCCTAAGGATAGCTTCCCCACACCTTTCATTGATCAGCTTATTGATGAGTGTGCAGGAAGCAAAATCTACTCATTTATGGACGGTTTTTCTGGATATAACCAGATCAATATTGCGCCCGCTGATCAACATAAGACGGCTTTTATCTGTCCTTGGGGCACTTTTGCCTATAAAAAGATCCCTTGGCGCTACCTTCCAATGTGCAATGTCCTATGCCTTTCATGACATTCGTCACATTGTCCAGCCATACCTGGATGATCTTCCAGCTCATTCAGTCAAGCGTCAGGACCATCCTTCCCATCTTCACGAAATTTTTCTCTGCTGTCGACACTACCGTATTAGGCTCAATCCTCATAAATTTGTCTTCTGCATTGAATCAGGCCGAGTACTCGGGTTTATTGTCTCCCGAGAGGGCATCCGTCTGGACCCCCTCAAAGTCGAAGCTATTTTGAACCTTCCTCCCCCTGCTTCTTTGTAGCAGTTGCAGAGTTTGCAGGGTAAAGCAAATTTCTTAAGACGATTCATTCCGAACTATGCCGAGGTGGCTAAGGGTTTTACATGGTTATTGAAGCGAGATACACCCTTCCATTGGGATGCTATCACTCAGGAGTCTTTTGAGAGACTCAAGGGTCTCCTTGTCTCTGCTCCATTATTGTGACCTCCGAACTACCACCATGATTATACTCTGTATCTAGCCGCCGCCGATACCACTATCGGCATGGTTCTCGTGCAAGACGATGACGATGACAATGAACATGTCATATATTATCTCAGCCGCAACCTCCTGGATACGGAAACTCGATACGCTTACGTCGAGAAGTTGGCATTGGCCACTGTTTGTGTCGTCCAACGCTTCCGGCATTATATCTTGTTGCGCACCACAACCGTGATTTCTGACTGCAACCCGATGACGTACATTTTGTCATGTCAGTTGGTGGGGGGCAAATACTCAAAATGGATCGTAATCCTCCAAGCGTTTGACTTGGAATTTACTGCTGCCAAGTCTAAGAAGTCTCTGGTCTTCGCTGAGTTACTCTGTTCTTTGCTGTCTCCTTCTGCACCCTCTCTTTCAGAAGATCATATCTTGGACGAAACTCTTTTTCTAATCAGCACCCTCAATCCCTGGTATGGGGATATTATCGTTTATTTGCAAACGTCCTCTTTTTGCCCTGCTGTATCGAAAGATGCTCGACGGCGGATCCACCATCAATCTCAACCCTATCGTATCATAGGGGACACCCTGTACCATCTCGGCGTTGACTTCGTTCTCCGCCGATGTCTTACCCTCGAGGAAGCTGAGAGAGTCCTGAATGACTGCCACTCTGGTGCCTGTGGTGGCCACATGTCCGGATATGCCACAGATCAAAAAATCCTTCGCGCGGGTTATTTCTAGCCATCCATTTTTAAGGATTGCATTCTTGTTGTCCGCTCATGTCATGCATGCCAGATATACCAGCGGAAGATGCGTGCGCCACCGGCCCCGCTGCACCCTGTAGTGACCGTAGACCCTTTTGCAAAATGGGGCATTGATTATACGACCTGTAAGCCTCGCTCGGTCGGGGGGCATGGGTTTATCATCGTTGCCGTCGATTACTTTACAAAATGGGCCAAGGCGATGCCCACATTAACTGAAGACGGTCATACAGCGGCACAGTTTTTGTTCAATCATGTTATTACGCGGTTCAGAGTTCCACAGGCCATCATCACAGATCACGGAAAGCATTTCCGTAATCACATGATGACCGAGCTGACAACCCAACTAGGCTTACGACATGATAGTTCAACCCCATACTATCCTCAGTCTAACGGTTAGGTTGAAGCTGTTAACAAGATTTTGGTTATGATGCTTCAACGTACTATTGACATGCATAAGTCTAATTTGCATCTGATGTTATTTCCCGCCTTGTGGGCCTACCGAACCTCTGTGAAGGATGCCACCAGTTTCACTCCATTTCAGCTAGTTTACGAACTGGAGGCTACCCTTCCTATAGAATGTGAAATTCCTTCGTTGAAAATAGTCGTCGAGTTGCTTCCCAACACTACTCTGGTAGAGGAACGACTTCTTTATCTAGAACGGTTAGACAAGACTCGTTTCTTAGCCTCTCTAGCCATCGAATCTCAAAAGAAGAGAGTCAAAACTCATTTTGACCATACCATCCAGCCTCGTTCCTTTGTTGAGGGAGATCTAGTCCTACTATATGACCAAGAAAATGACAAGCTGGGGGTAGGCAAACTCGAGCCCATGTGGCTAGGCCCTTACATTGTAAAGAGAGTATTGCAAAAAGGGGCGTATGAGCTAGTTGACTACGAAGGTAATCCTCTTGATAAGCCCCGCAATGGGCTGTACTTGAAAAAGTACTATGCATGATTCATGCGCTTCGATTTGTACATGCGTGTGTGTGTGTGTGTGTTTTCATGTTTTCGGCTTGGTGTGAAAGTGTGATTGCCTCTTATTGTGTCTTTTTGCTCCTTGTGCAGATGTCAGGTGCACCTTACATTAGTTTCGCTGATGGTGCCTGCCGCAACACTCGTAATTTGTCCTCTGCGGCGTGGGTGATCTACGATCCTCACGGTGAGTTGATATATTTTCAAGGCGTGTGTTTAGGTTGTACTACAAACAATGTTGCTGAATATAGCGCTGTTATTGAATTATTAGCCGAGGCAATTAATCTCGGTATTCATACATTGCTTGTTAACCTAGACTCTCAACTTGTCGTCCATCAGCTCAATGGGCGATATTCCATCAGAGACCATCACATTTTAAGGTTGTACTTACGTGTTAAATTGTTAGAAAGGAATTTTGACTTTATCATATATCAGCATATTCCAAGACGATTAAACACATTATCTGATGCATTGGCTAATCATGTATTAGATAGACATTTGCGTAATTTATAATCAAAACATTATACAAGCAAGCACATAAAAGCACAATAATAAACCATAGGCATATGTATATATATATATATATATGTGTGTGTGTGTGTGTGTGTGTGTGTGTGTCGCAAAGTTTTGCACCGCGTGCATTACATAAGTCCAAAAATAATACATGTTCATCCTGATACATCCTCGGACAACATGTCCCTAAAAAAATATGCATGAAAGAAGCCTAGAAGTCTATTCGTGGTGGTGCTCATGATAGCACGTCACCGCATGCACCAAGCGTCTCAACAGACGATGGATGCGGGTCGGCACCCCCACTGTGTGCCTTTGGTAAGCAAAAGGCACGTCCGCCAATCTAGCGTAGCCTGGAATCCCTTGGGTGAGTCCCTCGAGATTCTGTACCAGCTCTTCCCCCACGGCACCCCTTGCCTGAGGATCAGCTGCAGGTTGGCCCCTCCGCACTATAGGAGACAAGCCGGCTGGTTGCTCTGGGCCCACATCTACATATACATACAATTGTCATCAGAACATGCATGTATTGAAAAAAAAAAAAAAAAATACATAAAACATCAAAAACAAGGAAATCGTACCTAACTCCTCTTCCCACTCCTCTCCCTTTGGTAGTGGGAGGTCTGGATCCCCCATGAAATCGGTTCCCGTGTATGGCCAGTCCTCTACCACGATCAGCTGACGGCGAAGCCATATGAAGAACTCGAGCCGCCAAGACATCTGCTGGACCCCTCCTCCTCTGGGCATCAATGCTGCCCAACGAGCCATTCTAGGCTCTTGTGGCAATGGGTCCGCCACTACAGCTCCCTGGTACTGGAAGAGGGGTAATAGTTCCAAGAAGAACGACACCACAATTGAGCCATAGCCGAACTGTTTCACTCCCCCGTGCTTACACTTTGTAAGCTGCCTTTTGATATTTGTAGTCATCGCTGTAGCCCAGTCAAAAATAGTGGGGTTGAGGCATTCTGTCGCTAGTAACAGATGATTCTTGCTCACCTCGTGGGGCACCTGTACCCCAGCTGCACGCGTGATAGTGAACAGTATCACCTTAAGAACCAAGTCATGGATGGTGGCGATATCCACCTTGGCACTGTTTTTCCCAAATTGTGCCTCTGGACACACTCGGGCCTTCACTTCACCTATTTTCTCTCCGGAAGGCCTGCTTCCGGTCAAAATAGGGCTCGCCCCTCTCCGTGACAGCCCAGTAATGAAGTACACATTAGATACATCCAGCTCTAAGGTTTGATCCCGTAATCGAAATACTTGGTCATCAACATCCCAAGCATCCACTATGAACTGTAATAGCTCCGGTTGAGCTCGCAGATAAGAGGTGAGGAAGAACTTCTTGAGACCACAGTCTCTCAAAGCATTCATACATCCCTCATCCGCTATGGCCAAGGCATCTACGGCATCATGCTCCTGTTCTTTCCATTCCACCACCATTTTTGCTTATTTCCTGCACCCACAAGGATAAATAAATCGTTATTGGAACACTGGTAAGCTTACAAACCGGACAAATTTCAAAACTGATGGGAAAATTCAAGTAAAAAGTTAGGTCGCGTGGTTGGCACGACTGTTTCTAAAACAGTCGCGCCAATGGCGCGGCGCCTTTGGGCAAATCACCCCATTGGCACGGACCCGTGCCGGATACCCGCGCCAATGGGGCGCAACCCTAAATTTTAAAATCCCCCTTGCGGAGGCTCAATTAGGGAACAAAATGCATAAAAAGAGTATGAAAATGGAGCTAAGGGAAGCGTCTCTTACCTGGAACTGGTGGAATCTCAAATGGTTGCACGGATTGGTAGTAATCGCTGCTCGAAGTTCGCTCCCCAAATGGACCACTACTACTATGCAAGAGGTGTTGGACACAGATTGTCATTGATGTCAATATGGCAATATTCAAGAGGAGGAGACAGATCATATCGGAGCTAAGAGGAGCAGACCATATCGGAGGAGCCACATATATCAGAGCAAGAGGAGCCATCGGAGAAGCTACAGGAGCAAACAGAGTGGACCGAGAGGAGCAGATGGAGCAAGAGAGGAGCAATATATATGGAGCAAATGGAGAAAATGGACCGAGAGGAGCAGATGGAGCAAGAGGAGCCAAGAGGAGCCATATATATATATTACAAACAAATAGGGCCATCAGAGTCATGTGATTGAAGCCTTGGGAGTCATTTCCTTTTTATACAGACTCCTTAAATCATTTTACAAGTGCTATATCGAATATCTCTGTTTACACAGAGAATTCAAAATATTTCCCCTTAGGTGGGACAGTGGCGGAGTTGAAAGAATATTAATTTTGGTCCAGACCCATATCAGGTCCGTAAACCAAATATCGCATCGGAGGAGAGGCCTCGGAACTGCCGAAGTGTATGCTCCGAAATCCCGGAGCCGAAGTATTATGAAGTACAGCGAATAAGGATTTCGGGTCCGAAATCAATATCGCATCGGAGGAGTGGAGCCTTTCGCAATCACCGAAGTGTATGCTCCGACAGATCGGAGCCGAACCATTATAAAGGGGAGCATAAAGTAATATCGGGTCCGCAAAGGCCTTTGGGACTGTTAAGTGTAAGCTCCGACTGTCCGGAGCCGAAATATTATAAAACAGAGCCTAAAGGAGCATCGGGTCCGCAAACCCATTACATTGCAAATCTGTCGATAGGGAACTACCGATAGGCCGGACCCGAAATCTCTTTAGAAGGGAGCTTAAAGGAGTGTCGGGTTCGCAGACCCTTTGTATTACAAAGTCACCGAGGTGAACTCGCCGAATTGACGGAACCGAAATTTGAATAGGCTGGATCATAAAAGGGTGTCGGGTCCGTCGCATCGGAGGAGGTCGTTCTATTGTTTACAGCGAATGCCAATGTTCATTGGACCCGAAACAATATTAAAGGGAGTCTAAAGAGCATCGGGTCCACTCCTCATCGAAGGTCAGAGTAAAGGGATTTATTGTGATCGCCGAAATCCGGACCCGCCGATAACTATAAAGGCGGGCGGATAAGATTTGAAATCCGCGAATGATCATTTGAGCGGATTTACATGGGTTCCTGTGTAGTAATGTATATGTGACCGAAATATTTATAAAGGGGTTTTATAATGTTTCCCATATATTATATGTGGCTGTGGGTTTAAGCCTTAAGACATATATTGAAATGCTTGTGTTGATTGTATGTGTGGACACGGTTGGGCGGTGGCTTCCGATAGACATAAAAGCGGCAATAAAAGGGTGGCTATGATTCTATAAGTGTGGCGGGTTGATTAAAGTGCTCGGTGATGGTTGATTAAAAGGCTCGGTTGGTGGCTTCCGATGGTTGATTAAAACGCTCGGGTGGTGGCTTCCGATGGGTGATTAAACGCCTCCGATAAAGCCTGTAAGAAGAAGCAAAGGAATGGAAGCCGAAGTGTCAAGCGATCAAGTGAGGAGGAAGCCAAAGAGCTAGCATGTAAGAGGAAATGAATGGACAGGGGCATGGAGCATATAAAAATAGCAAAAACAGAGAACTGAAAGGGTTGTTGGTGGATGGAATAACTTGAGCATGAGATAGTGGAAGCAGCAGAAGAAAAGGGGGCAACAGAAGCAGTGGAAGCTGAAAAGAGCGCAGCAGCACACCAGTGTATACCAAAGAGGTTGGAGCGTCAGAATTGAAAAGGATTGAAGTCCTTGGGAGTTGGTGCTCCTAAGTCCAAGATTGGTGTCTTGGCAAGATAGAGTTGGTGCTCAGGAGGTTGGAGCCTCACCAAAGTCCAAGTTGGAGCTTGGCAACCAATTGTGACATTCTATTTATTGTATTTATTTTACTGCACAATCATATTAATAAAAGCATTTATTCCTGCAGTTCACTTTGTGTTCTGAACATATATGTTTTAACTAGTAAGACAATAGTGAGAAAAAGAAATACTGATTCACCCCCCTCTCAGTATTTCCAATAATTGGTATCAGAGCCGGCTTCTTCATTCTAACTTAACAGCTTGAAGAAGGATCAACAACCATGATGAGAAATCATGAAGCATCAGGAAAACCTCCTCTGTTTGATGGCACTAACTTTGGGTTTTGGAAGAAAAGAATGACTTACTATTTAATGTCCCTTGGACCTGAAGTCTAGCATTTTTGTCAAACTGAATACCGAGCGACTTCCACTCTTCCAACAGACCAAGACAAGAGGAAAGCCTACGTTGCAAATGCAAAAGCCATGAACTCTATCACCAGTGGAATCACTGATTCCAAGTTTACAAAAATCATGCACTGTAACTCTGCCAGAGAAATGTGGGAGAAGCTATTTAGCTTGTACGATGGAGACTCAAAAGTCAAAAAGGCAAAGCTTCAAACTCACAGAAGACAATTTGAAAGTTTGAAGATGGAAGAGGAAGAAGATATTGCAGCATACCTCCTCCGAGTAGCTGAAGTGGTAAATTCCTTGAAAGGATTGGACGAAAAGGTTGACGAAAGTACTATTGTACAAAAGGTATTAAGGTCCCTTCCAGACATATTTGACTCCAAAATAAGTGCTATAGAAGAATCAAAGGATCTTGACACCCTCAAAATGGATGAACTCCATGGAATTCTCACTGCCTATGAAATGAGGAAAGGTGGACCTAGCTCCAAAGATGTAGCATTCAAGGCCTCAAAGTCAAAGAAAGGGAAAGAAAGGAATGACTGTAGTGATGAGTCAGATGTGGAATCTGAATTGGCTCAATATGTACGAAAGCTGAAGAGAGGATCTAAGCTTAAAGGCAAGTATCCTCTTATATGTTTTAAATGTGGTAAAATAGGTCATTATGCAGCAAAATGTCCTCATAAACAAGACAGTGATGATGAAAGAAATTCTAAAAGAATGACATACAAAAAGAAAGGGTTCAATAAGAAAAACCTTCTCTCCAAGCAAGGTGAGTCTAATGAGGATGAGTTTATGGTCATCAAAAAGAAATCAGGTGAGGAAAGCGATCATGATGAAAGCCAAGAAGCATTATTCATGGCACTCACAGATGATGATGACTTGGGGCTAGAAGGAAATGTGGATGAACTGTTAATAAGTGCCATTGAAGAGAACGAGAAACTACGGAACAAAATTATCTCTCTGAAAGTGGAAAACGAGAAAATAAGAAGGAGAGAAGATCTCTTGGAAACAAAGCTTAAGGAAAAAGAAGAGACTTGTGAAGAACGTGAGGCCGAAGTAGTATCTCGGAGAAATGAGTTGGAGCAAATTAAAAAGGGTTGTAAAAGCTCTCAAATACTTGATACTATTCTGAAAAATCAAAAAGCTCAACATGATAAGTCTGGAATAGGTTTCAAGGGAGAATCCTCAAGCACTAAGAATAGTGCGAAAAGCTATGCCGATGCACTTTCCTGCAACCCAAAAGATGAAAAAGTATCTTATCAAAAGTGCATCCCAGATTCCAAGAATAAAGAAAGAGTTACTCCAAAGAAGAATGTGGAGTCAAATCATGGACACTACAGCAAATACAAATCTGTACCCCACCAAGGGCCCATCAAAAATCCAAAGGATGAGGGAGGAGTAATTCTCAGAAAGGAAAGCGAATTAAACCATGGTTACTTCAAAACCATATTTCTTGGACACTGTTTTCACTGTAAAAACTTCGGTCACCAAGCTAGACACTGTATGGCTCGTAGAAGTGAGAAGACAACGCAAAAGGACTGAGTAATCAACTCATATGCTCCCAAAAGACAGGGACAAATCAAAACCTTCAATTCATTCGATCCCTTGACTAAATTTTATCTGACTTGCTCTTTTTGCTACAATAATGGAAACTATGAACAAAACTGCCCACTCAAAGGAAGAAAGACGAGTAGCAAGATCTCTGCAATGGACAAATGCGGCCTGGCTCTATTTGCGCAAAATAATGGAAACCAGTGGTTTGTGGATAGTGGATGATCCAGACACATGACAGGAGACAGAAGGAAATTTATCTCACTGAGCAAAAAGGAAGGGAATGTGTCCTTTGGAAGCGGAACTGGCAAAATCGCAGGAAGATGAACAGTTACTCTGATCAATGGAAAAGGAAAAGCTCAAGATGCTCTGCTGGTTGACGGACTCAAACACAACCTTCTGAGTGTCAGCCAAATTTGTGATCAAGGACATAAGGTTGTCTTTAGCACCAAAGACTGTGAAATAAGGAACTCTGTCTCTGGGAAACTTGTGGCAAAAGGAGTAAGAACACCAGACAATATTTACGTTCTGAACAAGATTCAGGAGAACAAATGCTACTTGAGTCAGGCAGATGAGAGTTGGTTGTGGCACAAGAGACTTGGACATACAAGCTTCGATAATCTGGTCAATATCAGCAAAATCAAAGCTGTACAAGACATCCCAAGGTTGTCCAAACCAAAGCAAGCAGTGTGTGGTCCATGTCAACATGGAAAACAGACCAGAACCAGCCACAAGACAAAGGAACACTGTACATCAAAGCCCTTGGAGATCATCCATGCTGATGTGTGTGGGCCAACTAGAAATCAAGCACTCCAAGGAGAAAGGTACTTTGTGTTATTTGTTGATGATTATACTAGAATGATGTGGATATATTTCATAAAGTATAAATCTGAAACTTTTGAGTGTTTTAAGAATCTAAAAGCCCTTATAGAAAACGAAAAAGATTCAAAAATTAAGTGTCTCAAAACAGACAGAGGAGGAGAATTCACATCAAACGAGTTCAATGAGTTCTGCAATATTCATGGAATTAAAAGGGAATTCTCGGCTGCCAGAACACCTCAGTAAAATGGGGTAGTTGAAAGAAGAAACCGAACTGTCCAAGAAATGGTAAGAACCATGCTGTTAGCAACAGACCTACAACCTAAATTCTGGAGGGAAGCAGTAGGGAAAGCTGTCTATACATTGAATCGGACTCAATTAAGACCAAATTGTGACAAAACTCCTTATGAGCTATGGAAAGGAAGACCTGCTTCGGTGAAGTACTTCAAAATATTTGGAAGCAAGTGCTTCATAAAAATAAATGATGGTTCACCTGGAAAATTTGATTCTCGGGTTGATGAGAGGATATTTCTTGGATACTCTCCACGGAGCAAGGCTTATAAGTGCTACAATTTTCGACTAAAGAAAATAGTGGAAAGCATCGATGTTAAGGTTGAAGAAGATCTTCCAGAAAAGGAAATTGAAGAACAGGAAGATGACTTTCTCATTGAAGAAGAAGAATCTAAAGAAGAAGAGATAGATGATGAAGAAGAAGAAGAGGAAAGAGAACTGTCTCATACTCCTTCAAAGATGAAGTATGTAGAAAGATACCATCCAGAAGAATAGATCATTGGCGATAAAGATGAAGGTGTGTAGACCAGAAGAAGGATAACAACCTCACCCTAGAGAAAAGCCATTGCCCTCTTATCTATGATAGAACCAGAAACATTCACAGAAGCAAGTAAGGATCCTCATTGGGTAAAAGCAATGGAAGAAGAAATGTCCCAAATTGAGAAGAACAAGACATGGGAGTTGGTACCTCGTCCGAAGGAAAAAAACATAATAGGAACAAAATGGGTGTTCAAAAATAAAATGAATGAGGAAGGACAGGTTATCAGAAACACGGCAAGACTTGTTTGCAAAGGCTATTCGCAAATTGAAGGAGTTGACTTTGAAGAGACGTTTGCACCAGTGGCCCGTATGGAAGCTATCAGGATGTTTTTATCATTTGCTTGCTCGAAAGGATTCAAAATCTATCAAATGGACGTGAAATCAACATTTCTAAATGGGGAACTCAAGGAGGAAGTCTACATGGAGCAGCCAAAAGGTTTTGATCTGACAGCAGGAAAGGACCTAGTCTATAAGTTGAAAAAGGCTTTGTATGGGCTGAAACAAGCTCCTAGAGCTTGGTATGCAAGACTGGATAACTATCTCCAACAACAAGGCTTCAAAAAGGGAGTGGCTAGAAGCAATCTATACATAAAGACAGATCAAGGTAAGTTACTAGTTTCTCTTGTTTATGTCGATGATCTGATTTTTGCTAGTAATAATGATGAAATGAGCCATGAATTTTCTCAAAGCATGGCAAAAGAATTTGAGATGTCAATGATAGGTGAACTATCCCACTTCCTTGGACTTCAAGTATCTCAAACTAGAGCAGGATTGTATATATCTCAAGCCAAATATATAAAAGACATGCTCAGAAAATATGGAATGGAGGACTGTGCACCCATGAGCACCCCCATGACCACAAACTGCAAACTGAGCAAAGATGATGACTCCCCTCTAGTAGATGCAACTCATTACAGGTCAATGATTGGAGCCCTCCTATACTTAACAGCTACACGACCTGACATAATGCAAGCAGTAGGAATGGTGGGAAGATTTCAATCGGCTCCAAAACAATCTCATTTATTAGCTGTAAAAAGAATTCTCAGATATTTGAAGGGAACTTCTGATTTTGGTCTCTGGTACCCAAAGAGTTCAACATTGGCTGTAACTGCATACACTGATGCTGATTGGGCTAGAGATATAGATGATCGGAAAAGTACTAGTGGAAATGCATTCTTCCTAGGAGACTGTTTGGTATCCTGGCTCAGCAAAAAACAGTCATCCATATCATTATCCACAACTGAAGCCGAGTATATTGCTGCAGCAGACTGTTGTACTCAGATACTATGGATGAAGGAAGTGCTAAAGGATGTCAACATATGTACAGATCAACCAATTACTGTTTATTGTGACAACACTAGTGCTATCAGTCTCAGCAAAAATCCAGTGATGCACTCAAGAACCAAACACATACCAATCAAGTATCATTTCCTCCGTGAACAAGTAGCTGAACAAAACATCACTCTGGAATATATCAGTACTAAGGAGCAGATAGCTGATATTTTCACAAAACCTCTTCCTCGGGAAGCATTCGAACATCTACGACAAAAGATGGGGGTTATTTCTTTATCATCACTCAAGTTCATTCATAAAGATGCAACAGGACAGGGGGAGCAGTTCGACAGGGGGAGTTCGTATGCATTCCTTTGCCATTGATGTCAAAGGGGGAGAAAGCATAAGAATATTGCCATCAATAACAAAGGGGGAGATTTTTGGACACAGATTGTCATTGATGTCAATATGGCAATATTCAAGAGGAGGAGACAAAGCATATCAGAACCAAGAGGAGTAGACCATATCGGAGGAGCCACATATATCAGAGCAAGAGGAGCCATCGGAGGAGCTATAGGAGCAAACAGAGTGGATCGAGAGGAGCAGATGGAGCAAGAGAGGAGCAATATATATGGAGCAAATGGAGAAAATGGACCGAGAGGAGAAGATGGAGCAAGAGGAGCCAAGAGGAGCCATATATATATTACAAACAAATAGGGCCATCGGAGTCATGTGATTGAAGCCTTGGGAGTCATTTCCTTTTTATACAGACTCCTTAAATCATTTTACAAGTGCTATATTGAATATCTCTGTTTACACAAAGAATTTAAAATATTTCCCCTTAGGTGGGACAGTGGCGGAGTTGAAAGAATATTAATTTTGGTCCAGAACCATATCGGGTCCGGAAACCAAATATCGCATCAGAGGAGAGGCCTCGGAACTGCCGAAGTGTATGCTCCGAAATCCCGGAGCCGAAGTATTATGAAGTACAGTGGATAAGGATTTCGGGTCCGAAATCAATATCGCATCGAGGAGTGGAGCCTTTCGCAATCACTGAAGTGTATGCTCCGACAGACCGGAGCCGAACCATTATAAAGGGGAGCATAAAGTAATATCGGGTCCGCAAAGGCCTTTGGCACTGTTAAGTGTAAGCTCCGACTGTCCGGAGCCGAAATATTATAAAACAGAGCCTAAAGGAGCATCGGGTCCGCAGACCCATTACATTGCAAATCTGCTGATAGGGAACTGCCGATAGGCCAGACCCGAAATCTCTTTAGAAGGGAGCTTAAAGGAGTGTCGGGTTCGCAGAACCTTTGTATTACAAAGTCGCCGAGGTGAACTCGCCGAATTGACGGAGCCAAAATTTGAATAGGCTGGATCATAAAAGGGTGTCGGGTCCGTCGCATCGGAGGAGGCTGTTCTATTGTTTACAGCGAACGCCGATGTTCATCGGACCCGAAACAATATTAAAGGGAGTCTAAAGAGCATTGGGTCCGCTCCTCATCGGAGGTCGGAGTAAAGGTATTTATTGTGATCGCCGAAATCTGGACCCGTCGATAACTATAAAGGCGGGCGGATAAGATTTGAAATCCGCGAATGATCATTTGAGCGGATTTACATGGGTTCCTGTGTAGTAATGTATATGTGACCGAAATCTTTATAAAGGGGTTTTATAATGTCTCCCATATATTATATGTGGCTGTGGGTTTAAGCCTTAAGACATATATTGAAACGCTTGTGTTGATTGTATGTGTCGACACGGTTGGGCGGTGGCTTCCGATAGACATAAAAGCGGCAATAAAAGGGTGGCTCTGATTCTATAAGTGTGGCGGGTTGATTAAAGCGCTCGGTGATGGTTGCTTAAAAGGCTCGGTTGGTGGCTTCCGATGGTTGATTAAAACGCTCGGGTGGTGGCTTCCGATGGGTGATTAAACGCCTCTGATAAAGCCTGTAAGAAGAAGCAAAGGAATGGAAGCTGAAGTGTCAAGCGATCAAGTGAGGAGGAAGCCAAAGAGCCAGCATGTAAGAGGAAACGAATGGACAGGGGCATGGAGCATATAAAAACAGCAAAAACAGAGAACTGAAAGGGTTGTTGGTGGATGGCATAACTTGAGCATGAGATAGTGGAAGCAGCAGAAGAAAAGGGGGCAGCAGAAGCAGTGGAAGCTGAAAAGAGCGCAGTAGCACACTAGTGTATACCAAAGAGGTTGGAGCCTCAGAATTGAAAAGGATTGAAGTCCTTGGGAGTTGGTGCTCCTAAGTCCAAGATTGGTGTCTTGGCAAAATAGAGTTGGTGCTCAGGAGGTTGGAGCTTGGCAACCAATTGTGACATTCTATTTATTGTATTTATTTTACTGCACATTCATATTAATAAAAGCATTTATTCCTGCTGTTCATTTTGTGTTCTGAACATATATGTTTTAACTAGTAAAACAATAGTGAGAAAAAGAAATACTGATTCACCCCCCTCTCAGTATTTCCAACAAGAGGTAAAAAGTAAAAAGTGATTCTATTTTCTACAATTTCACCATATTTATAGACTTTTTGACTTGTAATTAGGTTTAAAAAGTTGTTTTTTGAATATTTTAATATATTTTTTGTCGAAAATGGATTTTACGCTTGCTTTTGGTGCCATGATAGGTTTTTTTTGCAACTTCGATAGTGAAACGAGTTGTATTTTATACTTTTTCAGACTCGGTAAATACACGAAAAAGTCACTATAGAGTCATCTTTCAGCTCTTTTCTGACTCGCAAAAATGAAAAGATCGCCGAGTTACCCCTCTTGACTCGTTAAATGTAAATAAGAGGCGGTCGTCTTTAAACCCTTTTTCGACCGTGTAAAAGCGAAAAGATCGTCGGACCCTTATCGTTTCTGGTTCGTTAATGGTTACGAAACGACGTAATATCGATCACTTTTTTAATTTTTCAGGTCGATGTCACTATATATGAAAAGTACTCCTCGATCGTAATGGTCGGGTGGTTCTTTCGAGCATTGTTTTATACTTTTTCGGGCTCGGGAGACACAACTTTACGAAAAAGGACCCCCCTAGAGTTTTCTTTTCTGCTGTCTTTTCAGACTCTCTAAACAGGAAAAGACACCGAGTTCTTCCTTTGTCAGACTCGTTAAAACTTAATGACATCGGATTCCGTCGTAATGATGCCCCACAAGCATATGCTATCCCCGTCACGCTTGTTAAAAATAACTTGGGTACTCGCCAGAAATGGTGGGGAAAATGGACCCACAATTATTGTCGTGTCGGCAGTATGTCGCTCTTGAACATGGCACTTGTCTGCATTCGTGTCTGGGTGGGGACATCTCATCTTGTTTTACACTTGCCTCCGTGGGTTTGGGTTATCCTATTTGACCTCTCATCTGCTCGTTGCCTTGTCACTATGACCTCTGCTCACTTGATGTCAAATACTGCCAAGTCCATTGTCGTTCCGCCGATATGTTCAAGAGAAGTTGACCTCTGCAGCATTACAACCTCCCTCTGATACCTCACATAATTCTGATTCACCACAACATTCTTCCTCTGTCTCGTGTCAGTGATGTGGGAAACACTATGGCCCACCTTTGATCAAGGTCACTTCCTGTCGACTTCAGCGCATTATCCAAGAAGCTGATCTAGAGACTCCCTTCCGGTGCCTTGGAGCCTGCATGCCTCAATGGCAGGTTCTTCGTGTTCGACACGAGGTTTTCATCATTGGCCTCCGATCGAATGATTCTACGAGTGTTCGACGCCAGCTCATTGATTCACACGCCATAGATGTACCTATAGTACCTTGAGGACCATCGTCATTATTGGTGGTACCTCTCGCGTCTGTTAACAGTTTTCATTATTGACTGGTAATCAGACGATGTTCATGCATGTTCGACTTCAACTCCTGTATTCACATGCTTGGACTTGTACTCTGTTCGGATTGAGATGGAGCGCAAGACCCTGGATTCTGTCTGTTGGAATCCAGGCTATGATTTGTGGATTATTATGATCATTACATGACTCATTCATTGGATGGCTGCGACCATGCCTAAGTCTATTTATCGATCCTCTCTGGATGGCTAATTCCATGCCTTGGATCTAGAATATTATGTACTCTGCTATGGATGGCTGCGCCCATACCACATATATCATGTACTTGAGATATCAGTTGTACTTATTTTTGTAGGTTCTCCGGTGGCGGTGTTTTCAGTCACGCATGTTCTTGTAAAGCAATTCAACCCTTTCTCTCTCGGGCCTCATGCTTTAGGGGGCATCTGTTACACAGCAATTTGTCACCGTTTGTCACCGTCCTTGTTACCCCTCACCCGCACACTAGAGGACTCATTCCGGGACCTGTGAGAAGTGACATGACCTGAAACCACTTGCATCATATTCCTCTAAGTATGAGCTTCATTTTCCCTGAAGACATCTCCTGCAAAATACCCATGAAAACAGCTCTTTTTGCATTAGCGCGGGTCCACAGTTCACTGCCCGCGCCAATGAGGTAAATACTCTAAAAAGGGCGCGCCATTAGCGCTCTGTCTCAGAGTTGCACTCGCGCCAACCGAATTGAGTAAAGTTTTTAACCAACAAGCTCCCGAAGGTTCTCTTCAACCCATTCACCAACTGAATCTATGTTGAGCTAGGATGGTTTGGCTTCGAATCTCCATAGAAGGGAAAGTGGTTTGCCACCTTTCATGGAAGTTTCCAAGTGATAAAGCCAATCCCATGACTAATGTGGTTGATCCTATCTCTTCCCTCTCTATCTATAAAAGCTTGCCTCTATGCCTTGAGCAAGCTAGTTACAGTAGTTCTAGTCAGTAATTCCAGCATAGTGATAGAGAGTTTGAAGCTGCAAGAGCCTTCTTTGCACCCATAAGGCCAAATCTAAGTAAGGAGATTCTTGTCACCCAAAGAGAGAGAGGCTTGTTCCTCATCCCAACAAGCTTTGCAAGACTTGTGTAGCTAACTACCCAGCCAAAGGAGGATTTGACGTCAAAACAATGGTTGTATTCTTCTTTGTTATTTATTAATAATAGATGACTATCATTATGGTTCCACTCTCATTGTCTTATGTTTGATGTTGAGTTATATCTTTTCTGACTGATATATAATTGCATCTACTAGATTTTATGCTTGTATTCGTGTTATTATTTGGATGTATAGGTGTCCAATCACGGAGATCGTGGGGATCGTGACCGGCCGAGGCAAAGGAACGAGGACGACATCTCTTCTACGAACACTAGCGTTGGAATCCAAGTAGGTTCTCACCATCCACTTTTTATTTGCAATTAGGAACTTGCGTGATAGCATTGTGTGATTGTTGCTAGACCCGGTCTAGGCTAGTAGGGATCGTCTCTATCCGCAGAGAGGATTTACCTCCACAACACCTCTCTCTTTGCCATTCTGAGCTAAATCTCCATGAGCTCATTTTTGACCTCAAACTTCCTATTTTCCTACTCATGTAGGAAATTATCCATTTTGGCCTTTGCAAGTTGACCTCAAGCTCTCCTATGAGTGAATTCTTCTCCTTGATGACAATAGTTGTGCTTTCACTATCATCATGTTCATCTGATTCAACTAACTAAAAATCATGCTCTATCTCATGGAGGTCTTCCTCCTACTACTAGACCTTTGCCTCTACAACTTTTTCCTTACCCTTCTATACCTACTTTGTTGATGAAGAAGGCAAGGCCCCTCCCATAATTAGTGGGGAAAACACTTGCCTATGCCCTCTCTGATAGGTATGTGCCAAGCTACCTAAACCAACCCTTTTGGGCTTGCTCCTCTCACCATGCTGAATATGCTCTTGCTCAGTTCCTTTATCTCTGCTAGGTGAATGAATAGGCTAATGCAATGGTGATGATGGAGATGATGGTGTGGCTGACTCATGAGATGAAGATGAATGATGTGTAGGTTGAGGTGGAGGAATGGAGGTGGGTGGATGAGAGGATGAAGGGGCCTCTTGGCCATGCTGAATAGGTGGGATTGTTAAAACCTCATTGGATATGAAAGTGTCCCATGCAATGTTAAGCTGATCAAGGCAGTGCAGGACTATCATTTTCATGAGAGAATGGTGAAATGTGCTTTACATTTGATGATCATGATCTTTCCTTCAGGCAATGTATGGTATCTTGTCGATATCCCAGTAAAGATAGTAGGGTATATTGAGCATTCTAACTCTTGCAAAATGCATGAGTAACTGAATATGATAGGAATAGAGCCTAGAAAACCTGCCCTCACATGTGAAGTACTTCATGATGATTTTCATCATAGAACATATCTGTCTAGGAGGTAAGAGAAAGGAAAAATCCTCCTTCTTTCATTCTTATGGTTGGGTTAAAGATATGGCTCATAATAGCAATAATCCAAATCTGCCTGTTTAAACCACTTTTCCCCAACATCTGGGATCCCAGTAGTAGCTGATATGATAGCATAAGATATGGTAAAGGTGACACTAGAAAAGGTTGCTTGATTTTCATGGAGGTTGATAATGAACTGTCTCGTTAATTCAGAATGACACTGTGTCCTTTCCACCTTCTCAGAAAACTCAAAACAACCCATATGTTTAAAGCTTATGATAGTGATGGCAGATGCCATGAGCTCTCTACTATTGGTTGGTTCATATCTAATGATTTTCCCTCCTTTTTTATATTTCCTCCTCTGTTGTTTTTCTCCATCACTCTGACTCATGTGTTCTTCTTCTACCATGATTTTTTGTTGTCAAAATCCTAGGGAAATAATAGAATGGACTATGGGTATGGGAAATGTGGAATGATGTGAGGAGATATGATGAGGAGGAGATGGGGATGTGTGGAATGAGGGAGGTGATAGAGGATATTTGTTAAGTTAGGGGGAATGGTAATGAAAGCTAGGAAATGTGATTTGAGATGGTGGGAATGTATTACTAGGGTTTGATCTTAGGAATAACAAAAAACAACTTAAACCCTATGTAGGTGAATAATGGAGGGAAGGAGTGAGTAAATTTTCCACCAACCTGATTTGTTGAAGTATATGATGACCAACTTGGAAATTTGGTGGTGATGGAGGGTTTCTAGCACGTTTTGGCTCCTTCTAGGCAAACGCGCAGCGACCCAGGAAAAGGCACAGCGACTTGGTCAAACGCGCAACGACCTCTTGATCCAGGTTCGGGTCTGATGAAGGACCCTTCCAAGACCTTTTACTTTCATGATGTGTTAAATTGCATTTTTAAAAGAACATAAATTAATACATTTGCATGTTGTAAATAAGAGGAACATGACAATCATCAATACATGGAAACATAAGTCATTGATAACAGAGTTTGTCCAGGAGGGACTACATCTTCGGGCCCCGGTGTCAAGATGGTGTAGGTCGTTGCATTAAGTATTTTCAATAGTGATGATGTACACAAGAGATGATGTTGTGATCATACAAGGAAAATTCCCTCACACAGGAGTGGCTCTAAGAGATGTTCCACTACAGGAACTCTCAATCAAAAGACTCCTATCAGTATGACACAAACTCATGCAGGGTGAGCATCCTCCAACATGGCATAAAAGGGATCTCAATGCAAACATGCATGACGAAAACATGAGTATCCCATCAACATACAATAAAGGGATCTCAAAACATAACATGATGAATCATGACAACAAGTACATCACATAAGTGATTATGCGTCACATCAAGCAGGAATCATAAAAACGAGTAAGAAGTAGGATCCCACATCAAACATCAATCAAGGACCTGTACAACACAATGCGTAGAAAAATAAGTACATGAACATTGCATATGCCTCACAACCAAGGGCCATCTGAAGAAGCGGATGTCAAACTGTTGAAGCTGCTTAGACCGTCAATCTCACAGCATCAATCACATGACTGCTCGCACATGGATGTTGACACTTGCATTCCACTTAGGAAAGTAGCTAAAGAATAGAATGAGAGAATGAGAAATCTGAATGCACCATCAGATTTGTGACGCTGAATAGTACAAAATCGACTGTCCAATTTTTGAATTTTGGGAAGTTGAGAATCTAGGGTTCAAGGAATCTTTTAGATTCCTCAAACATTCTGCTCCATGGGTGGACTGGAAATCTGCAACTCCAATGGTAGTTCTGACCTTGCCATTGTGATCCCTGCAGAAAAACATGAAAAACAACTGTAAACTTGACTATATTCTGACATGGAGAAAAATTACCTCCTCGGGAAAATTTCATGGATCATGGTTTCGCTCCCTGTTTTTACAGCAATCATGGTTCCACCCTCATACTGAAAATGGCCGAAAAATGTAGAACTCTGATGGAGACATGGACAACGCCATTGCATTCGTGGCATCAAGAAGTGCTGAAACCACATAAAATTTGTCAAAATCTGACAAAGTGAAATTTCACCCTTTTTGCAAAATGTTGCCTCAAACTGGATGCCAAGATTCTGCCTCCTCTGTCTCAAAATTTGTGCCCGCTCATGGTTCCTCCATCTCCCCAGGTGCACTGTGCAAATGAGGTTTATATAAGTTTTACTGGGTGGATTAATCAAGGAATTTGTTTAGGGAGGATTGGTATGAATGCCCAAGTAATAAGAAGGAGGTCGGGTGGTCAAACCCTGACCCCTCCATATTAATACGTTTTTGTTTCATTGGGGTCTGGGTTCGCATTGGGCAGCCTTCCCCCATAACCACCACAACACATCCATTAAATGGGGTGGCCCGTTGATTTATTCTTTGGAGGTTGTTTAAGTGGGGCATTAAAGGATGGTACATGGGGCCGCCTAGTGGGGTTCGGCCCACGTGGGCCAGGCGGGTTCAATCCCCACCAGCCCCGCTTAACTGTTGTGTGTTTAAAGTTTTGGTGGATAGGGGTGTGCACTGGGTCCACTGGAGGTGGCCCACCCACTCCATAACAATATTATGATATATATGGTGTGGAGGGTTGGAGGGCTCAGCGGGGTGATGGCTTTTGAGCCACTTTTTAAATTGATTGTTATGGTGTAAGGTTGTGGGAGGGCTGGCGGGGGTGATGGCCCATCAGCCCAAATTTTTTTATTTTTGTTATGTGATAGATTTGGGGGTGGTGGGGGTGGTGGCCCACCATCATAACATATATTTTTTATTTTATGTTTATAACACATAGAGCAGTTTTCAAATCTTTAGAAAATAAGGGGTATTGGGCAAATTAACGAGGCCACAATTTCGACCAATTTCAGGAGCTAAGTTTCATGCCACGGGGTCTGTCAAATTGTAAAACACTTAAACCTGGCCTATATCCCAACTTTGACCAAAAGTTTGAATAGCTCGTTCTCCCTCATACGAGATCAGATTGACGAATCGTTCACACCTCCGTGATCAGGATGACAAGATCTATGCTTTGGTCTTGGGTCGACATCATTCTGAACACTTTGATTTTCAAGCATTCATAAGACCTGTGTGTCTCTAGAGCCACCTAAATCAATCCTCCCCACTGAGGAGCTTTTGGTCCTCCAAAAGCATGAAAAATAATCTGCAACTTTCTCTGTACCTTATCTGCATCACAAGCATCCTGAAAAGGCCTCGCTTCGATCTCCTTCACCTTTGTTCTTTGGAGCCTTAAGCGATGAGTCGACACTTGCAACCTCCGCAACCTATAGTACATTGTTTTTCAAATTACATGCTCTAATTTCATGACCAACTAATGACCCAAGCATCCCACACTTGCCATGAATTTATAACACATACTCGGTGGTCAAGTTTACAACAAGATGGACGCAATACCCCAGCTATGAAAACAAGGCAAACATATCATTTTTGCTTCAACAAGTGATGGAAAACACATCATTGCAACACATGATTTACAATCATAAGGCCAAGAGCTATTGTTTTTATTTGATATGTGATGGAAACACAACATCACTTTCACAGTTTATCATGCAATAAAAAATAATACTAGACAACATTGTTGCTGAACAAGTGATGGAAAACACATCATCACTTTTACATTTTAAAATGTAACAAATGATTTACAAAAGCACAACCATGAAACGACAACATGTCTAAAATCCATTTTTCACTTATCAAGGTGAACAGGTCATCACCCTGTGGCGATTTTGCTCGTCGAATAATCATTTCACCTAGTTCATGCACCGACGCTTTGTCTTTAAGGTGCTGCTCTGGATGGAACCTCCAAAAAGTGGCTCTTTGATGGCCACTTCTGTCGCAATGACTGCAATAGGTCTTCTTTCTCCATATTTGCTTAACATGTTTCTTTACATGTTTTTGAGAGGGTCTTTCACGCCTCATCCTTTTGTGTGTTGCCATTCTTTTCCAACACTTAGAAAATGTATGGTTATGTAATCCACAAAACATACATGTCTCTTGATTCTATGTTTTACATTCATCATTAAAAATATGATTATAATTGAAATGAACATTCGAATGTCGAGAGTGGTTATACCTTCCCTTGTTGTCTCTGGTGTAAGTATGGCGATGAGAGTTGGCGTCAACTCTTTCTTTACAATGGAAACTGCCATGGGATGATGGGGATGGGTTCCCATCATTCTCTTTCCTTGAAAATCTCGATGATGTCTCGGAAGCGTACGACACCTTTGAGCATTCTCCTTTGGTGTTTCTCGAGCTTGCAAATTTATGTTTATGCACAACCTCCGAAGGTTGAGTTATGCCTTGGTTATTAACACCAATTTTTTCTTCCTCCTCGTGCCTCATTCTAGTAAGGAGCCTCATGTTTGTCCCTGTAATTGGGATCTCCAAATCTCCAACAGAAATCATACTATGTGAAGATGAAACCGAAATGAAATCAAAATCTTTTACCTCCTTTGTCGATTTGGAAAGAACTGATGAGGGTTGCTCATCATCTGTTGTTGGTGGTTCGCCAGTTGTCGCGGTGCATTCCCCAACTTCCTTTGTGACATACCCAAGTCTTGTTTGACAGGGAAATTCTTCTACTTTGATGGAATTGACAATGCCTTGGCCATTAACGTCCAAGCCTTTTCCTTCATACCCCATTCTCTTCAACGATTTGGAGCCAATTCTTGTGGTATGATTTTCAAAAATAGCGAAATCATCATCAGGAAACATACATGAAGATGGAGAACTACTTTTTACCTCAAATGGGTCATGCTGTAGCTTTTCCAAGGCATCATCCTTTGCAAACTTTGTTTTTCATCTTTCTCTTCATGTAGACGCATCTTCAATTCAATGTTCTCTGTTTGAAGATTCTACTTATTGTGCTTCAATTCTTCCAGGGCCTCTTCCTTGGCTTCCAATTGAAGCTACAATTGCTCCTTTCCCTGTCTCTTTCTGTAGAGTTTCATACATTATTTCCACCCTTATGGAAATTTTGAGCATGGTCTTGTACATCGCTTTTTCATCCTCTGTCACTGCACGTTCCATTGTTCATGATGCAATTCACGTCAATGCAAAGAGCACTCTGATACCACTTAATCTAGGTCCAGGTGTGATGAAGGACCCTTCCAAGACCTTTTACTTTTGTGATGTGTTAAATTTCATTTTTAAAAGAACATAAATGAATACATTTGCATGTTGTAAAGAAGAGGAACATGACAATCATCAATACATGAAAACATAAGTTGTTGATAACAGAGTTTGTCTAGGAGGGACTACGTCTCTGGGCCCTGGTGTCAAGATGGTGTAGGTCGTTGCATTAAGTATTGTCAATAGTGATGATGTACACAAGAGATAATTTCACGATCATGCAAGGAAAATGCCCTCATGTAGGAGTGGCTCTAAGAGATGTTCCACTGCAGGAACTCTCAGGGTGAGCATCCTGCCAACATGGCATAAAAGGGATCTCAATGCAAACATGCATGATTAAAACATGAGTATCCCATCAACATACAACAAATGGATCTCAAAACATAACATGATGAATCATGACAATAAGTACATCACATAGGCGATTCCTCGTCACATCAAGCAGGAATCATAAAAACGAGTAAGAAGCAGGATCCCATATCAAACATCAATCAAGGACCTGTACAACATAATGCATACCAAAATAAGTACATGAACATTGCATATACCTCACAACCAAGGGCCATCTGAAGAAGTGGATGTCAAACTGTTAAAGCTGCTCGGACCGTCAATCTCACGACATCAATCGCATGACTGCTTGCACATGGATGTCAACACCTACATTCCACTTAGGAAAGTGGCTGAAGAATAGAATGTGATAATGAGAAATCTTAATGCACCATCAGATTTGTGACATCGAATAGTACAAAATCGACTGTCCAATTTTTTAATTCTGAGAAGTTGAGAATCTGGGGCTCAAAGAATCTTTTAATTTCCCCCTAGATTCCTCAAAGATTCTGCTCCATGGGTGGACTAGAAATTTGCAACTCCAAAGGTAGTTCTGACCTCGCCATTGCGATCCTTGCAGAAAACCATGAAAAACAACTGTAAACTTGACTATATTCCGACATGGAGAAAAATTACCTCTTCGGGAAAATTTCATGGATCATGGTTCCGCTCCCTGTTTTTGCAGCAATCATGGTTCCACCCTCATACTGAAAATGACTGAAAAATGCAGAACTCTGATGAATACATGGACAGTGCCATTGCATTCGTGGCCTCGAGATCTGCTGAAACCATATAAAATTTGTTAAAATATGAAACCATATAAGTAGGGCATTAAAGGATGGTACATGGGGCCGCCCAGTGGGGGCCAGCCCACGTGGGCCGAGCAGGTTCAATCCCCGCCAGCCCTGTTTAAATGTTGTGTGTTTAAAGTTTTGGTGGATAGGGGTGTGGGCTGGGTCCACCAGAGGTGGCCCGCCCACCCCATAATAATATTATGATATATATGGTGTGGAGGGTTGGAGGGCTCGGTGGGGTGATGGCCACCGAGCCACTTTTTAAATTGATTTCTATGGTGTAAGGTTGTGGGAGGGCTGGCAGGGGTGATGTCCTGTCGGCCCCAAAATTTTGATTTTTGTTATGTGATAGATTTGGGGATGGCGAGGGTGGTGGCCCGCCACCATAACATATATATATATATATATATATATATATATATATATATATATATATATATATATATATATATATATATATATATATATATATATATATATATATATATATACACATAGAGAAGTTTTCAAATCTTTAGAAAATAAGGGATATTAGGCAAATTAATGAGGCTGCAATTTCGATCAATTTCAGGAGCTAAGTTTCATGCCTCAGGGTCAGTCAAATTGTAGGACACTTAAACTTGGCCCACAGCGCAACTTTGACCAAAAGTTTGACTAGCTCGTTCTCCCTCATACAAGCTCGGATTGATGAACCATTCACACCTCCACGATTAGGATGACGAGATCTACACTCTGGTCTTGGGTCGACATCATTATGAAAACTTTGATTTTCAAGTGTTCATAAGCCCTGTGTGTCTCTAGAGCCACCTAGATCACCTCTACAGGAGTGCAGCGCCGTTATAAATTACACTGTAAACTCTAGAAAAGGCACAGTGACCTCTACAGGAGCACAATGACTAGGCTAAACATGCAGCGACCTTGCTAAACACATCCTCTTGCTCTATTTTTCCCAATTTCACCTTAAAATTGCCAATTTTCTTTTTCTAAGGAGTTATGAGAGTGATAGAGTGAAATGAGGCTTTCATGAGTGTCTTGAGAGGCTTTATACTTGAATTGACTTTAATTTATGAGTTTTCATTCCCACTTTCTAATGTTCTTTGTCATTTTCAAATTCTCACTTTAATGCCTCTTTGACTTTCTAACCTTTTTTGCTCTTGACAAGTGGATGATGCTTTGATTGAATTGATTTCTTCAATGGTTTCATTTTCTTGCAGCAAGGAGAAATGCTTGGGGCAACTAGGAACATTTATTACATGAAATGACTTGAATTACATCAAAAAATATAAATCAACTAAAATACTCTATTTTCATCTCAAAAACATGTTTTTGAGATGAAAATTACATTAGTGAAATAAGATCTTTGTACAATAACCATGACTTATTAGCAATCACTCTTTGTTTATTGGTCATCCTCATACCTTTGTTGCCCTTTATTTACACTTGAAACTATGCTTTTGACCTTGGAAATGAACCCTAAGACCTAATGAAAAGACAACTGCCTTGACTCTAAAACAAAAACATAACTGAAACCATAACTGAATACAACATGGAAATGGGTCAACAAATGTACCTCATGAGGGAAAATTTGATTATCTGAGAAGAAGACAACCATCAGTGGACCATTTTGATATGGCCTATTGGAATGATCCAAAAAATTTAGTTTGAGACACCTAAAATTAAAATGCAAAGAGAAGATTTGATCCCTGATGGAAGTATGCAGATACTGACAATAACACCCTATGGTTCAAGCTTGTGTAAAAATGAATTGTTTGCTTAGTGGGGCCTGACCCAGGTTTGGAAGTGATTTAGCCAAGCAAATCCCAGCACTACTGGACCTTTTGGCAACAGTCTGCGGAGTGCGGACTGAGGTCTCAACCGAAGTAGTATGGGAGGGTGCTAGAACCAAGTTTCTGCACCCTAGGGATGTCTGATATGAGGTGATTGATGCGTAGTCCAACCTTCGCACTTACTGCGCTACATGCACTTGCGAGTACCCCGCACCCTATGTTATTATCTTTGCGCAGTTCTAGCTGCAACGCGACCCGTGATAGCTACCCAAGTCTTCTTTAATTAGTCTCCATTAGCTAATTACTTAGATTAAATTCACATATAAGCATTCATATGAGTATTCATCAAGTGACCACAGTAAATAAACAAAGTAAAAGTAATGGATAACATCAACACAAAGATTCCAAAATAGATGCACAAAATAAACTTCTCTTTATTATCTTTCAATCCGAAGTACAGACCTGACTCCGCCCTGCGCACTTAACTGCAGGGGTCCATGCACTCAGCTGCAGACTCTACTAGGCTTCTGTGCACTCAGCTACAGAGCCTCTTCCTACTACTACGACCCATTACACTTCAACTTTCACTCTATGCTCTTACCATGCCTTTGCTATTCTATCCATTCTTTTTTAGGCTAAGCTATCTTTACACTTAGAGCCTCACTCTATTTATACAATCCCATGGTCCACGAACCATGGGTAAGCCGACACAACTTTACATTAAATTACAATATTTTAGGGTGGACAACCCTATGACTCGATTGTACACTTCGCACTCCATGCCCGTACTTCGCGGAGTTCTACACCATCTTTGACCAAAACTTGGGCTTTGAGCCCCAAAACTTGTTGTAGGGGATCCCATGCCCAACAGGTCCTCATCAAAGTTATCGTGACTCGTCCCGAGTCACTCCGTTGGTGCGGCGATCTTTGTGTAGAGTCCATCCAGTAGGTCTCGTGCAGCTTCGGTGTCTGCGACACACTGTTCCATTGTCTGCTATACTTGCTGTATGCATATCTCTGAACCTTCGTGAGCAGGGTCACATTCTTGTCTAACCGCATAAAGTCCCTGCATTTGTGCCAGCTTTCCTTCAATGGTAGTTGTAATTATGAAAGCTTCATCGATACATAGTTGGATGCGTGCTTTAACAAAGGCTTCTTTTTGTCACGCAATGTCTAACTGGTCCTTCAATGCCCTTGCCTACTGCAATTTGGCGAGTCGTTGAGTAAGGATGACCATCTACACGGTCCCCCAGACACTGTCGTACTCCTGCTGCAACTCGCGCACCTATGTCTCTAGGCGTTTTAGGTTTGGATCTTCCTACAGGTATGTAAGCATGGTTAGTGCTTGATCCGACAACCCAGTGCAGCCTTGTACTGCTTGGCCAGACTCTGTTTGCTGCCCTAACTCCTGAACACAGACCTCCAACTGAAAACTGTCAATGTAAACATTCACGGGCAGCCCTATTTTTTCTTGTTTTGAAGGAGGGAGAGTTTCAAGAACATTTTGGGGTCTCGGAATTCATGTGATTTAATTTGTACTTCTAATAATTCAATTTCCTTTTCTAATCTTTCAGCAACTAAACCAATAAAACAATATTTACTTTCAGGTGTGAGTCGACTAGATTTCAAACTAAGAAACACTGATGTTGAAAAAATCTGATCAATCTGAAATTTTGCTAACTCATCCCTTAAAGTCAATAACATTTCACTAGATAATAGATTTGCCACATACCCTGTCATCGATGATTACCATCAACGTTCTGAAATTTGGATTTTGGATTCGTTTGGCAATGAAGTCACTTTGAAACTTTGAAGCTTGGGATCTTAAACAATGGAGTCATCGGGTAGATAATTTCATCCTTCATATGTGTCTAACTGTTGCCCACCATTAGCAACCAGATCTGCAACTTGAATGATATTTCCTAGAGAAGATCTGTCACCTCGTTCCCCAGCAACGGCACCAATATGTTAGCACTTAGAATGAACCTCAAGGCTAAGAAGAGACAATTCTGAGGTAACCACAGACCAAGCTTTCGATCTGGCATCTAGCCCTACCAGACCAGAGAGGGCTCTCTCTTTGCCAACAAGATGTGGCTGCAAATAAATGAATTTTAGACTAGCTATGGAGTGTGCGGATTTGTTTAAAAGGTTTTTGGGTCGAAGACAACAAGAGAAGGGGCTATTGAGCTATGGATTTGGGGTTAGTTTCTACTAGAAAACTTGGGGCAAAGTAAGTGTTAGCCTTGGAGGCAAATGGCCCAAAAATGGATCCAAATATGCCCCAAAGTCTCCAAGTGTGCTTAAGGATCTTTCAAAGATCAAAATCATCGCATGCCAAAGAGCCCTTGGAAGGGAAAAAAATGCACTATCGGGAGGCTGAAACACTTCAAAAACCATGAAAAACCCTTAGTGTAGGCTTAAAAATCAAGAACACATAGCTGTCGTTAGATCTAGTCGATCAACGACCCAGATCTAAGGGGAAAATCACAAATCGAAAAGCAGAAAGGACTTTTGGCAGTGGCAATCGGCGCTAGACACTGCCGATCAACAATCGGCGAACATCAGATCGGCGGGTCGCTATCGGTGGGTCATATTGGCGGAGTTATCGGCATATACACATGGGCATTGTGATTGTGATCGGCGATTAAATGTGGACTATCGATTGCGCACGTGGATTGACGGCCCACATTACATCGCTGGATCGCTATCGGTAGAAACCATGGGGCAGGGCCTTTGCATATATATAAGGGCGATGCGATAATGCCGTAATCGATGGCATTATGAATGATATTCTATAAGATTTCAAGTCCGCGCCCAAGCATTTTTTAATGCATTTTTCATATATTTAGTTATACAACGATATACAAAGGAAGCTTGGGGTAGCACCGATTACGATGAAGCTTGCACCCGAAAGGGTCCGAGAAGGGAAATTAATAATTTTTGAAGTCTGAAAAGGCCGATTTTTCACAGTTTTTAGTGTTGCTTGCGTATTTCATAATATGAGGAAAATACACAGGAGCAGGCTAAGTGCGATAAGTGACAATGACCCAATGGCAGACCCGATGGAGCAAAAAGCCATGTTTAAGGACTTTTAAGGTACGAAAAGTAGAGATTAGTGGATTTTTGCTATAGGCAACATTTTTTTCTGTTTAAACATAGAAACGATAGTTCTCAGTATTCAAAGGAAGACAAAGACCAAAAATGAAATAACAAAGGCTGGAAGGGGAATAGAAAGAGCCACAACATGCGTAGCTCACCCCTAAACTGAGAAAACAATCATTGAGCATCAATGAACAGTGCAGCTCGCTCGAAACAGAAAGATCAGGGAGCATAGACAGTGCATCAATAGCCTAGACAGTGCAACAAGCTACCCAAAATATCTGAAGGGCAGTTACTCTGATATTAGAAGAATAATCTTCCAAGTCCATGCTTGCCTATAGAGGGAATCAAATAATTAAGGGACAGATCAGGCAAATTAAGACTTCGAGCCTTTTAGAGAGCTCAGGAGCATTGTAAACAGGCTATAAATAGATGTTAGTAAGATGTAACAAGGGTTCAACTTTGGGAGACTATTCCTCCTCTGTTCATTCAAGCTTCTCGTCTTCATTCTAAGCAATATAAGCTTCTTTTCCCATTATATGTTTAATTTCCATTCTCTTTTTTGTTCTATGCCTGCACTTGAACAGTTTGTTCATGTTTTCTTTGTGTCTAAGGCCTAATAACTGTCATCTTATCTCTGCTTTGATATATTAGATTTGCAAGCTTCTTCGCTGCTTGTAGCTAACCATCCACGTGTGGTCATATATGCATCTGCCAGTATAGTTAGTATTCTCTTTTTATGCCTGTAGCTAGCCATTCATTTATGTTTATGTATGTAATCTACTGGTACAGTCAGTGTTCTCCATCTATCTACTGAATATATATATTATTGAGCATTAGTGGTCTAAACCCTTGTATTGGTGAGAGTGTTCATGCATGTCTTGAGTGAGAATAGAGCTGAAATGGTTATCTAACTTGATCCAAACCATCATTTATTCCAATAGTTTAGAGAACAATATTGAAGATTATATGTTACCAGGCATCTCTGATCTGCAACCTAGGAGAGTTTCTTGGAGTGCTAATAGTAAGTGCAATTTTTAGCCAGATAAAATATTGCAAATGTGAGAAGAAGAGGAGAGAAAGCCCACTGCCTTGCAGGCATCAAATAGGGGATGGATCTACAGTAGTAGCATTAGACGGAAGAGGAACATGAGGTTGCTCAATAGAGCATCTAACAAAGGATGAATTCTGCAAAGACAACCATTACATCTAACAGCAAAATCATCATGAAAGGAGCATCATGTACAGATGAATTCATAACACATCTCTTAGATAATGCTATAACAAGGTAGAATAAAAAAATATGTAAGTGAATTATAGGAAAACATACTAGACATTAACACTGTGATGGATCCCAGGTCCAAAGGGCAAAAAATGCTTTATTAAAATAATATTCAAGAAAAACTTTTCACAGTCCCAAGTAGCCTCCTTATATTGCAAAAATTGAACCTCTATCTTTTAAAAATAATCCTATATATACTAAATTACAAATCTATTTTTATTTCCTCAACATAGGAAATAAAAAATAAAATCCTATCATAAAACTCTATTATAAACTAAACAATATTATAAACTCTCGTTAACTATGGCAAATAAGGTTGTTTTGAAAACCAAAATCAGTGAATTTTGGTTAAGATCTTCTTCCTTTAACGGTGGAATTTCCACAAAATCTGCCCTTCGACGGCCACCTTGCACCTGCCTGGATGAATTTTGGAGTTAGTTGATCAGCTTGTCGTTCTTGTTCCCACAGAAAATGGAATTGAAGATCTTCTTGCTGATTTTGTAACCATTTGACAAACTGTTTCCACTTTTTCACTAGATGCTTTTGGAAATCTAGAAATGTTGGATTTTGAACATGGTTCTCATCGAATGTTGGAGATACTGTGGATCAACTCGTAGCTGGCACTTCTTTAATCATATAATAAGCTCCTTCAAAACCTCCATACGCAAAATCTATACACTATAGATTTTATCCATGACATCTTCCATGATCACCTTTTCTGCCTCATTGTCCTATCGATGAACTTACTAGGACTTCATTTTAACTATAATCACCTTCTTCACTCTGAACACCAGTTTGAGCAATCATACCACAAACAACAATGCGTCCATGGACTTTTATATTCCCTAGCACTGCGTTGAGCATATCACCACCAACATTATCGAAATAGATGTCACTCCCATCTGAAAAATGCTTGTTTTAAAGCCACATCCAAGTCATGCTCCTCCTTATAGTTGAAAGCATCATCAAAACCCAGTTTATGTTTCATCATATTAACCTTCTATTTATTACCTGCACTCCCTACAACATAGCAACCCATCAACTTTGCAAACTGCCCAATAAGCTGGCCAATAGCTCCTAAAGTGGCAAAGAAAAAAACACGCTCCCTCTTTTTAGGAGAGAAAACCTTAAAGAATCCAGCATAAGCAGTAAAGGGATGTCACACCCACGGGCTACACATAGCGCTCAACCCAATAGCGTAGCACTGTGCAACACTACAATGCTATGCACAACGCCACTTAAATTGTCTTGGCTTTCAATTTTGACTTGTGTGTTGCTGTGGCTACAAGGGCACGTGGAGTTTGAAGATGAGCGTTTGAAGTCGTGGAGTTTGTAGTAGGCAAAATTTCATAATATTAGGAACTTTAAAGGTGACCATCTTCGTTATAGTTGAAACAAGAACAATTTTTGAAAATGAGGTTACACCCACAACAGTTGCTGTCCTGCATCGAATACTACCGTAGGTTTTCCTCCAAGCACATTTCTTCTCTTTGGATCATCCCCTTCAGAAGAATATTCTAAACACAGACTAATGCCCTTTCTAGGGTAGGAAGATTGTTAATCATATCATGCAAATCTACAAGTAAGGAATAGAAAGAATGTTCAAATGCAGGGATTTGATCCACATCACAAAAGTCACAACCTGTAGAAGAAGAGACAGAACTTGCAGTGGAAGCACAATTTGATCCCGAATCTAGTGCCAATAAATTTTGCGATGTGAAAGCCATTGATGAGGCTAAAGCCTTTGGAGCAGAAGAGTGAAGTGAACTGGCAAAGATATGCCTATTTTAGCCCATGGGAAAACTTGAAACCATGTCACCTAGTGATAGTGTCATTTTTCCCAAAAGGCCATTGTCCTGAGATATCTCTACCAAGGGTTTTATGGCACTTTTATTTGGTACATCTTGCTTGGAATCATGTTCACTATTGGTGCCTAATTCACCACCTTAACTGTTTCAATTTCCCAAGTTTCACGAGGAACATTGGTGATGTTCTCACATCTAGTTGCAGTGACAATTACATCACTTTCAATCCACACTCCTCCAAACTTCTGGAACCTTGCAATAAGTTTCTTGTTAAAGAATAACGATGTGTCTGGATTCACCATTGCTGGAACCAATGTTGCATCAATGAAGTAGCATCCCAATTCAACTGTGACAAACATTCCTTCCTGAAAAACATGAACTGTTCGCAATATTCTCAGCCTTGGTTCTTTGATCTGGATGCCAGAATTCTAATTGAACAGTTGCAAAACCTTCCTCTATAAAAATTGACACCAATTTTTCTTGTGTGTGTAAGAGCTGCCTCAAAATATTTGAATGACATTCTTCTATATTTCTTCTCCAAACGTCATCTAACTTGGCTGGACTCAGACAAGTCAACTCTGGTTGAGCTCCACCACTGTTATCATTAATGCTTCTTGGAAAATTTCCTTCACATCCACCCACCACAGGTGAACAACCTGATGCATGGATCTGTGCTCCTATATTTCCCTCATTTGAATACACAATTTGTGCTTTCTTCAAACTGTTATTTTTATTCCCTGCACTAGACTTTAGGACCACAGAATCCAATTGCTCAAGTGAAGCTCCAAACTGTTGTTTATCTAAAACTTTCTTGGAAGATGAATTAGAATACAAGAATCCATTTTCATTTCTCTCTTTTACAGCTAAGACTTTGAGTGACACTACTACCAGCAAAAGTGGGAAGCAGAAGAGACCTTCCACAAGCAAACTTCAAAAGAGCTGCTATCCATTTTGTCTGATCATTCGAAACCCTTAGCTGTTTTTCTGTTTTAGAAAGAATTTTCAAGGCTTGCTGCAGTCTTTCTAACTCTTCTTTTGTTAAAGCATGCCTACGGAAGAAATTTCCCTTGTGCTTAGAATCTGCAAGATTGTAGCTACTAGCAAGAATATCCATGATGATAGTTACTATTTAAGACATTAATGTCATTGGTTCAATACTAGAATCCATCAACTCATTCATCAATGATGTCATAAGAGAGGGATCTATCTGATAGTAACACCAAGAGGCATATGAAAGCCATACTTTAGGCATATTTAGACACAAAAGTGTAGCTGCTTCAATGGAAGCACCAACCACTACACATTTACTGCTTGTCGATTTTGGAAACTGAATAGGGATAAGAGTTTTTGGTTCTAGAAAACACCTGAGCAGTTTCATCTATCACCACTCTACAACCACATCCAGTGAATCTTGCCTTTTTCATACACATGAGCCAGCCAGTCAATTGATAGTATCTTCTGATCTAGGAGCCGGTTTTTTGGAGTGTGACATACCATTGGAAAGCTCTTTCCGAGCTACTTCTGATGGACACACTTATGACATGTTTTGTGCTAAAAATAATGTGCAAACATCTAATAAAATAGACATAATAAGAGGCGCATTTTGATCACTGAAGGAAGGCCAAAGGACTAACTCTAACAGTGGCACCATCTGGGATGGTAGCTCCTTGGAGGTGCCAAGAACCGTAGATCTCTGGGAACATGTAGATTAGTGCCTCATCCATTGGGAAATACGGTCAAATAGCTACAAACCCAAAACAACTTATACCAATCCATAAAACATACACATACTGCAACCTATACATAGACAAATACCAGAAACTGAAATGCTGCCTTGGGCAACTCATTTATTTACAAATCTACCCTACTCTGATGCAAAATCAATAGATCAAGTTATGTTGTAATGCTATATCAACCAATCAAGTAACTCTGACAAGGATGTTGCTTGGAAGTGCTTGAACCAGGATAGAAATGTAAATGCTGATAGCCATCCATGCACAAACTGAATTCGGCTGTGTGAAAGACAACCTGACTTATCATTCAAACTGAAAAAATACTCCATATATGTGACAATAGGATCAAAGAAACCAGACTCTGTTTGCTGCCCTAACTCCTCAACATAGACCTCTGACTACAAACTGTCAATGCAAACATCCAGGGGCAGCCCTATTGTTTCTTGTTTTGAAGGAGGGAGAGTTTCCAAGAACTTTTTGGGATCTCAAAATTCATGTGATTTAATTTGAACATCCAATAGTTCAATTTCCTTTTCTAATCTTTTAGCAACTAAACCAAGAAAACAATATTTACTTTCAGGTGTGAGTTAGCTGGATTTCAAACTAAGAAACACTGATGTTGAAAAATTTTGATCAATCTGAAATTTTGCTAACTCATCCCTTAAACTCAATAACACTTCACTAGATAACATATTTGCCACATACCTTGTCATTGGTGATTACCATCAACATTCTGAAATCTGGATTCTGGATTCGTTTGGCAATGAAGTCGTTTTGAAACTTTGAAGCTTGGTATCTTGAACAATTGAGTCGTTAGGTAGATGATTTCAGCCTTCATATGTGTCTGACTGCAGTCCACCATCAGAAACCAGATCTGCAACTTAAACGATCTTTCCCGGAGAAGATCTATCACCTCATTCCCCGACAACGGGGCCAATACGTTAGCACTTAGAATGAACCTCAAGGCTTATAAGAGGCAATTCTGAGGTAACCATAGACCAAGATTTCAATCTGGCATCTAGCCCTGCCAGACCAGAGAGGTCTCTCTCTTTTCCAACAAGATGTGGCTGCAAATAAATGAATTCTAGGCTAGCTATGGAGTGCGGGGATTTGTTTAAATTTTTTTTGGGTTGAAGACAACAAAAGAAAGGACTATGGAGCTATGGATTTGGGGCTAGTTTCTGCTGGCAAACTTGGGGCAAAGTAAGTGAAATGTTTAGCCAGATAAAATATTGCAAATTTGAAAAGAATAGGAGAGAAAGCCCGCTACCCTGCAGGCATCAAACAAGGGATGGATCTATAGTAGCAACATTAGACGAAAGAGGAACACGGGGTTGCTCAACAGAGCATCTAACAAAGGATGAATTCTGCAAAGACAACCATTACATCTAACAACAAAATCATCATGAAAGGAGCATCATGTACAGATGAATTCCTAACACATCTCTTAGATAATGCTGTAACAAGGTAGAAAAACAAAATATGTAAGTGAATTACAGGAAAAACATACTAGACATTAACACCGTGATGGATCCCAGGTCCAAAGGGAAAAAACTACTTTATTAAAATAATATTCAGGAAAAACTTTTCACAGTCCCAAGCAGCCTCCTTCTATTGCAAAAATCGAACCTCTCTCTTTTAAAAATAATCCTATATATACTAAATTACAAATCTATTTTTATTTCCTCAACATAGGAAATAAAAAATAAAATCCTATCATAAAACTATATTATAAACTAAACAATATTATAAACTCTCGTGAACTATGGAAAATAGGGTTGTTTGGAAAACCAAAATCAGTGAATTTTGGTTAAGATATGCTTCCTTTAAGGGTGGAATTTCCACAAAATCTGCCCTTTGACTGCCACCTTGCACCTGCCTGCACGAATTTTGGAGTTAGTTGATCAGCCTGTTGTTCTTGTTCCCCTAGAAAATGGAACTAAAGATCTTCCTGCTGATTTTGTAACCATTTGACAAACTGTTTCCACTTTTTCACTAGATGCTTTTGGAAATCTAGAAATGTTGGATTTTGAACATGATTCTCATCGAATGCTGGAGATACTGGGAATCAACTCCTAGCTGTCACTTCTTTAATCATACAATAAGCTCCTCCAAAACCTCCATACGCAAAATTTATACACTATAGATTTCGAAAATGTATCCATGGCATCTTCCCTGGTCACCTTTTCTGCCTCACTGTCCTATCAATGAACTTACCAGGACTTCATTTTAACTATAATCACCTTGTTCACCATGAACACTAGTTTGAGAAATCATACCAAAAACAACAATGCGGCCATGGACTTTCATATTCCCTAGCACTGCGTTGAGCATATCACCACCAACATTATTGAAATAGATGTTGATCCCATCTGAAAAATGCTTGTTTTAAAGCCACCTCTAAGTTATGCTCCTCCTTATAGTTGAAAGCATCATCAAAACCTAGTTTATGTTTCAGTAGATTAACCTTTTGTTTATTACCCGCACTCCCTATAACATAGCAACCCATCAACTTTGCAAACTGCCCAACAAGCTTGCCAACAGTGCCTCAAGTAGCAGAGACAAAAACATGCTCCCCCTTTTTAGGAGAGAAAACCTCAAAGAATCCAGCATAAGTAGTAAAGGGATGTCACACCCACGAGCTACGCATAGTGCTAAACATAGGAGTGCAGTGCCACAGTGCTATGTGCAGCGCCACAGAGCTATGCGCAACGCCACTTAAATTGTCTTGGCTTTTGATTTTGACTTGTGTGTTGTTGTGGCTGTAGGGGTGTGTGGAGTTTGAAGCTGAGCGTTTGAAATTGTGGAGTTTGCAGTAGGCCAAATTTCATAATAGTGGGAACTTTAAAGGTTACCATCTTCACTATAGTTGAAATAGGAACAATTTTTGAAAATGAGGTTACACCCACAATAGTTGCTGCTCCTGCACTGACTACTACCACAGGTTTTCCTCCAAGCACATTCCTTCTCTTTGGATCATCCCCTTCAGAAGCATCTTCCAAACACAAACAAATTCCCTTTCTAGGGCAGGAATATTGTTAATCATATCATGCAAATCTACAAGTAAGGAATAGAAAGAATGTTCAAATGCAGGGATTTGATGCACATCACAAAAGTCACAACCTGTAGAAGAAGAGACAGAACTTGCAGTGGAAGCACGATTTGATCCCGAATCTAGTGCCAATAAATTTTGCGATGTGAAAGCCATTGATGAGGCTAAAGACTTTGGAGCAGAAGAGTGAAGTGAACTGGCAAAGATATGCCTATTTTAGCCCATGGGAAAACTTGAAACCATGTCACTTAGTGATAGTGTCTTTTTCCCAAAAGGCCATTGTCCTGAGATATCTCTACCAAGGGTTTTATGGCACTTTTATTTGGTACATCTTGCTTGGAATCATGTTCACTATTGGTGCCTAATTCACCACCTTAACCGTTTCAATTTCCCAAGTTTCACGAGGAACATTGGTGATGTTCTCACATCTAGTTGCAGTGACAATTACATCACTTTCAATCCGCACTCCTCCAAACTTCTGGAACCTGGCAATAAGTTGTTTGTTAAAGAAGAACAATGTGTTTGGATTCACCATTACTGGAACCAATGTTGCATCAATGAAGTAGCATCCGGGTTCAACTCTGACAAACATTCCTTCCTGAAAAACATGAATTGTTCGCAATATTCTCAACCCTAGTTCTTTGATCTGGGTGCCAGAATTCTAATTGAACAGTTGCAAAAGCTTCTTCTATAAAAGTTGACACCAATTTTGCTTGTGTGTGTAAGAGCTGCCTCAAAGTATTTGAACGACATTCTTCTATAGTTCTTCTCCAAATTTCATCTAACTTGGCTGGACTCAGACAACTCAACTCTAGTTGAGTTGCACCGCTGTTATCATTAATGCTTCTTAGAAAATTTCCTTCACATCCACTCAACACAAGTGAATAGCCTGATGCATGAATATGATCCTTTATTTCCATCATTTGAATACATAATTTGTGCTTTCTTCAAACTGTTATTTTTATTCCCTGCACTAGAATTTAGGACCACTGAATCCAACTTCTCAAGTGAAGCTCCAAACCGTTGTTTATCCAAAACTTGCCTGGAAGATGAATCAAAATACAAGAATCCATTTTCATTCCTCTCTTTTACAGCAATAGGACTTTGAGTGACACTAGTACCAGCAAAAGTGGGAAGTAGAAGAGACCTTCCACAACCAAACTTCAAAAGAGCTGCTATCAATTTTGTCTAATCATTTGAAACCTTAGCTGTTTTTCTATTTCAGAAAGAATTTTCAAGGCTCGCCATAGTCTCTCTAACTCTTCTTTTGTTCAAGCATGCATGCGGAAGAAATTTCCCTTGTTCTTAGCATCTACAAGATTGTAGCTACCAGCAAGAATATCCATAATGAGAGTTACTAGTTGAGACATTAATGTCATTGGTTCAATACCATAATCCATCAATTCATTCATCAATGATGTCATAAGAGAGGGATCTATTTGATAGTAACACCAAGAGGCATATGAAAGCCATACTTTAGGCATATTTAGACACAGAAGTGTAGCTGCTTCAATGGAAGCACCAATCACTACACATTTATTGCCTGTCAATTTTGGAAACTACATAGGGATAAGAGTTTCTGGTTCTAGAAAACACCTAAGAAATTTCATCTATCACCACTCTACAACCACATCTAGTGAATCTTGCCTTTTTCATACACAGGAGGCAATCACTCAATTGATCATATCTTCTGATATGTGAGTAGGTTTTTGGAGTGTGATATACCATTGGAAAGCTCTTTCCGAGCTACTTCTGATGGACACACTTGTGACATGTTTTGTTCTGAAAATCATGTGCAAAACATCTAATAAAATAGACATAATAAGAGGCCCATTTTGATCACTGAAGGAAGGCCAAATGACTGACTCTAACACCCGGGAGATGTTTTCTTAGGGACGCGTGGCCGCTTAAGTTGGGTCGATGCTAAACTGGGGTGCACACGCTCTTTTGTCCTATCCACTTCCCTGGTCTGCTGCCTTGTGGACATTTCCTACCCCTCCTCGGGTTCTTCTGTTGGCACTGTTGTGGTTTTTTCCATCTGTGCTGCTACTGCTTCATCGGCTGTCTTCTGCTATGTGGCTGCTTCTTGTTCCTGGTGCCTCTTTTCAGCTAGCTGTGTGATGCACAGCTTGGTGTCCTTCTTCCTTTGCTAGGCTGCAGCCTTCTTGATCCGGATTTAAACAGGAACGCAATAAAATACAGAGATAACCATAAAGACAAATATGCAGTGGAAATAATACTTCATTTCATTACTGTAAAATACTGAAATATGCTTACAAATAGAAATGGAAATAACCCAGCTAGGGCGATGGTAGCTTATCTCTGAGAAGAGATGTGTCGGCTACATGCCTCTGAACTGTTCTCCAAAAACTGTTACAATGAGGCTCGAGGGCCTATTTATTGTTGAGACACAATGGAAAACCCTTCACATTCCAAAACCTAACCCTAGAAGATGAAACACCAAATTGTGGGCCCCGTTTTTGGGTAAGTTGGTACATTAACTTCCCGGGGTCGCGAATTGGTCGTACTATCTCCGTTTGACGTGCATGATAGCCCGTTGGAAAGATCTCTCCGAGGAATACGATGGAAAAGGAAATTTTTAAATAGAAAAATCGTTGGCGGTGGATTTCCCAAAAAACGTCGTTTAGGGCCTCAAAACAGCTCCGGAAGTTTAGGACCCGAAAAACTGCTAAAAGTAGTAAACTGTGCTATAATTAAGGAAACCAAAAAACTGAAAGAGACAGTTGTGGGGGTCCAAATGGGATATGTGGGTGGCCTCCAACATCCACCTGGATCATTCCTCCCCTCTTAGGAAGCAATGGTCCCCATTGCGTTGAGTTCCTCCCTGAGATGAGGAAGCTTCTGCAGAGCTGGGTCTCGGGTGAGCTATTCTGCAATCTCTGATGTGTCTAGAAATGGTGGGGAGCATGGTCGGTGACGGTCCACATTGAACACTCGATGCAAGCGAAGGAATGGAGGAATGCTATGCTTCAAAGCATTGTTTTCTGTAGCCTTGTTACTGGTGTAAGGACCATGTCGAAGTGGTCTAAGTTTCTGATGGGTTCTGGTAAGGCGCTCCCTCTACAAATGTAACCAAACTTTGTCGCCCACCTGAAACTTGTGTGGTGCCCCTCCGGGTAAGGAGAAGTTTTTCCTGTGTTCTGTCATGACTGTATCCCTCTGTTGCTGCTGCTGTGTGGAGGAACCCTTCGCGGGGGTCATGGATGTAGCAACGATCTTCCCCTTACTTTGGGAGCAAACAAGAACGAAAATAAATTTCCTATTCTATGAGATGAGCTTGTTGCCTTTCTTAGTAGTGATCAAAGAGGTGGCAGTAGGTGGGGCTACCTCCGGTATCCTGTATAATGAATTATCCAAAGAAATGATGACAGCGCGAGGCCTTGACTCATACACAGCATGTCGCCTCCACAAGTATGGCTGGCCTAATAGTACATCACAAACATCCAGAGGTGTTGTTAGCACTTGAATTTGGCCTCAGGCTGAAAAAGACAAAATCCAAGGCAACATCAAACCACTTAGCCTCGTAGCTAGCCCTACAGGGAAGGAGAGGGCTCTCTCTGGGTCTATCTCGGCAAAGGTCTTCAAAGGGCGGAGATGACCAATAAAGAACACTTATTTTAGGCTAGTAAACTGATTGAGAAGGTTTGATTTCAGATTTTTAGGGTTTCGGTGGAAAACAGAGGGAGAGCAATTTCGGGTGCGGGGATGGGACACAGCTTTTGCAGAGGTCTTTTTGGGGCAAGGTAGGAGATTGTCTTGATGCCTTTAATTTAAGTGAATGGATAGGAATGACCGGTGAGGAGCTAAAGAGAGCAAGAAACCATCGATAGTTCTCTTTAGATAGAGGAAAACGTAGATATTAAGCAAACTTAAAGCTAGAGCACATAAATTATGAATTCTACCTTAACACTTCATTTACTTAATATGCAGAAAAGAGAAATAGGAAATTGATACACATAAAAAATCTTACGAGTACATGAGAGAAGCACACCATCAACACAAATAACCACAGGAATCCCAAATAGTGCTGCAAAACCCTGGTCTTTCCTTTGCCAAAATTGCAGAGATACAAAGTGTAATACAATAGAAGCTTATCCCTCAAGAGTCCAACCATGAAAATGACTAAGAAAATACCTAACATAGGCAAGCTAACACCTTTCCTTGCCTCTAGGGGTCGAGCTGATCATCCTAGGAGCTGTTCCAACCAATTCTAAACAAAGCACTACAATCTAGGCAGTCAAAACAACTTGCCTCTATAAGCTAGGAAACCAGTTCATTCATTAAATGTTTGCTATTTCATGAATGAATCTTCTAGAATAGGTAAATAAGTGTCATTTCAACATGAAAATACATTAATTACATCAAAGAGGGTGAAAAATCCCATCACAAGTCAAAACTGGTCAAAGCTAGGCGAATTCCTGAGCTGTAGATGAAAAATTGAGAAAATGTGCTGATGCGTAGCGCCCCAATCTTGAACACGTAGCGCACCTTTGAGCCAACTTTTGAGGCACTTCCCGGCATCCAAATGAGGCAAAAGTAGGCTTGTTGGAAAGGTATGGATGTCTACTTTCCAACCCAAGTGTAATTTTTTAATTTGGTGTCCATTTACCCCTCCAAAATTGCAATCTCCCAAGACTGCTTCCTGTGTGTCCAAAAAGTGGCAGAAAGTCATTTTTTGCATGTTTTTTGACCTTCTCAGAGCTCAAAACCTGATGAAATTTCTTGGCCATTGCTGAGAAAGTGTAATTTGTCATGAAAAATCCAAAAATTCTGAGTTTTTGAGGAATGGACTTGCCCATCTTCAAGGTAGCGCGCGGCGCGCTACGCGTTGAGAGCAAAAACCTGTGTGTGGCACAAAAAATTCACAATTGACAAAAGTTTCTCCAAATTTCTTGAAATTTGGGCTGGGAGTCCCCAATCAAGTACCATGCTCATTCAAAGAGTCTTTGGCCAAAATTTGGAGTGGATCGGGCCTTTTCCGTCGTTTTAGTGCCTTGGTCAACCTCCTTGGATCTGGCGATTGTAATTTTGACATTTCTCTAAAACCATGACACCTGTGCAAAAAGTGAAGGAGGTTTTTCTTCTTTGGCATGTTTTGGACAAAAACCTCTCTCAGTTTTCCCAAATTAATCTTTTATTGCTCTGAAACATCTTTTGAGTGAAACTTATCCCGATGTGTAGAACAAGGGATTTTGCCGAAATGAAGCGAAATGATGGGGATACGGGGCTTCTAAATTCTTGAGGAAATTTTTGGGAGTAGGGAGGAATGTTAGGAAGCAGGGGAAAGTGGAATCTCAGAGATTGAGTGAGGGGAAGGGGTCCAAAAGGGCAAAACACAGGCCCAACCTAGAAAATTGCCAAGTTGTAGCAAGAAACTAGGGTTTGTGCGAAAATGAGGATTTTGGGGGATCTCAGTGATGGGAAGCATTTGATAAGGTACTTTAAGGATAGGGGAAGGTGTATGAACATCAGGATACAATTTTCGCTAATGATTTGACCGTCCAAGAGATATTGCCTTCAAAACCCTAGGAGAGGGAAATGACCTTGCCTGGGCGCAACTGAAGCATGAACAAGGTGTAAAATGACTCATTAGACACTGACATGATAATGACAACCCTATGAATGATGATAGACTCAGCTGAATAGTGACATAGATTGGAATTTGGGCAATTTTAGAAGGAGTGAAAGCAAACCCTAGACCTAATGCCTAGTGACCAAATTTTGCTTGAACACTCACTGAAATGACAAAATTTGACCTTGACACTTCAAAATCACTTTGTAAGAGCACGTTTGATCACTGGAGGAAGGCTGGAAATACTGACACTAACATTGGCTCCAATGGGGATGGTAGCTCCTTGGAGGTGCCAAGAACCGCAGATCTCTGTAAGAGCTAGACAGTGCCTTCATCCATTGGGCGATGGAGTCATTATTTGACAAACAATACAAGACTTTGACTCATTTATTGACTGAAACTTGATTCAAACCGACTCAATTATGAAACCTACATGAATGAAAACTGACTCACAAATGACTCATGACTGACTTAACTAAAACAAGAACTTACAAAGCTTATTGAAGGGTAGCAGTCCATCAAGATTTGAAATCATGATGACAACCACCTGTTTTTCTTACAAGACAATATACATCAAACTATATCAAAATGCCAATGCAACCAATCAAGCAGATGCCTTCTTGATTGATTCTCCTGATTAGATCTTTTGGTCAACAATACAAACCTATCATTGGGCATCCAAAAACATAGTTGACCATGGCTGCAACAAAACACTGTAATAAACACTTTCACTGCTGGCTGCAACAAACTTGCTAGAGGATCGTAAATAACATGAAGTTTTGCCATTGCCACCTCCTGCTGAAAGAACAAGGTGTCTTTTGCTTCAGATTCTGATCTGCCTTCATCATGTGCTTCAGTAAAAGTATGCTCATAAGCTTCAAAAAACTCCGAACAAATGGATGAGCAGATCTCTTCTTGGAAAAACATTTCAGCACATGAAACATATGAAGAATCTGAAAGGTAATCCTGTATGCTCTGATCTTTTGTAGTTTGACAATATGGTAGGTCATCTTCAAATGATATGACAGCCGGATTATCATCTTTGTGAAGGAAAACATTATCTATTTGTTGATCTACAAGACAGTCATCTTTTTCAACAGAGGAAGAAGTTTTCCCAACACTTTCCTGACTATGTGTGCACTACAAATCTGTTGTAGCTTACGCTGTAACAAGACCTTTCAAGAGATGATCTATATCCTCTTCAGACAAAGGAGACAATGCCTTTTGTTTTCTTCTGCTTAAACAGTAATCATCTTCATATGACAGGGCACTCAGACTATCATTTATTACTGAGTTATTGAAAGGAGATTCATCACTTACTTGCACAAAGATCTCACCTTGATGTTCATGAACTGACTGGATTGCTTCTTCATGAAGGCTGTGTTCTAATGATGGACTAACAGTATGAATTACTGTGTCTTCTACATTCCAAATGATTTCAACAACCTGGAGTAGCTGACTGGACATTATCACAATCTACAATCAGTGTTGGACTTACTTGCATGTTGCTATCTTCTGTGGGCAGATCTGAAATGTCATTCTCCCTTTCATCATTTTCAACCATATTATCTTCAACCTGCTGATCTTGATTCTGCTGCAAAATGTCCTGATCATCTTGATGGGAATTCTCTAAGTTTTCTTTATGCTGCTGAAATGGATTCTCATACAGAGCCTCCATAATCTCAACGTCCATAAAATTATCATCTTCATAATATTTCTCAAGGCTTTCAATAAAAGTTGAAGCACGTTTGCAACAGTCATGAACCAAATTTAATGATGGATAAGATGCTTGATATCTTTCAATAAACAAGGCATGAAAATCCTTTCAAAAATAAATACAGGCCTGCGGCAAATTTTCATACCAGGATTGGGCTTCACCTTCCAGAGTGGCCAGGAATATCTTCATCAAGCAATCTTCAGGAAAATCCACCTTCAACTTGCGAATATGCATATGAAATCTAACTAGATGTAAAGCAGCATCCTTCTTACCATCATCTTTAAATGTAGGCAAATTCCTTGACCAATCTACCTTCGGAATTTTATTTGGAAAACTAGGGATATGATCTCGGCTCAGGGGAGCGTATCTTCTTGCAATCCGATCCATCTTGAAAAGCTCAAAGCTACTAATCTTCCTACAGTGAAGTCACCATGAAGCATTAATCTCTGGAGTTTTCAGTGAAGGAGTCGCCAGTGAATGATTTCAGCCTTATCAGTGTCTGATTGTTGTCCACCATCAACAATCAGATTTGAACTTGATACATGTACTGGGGTAATTAACAAGTTAGATGTCATGTTTACAAGCTAGACCGGAGATTGACTGAAGCAGCGTTTATCTACTTCCGCTAATGCAAAGCAAAAGCGTTTCGAAGGCTACCTGTCATAACTTCAGGCTTCGTCTGTATCTTATAAAACAAACACATCAACCCACAAACAATTTTGTTCTCCCCAGTATGGTCGCCAATATGTTAGCGCTTGAATTTGGCCTCAGGCTGAAAAAGACAAAATCCAAGGCAACATCAAACCACTTAGCCTCATAGCTAGCCCTACGGGGCAGGAGAGGGCTCTCTCCGGGTCTATCTCGGCAAAAGGTCTTCAAAGGGTGGAGATGACCAATAAAGAACATTGATTTTAGGCTAGTAAAATGATTGAGAAGGTTTGATTTTAGATTTTTAGGGTTTCGTTGGAAAACAGAGGGAGAGCAATTTCGGGTGCGGGGATGGGACACAGCTTTTGCAGAGGTCTTTTTGGGGCAAGGTAGGAGATTGTCTTGATACCTTTAATTTAAGTGAATGGATAGGAATGACCGGTGAGGAGCTAAAGAGAGCAAGAAACCATCGAGAGTTCTCTTTAGATAGAGGAAAACATAGATATTAAGCAAACTTAAAGCCAGAGCATATAAATTATGAATTATACCTTAACACTTCACTTAATTAATATGCAGAAAAGAGAAATAGGAAATTGATACACATAAAAATCTTACAAGTACATGAGAGAAGCACACCATCAACACAAATAACCACAGGAATCCCAAATAGTGCGGCAAAACCCTGGTCTTTCCTTTGCAAAAATTGCAAAGATACAAAGTGTAATACAATAGAAGCTTATCCCTCAAGAGTCCAACCATGAAAATGACTAAGAAAATACATAATATAGGCAAGCTAACACATTTCCTTGCCTCTAGGGGTCGAGCTCATCATCCTAGGAGCTGTTCCAACCAATTCTAGACAAAGCACTACAATCTAGGCAGTCAAAACAACTTGCCTCTATAAGCTAGGAAACCAATTCATTCATTAAATGTTTGCTATTTCATGAATGAATCTTCTAGAATAGGTAAATAAGTGTCATTTAAACATGAAAATACATTAATTACATCAAAGAGGGTGAAAAATCCCATCACACGTCAAAACTGGTCAAAGCTGGGCGAATTCCTGAGCTGTAGATGAAAAATTGAGAAAATGTGCTGATGCATAGCGCCCCAATCCTGAACGCGTAGCGTGCATTTGAGCCAACGTTTGAGGCACTTCTTCGCATCCAAATGAGGCAAAAGTAGTCTTGTTGGAAAGGTCTGGATGTCTACTTTCCAAACCAAGTGGAATTTTTTAATTTGGTGTCCATTTGCCCCTCCAAAATTGCAAACTCCCAAGACTGCTTCCTGTGTGTCCAAAAAGTGGCAGAAAGTCATTTTTTGCATTTTTTTGACCTTCTGAGAGCTCAAAACCTGATGAAATGTCTTGGCCATTGCTGAGCAAGTGTAATTTGTCATGAAAAATCCAAAAATGCTGAGTTTTTGAGGAATGGACTTGCCCATCTTCAGGGTAGCGCGCGGCGCGCTACGCGTTGAGAGCAAAAACCTGTGTGTGGCACAAAAAATTCACAATTGACAAAATTTTCTCCAAATTTCTTGAAATTGTGGCTGGGAGTCCCCAATCAAGTACCATGCTCAGTAAAAGAGGCTTTGGCCAAAATTTGGAGTGGATCAGGCCTTTTCTGTCGTTTTAGTGCCTTGGCCAACCTCCTTGGATCTGGCGATTGTAATTTTGACATTTCTCTAAAACCATGACACCTGTACAATAAGTGAAGGAGGTTTTTCTTCTTTGGCATGTTTTGGACACAAACCTCTCTCAAGTTTCCCAAATTCATCTTTGATTTCTCTGAAACATCTTTTGAGTGAAACTTATCCCGATGTGTGGAACAAGGGATTTTTCCGAAATGAAGCGAAACGAAGGGGATAAGGGGCTTCTAAATTCTTGAGGAAATTTTTGGGAGTAGAGAGGAATGTTAGGAAGTAGGGGAAAGTGGAATCTCAGAGATTGAGTGAGGGGAAGGGGTCCAAAAGGGAAAAACACAGGCCCAACCTAGAAAATTGCCAGGTTGTAGCAAGAAACTAGGGTTTGTGCGAAAATGAGGATTTTGGGGGATCTCAGTGATGGGAAGCATTTGATAAGGTACTTTAAGGATAGGGGAAGGTGTATGAACATCAGGATACAAGTTTCGCTAATGATTTGACCGTCCAAGAGATATTTCCTTCAAAACCCTAGGAGAGGGAAATGACCTTGCCTGGGCGCAACTGAAGCATGAACAAGGTGTAAAATGACTCATTAGACACTGACATGATAATGAAAACCCTATGAATGATGATAGACTCAGCTAAATAGTGACATAGATTGGCATTTGGGCAATTTTAGAAGGAGTGAAAGCAAACCCTAGACCTAATGCCTAGTGACCAAATTTTGCTTGAAGACTCACTGAAATGACAAAATTTGACCTTGACACTTCAAAATCACTTTGTAAGAGCACGTTTGATCACTGGAGGAAGGCTAGAAAGACTGACACTAACAGGTGTAACATCACACAATACCTCATCTGTGAAGGGCTTGATGCTGTAGGGAAGGCGACACTACTGGCGAACTTTGAGATCTCGTTCTTCGTGAAGCCAACCGATATTGTACGGCTGTGGGTGTGGTGTAGTTGGTAGGCCCAACCGCTTCATGACCTCTGCTGAAATGAGGTTCTTTCAGCTGCTATTGTCGACAATGAATTGCAACAGCGAACCCTTCACCCACATCTGTGAGTGGAAAAGACGTTACCCCTCCTCTGGATCTTCGGGCTCATTTTTCTGGATCTTGGCAGTAGCAACAGTGGCGCTGGGATCCGCATCAATGATCTGCTTCCCTTTGTCATTCCCCTTGTCAAGTTCTAAGTCAGAGTTAGAACATGCATCTGATTTAGAAGCCTTCAACTCGGCCACCAGGGACTGCTTGGTCCGACACTCACTTGTGTTATGAGTGGGAATCTTGTGGAACTCACACCACTTTCCTGTGACCTTCTTCGACTTCGTGGTGTTGTTCTTTTCTTGCGGCTTCGACGGGTTGTCTTGGGTCACCCCACCTTGGCTTTGTCCTTTGGGCTTTGGATTTGGAGATCCAAAATCTCGCTTCTTCTGTTTGAACTTTTGCTCGATTTTGACAGTGTATCGATATGCTGTGCCGAGTGAGGAGATGTTCAAGAACTCCATCTCTTCCTGGATGTATCTGTGTAGGCAGCCGCGGTATTTGAGTACCAGATGCAGCTCAGAATCTTTGATACCCAATTGTGTGTGAAGGGTATGAAAAATGTTTGTGAACTCCGGCACATCTTGGTCTCGTCCCTGCCGCAGTGTGGTCCATTTGATGTATTTGTCCTCATAGCTTTTGACAGGGTAGTACTGCTCCTTGATTGTCACACGGAATTGGTCAAGGGTGCGGACACGGCTGACCTTCCTAGATGTCTAAGACATTCTAATGACAAACAAGACAAAATGGAGTGATCTTTCTCTAAATACACCTTTTACGACATGAAAACTACAAGTGTTTAGGCTTACCTTATTCCAAAACGCTGTTGTTGAAGTCCGTTCTTGACGATCCGGATGAGCTCCTCCTTCAAGTCAATTCCTGCAACCACAAACAATCAAACAATTACCAAGCACTTGCATTTCATATAATAAAACATATATTCAACATGCAGACCAAGGAACACATGAAATAACTCATTAACACAAGCTATTGAGAAAAATAAACCAGTTTGTATTAATAACGAAACAAAGAAACTCTTACAACCTGGCCTTGGTGTTGTGCAAGTTCCTCCCAGGGTCCATCAAGGGTTTTCCTCTACTTTGACAAAGCTCACCCTCTTCCAAGTAGAATCAAGTAAAGACAATCTCTCCTTACAAAGGCTCTAATGGAAGACCTAAATCCTGCAGCATTTACCCAAAGAAAATGTATAGCTCCAACCTCTTCTCCCTCTGGCTCAATGTCTTTATTTATAGTGCTGTAAAGAGGTTATTCAGGTCCACTATCAATGGGATCATCCCCCTCTTTGGGTGGGATAGCTCCCTTATTGATGGGATAAGTTCCCCCTTAATAGAGATACATGAACCAACTGGAGGCGCATCCATTTCATCAAACCGACCTCTAGAATGTTCTAGAAGTAACCACAAGTAACTTTTTCAAGATAAAACTCGCGCATTTTGCCTTTTACAGAGGGACGCACCTGTCCCTTAACATACAGAGCGTCCATGGACGCAGATTTTGTGAACATGGTCAGCGTCCCCGCAGGTAAGGCTAGAGAGAACCTGCGACCCCAGAGATAAACATAGTTTTTACAAGACTTTCTCTCTTCTTTGAGTTTGAGATGGATAACAGAGGCATGAGACTTGCCTAAGAGGGTAGCATGACTGTTGATTTGAGCCATACTAACTGTAAGTAGTCAAGGTGACATTTTTTAGTGTAACAGATTGCCCCCTAAAGTGCGAAGCCTGGAATAGAGTAGGGTTTTGTAATTCTAGGAAGGGTGAAGCGCTTTATCATTTCAAGGATTGTCTTGTGGATGGCCTGGTTGGAACCTGCAATTTTCAACACAAAATACATGGATAAGATTATATCATCACTGAGGTAGGCATTCCCATACTCAGATTCAAAACTTTAACTAATGGACTAACTATTCTGATACAGGAATGATCTTGCAGTACATCATTTTTATAGACTTTTGTAGACACAGTATGGACGCAGCCATCTGTTTATGATTAGTCTACATAGATAATGAATACAAAACTCCTCGCAGCCTGGATGGTAGAAACTAGATCCAGGGTCTTCACTTCTACTTCCCGAATTGGTACGATTCTAGCCATGTGATTAAATGATTCGATGTCGAACATGTTAGAAACCACTTGATTACCAGCCGATGATGCAAACTGTTAACAAGCGTGAGAGAAACCACCAGTAATGTCAATGGTTCTCAAAGTACCAAGCACAACCCATGAAATGTGAATAGATGTTTTGATGTCGAACACTTCACGGAATCCTTTGATCGAAAGTCAATGATGTAAACTGACGTCAAAGGCGAGAAACCTGCCATTGATGCATGCAGACTTCAAGGTACTGTCGATTCCTAAGTCATCTTTCTAGATAATGTGTCGATGTCGATAGAAAGCGACCCGTTGCAGGCAGGCCCACAACACGAAATCATTGTTCAAGTTGAAGAAATGTTGCTGTAAGGACTGACTCAGGGATGGTCAAATGGATGACAAGTATTTTGCAGATGAAAGTTTTTCTTGCAGACCTCTTGAACACATAACGACACAACAGATGGCTTGGTGACGAATAACTCAAAGTTAATCCCCGGAACCCGGCTAAAGACTTTCAAAGTGGTTTGGTCAACTGTGAGGTAAAAGATTTCCCAACCCAGGTGAATAAAAAGTGTCGTGTTCAAGAGCGGTAATAAAGTTTCTTTTGAGACAAAAGGTGACAAACAGGTTCATTCTTCTCTCTTTTCCCCCACCATTTCTGGCAAGTACCTCTTTATTTTTAACAAGCTTGAGGAGGATAACATATGCTTGATTATAAGCTCATCCTTCGGACGAGTCCAACCTAGTTTAAATTCGAACCCTAGGAAGGAGTGGTTCGTTCCTGTTTGTAATTGAACAGGTCCTCTACTGTAAAAGTTTAACGAGCCCAGTATAGGAGAAACTCGGCGTTTTTCATTTTTAGAGAGTCTGAAAAAACTTAAGGAGACTCCACGTTGAACTTTTTCGTATATTTGTGTCCCTCAAGCCCGAAAAAGTATAAAATAATACCTGGGGGAACCGCTTGATCTTGCGACCAAGGAGTACTTTCATAATAGTGTCGTTGACCTGAAAAGTAAAAAGCGATCAAGGACACGTCGTTTTATTTCCTTATCGAGTTCGAAACGACAAAAACCCGGCAATCTTTTCTTGATTTTGCGGTCAGAAAAGAGCTAAAAGGGGACCGTCTTTTAATTCCGTTTTAACGAGTGAAAAAGAAACACTCGGCGATCTTTTCATGTTTTAGGAGTCAGAAAAGGGCTTAAAAGATGACTCTGATATTTTTGTTTGTGAAAAAATTACAATTTCCCTCGAAATCCCTTTGTCCTGCACAAAAGCAACACATTACTCATACCTGTTTAAAATAGGCAAAAATACATTCAAAAACATCTTTTCATGGTAAAAAATGAACTAATTCATCCAAAAAACCTATAAAAAGACCTTTTACCATGTCATTTTTACTGTTTCACTGTTGAGGTTGAAAAAGGAGCTTTTGACAAGAAACTTCCCGTGGTCGCTGCGGAAAATCTGACCGTCGGAATCGAACGCCGTCTCATCCAGGTATTTTACACATCCTACTCTGCATTTCTATCCGTTTAGAATTAATTTTTAGGTCTTAGTTTCATTTTTTGGGAGGGTTTTGGTTTTGGAATGCGCCTCTCGGCGGACGCAGGTGCCCTTCGGGTGACCTGCGTCCCCCGACTTTTTCTCATACGGGAAAACGGTCAGAAGACGCAGCCCGCCTTCAGGCCAGCTGCGTCCGGGCGCCCTGTGCTACAAAGCCGGGGTGCGTCTTCCGAGAAACGCGCATTTCAAAACCCCAACTCTCTCAAAAAACCACCAAATATTCCCAAATCAATTTCTAATTGCTATTTTTGATATGCAGGGCATTAATCATGTTAGACTGGAGAGAAAGAGAGCATGTAGAGGAAGATGAAGCTGCAATAAATCATCAACCTTCCCTGGATGCCCTAAGAGCATGCGGATTATACAAATATTGGACCATACCGGGCATGAGGGGCCAGGTAAGATTCTTGGAATGGCTGGTTGAGCGATGGAACGTTCAAGAACAATGCTTTTACATAGGAGGGCACCAGCTCGAGATAGAGCCCTCGGATGTATACTTTCTCACTGGCTTGCCAAACAGAGGTGAGCAACTCAGTCTTGCGGGGACTAGGCCGGGTGGCCAATCCCTTGATAGTCTCCGCGAGGATTGGTGCACACGTGGGGCTCACCATTCAAAAGGCATAGAGATAAAACACATCACTCTACCGGAACTCAAAGTCATAGCGTTCACGGTTACCAGAATTTGCGGCGCGGCCGCTTTACACATTGCTTCCGGATCCCAAATGCGGATGGCAATTGACTGTTACCAAGGCACCATTTTCAACTGGTGTGAAGCTGTGTCGGCTCATATGAAGAGCCAACTGACCAAGGCAAAGAACGGACGACTAAAGACTTTTGGATATGGGCCTATAGTCGTGAGCTTTGCCTTGGAGAGAATTCCAATGCTGATCCCTCAGCAACTCACTGTTGATATCTTGGGTCCTCGGCAGCCAAAGCTGATACGATGGGTTGCGGTGATGGCCCGGCATCCTGACGAGGGCGCGACAGTAGTTCGATTCTCAGATAGTTATTTTGACTGGTTAGAGGGCCAGCTTTTTGTGATACAGGACTTTCCGTATGCCGGAATGGATTTCAGAGGTGATCCGGACATGGTTCTTCCACAGGGAGAACAATGGGACGACAGAGGTACTTTTATTTTCACAAGTTTCCTAATTATGTATTTTTTGTATTTTTTATATATATCGTCTCAAAACTAATAGTAAAACTTTTTCAAAATGCAGATGTTGGTCCACAGCGTCCAGCCAACCTCCGGCCTTATGATAGACTACATCCAGCTGCACCGGTACCGGCCCCACAGGACGCGACAGCAGAAGTACTAGCTGAGTTGGAGCATGATCTAGAGCGTCTCACGGCAGATATACCTGAGACTACTATGGACGACATTCCTATCAGGCTTCAGCGTTTCGTAGTCGCGGTCCCTGGACCGTTTAGGAGATTTTTGCGTAAGGTAGCCCGCGCAGTGGTGTCATACAGAGAGCACCACCAGTGATTGACTAGTCACTTTTGTAGTCACATGTGACATTTTGACTTTTTGTACTATCATTTTGCCGATCATAAGGTGTTTTCAACCTATGATCGAAGACGATGTATATATTTTTTGACACACTTCTATCTATATATATCACTATTACCGGCTTATCTTGTTTAACATATGATGAAATGTTTTTAAATTTACTTGCATGATTATTATAAATGTCTGTCCAACACTCGAGAAGCAATTGCATCTGCTAATGTATTCAGGGACCTTGGAATATGTTGATATTCAATGTAATCAAATTCACGTTCCAAGAGACGCACTCTCAAAAACAACCTTAATAACACAGGATTTCTAATGGCATAAACTCTATTAAGCTGTAATACAACAAGTTCAGAATCTAACCTCACTATCAAACGTCGAATTCCAAATGAAATAGATTCGGATAATAATTCAACCACTGCACTGTATTCTGCAATGTTATTCGTTGTTTGACCGAGGCTTACCCCATGCATAGAAACTAACTCGTCAGAGGGCGAATAGATAACCCAAGCTGCGGAAGAGATATTCCGTGTATTACGACAAGCACCATCAGCAAATCCAATGTATGTTTGGAGAGGCGTCGACATCTACAATATCAAGAGTAAAACCAAGATAAGCCAGAATAATGACGAAAAACCACACTCGCTAAGCTAAGCACACTGACTAAACTAACACACTTGCTAGCTAGAAAGGAAATCTAACCTATCTAAAAATTTCTCCATACCCATCATTTTAAGCATAATACCTCTTTAGGTAAAGTCCATTTCTGGGTTTACCCAAAGAGTCCCCATCAAAATCAACTAACTCATAAGCCCCTTTTGCTAGCTTTCGCTTTACAATGTAGGGCCCATGCCACATGGGAACGAATTTTCCGGCACCTAGCTTATCGTTAGCTTGATCATATAATAGTACTAGGTCTCCTTCCGAAAAACTTCGAGGGGTTACATTTTTATCGTACTGAGCTTTCATTCGTTTCGCGTGAGTCTCGATAGCTAAAGTAGCGTCACGTCGAGTCTCATCTAATTTAGCCAAGTATAATAACCGTTTCTCCTCTTCGGAAGTAGCTGGAAGTAATTCGACAGCCATTTGAAGTGATGGGATTTCGCATTCAATAGGTAACACAGCTTCTAAGCCATAAACTAGCTGGAAAGGGGTGAAACCTGTTGAATTTTTCACTGAAGTTCGATATGCCCATAGCGCCGAAAATAACATGTTATGCCAATTCGTTCGATGGATACCAATGATCCGTCGAATCATGATGACTAGAACTTTGTTGATTGACTCAACCAAACCGTTGGCTTGCGGATAATAAGGAGTAGAGCTATCGTGGCGCAAACCAAGCTGGCTTGTAAGCTCAGTCATCATGACGTTTCGAAAATGGCTCCCATGGTCAGTAATGATTGCTTGTGGGACACCAAACCTAGTTATGATATGATTGAATACGAAAACTGCAGCTGTCTTGCCGCTTGCGTCGAATGTAGGCATCGCCTCGGCCCATTTTGTAAAATAATCAACCGCGAGGATGATATACGCATGCCCCCCGGCCGAGTGAGGGTTACAAGTAATAAAGTCAATACCCCATTTGGCGAATGGACCAGCGGCAATTATAGGGTGGAGAGGAGCAGGTGGAGCGCGCATCTTTCGATCAAACACTTGACAGTTGTGGCATTTTCTGACGGCAAGGATACAATCTTTAAACATAGACGGCCAGAAATAGCCAGCGCGCAACACCTTCTGAGCTGTGGCATACCCAGACATATGACCGCCACATGCTCCAGAGTGACAATCATTCAAAACTCTCTCAGCCTCTTCGTGAGTTAAACAACGTCGAAAAACTAAGTCTGCCCCCCGGCGATAAAGTGTATCTCCAATAATTCTGTATTGCTGGGATCGAAACCGAATTTTTCGACGGTCTTCCTTGGAAGCTTCAGGCCGAAAGGTTTGGGTTTGGAGATAGATGATTATATCCCCATACCACGGATCTAAAGTGCTAATAAGAAACAAAGATTCGTCCGCAATGGACTCCTCTGCCACAGTCTCTGTGTCAGCACTCGGGAAATCACACATCAATTCCGCAAAAACTAAAGATTTCTTAGACTTGGACTTCTCGAACTCCAAGTCGAACTCTTGCAGGATAACAATCCATTTAGAGTACTTGCCCCCTAGCAGTTGTTTTGTCAAAATATAAATCATAGGGTTGCAATCCGAAATAACCGTAGTTTTGCGAAGAAGAATGTAGTGACGAAAACGCTGGACAGCTTGAACGGCTGCCAGGGCCAATTTCTCCACATGCGAATATTTTAACTCAGTGGGATTTAAGGTTCTACTAAGATAATATATCACATGCTCTGCTTTGAATTCATCTTCTTGAACTAACACCATTCCAATGGTGGAATGCGAAGCTGCGAGGTATAAGAAGTAGTCCTGGTTGTAGTTGGGAGGATGCAATAACGGTGCATGGGTCAACGCGTGTTTAAGTGCATCAAAAGATTGTTGGGCAATCTCGTCCCAAAAGAATTGTGCGTTCTGTTTCAACAACCGTGTAAAACCTTTAGTGACCTCGGCGTAGTTTGGGATGAATCGGCGTAAAAAGTTCGCTTTCCCTTGCAAACTTTGGAGTTGGCGCAAACTCGAAGGAGGAGGCAATTTGATGATAGCCTCGACTTTCGAGGGATCGACGCGAATGCCGGCTTTTGAAACAACAAATCCCAGCAATCGACCTGTTTCTATACAGAAAACACACTTGTGGGGATTCAACCGAATTCGATAATGCCTACACCTCATAAAGATTGCTCGTAGGTGGACAAGGTGATCAGCTCGATGTAAAGAATGAGCAGGCAAATCATCGAGATAGGGTTGCACAATGTGCTTGATGTCATGAAATGCATAAGACATCGCCCGTTGAAAAGTGGCCCCGGCATTCTTAAGCCCAAAAGGTAATTTGCAATAAGCAAATGTCCCCCATGGACAAATGAATGCCGTTTTTGGTTGGTCGGCAGGTAGAATATTGATTTGATTATAGCCTGAGAAACCATCCATGAAGGAAAACATCTCACTTCCGGCACAATCATCAATAATTTGATCGATATAAGGCGTAGGATAGTTGTCTTTTGGACAAGCTCGATTTATATCCCTATAGTCGATACAGATTCTTATTGTTCCTTGTTTTTTATTGACGGGAACAATATTCGATACCCAATCCGTTAACGGGATCGGATAAATGAAACCTGCTTTCAACAGCTTTTCGACTTCTGCTTTAATCGCAGCCGCTTTTCGAGGGTGAATCTGACGCAACCGTTGCCGAATGGGTTTAGCATCCGGGTAGGTCTTTATTTCATGAATAACAATGGCAGGATCAATTCCCGGCATTTCCTCGTAAGACCAGGCAAACACGTCGCGGAATTCTTGGAATAGGGCCTTGTAAGTTTGGATTTCTTCTTCAGTACATGCGGCACCTATATGAATGTTCTCCTCGATTCCGGGCTTCACTGAAATATCAATGGGAATAGTACGAGAAATATTCCCTAAATTCAGCTCTGAATCAGAATGTTTCGTTGGATCCTGAGCGTCTTTGACATATTCAGCGGTAAAGATAGATGAAAAATCATTTTCAAATGCATCGCCCTTAGGTAAAAACGAAGATCTGTGATGGAGATCTTCCCATGGTAGATCATCTACACTTAGGATTTCGCGAAGTTGTTCGTCAGATGACACTTCTTCGGGAAACGTTATCCGTTCTAAGGGTGAGGTGAAAAGTGACTCTTCACTGACCACATTCATTTGGTCGGTTTCGGTTGAATGAAAATCGGTAAAAGACATAAGAGCTTCATAAGCAATCTCATACGGACTCAACGGCATAACATCACCGAGTGAATCTAGCTCAGAGTCAGATGGAACATACCAAGGATCATCATAAATAATGTTTTTTGACGTGATCATATGAATCGTTGCAAACGAAGGGTCTACGTTGAGTGGAGGGAGAGGAAAAGTTCCCAGTAAACCGGAATCCTTAACTAAACCTACACCAATGTCCCTATAAGGGATTGTCGTTTTACCAACATGTTGAATACTCTCTGAAGAGGCTGGGTCGGATGAAAAGTATGTCAGCTGATCAATAGTCACGATCTTACCGTTATGTGGAAACTTAATGACTCTGAAGACCGATGAAACGACCGCTGTCATAGCATATGACCAACTTCGACCCAAAAGAAGGTTGTAGTCTAGAGGGGCATCAACCACTTCCACATCCAGACTAACGGTTTTACCTTCGACCCCTATAGGCAATTCTTGTAGAATACCAAACGGACGGAACCCACGGCCATCAAAGGCCTTAAGGATGGTGGGGGATTGGTTCAACGAAGGAGAACCAAGCGATCTCCAACATTGAATCGACATAATACACGTAGAAGCTCCCTCATCAATCACAGTCCGATGAATAGGCCTGTTTTTGACTATCACTGGGATTTGGAAAGCCATTTGATGGGGGAGACGTGGTGTACTATTTTCTAGATCAAAGATCATTAGGTTCGGGTCCTGAACATCGACAGCTCCGATAGCCGACAAAAGCAATTTTCGTTGCGCTGGACATGATTGCAGCACTTCGAGTGCCGACATTGCTGAAGGTGAAACAGCTAAGTCCTCAACAATGTTGTAATTCTGGGCTGCTCTCGCATGTGGATTGAAAGCAGACCTTCGAAGTACACCCTTGGCGGGCGGCTTAATCACTAAGTCTGGGTTAGGTTTTTCGATCTGTAGTGGATCGGAACCAGGAGCTGAGGTTGATGGGTTAGAGTGAGAAGATTCTGCTTCCTTACCATCAACAGGAGCCTTACTACCATAATCTTGCGATCGAGTCGCAATCCTGACATGAGACATCATCAAAATGGGTTCTTCACTGGCATTCGAAGAAGAACCTATCATCTTATTCTCCTGCTCTGGAAATGGATTTTTTAACACAGCAGGAGTGGGAGAACCTTTGACTATTTTCACTACCTCGGCCCGATGAGGGCAGTCTCTCGTAAAATGATCTTCTTCACAAATGAGACAAGGATATCGAGGTTTGCGTTTTTCGTCATTGGTTTCCGACTTTTCCGTTTTCTCCTTTGGAGCCTTGTCCGGAATTTTCTCGTGTAACGTACCCGACTGAGTGTAAACTAAGTCAAGGTATTGTGCCTGAGCAATGACTTGCTCCTCAGTAACTACTCCGGCCTTAGCTACATCTTCAGTAATTCTTGGTAATAATGATTTGACAAACCATTCAGCTAAGATTTGGTCCGGGATAAAAACTTTCACTAATCTTCTTCGACGTCTCCACTCATGGATGTGATCAGAAATGTACGTGGATGTCGATTGTTTTAGCGAAGTTAATAATTCTGTACCATTATCGTATCTGACTGGTAACTGAAAATGAGTTAAGAACGAGGTAGCTAACTGGCTAAAGTTGTAAAAAGAGGCCCGTGGTAACTCAATGTACCACTTGGCTGCGAGACCAATGAGTGTACGCTGGAAAAGACGTAAGCGGATGGAATCATCTGAGATGGAATTTGATGCACACCAGAGGTGGTAAGTCATCACGTGATTAGACGGATCCTCTCCAGACTTACCTTCGAACTTGGGTATATCGCTGGGCAACTTATTTGGCATTGGCGGCCAGAACTGAAGATATTGAATTGGATCGTTCGTTAGGCGCGTCTAAATCTAAAGTCGCAATAAACGGTAACTGCCGGTTAGGATCTCTAAAACTCTGAGTCACAATACCAGCCCCAGGAGGAGGATATCCAGGATAACTAGGAACAGGAGTCGCATTTGGGATATTATATCCTCCTGGAAAACCAGGATTAACCGGACCGTACTGGGGTTGCTGAGGTTGTTGATAAGTGTACCCAGGATACGGTTGATACTGGTAAACCGGTTGTTGGGCAGCTTGCCCAGGTTGATACTGTCCCTGGTACGGAGGTTGAACAAATTGAGGTTGAGTAGTAACAACCGTACTTGTACCAGGTTGGCCTGCAGGCATCTGGACTGTGGTTTGAACCGTAGGTCCAGACAACGGTACAGATGTCTGAGGAGTGGTTACAGGGACAGTAGAAACCGGAGCTGCCGATACTCCAGAAGTAAGCATGGTAGATGAAGCGGTAGTTGCTGCAGCCGTGTGAGGTGGAGTACCAGGTGCAATTGGCGGCTGAGTAACTACGGAAGTTACAGGGGTCTGAACACTTGACTGGACAGGTTGCGGTTGCTGGGGTGGACCAGGAACTGCAGGTTGTCCTGCTTGAGGTACCGACTGTATACTTGGTTGCGACATCTGTTGACCCTGTGACGGATCCCATGTTAACATTCCAGGGTATTGACTCGTAACAGGTTGAGGATACTGAGATCCATAGCCGTATTGAGGATAGGGTTGATAACTGTAAGGTGCAGTCCCATATGATTGCCCTTGAGGTGGTTGATAACCTTGACCAGGGTATTGACCCGTAGGTTGATAACCTTGAGGTAAATACGAGTACTGGGGTTGACCTTGACCTTGGGGTTGGTATCCTTGAGGTTGATACCCTTGGGGTTGATACCCTTGGGGTTGCCATCCTTGAGGTTGCCATCCTTGAGGTTGATATTGATACTGAGGTTGACTTTGGGGTACATATTGAGGCTGGGGTTGATACCCTTAAGGTTGCCCCCCAGTCACGAATGAAGTACCTTGAGGTTGCCCCCCAGGCATTAACGAAGGTTGCCCCCCAGGCGGTAATTGGCCACCTTGAGGTTGGTTAATGGGAGTTGAACCTGACATCATATAAATGTCACCTATACTCAATGGTACATTACCACTGTTTCCAACTAATAACCCATGATCAATGGGTTGAGGAGATGCTCCCGCAAAGGTACCAGAAAGTGATTGATACCCAGTAGGAACAGAAGGACCGCCATGTAAAAATGATTCGGGACTTTGTGAAAACACAGATGACTGACCAGACATATTTACAGGAGAATGAATTCCTCTAGGTGGAAAAGGAGTACGAGGTGTAGAAAAACCTACTGAGTTGTCTAAAAAATTGGTTAATGCAAGGTACCAAGATTCACTTCTAGGAGGACTGTAAAAGATGGATTCACGCTCCCTTAGATCAAGGGTAATTAGATCTTCAGAATCAGAAACGCCTATTTCTTCCTCTGGAACAAGTTCTTCTATAGCAATTAATCCAACAGGAAGATTTTCGGTGATAATTCTTTCTATTCTTGGTGAATCAGGAACACTAGGAGTTGGAGTAACAGGTTCGGAAATTTCAGGTTCTTCGCCTGTTTCACTGGCAGATGAAAAACTACCAGCAAGCTCGGAAACTGTAACAGCTTCGGGATTGTAACCTGTTTCTAAACTTTGGTAATCTGGATGGACTACCAAGGAAGATTCTCCTTCTTCAGGTGAACCTACTCTACTGTCACTAGGAGGAGTTACAAGGACCTTTAACCCTTCTAGATTACCTGGGTCGTCTCGAGGAGGGGATCCCCTAAGTCTACGGGATCTTCTCAACAATTCGGCCACAGAAACAACTTCAGGAGACTGGCCCGCAATTCGACGGGACCTTCTCGGTAATTCCGCCACAATTAAAGATTTTTAACTACAACACACGAAAACAAAGTAAAAATTTCAAATCAAACCACCTAAAGTCTTCTAAAGAAGCAAACAAATTTGAAGCACACGCCTAAATAATCTAGAGCGTCAAACCACACACAAACAGTAGTCTTCCGGACCAAAAGCGCTAGTTGGTGATTAGGCCCAACCTCGCAGGATTCAGTACAGAAATGGCGGGTGGAACAGTTACCCCGGCAACCTGCTTAATGAATAGACCGGCACAAGTTCCTCCACTTTAACCGTCTCGAAGTGAAGTGAACCCCCCAGAAAATCCAAGTGAGTATAACCGACGTCTGCTCCAGGTACAGTGGGACCTTCCCTCCACCGTCACCTCGGTAGAACCCTAAAGATTATGGTCACTAAAGTTACCAATCACAACAATTACACCTGGGGGAACAGTCTAAACTCCGACAGCACGCAAGGGCAGAGTAACAAGCTCCAATCCCCTTACCGGCTCCTTGACAACAATCCAAGGTTTACCGATAAGTGACCCCTGGCTCCTCGACAATGGTTAATCCGAGGTTTACCGTTTGTAATACGTACTGTCTGGCGTCGTTCCCAACGAGGGAGGAATGATCCCCTCACTGGTTCGGACACGAGCTCGTGCTTCTCCTTTAAGAGGAGCTTTCCCAGAGTATAACTGAAACAATTGGATTTAATCTACTCAAGATAAACTATCTGTTTGGTTTTGTAGTCTTGGAGAGTTAAGTACTCACCTACTCCAAGACCCTAGCCTAAGCTATGTTGGTGTTTCAGAGCCCTAGAAAAATAAAGATTACTAGATTGATTTTAATTTAAGCGTTACTTTTAAGGTTGTTTCTTAAGTCAAAAGGTGATGGAAGTGAAACCAGTGGTGTGTTGACTCGACTCGAAACCACTACAAAATGCACCTAGAATGATTTATCCACTACTTTACTTTTTCGATGAATTGCTTAACTAAAAAGTTGAGAGAATGCAATCTTTATAAAAGCAACTTCTTAATTGAAGACAATCAAAGAAACAATTCGTTTTTCTTTTCCAAGCATAAAAACATAACCTCTCTTTACATGCACGAAAAAAACTCTTTTCTTCTTTCAAAAACAAAAAGCTACTTGAAACAAGACTTTTAAAGAAGATGTTTTTGTATTTTTCTTTTAATAAAGCAAATAAATCTAATATAACCAAAAATCAATCTTAACAACTATTAAAATCTATGAAAATCCACTCATAAGCAAACTAAAAGCAAATTTATTCTAAGCAAGTTTAACGAGGCCAAAACTAACAATGATTATTCTAAGGTGTTTTACTTGATCACAATCAAATCAAGGACTAGCTTATTGCAGAACCAAAAACTAGCCAAAACAAAACTCTAATCTTTTTGTTCTTTTTGTAAAATGGAAATCAATACTTTATAAACAAGCAATTCGAAATTTGACCCAAAACAACTTAAATGGCAAGCTGCTCACACAAGGAGACTTTACGACAGGCCCGACTTCTAAGAAGGTTGACTAACCAGAGAGATCTAAGGTTGGACAACTTTCTACTATCAAAGTCACTACAAAACCTATCCAAAAATCAAACCCTAGGTCTAAACTTCGTTGAAAACCACTAAAACACTCAAAGCTCACAAAACAAGTTCAGGTGAAAATTCTTGACAGGGTACTAAAGGATCTGGGCAGAAAATACTAAGGAAAATCAAAATCTAAAAGCAATTTAAAGCAAAAATGGAATTTTCTTAAATTTTACAGGAAGACGCAGGCCACCCGTTATCACAGGTGCGGGCCCGCTCTGTGCAAACAGCAACAGCGCGTCCAAAGACGCACTGTGTAGTACTCAGAGGGTGCGTCCTTCTGGAAAAATGAAGAAAAACCAAATCTAACTAAATCTAAAGCTAAGCCACCCAAATACTAATTCTCACAGTCAAAAACCAGAAAATAAAAATGATTTTCTCAAAGCAAAGTTCACATAAAGGAAAAGACTCTCTCATTAATGGAGTCCCCAGTGGAGTCGCCAATTTGTCACACGGAATTGGTCAAGGGTGCGGACACGGCTGACCTTCCTAGATGTCTAAGACATTCTAATGACAAACAAAACAAAATGGAGTGATCTTTCTCTAAATACACCTTTTACGACATGAAAACTACAAGTGTTTAGGCTTACCTTATTCCAAAAGGCTGTTGTTGAAGTCCGTTCTTGACGATCCGGATGAGCTCCTCCTTCAAGTCAATTCCTGCAACCACAAACAATCAAACAATTACCAAGCACTTGCATTTCATATAATAAAACATATATTCAACATGCAGACCAAGGAACACATGAAATAACTCATTAACACAAGCTATTGAGAAAAGTAAACCAGTTTGTATTAATAACGAAACAAAGAAACTCTTACAACCTGGCCTTGGTGTTGTGCAAGTTCCTCCCAGGGTCCATCAAGGGTTTTCCTCTACTTTGACAAAGCTCACCCTCTTCCAAGTAGAATCAAGTAAAGACAATCTCTCCTTACAAAGGCTCTAATGGAAGACCTAAATCCTGCAGCATTTACCCAAAGAAAATGTATAGCTCCAACCTCTTCTCCCTCTGGCTCAATGTCTTTATTTATAGTGCTGTAAAGAGGTTATTCAGGTCCACTATCAATGGGATCATCCCCCTCTTTGGGTGGGATAGCTCCCTTATTGATGGGATAAGTTCCCCCTTAATAGAGATACATGAACCAACTGGAGGCGCATCCATTTCATCAAACCGACCTCTAGAATGTTCTAGAAGTAACCACAAGTAACTTTTTCAAGATAAAACTCGCACATTTTGCCTTTTACAGAGGGACGCACCTGTCCCTTAACATACAGAGCATCCATGGACGCAGATTTTGTGAACATGGTCAGCGTCCCTGTAGGTAAGGCTAGAGAGAACCTGCGACCCCAGAGATAAACATAGTTTTTACAAGACTTTCTCTCTTCTTTGAGTTTGAGATGGATAACAGAGGCATGAGACTTGCCTAAGAGGGTAGCATGACTGTTGATTTGAGCCATACTAACTGTAAGTAGTCAAGGTGACATTTTTTAGTGTAACATTGATGGCCTCCTGGAAGTCATTCCAAGTGGGTGCGACTGAAAGCAGTGAGCCTGTACTTTCATCCTTCTGTTCGTAGTAGGTTTCCCACCAGTCCTTGACGTGGGGGGCTGCTTTGAGAAGAGAAAAAACAATCTTTTCCCGACTTGAAAATTCATGAACAGAAAAATACCCATCGAGCAAATTTAACCATTTATCTATGGCATCTGCGTCTATTTGACCCTCAAAGATGGGGATTTCAAAATTAACTTGTACCTTAAACGGTGTGGCATTTCCAGAGTAGTTGTTCGAAGCTGATGCGTCGCCTCTAGGTAGCCGCTGAAGGATTTGGGCAAAGTTGTCCATCATCACGTTCCTTTGTTGCTCGAGGGCTTCTTCGAGCAAGATTTTGATAGGATCTCCTGCCCCTTCATTTTTCTTCTCATCCGCCATGGGAGGTCGTTGAGATTTGCGAGGCTGGTCTTGCAAAGGTTCGACCAGTTCCAGACCTAACTCCTTATATCCTAACCTCGTTGGGGACATGCAAAGAAAAACAGAGAAAAAGAAGACCGCTCTGATACCACTGATCTGGATTTAAACAGGAACGCAATAAAATACAGAGATAACCATAAAGACAAATATGCAGCGGAAATAATACTTCATTTCATTATTGTAAAATACTGAAATATGCTTACAAATAGAAATGGAAATAACCCAGCTAGGGCGATGGTAGCTTATCTCTGAGAAGAGATGTGTCGGCTACATGTCTCTGAACTGTTCTCCAAAAACTGTTACAATGAGGCTCGAGGGCCTATTTATTGTTGAGAAACAATGGAAAACCCTTCACATTCCAAAACCTAACCCTAGAAGATGAAACACCAAATTGTGGGCCCCGTTTTTGGGTAAGTTGGTACATCAACTTCCTGGGGTCGCGAATTGGTCGTACTATCTCCGTTTGACGCACATGATAGCCCGTTGGAAAGATCTCTCCGAGGACTACGACCATAAAGATGATTTTTAGATAGAAAAATTGCTGGTGGTGGATTTCCCAAAAAACATCGTTTAGGGCTTCAAAACGGCTCCGGAAGTTTAGGACCCAAAAAATTGCTAAAAATAGTAAACTGTGCTATAATTGAGGAAACCGAAAAACTGAAAGAGACAGTTGTGGGGGTCCAAATGGGATAGGTGGGTGGCCTCCAACATCCACCTGGATCATTCCTCCCCTCTTAGGAAGCAATGGTCCCCATTGCGTTGAGTTCCTCCCTGAGATAAGGAAGCTTCTACAGAACTGGGTCTCTGGTGAGCTGTTCTACAATCTCTGATGTGTCTAGAAATGGTGGGGAGCATGGTCGGCGACGGTCCACATTGAACACTTGATGCAAGCGAAGGAATGGAGGAATGCTATGCTTCAAAGCATTGTTTCCCGTAGCCTTGTTACTGGTGTAAGGACCATGTCAAAGTGGTCTAAGTTTCTGATGGGTTCTGGTAAGGCGCTCCCTCTGCAAATGTAACCAAACTTTGTCGCCCACCTGAAACTTGTGTGGTACCCCTCCGAGTAAGGAGAATTTGTTCCTGTGTTCTGTCATGACTGTATCCCTCTATTGTTGCTGTTGTGTGGAGGAACCCTTCGCGGGGGTCATGGATGTAGCAACGATCTTCCCCTTACTTTGGTAGCAAACAAGACAGAAAATAAATTTCCTATTCTGTGTGATGAGCTTGCTGCCTTTCTTAGCAGTGATCAAAGAGGTGGCAGTAGGTGGGGCTACCTCCGGTATCCTGTATAATGAATTATCCAAAGAAATGATGATAGCGTGAAGCCTTGACTCATACACAACATGTCACCTCCACAAGTATGGCTGGCCTAATAGTACATCACAAACATCCAGAGGTGTAACATCACACAATACCTCGTCTGTGAAGGGCTTGATGTTGTAGGGAAGGCGGCACTGCTGGAGAACTTTGAGATCTCGTCCTTGGTGAAGCCAACCGATACTGTACAGCTGTGGGTGTGGTGTAGTTGGTAGGCCCAATCGCTTCACAACCTCTGCTGAAATGAGGTTCTTTCGGCTGTCACTGTCGACAATGAATTGCAGCGGCGAACCCTTCACCCACATCTGTGAGTGGAAAAGACGTTCCCCCTCCTCTGGATCTTCGGGCTCATTTTTATGGATCTTGGCAGTAGCAACAGTGGCGCTGGGATCCGCATCAATGATCTGCTTCCCTTTGTCATTCCCCTTGTCAGGTTCTGACCCAGAGTTAGAACATGCATCTGATTCGGAAGCCTTCAACTCGGCCACCAGGGACTGCTTGGTCTGACACTCACTTGTGTTATGAGTGGGACTCTTGTGGAACTCACACCACTTTCCTGTGACCTTCTTTGGCTTCGTGGTGTTGTTCTTTTCTTGCGGCTTCGACGGGTTGTCTTGGGTCACCCCGCCTTGGCTTTGTCCTTTGGGCTTTAGATTTGGAGATCCAAAGTCTCGCTTCTTCTATTTGATCTTTTGCTCGATTTTGACAGCGTATCGGTATGTTGTGCCGAGTGAGGAGATGTTCAAGAACTCCATCTCTTCCTGGATGTATCTGTGTAGGTAGCTGCGGTATTTGAGTACCAGATGCAGCTCAGAATCTTTGATACCCAATTGTGTGCGAAGGGTATGAAAAATGTTTGTGAACTCCGGCACATCTTGGTCTCGTCCCTGCCGCAGTGTGGTCCATTTGATGTATTTGTCCTCATAGCTTTTGACAGGGTAGTACTGCTCCTTAATGGCCTCTTGGAAGTCATTCCAAGTGGGTGCGGCTGAAAGCAGTGAGCCTGTACTTTCATCCTTCCGTTCGCAGTAGGTTTCCCACCAGTTCTTGACGTGGGGGGCTGCTTTTAGAAGAGCAAAAACAATCTTTTCCCGACTTGAAAACTCATGAACAGAAAAATATCCATCGAGCAGATTTTACCATTTATCTATGGCATCTGCGTCTATTTGACCCTCAAAGATGGGGATTTCAAAATTAACTTGTACCTTAAACGGTGTGGCATTTCCAGAGTAGTTGCTGGAAGCCGATGCGTCGCCTCTAGGTAGCCGCTGAAGGATTTGGGAAAAGTTGTCCATCATCGCGTTCCTTTGTCGCTCGAGGGCTTCTTCGAGCAAGATTTTGATAGGATCTCCTGCCCCCTCATTTTTCTTCTCATCCACCATGGGAGGTCGTCGAGATTTGCGAGGCTGGTCTTGCAAAGGTTCGACCAGTTCTAGACCTAACTCCTTATATCCTGACCTCGTTGGGGACATGCAAAGAAAAACAGAGAAAAAGCAGACCGCTCTGATATCACTGATCCGGATTTAAACAGGAATGCAATAAAATACAGAGATAACCATAAAGACAAATATGCAGCGGAAATAATACTTCATTTCATTACTGTAAAATACTGAAAATATGCTTACAAATAGAAATGGAAATAACCCAGCTAGGGCGATGGTAGCTTATCTCTGAGAAGAGATGTGTCGGCTACATGCCTCTGAACTGTTCTCCAAAAACTATGTTACAATGAGGCTCGAGGGCCTATTTATTGTTGAGAAACATTGGAAAACCCTTCACATTCCAAAACCTAACCCTAGAAGATGAAACACCAAATTGTGGGCCTCGTTTTTGGGTAAGTTGGTACATCAACTTCCCGGGGTCGCGAATTGGTCGTACTATCTTCGTTTGACGCGCATGATAACCCGTTGGAAAGATCTCTCCGAGGACTACGACGGTAAAGGCGATTTTTAGATAGAAAAATCGCTAGCGGTGGATTTCCAAAAAAACGTCGTTTAGGGCCTCAAAACGGTTCTGAAAGTTTAGGACCCGAAAAACTGCTAAAAATAGTAAATTGTGCTATAATTAAGGAAACCGAAAAACTGAAAGAGATAGTTGTGGGGGTCCAAATGGGATATGTGGGTGGCCTCCAACATCCACCTGGATCACTTCTCCATTCTTGCCAAGTCCGGGGTGCGCCACTTCGGAGGCCATGACTCCATCACTGCGAAGATTGCATCATCCGTTGCGATGAACGGAATCTTCACCCATTTCTACACTAGATCCTTGTGTGCCTAGATATACAGGTTATGCATATCCACCTTGAACTCTTTCAAGCTCTGTAAGCTATTATAAACCATGGGAGACAGGCGCGGCTTTCGGTTGATCCACATTCGGATGCTCACCTCCATGAACACCAGAACACCTTTGTCTCATGAATCCTATTCACGTCCTTTGTAGCCCAAATCAAGGTGTACCTCACGGCTTTAGGCAAATCATACTCAATACTGGGAAACTAGATATCCTCCAGTAGTTCCCCTGCAATCAACAAGATGGATAAAAGTAACCATGCGTAGTGGAAGGTCTTACCCTTAGCCTAGGCCTCCTTGCAGTTCGTCAGAAACTCCTAGCAGAGGAATTGTGCCTAGTTGAACTGTACCCCCTCCGTGCACTGCTCTCCCAGCTTAATCACAGATGCTGGTACTTCATCGGTGCAACATTTCCTCATCATCTTGTTGGCTAGTAGCTGGGTGGCTACACGTACCCCTTTGTCTTTAATGCGTGCGATTGCATACCCCCGCTTTTTCTTCTCTAGTTTATACTTGTCCTTCATAGCTTCTGCGAGGGCCAAGTTGCTAATTTTTCCTACTATGGTCGTGGGGTCGTGTCCTTTGAAGGGTAGTCGTGAAATTCTATGAATTCGGTCGGTCGTGATGGGAATAGGCTCCTCCAGCCATAGATACCCATCATGCACCAGGCACAGCAGCTGTCTGATGACGAAAATGATGATGGGTGTGCGGTGGTAGTGGGGTATCCATCGCAGATGGAGTAACCCAGCCTTATCCACACCACGCAACCATTTTGGCGGCTCCAAACTATAACAGGCCCCTCTGAATTCTGCTTCTGGCCAGGTGTGGGAACTTCTCACTGTTCGTGAGGTCCCAATACTCAAACTTCATGGTAGTTACTCTTCCCAAAGTGGACCTTCAAACCTTAGACCGTTGGGGAGGAGCAGGGTCTGGAGCGCACTCTTCGTGGCCTCCAGGTCTTTCGGTATCTTGGCTTTCCCTTTCCACGGGGGGACGTACATGGGTAACTTTGTTGCGGAAGGCATTGGTGAGACATCCTCCTCCACATCGTCTTGCACCTCAATTTGAGCGATTAGAGCTTGCAAGTCTTCCTCCTCTTCATCGGATTCGGCGGTGATGGCTTTGCCTTTTTCTTTCATTGATAATTTGCTGAACTATGGGTTTCTTGGGGATACGCGGACTGGTCCCATCACCTGCTTATCTTTCTTCGGTCGCGACATTTGTGGTGATTTTGGAACTTCTGGCACAATTGCCGCCTCTTCGATCTCCTCATGGGCCATATGGGGCTCCGCGGTATCTTCGGCAAATTGCACTCTTGTTCGGGCAGTAGTCATCGTGTCTACCGTCAAAGGTGGTAAGAGTACACAGCGCTCACTGCTCTGTAACTGCTCAATTCTAAAACAACCAAGTGTTGCCTCATGGCTAGCCCTGGGGATTTTATAGCATCTTTTGAATTTGAATTCGAGCATTTCCCCCACTTCTGAGTCATTAATGCCTTCTTGATAGCAGATTGTCCCAAATCTAGCTCTTAATTTGTGTCTTAATTCCCTGCTGCCCACTCCTCTCTGCCTTAAATTGAGCATCTTTTCAGGAACAATGCCACTAATGGTCACCTCCCAGCCTACCCGCGTGGCAGCGCAACGCCTTCTGCACGAGCGTGACCCTTGTGACATGTCAATCTTGTGCGCAACCTCCTTATCGCGCAGCTACCTCACAGACTCTTTTATAGTCCCGTGCTCTCTTTCAACTGCTCAGAGCGCTAAGATTGTGCTCCCTCCGGATAGTCAGGTGGTCGCACCACCTGTGCGAGGCTTCAATTCACCTTCCAGCCTAGTCCGTGCGAACTCCTTAATTACCCTCGCAACAGTCAGCGCCGCGCGTTCTTCCCTATGCAGTTCACTCCCGTGGTTACTTTGTCTAGTAAGGTGCAGTTGTAGCCATGGTAGCAAAGTCACAAATGGTCGACGATAATCTTCTAATACAAGAGTCTAGCTATTTGTAACTTGTCTGGTCACGCAAAGTCCATCGAGGCGACTTGCTTATGCAATTTTGTTTTCTAGGTTTCTGATCTCCACGTCCATTAACATGCTTTTCTTCCTCAATCATACCCAATATTCTTCGAGTTTGTGAAGCTTAAGGTTCCCTCACTGAATGGCTTCCTGAATCTGCATATGTTCGCCCTCGCAGAGGCGCATAATTCTTGTGTCCTGGTCCTCACGTACTGGACCAAATGTTGGAGCTAGTGTGTAAGGATTCCTTTCTTTAAAAACTATGGTCTTGACTCCGCTCCGCAGCTTTGAATCGTCTCTGTGCTCAAGTTTTTGCACATGGCCCTATAGGCCCATCGGACCGTTGGTACGCATAGGTCCCAATCAGTTTGTCTCACCTGGTGAACTCTGTTCAGGATTCCTTATACCTTCTTGAATGCTTCTATGTGGAACGTTTGTGGTGCCCGTCATCTCTCCTGCTACTGTGTCCTATTCCAATTTTTGATCTTGAATTTGGGGTGTGCTTGAGTGGGCTACGCAACACACATCTGTACCCATCGACACAAGTGGGCGCGCAAGTTGCTCCATCCTGGCTGCCTGACTCTCGTTCGAAGCTGGGGGCTTCCAAATCGTAGGCGCATCATCCCTCTACATCCGCGCCAGTCCTAAAAGTTCTCTTGATGTATACCCCACCATTGTGCGGGGGTTTCACACAGTGCCCATTTCAACACATCGAACCGTTGTTGTTTCCAGTACTGCGCTTTCAAATTTGCTCAAGAATTCATCCACTGCTGTCAATACATCATATGTCGGTGGCTCTCTTACTTCCATTGTCACGCAGCAGAGTGACATAACCATCATGTTGCTATTCAACGTTGTCACTTCCTGCAATCGATTCTGCCATCGCTCTACTTCTTCGTCCGAATTCGAAGTGCAGGAGCTTTCACGCTCCCACGAGATCCTTCCATCTGCAATCAGATTCGCCCAATCCTAGTCTTGCATCATTATCTTGTAAATACAATCAAGATCATCGTCGTGCACTGGTTCAGTGTAGCGCGCTCCTTCGGCTGGGTCCAGTGGGACTACTGCGCTTAGTGAATTTTTCTCGAAGATCATTTTGCGCTTCTTCAGATTGATGACTCTATTCATATCGGTGGCCTAGTCTATTCCTAACAACGCGGGATTTATGATTTCTTTCATCTACAATCTCTATTACTTCAAAATCCGCCTGTGCGCTCGCGCCTTCAATATCAACTGTTACCCCTTGCAACCTCCCCATGGGAAAAATATTCTGTTGGTTCACCATTCATAATTGAATAGGGGACCATTGTAACACAGGCCTGCCCATGCATTCCCATGTTTGCTTTGGTAATACATTCACGTCAGAACCTAGATCTAGGATCACCTAATCCATTTCATATTCCCCAATCTGTGTAGTCAACCTCATTTCCCTTCTAGTGCGCAACGCATGCTTCCCCAATTTTCGAACGACACGCGGTTCCCCTGACCCTGCACACCTGGTGATCAGTTCCTATTGTCCTTCAACTTCCTTGTGGTTGCGCAGCAGTTTCATGCATGTGTCTAGAAAGGTAGTGAGCATTGAAGGATCCATTCCTGGCTCTGGTTGATTCTTACTACCTGAAGTGGAGGCCTCCGTGAAGCTCTTCTTAGCTTCCATGAATGTCTCCTTTATGCGTTCTAATTCAAACTCAGGTTCCTTCGTAGGAGCCTTGTGAGCCCACGTATCTTCCTCGAGTTGCTTCCCTGTATCTTCCCCCATGGCCGTATCGCTTCTGATCATCATGTTTACATTCAGGTCTTCTTCGCGTGGCTCAGACCTCATCATTTGTATATTCTAAGTCGGAGGAGGCTGGAATACCCCTTTTTCATGCATCTTTGTGATCAACATAGGACAATCTATTATTTCATGATCAAACTGAACACAATACGAACAGGATATCCTCGTCGAGTAGGTACAATCGTGGGCATAGTGCCCTGGTCCTCCACAATTGTAACAAATTAACTGTTTGCGGCCTCTTCCTAGTCCCATTCCACCTCGTCCTCGACCCCACCCCTGAAATCCAGTGTGCTCCATCCCTACATCTAGGTCGAGGGCTCACATTTCGCTTTGCATCCTATAGGTTGGGGTCCGATCCATCATTAGCTCGTAACTGCAGTAGGTGCGCTCATCGTGGCCTACCGACCTGCAGAAATTATAAAACAATTGTTGGGGTGTCTGTGTATATTTCTGCAGCAAATGACAATTATCCATCATGTGTTTCCCTCCTATCTGACAGATCGTGCACTATAAAGTGGGTGCCGCACTTGGCCCTGCCTGCGCCTCTACTCTCAGCAGCATTGGCCCTCCTCTTGCTAAGTAGTTTGTGAATACTAGGTAGTGATCCTTGTCATGGCCCTGGCCTTTGCACTTTATGCACCATAATTCCTCATGTACCTCTAGTCATGGTGCCCTATCCTGCTTCAAGCTTTTCATTTCCAAACACAAATTTTGTAGTTGCACGTGGATTTGTTGAACTCCCAACCCAGGGTCTTGTATCGGGGTCTCATGTAATCTCATCACCATTTCCAGCGCTTCAGCCTGAGTGGAAAGTTTTTGTTGTGACAGCTCCATCCTCAATTGCAGTGTCAGAGACGCTACAGACCATGCATGATGTTGTGCATTTGTCAACCTCATATTGGCCTCATGGATCGTACTCTTCAACCGTTGATCCAGATCCCAGGGAGTCTCGCCCAAGAGCATCGTGATCTCTTTAAACCCGATGATTGATTGTGTTTCTAACTTTGGTCTACTAAATTCCCTATTCAGCACGTTCTAGACCTCTACTATCCCTGCATTTGGGTGGTCATTAGAATTCTTGATATACCATGTTAATGCGTGATCCAGTAATGCGCTCACCAATGTAGCCTTCTTAATATTGTCATCTGTGACACCTTGTGCTTCCCATACTACTCTTACCACAAACCAGAATTGGTCTGGATCCTCATTCCCTACCCCTCTAAATACTGGTAATTTGATCGCAATCACCATACTGAACCTTGGAGGTGGTGGAGGTGGATTGGGTGGAGATGGAGGTGAGGGAGGTGAAGCAGGTGACGGTGTGGTTGGAGGTGGTAACTGAAAAATCCACTGCCTTATCAAATTGACTGCGCTTCTCAGAGAAACCTTCACGAGCTCGTCCTCACTCTCTCGTGAGGGTGAAATTATGGGATTGTTTTCTACTTCTTCACTACTTCCGCTTCTGTAGATCTTTCTACTCCATGTAGTCCCAAACATTAATTTATTCGCATAACCCGCTTTTCACATAACAACATCTTAATCCAGATGTTCAAAGATTTAATATACTTACCTTGTGGTGCCTTGAGAAAACGTCACTCTACCTCGCTTTAACTGACGGTCGTGTCCACCGCAAACTCAGTGACAAATCCTCCTATTATTCGGTCGAGCCAGTGGTCCATAGCTCGTGCTATCTTATCTTATGAGGCTTCTAGTCTGCGCACTAGTTCTGGAGTCCACACTATTGGTTTGTCGAGCCTACACCTTCCTTGGCTATCTGCTAACTTTGCGATCCACTCATACAGCTCCAATGGAAAGGATGCAAAGAAAATCTCATGGATTTCAGTGTACAAATAGCGATCCAACCACTGTTTCTTAGATACTCATGAATTTCTGTTTTCCTGCATCACGAACTGGTGAACCTTTTTATCCAACCACTCTCAATTTATTTCTTTGTAGGGTTCTAGTGGCACGACATCATACATCCCTTATGCAAATCCTGGTCCCGACAATGGAACCATTTGTTGGCTTAGCAGGGCCTGACCCAGGTTCGGAAGTGATTTAGCCAAGAAAATCCTGGTACTATTGGCCCTTTCGGCAATAGTCCATGGAGAGCAGACTGAGGTCTCACCCGAAGTAGTATGGGAGGGTGCTAGAACCAGGTTTCCGCACCCTGGGTATGTCTGATATGTGGTCATTGATACACAGTCCAACCTTCGCACTTACTGCACTATGTGCACCTGTGGGTACCCCGCGCCCTGTGATATTGTATTTGTGCAATTCTAGCCGCAGCACGACCTGTGTTAGTTACCCAAGTCTTCTTTAATTAGTCTTCATTAGCTGATTACTTAGATTAAATTCACATATAAGAATTCATACGAGTATTCATCAAGTGTGCATAGTAAATAAACAAAGTAAAAGTAATGGATAACATCAACATAAAGATTCCAAAATAGATGCACAGAATAAACTTCTCTTTATTATCTTTCAATCCCAAGTAGAGACCCAACTCTGACCTGTTCACTTAGCCACAAGGGTTCACACACTCAACTACAGACTCTACTAGGCCTCTGTGCACTCAGCTGTAGAGCCTCTTCCTACAACTATGACCCAATACACTTCAACTTTCACTCTGTGCTCTTACCATGCCTTCACTATTCTATCCATTCTTTTCTAGGCTAAGTTGTCTTTAGACTTAGAGCCTCACTCTATTTATATAATCCCATGGTCCGTAGACCATGGGTAGGCCAACACAACTTTACATTAAATTACAATATTTTAGGGCGGACAACCATATGACTTGATTGTACACTTCGCGCTCCGCGCCCGTACTTCACGGAGTTCTACACCATCTTTGACCAAAACTTGGGCTTTGAGCCCCACAACCTACTGTGGGGGATCACATGCCCAACATGAAACTATATCCATTTTAACCATCGTGATTGCTATTCTATCAGCCTCTTCCATCAGATGAGCCTTGGCTTTTCTCCTTCCATCGTCATTATCTGCTTGGTTGATCATACACTTTCACTTGGTTGTTTTACACTTTTTGTGGAACAGTTGCAATGAGTGGTCTTATTAGCCAGCCTCTTCACATAAATCAACATGTTTTGAGAGGTTCCAATATCACCAGAACCAGTTGCTATCCTAGAAACCACTCGGTCCTCTAAGTGGATTCCTTTTTAAGCTCTTTTCAGACTCTCGAAATATGAAAATATTGTCGAGCGCTTGTCCTTTTTAGCTCGTAAACGGATTGGAAACAACATCTACTTAGTATAAGTTTAACCCTTTTCTGTACTAAGATAGATTACTTATAAAAAAGGAATACTTTTATCGAACATGGTCAATAGGTTCTCTCTTGTATTATTTTATGCTTTTTCGGACTTGAGAGACAAATTTATGAAAAATAACTTGTGGAGTTTTCTTTTTGTCCCTTTGGAAACTCTTTAAACATGAAAAGGACTGAGTTCTCATTGTCATTAAACTCGTTAAAATATTAAATAGTGACAAGCTTGTCTATCATGACAAGACCAAGTTTCACCTTCACTGGGCTTGTTAAAGCATCACATAGTGATGGATTCACCCGAAGGGTGGAATTATACTACAAGCATATGTACTGGAGAAAATGGGAAAAGGGATAAATCACTTTATGGTAGCAAGTCACTCTTGAACATGACACTTTCACTTCATCTCTATGACTATTTGGGTTGGCTTATCTACTTGATGGTTATCATACCTATGGTCTATCACATCATCCATCACTTTGGTTTTGGGTCAATGCTGCCAATTCAATCAAGTGCCGCCGGCATGTTCAAGCGAAGGCACTCAGTAAAAATTCATCCTTTGTAATACTCACAAACATTCATTTTCATGACCGCCATTCTTGAACCTTGTGTCGTCAGTCACATTTCATATCCAAAATAGTTACACTCGTTTCATGTCATTGATGGGGGATACATCAAGGCCCTCCTGCGACGAGTCACTTCTTGTCAACATCAGCACATTATCCAGGAAGTTGACTTAGAAACACCCTTCCAGTACCTTGAGGATTGCATACATCAATGGCAAGTTTCTCGCTTCCGGCGACAAGTTGACATCACTGGCCTTCGACCAAAAGACTTTGTATGGTGTGCAACATCAAAACATTTATTCACACCATGCATAATGTACTGTATTACCTTGATAATCATCATCATTATCAATGGTCTCTCTCGTGTTTATTAACAACTTACATTGTTGGCTGGTAATCAGATGGTGTCTTTCCATGTTCGACTTCAGATCATATATTCACATCATTAGACTTGTACTTGAGCAAACGATTGGACAAGATAGAAGACCCCGGATCTAAATCATTTGTACAATGGCTTTACACGGATGGTCATCCTATCATGGGTCTATATCTGTAGAAAACTATCTATGTACATGTAATGAAAAGTTTATATGCTAAGTATGGGTATGCCTTCCCTCAGCAATTCATGAAAAGTTCAAAATACCATGATATTATGTATTGTAATCAATGTAGGTCATCATCCGCTTCATATCATCTCCGTCACATCGTAAATCATATCACTCAACATTATCATTTTCGACTTCATGCTTTAGGGGCAAACTGTTACAGGTCTATTTAGGCACATCACTCCCGACATTCAGATCAGTATAATTAGGTCTCATCAAACCCTAATGCAGTTGTTACATGCCCTAGACAAGTCATCACATTGAATGCTTCCTTCTATGAAAGTTTCCTGGCCTAAAGCCTTGCTGAAATGCCTCCTTGGGACACCAGCGCAACCTTGGTCAGGGGTAACTACACTATAGAGCAGGTAGGCCCATTCTAGCCTACATTGTAGTGCACTTAGGCCCTCTTTGACATGCACTGGGTGAGATTGAGCGAAATTTTCATAGGGTTATCTTATCTCCTCCTATGAGCTCGAAATTGGATAGGCTAAGGATCCATTAACCTCCTATCCTCTCATCCCTTTCCTCATGGAAACTAACTCCAATTTTGGAAGGCCATTCAATACCCTCATTTATGACAAAACCACCTCCATTTCCTATAAATTGAGCACTCATCATAGTGATCAAGGGGCTAGAATATGAATTTTTTAAGGAAATTTTGTTGGTTTGAGAATTGAGTTCATGTTAAGCATGTTATGTTGCTGGATTGGTGTGCTTTTGATGTGGCGAGGGTTGGACTGAAGCTGGAGGAGTGGCACAGGATCGAATTGTATATGGTGATACTCTTCCTTCTACATTAATAAAGAGTTTATTCCTTTTCTCATATTATTGTTCATATCTATGATGATTATGCATTTCAATGTCTTTGATTCCATTATTTTATAGTAGATAGATCATGTATGCTTTGATCGTTTGTTGTTTCTATTTCTGTTGATACAAGTACCAATTGAGTGGGCTTAGTTCAAGTGGGGGTGAAGAGAGCGATTCAAAGGGGATTAAGGAAGAAAAATACTACAAGTAAGTTCCTTCATCTCATCTATCTACTATAGGAAAAGGTTAAACTACTTTCTTTCTGTTGTTCTAGGTGTAGCCAGTCACCTAGGGAAAATGTGTTTATCCGTAGATGAAAATTCCATATAACAAATTGGCGACCATACTAGGGAACGACTATCATTTTTGGTGGCTTGCCCTCATCATATTACACCCTAGTAGACTTTTCTTGACTTTATTGATCTTATTTTAGTCTTTTTGATGTGTTTTTAGTCAAAAATTGTGCTTGAATGTCTCTTGATTTGACTCTCTGGCACCAATGCAGTGTTGGTCTTGACACAGTGCACTGCAGAGCAGCCCCTAGCTTAGAGACTATGCATTGCAAAGCAGTGTCTCCCACTCTAGCTTGTGTTGATTCCTCTTAGGCTAAAAACCCACCTTTGGCTTGATTTTTCCAAAGTTGCTTCTGTTTTTTCTTGCTGAAATATCAATGTTTTTTGTGGTTCTGAAATCAAGTTATATTTCTCCTCCTAGCCCTACTTTTGCCTTGATTGTTTAGTGTTTCTTAAATTATTTCTTTATCATTATCAATTCATTGTCAAATCTAGCTTATATTCGATTAATATTTTCTTAAAAGGAAGTGTCATATGTCTTCATTTCTTTCAAAAAGGAACTGTCATAAAGTCTTCATTTCTTGCAAAAAGTATTGATTGATTGTATGTGAATCTAGTTTCATTTTGTTCATCTAAACTATAAGGGAAATGAAAATAAAAAATTCCGTTATGCATCTAGACGTTTGTGTGTTCTTGTATGAATAGTTTATGGAAATTGCATTAGATGTGCTATATGCTCTATGATTAAACGTTCTAATTTCTCTATCCCTTGTAATTAAGGTTTTCATTGCTCAAATAAAATGAAAAGAATGTTTCTCATCATAGTTGCATTCTAGGAATTTCAAAGACATCACGTGGTGAACCTGAAAGACAAACTCTTAATCAAGATCAAACTAAAATTTATCTCAATCAAACTAATGGAGCATTGTCACCTAACGCATAACATTTAGAGGTTCTAGGCTAGAGACGTGTTCCTATGTCGTAAAACATAGTACCTGTCATTAATTGTCTGCGATACATTCCAAGTGTGATACCTCATTCCACGTATGTAAGTATATCGTATCTCATCCACGTACCTTCGGGTATATAGGGTGATGTTATAGTACGAAAAGTATAAAGGAATGCTCTCACTATGCAGTTTTGCATTAGACAATGCTAACATGGATTGGGCCTCCACGTACTTTCGGGTATATATGCGAGGACTACATTAGGTTTCTATCCATCCTTAGGTAACCAAGTTGGCTGCCTTATACACTGTGATACACTGAACACAACATTAAGGGAGATTTCCTACACGTATGTTAAATCCTTGGTTTACTAAGGTAGTATATTGCAGTTCATAGTTGCTTGGTAATCCTTTTGCCTAGATTATCCCTCTTTTGTTTTGTTATGTTATTTTTATTAAAATAAATTAATTGAGCATGGATAGAATCCTCCACGTCACTCATTAGTTGATCTTAGGTTGAGACATATGGCAACAACTCCAGAGTCCACCGATCAAGGAATTCATTTTGATGGGAATCCTAGCCCTTTTCCTCCTTTTGGAAATATTGGTGCTCCTTATATGGCTACATTGTCCCTTCTGGGACTTACCATTGGATTTCCAGCATGGTTGTTCTCAACCTCCTTGGCCCCACAACTGAATAGTCGTACAACAAAACAAAATCAACCTCCAGTTGATCCTAAAGTTGACCATTTTCCTTCTTCATCAGTTTCTTCCTGCCCTTCTTCCTCTTTGCCTGGTGAAAGTATTGGCACTAGTAACCAGGTGGCTAAGAAGAAGAATAAAGGGAAGAAGAATAAGAAGAAGAAGAAAATTCAACAGGGGGGCAACCAAGAAACCATTGCTTCGAATGCAACTTCTGATGAGAAACTGTTTGATAATCCTCACAAAATTTGATATGCTTGCAAAATTTGTATGGGAGACCATCTTCTTCGAAATTTTTCTAGTATTCCTCAGATCTTAGAAGAATGGTCTTCTTGTTCACATCATCCTGTGTCATCAACTTTCGGAGATCATGTTGGTGACACACCATCAATTAGTGGTAGTAAAGTTCATGGAAAGAAGGGTAAGGTTAAGTTTCCCTGTAGTTTATGCAAAGGGAATCACCCCATTCATATTTTTCCCTATCTGGATGAAGCCCAAAAAGTGTTGGATAACTATCCTGCTTCTCCACAGTGACTTCCATCTAGTTACAGGAGACTCTCCCTTAATCCTTCACTAGTTGATGAAGTGACCAGCCCAAATCAGTTGTCAATCAAACCCACTCTCTCTGATTGTGAATCCCATGAGTCTATACCTGACCAATCACAGGTTGAGGAAACAGTTGACCCGATTTCACCTTCAATTAATTGTACCTTTCCCGTAGAGAGTAAGTATGATACCACTCAGGTTCTTTTCGTTTCTTCAGTTTCCAATGAGCTTGGAGGAAACCCTCCTATTCCATCAAGATAGGAGGAAAATCCTCCTATTATCGTAACTCAAGGGGGAAATTCTCCCATTCTTATGGTACCCCCTCCAAGTAGTCTGGTCACTTCCTTTGATTGGATTCGACTAGCAAGATCTTGTCTTCCTTCTTATGTTTCTTTCCAAATCATAGTACAAGTTTGTAATATGGTTGTACCTGGCACTATTATAGATGAAGGTGCATCAATGAGTATCCTTTCCTCCACTGCTTGGAAAGCGCTCGGTTCACCACCACTTGTGCCTGTTATCCATAATCTGTTGGCTTTTAACAGAGGAACCAGTCAACCATTAGGGATCCTTCCTCAGTTACCTATTACTTTGGGGGAATTTTTTTTTATCTCAATGTGATAGTACTCCTAGGCCCTTTAGATTACAATTTACTTCTTGGACGCGACTATGTTTATGACATGGGAGCTATTGTTTCAACACTCTTCCAAGTGATGTGTTTCTCACATGAAGGCAGAATTGTCACCATTGACCAACTTTCATTTCCCGATCCAAATATAGCTTCCAATCAACCATCTTCCCTAAATGGTCCTTTTGACCCAAGGGTGTCTTCTCTGCCACGAGTCAATTATGTGGCAACCCGTTGCATGCCTACATCAACTGACGATCAACTCCATGATGTTGTGCATTATGTACTAGGGGCATTGGAATGAGATATCTCTAATGGGTTCCTTGCTACATATCCCTTCTAGAGAATTGTTCTCCCATCTAATGAGAACCTCTTGGAATTCATGACCTCTTATGGGTCGTGTTCAAGGAATATGAGGATAGTTCCTAGTCTTGTGTCAACCCCATTAAAAAATTAAACAGAGGTGTGAGCAGATTTCCTTGTCTTGTTTCAAGCTCGTTAAAAAAAGAATGAAGGAATATGAGGATAGTTCCTGGTCTTGTGTCAAGCTCTATAAAAAGAAAATGAAACAAAGGGTGTGAGCATAGTTTCTTTTCTTGTGTCAAACTCGTTAAAAAATGAAACAAGGGTCATGAGCATAGTTCCTTGTCTTGTGTCAATCTTGTTACAAAATGAAACAAGGTCCCCTGGAGCAAAGTTCCAACTTGAGTCTTTGATTAGATCTTGTAAAATCCCAATCGAGTCTTTCACTTGATCTCGTAAATGAACCTTCATTCCATCTACCTGATAGCCATGAGTAGTCTACTTAGGTGAATGCAATGAAGCTTGGGGGGCATGCACCTAGAATCGAGTCATCATGGTGGGGGCATGTAAACCACCTCAAGCATAGTTTTTTGTTTCAAGCTTGTGCAAAAATGAAACTGAATCCAACCATAGTTTTTCGTTTCAAGCTTGTGTAAACATGAAACTGAATCCAAGCATAGTTCCCAATGGCTCAAGCTTGTGTAAAAATGAACCCATCTCCATTTTAAACCTTGTGATTTCCATTCTATCAACCTCTTCCGTCAGATGAGCCTTGGTTTTTCTCCTTCCATTGTTACTGACTTGGCTGATCATATGCTTTCACTTGGTTGTTTTACCCTTTTTGAGGAACAATTGTAATGAGTGGTCTTATTAGCCAACCTCTTCAGATAAATACACATGTTTTAAGAACTTCTAACATCACCGAGACCAGTTTCTATCCTAGAACCACTCGTTCCTCTAAGTGGAGTCCTCTTTAAGCTCTTTTCAGACTCTCGAAATATGAAAATGTTGTTGAGCGCTTGTCCTTTTCAGTGCGTAAACAAATTGGAAATGACATCTACTCACTATTAGTTTAACCCTTTTCTAGACTGAGATAGATTACTTACAAAAAAGGAATACATTGATCGAACATGGTCAATAGGTTCTCTCTTGTATTATTTTATGCTTTTTTGGACTTGAGAGACAAATTTACGAAAAATAACTTGTGGAGTTTTCTTTTTGTCCCTTTTCAAACTCTTTAAAAATGAGAAGGACTGAGTTCTCATTATTGTTAAACTTATTAAAATATTAAATGGCGACAAACTTGTCCATCATGACAAGACCAAGTTTCACCTTTGCTAGGCTCTTTAAAACATCACATAGCGATGGATTCACCTGAAGGGTGGAATTATACTACATGCACATGTTATCCTCCTCAAGCTTGTTAAAAAATAAAGAGGTATTAGTCAGCAATGACTGGGGAAAATGGGAAAAGGGATAAATCACTTTATGGTAGCAAGTCATTCTTGAACATGACACTTTCACTTCATCTCTTTGACTATTTGGGTTGAGTTATCTGCTTGATGGTTATCATACCTATGGTCTATCACACCATCCATCACTTTGGTTTTAGGTCAATGCTGCCAATTCATTCAAGTGTCACTGACATGTTCAAGAGAAGGCACTCAGTAAAAATTCATCCTTTGCAATACATATAAACCTTCATTTTCATGATTTCCATTCCTGAACCTTGTGTCGTTAGTCACATTCCGTCTCCAAAATCATTACACTCGTTTCATGTCATTGATGGGGGATATATTAAGGCCTGCCTGTGATGAGTCGCTTCTTGTCAACATCAACACATTATCCAGGAAGTTGACTTAGAAACACCTTTCCAGTACCTTGAGGCTTGCATACATCAATGGCAAGTTTCTCGCTTCCGGCGATAGGTTGACATCACTAGCCTTCGATTTAAAGAATTTGTATGGTGTTCGACATCAAAACATTTATTCACACCATGCAAAATGTATTGTAGTACCTTGAGAATCATCATCATTATTAGTGATATCTCTCACGTCTATTAACATCTTACATCATTGGCTGGTAATCAGATGGTGTCTTCCCATGTTCGACTTCAGATCATATATTCACATGGTTAGACTCATACTTGAGCGAACAATTGGACGAGATAGAAGACCCCAGATCTAGTTTCATCCATCCGGGTTGCGATTTCAAGAGAGTACTAAATCCTCTGTATAATGGCTTTACACAAGTTGTCATCCTATCATGGGTCTATATCTGTAGACCACTATTTATGTACATGTAATGAAAATTTTGCATGCTAAGTATGGGTATGCCTTCCTCAGCAATTCATGAAAAGTTCAAAATATCATTATATTATGTATTGTAATCGATGTAGGTCACCGTCCGCTTCAGATCCTCTTCGTCACATCGTAAAGCATATCACTCGACATTATCATTTTCGACTTCATGCTTTAGGGGGCAACTGTTACAGGTCTATTTGGGCACATCACTCTCGACATTCAGATTAGTACAATTAGGGCTCATCAAACCCTAATGGAGTTGTTACATGCCCTAGACAAGTCATCACATTGAATGCTTCCTTCTATGAAAGTTTCCTGGCCTAAAACCTTGCTAAAATGCCTCCTTGGGACACCAGTGCAGCCTTGGTCAGGGGTAACTACGCTGTAGAGCGGGTAGGCCAATTTTGTCCTGCATTGTGGTGCACAGGCCCTCTTTGACATGCATTGGGACAGATTGATAAAAAATTTCATAGGGTTCTTGGAATATTCCTTGATTCTAGATGATTCTAGAAGGATCCCATCTCTTATCTCCTCCTATGAGCTCAAAATTCGATAGGCTAAGGATCCATTAACCTCCTATCCTCTCATCCCTTGCTCCATGGAAACTAACTCCAAGTTTGGAAGGCCATTCAATAACCTCATTTATTACAAAACCACCTCCATTTCCTATAAATTGAGCACTCATCATAGTGATCAAGGGGCTAGAATCTAAAGTTTGTAAGGAAATTCTGTTGGTTTGAGAATTGAGTTCATGTCAAGCAATGTTACGCTGCTGGATTGGCGTGCTTTTGATGTGGCGAGGGTTGGACTAAAGCTAGAGGAGTGGCACAGGATCGAACTGTATTGGGTGATACTATTCCTTCTACATTAATAAACAGTTTATTCCTTTTCTCATATTATTGTTCATGTCTATGATGATTATGTTTTTCAATGTCTTCAATTCCAATGTTTTTTAGTAGATAGATCATGTATTCTTTGATCGTTTGTTGTTTTTGTTTCTGTTGATACAAGAACCAATTGAGTGGGTTTAGTTCAAGTGGGGGTGATGAGATCGATTCAAAGCGGATTAAGGAAGCGAAAGACTATAAGTAAGTTCCTTAATCTCATCTATCTACTATAGTAAAAGGTTAAACTACTTTCTTTTTGTTGTTCTAGGTGTAGCCACCCACCTAGGGAAAATGTGTTTATCCGTAGATGCAAATTCCATATAACAAATTGGCGACCATACTGGGGAATGATTGTTGTTCTTGGTACCTTATCCTCATCATATTACACCCTAGTAGACTCTGCTTGACTTTATTGATCTTATTTTAGTCTTTTTGAAGTGTTTTTAGTCAAAAATTGTGCTTGAATGTCTCTTGATTTGACTCTCTAGCACCAGTGCAGTGTTGTTCTTGACACAGTGCACTGCAGAGCAGCCCCTAGCTTAGAGACAGTGCATTGCAAAGCATTGTCTCCCACTCTGGCCTATGCTGATTCCTCTTAGGCTAAAAAACCCACCTTTGGCTTGATTTTTCCAAAGTTGCATCTGTTTTTGCTTGCTGAAAGATCAATGTTTTTTGTGGTTCTGAAATCAAATTGTATTTCTCCTCCTAACCCTACTTTTGCCTTGATTGTTTAGTGTTTCTTAAATTATTTATTTATCGTTATCAATTCATTATTGAAATATGGCAACAAGAATATTCCAATTTGTTGAAAATAGTAACAAGAAATGGTAAAAATAGAAATGCTAAAAATAGCATTGCTATAAATAGCATTTCAAGTACCAATGTTGGACATAGCAACAAGGAATGAAAAATGGAAGTGTTAAAAATAGCTTTGATATAAATAGCATTTCAGGATGGATTCCAATTTTAGTTAGTCCCTGAACTAAAATAGAGAAGTAAAAATTCGAATTTGATCTTAGCAGCTGTTTGTAAAATAATTAATTAATTCATCTTGAGTTAATTAGTTGTAGAAAATCAAACATGAAGTCTATGTGGGTACATGCAACAATTTCTCCATTGATTGAGGAATTTATCCATCAGTTAAAGAGATAAGTATGAGTTGTACTTAGCTGGCTCAGTTAACTAAGTCAAGTGCAATTAGATTAGTTCAAATAGTTTGTTGAACTAATTGTGAGTTCAGTTAGTTATTGCATGCATGCACATAACTACTGCACTTCAGATAACTGAATATTCTCTCATAAATAACTCATGCATGTCAGTTCAGATAGAGACCTAGTTGAGATCAGATGGAGGGACAATGTACTATCAGTTGCAGGAATATTCCATTGTGAATATCTCTTGCATGCAGAAGGAATTCATTCCTTGAGGATTGTGCAATTACTTCTTCAGTTTAGTGAGTGTGTGATGAGGCCAATCACACAAGTGGCACCATTGGACCCCAAGAAAAACTGCGCAAGGAAATAGGAGGCTTGGAGGGTTGAGGAAAGGCATATCTAGTGTCTATTCAGTCTGTGACCTGTATTGTTTGATTACAGAGAGAGCAGGATAGCTTGTGAGTTGATTCTTTTTGTAATATTGAACATATTTCCACTTGTATGATAATACAAAGATTGGGTTTTTAGGCTGAGGCTTTCCCCAGGTTATTCTTCTGTGTTTATGTGTGATTGATTTCTCATTCTCAATTATATGTGTTCTAATTGATCTTGCTCATATTCGATTAAGCTTTTGCAAAGTTTGTTGTATAAGTAGATCTTGTATTTTGCTTTAGTATATTGCATAATATGTTGATCTATAGTGGGAATTTCTACATGGTATCGGAGCCAAGTTTATCAAAGCAAAGAATAGTATACAAAGAAGGGAGAAGTTTGAAGTTTGAGGTTCCTCAATATAGAAATTGAGTTCTTATCACATCTCAATTTCACCAATGGCATTCAACGGTTTAAGACTCGAGTATGCACTTGATGGAAGCTTGAATAATATAGCCTGGAAGGATCACATGGAATTAGTATTAGAGGATAACGGTCTAAAGGACTTCATTGATCAATAAGTCCCCAAGCCGACAGCAATTGATGCTACAGAATTGGTGGAATGGAAGAAATGTGTGTCTAGAGAAAGGAGAATCCTCTTGGAGGGAGTTCGAGACAACATTGTCTCGAGCCTCCATGGGAAGGAGACAACATTTTTGATCTGGAAAACATTGAAAGATCTATATCAGAACAGCAGTGATTAGAGGAAGCTGGCGCTGAAAGACAAGCTTTGGAAAATTAAGTGTGAAAAGGGTGACACGATCTCTACATATTTAAACAAGCTCACCACCTACAGGGATGAGATTCGAAGTGTAGGGATCACAATAGCCGATGATGACATGGTGAGTCTTGCTCTCCTCAGTCTTCCTAAGAGCTGGCATAACTACCAAGGCTCGGTAAATGGAAGAGAGAAACTGCGATATTAGGAACGACTTTGGTCGGATCTGATGCAGGAGGAGATAAGGAGAAGCACCAGAGATGGCTCTTCATCCAAGGAGGATGAAGAAAATTGTGCCTTAGCGAGTAAGGCAAAGTGTTACATAGTAATTTGTCACCATTTGTCACCGTCCCTGTTACCCCTCTCCCGCACACTGGAGGACTCATTCCAGGACCTGTGAGAAGTGACATGACCTGAAACCACTTGCATCATATTCCTCTAAGTATGAGCTTCATATGCCCTGAAGACATCTCCTGCAGAATATCCATGGAAACAACTCTTTTTGCATTAGCGCGGGTCCACAGTGTACTGCCCGCGCCAATGGGGGAAATCCTCTAAAGAGGGCGCGCCATTGGTGCTCTGTCTCAGAGTCGCACTCGCACCAACCGAATTGAGTAAAGTTTTCAACGAACAAGCTTCCAAAGGTTCTCCTTAACCCATCCACCAACTGAATCTATGTTGAGCTAGGATGGTTTCGCTTCGAATCTCCATAGAAGGGAAGTGGTTTGCCACCTTTCATGGAAGTTTCTAAGTGATAAACCTAATCCCATGAATAATGTGGTTGATCCTATCTCTTTCCTCTCTATCTATAAAAGCTTGTCTCTATGCCTTGAGCAAGCCAGTTCTAGTCAGTAATTCTAGCATAGTGATAGAGAATACCATGAGTTCAAGAGTTTGAAGCTGCAAAAGCCTTCTTTGCACCCATAAGGCCAAATCTAAGTAAGGAGATTCTTGTCACCCAAAGAGGGAGAGGCTTGTTCCTATCCCAACAAGCTTTGCAAGACTTGTGTAGCTGACTACCCAGCCAAAGGAGGATTTGATGTCAGAACAATGGTTGTATTCTTCTTTGTTATTTATCAATAATAGATGACTATCATTATGGTTCCACTCTCATTGTCTTATGTTTGATGTTGAGTTATATCTTTTCTAACATATATATAATTGCATCTACTAGATTTTATGCTTGTATTCGTGTTGTCCTTTGCATGTGCAGGTGTCCAATCACGGAGATCGTGGGGATCATGACCAGTCGAGGCAAAGGAACGAGAGCGACATCTCTTCTACGAACACTAGCGTTGGAATCCAAGTAGGTTCTCACCATCCACTTTTTATTTGCAATTAGGAACTTGCGTGATAGCATTATGTGATTGTTGCTAGACCCGGTCTGGGCTAGTAGGGATCATCTCTGTCCGCAGAGAGGATTTACCTCCACAACACAAAGAAAGGGAAGGAGAGGGTTTTTCATCCCAAATCGAGTTCTTCCCATGGTGGGAAGAAGTTTGACAAATCAAAAGTGTGATGCTTTCATTGTCATGAGGTCGGCCATTTTGCTACAAATTGTCCACTAAAGAAATCCAAGAAGGGATCCTTAGAAGGATCTGAAGGTGAGGCATTGGCCTCACAGTTCGAATTGGATTTCACCTTATTCGCATGTATGGTTTCATCAATGATGGGTTGCAGTTGGTTTCTTGACAGTGGAGCTTCATTCCACATGACTGGCGACAAGAGTTTCTTCAGTACCTTGGAGGAGAAAGATCTCCAGATACTCATAGTGATGGGTAATGATGAAAAGTATAGTGTCTGAGGTGTAGGCATGGTTGTTTTTCAGAGGGAGCATAGAGCTCGCATTACCTTGACTGGTGTGAAGTATGTGCCAGGATTGAAGAAAAACTTGGTATTGATCACAACGCTGGAAGACAAAGGCTATGATGTAGTCTTCAGTAAGGGAAAGGTTTTCATTAGACACGTCACCATGAGATAGGTGAAGCAGATCAGTTCACGAGTCAAGAAACTGTATGCTCTTGAGGTTCAAGATGTATGCAAAGCCTTGAGGAGCAAGGCAACTGATGGAGACTCGGTGGTTGAGAGGGAGAGTACATTACCTCTGAACAGGTAGTGCCAGAAGAAGTCTAAGACAATTGTGAAGGAACCACAATTATTGAAGCAGATTCAGGAGGTTGTGGAGCAGCCACAACTGGAGAAGCGAGAGGAGATCGAGTGGAGGCATTCACTCATGCAGAGACCTCCAGTAGGGGGGAATTTCAAGCCAAGTGGGCAGAGGGAACACATGCATCCATACCTCTAGGTAGGAGGTGGGTGATGTGGAGTGATAGTCCCAAGAAGGCTAGAATAGGGGCAGGATCATTGAGGTACCTGTCGAGCTATAAAAAGGGTCTCTTTCACCTCTAATTACCTCACATTAGTTTGTTAATCCAGGAACATTTTGTTATTTCAAAGAGTGTCTCAGTCTGAGGCTATCATTTTCCAGAGTAATGCTAGTAGTACAGTGCTCAAAAATACAAGAGTAAACAGATGTTTGTTTACATCAAACTACTTTTAAAGACTAAACCATGCATTCAGAAAAATAAGCAATTTATCAGTCAAGGGTTCAGTAGCAATAACTCATCACTTTGTAAACTGATGGAACTAAAGGAAATCAGGGAACAAATCATCAACCTGGGAGACAAACAGTAAATGTCAATGCTCACTACAGCCTTAGATTGCTCTTCACACCACACAATAACGCAAATGACAGGAAATGGAATGGTAGATAAGAAATAGGACAACAAATAAGAAATGGAATAGTAAACCTGAAATGGAACAGCAAACAGGAAACTGTAACAGCAATTAAGTCTAACAAGCAGTAACACCTTAGTCTACAAGATCAAATGCAATAATCGTGTCCTATAGGAATCAAATGATAATCCTTCACTTTTAAGGATGAATTGAACAACACACAAAAATGGAACAACATGGACTATAGAACAGCGCTTGAAAACCATACATACATGCACACGGCACACCTTAATAGTAATCTGATCTTGGTAATCCAGTTATCAATCTTAGTTATAAAGAATACGATTGTATTTCATAATGGAACAACAATGTCTATAGATTCAACAATTGCAAAGAACATAATCCCTAAGATGAGTTCAGTAATACTAATGAAATAAGTGTACAGTACAAATACTTTGTAATTGAATAGTAACAGTATTTTGTAAAGACTGGCGATATTATATCAGCATTTAAAGGAACATTAATACGTTGCAAAGTTAATACAATGGTTCTGTCTTCAGAAACTTCAAAAAATCAAACATAACAGGGTGTGTGATGTAAACTAACAGAACATATCATATTACCGAATAACGCTGATAAGAAAACCACGCATAAACCAAAAGTAATAGTACAGGAGCAAGTGTCCTCCAGGGCTGGGCCCTTAGCCTCTAGGGGTACACCGCTTGAAGTTTTTCCAGACTCAGAGATGAAATAGCAACCGAGCTTGTATTAATGCATAAGACAGAATTACAGTAGATCAGTTCTCAACAAGACTCGATGATCAAAGTTTCAATCTTAAGAGAAATTACATAAAACATAACAGACTCCCCGGGCTAACAGTGTTGCCCCTTTTTATAATGGTGAAGGCGGAGATGTCTAGGTGCAAAAATAGTTAAAGCAGCGATCCCTCAGGATCAAAGGATCCTGAGGGATTCACCGAACCGTTAGTCCTCTGTTATCTCTTTTCTTTCTTGCACCAAGCCGATATCTCCATTTCCTTTCCAGGGCTGATATGCTTTGATTTGGTTTGCCTTGTTTTCATACGGTTCCCTGTCAAAGGGACAACAGTTAACCCGACCTTGTTCTTTCCTTTGGAATGATAGTCTTTCGTTTTTCCTTCTTCCTGCATAAGAAAATGACAATTGTCAGTTTTTTTGTTTTTCACATTAATCTCACAGGTTTTATTACAATTCCTTATCATTTACCTAGTTCATGATGCAAAAGGTTTGTAAGTTCTAATGAAAAGATGCTGAAATAATTACCAAAAACATACCTTCTTTAGTACTCCACAAACCCCCCTGCTTACCCTTTTTCATGCCCTCATGAAAACATTGTAGTTGACATGTAAGACAGTGAGAGAGTAGGCTGGAGATGGAATCTCATGTGGAGGTCTACAGCCATGATGCATAACTAGGTGTTCAAAGAAATGGCCTGTCTGACCCTCAGGCATCTCATACAGGGCTTGGTATCCAGGTGCAGGGTGCCAAATGATTGGACTTTGGAACCTATATCCTAACGAAGATGGCCCTGCCCTCAAAATAACTTCACCATAAAGGTGCAAGCGGTTGGCGGCTAACTTAAAATTTTCATACTTAAATGGTTCCCTGAGTTGGATATTCGGATTAGAGATCTGATATCAAAATTAGCCGCATCAATGGAAAGGTCTTTAATAGTGAAAAAGTATTCTATTCCTTGCCGATTGACTGTTGTATGAATGGGTCCTAATGCTTCAATTACACCTGGAGTCTTCATGAGGTTCCTATGTTCTCTCCACAACTGTTCTGGATCCCTAGTCTCAGCTCTTACCCACAAGTCTAATCCGTTTTCTTGCCTTTGGAAAGCATTATAGGCTTTAAGCCATTTAATTTGATTAACCCCAAATGAAATAAATGCCTGTAATTGGATATCCCCAACAAAAGGGCCAGGGTTCAGCTCGGTCTCCTGGTCTAATACAAGGTTATGCAAATAAAACTCACACAGTAATCTTTGAACTTTTACCTTATAAAATCATCGATGGTATTAATTTGTATAGGAGCACCTGCTTTAACAGCCTTTATTTTCAATTGCAAATATCGTTCCATTAAAAAAAAGGCATAATTCTTAGCAGGGGCTCTACATGCTAGGACGTCATTGTACAAAGAACATAAGGTATCCATCTGCTTGACAACTATATCTAACCTACGAGTTACCTTCGCGACTTTTTCTTCTTCCCTTCGCCACCCTTCAAAGGCCTGGCTTTCGGATGGATTGACGTTCCTTAGTTGTTGTTGTAGCTCTTCATAACTTTCTCGAGGGACTGTTTTCTCTATGAGCTTTTCTGCTTCTTGTTGAGCTTGCGTCAAACCCTCTCGTAGGGTTACCGTTCTCGGATCACTATCCCATACGGTGGTGGAGACCGGGAGATTTACCTGAATTTTCCTATTGCATTGTCTTGCGTTCATGGCCCGTATTTCTCCCGAGGGTTGTGCTTCTGTCTAAATTTCTTTATCACAGGTCAATATATCATTTGTTTGTATTTCAACATGGGTAACAGCCAAATGCTGTTCCTTTTGATTTTGAATAGTAGACTGCTCCTCAACAACATTTGGGACAGTAGCCCGCTTTTTGACAGGGTTTTGAACAACAGGATGGACTCTGGTCCTCCGATCCTTCGTCTTGAGGGGTTTTGCTGGAGTGGTTGCATGTTTCCCTCTCGAAGTCCTTTTTACCCTTTTCATTAATTTCAAAATCATGATCTGTTGTCGAAGTTGAACTATCACATTTAGTATTCTTTGCTGTTCTTTCCATAATTTCTTAATTTCCTCAATTTCCTTAGAAGGAACAGCAAACTGTTCACTGTGGCCTGGACCATTATCTCGATTAATTCCCCGGTTTTCTCCTTGTGGGGCTTCTTCATTACTCTGCTCAGGTTGCTCAGGGCCAAGAACCCTAGCTGGTTCTGTTATTCCTTGGGTGACTTATTTTTCCGCCTCCCCTTCTTCCAGAATTTCTTCTGGTGTAGTCTGGCTAGGAACTGATTGTTCATGTTCTGCATCACTTCTTTCTCCCGTCGTACTTCCATCATGAACAGGCTAACTCTCCTTTTCTACCTCCTCAGCATGTAATTCTTCAGGTGCATTTCTATCCTAAGCAGAGTGTTCTTTTGGTTCTTCTTCAGCATGGAGATCTGATGGGCTGGAAGGTTGGCCATATTTTCCCATATTGGCAAACATTTTGGCCAATTCATCTTCTCTCAATGGATTCTGCAATATTTTGCCTTCCTGCTGTTCCATTTCCTCCTCCTGCTCAAGTTGCTCGGTTTCTTCCTCCATTTCTCCTTCCTCATTTTCCTGCATTCCTTTCTCATTGACTTCTCCTTCTAATCGTGGGGGTTGCTCATCCCCTGTATCGTCTATCTCTACAGGTTGGCTGGTATCTCCTTGGGAATTTTCCAGCCTCCCTTTTAGCCATGCTAGCCAGACCGATTTCCTTCGTTTTTTCTGGACGCTTAGGTGTACTGGTGGCATGTTTCCGTTTTGGGGAGGGTATGGTCAATCCTCCATCTATCATGGCAATTAGCTCTTCCGAGCTGCTCTGCTGCTGGGTAAGGCTATGGCTAACTATTAACCGTATCAATCCACGATGACTAACAATTGATTCTACATGTTGTGCCTTTTTCATGCTCCATGCAATGTCATGAAGTAATGAATTCAAAAATGCAGGTAAATTTATAGAGCATTTTTTCTTTAATACAGCTAAAAGTTTAAGGTGTCGTGGTCTTACCACATCTTTTCTTCCTTCACAGGTGATGTAGCTTTGAATGGTCTTCGCCAATTCCGCCCATGGTTCTCCTAATGTTGCTGGTAGAACCCCCTTTCCTCTAATTTTCAGGCTCTGGCCTTCCTCCTGGAAGGTTTCTATGATCTTCTACAATCTCTCCTTCTTTAACGTCCATACAGGTCCAATCGCTGGCAGTCCCGAGACTTCTGTGATTATGTCATCGATGACTGTTATGTGTCTCCCCTCACTATGGAGTGATCCTCTTGCAAGTTCTGCAAGAATTCAATTGCTACAGTCTCATTGGATTCCTGTAAGTGATTGAGATAAGTTAACCACCCTGCTCTTGCCAGGATTTCCTGTGCAGCATCAGAGACTGTTAACGCCTGTGGTTCTCTCTGAATCGATCTTCCTCCCATGTTTATGGTTTCCCTGTAAAATCTCAAAATTTGACAATGGAACAACAGTTGTTCACACTGTTAAAACACAGAGAGGCTGATAGACGCAAGACTCACTCAAAATCTAAAGGGCTTTACTAATGCCGCGGAGCATATTATGGAAATGGCTTAGGAACAGCAAGCCATGAAAAAATAAAAAATAGTATACTATTGAGCCGTGCCATTCCCAAGTACGCAATTTCCCGAATAGCCGTCTGACACGTAATCCAGGGAATGATGAGGTTAACCTCCCCCCCCCCCGCGCAATGTGATAGGTCGTCCCGATCATCAAATAAAGGAGCGGCATGCCATTCTATTCTGAAGCAGATTCATAAAGGAACAACATATGGCAATATGCCATGTTTACAAAAGTATCAGATTACCGAAATCGAAGTGTAAAGTTGGATCACTTAATACGTAAGAGACTGTTGTGATATGATGCGAGGCTAGGAGGATAGGACATCTACCGTGCATACAGAGTCTCATGCGGTCATTGTCAATTGTTTTGTCATGATTGGTGATAATAGATTTACATGCATTGTATGGTTCGGAAAATAATATACATTCTTCTTATGTGATTATTACTAAGGTATAAGAAACAGAAGGGTGCTGATAACTACCTATTGGTGTAAATAATGTGACTTCAATACCATTAACAGTGCTCTGCTATCGACAAGTGTCCATAACCTTGGCAGAGTTGTTTATTTCACCCATGGAACCAGGATCCTTTGTGTATGCTTAGGAAATGTTGTGCGATGTCAAAATGTAGGCCATTATGCTGGCTTGGTGACTAGGTAGCCATAATGCCATTCACGAGGAAGGAGAAAAAGGTGGGTAGGCTGGCTCGTGATGAGACATCTTGTTCCAAGGGTTCTTTATTTGATATACCTTTTGGACCATATCCCTGGTGTGGTGGCCATAGTGGGAATGCCACTTCACTTTCTTCCTCATGATCATGGTAGGGTGGCTCTTGATGAGACCCCCTATCCTGCATTTGACAACTTACATAAACAAGTCATTAAGACATCATTGTTTGCTCTTTTTTATTTCTTTTTCATAAAGTACTTTCCCATTTATACACAAAGGGTGGTTCAACACTCCTTAAGAGTAGGAATGGTAGAAGAAGTCTTAACATCTCAATAGGAAGATATAAACCCTTTGCTCTTTGTTATCACTGAAAATGCTGTTGTCAAAATTTTTGGTCTAGCTTAAAGACCGGGTGTTTTCGCAGCGCCTGAATTCTTTTAGCAGTTTCGCAGCGCCATCTATTTTAGTGATTTCGTAGCAAAAGCACTGACTTTGCACTGGCTGCGCTACGAAATTAGGGATTTGCTCGAAGTTTTCAGTGAAGGCCCAAATTCTAAGCACGCCTATGGTATACTGGCTACAACTGCTGTGGATGAGGTTGAGGTGCTTAAAGGTCTAGTGTTGACTAAAGGATATAACTTTGATATTGTTTGCATACAATGCTCTGATTTATGGATTTTACAAAACAGGGAAGACACAACGAACAACAAGGGCTATGTAAATTTGCCATTCTTATAGAAAGTTTCATGGTATCAGTTGGAGTTGATGGGCTCCTGAAATCTTCCCTGTTCAATTCAGGTAAATCACAGTTGACAGACTTGAAACAAATGAATGTGTAACACTCCTTTCTAATATTTCAAGGTTGGGTTGGTCATTTTGGATACTATTCATCACCTTCAAGCTTAGGAATATGCAATGCCAATTCTCAGACCCTACCTTCACCTTCGACGGGAAATTTTGACTTTTCATTTGAGATGAAGAACAGGGTGTATTTAAACAACATTTTAACTCGTAAATGGGTGATAAAAGAATTTTGCAGTCAGCTTCCGAGGATGCGCACCCTTTTAAAGGGCACCTGCAAACAAACATGTCTTTGTCAGTTGCAAGCAAGCATATTAATTAGCAGCCATTATTCAATGGTTCAGAGAAAACATTGATGGAGCAAACGCAAAGGAAGGACAGGCTGTGCATGTGTTGGACATGTTTTCGGTTGGTTTCATGGTATTTGTTTGATAAGTTTTGATAAATATGAAAAGCCAGCGATGTAAAAGTTGTCATTGAGAAATGAGAAGTGAAATTCTGGATGAAGCAGGCTCTCACGATAGGCTGCGCTGCGTTAAAAGTCATGAATGACCCCAAAGTCCTATTTCAAATCATCACAATCATTTTTTTTTCCATAACCTATTCCATGGCTACTGTTGTTAATCGCTGGGTTGCTTATCATAACGGACAGCGGCATGATAATTCTCCTGATCTGGTGTATTTTCGTTCTCAAGCATGACTTGGTCACTTTCGTTCCTCTTGTTCAGTCTTGAAAAGAGTCCCTTGGTCCTGTGGCAAGTTCGAATTCTTTAATTAATGATGTATTGTCGGTGACATGGCGGCACACCTGTCTTGTTCTAAGATAACATTCGGAGATTGTAAATTTGTTGCGCAGATCAGAGAGGCATGTGCAGAGCATCTAATAAATAATCTCTGATAACATTTGGCATCCTCAAATGTATATGCTTCTCATTATAAATAAACAATACCATTACAGTTACCAAATGTGACTCATATACATACGGCTTCACATGTTCTTACAAAGAAAGAGGCTTGTGATGTATATATGCCGATAAAGAAACCAAATTGTCATGAAATTGCCGCAACCAAGTGCAGAGTATTCGGGTGCCTTGATGGGAATCGAGCAGTAATGCAAAAATATTCAATTCTGAAGTCTTATCAGTTAGGGGTACATGGACCAGAAGCAGATGTTAATACTTTGTGTGTTGGACCAGGTTATACATTTCATTGTTTTAAGGACACACAAGAAGTTTCAGAGGTTCAATATGTGAAGAATGCAAATGTTCCCTTGAGTTATCGCACGGATACTTCAGTTGGTACCCAAAATTGAGAATTTCCGTTCCACCCTGAGATGTATTAAGTTTTGGGCAAACGATAGAGACGGTGGTGACTAAGCATGCCTGCAAACATTGGGAAATTCTGTCAGCGGCCATACATCAACACTGTGGGCGGTTTCTTTTGACTTTTCCAGAGACAGAATGGTCTCTTGCAGCGATGATTTAACATTGATGGTTTGAGATGCAAGCATAAACCCAGCAGAGAGAAATGGAAATAATGGGCCCTGGAAACATCTTCGCTTCATTTCTGGATATCATGACCGAACAACATTCTCAGTTCACTGGTCAAAGAACGGTTTTATTGACAGTGAAGCATCTGATGATTGTATCAGGCTTTTCAGTGAGAAACACTGTAATTTTTTAAAAATGCCTTTTATCTTTTGCCAAATATTAAATGAATTCAATTCAAGGAAGCTGGATCAGATGAATATATTTCGAGAATGTTTGCAAGCTGGAGGCTCTTGCAGCTATTGATGCATGCGCCAACATTGGGAAGTCTAAAGGTCAGGAGGAGACATGGGATGAATGTTTTGAAGAAATGCTCTCAGAAGTCGCCAGTGATGATGTTTATGAAGAAAATGATGAACCTGTTTCCTATATCTGAAGGATGTTGGATGGGCAAGCAGATGATGATTCACAATATAAAGATGGAGAATACAGAGATCTAATGCTTGTTATTAGGATGAAGACAATACTATTCAAAGGGTTAACTATCAGGTGGAGCCTCTAAATATTGACCTTGTATCTCTTGCAAACCATAGAGATTAAGACAATGAAACAAGTGAATCTCCATTTGGCGATTCATTTGAAACTCGTACCCAACCTTATGATCTTTTCCCAAACAGCAAATACTCCACCTGATGTGACTTCTCAGAAAGGAAGTTCATTTGTTCGTGATATATTCCAGAGCAGATCGAGGTTGCTTCCAGAAGAAATAAATGGATCCTCGGGTTTATTTAAGTCACTGGTTCATATCACAGCGCTGAAATTTGAGAATAAAATTAACCAAGTTCTTCATGGTCTAAAAACAAAATCTCAAGAAGCAGAATATAAGTTTGTCCAAGAAAAACTATATTTCTAGAAGGATTCTCTATTGTTCCTCTTTCAGGAGCTAGACATAGCAGACAATGAATTTACAAATGTTTCATCATCATTCTCTTTGGCAAACTTTGATGATTTGTTTGTAGGTGTTTCAGATCGAGTTGGAAGACTGAGGAAAGAGAGCTGGGACTAAATGCTAAACTAGTAAACTATGTTCCAGCCAAAGTATCTCCAGAAAGCAGAGGAATCCGGGCATGCTGTTTGAGTTTGTTTTTAGGAAAAGCTATTGACATTAAAGCCTGGCAGCTAAACAGGATTATTTGCAAATTGTTGTTCATTTGTTGGAATGAGGAGGTTATTAATAAATGTAGCACAGTGTTAGCAGAAAACTAGTGAGGAGGACTGTGTTTTTAAATCACACAGCAGTTTCGTAGCACGCTACGAAACTGCTGTAGGTGATGATTTTAAGCGCAGGACAGCTAGTGTGATACTGTGAGCAGCTAGTGCGACACTGTGAGCGGGAGTTGAGGAAGAAAAACAGTTGTCTATCAATACCACCTACAACACATCAGAAACCTGGCATCATTCCATACCCGGAGTTATTAAAAGATTTGGGAACATGCTGCTATACTTCAGGAGAATGTTGGGAGACAGAGACCGTGGATGTAGGGTGATCATCTTAACCAATTAATAGGCGGTCTATATAGCTAGCATCCGAGACCAGCTTGCTCGGTGAATGTTCCCTCAGCCATCTCAAACTCAAATAGCAAAAGGACATGTGTCAAGAGCCAGAAAAGTATCAAGCATACGAGGAGAAAGGAATTAATGTTTTAGTTTGATTAGGATTGTGTGCAATTACATTTCAGCACTTTGTAATAAATGCATTAATTAAATAGCATGTAGGAATAGTTAATAGCCACCTTCGAGGCTCCCCTCATGCTGGAGGAGGAAGCTCGAGGTGGTTTAGTTTGCTTGCCTATATATGGATCAATGTAGGATGTAAAAAGGGTTGGATACTTTATAGAAAAACAGTGTTGTTTTGGGCCATTGTAAGACCTTTTTTGACAGTAATAGTAAAACAGAGTTATTCTCTTCTCAAGATTCTCGAAGGATTGTCATGTTCAAATGTAGTGATGGTGTTTTATAGTTTATGTTCTTTTATAGTCTTGTTGTAATGCAATCACTCAGAATTCATAATTATATGCTCTGACTTCCTGTGTATTCAACAAGCTATGTTTTGGTGGAGTATGTTTGACATGTAATGCTAAAAGCCTTGATTTCCATGAGATCACTGTGTTTTCCTTGTTTACTTAATATTATAGACTCCATAGCCCAATGAGAGCCAGTTTGATGTGTTTCCAACCAGTTATGCTTTCATAAGTGAATAAAGAGTTAGCCATCTAGTGTTTGAAGGATTTTATCAAGAGTTGTGAGAGAGCCCTCTCTGATCAAAGAGGCTAATCTTTGGTCTAAAGATAGGTTGAAATAGTTACATGAAATCTTGCTTGGTTGCAGCCCTCAGTAGTGATTTTGTGATAACACTCTTATTCCTGAATAATAATCAAAGAGGATTAAAAAGGAACCAACATGATAAAGATAACCAATCAAAGCAGAGTTAGTAGAACAATGATAGCGAAAGATAATGGGTAAGTGTGTCCTTCCCTCCGTCCTCTTACCAATTCAGAGAAATTTCTTATAAAAATAATGATTTTATAATTCATCATTTTCAGTATGTTGTGATTTTGTATCCATTGCATAAGTGCACAACTGTATTCCAAAAGACTTGAAAGAACAAGAACAGTAAGCCACACTAAGTCGCCACACTAAGTCACTGCATGTCAAGAAAAAAAAATAATAATTTTGAATCCATGAAATGAATAAGTTATTTTCTCACTTTACTGAAGGTATTGATTAATTTTAGAATGATGATGAAAGATGAATGGCTAACTTTTTATTCGAGATTTTTAGCTACAGAAACCGTCGACATTCTACAGCTAAAGTCCAATTCCAAAGCAGGTATAAATTCTTTTGATTCTTCCTCTGAGAACTTGTTTCATTAATACAAATTCTTAGTCTTGTGTGTAAATATCATAACTAGAGAGATTGATCACCTCTCTCCTTTGATAACCTTACATTCCATTGTAGAAGAAGTATTAGTTCTTTTTTGCAGGTTCTAGGAGGAAGGACAAATGACTACAAGAGAATGGTGTCTCTCTAAGAGACCAATTTGTTTCATAAGAGGATGATCAGCAACAAAGAGAAAATATGCTGATGTAAAATCAGATCCAAAAACTTGAAAAACTCTCAGATACTATTGTCTCCATCACATCCATACCTCATAATAAACCTTTCACTTCATTTCACTCCATATTTTCCATTTACATTCACATACACTTTCCATCTCTTTTTGTCCATTCATAACCCACAAATAAAAGCAAGAGGCTCATTCACATTCTTATTGCCCATTAACATTTCTACTCTCCATTGCGATCTTCCATTTTCATCTTTCATTTCCTGTCATTTTCATTTCACAAATAAGCCCTGCTTCAATGCAAATTATTGAGTCCATAGTCCTTTGAGTCTAAGTTCTTTGTAAAGACACCTTGAGGCTTGCATGCCTTAATGGAAAGTTCTCATGCCAAAAAACAATGGGAATACATTAATTTTCCTTGTTCTTTAGATCTTCTAGGTGACTCGACATCGGCAAATTCATTCGTACCTAGCAAGATTTGTTTGGGAATCTTGACTCTCATTGTCATCAATGGTGAGAGTTCTCGTGTTGACTAGTGGCATCCATTAATGGTCACTAAGTCAAAAATTTCCTATTGTGTTCGACATCAGAACATCTTTTCACATAGTAGGAATTGTGCCAATGAGTTTTGAAGACATGAAGACTATTATTTTCAGCATTTTGGAGCAGATTCAACAAGTTTTAGTAGAAGCAATAAAAAGTCATCTTATCTCTCTATCCATGACTCCTCTTGTTCAGCCACTTGAAGAAGAAGATGATTAGAATTTTTCAGCCACCACACATACAACTCATCCATTCCAAAGGGTAAGTGAAGGTACGTCATTTTCTAACTTTTGACCATAGAATTCCATAAAAATCTAGAATGATAATTGTTGGAAAAACATTTCTCTTCCTCATTTCATAAAATTGTCAATACCATCAGTTGGGGGGGGATACATTCATCTTCATATTTTTCCATATCCATATCATATTCAGGAGCCCACATACTTCCAACATATATTAATTATTACATTGCTATTATGAGCATACAATGGCTTTTGAAAAAGTGCTTAAAGGATAAATTGGATACAAACAAAATCATGGTTGTCACACAAGAACCAACCATCATGCAATCCAATAAAGATATACTTTGAAACAATGATTAAAATATCATTATGCAAAGTTCAAAGATCAAAATAGAATGCAACAAAAAAAAAAAAGTTGTTGTAACACAAGAACCAACCATGTTGCTATTCAAGTAAAACACTTTGCAAAAATATGAAGTTATCAAATGATATCATGCAAAGTTAAGCCAAAGCTCAAGGATCAAAAGAGTTAATGTAATATATATTGCATGAGGACATGCAATAACTTCAGTTGGGGGGTATGTTGGGTCTTGAAAATGTCATTCATTTCCATTACACTTTCACTATTATGTCCATTATATCACCTCCATTTCACTTCCATTTCACTACTATGTCATTACATTCATCCCACTTTCATTATCATTGGGCCACATTTATGTTTTTCCAAACTTTATTAATTCTTAGCCTTTTTAAGTGAATTTGTGGTTAAAAATTAGAAAATAATGTGCATATGCTTATACCTAACAAATGGGTTGAGATTGTTGATATGTGTAGGTTGAAAGGAGGCTTCTAGAAGACCATTATGTGGCACTCTAAGGCCAAATTCAAATTTGAGTGGAAAGAATCATGGGATCATGAGGATATGTGTCACATCTACTAATTATATTGTAACTCTAAGAAGACATGTGTCTTATCAGTTCCTATTTTGATTAGGACTCTAGAGGTAGAGGGAGAGATTCATGGACTCTCATTAATGAGATGGCTTCTCATATTTTTGTATAAATAGGAGATCTCTCTCCTTCATTTGTTAGCTTGGCTTGGCTTTTAGTATTTAGCTTGTGAGTTCTTAAGTCTTAGCTTGTTAGCTTGTGAGATGGCTTTGGAAAGCTTTGGAAAGCTTTGTTGTACTTTGTAATTTTGAAGAATTTGAATAAAGCTTTGATGTTCTCAACATGGAAGGAGATGTGTAGTAGATTTCATGGAGCATATTAGAATGTAAGGTAGAGTAGATTTCATTTTGTAATTTTTCTTTGATTTCATTTTGTTATTTGATTGCTTTCAAGTTTGATAGATTAGATTTTTCATTCATGCAATTTTAATTCATGCAAGTGTGTTCAACCGGTTGATTGTAGATTCGTTTTTCTTTACATGTTTTTGAATCAAATAGTGACATGAGATTTACCTCTCTGTTGACTTTGTTTTTCTAGCTTTTCAATTTCAGTTATGCTTTGATTTTAGTCTTATTCATTTGCTTTGTTAGTTAGTTTAGATATCGGATTGCTCAAGTTGTTGATGATTACCTCTAAAAGCCATAGCGAGACTAACTGGCGAGGGGTTAGACTATGAATTGATGTGATTTGATTTTAAGTTTACTTTTCTGCAATTAGATATCAGATTGCTCAAGTTGTTGATGATTACCTCCGAAATCCATAGCGAGACTAACTGGCGAGGGGTCAGACTATGAATTGATGTGATTTGATTTTAAGTTTACTTTTCTGCAATTAGATATCAGATTGCTCAAGTTGTTGATGATTACCTCCGAAAGCCATAGCGAGACTAACTAGCGAGGAGTCAGACTATGAATTGATGTGATTTGATTTCAAGTTTACTTTTCTACAATTAGATATCAGATTTCTCAATTTGTTGATGATTACCTCCGAAAGCCATAGCGAGACTAACTGGCGAGGGATCAGACTATGAATTCATGTGATCTGATTTTAGCTTTACATTTTCTGCAATTAGATATTAAATTAATCATATCATTAACGGTTACCTCTGAAAGCCATAGTGGGACTACTGGCGAGGGATCGAATTATGAATGTGTAATTTTATTTTAGTTTTACTTTCCTTGCAATCTTTTATTTCTTTGAGTGCAATAGCTTAACTTTTATTTCTGTATTTAGACAAGTAGCAGAGACAGTGATTTCATGATCAGTATTTCATCTTTATCTTGATTGAAGTAGCTGCATACTTACACTTTTGTTTAAGTACTAATTCCATCAATAACATGTTTCAAAATCTTTTGAATTGTTAAGTTTTGGAAGTTACCATTAGGAACACAGACCTTTTCTTGAAATCTACATCCATACTTGACCTTTAAAAGTATTCTTAAGACCTTAGAATAGGATTTCCATTTGCATTAGATACTTTAGGAGATCAACAAGAAAAAAACCCCAAAACAAAATAAAATATATAAAACAACAAAGTAAGAAAAAGGTTAACTAAGCACATATGGTGCACCACACTTCATCAGTTTACGATACCCAGATTGATAATTTATGTAGAGCAATTTAAGACGTTAAATTGACTAGATAGTTGCCTTAGGAGGAGCATCCCATGCATGCAAATTAGTTTTCCTTGGTCCAGAGGGAATTGTTCAACTCAACTGCACATGCAACAGTCTGCTCAGATGGGATGAAAAAATGTGCATTACTGGGAGGGAGCTGGCCTGGCTGCCTAGAGGGATTGCGCAATTTCTGTGCTAAGAAGTCCTACTGGGAAGAATTGCACAATTTTTCCAGTGAACCATGACAAACATATTTTCACAATTCTGGAGCCCTGTAGGCTGATAGATAGAATTACACAATTTCTGGAGGGAAGGTTGGTTCATGTTATATGGAATTTGCATCTATGGATAAACACATTTTCCCTAGGTGCGTGGATACACCTAGAACAATAGAAAGAAATTAGTTTAACCTTTTCCTATAGTAGATAGATTAGATGAAGGAACTTACTTGTAGTCTTTCACTTCTTTAATCCCCTTTGAATCACTCTCGTCACTCCCACTTGAACTAAACCCGCTCAATTGGTACTTGTATCAACAGAACATAAACAACAAACGATCAAAGAATACATGATCTATCTACTATAAAACAATGGAATCGAAGACATTGAAACACATAATCATCATAGATATGAACAATAATATGAGAAAAGGAATAAAATTTTTATTAATGTAGAAGGAAGAGTACCACCTAATACAGTTCAATCTTGTGCCACTCCTCCAGCTTCAGTCCAACCCCCACCACATCAAAAGCACACCAATCTAGTAGCATAACATTGCTTGACATGAACTCAATTCTCAAACCAACAGAATTTCCTTACAAACTTCAGATTCTAGCCCCTTGATCACTATGATGAGTGCTCAATCTATAGGAAATGGAGGTGGTTTTGTCATAAATGAGGGTATTGAATGGCCTTCCAAACTTGGAGTTAGTTTGCATGGAGCAAGGGATGAGAGGATAGGAGGTTAATTGATCCTTAACCAATCCAATTTCGAGCTCATAGGAGGAGATAAGAGATGGGATCCTTCTAGAATCATCTAGAATTAAGGAATATTCCCATAACCATATGAAAATTTCACTCAATCTTGCCCAATGCATGTCAAAGAGGGCCTAAGTGCACTGCAGTGTAGGCTAGAATGGGCCTGCCTACTCTGCAGTGTAGTTACCCCTGACCACGGCTGTGCTGGTGTCCCGAGGAGGCATTGTACTGATCTAAATGTCAGGAGTGATGTGCCCAAATAGACCTGTAACAGTTGCCCCTTAAAGCATGAAGTCAAAAAAGATAATGTCGAGTGATATAATTTATGATGTGACAGAGAGGATTTGAAGCGGGAGGTGACCTGTATCGATTACAATACATAATATCATGATATTTTGAACCTTTCATGTATTGCTGAGGGAAGGCATACCCATACTCAGCATATAAACATTTCATTACATGTACATAGATAGTCATCTACAGATATAGACCCATGATAGGATGACCATTCATGTAAAGCCATTGTACAAATGATTTAGTACTCTCCTGAAATCATAGCTTGAATGGATGAAGCTAGATACGGGGTCTTCTATCTCGTCCAACTGTTCACTCAAGTACGAGTCTAACCATGTGACTATATTATCTGAAGTCGAACATGGGAAGACACTGTCTGATTACCAGCCAATGATGCAAGTTGTTAACAGACGTGAGAGAGATCACCGATAATGATGATTATTCTCAAGGTACTACAGTACATTCTACATGGTGTGAATAAATGTTTTGATGTCTAACACCATAAAAAGTCTTTCGGTCAAAGGCCAGTGATATCAACCTATCGCTGGAAGAAAGAAACTTGCCATTGATGTATGCAAGCCTTAAGGTACTGGAATGGTGTTTCTAAGTCAACTTCCTCGATAATGTGTTGATTTCAAAAAGAAGCGACTCGTCGCAGTAGGACCTTCATGTATCCCCCATCAACGAAATGAAAAAAGTGTAATGATTTTGGAGACTAAATGTGATTGACGACACAAGGTTCAGGAATGATGGTCATGAAAATGAAGTTTTATGAGTATTGCAAAGGATGAATTTTCACTAAGTGACTTCTCTTGAACATGTCGGTGACACTTGAATGAATTGGCAACATCAACCCAAAACCAAATTGATGGATGATGTGATAGACCATAGCTATGATAACAATCAAGCAGATAACCCAACCCAAATAGTCTCAGAGATGAAGTGAAGTGTCATGTTCAAGAGCGACCTGCTACCATAAAGTAATTTATTGCTTTTCCCATTTTCCCCAATCATTCCTGACCAGTACCTCTTTATTTTTTAACAAGCTTGAGGAGGATAACATATGCTTGTAGTATAATTCCACCCTTCGAGTGAATCCATCGTTGTGTGATGTTTTAACAAGCCTAGCAAAGGTGAAACTTGGTCTTGTCATGATGGACAAGTTTGTCGCTATTTAATATTTTAACGAGTTTAACGACAATGAAAAATCGGTCCTTTTCATGTTTAAAGAGTTTGAAAAGGGACAAAAAATAAAACTTCCACTAGTTATTTTTCGTAAATTTGTCTCTCAATTCCAAAAAATCATAAAATAATACAAGAGAGAACCTATTGACCATGTTCGATCAATGTATTCCTTTTTCGTAAGTAATTTATCTCAGTCTGGAAAAGGGTTAAACTTATACTGAGTAGATGTAGTTTCCAATCCATTTACGAGATGAAAAGAACAAGCACTCAACAATCTTTTCATATTTTGAGAGTCTGAAAAGAGCTTAAAGAGGACTCCACTTAGAGGAACAAGTGGTGTCTAGGATAGCAACTAGTTCCGGTGATGTTGGAACTTCTCAAAACATGTTGATTTATGTGAAGAGGCTAGATAATAAGACCACTCATTGCAACTGTTCCTCAAAAAGGGTAAAACAACCAACTGAAAGCATATGATCAGCCAAGCAGATAGTGACGATGGAAGGAGAAAAACCAAGGGTCATATGATGGAAGAGGTTGATAGAATGGAAATCATGACGGTTAAAATGGAGATGGGTTCATTTTTACACAAGCTTGAACCATAGGGAACTATGCTTGGATTCAGTTTCATTTTTACACAATCTTGAAACAAAAAACTATGCTTGAGATTGGTTTACATGCCCCCAGCATGATGACTCGATTCTAGGTGCATGCCCCCCAAGCTTCATTGCATTCACCTAAGTAGACTACTCGTGGCTATCAGGTGGATGGAATGAAGGTTCATTTACAAAATCAAGTGAAAGACTCGACTGGAATTTTACGAGATCTAATCAAAGACTCCAGTTGGAACTTTGCTCCAGGGGACCTTGTTTCATTTTGTAATGAGCTTGACACAAGACAAGGAACTATGCTCATGACCCTTGTTTCATTTTTTAATGAGTTTGACAAAGGACAAGGAACTATGCTCACACCCTTTGTTTCATTTTTTTATCAAGGTTGACACAAGACTAGGAACTATCCTCATATTCCTTGTTTCTTCTTTTAATGAGCTTGACACAACACAAGGAACTCTGCTCACACCTCTATTTCATTTTTTAATGAGGTTGACACAAGACTAGGAACTATCCTCATATTCCTTGATCATGACCCAAGAGGTCATGACTTACAAGAGGTTCTCATCAATTGGAGAACAATGCTCTGGAAGGGATACGTAGCAAGGAATCCATTAGAGAGATCTGGTTCCAATGCCCCCAGCACATAATGCACAACATCATGGAATTGATCGTCAGTTGATATAGGCATGGAACGGGTTGCCACATAATTGACCTGTGGCGGGGAAGATACCATTGAGACAAAAGGACCATTCAGGGAAGATGGTTGATTGGAAGCCATATTTGGACTAGGAAATGAAAGCTGGTCAACGTTGACAATTCTTCATTCATGCAGGAAACACATCACTCGAAAGAGTGTTGAAACAATAGCTTCCATGTCATAAACATAGTCGCACCCAAGAAGTAAATTGTAATCTAAAGGTTCTGGGACTACCATCACATTAAGATAAACAATTTTTCCTCCCAAAGTAATACGTAACTAAGGAAGGCTCCCTAATGGTTAATTGGTTCCTCTGTTAAAAGCCAACAAATTCTAGGTAACAGGCACAAGTGGCGGCAAACTGAGCGCTTGCCAAGCAGTTAAGGAAAGGATACTCACTGATGCACCTTCATTTATAATAGTGCCAGGTACAACCATATTACAAACCTGTACTATGATTTGGAAAGGAACATAAGAAGGAAGACGACATCTTGCTAGTTGATTCCAATCAAAGGAAGTGACCAGACTACTTGGATGGGCTACCATAAGAATGGGAGAAATTCCCCCTTGAGATACGAGAACAGGAGGATTTTCCTCCCGTCTTGATGGAATAGGTGGGTTGCCTCCAAGGTCATTGGAATCTAAAGAAACGAAAAGAACCTGAGTGGTATCATATTTACTCTCTACGAGAAAGGTATGATTAACTGAAGGTGAAATCAAGTCAACTATTTCCTCAACCTGTGATTGGTCAGGCATAGATTCATGGGATTCATAATCAGAGAGAGTGGGTTTGACTGACAGTTGAATTGGGTTAGTCACTTCATTAACTAGTGAAGGATTAAGGGAGAGTCTCCTGTAACCATATGGAAGTCACTGCGGAGAAGAAGGACAGTTATCCAACACTTTTGGGCTTCATCTAGATAGGGACAAAGATGAATGGGATGATTCCCTTCACATAACCTACATGGAAACTTAACTTTACCCTTCTTTCCATGAACTTTACTACCACTAGTTGATGGTGTGTCACTAGCATGATCTCCAGAAGTTGATGAAACAGGATGATGTGAATGAGAAGACCATTCTTCTAAGATTCGAGGAATACCAGAACAATTTTGAATAAGATGGACTCTTGTACAAAGTTTACAAGGATATCGAAGTTTGTGAGGCTTATCGGATGGTTTCTCATCAGAATTTGCATTCAAAACAATGGTTGCTTGGTTGCCCCCTTGTTGAATTTTCTTCTTCTTATTCTTCTTCCCTTTCTTCTTCTTCTTAGCCACCCTGTTACTGGTGCCAATAATTTCACCAGGAGAAGAGGAAGAAGGTGAGGAAGAAAGAACCGATGAAGAAGGCAAAGGGTCAACTTTAGGATCAACTGGAGGTTGATTTTGTCCAGTTGTAGGAATATTCAGTTGCGAGGCCAAGGAGGTTGAGAAAAACCATACTAGAAATCTAATGGTAAGTCCCGGAAGGGACAATGTAGCCATATAAGGAGCACCAATATTTCCGAAAGGAGGAAAAGGACTAGGATTCCCATCAAAATGAATTCCTTGATCGGTGGACTTCGGAGTTGTTGCCATATGTCTCAACCTAAGATCAACTAATGAGTGATGTGGAGGATGTTATCCATGCTCAATTAATTTATTTTAATCAAAATAACATAAAAAACAAGAGGGATAATCTAGGCAAAAGGATTACCAAGCAACTGTGAACTGTAATATACTGCCTTAATAAACTAAGGACTTAACATACGTGCATGCAATCTCCCCGAATTTTGTGTTCGGTGTGTCACAGTGTACAAGAAGGCTGACTTAGATACCTAAGGATGGATAGCAACCTAATGTAGTCCTCCCATATATACCTGAAAGTAAGTGGAGGCCCAATCCATGTTAGCGTTGTCTAATGCGAAAGCACACAGTGAAAGCATTCCTTTATACTTTTCGTACTATAACGCCACCCTATATACTCGAAAGTACATGGATGAGCTACGATATGCTTATGTACATGGAATGAGGTATCACACTCAGAATGTATTGCAAAAAATTAATGACAACTGCTATGTTTACGACGTTAGTACACGTCTCTAGCCTAGAACCTCTAAATGTTATGTGTTAGGTGACAATGCTCCATTAGGTTAATTGAGATAAATTTTAATTTGATCTTGATTAAGAGTTTGTCTTTCAGGTTCACCATGTGATGTCTTTGAAATTCCTAGAATGCAACTGTGATGAGAAAAATTCTTTTCATTTTATTTGAACAATGAAAACCTTAATTACAAGGGATTAATAAATTAGAAAGTTTAATCAAAGAACATAGAGCACATCTAATGCAATTTCCCTATACTATTCCTACAAGCACACAGAAACCTCTAGATGCATAATGCAAGTTTTTCTTTTCATTTCCCTTATTGTTTAGATGAACAAAAGGAAACTAAATGCACATACAATCAATCAATACTTTTCGCAAGAAACGAAGACTTTACGACCGTTCCTTTTTTAAATAAATGAAGACTTTATGACACTTCCTTTTCAAAAAATATTAATCGACTATAAGTTAACTTTGACAATGAATGTAGAAAATCTATGATAGGTTAACCCGATAGTGCAATATAAATCAAAGCAGAATACTATAACCTACTTCTACTATCAATTTTTGGAAGCCTAAAGATCGAGCTGAACAATATATCTAGAAGAATAAGAATCAATGGCACAATACACATGAAAATACTTTGGGGAAATCCTCAGATAAAACCCCACACTATTCTATTATCATACATGGTGGAAATACATAGGAATTATACAAAACCTTAGCTCTCACAGCTAACCAGCTCTCAGTACAATCCTCACAGATGCTCATAGGCAATCTTGGCTTCTCTCCAGCCTTCCTCTCTACCCTCCAAGCTCCTATTTCCTTGCGTTGTTCCTTGTGGATGATTAGCCTATTACCAAGTGGAAAACCAACTCCTCCAAAAATGTGCAATCCTCAAGGATGAATCCTTGACTGTATGCATGAATTTTCTCCATGCGAAAACACATGCAACTGATAGTACATTGTCCTTGAACTTTAATCTCAATTGGGTCTTTCTCAAAATAGACATGCATGAGTTTCTGATGAGGGAATCTTTAGTTAACTAGAGTAGCACTAGTTGAGTGCATTAATGCATCAACTAACTATTAACTCACAATTAGTTCCTCAAATGGTTTGGAACTAATTAGTTGGACTTAACTCAGTAAAATAAGTTAACTAATTACAACTCAAATATAACTCAATCTTGTCTCCTTAATCTTGTTAGGATATTCCGACACATAGGAAATAATTAAGTACAATTTGCTCTAGTATAGAGTTAGGTAAAGTGTGTTTCTTTACCGTTGTACATTTTGTAACTTACAATCCGACGGTCACGATATGTAGTGATCTGACGGTTCATTCTCTCCTCGGTATTACCGACACTTGATCCGTGGCTTGACACCCGATTGGTCCATGATTTCTATTTAAAGCGCATGGAGGGTCATTTGTAGGGTAATCCGTGCATAAGAGAAACATATGTAAATTTTCATTCTTTTATTAATAAATTACCTGAAGTGGCCGCGTTGGCTCAGGCCGTGGACTGTTTCCCTCTTTGAGGGTTTTAACCACGTCAAAAATATTGGTGTATTGATCTGCGATCTGGTTGTGAGCGGTGTCCTTTGGTGTTCTGTCTGAGGAACTTACCCTGTAAATTCCTACAAATCTAAGGGATAACTCTTGCATGACTTCAGAAAGACTTCTAACTTCAATTTATCCAACTAATTAATTTAAAATAAATTAATTAATTATTTCCAAGTAGCTATTAAGACTAAATTCTATTTTAATTTACAATTTAATTCAAGGAAAAATTAAATTGGAATATTCTTGTTGCCATATTTCAACACTCCATCTCAATAAGAAAGGTATTATGTGCCACCCCGATCCTGTCTCTATGGAACTCAAATTTACACTTTGACAATGCCTTTGTCGAAATGTCAACATCTTGCTCCTTTGTCGAAATATACTGCAACAACATGATCCTCTCGATCTGTGAAAATCCACGAGCAACAAATCTTGCCTTATGCTTCTCTACACTACCATCAGTAGCTTTCTTTACCTTGTAAAGCCAATGCGAACTCACAATTGACTTGTTCTCCAGTCTCAGAACCACATCCCAAACATTGTTATGAACTATGGAGTCATACTCCTCCACCATATCATCAACCCAAATCGGTTGCTGCACTGCTTCCTCAAAGGAATATGGCTCAGTCTCAACACATTCCCCAGCAAGGGCCATGTATCCAGTGTACCTCTCAGGTGATTTCCTCTATCTGCACTGAGAAGATGGTGCTCCCACATTCTCTCTCGCATCCTCCAACAATCTGTCAACTTCTCTTATGTGCTTTCGTCCATCTCTGGAAGACTCTGCTTGAGCGGATGTCTCCACTCCTAGAACCTCTGCATGCGGCTACTCCGCATCAGTCTAAGGCTCCTCCTCCTTAGGAACCAATAGTTCCTCTATAGCCTGTAGTTGGAACTCCCTCTCAAGGGAAACTCGCATGGCCTTCTCCTCATCAAACTTGAGATCTCTACGAACCACTGTCTTTCGACTGATAAGCAAGTACACCCGAAAGTTGTGAGGTGTATCAGTGTACCCCAAAAATATCCCCAACTTTGCTATCGGCTTAAGCTTCTTCCATGCATCCTTTGTCACATGGAAATATACTGATGAGACAAAGATCTTTAAGTGACCCACATCTGGTCTATTACGGGAGAAAACTTCCTCTAGTTTCTTCATCCCAAGTATGCGATGCGGGCTTCTATTCTGTAAATAAACTACTGTGTTGCATGCCTCAACCCACAAGTGAAGTGGTAGGCCTTGGTCATGCAGCATTTCCCGTGCTGCCCCTACAATAGTTCTATTCTTCCTCTCGACCACCCCATTTTGCTATGGGTTATGAGGTGCCGTCAACTCTCGTTTAATTCCTTTTGCTACACAAAATTCCTTAGACTCTTGAGAGACATATTTTCCACCATTGTCACTTCTCAATGCCTTGATCTTCTTCCCTGACTCTTTCTCGACAAAAGCTTTGAACTCACAAAAATTTGTGAAAGTTTGGTCCTTCTTCTACATGAAATAAACCCAGCATTTACGAGAATAATCATCAATAAAAATGACATAATACATTTTCTTCATTGTGGATGCTGTTGAGAATGGTCCACACAAATCCAGTATGAACTCGCTCTAAGATAGCCTCTGTGTTATGAAACTAGCTCAAGAAAAGATAGAAAAGATAGATCAACGCCTTAGAATTCAGCCTCTTCGAGGGGGCAACCTCCTTTACATTATATAAATGAACAATTCTTGGATGATACAAATGAAAAGACCTCCTTTATATATATAGGAGTCTAAGGGGTCATAACATAATTAGAGCCGACATAACAATAATAATGTAAGGGCACAATAATAACAATAGTGGGCTTCTATGTGGCACAATAGTAACAATATGGCCACTACGTGGGTACATCAATATAATAAGTGGGTTGTACTAATAACAATAATGGGTTATACTAGTAGTATAGGGGCCTAACATGCCCCTCTCCTTCAAAAAGTTTTGTCCTCAACACTTGAGTAGTTCATGATGCTTCTGTATAAAATTCTTGTCCTCCCATGTGGAATCTTCAGCGGGTAAGTTCTTCCAGTTGATGAGATACTCTGAAATTGATCGATTTCATAGCTATCGGGTTCTTTTTTCTGTGACTGCTCCATGTTCCAATATGATTTTTCCTTCCTCTTCAATTTCTGGCAATATTGTTTGAATTGGGATCTTTTGCAACTTTTGAATAAGTGGCCATACTTCTTCGTCCTTCTTCCATTCATCCCTTGCTTCGTTTATCCAATCTAGTTGGATAATAGAAATGGCACAAAACAATGCTTCCACATCCTCATCCTTGAAGAGTCTTCCCATTCGGTAAGGTCGCCATTTTTTAAGTGCATGTAGTATTGCCAACATTTCCTTCTCATAAATATCTTGCTTGAGATGTAGCAGTAAAAATACCAATCACCTACATCAAAACATTTTTTCACTACGATGTTGATCTACATGTTGTTTCGTTTGATTTTGCACCAAAGTGGCGTTATCCTTTAAAAGTTGGAGAACTTGTTGTTGATTCTCGATGTGATCTTTCTCTGCTTGAACCTTTTTCTTCTTGATATGTCCTTCTATCTCTAGAGTTTAAGTGGTAATTTCTTCCAGTCCTTTACAAGATATGGTCAGATTCATTTCTTGATGCTCGATGTGATCTTTCACTTCTTGAACATTTTTCTTCTTGATATGTCCTTCTATCTTGATAGTTTGAGGAGTGGTTCGACCAATGAATTACAATATATGGTTGGATTCATTTCTTCTTTCTCTATGTGATCTTTCACTTCTTGCACCTTTTTCTTCTTGATATGTCCTTCTATCTTGAGAGTTTGAGGAGTGGTAATTCTTGCCAATGCTTTACAAGATATGGTCTGATTCATTCTTCATTCTCTGGGGTGGGGTCCTGGCGTATATCCTCTTCTTTTGATGTTTCTTGATCCTTTTCTTCCTCCTCTTGATATTCTATGTAAAATAATTTCTTCTCAGCACACTTATGACCTTTAGTGCATTTGCTATCACAATTGTAACAAACCCCTTTTTCTCTTTTTTCTTCCAATTGTTGTGGTGTAACCCTTGTAGGTTGTGGAAGGCTGGGAGAAACAACACTTCCATCTTTATAGTTGTGAGGGGTATGCTTCCTAGTTTCCATAATTTTTCTTTGCACTATGTCACAAAGCCCTTTTACTCTTTCCAATTGTTGTGGTGTTGCTCTAAAGAAGGTGTTGCTCTTTGTATCCTCATAATGTGCTATCATTTCCTTCGTGAAAATTGACCGCGTAACAAGTTGTTTACGAGAACAAAACCCTTCATACCATAACAATTGATCTGTTTCTAAATATGAAGATGCAATAAATACCTTTTGTAACAGTGGTACACCATGTAGATCAAAATATTGCTCCATTTGAAGTATCCAGTTTACCGAATCCTTGCCATCAAACTTCCTCATCTTGCTTTTTCTTGATTTTAGGAGCTGGATCTTGAAACGACTGTAACTCTGTACTTTTGGATCTTTAAGTTCTGAAATTGTAACCTATAGTAGCCCTCTACGTCCTCTTTCCAATGCCACCAGCCTGATCCAAATTGGATTCTCCAAGAAAGAGTTATGCACAATCTCCCAAGATGACCTGATTATAGACCTTTCCAGAAGAGCAAACTTGTATGAAGTGCCACGTGTCACTATTTCGACCTTTGGCTCTGAAAAATATATGCAAGAAACTACATCTGTACCTTCTTACAAAATTTCAATCCAATTCTCAGAGAGAAAGTTATGATGATTTTCCCCAGGTCACCTGTTTGGAATGTAATTTAGGAGTCTGCAAAAAGACCAACTTCCGCAGATCATATTTCCGCAAATATAGCATAAAAAGATCTGAAATTTGGACCCGAGATTCATCGCGATTTCTTTTCAAATGGGTTTCTTTTTTAGCTTCTGAAACGTCACAGAAAAATGTTATAGTGAAAATTCCATGATGACCTGTTTGGAGCAGCAAAACCCTAGAATCCAAAGCTCTAATACCAAATGTTATGAAACGAGCTCAAGAAAAGATAGAAAAGATAGATCAACGCCTTAGAATTCAGCCTCTTCGAGGGGGCAACCTCCTTTACATTACATAAATGAACAATTCTAGTATGATACAAATGAAAAGACATCCTTTCTATATATAGGAGTCTAAGGGGTCATAACATAATCAGAGCCGACATAACAATAATTATGTAAGGGCACAATAATAACAATAGTGGGCTTCTATGTGGCACAATAGTAACAATATGGGCACTACATGGGTACATCAATATAATAAGTGGGTTGTACTAATAACAATAAGGGGTTACACTAGTAGTATAGGGGCCTAACACTCTGCTTGACTGTCTCGATCATGAAAGGAAGACTTGGTGTACTTTCCCAAGGTACAACCTTTGCATGTGTCAACTTGCTCAAGTTTACCTTTGGGAAGTCCTGTAGATATCTGATGCATTATATTCAAAGCCCCATGATGAAAATGGCCCAACCGCCTGTGCCACAACTTGCCAATGTCTTGGCTTTGCACCAATTTTACTTTCGTACTCAATGCTGCACAATCATCTACCTCTAGTTTATAGAGATTCTTCACCCGAATCCCTATCCTCTTAGTCTAACCTGTGGCTATGTGTCTTAGGAACACCTTTCCTTTACTGAAGACAATATCGTATCCTTTTTCCTCCAACATTGAGACCGATACCAAGTTCTTCTTCAGTCCAAGCACATACAACACATTTGTCAAGGTGAGAGGAGCTCCATGCTCCCTTTGAAAAGCAATAGTGCCCACTCCTGAAACGCTATACCTTTCATCGTCACCCATCTCTATGCACATCTTGAGGTCTTTCTCCTCCAAGGCACTGAATAAATTTTTATCACCAGTCATGTGGAATGAGGCTCCACTGTCAAGATACCAGACACAACCCATCATCGATGACACCATGCATGCGATGAGGGTAAAGTCCATTTCGAACTGAAAGGATATTCCCTCACCTTCTGATCCCTTTGAGGATCCCTTCTTGGACTTCTTTGATGGGAAATTAGTCGCATAATGTCCCATCTTGTGACAATTAAAGCATCTTACTTTAGACATGTCACCCTTCTTCCCTCCATGAGAAGAATTCAATTTGAAATGGGAAGCCTTCCCCTTCCCTTTCCTTGCCTTACTTGCTAAGGCCAGATTTTATTCATCATCATTCTTAGATGAAGAACCATCTCATGTGCTCCTCCTGATCTCCTCCTGCACAAAATCTGATCACAATCATTACCAATCCGGCAGTTTCTCCCTTCCATTCACAGAGCCCTGGTAGCTATTCCAACTCTTTGGAAGGCCAAGGAGAGCGAGGCTCACCATATCATCATTGGAAGTAGTTATTCCCACACTGCCAAGCTCATCCATGTAGGTGGTGAACTTGTTCAGATATGTGGAAATAGTATTGCCCTTCTCCATATTGATTCTTCGAAGCTTATCCTTGACTGCCAATTTCTTCTTCTCGCTACTATTTTGGTAGAGGTCCTTCAATGTCTTGCACATTGAAAATGGAGTATCCTTCTCATGGATACTCGAGACAATATGGTCTCGAACTCCCTCCAGGATGATCTATCTCGCCTTCGCCACACACTTCTTCCACTCAGCCAACTCTTGTGCATTAGTTGAAGCTAGCTTTGGGATTTCTTGATCAATGAATTCCTTCAAGCCATTGTCTTCTAATACAACCTCCATTCTATCTTTCCATGCTATGTAATTCAAGCTACCTTCCAAGGCATACTCAAGTCTCAAGCCATAGAATGCCATTGGCCAACCTTGAAGTATGATATGAATTCAATTTGCACCTGCAACCCCGAACTTCAAACTTCAAATTCTCTTCTTAGTATATTGTTCACAGCTCTGATACGATGTAGAAAATCTGTGATAGGTTAACTCGATAATGCAATATAAATCAAAGAAGAATACTATAACCTACTTCTACTATCAATTTGCAGAATCTTAAAGATCGAGCTGAACAATATAACTAGAAGAAGAAGAATCAATGGAACAATACACATGAAAATACTTTGGGGAAATCCTCAAATAAAACCCCACTATTGTATTATCATACATGGTGGAAATACATAAGAATTATTCAAAGCCTTAGCTCTCACAGCTAGCCAGCTCTCAGTACAATCCTCACAGATGCTCACAGGTAATTTTGGCTTCTCTTCAACCTTCCTCTCTGCCCTCCAAGCTCCTATTTCCTTGCATTGTTCCTTGTGGATGATTAGCCTATTACCAAGTGGAAAACCAATCCTTCAAAACTGTGAAATCCTCAAGGATGAATCCTTGACTGCATGCATGAGTTTTCTCCATGAGAAAACACATGCAACTGATAGTACACTATCCTTGAACTTTAATCTCAACTGGGTCTTTCTTAGAATATACATGCATGAGTTTCTGATGAGGGAATATTCAGTTAACTGGAGTAGCACTAGTTGAGTGCATTAATGCATCAATAAACTGAGTTAACTAATTACAACTCAAATATAACTCAATCTTATCTCCTTAATTTAAGGGATAACTCTTGCATGACTTCAGAAAGACATCTAACTTAAATTTCTTCAACTAATTAATTTAAAATAAATTAATTAATTATTTCCATGTAGCTGTTAAGAATAAATTGGATTTTAATTCACAATTTAATTCAAGAAAAAATTAAATTTTGTAGAAATTCCCACTATAGATCAATAGATTATGCAATATATCAAAGCAAAATACAAGATCTACTTCTACAACAAACTTTGCGGAAGCTTAATTGAATATTAGCAAGATCAATTTGAACACATATAACTGAGAATGAGAAATCAATCACACATGAACACAGAAGAATAACCTGGGGAAATCCTCAACCTCAAACCCCAATCTGTGTATTATCGTACAAGTGGAAATATGTTCAGTTTTACAAAAAGAATCAGCTCACAAGCTATCCTGCTCTCTCTGCAATCAAACAATATAGCTCACAGAATGAATAGACACTAGATATTCCTTTCCTCAGCCCTCCAAGCCTCCTATTTCCTTGCACAATGTTTCTTGGGGTCCAATGATGCCACCTGTGTGATTGGCCTCATCACACACTCACTAAACTAAAGAAGTAACTGTGCAATCCTCAAGGAATGAATTCCTTCTGCATGAAAGAGATATTCAAAATGTAATATTCCTGTAACTAATAGTACATTGTCCCTCCATCTGATCTCAACTGGGTCTCTGTCTGAACTGACATGCATGAGTTATTTATGAGAGAATATTCAGTTATCTGAAGTGCAACAGTTACATGCATGCATGCATTAACTAACTGAACTCACAATTAGTTCAACAAACTATTTGAACTAATCTATCTGGACTTGACTCAGTTAACTGAGCCAACTAATTACAACACAATATTACAACTCATCCTTATCTCTTTAACTGATGGATAAATTCCTCAATCAATGGAGAAACTGTTGCATGTCCCCACATAGACTTCATGCTTGATTTTCTACAACTAATTAACTCAAGATGAATTAATTTATTATTTTACAAATAGTTGCGAAGATCACATTTGAATTTTTACTTATCTATTTTAGTTCAGGGACTAACTAAAATTGGAATCTATCCCGAAATTCTATTTATAGCAAAGCTATTTTTAGCACTTCCAATTTTCATTCTTTGTTGATATGTCCAACACTGGTACCTGAAATGCTATTTATAGCAATGCTATTTTTATCATTTCTATTTTTAGCACTTCTTGTTGCTATTTTCAACACTCCCTCTCAACAAGAAAGGAATTCAACTCGAACCCAATCCTAAACCTTTGGAATGTTCTGCATGCAACACTTCTCCCAAGTGTTGTTACTCAAGCAACTCTAGAAACAAAAAAAACTCCCAACTGATGTCCTTGTTGGGCTAGAAACATCCTTTGATGTTGAAGCTCCATCTATCGCTAACAAGTGCTCCCTCTCTGATCTCTAAGTTGCTACAACAACACCCTACATCTTGCTCCATTTCACACCTCTCTGTGCCATCTTGCACTGGTGCAACACTCCCGTGCCTCTCGCATTGTTGCAGCCTGCTAGCTCTGCGTTGTCTTGGGATTCCTGCACTGTAGCTCTCTCTATCACTTCATCTGCATCTGTTAGCCAGTCCTACTACTTCTTGTCAAGGCTCCCATATCAAGGTCTAATAAAAAAGGTTGGATACTATGGAGTACTAAAGAAGGTATGTTTTTGGTAATTATTTCAGCATCTTTTCATTAGAACTTACAAATATTTTGCATCATGAACTAGGTAAATGATAAGGAATTGTAATAAAACCAGTGAGATTAATGTGCAAAACGAAAACATTGACAATTTTCATTTTCTTATGCAGGAAGAAGGAAAAACGAAATACCGTCATTCCAAAGGAAAGAATAAGGCCAGGTTAACCACTGTCCCTTTGACAAGGAACCGTATGCAAACAAGGCAAACCAAATAAAAGCATATCAGCCAAGGAAAGGAAATGGAGATATCGGCTCAGCACAAGAAAGAAAAGAGATAACTGAGGAGTACTCAGGATCCTTTGATCCTGAGGGATCACTGCTTTAACTATTTTTGCACCTAGACATCTCCACCTTCACCATTATAAAAAGGGGTAGCACTGTTGGCCCAGGGAGTCTGTTATGTTTTATGTAATTTCTCTTAAGATTGAAACTTTGATCATCGAGTCTTGTTGAGAACTGATCTACTGTAATTCTGTCTTATGCATTAATACAAACTCGGTTGCTATTTCATCTCTGAGTTTGGAATAACTTCAAGCGGTGTACCCCTGGAGGCTAAGGGCCCGGCCCTAGAGGACACTTGCTCTTGTACTATTACTTTTGGTTTATGCGTGGTTTTCTTATGAGCGTTATTCAGTAATCTGATATGTTCTGTTAGTTTACATCACACACTCTGTTATGTTTGATTTATTGAAGTTTCCGAAGACAGAACCATTGTATTAACTTTGCAATGTATTACTGTTCCTTTAAATGCTAATATAATATTGCCAGTCTTTACATAATACTGTTGTTGTTCAATTACAGAGTATCTGTGTTGTACACTTATTTCATTGGTATTAATGAACTCATCTTAGGGATTATGTTCTTTGCAATTGTTGAATCTATAGACATTGTTGTTCCATTCTGAAATACAGTCGTATTCTTTATAACTAAGATTGATAACTGGATTACCAAGATCATATTACTATTAAGGTGTGCCGTGTGCATGTATGTATGGTTTTAAAGCGTTGTTCTATAGTCCATGTTGTTCCATCTTTGTGTGTTGTTCAATTCGTCCTTAAAAGTGAAGGATTGTCATTTGATTCCTGTAGGACACGATTATTGTTTTTGATCTTGTAGACTAAGGTGTTACTGCTTGTTAGACTTAATTGCTGTTACAGTTTCCTGTTTATTGTTCCATTTCAGGTTTGCTGTTCCATTTCTTATTTGCTGTCCTATTTCTTATCTGTCATTCCATTTCCTGTCATTTGCGTTATTGTGTGGTGTGAAGAGCAATCTAAGGCTGTAGTGAGCATTGAAATTTACTGTCTGGCTCCTAGGTCGATGATCTGTTCCTTGATTTCCTTTAGTTCCATCAGTTTACAAAGGGATGAGTTACTGCTACTGAACCCTTGACTGATAAATTGCTTAGTTTTCTGAATGCATGGTTTAGTCTTTAAAAGTAGTTTGTTGTAAACAAGCATCCGTTTACTCTTGTATTTTTGAGCACTGTACTACTAGCATTACTCTGGCAAATGATAGCCTTAGACTGAGACACTCTTTGAAATAACAAAACGTTCCTGGATTGACAAACTAATGTGAGGTAATTAGAGGTGAAAGAGACCCTTTTTATAGCTCGACATTTTGGCACCGTTGTCGGGGAAAGAGTGTAGCCATTTGTTTCTTTTCAGAGTAGTGTAAGAACCTGCTAGGGAAGAATTGGGTTTTAAAAATGGAAGGTAAGAACCTACGTGTGGAGCATGTAACAACCCTGCTCCCCTGCCCGCTTTCCTACAGATTTGTTGTTGTTTTGTTTGGGTAGAACCTAGCAGTTGATTTGTGTGCATGACTAAGCAGAAAAAGCCAGAAAAGGATTCCAAGCCTCTACCCAAGCCAGAAAAAGCTAAGGGACCGGTGACCCTTGGCCGATCAACCTTCATAGACGAAATCTTCAAGAAAGCAGAATCTCAGCCTTCAGTAGGACCCAGAAAAGTTATTTCTAGATAGCCTACTAGTTCCCTTCAGGCCACAGGATCACCATCTGTAGCCTTTGCTGAGGTGCATAGTCAAACTGAAGAGCAGGACTTTCAAGAAATTGAAAATTCTACTCCAGAACTATTACAAGAAGGGAATTTTAGCAATCTTTGTGAAGGAGGAGGAGAGACAGGGGAAACTGAGGAACCGAGGTCTCCTCTTGGGACAACTCAGCCATTGAACAACCCAGACAAGGGAAGTGCTGCAAAAATCATTTTTGAAGAAACTCAATCTCCTCAGACATTAGGCACTCTCATTATCCCAAATAGAGGAAGCGCTATTAAAACCATTCCTGTTAAAGCCATTCCCTCTCAACCTAGGAATACCCTCCTAGATATCCCAGAAGGTTATTGGCATATATTCGACCAAATGGCTCAAAACTAGCCAAACACCCAAACCTCTACATTTCAATACCCCATAGTGGATACTGCAGCAAATGCACCTACGAAAGCAATCCCTCTTCAACATATCCCCACATTCCATGGTCTTACATCAGAAGATACGGATGCATTGCTATTTGAGTTCGATGTGTTGTGTAGGGGATATGATTACACCACCGACCCCCAGAAACTGAAATTATTTCCCTCTACATTAAAAGGGGCTGCCTTAAGATGGTTTATGGGATTAGGTGGAGGGGTTATAAATAACTAGGATCAAATGAAAGAATCTTTTCTAAAAAAATATCAGGACTATTGCAGGTCTAGAGAACTGAAGGACGAAATATTCCAGATGGTAGCTATAAGAAATGAAACATTAGAGGAGTGTGTGGAACATTTTTAGCATAATCTTCAAAGATCTCCTTATGCATCACTACATTTACCTGATACTGTGTTAAAAATAGCATTAATTAGGGGCATGAAGGAACAATGGATTGAAACATTAAACATTATGGGAAAAGGAGATATTTATTAGGAAAATTTTGCTGACATTATTGATTTATGTATCAGGAGCTCGAGAGGCAGCACAAGATTAAAACCGGCAGAATATGATCGGTTTGTAAGAGATAATAAAATTTCGACAGAAGGAGTAATGCATGCAGAAATTGGAAATTTATTGGAAAATTTTAAAACTGATATACTAGGGACACTAACTACACAACTTGATATTATGCAGGCCAAACAAAAGCAAATGGAGGCAGAACAGAATTTGGCAATCTTTTGTCCCCGATGCAGGAAGAAACATAGCCATAAGGAGTGTCCACTATATGCAGTCCAAACATGCGCCATATGCACAAAAGATCACCTTACGGAAAATTGTCCCTCACTTCCCGAATTAAAAGCAGTGTATAAGGAAGCAGAAGAAGAGCCAGAATCGGTGTATCTACTCAACCAGTGCCGTCAGTGGCAGCCGCGACAGTCTGGTATGTTTTCGTACCCAACTTCTTCTTTTCTATCTCCACAGTATAATGCTCAACAATATAATATGTGGCAAAATCAACCTCAACCCCTGTTTCCAAATTGGTCACCACAGTCGTTTCCTTCATCAACCCCGTGGCCGAATCAGGCAAGCTAATCTAGTTGGCCGAATTTTCCCTATGCCCCACCATATTGGCAAAGTAATGCATACCCAGCACAATGGACTCCCCCCACTTCACAAAGTCCAGCCTGGCAGGCAAACTGGAAAAGACCGATGCATCAACCAGTAGGAATCATTCCGCTCCCTCAACCTACACTGCCAGCCTTACAACAAAATCCCCAGTCTAATCTGAGACCGCAACTCCCAGCCCAACCCAACCCTAATCCAAATAACAGACTGGTCCAATCTATCCAAATAGCATAAACAACAGAAATAGGAGCTGATCTGAGGGAGTGTAATGATCTTCAGCTAAGATCTAGGCGTATTATTGAAACTGAGGGAGATAAGACAACCCATGTTGAAAATCAGTTACCCAGAGAACAACTGTCACAAGAAGAGGATGTAAACAAACAACAAACTCATAACCAAGCAACCACATCCTCTCCATCATTCCCAGAATGATTAATCATACCTCGACCTACACAATATCCTGATTTTGACATTCTGGGAGAATTACAAAATTTTTACATAAAAATTCCATTCCTCCAAGCCATTCAAGACATCCCGATATATGCAAATACTATCAAAGAATTGTGTGTAAAGAAACCAAGGAGTAATATAGCAAACAATCCAAGAGTCCAAGTAGTTGGCACTCTATCTGACATTATCAGGAAAAGAAACACCCATTAAATACGAAGACCCAGGAAATCCAACAGTCACCGTACAAATTTATGGTCAAACCTTCCCCAATTCCTTAGTTGATCTAAGAGTTGTAATCAACCTCTTAACAACTACTACTTGCCAAAAGCTAGACATTACGTTTGTAAAACCCACCTCTACCTTACTAGAACTGGCTGACCAATCTGTGGTTAGGCTAGAAGGCACACTACGTGATGTCATGGTATCTGTTCACTCCTGGGAATATTCGATCGATTTTCTGATAATAAATCACAAAATCCGACTTGACGGACACCCATTGATTTTAGGTAGACCTTGGCTTGCAACTACCGATGCCTATATTGGCTGTCGACAAGGCAATATGACCATAACGAGAGGAGCGAATATCAAGAACTTAGCTTTATATCCTCCAGCATAGCCGAGTGTCACAATAATCAAAACTAATAAGCACCATGTATCATACCTTACTGATAACATTAGATCTCCATTAACTATACAAGAGGCACCTGACTTCAAAGACCAAATAGAAGACGATGCCACTAATAATTTTATTAGTCAAATTGAACTCAGATCCCGCACACAATGTCACATGATAAAGGTAGCATTCGATAACGAATTAGAAGAAGATCCTCTTAAAGATACACATGATCAAACAAGACCTGTTACCTCTGTTGCAAATAGTAAAGTTGTGGAAATTGAACCGGGAAAAACCTTAAACATTAATGCCAACTTCACCTCCGAACAAGAAACAAAGCTCATCCATTTATTAAGGAAATATAAAGAAGCATTTGCATGGGACTACCCTGGTATGAAAGGAATTGATCCCCAATTATGTACACACCACATTTACATAGAAAAAGATGCGAGACTTGTTCGCCAACCTCAAAGGAGACTTAATCCTCATCTAAAAGATGTGGTAAAAGCTGAACTTCAAAAAATTTTAGATGTCAATTTCATCTATCCTATATCTGAAAGTAAATGGGTCTCTCCGCTTGTGGTAGTACCAAAAAAGAATGGGAAATGGAGAATTTGTGTGGACTACAAAGAACTAAATCAAACAATACAAAAAGACCACTTCCCTCTCCCATTCATTGATCAAGTATTAGACACTTTGGCAGGAAAGAAATTCTTTTCTTTCCTAGATGGCTTCAGTGGATATAATCAGATCCAGATTGCCCTTGAAGACCAAGAAAAAACCACTTTTACTTGTCCTTGGGGAACATTTGCCTACAAAGTTCTACCTTTTGGCCTATGCAACGCTCCTGCAACATTCCAAAGGGATATCCTCAGCATTTTTGCAGACTTAATAAATGAAGGACTTGAGGTATACATGGGTGACTTTACACCGTACGGAGACGATTTCGATCCAGCATTGGATACATTGGAAAAAGTCCTACAACGCTACATTGCTACCAGGCTTTGTTTAAGCCATGAAAAATGCTATATGATGATGACTGAAGGACTTATTCTAGGACACTATCAGCAGCTGGAATTCAGGTAGACCTAGCCAAAATCCAACTAATTTTGCTTATTCCCACTCCTACCACTCAAACGGAGGTACGCAATTTTCTTGGATTTTTTGGTTATTATAGGAGGTTTATAGAACATTTTTCGCATATTGTTGCACCCTTGTATGCACTAATAGGTAATGTTGATTTTCTTTGGACAGAAAAATGTGAACGTGCTTTCCAGGATTTGAAGAAGCTTGTGTCCATAGTCCTAGTCCTTCGAGGACCAAATTGGGATTTTCCATTTCAGATATCATCAGATGCCTCAAATACAGCTATTGGAGCAATCCTTGGCCAGGAAGAGGATAAAAAACCATATGCAATTTATTATATTAGCAAAAATTTATCCCCTACTGAACTAAATTACACTGTTACTGAAAAAGAATTTCTAGCTGTAATACATGCTGTCAATAAGTTCAGACATTACATTACTGGATATTGTGTTATCTTGTATACAGATCATTCTGCCATAAAATATTTAGCAAACAATCCTATCACGAATGGTAGAATAACTAGATGGCTGATTTTATTGCAGGAATTTGATATTACAATCAAGGATTGACCTGGAAAAGAAAATCTTGTAGCCAATTTTCTCTCAAGACTACCAAAGCCAATTGATGCAACAGCAGTTGAAGATCAATTTCCAGACGAGCATCTGTTTGATGTTGCTGTTAAAATGCCCTAGTATGGTGATGTTGCCAATTACCTAGCAGTAGGTAAACTGCCGAAACATCTAACCCCTAATGAGCGGAAACATATTGTTCAGCGAAGTGCCCGATTTTCTTGGATTGGGGGCTACTTGTTCCACACAGGGGCAGATATGCATATCAGGAGATGCGTTCGAGAGGATGAAATCTTTGACATTTTAAAAGCCTGCCATGATGGACCATGTGGCAGACATTTCGTCGATCACAGAACTGGACATAAGGTGCTGCAAACAGGGTATTATTGGCCTACAATTTTCAAAGATGCAAAGAAATTCGTCCAAGCTTGTGACAGTTGCCAGAGAGTAGGATGCCCTGGTCAGTCCAATGAGATTCCCTTGAATCCATAGCTAGTCATTGAACCATTCAAACGATGTGCCCTTGATTTCGTTGGACCAATTAACCGACCCTCGAACCAGAAAACATATATTTTGGTGGCAACAGAATATGTCACCAAATGGGTCGAAGCAGAGGCATTGCTGAGAGCTACAAAGGATTCTGTCATATAGTTCCTATTTCATATATTTGTGCGCTACAGCCTTCCAAGAGATATAATTATGGATGGTGAACCATAGTTTGCTGGGAACAAAATAGCTGCAACACTCAAAAACTATCATGTCCAGCATAAAATCACTACTCCATACCACCCACAAGCAAATGGTCAGGTAGAAAGCAGCAACAAAATAATAGAAACAATCCTAACAAAAACCATTGCGTCACATAGACGTGATTGGGCTGCCAGACTACCAGAAGCATTGTGGGCTTACAAAACAACATGGAGAAGTAGCACTGGTTACTCACCTTATCAATTAGTGTTTGGAAAGCAACCCATTTTTCCCTTAGAATTTGAAATCCAAACATTGCGAACAACACAGGAAGTTGGCTTAGATCTAACTAAGGCATAGATTAATCGATTACAGCAGATTAATGAGCTCGATGAAATTAGGCTCTCTACACTCCAAAGCACTGCACTGATCCAACAGCAGTGAGCTAAATGGCATGATGCTCTCATTAAAAATAAAGTCTTCCATGAAGGAGACTGGGCACTTTTGTACGATTCCAGGTTTCAAGACTTTCCCGGGAGACTCTAGACTCATTGGTTGGGACCATACAAAATCCAGAAGGTACATGACAATGGTACTCTTACTCTAATCACTATTGACGGTTCTGGATATGCCTTCAAGGCAAATGGCCACCGAGTTCGTCTTTATCGCAAACCACTCACTCAGGAGTCCTTCTGCCAGGAGATACGCCAAGACTCTGATATGGAAATTTTGGAGGAGGGAGAGAAATCTTCCTCACCTGTGATTCATTAAGTCATTTGTTTCTTTCTACACTTTGTACATAATTTCTTTGTTTTGTTGAATTATTTCTGTATTAACACCTTGCTGTTACTTTCCCGAGCAGCAGCAATTTTATTATTTTTTGTTGTTCCCTTTCTCAAAGGGACAACATTTCTGTCTTGCTGTTCCTTTTTCAAAGGAACAACACCTTTTGGATCAGCCATTCATTTTTCTTTAATTTTGTTCTTTTTCTTTACTTTGTGCTTTCTGCTGTTTCTTTTCTACAGGAACAACAATTTTGCTTTCTGTTGTTCATTTTCCAAAGGAACAACACTTTCGATTTTTGTTGTTCCTTTTCCAAAGGAATGGCATTTGTTTGTTCTACTGTTCCTTTTCCAAAGGAACATCATTTTCGATTTTTCTTGTTCCTTTTCCAAAGGAAGGACATTTTTGTGTTCTGTTGTTCCTTTTCCAAAGGAACAACATTTTCGATTTCTGTTGTTCCTTTTCCAAAGGAACAAAATTTCTGTGTTCTACTGTTCCTTTTCCAAAGGAACAACATTTTCGATTTTTGTTGTTCATTTTCCAAGGGAACGACACTTGTGTGTTCTGTTGTTCCTTTTCCAAAGGAATAGCATTTTCGATTTTTTGATGTTCCTTTTCCAAAGGAACGACATTTGTGTTTTTGTTGTTCATTTTCCAAGGAATGACATTTGTGTTTTCTGTTGTTCCTTTTCCAAAGGAATAGCATTTTTGATCTTTGATATTCCTTTTTCCAAAAGGAACACCGCTTGTATTCTTTCGCTCTTCCTTTTTGAAACAACAACATCCTCGTATTCCTTTTACTTATGCTTGCTCCCCTTGCTGTTCTAAATTAAGGATGTGACTCAGTGATAACACACAACCTGACTTCCCTTTGATTGGGGTCTTTTCATCGAATTGGATCAAATGAATAGGACACCATCCATATACTGACATTTTCTCAGCTACCCATGTGGCTTGTTTTGCTTGATGGCACCTGCAACCTAGAGTTTAACAAAAACAGCTGCGGAAAGTTGAACCAGCTGCGGAAAGTTGAATCAGCTGCGGAAAGTGGCTGAAACAGTCAACCATCAGTTTTCTGATTTAAGTTATTTTCTTCATTGTCTGCATGTAAGAACTCTGTGAATGGTAGTGGCATATGGAGCAAACCAGGGTACCTATTCTTTTGCTGCTCATATATATATATATATATATATATATATATATTACCCGAAGTGTCACTTTCCTATTGCCTTTTGAATCATAAACCTTGAAGATGAATTTAATCTTTTGGTTATTTAGCAATTAGGCACGGGAACAATTTTAGAGCACTTCGACTATCAAAAAGATGCTTATGCAAGAGTGCAAATATGCAAGAGCTAGTATGCAGAAATGATAAATTATTTTCAAGATCAAACGAAAACCAATGATTTCAAGAATACCATTATAATGCACCAGAATTTGATATGATTCAGATCAGTCCACAATTAGCATGCAAACAGTCCCAGAATCTCACTTGAAAAACAAACAAGATAATACTTATTGAGCCTTTAAGTGTATTAGGATTGTCATAACTTATTTTCAGGACCAAACTTCGAAGATTACACTGTTGTAGCAGTTATATCAGACTTCTGAAATACACTAGACTGCTAAGGAAAATGAGCAACAAAGCTTCAACTTATAGTTTGATAAACAACTGAAGGCACATCATGATAAAACCTCCACTCCTTCCAGTTTCTAAATCATAAAACAACCCATTTCCCTTTGTTGTCATGCTTCTATTTTCTATTGTCTGTGCCCTGTTCATTATAAAATATGGATGATCATCCGGATTGGCCAATTTTGTCTACCTCATTCACATTTTCACTAGAGAGAATTTGAAAATACCACGCTACCCATTACCGTAATCACCAATTGAAAACAGAGTTATGCTGAATGAATAATCCACTAATTATCTTCTTCACCACTTATTCGTTTATAAAGTTCATGTGAATGGTTTTTTTTAAGAGTAGAAAATGAGTAAATAAATATGATAATGATTCCATTCATGTCTTTGAAATGCACTCACATTCTCCTCTTTAATGCATTATAAAATCAAATTTCAATGCATTATACCATGTAGTTCTACCAGCGAGAGCAATCACTCCTCCACATAGAATAATTATGCACTCAAAATCCACTATCATAGTCCAAGCAATATGGATGTAAAAAATTCGTATTCACTTGGTCAAGTTATCCAATTTAGTTGTTAATCAGTTGGAGTGGAGAAGTTCAGTTGAAGATGACAAAGGCGTATGCAACTGGTTCACGTAATGGAATTAATTCACAAGCAGAGCCGTCTTCAATTGGGATTACAGGTGTCAACAGGTGGCAATAAAAGGTAGGAGATGTGGTGGCAAAGGGTGGAATATGTATAGTTAATTATCAGTATGCCATTGATTTCAAATCAGAAGCAGCCAAAAATCAACTGTTAGTTAATTAATTCAAATCCCGTTTTTTTTCCTCGTGGCCTGCAAAAATGGGCTCCAAATAACCGATAATTTCTCCCAAACCGCCACGATTCTCTTAAAACGGTTTCTGGGTTATCTAATTGACCCTACTGGCCAAAAAACCCATGTTTTCGTTTTTTTAGATTCATCTTCGCTTGGCCAAATCATGCTCTCAAAATTTGATGTTTTTCTCTGTTTACGTTTTTTCTGAGTTGTTGCATTCGGCCTGTAAAGTTTCGAATCAGTACCAATACAGTGAAGATGACCCTAGCACTGAAGATGACTTTAAGAGTGAAGGATATGAATGCTCAGGAGGTGTGAAGTCAGCTCTACAAAGGGTAACATCAGCGCAGTCAACCTTTCTCGACACATAAGGCCTGTTAATCTCATTGAGATAATTCTGCCCTTAAAACACATTCTCTTATTCTCCACCGGTGTAAATATTCAAACCCTGGATCTATCCCACGATAATTACAACCCATTTCTCACAATAAGGCTTGCCTCTATTACACAGAAGCATACGGATCTGATGCTTACAAAGCATAAGCATCAAGCAATGGTGCATATTGTGTCAGGTCGATATAATGGGACTTTGGGAATCTGATCAACAAATGGCATACGTCTTAGTGCCTTAGTATTATCACGAACAAGTTTCCTAGGTCTATTTTCTTTTGGATCACGAGAGTCCTGAGTAGGCATCGGTCAAAACAACTGGAACAATTTTATTTTTTTTTATTTTTTTTTATTTATTTTTTTTAATGTTTTTGCATGTTCGTTTTAAGGTCAAAACTTGAACAGGGATGTAGATTTTCTTGTTGAAGCCACAATGAAAGCTAGGATTCAAGATAGCCATTGATTTTTTTTCTTATTCTTTTTTTTTTCTCTGAAATTGTAAATTTTTATAAAAAAGATTAATGATTTTCAATTTCAAGCAGCAAAAGACTTCAAGAAAAACATGCTAAAAATAGGACTTTGACTGAGGTCTTAGGCTAGTTTTTTTATTGATCTGAGCTGGGTGAGTAGGATAGAATCCATGTCGGGACAATTTTGGAGATGCCCATGTGGTTGGTTTCTTCATTGGACGCCTGTAACCTGCTAAACCTTGAAATCAGCTACGGAATTCTCAACTAGCTGTGGAATCAAGCCACATTCCACAGCTAAGTTGCAAAACATTATTAAATCAAGATACAATGTTTTGAGAACCACTACAAACCATAACCTGTCACTTTTGGACAATTTTAACCTATCAAAGCAGTTTTCAATTTTTTTTTTTGAATCAATTAAAATGATGAAGTTTATTTTGTCTCCTTTTTTTTTTTAACATAACAATTCTTTTTCTGATCCTCCAGATCACACAAAGTGCAGGAGGAGAGCATACTGAAGAATTATTAATTTTTCTTTTCTTTCACATAACAATCCTTTTTCTGATCCTCCAGATCACACAGAGTGCAGGAGGAGAGCATACTCAAGAATTTTTTATTTTTTTTTAGATGTAAGAAATAAGGTCTCCTAATTACACTTCCTCGACAACGATGCCAAAATGTCTAGTCAATTTAAAGTCTTAAATTTCTCTACATAAATTATCAATCTGGGTATCGTAAACTGATAAAGTGTGGTGCACCATATGTGCTTAGTTAACCTTTTTCTTACTTCGTTGTTTTATAGATTTTATTTTGTTTTGGGGTTTTTTTCTTGTTGATCTCCTAAAGTATCTAATGCAAATGGAAATCCTATTCTAAGGTCTTAAGAATACTTTTAAAGGTCAAGTATGGATGTAGATTTCAAGACAATGTGTATGTCCCTAATGGTAGCTTCCAAAACTTAGCACTTCAAAAGATTTTAAAACATGTTATTGATGGAATTAATACTTAAACAAAAGTGTAAGTATGCAACTACTTCAATCAAGCAAAAGATGAAATATTGATCATGAAATCACTATCTCTGCTGCTTGTCTAAATACGGAAATAAAAGTTAAGCTATTGCACTCAAAGAAATAAAAAATTGCAAGGAAAGTAAAACTAAAATCAAATTACACATTCATAATTTGATCCCTCGCCAGTAGTCCCGCTATGGCTTTCGAAGGTAACCGTCAATGATATGAGTAATTTAATATCTAATTGCAGAAAAAGTAAAGCTAAAATCAGATCACATCAATTCATAGTCTGATCCCTCGCCAGTTAGTCTCGCTATGGCTTTCAGAGGTAATCATCAACAACTTGAGCAATCTGATATCTAATTGTAGAAAAGTAAACCTAAAAATCAAATCACATCAATTCATAGGCTGACCCCTCGCCAATTAGTCTCGTTATGGCTTTTGGAGGTAATCATCAACAACTTGAGCAATCTGATATCTAATTGCAGAAAAGTAAACTTAAAATCAAATCACATCAATTCATAGTTTGACCCCTCACCAGTTAGTCTTGCTATGGCTTTCAGAGGTAATCATCAACAACTTGAGCAATCTGATATCTAATTGCAGAAAAGTAAACTTAAAATCAAATCACATCAATTCATAATATGACCCCTCACCAGTTAGTCTCGCTACGGCTTTCGGAGGTAATCATCAACAACTTGAGCAACCTGATATCTAAACTCACTAAAAAAGCAAATGAATAAGACTGAAATCAAAGCATAACTGAAATTGAAAAGCTAAAAAAACAAAGTCTGCAGAGAGGTAAATTTCATGTCACTATTTGATGCAAAAACATGTAAAGAAAAACTAATCTACAATCAACCGGTTGTACACACTTGCATGAATTAAAATTGCATGAATGAAAAATCTAATCTATCAAACTTGAAAGCAATCAAATGACATGATGAAATCAAAGAAAAATTACAAAATGAAATCTAATCTACCTTACATTCTAATATGCTCCATGACATCTACTTCACATCTCCTTCCAAGTTGAGAATATCAAAGCTTTATTCAAATTCTTCAAAATTACAAAGTACAACAAAGTTCTCCAAAGCTTTCCAAAGCCATCTCACAAGCTAACAAGCTAAGACTTAAGAACTCACAAGCTAAAGACTAAAAGCCAAGCCAAGCTAACAATGACGGAGAGAGATATCCTATTTATACAAAAAGATGAGAAGCCATCTCATTAATGAGAGTCCATGAATCTCTCCCTCTACCTCTAGAGTCCTAATCAAAATAGGAACTGATAAGACACATGTCTTCTTAGAGTTACAATATAATTAGGACATGTGACACTTATCCTCAGATCCCATGATTCTTTCCACTCAAATTCGAATTTGGCCTTAGAGTGCCACATAAGGGTCTTCTAGAAGCCTCCTTTCAACCTACACATGTCAACAATCTCAACCCATTTGTTAGGTATAAGCATATGCACATTATTTTCTAATTTTTAACCACAAATTCACTTAAAAATGCTAAGAATTAATAAAGTTTGGAAAAACATAAATGTGGCCCAATGATAATGAAAGTGGGATGAATGTAGTGACATAGTAGTGAAATGGAGGTGAAATGGAGGTGATATAATGGACATAATAGTGAAAGTGTAATGGAAATGAATGACATTTTCAAGACCCAACAGCAGCATGCAAAGGCATTCCTTATTTCAGGGATCTATTTTTAGTAGTTGGCTGTTACATGCAAGGATCGCTTTCCCTATATTTGTGGCATGTGTGTCGCAACCTCAATTTTATCGAAACTCATCAACTAGACACTACAAATCTCATTCCTCACATCGATCTTGCAGCTTTGACATCCCACATTGCATTTACGAGTTGTCGGCACATTCAGCTCAGTTGTTTTTTTGGGGTAAGCCCACTTTTCATGTCTCGTGCTGCATTTTTGGCACTTTTGGTGTTTCGCTTCATATGAATTTTTTCTTCTTGATTTTAGTGAGCACTTGTTGTTTTTTTGATCCATAGTATCTTGTACTAGCATCGTTTCAGTTTTCATTAACATCTCATTGTTTTCGCATGCATGACATTGTTTTGCACAAATGGTCACCATTGCGACGACTCGCTTCACACACATGCATGCTTTCCCATTTTTCGAATCCCGCACTTGTTGTTTGCATGAATTATCATTCACTCTCATTTGCACTCATCTCACCATGCATTCAGACTTCTCATGTTTTCAGTCGCCTGTAGGCCGATTGGGCTACCTTGGCCTGGACCGTGCCTTGCCCAGTTAGCACTACATATTTCCGGAAGTGAAGGCTCTACCTGCCCTCCAAAAATTGTGCAAGTCTAGCCAAGCACTGACCTCTAGGCTTTCATTGCGCAATTCTTGGAGGCAATGTCCCGCTGGCCCTAGAAACTGCACAATACATTTTGTTGGTTGCATGTCACTGCTGACTAAAATTGTGGATTACACAGTTTCAATCCTTAGTAATCCAAGATGGACTGTACATTTGCAGTATCAGCAGTTAGTCAACCTCCTAACAGCTCGGATTGTGACTTGCGTAGTTTTGGCAGTCAGTCTCCCGCCCTCTCGGTGGAAATTGCATAACCTTCATGGTCAATCACGTAGGTATGTTACAAGTCAATTCTCAAGTTCATTTTAGTTTTCGAATGACAGATTTCTTGCCATGAGTGTTTCCATGTCCACAGGTATCGCAGGTGTTCATCTGCCTCTCAACAACATAGATACAATGGCCTTCAGGAGAGCAAAGTCAAAGGACACCGTTGAGAGCAAAACCTAGGTTGAAACCAAGCAAGTGTCTATGAGATTGCCTACCTATGAAGACATCAAGTTGTTCATAGACAAGGACATCAAAATAATATGGCAGAAGCATCACAATGATCAGCATCATCAAGAGAAGTAGAAGGTAGCACACTCGCATGCGGCGAATGCAAGAGGAAGGTTTTTGAAAACACAAAGGTGGAACAATGTTGCAAGCTCGAGCAGATTACATGTGATGAAAGAAAATTTGGAGATTGAGGCTATGAGGTGACAACATGACAAGACAATTGCGTGAGAGCAGAGAACAAAACAGAGAAGGAGTTCCATGTGCTAAAGCAGCAACTCAAGGAAGAATAGCAGCTATATAGGCAAGAGAATGAAGTGGAGTAGGAATAGGTACAGAAGGGGGCACAACATCAACAGACATATGAAACTATGCTGGTACAAGTTATAGATCCATCCTAGCAATTGGCATGGAGAAAACATGGTGAGTAGTGTTGTTAATTGCATGCAAGATAATTCAGCAGCATGCATGTCATTGTGTGCACGCATGCGATCTAACCCATTTGGCACACTCACTGAGGCAAAGACAAGACGCAAGTCCAACTGGAGTTGAACATGCAATTGAGAGTTGATGTGCATTACCACCATCACACACTGGAAGATCAACACGGACACTATACATCAGTGTGTTTTCGGTTCGGCCGCACCCAAGAAGACCATGTGCATGTTAGCAGATGAGTTGGATGGAGGAGCCACACCAATTTACCCGGATGCACAAAGGTAAGAGTTCACTTTAGCAATATGTCACCATGGAGCACATGCACACCATCACAGATGACCAAGCTTGGCATCAGCTCACCACCTTCACCATCACAAGCATGTCCAAGAGTTGGTCTCATCACAACGGACCGAGTGTCAGTGATGCCTTGCATGGCTTGCTCAAGCCATTTTGTCTCACATGGGCACATGTGCATTGTAATGTAATGTCTTGTTAAGTGGAAGTTCAAGTGTCGATAGTTGGATGTAACAATCATAGAGTAGATGAAGAGTCATGAGGGTAGATGAACTGTCACAAAGGAGAATGTCAAGGGTCACCCCACCCTTTGTTATAAATAGAACCTTATAAATCATTGTAAAGGATTTTGGTCAGCCAAGCTTCCAATAGGACTATCTTAGAGAGATCTTGGACAGTATTGTAACGAGCCTTGGCTTCTCCACTGTGCAGAGCTAGTACATATATTTGGAGGAGCAGGAAGTTGTGGTTGTAACGTTCTGTTGTTGGAACTAGTGGTTGGACATGAATGTATTGTATGACTGGAACTTACAATTTTTAATATAACAAGAGCCAACATGTTTCATGCATATGTTGTATTGTATTTCAGCTATCTATTTACTCTAAATGATATATGTATTTATTTGCATACACATGCATGTATAGCTATTTCTGTGTATGTATGTATGAATCTTTCTGAAATGTGTTGTTGGTTTAACCATCACTTTGGGTTGCTAGCTAACTTTCCTTCCATGTTGTGATGCATCCTTGCTCTCGTGTTCCCTTCTTAACTCCATGCTATCATAGGTTTCCAACGGGTTCACCCATTTCACCCTTAGCATGTTAGTACCTCTCATGCACCTTCCTTGACTTACTACAGCTATCACACCCTTGCTACCAATAGGAACATCTTACTTGCCTCTGTGCAAAATCGCGGTCAAGGTATTACCGTACGACCCACTGTTGGGACTCCTACACCAAACAGTCTAAGGATTAATTGGGACTTCTTACTGGGGATATCCCCTTACATGTTGGCAGGTCTAGCAGAGTCAACAGGATCCATAAGTCTCGAATATGTATTCCATTGATTATTGTTCTAGGTTAGTCTCACTATAGATTTCTTCAAACTCATTTGATCTCTTATATTTTATAGTTGTTAATCATAAAATTATAAAACTACAAAAGGAATAGAGAAAATGAAATTGAACCATTAAAGTCAATTGAATCGTTGTGGGACCATTAAGTTGGAGAAATATTGCATACCAAGTAGGGTAGAATCTAATTGGGCCTCATCCTTGGGTTTAATCCCTACTATTGATCGTTGGGAACCCACCCCCTCAAAATATTGATGTTCCTCAAAATTGCTAATAATAAAAGAGAATCAATCTCATGGAATATATAAATACCCCCTACATTTTTATATAGGTGATATTCATCTTTCTCACTCAAAAAAAAAAAAAAAAAAATTCAAAATGGTGAATTTATGCATCCATAACATCAACGCCTAATATTGAACCAATAAATAAGACCCAATTGCTGGAGAAATGATTTTAAATAGAAAAAAATGTGGATTAATTCATCCATTGCATCATGGCCATTTATCAAGATGAAGTAAATAAATAATCAAAGCAATTGTTGGGGGGGGGGGGATGTACTATTTCATTTATCAGACTTTCACTATTACCAAATACAGATGGGTATGGGAGAGGGTACAAATAACTTCTTAGAGCTCATCATACTCAGAAACTTACTTTATTTTGCACTTGAGAAGGGTTATACTCGCATCCATATTTTTGGAATGTTGGCTTGTATGGGCTTGACCCAGGTTCAGAGGTGAATTAACCAAGCAAATCCCGGTACTACTGGCCCTTTCGGCAATAGTCCACAGAGCGCAGACTGAGGTCTCACCCAAAGTAGTATGGGAGAGTGCTATAACTAGGTGTCTACACCCTGGGGATGTCTGATGAGCTTTTGGTGGTCATCGGTTTGTCCCTGCGCGCACGTTGCTACGCGCACTTGCTATTGCTTTACAACTTGTGATGATGCTTCTGCGCAGCCCTACTCGGGGTGCAACCCATATAATACCCAATTTCCTTGGTATTTAATCTATTATTACTTGATTACTTAACTTATTTATGTAAGACTAATGATTATTACAACATCTTCAGCAATCATATCAGTGCGCGCGATAAATAAAACAGTATAAATGTAAAGAAGGCAATGCACAAGAAGATACACAGAAATAGGAATTAACTTCTTTTTATTATTCTTCGATCAAGATTACAGACTCGACACCGCCCTACGCACTCAGCTGCAGGGGTCCATGCACTCAGTTGCAGGTTCTACTAGGCCTCTGCGCAGTCAGCTGCAGAGCGTCTTCCTACCACTACAACCCAATACACTTAGACTCTTACTCTATGCTCGAACCGTTCATATTCTTCTCTCTTTCTCCACCATCTTTACAACTTAGAGCCTCGCTCTATTTATATAATCCCATGGTATGTGGACCATGGTAGGCTGACATGACTTTACATTACATTACAAAACTTTAGGGTGGATAGCCATATGACTTAACCTATACTTTGCACCCCGCGCCCGCAATTCGTGGAGTCTTACAAAACCTTTGAGCAAGACTTGGGCTTTGAGCCCCCAAAACATGTTATGGGGGGATTCCATGCCCAACAAGCCCCCAACACAATCATCGCGACTCATCCTGAGTCACTCTGTTGAGGTGACGATCTTGGTGCGGAGCCCCTCCAACTGGTCCCGTACTGCTCAGAGGTCCGCGACGCACTGTTTTGTGGTTTGTTGGACCTGATGCATTCTCACTTTTGAATTATCCACATCTGAATCGTGTCCTTACCTTGGTACCAGAATCTATTGTATGTGTTTATAGTCCCGTGCCCTTGTCTAGCTCCTCGGGTCATGAACATTGTGCTTTGACTGGTTAGTCAGAGAGTCGGCCCACCCGTGTAGGGTTTCAAGCGACTGTCATTTACTTTTCCTAGGAAGGGTTCTCCATTTAGTTTGACTAGCTGGACTATGCCTCCATTTGTGACCTCCTTTACCACATATGGTCCCAGCCAGTACATTTTGAATTTTCCCAGAAATTTTTCAAACTTACTATCATACAATAGTACTAAGTCGTTTACCTTGAAGGTGCACAACTTTATATGGCAGTCGTGCCAGGCCTTTTCACATTGCTTTTGTACTTTCTGATGAAATCTTGCCAGAAACCATTCTTCCTCGAGTTCTTGTAATTGCACGAGCCTTCGAGAGCTTCATTTTCCATCATACCTATGAGCACTGGTATTCGCATACTAGGTACAATGTATTCCATTGGCATGATAGCTTCCGTGCCATAGACTAACCAGAAAGGTGTCTATCTCGTTAATTTCTTGTACGTTGTCATGTATGCCCATAAGACGATAGGTACGCGTAGGTCCCAGTCGTTTCGCTACACGTTACATACTTCGGTAAGTGCAATCTCCAATATTTTGTTGAATGACTCTACTGTCCCATTAGCCTGTGGGTGGTACGATGTACTTTTCTGATGATACAACTGGAACTCTTATGTGAGTGCGCTAATGGTTTCATTCAGGAAACATGTTCCATGATCGCTCATTAAGATTTTCAGACAACCAAATCGTGTCAACATGTTTTTGAACAAAAATTTTACATCCGTAGCGGTCGTGCAGGCCTTGACCGGCTACGCTTCCTCCCATCGTGTTAGGTACTCTGTCGCAGTGATGGCATAGCGCACACCAGTCTTTCCCTGAGGCTTGATTGGGTCCACAAAGTTGATTGCCCATTTTTCAAATGGTTGTAGTGTCATTTAGGTATTTAGTGGCATCTTGTTCCTTCGTGATGGTTTTCCAGTCCTTTGACATATATCGCAGGCTTTACAGTGTGCCTTCGAATACTAGTGCAGGGTCGGCCACCATAACCCTGCGCAAAGAATCTTCTGTGTGGTTTCCGTCCTTCATAGTGTCCTCTTGTAGTGCCCCCATGTGATTCTGTGAGGATCTGACCTCGTTCAAATTTAGGTACGTATCTTCGCAATATCTCATCGTTTCCCATCTTGTAGAGGTGCCCCGCGATGACAGAAAGTCCATTGCGTGTACCACCAATTCCTTCTTCTATTGGACTGAGTATTCCTTCGGCATAGTCCTTGTTGTTAGAAAATGGATTATATCTTTGAAGTGTCCGTCTGTGACACGCACTGCAAAGAGCTGTGCATTAGGTAGTCCCTCCTCCAAATTCGTGGGTTCCTCGCCCGTCTCAATTTGTGACAACTAATCCGGCCCTTCGCTTAGGCATCCCGGCTTGATTATGACCTCAAAATCATATTCTTGAAATAGTAAGAGCCATCTGCATATGCGCCCCCCAACACAAGCTTATTCACCGGGTATTTCAATGCGGAATGGTCGGTATACATCTTGAAATGTCCCCCAAGTAAATAGTGTCAATATTTTTTGAGTGCGTATACCATTGCCAACCCCTCATGCTCAGTGGTAGAGTAGTTCTTTTCTAATTTTGACAATCTTCTACTCGCAAACGTGATCGGGTAATCCACACCCTCCATGCCCTCTTGTGTGAGTATGGCTCCCAACGCAATACACAACGCATCAACATGTACATGAAATTCCACATCCCATTTTGGGAAGACCAGGATTGGAGCAGAGGCCAGTTTCCCCTTCAAGACATCCAAACTCTTCATGCAATCATCATTCCAGCAATAGGTAGCATCTTTTACCAATAGCTTTTCCATTGGTGTGGTTATTTGGGCATAACTTTTGATGAACTTCCTATAGTATCTAGTGTGTCCCAAGGTAGCGCACAGTTGTTTAAAACTTCACAGTGCTTCCAAATTTAGGATAACGACAATCTTCACAGGGTCCACCATCAGTCCTTGTTTGCATACCACATGTCCCATCAGGTTTCCAAAGAGAACGAGGAATGTGCACTTCTTAAGGTTTAGTGCAATCTGGTGCTAGCAGTAAGTATCCAACTTCAAGCGTAAGGTCGCTACATGATGCTTAACTAATCCAAAGATAGCCCAATCATCCAGATAGACCTCCAAGAACTTGTGAATGAATTCTTTGAACACGGCCACAACGATGTGCGAAAATATGGCTGGCACATTCTTCAGTCCAAATGACATAATGGTGTATTGAAAGCATCCCCATTCTGTTGCGAAGGTCATTTTGCTCCTATATTCCAGCATGATCTTGATCTGATGGTACCCTAAGAACCCATCCGTGAATTAGTATGCTTCTTGATCGCCAACATTCTCTAGTACTTCATTTTTGAATGGTGTTGGGAATGGATCGTGTACACAAGTGTTGTTCAGCTTCTTGAGGTCTACGCATATTCTTATTTCACCCTTCTTTTTTTTCTCTTATAGTACCATAGGACTCACCCAGTCGGATTCTTCCAAGAGAATTTTGTCTAATTCATTGTGGACCTTTTATTTATATTTTGGATTCAAGAGGCAAGGCCGCTGCTTAACTGGCTTGCATCAAGTTTCAAGGTGATCTTCATCATCCCTAAATCACCAGCAATCCCTTTTAAGTCCATAATTTTGGTCGGGAACAAGTCTTGGTATTCACGGAGTAACTCAGCAACCTTATCCACCATGGCATCATCCCAATAGTCCCCAAGCATTGCGTACTTTGACTCTGTCTCTGTTCCATTGTTGACCTGCTTCGTCTTTAGCAGCGTGGTGATGTCGAGGTCTTCAAGTGATGGTTCGAAAATCTCGCGACAGCCTTCCGTTTCTAAAATGCTAATGTTTCGTGGGTCCTCATGATCCTCCTCCACATTTACGTTATAACACTCTAGTGCACTGCTTAACTGTGTCACCCATTCTGGCTGAAGTACTCCCATTGGCTCCTGTGCTATTTTGAAGATATCTGCTTTTACTGCTTGTAGCGCATCGTCAATAGTATCTGACCAACGATCTTTAAATGTGAACGTTAATAAAAATTCCTTGCACAAGACATCCCATTTGCCTGTACCATGGCGGAGCTCCATCTCAGTATACCAATTCATGGGTATGACATCAAGGGCATGGTAGAATAAATGTACCCATTCAGGCTATGGCTCTTCCCCATAGAACTTGGTCCATTTCGTGAGGTGAATGCGTGGATCATCTCATCTGTCATATTTGTCTACTAGTTGTATCTGCGGTTTCTTGAATCTTACGTGCATCATTCTTCTACATCCGTGCCAGTCCTCAAAATTTCCTTGATGCATTCCCCACCATCGCGCGGGTGTTGCAAGCAGTGCCCACTTCAGCGCATTGAATCAATGTTGTTCTAGTAGTGCGCTTTCAAATTTTCTCAGAAATCCATCCACTGCTGTTAATCCATCATATGTCGGCAGCTCCCTTGCCTCTGTTGTCACACAAAGCAATGATCTAATCATCATGTTGCAATTCAGCATTGTTACTTCGTGCAGCTGATTCTACCATCGTTCTACTTCTTCATCTAAATCTGAAGTGCAGGAGCTTTCGCATTCCCATGAAATTCTTCCATATATAGTCGAATTCACCCAATCCTATTCTCATGCAGTTATCTTGTAAATACAATCGAGATCATCATCACTATCATCGTCGCGCACCGGTTCAGTGTATCGTGCTCCTTCGGCTAGATCTAGTGGTACTACTACGTGTAGTGACTTTTTCTCAAAGATCATTTTGCACTTCTTTAGATTTATGACTCCGTTCATATCGGTGGCCTAGTCTATTCCTAGCAGTGCAGGATAGGGATTACTGTCATCAACAGTCTCTATCACTTCAAAATCCACCTGCGCGCTCACACCTTCAATATCGATTGTTACCCCTTGCAATCTTCCCATGGGAAAAATCTTCTGTTGGTTCGCCATTCGTAACTAAATAAGGGACCATTGTAGTGTGGGTTTGCCCATGTGTTCCCATGTTTTCTTTGGTAGTACATTCATGTCTGAACCCAGATTCAGGATTACCTGATCCATTTCATACTCACCGATTTGCGCAGTCAACCTCATTTCCTTTCCTGTGTGCAATGCATGCTTTCCAAAATTCCAGACCACACACGGTTCTCCTAACCCCACACACCTAGTGATAAGTTCCTGTAGTCCTTTGACTTCCTTGCTGTTGTGCAGTAGTTTCATGCATGTCTCTAGAAAAGTAATGAGCATTGAAGGATCCATCCTTGGTTCTAGTTGATCCTTACTCCCTGAAGTGGAGGCTTCCGTGAAGCTCTTCTTAGCTTCCATGAATGTCTCCTTCGCGTGTTCTAAATCAAATTTGGGTTCCTTTGTAGGAGCCTTGCAAACCCATGCACTTTCTTCTGGCTTCTTCCCGTTATCATCACCAGTGGTCACACCGCTCTTGAGCATCATGTTTACATTCGGGTCTTCTTCACGTGGCTTAGACCTTATCATCCACAAATTCTGAGTCGGAGGGGGCTGGAGTACCCATTTTTCATGCATCCTCGCTATCAGTGAAGGGCAGTCTTCTGCCTCATGATAAAACTGAGTATAGTACCAACATGATGTCCTTGTTGGGTTTGTACAATCGCAGGCATAATGCCCTGGCCCTCCACAATTGTAACAAATTAGTTGTTCACGACCCCTTCCTGGTCCCATTCCGCCTCGATCTCGGCCGCGCCCCTGAATTCCAGTGTGTGCCATCCCTGCATTGGGGTTGAGGGCTCGCATTTCAGTCTGCACCCTATAAGCAGGAGTTCGATCCATCATTAGTTCGTAGCTTCGGTAAGTGCATTCATCATGACCTACCAACCTACAGAAATTACAAAACAATTGTTGGGACGTCTGCGTATACTTCTGCAATAGATGGCAATTGTTCGTAGTGTGCTTTCCTCCTATCTGACAGATCGTGCACCATAATGCAAACACCTTGCTCGGTCCTGCCTGTGCCTCCGGTCTTAATGGCATCGCCCCCCTTGCCAAGTAGTTCGTGAACACTGGACAATGGTCCTTTTCATGCCCTTGGCCTTTGCATTTTATGCACCATACCTCCTCGCGCGTCTCCAGCCGAGGTGTCCTGTCCTGTTTCAAAAACTTTGCGTTTCCAGACACAAATTCTACAATTGCGCGTGGATTTTTTGGACTCCCAAACTAGGGTCTTATATAGGGGTCTCATGTAATCTCATTGCCATCTCCAACGCTTCGGCCTAGGTGGAAATTTTTTGCTGTGCCAATGCCATCCTTAAGTGTGGCGTAAGTGATGCCACAAACCATGCGCAATGCTGTCCATCTGTCAACGTCATATTCGCTTCACGAATCATAATCTTTAGACTTTGGTCCAGATCTGAGGGGGTCTCGCCCGGGAGCATCGCAATCTCCTTAAACCCGATGATTGATTGTGTTTCTGATTTTGGTCTGCTAAATTCCCTATTCAATGCGGCTTGGATCTCTGTGATTCATGTGTTTGGGTGGTCATTAGAATGCTTGATATACCATGTTAATGTGCGATCCTACAGCGCACTCACCAGCGTAGCCTTCTTAATATTGTCATCCATGATGCCTTGTGCTTCCCATATTGCTCTTACCACAAACCAAAATTGGTCCGGATCTTCATTCCCCACTCCTCTGAATATCAGTAGTTTGATCGCACTCACCATAGTGAACTGTGGCGGTGGTGGAGGTGGGGTGGGTGGAGATGGAGGTGAGAAGGGTGAGACGAGTGGCGGTGTGGGTGGAGGTGGTAAACACAAAATTCGTTTCCTTATCAAACTGACTGCGCTTCTTGGAGAAACTTTCGTGAGTTCTTCTTCCCTCTCTCGTGAGGGTGAAATTAAGGGACTGGTTTCTAAGTCTTCGCTACCTCCGCTTCTGTATATCTTCCCACTTCGCATAGCTCTGAACATTAATTTATTCGCATAACCCGCTTTTCACATAATAGCATCTTAATCCAAGTGTTCAAAGATTTAATATACTTACCTCTCGGTCCCTTGAGGAAACGTCACTCCGCTTCACTGTAGCTGATGGTCATGTCTATGGCAAACTCAGTGATAAATCCTCCCATTATTCGATTGAGCCAATGGTCCACAGCTCACGCAATCTTATCTCCTAACGCTTCTAGTCGGTGCACTAATTCCGGAGTCCACACTATTGGTTTGTCGAGCCTACACCTTTCCTGGTTGTCTGCTAACTTCGCGATCCACTCATATAGCTCAGAAGGAAAGGATGCAAAGAAAATTTCATGGATTTTCACATACAAATAACGCTCCAACCACTGTTCCTTAGATACTCGTGGATTTCTGTTTTCCTGTGTCGCAACCTTGTGAATTTTCTTGTCCAACCACTCTACAATTTCTTTCTTTGTTGGATTCCAGTGGCACGACATCAGACATCCCTTATGCAAATCTCAGTCTTGGCAATAGAACCATTTATTGGATTGTATGGGCCTGACCCAGTTTCAGATGTGAATTAGCCAAGCAAATCCCAGTACTACTGGCCCTTTTGGCAACAGTCCATGAAGTGCGGACTAAGGTCTCACCCGAAGTAGTATGGGAGGGTACTAGAACCAGGTTTACACATCCTAGGGATGTCTGATAAGCTTCTAGTGGTCTGCGGTTTGACCCTACGTGCATGTCACTACACACACTTGCTATTCCTTCGCAACCTGCAATTCTGCTTCCGCACAACCCTACTCAGAGCGCAACCTGTATAATACCCAAGTTCCTTGATATTCAATCTATTATTACCCGATTACTTTACTTATTTATGTAAGACTAATGATTATTACAGCATATTCAGTAATCATATCAGTGCACACGATAAATAAAACATTATAAATGTAAAGAAGGCAATGCACAAGTAGATACACAGAAATAGGAATCAACTTCTCTTTATTATTCTTCAATCAAGATTACAGACTCAACACCACCCTTTGCACTCAGCTGCAGGGGTCCGCGCACTTAGCTATGGACTCTACTAGGCCTCTGCGCACTCAACTGTAGAGCCTCTTCCTACCACTATGACCCAATACACTTAGACTCTTAATCTATGCTCGAACCATTCATATTCTTCTCTCTTTCTCCACCATCTTTACAACTTAGAGCCTCACTCTATTTATACAATCCCATGGTTCGCGAACCATGTGTAGGCCGACATGACTTTACATTACATTACAAAACTTTAGGGCGAACAACCCTATGACTGAACCTATACTTCGTGCTTCGTGCCTGCAATTCACAGAGTCTTACAAAACCTTTGACCAAAACTTGGGCTTTGAGCCCCCAAAACATGTTGTGGGGGGATTCCATGCCCGACATGGAGATTCTAAACTCATCATAAATTGGTTTAATCATCAAATTGCATGTCACGTGCACACACTTTGGCATATATTGGATGAGGTTTATCTTCTGAAATCTGATTTTGACTATATCTCTTGTCATCACATATATAGGAAGTGCAAGTAGATTTCTGACAAATTATCCAAGGAGGTCGCGCTCTAACCATGGGGGAACTAGTTGATAAGGAGCAACCACTTGATGGGGCCAACATGCCCTGATTTGATGATATTTTCTGATATATCTATGTATATATTTATATTAGCTCTTTCATGTATATATTTTTGACAGACTTTCTATTAGTTTTGTTTAGATTCCCAATCTGGGAAATTTTTTATGAGTTACTATATGAGAGTGGCACAACCACCTATACAGCATATTCTCTTTAGCATCTACAACATGTAATTTTCAACATCTTAATGAAAATTATGATTTTTCCTTGGGAAAAAAAATAATCGAAGCAATACCATAGGACAGAAGTAAGAAAATTGTCCTTCATAGAGAGATTGAAATGATTTCAATTCATTCTATAAGGATGTAAAGGATACACATACTGGAGATATCATGCTTTAATAAAGGTCATAATCACAAAAATTATGAGATCTCAAATAGCTCTCTATGAAACCTACTTTAATACAAGTCAATTGTTCAACAAATAAATTGTGTGTAAAACAACAATACATGATATTCTTGATACTTAAATTATAAAATAAAAATGCATTCGTCATATTGGATTGGGATGGGGCTCTTGTGGACCATATAAATTAGCAAAGGTGACTTGGAAGAGAAAAAAAATAATTAGGGATTAAATTTATAGAAAAAAAACAAGCAATAACACAAGATTATCACATATTAAGAAGAAAAAATACAAATGCTTTGCATACAAGTATACTAAACAAGTTTGCACGTGGAAAATTGTGGATGGATACCTTTCTCTTCTTCTGTCTAGTACTCTTCAAATAAGCAGTTGGTATTATGAACATAAATAGCATAACCACTTCTTGCAAGTTGGAAGTTATTGAAGATTTGTTATTGTATCTAAACCTTTTGAACCAATATTCAATATAAGATCTTAATGATGCTACTCTTCTAACTTATTTGATTGAAAGTTAGAATAACTCATCTTCAATAATTTTTCTCCACATAATTCTTCTTTCTTTGATTTGTTTATCATCCTCGCCTTATTAATAAACTCTAATATTTGAGTGGGAATTATTGATATATTCAATGAGCGACTAAAATCATTAATAAAATTTAATTAAACAAAAAGGATGAACCTCAAGAAACTACCTTTATATCATGAAATGTACTAACATAAATACACCATAAATTACCCTAAGAATAAGAACCATAGAGGATAAATAGTGGAGAATGATATTAAATACACCATAAATTACCTTGAGAATAAAAACCATAAATGATAAATAGTGGAGAATGATATGCTAAGTGTAGGATGTGAAATTTATGAAGTATGAAAAATGTGAAATGCAAAGATTATGTAGCATTTAAGGGTGGACTCTATGTAAAGAAGATTTTATGTATAGGGAGAGGAAATTCAATTGCACTGGAATTCTGTTACATTTAATTCATCAATCTAGGTTGGTAAGCCTATGAAGTGTAAGGCACAATATATGCTAGGACTTGGTCTCTAACTTGATCTATTAAAAGTAACTTGAAAATAAGGTTTAAATGTAGGAAAGCATTAGTAAACTATCTAACTCAATATAATCATGGTTATAAAACATTTATAGATCCTCATAACCTTGTAGAGAATTGCCATGAAACATATGCAAGCTCGCTAAAGCATATGATTTATAATGTATTGATAAGTTTTGTGATTACAAATAACAATTTCTATCCAATAGAAAGATATGTATGATTAGCATACACTGTATTAATATAGAAGCAAATTAAAGTTGAGAATAAAATTCAAACTACAAGGAATTAAACACACCAAAGTGTAAGCAAATGAAATTGAAAGTGCACACTTAAATCAACTAAATTTAAATAACAAAACTAAGAGAAGAAGAGAAACACATCCCTTACACAAGGAGCCCTCCTGGCTCAATGAAGCATTGTTAGAGAGTCTATAGAACTTATATTAACTTAGCACACATGCATTGGAAAAGAGCAAACTATTGTTTGGTATTAATCAAAGAATAAATATATATATATATATATATATATATATTTATATCTATATTTATACATATAACTCATCCTTCACAAAAGGAAATAGGTTACAAGATAAAACCAATCCCTAAATAAGTGGATCTACAACCAACTTATATTAGGTTTAAGATAATGGAGATCATGTGAATATATTATGAAGATTATGTGGAGATCATAATAAATTCAAATGGCATCAAATATCCTAAATCCCAAGTGCCCAAGGATGTACACAAGGTTTGTTGGTCAAACAGGGGAGTGCGTATTTCATGGAATAATTTGAATAAAACCCTTTTGAAACTTCTTCCAAACATCTAATATTTTTCACTTTTTGAGGATTCTTCCCACATGAAACCTAATAAATCATATTCTTCAATAAAATCATGTTTTATATTTTCTTGATTCATATTCATTGAATTTTAAATTATGTGGAAAAACTCCCTATCCAATTGTCTGCTACCACAACTTTTTGTAACTATATTAGGAAATGTCCATAGCAAAAACAATTTTTTTTAGAAGAAAGCTAGGAAGATAAAAAAAACCAATCTAAGTAGCCATCAAATCATGGAAATCAACCAATTAATGCTCTTATGTCTCATGGAGTTTGTATGTGGTGGGAATGTACAAATATATGGTAATGAATGTAATAATGAATGACGAATAAAGAAAATTTTATGAATTATTATGCAAAATTTCCTTTAGGACTATGTGTTGTTCCTCAATAACTATATGGTTGAGTGGTTAGCTATTAATTGATTGGTCGTAGGTTTGAATCCTTCTTTCGGAGATCCATTTTATTCAAAACTTATTTTATTCAAAATAGAGCTCGCTTTTATGATTAGGAGTAAGTCAAATGTTACATGTCCTTATTCATAATGTTTTCATACAAAATCGCCATAGTATCAAGATAGGATCCCAGTAGTCGAGGAAAGGAAATATGGAAACAATGATCTCTTCGAAATATTGAAAATTTTGGAGAAACAAATCCATCATTTTCCTAATGTGATTACATTTCCAAAGTTGAAGGTGAAGAGGCCTCTATTCACTCTATTAGTGTTAGTATTTGCATACTACCATCAGTGATCAAAACTCCTCTTTTCATATTCATTTTAAGGATCCCACTCAGAATTTTTTTATCATTCCTCTAGGTCATGCAAAAAATTAGTCATTGATGGTAGTCCTAGTCCAAAAAACATCACTCTTCCCTAAATGTGATTACTTGTTGGCATAGTTTCATATCTTTTTTACTGTACATCATCCATAAAGTTAATTTTATCATGCCATTTGTATCAGTCATCAAGTCATCATGTCATCTTGAAACTCAGCCCTTCAAGGTCTGATTAGGTCTTTTAGGGTTTTTCAAGGTTTCATTAGGTCATTACGGTTTCCAAGGTTCCAATAAAACTCCATTCCATTGCATAAGACCATCAAGTAAAGGGTGATCAAATAACATCTCTTCACCATGTTAAGATGATTTGTAAAGAGAAATTCTTATTTCATCATGTAATTTTGAGTTCAAATGTAAGTTTTTATATTTTCATTATGTAATTTATGTCTTTAAAATGTAATAATTTCGCCATCCCAAGTTGTTAACTCAGTGTTCCAAAGATTCCAGACCATCAAAAGATCAAATTGTCAAAGGAAATAGTCAATTGAAAGGGTAAAGTTTCAAAAGTTAAGTGAATGCCAAAGGAGTTGTCTTTTCCCAAGGGTGCCTAAATCATCATTTTCCACAAGCACTAAACACTAATTTCCTCTTTCACTAAGCTAGGGTTGGCTATGGAATCAGAGACATCTTAGTAGAGGAGGCATAAGGGAGGTCATTTCAGCAAGTATGAGGCCATTCCAACTCATAAACATCATGTCTCCATCATTTTTTAAGAAATCATTCCAAGGGACAAATCATTTGCCACACATAGGGCCTGTATTACTTCAAACTATGTTTCAAACCAAACAGAGATGAATTTGACAAAAGTGAGAGAGTTTTTTGTCCATCATAGGCCAAGGATGAAAAAAATCCTTCATTATTTACACAAGCGTCATGGTTTTGGAGAAACGTAAAAAATACAGTTGCTACAAGAGGTTTTTTGCATTTCTAGAGTGACCTTGGGAAAATCATTTTTTCTCCTAGCTAGATTGTCAAGGTGACTTGCTCGATGAGTCAATTGATACCTAGACAAAAATAATTTTCCAATGAGCTATCATGAGCTCAATTTGGAGTTGTGAAAGACCTCCAAACGTTTCCTGCAAGAGCACACTTCATTTTTTCACCCTCACTTTGCACTTTTTGACCAGTCTTGGGAGAATTGATTTTTGAGCGGCTATACTTGATCATTTTCAGTGCTTGATAGGTCCATTCTATAGCCAAGAGAGATATTTTTCCAGTGAGCTATCATGAACTCAATTTGGACATCGGGAACCCCTTAAAAACTCAGCTAGAATATGGTGATGCACACTTGCTTCTGGCGCTATGCACTTGCTTCTAGTGCTACACACTTCCTTCTGGCGCTATGCACTTGCCAAAAAGAGGGCACACTTCCTTGTGGCACTGCTCACTTGCCCAAAAAAGCTAAAAACACTTCTAGACTTCACCAAATTGCCTCCAAAGCTCCAACAATGTTGTCTTCAACCCCCAGCAAGTGAGTGATAGATAAATAGAGCATCCGTCTTCCTCCTACAGTCATTTCGTATGGTGTTTTGAGGTTTCATTAAAAATTTAGTGTTTTTTTCATATCAAAACCCTAATATCTCCCGCAAAACCATCATTACACTCTCAATTCCCAAATTTCATTCCCATACACTTTCATACCCTTCCCTCATTACAATTCCCTTTCCCTAAACCCTTTATCCCAATACTCTAAACCCTTTATCCCAATACCCTAAGCCTAGGTGCTACAACTACCTAGGCTCCCAAACCCCCAACATAGTAAACACTTTCCTATCCTAAATTCCATCATATTATTATTCCCTATCCCCTTCCCCATTTCATAAATCCCTAACCCCATATCCTTTAATTTCCCTTTCCCATTCCTTATTCCTAAAAACCACATTCCACCAACATCATACCTCCCCATGGTTTTGACATTAAGACACTATGCCAAAAGAGAAAGAAATGCAAGGGCAAAGCTCAAGGCACCAAACGCAAAGATTAAAGCCCTAACTCACCAAGAAAAGAAAAAGAAATTTGATATACTTACAGAGGCTTCAATCCAAGCTTAGCCACACCATCATCAACCACTTCACCAATTTTGAAGCATTTTGACTCATTTTTGCAATTTTTGTCTTTTTTGTGTGTTTTGGAAAATTTTATATCAGCAGCATGGTCGAACAGGCAGCACCCTAAGCACTACGCACTTTTTTGTGGAACTTGTTAAGAAAATGGAGACCACCACTGGATGCAAAATGACAAATACATCTAATAAAATCATGTTTCCAACCTTAGTTTTCAAAACTAGCAGGTGAAAAGGGCAAAAAACAATCAAAAAATCATGTTTCTGCCTCAATTTTGGCCTAGGTGCTGCACATAGACTAGTCTTGGTAGAATCAACATTTGGAGGGTCAAATCAAGTTCATTTTGGAAACTGAAGGGAGATTTGGAAACTGGACAGAACAATATTTCCAATGAGCTATCCTAGGCTCAATTTGGACACCGGCAAGGCAGTCAAAAGCAGCCTACAATATGGAGGGCGCTCTTGACAGGAAGATGGCACACTTAACCATTTCCCTGATTTTTTACTGTTTTTCTCCAGATTTGATTTTCATCCTTGGAAATCAAATTTTTACTGATGTAATTAATGTTTTAAATGTAATAATGATATGGATAAGTTACCTAGGGGTAGATTCATCAAGTAAAAGTTATCATCAAGTCAAATGAATCAGTTTCAATGTATTAGGGAGGAGTCACTTAGAGCTCCCTACACTCTAGGTATCAGTTTAGATTTTTGTGTATCTCTTCCTCAAATCAGGGATTCGACCCCTAGGGATGAGAGAAGGTTTTTTTGATGTCTATATCATTGGATATTGCACTAGTGATCAAAGACACTATTGTATCAGATTTTGGCCAGTTTTAATAGATGAGTTGCAACTATTTCTTTGGGATACATGTGGTATGGATGTTTAGCATTGTTTCTTCTTTGTCATCATTTGTATGAATGTTTTGTAACTTCATAAACCATTCATGTCTGTTATATGGTAATTTTCAAGTTGATAGGAAAAATACATGTTTGCTCATGCTCTGTTTTCGGATAGTTATCATAATTTGTCCATCTTTCTTCAGTTTAGGAAGAATACGTCTCCTATGCTCTTCCTAACTCTGCATCAGTATTAAACCATCTCACCAAATCATGTTTTAAGTGCTAAGCCTCCTACATACCTTGCCCCTTTGAATGTCTGCAATCATATCTGATTTGCCTTGACTTAGCCTCTTTGACCTAATACCCTCATCCAGCAATAACCCAATCAAATCAAATCAAACAACCTCTGCACATCATAACTAGCCTAAAACCCTAATCCATCCAGCCTTCTTGGTTGTGATTCTTTGGAGAGAGCCCTCTCCAGCTTGGTAGGGCTAGCTACCAAGTCAAAAGATTGGTATGTGGTTACCTCAGTTGGACTCTTCCTCAACCTAGGAGATCCAAAGGAGTGATAACATACTGGCATCATTGTCGAGGAGTGGAAGCTCTATCTTCCCCGGGAAAAAACAACAATGATTTAGATCTAATTGTTGATGTTGAACATCAGTTAGACACATAGGAAGGTTGTACCATTCACATGGCGACTCCATTGACTGAAAGATCCAGAAAATCAACACTTCATGGCGACTCCACTTTTCAAGAACCAGTAGTTTGAAAACATTCTTGGTGACTTCATTGTTGTCAAGATGAGTTCTACTACAAGAAGAATCCCAGGTATTCTCCTATGGATCGATCTCAGATCCATGGATTTCCAAATCCTATGCCTCATATTGACTGGTTTATAAATCTTCCTATATTTAAAAATGAACAAGAAGATGATGCTACTTTGCATTTAGTAAGGTTTCATGTACATGTATGTAGACTAAGAGTTGAGTTTCCTGAGGACTATCTCATGAAGTTGTTTATGGCTACCCATGAAGATAAAGATAGGGTATGTATGAAGGGTTACCAGAAGGAAGCTTATGTTCTCTAAAAGATTTCCATAATGTGTTCTCCAACCATTATGTGAAGTCTTATCTTTCTTTACAAAGATGTTGTGATTATAGTGAAGGTTTCATTGGATATCTTGAAAGTATTGACGATATCGAATGTATGGATGATGAAGAAATCATTGAAGCATTCTCTGATTTTTCCCTTCAACAACATTCTGAAGAAGCCAGTCACTTTGATACATAAGATCATAGTCAGCATACAATAGCTTCCTCTTTTCTTGAAGATGAAGGAATTTTACATCTTGGTAGTCAAAAGGAATCACATGAAATGAATCAACAGTCTGATGAAGATTTATATACTCCTTTGCTTGAAATTAATGAAGATATTCAACATCCTTGTCAAACTTTAGAAGGGAAAGAAGACAATTGTTGTTTTTCCAAGGAAAACAAAGAGTACTTCCTCCTTTGACTGAAGAAGAAATAAATCATATTCTTAATTTGCAAATCCATATTCCATCCATTAAGAATGACGATGTTATTGTACATTCTATCCAGTTTCCAAGTGATTATGAAGAAGAGAACATTGATAAAGAAGAAGTTGTTTTAGAGCCCCTTACAGATAAAAATCTTCCTCAAGGTTTAGAAAATGAAAGGTTTGTTGATGAAAATGAGTTTGCCCCAACTCCCATAGATATGGACACTTATGTTGTTGAAAATATTATGGAGGATCCTTTTGCTAATTTGTTACAGCCATATGGAAATAATGCTTATTCTTCTCCTTTTATTGATTCACAAAAGGTAATGCTTCATAATTTTCAAGATCCCTTGGACAATCTTTTGCAAGCATTGTAGAAGATGAATGTTGTTTTGTTTATCAACATAAAACTTGTTTTCAGTTTTCATTGTGAGTTTCCTACATATACATCATTCTGCTTGCTCGAGGTAAGTGAGAGAAGAATTTTAGTAAGTAACCAGCTACTAGATTGGTTACACTAGAAGGATCATTTCACCCAATCAACAATGGTGGAAGAAAGGAAAAAAGTGGAGGAACATGCCAATGTGTTGCCTCTAGCTCATGAAGAGGAAACAATTTAACTTGACAGTTGTTATGATCTTTATGATGATCATCAAGATCTGTCGTTTGCTCATGCTTTTCAAGATCCTTTTACTAGTTTGCTACAGTCATCATATCATGATGGTTATCTTGTTTTGAATCATAGTTTTTAGCTTCAGTTGTATGTTGAGTTGCCAATCTTCAAGTTTTTTGTAGATAGTGTAAATAGAGAACAATCAGGTATCTAGTTGCTTGATTGGCTTCATTGGAATTTTTCCTTTACCTAATTTAGCAGTTATTTTCAGCAGTTAGAATAGAATAGGGTGTGGATTTTGTTTCAGCAAGTGATGACAGAATTCATCAAGGTTTGAAGCCTGAGGAGGAGGCCCTAAGGCTCTAATGATCTCATAGTTTGGATTGAAGTTTTTGGTGTTTAGTTTGGTTGTTAGTTTTTTATTATATTGGCCCACATGGTTAGGCACTTGGTCTACGGTGTTCTTGACACCTCCAAGGAGGTGCCATCCCCAATAATGTCGATGTTAGTGTCAGTATTTGCATACTGCCATCAATGATCAAAACTCATATTTTCATATTCATTTTAAGGGTCCCACTCAATTTTTTTTTATCATTCCACTAGGTCATGCAAAAAATTAGTCACTGATGGCAGTCCTAGTCCAAGAAACATCACTCTTCCCTAAATGTGATTACTTGCTGGCATATTTTCATATCTTGTTGACTGTACATCATCCATAAAGTTAATTTTATCATGCCATTTGTATCAGTCATCAGGTCATCATCTCATCTTCAAATTCAGCCCTTCAAGGTCTCATTAGGTCTTTTAGGGTTTTTCAAGGTTTCATTAGGTCATTAGGGTTTTCAAGGTTCCAATGAAACTGCATTCCATTTCATAAGACCAACAAGTAAAGGGTGATCAAATAACATCTCTTCACCATGTTAAGATGATTTGTAAAGAGAAATTCTTATTTCATCATGTAATTTTGAGTTCAAATGTAAGTTTTTGTATTTTCATTATGTAATTTTATGTCTTTTAAATGTAATAATTTCACCATCCCAAGCTGTTAACTCAGTGTTCCAAAGATGCAAGGCCATAAAAAGCTCAATTTTTCAAAAGAAATAGTCAAGTGAAAGGGTAAAGTTTCAAAATTTAAGTGAATGCCAAAGGGAGTTGTCTTTTCCCAAGGGTGCCTAAATCATCATTTTCCACAAGCACTAAACCCTAATTTCCTCTCCCACTGAGCTAGGGTTGGCTATGGAATCAAAGACATCTGAGTAGAGGAGGCATAAGGGAGGTCATTTCAGAAAGTATGAGGCCATTCCAACTCATAAACATCATGTCTCCATCATTTTTCAAGAAATCATTCCAAGGGACAAATCATTTGCCACACATAGGGCCAGTATTACTTCAAACTATGTTTCCGACCAAACAGAGATGAATTTGACAAAAGTGAGAGATTTTTTTGTCCATCATAGGCCAAGGATGAAAAATATCCTTCACTGTTTACACAGGTGTCATGGTTTTGGAGAAATGTCAAAAACGCAGTTGCTACAATATTTTTTCTGCATTTCTAGAGTGACCTTGGGAAAATCAATGTTTCTCCTAGCTGGATTTTCAAAATGACTTGCTTGATGAGTCACCTAATACCTAGATAGAAAGAGTTTTCCAATGAGCTCTCATGAGCTCAATTTGGAGTTGTGGAAGACCTCCAAAAGTTTCCTGCAAGGGCACACTTCATTTTTTCACCCTCATTCTGCACTTTTTGAGCAGTCTTGGGAGAATTGATTTTTGAGGGGCTATACTTGGATCATTTTCAGTGCTTGATAGGTCCATTATGTAGCCAAGAGAGAGATTTTTCCAACGATCTATCATGAACTAAATTTGGACAACGAGAACCCCTTAAAAACTTAGCTGGAATATGGTGATGTGCACTTGCTTCTAGTGCTACATACTTCCTTCTTGCACTATGCACTTGCCAAAGAGAGGGTGCACTTCCTTGTGGCACTGCTCACTTGCCTAGAAAAGCCAAAAAAATTCTAGACTTCACCAAATTGCCTCCAAAGCTCCAGCAATGTTGTCTTCAACCCCCGGCAAGTGAGTGATAGATAAATAGAGCATTTGTCTTCCTCCTACAGTCATTTCGTATGGTATTTTGAGGTTTCATTAAAAATTTAGTGTTTTTCTCATATCAAAACCCTAATATCTCCCTCAAAACCACCATTGCACCCTCAATTCCCAAATTTCATTCCCATACACTTTCATACCCTTCCCTCATTACAATTCCCTTTCCCTAAACCCTTTATCCCAATACTCTAAACACTTTATCCCAATACTCTAAACCCTTTATCCAAATACCCTAAGCCCTAGGTGCTACAACTACCTAGGCTCCCAAACCCCCAACATTGTAAACACTTTCCTATCCTAAATTCCATCATATTATTATTCCCTATCCCCTCCCCCATTTCATAAATCCCTAACCCCATCTCCTTTAATTTACCTTTCCCATTCCTTATTCCTAAAAACCACATTCCACCAACATCATACCTCCCTAGAGTTTTTACATTAAGGCACTATGCCAAAAGAGAAAGAAATGCAAGGGAAAAACTCAAGGCACCAAACACAAAGATAGAAGACCTAAATCACCAAGAAAAGAAAAAGAAATTTGATATACTTGCAGAGGCTTCAATCCAATCCTAGCCACACCATCATCAACCACTTCACCAATTTTGGAGCATTTTGACTCATTTTTGCAATTTTTGTCTTTTTTGTGTGTTTTTGGACAATTTTGTATAAGCAGCATGGTCAAACGTGCAACGCCCTAGGCGCTACACACTTTTTTGGGGAACTTTTTGAGCAAATGGAGACCACCACTGGATGCAAAATGAAAAATACATCTAAGGAAACCATGTTTCCAGCCTTTGTTTGCAAAACTAGCAAGTGAAAAGGGCAAAAAACAAGCAAAAATTCATGTTTCTGCCTTAGTTTTGGTCTAGGCGCTGCGCATAGACCAATCTTGGGAGAATCAAATTTTGGAGGGTCAAATCAAGTCCATTTTAGAAACTGAAGGAATATTTGGAAACTAGACATGACAAGATTTCTAATGAGATATCTTGGGCTCAGTTTGGACATCGAGAAAGCAGTCAAAAGAAGCCTTCAAGATGGAGGGCGCACTTGACACTATGAGGGCGCACTTGACAGAAAGATGGCACACATGACCATTTGCCTGATTTTTCATTGTTTTTCTCCAGATTTGATTTGTATCCTTGGAAATCAACTTTTTACTGATGTAATTGGTGTTGTAAATGTAATAATATATGGATAAGTTACCTAGTGGTAGATTCACCAGGGAAAAGTTATCATCAAGTCAAATGAATCAATTTCAACGTAATTAGGAAGGAGTCACTTAGAGCTCCCTACACTCTAGGTATCAGTTTAGATTTTTATGGATCTCTTCCTCAACTCAAGGATTCAACCCTTGAGGATGAGAGAAGGTTGTTTTGATGTCTATATATTCCCTTTCTTCACTCCTTTCAAAGGTTGGATTCAGTTGGATGTTGTACTAGTGATCAGAGACACTATTGTATAAGATTTTGGCCAGTTTTAATGGATGAGTTGCAGCTATTTCTTTGGGATACATGTGGTATGAATGTTTAGCATTGTCTCTTCTTTGACATCATTTGTATGAATGTTTTGTAAGTTCAAAAACCATTTCATGTCTGTTATATGGTAATTTTCAAGTTGATAGGCATAATACATGTTTGCTCATGCTCTGTTTTGGGAAAGTTATCATAACTTGTCCATCTTTCTTTAGTTTAGGAAGAATACATCTCCTATGCTCTTCCTAACTCCTCATTAGTCTTAAACCATCTCACTATATCACCTTTTAAGTGCTAAGCCTCCTGCCTAGCTTGCCCCTTTGAATGTCTATAATCATATCTGATTTTCCCTGACCTAGCCTCTTTGACCTAATACCCTCATCCAGCAATAACCCAATCAAATCAAATCAAACAACCTCTGCACATCAAATTAGCCTAAAACCCTAATCCATCCAACCTTCTTGGCTGTGATACTTTGGAGAGATCCCTTTCCAACTTGGTAGCGCTAGCTACCAAGTCAAAAGATGGGTCTGTGGTTACCTCAGCTAGACTCTTCCTCAACCTTGGAGATTCAGAGGAGTGATAACACGCTCGACCCATTACTAGCTATTAAAACTATCAGTTCATTCCCTAGAAGTCAAAATTGGATCCTTGCATGTTGTCAATATATTTCTCCTCGGAGTTGGGAGAATATCTCATTATATATCTCTAATGTAAATCTAATTAGGGTTATTTCCAACTAATATGTATCAGGTATTGTACTAGTATTTAATCAAAGGTGTGGTCATCCATTCTCTCTAGAGGCCATGATCCAATAGTAGGAATCTTAATGATGAGCAATGTATATATGGTTTCTATTGATACTCTTCCCAAGCCTCACATAAATGAGGAAAATTCACATGATGTAAAACAAAAATATGTTGGTTACTCTCGAATGTACGAAGTATCATTTTCAACAAATGACCCTTTTTTAAGACTAAGTTCCACAACTTTGTGTTTTCTATTTTCAAAAAATGATTGTTTGTGAAGACCAAGTTCCATAGCTTTGTGTTTTCTATCCAAATCATAGTCTTCCTACCCTTGAAAGTCCTCCGTTTTTTCCTCTTTTGGGGTTGACGAGGAGGGATTCGAACCATCAACACCATGATTTTTAGCCTCATTCTCTAATCCTATGAGTTACAACCCCTATCTCCCCTAGATTCATTCCTAGGAGTCCCTCCCAAAAGGAGGGATTCCTCTCTTCTAGGTAGGAAAATGCAAAAGCGAATTTATTGCTCTAAGTGAGCAAAGGTTGTGCGAAGTGGGAAACAAAAGATGTCAAAAATGGGGTTTAAAATAATATGACCTTCTAATGAGAAGAAGAGGCATTAAGGTTTTGATCATCCTAGCACCAAGTTATTTTCCTGCAAGACTTCCCCTACAGTATCATTACCATGGTAGAGTTAACCACCAAGTTTGGGATGGATTGGTGTGGTTCCTCTACACCTAGGACACCAAAATTTCAGACCATGAACAAGGAAGTGTATGGAATGTGAGAAAGAAATATTAGCTAGTGATTATGGGGCCCTAATTCTGAAAGGGTTATCAAAGGGGTGTCCCTTTTAGGTATAGAACCCTCCTCTACTCTTCTAACTGACAGAGAGGGAGGGAAGATCTTTTGGTTTCATAGTTTCATGTTTTTAAACAATTGAAAAAAGAAAATAATAAATGGCTAGTATGCAATCAAATAAATTTAATTGTGTAAGAGCAAGGTTCAAATCTCTCAATCTGTTAAGATGCCTCAGCTGCATACATCACTGCACTTCCACTTGACACCTACTATGAATGATAAACAACTCATCTTACCATGACATTATCTTGGATTCTCAATACTTTTATCACTCCATCCCCTATAAGAATAGAGAACCTGTCATTGTCCTAGTCGTGTTTGTGACTAGGGTCTCTCAAGGAAGTAAGAAAAGGAGAGCACTTATCTTAGGGTATTATTTCTACTTATGCTTTGAGTAGTTATCCACTCTGCACTTGGCTACCCAACGTCTATCATGGGCAGAGTAACTAGTACATCAAAGGTGTTTCCTTCCCAACCCTCTCATACTAGGGAAAGGTCCTCTCAATTCTCTAATTATCACACCAGATATGGACCAAAATGTCTCACAACATTATGAACCTAGCTCACATAATTTTTTAATGGGTGAACAACCCAACCCTTGGAAATTACTACCACCCCATGTGGCAAAGATCCGACATGGAGGTGTCAAAACCTTCTTGTCAATTCAATTGTATGATAATTTTGTAACATTTAAATTTATTAATATGAATTTTTAAACTTTTGAACTGTAAAGAAAAGTATATGCAAGTATTTAGCTTCTAACTTACCTAATGGACTTGGCTTGGTTGGTACCAAACTATTCCGGCCGAGCGTCAAGATACAAGTGATGAATTAGAACTCACTCTATTGCTAGGAATATCTATATATATATACCCGCCTTTCAGTTTATGCCTGCTACCCACCTGAATACCTAGAACTTACTTCCTCTATACCAATTTCATTAATCACTTAGGGCTATAAAGCTATTGACTTTTTGACTTTTTGAAAGGGGGCGATAGGAAAGAAGGGGAGGTTCCTATTACTAATTCAATTTAGCCAATTGAACGCAAGCGGAAAGCCAATTAAGAGGTATCGGCAATTACTTACTAAAGAATTGCAACCCCACTGCTAAAGCTAAAGAATAAGAGCGGGATTGACATTGAAAAGAAATTCTAGTCTATCAAAGCAATTGACAACTATCTAATTCAATATAGCTATGTTTTAAAAAAAATTATAGATCCTCATAACCACGTAGAGAATTTTCATGAAACAAATACAAGCTCACTAAAACATATAATTTATAAATGTATTACTAAGTTTTGTGATTGTAAATAACAATTTCTATTCAATCAAAAGATCCATATGATTAGCCTACATTGTATTAGCACACAAGAAAAATGAATTCAAGGCTACAAGAAAATAAACTCACCAACTCTAAGAAAATCAATTGTAAGCAAAGTATAAACTGTTAGGATATTCTGACACATAGGAAATAGTTAAGTACAACTTGGTCTATATAGAGTTAGGTATAGAGTTAGGTAAAGTGTGTTTCTTTACTATGTACATTTTGTAACTTACAATCCGACGGTCACGATATGTAGTGATCCGACGGTTCATTCTCTCCTCGGTATTACCGACACTTGATCCGTGGCTTAACACCCGATTGGTCCATGATCTCTATTTAAAGAGCATGGAGGGTCATTTGTAGGGTAATCCGTCTATGAGAAAAGCATATGTAAATTTTCATTCTTTTATTAATAAATTGCCTGAAGTGGCCGCATTGGCTCAGGCCGTGGACTGTTTCCCTCTTTGAGGGTTTTAACCACGTCAAAATACTGGTGTATTGATCTGTGATCTATTTGTGAGCGGTGTCCTTTGGTGTTTTGTCTGAGGAACTTACCCTGTAAATTCCTACATAAACCTATGTGATCACTTGAGTTAAACACAAATTAATATAATCACAGTATTGTAATCAAATGATGTTCATAATCTACAAATGAATGAAACAACTCTACATAAAATTGAATAAAAGAGAGCAACATGCTTCCTTGACACAAGGGACCCTTCCTGGATTGGTTGCATGTTGCTAGGAAAGTTGCATACAACTCTGAATTACTACAAAACTATACTATTAATTCATGAACCAACAACAATGCTCACACAATAAATTATTAGGCCAACAACAAATATAATATGTAATAAAAATATTGGAGGATTTCTTAACAACAAAAAGTGATTTTGTAGGTACTGATGATTATTATTTATATTATAGAATAGAAGTTTGGAGATCCAAAACTCACATATCTCAAAAATGGCCGCAACTAAAGTCTAGGAAAATAACCTTCAAAGAATCAAGAAAATGTCTCATATCCTTCACTTTTTTAGGAAACAATTTGCCTAGAGCCTAAATAGACTCGTTTTGCAAAAAAATCATGTTTTAGTTTTCCGAAATCTTTCTTCATTTGCTCAAAAATTATGTTGAAAGTTGATTACCCAAAAAATGTTGTTAATCTAGATCATCATCTTTAATCAAGTGTTGGAGGCTCACATGTGCAACCTAGGTGAGTTTTGAACAACAAAAATTCATATTGGAGGTCTTAGAAACAAAACCCATGTGCCTAATTTCCTTTTAGAACTATGTTGATACATCAATCATGGAAATGGCTACTAAAACTTGCTTAAAAACAAAGTTGGTAAACCATCATTAGTAAAATCAAAGTATAATCCTAATTAAATCATAAAAATAAAAGAAGATTGATGTTAATTAACCACTTAGACATATAGAAGCACATTGTGATACTTTGTGAAGAATTATGGTGAATATGGTGACAAGTGAGTGAGATAGTACATTAGATGGTTTGAAGTAATAGTTTAATTAATGAAAAAAACAAACAAAAATGGTGACCTAACACAACCACTAAAGTTAATCGAATGGTTGTGGGACTATTAACTTAAAAAATTATTCCATACCAAGCACATGAGAATCTAATTGGGCCTTATCCTTGGGTTTAATACTTATGGTTGAAAAATTATTTCATACTAAGCACAGGAGAATCTAATTGGGCCTCATCCTTGGGTTTAATCTTTATTGTTGAGCATGGGGAGCCCAAACCCCTCAACAAATTGTTGTTCCACAAAATTGATAATAATAAAAGAGAATCAATCTCAAATATATAAATACCCACTACAATTTTATAGATGTGGTACTCATCTTTCTCACTCAGATGAAAAATCTTTTTCATTCAAAATGATAAATTTATGCATCCATAACATCAATGCTTAAGAGCTACCCTTTACGTAAAAAACCATGATAAAAATGGAAATTTGAGGAGATACAAGTGGAACCCAAGCAATCCACGTAACTGTCTGACTGGACCAAAGCCCCGCCTAAAATCTAATAATTTGCAGCACTTATATAAACACATGGCAGTAGAAGGATGATATGAAAGCGGCATTTTAGATATTTCATTTCTGCTACCTAAGCTCAATCTCAGCCGTAGATGATCGCAAATGCACGGTCCAGTCTGCAGTTGAGCTTCACCTGACAACGACGTCTTGTTACTGAAGGTAGTGTAGCGGACTGCTATTCATGGTGACTGTCAATCTCCATTAACAGAACAATTTGGCTAAATATTCCGTTAGAAACGGCGGGGCTACAGAATTAAAGAACTTACTCTCTACTAACAGAACCATTTGGCTAAATATTCCGTTAGAAATGGCGGGGCTACAGAATTAAAGAATTTATATTTGTAAATCTCAGAGAAATAATTTTCTGATCTTATTTAATCATATTGACGGCTTCAAACTGCCCTATAAACTTGCTCTGTAATGTAAGATAACCTCTCCGACCCTGCCTTCGGCATATCGTCTTCAACAGGTTTGAAGTTCGATCTGACGTTGGCTGGATCCTACTTTCCCTTCTTCAGGCAGTGATCTTCATGAAGCTTTTCTTATTTTCTTTATAGCTTCAGTGTCCAGGTAATTCGATTGCTTTATGCTGTTCCTGTTTGCTGTTCTGATCTTTAATTTAAGTTCCACAGAAGAAAATCGGAGAATACCCGTGTAAAATTTTGGTTTACTATTTTAATAAGCTGAATGAATGAATTCTGTGAAGATTAATCCAAATTTAGAGATACAGGAATCATTTTACGGTTTCCGGATGCGATCAGTAAACTGTCAATTGTGTTTCAGGCTGATCATTCATTTAACTGATTTCTTCTTCTCTGAATACTACGATTTCGGTTGAAGAATTTATTATTTTCTCATTTCGCTTATATGCACCAAAATCCTTTAAATTTGAACTTAAAGATCGTCTACATAACGCTGTAATTTGACATTTAAAATTTCCATTCCAAGCACTGGATTCCCTTTTAAATCTTTTAAATTGACCGAGAGAGGAGAAATGTATATGGCACTGAAACTAAAGACTCTTTGATGAACATTCTATGCTAAATTTTAGCGTAATGAACTAAGAAATGGAAATTTCTAAGAAAAACGTTACTTATATGTCTATTTTTCCGCTAACATTATAAAGCTTTGAATTCTTGATGCTTCGGCCATCGATCGATCGGTCTTTAATCCTCCGAAGACAGATCGGGATTTCTGAGACATCCAACGGCGACTAAATATGGCAAAGCAGGTTCCTAGAAGGGGACGCTCACCTTTGGTTCCGATTTCGGTGAATGCCTTTCTCGGCCACGCCTTTAACGCCTGCATTGAGCCGTTGGATCTCGACATTCAAGAATTGGATCCGGGACTCCTACGTTTCACGCACAGCTTAGCTGGAACGACGACGTCCGGAAGGGAGAATATTTTGTCTAGTGCTCAAGCTGCAAAACTCCATAACGGTGCTGCGGAGGAGCAGAAGCTTCCACTGAGAAAAGTAACAACGACGACCGCTAATTGCACTTGCAGTCCACCGCTCGTGAGCCCCTGGTCACCCGAGCCTGTAATTAGCCCTATAGGCTGGAACAGGAGATCTAGCTTCTCAAGCACTCGGAATATGACCGAAACCGCAATTGGGAGCTTGTCGCCCCCTTCATGCTTTTCGGCATTCAGCACACCTCCGATGAAAATGCCGCGGATGAAGTTACCGACTTACAAGCCGGCACAGCTTGAAGAGGACGTTATTGTAATGGACGGAATTGTGATTACCGAATCCAATTCGTTTCTCACTCCAGAACAAGTAGCTTGTCCAAAGCCGAAAAGCACGAGCTCCGAAACTTCTGCCACAAGTAGCGGAGTTTCTCCAAATAGCCTGTACAAGACAGAAATTTGCCGATCGTGGGAAGATTCCGGAACTTGCCGCTACGGCTTAAAATGCCAGGTGATTATATCGAAAATTCCACGGCTCCTTCATTTCCTGTCAGATTTTTCTGCCTTAATTTTTCAGTTATCCCCACTGTAGATCTTTTTTCATGTTGTATTCATCGAATGTTAACGGAAATTATTCTATGGCGTGGCTTTTTGTTGATTGTTTATTAACAGTTTGCACACGGCAAAAATGATCTGCGGCCTACCAGTCGCCATCCCAAGTACAAAACCGAGGTAACAAATTCAAAAATTAGCATGGAATAGTTTAAGGTTCATGCGGTCGACATTGACATTGTGTATGCATTATTTAGGGAAACCGCAGAAGGATTCGATCCATGGACATTGTATATGCATGCGTCCAAGGTTCTGTTTCATTATGATGTGTTCTTTTATTTTTTGATTCACTGATGTAAAGCAGATCTGCCGAGCGTTTACGGCGACGGGAGCGTGTCCGTACGGCACGAGGTGCCGCTTTATTCATCGCCTGAATCTCAACCATAAGAACGGGCACGAACTCAATTTGCCGGCAAGCGTGGACGAACTGCTGGACGCTACGAATAGAAGTCAGTGTTGGAGCGGGAATCGAACTCTCGCCCGACGGCTGCCAATTTTTGAACAAATCTGTCCGATTTCGGCCGACTCTGTTTCCCTCAAATAAATTTACATTTTTAATCTTTATTTTTCATGTAACTCAATGCATCTGAGATTCATTATCCTTATTTTTCATCAGTCAATTCATTCTGAAAATGAAATTCATTTTGAAAAATCGTGTCAGATGCCCTTCAATCAGGAAAAGATGCAGCGAGAGAAATAACCTTTCCCTGTATATGATTAATGAATACGGTGAATGTTTACGTGAAACATTTTAGTACGCGATAAGTGAAATATGGACGATTAACATTAATGGTTTATACTTTTAATTAAAAAATGATAGTTAAAAAAAATTATTGAACTGAGAGTCTTTCTGATATTAGAATTGTTTGTATTTTTATTTAAAAATCTTTGACTTTAAAACAAAATTTATATAATTTTTCAAACACCATTTATTTTATTTAATTTATCTGTTATTACATTACTATTCAGATATTTGATTATTTAATATATAATGTTAATGTGTTAGGGTCACCATCATTCCACAAATATTTTAAATTGCACTTATTTTAGTGTCTTATTTATTAATTTTATTTGTACACATAATGGGGTGATAAAAAAACAAATTGGATGATGCATTTAATAAATTTTTGTGGAGATTTTTTTTGGTATATATGGAAGTGAATTAATTTTATTTGTGATCATGATATATTTATAAAATTTATTGGGGGTGAATATTTGCATTTATGTATATATTTTCAAAAAACAAATGTGATTTAATTTTATTTGTGGTGAATATTTACGATGATACGAATATTTATTTAGTTAGTATAATCTACAACATTATATGGTAATATACTTCATAACAATATATAGTACTACTCATATTTGTGTATAAGTTTTTCTTTATATATATATATATATATATAAAATTTATGACTACTTCAACATATATGTCAAAACCTCAATCTAGCAAGTGGAGTTTGAACAAAGCCATTTGAGAAAGTCTTAATGCTCATAATGATTTATTAGAAAAATGAGAAAAGATAAAAAAGCATAACATACAATAAAATTATAATGAAGTCAAATTGATAAAGAATAAAATATTAGGGTTTGAAACTCATTTCCAAAAATGGGATATGGGCAACAAGAAATGGAAAAAAATTAAAATCATAAATTTAATAAAATTGCACCATGATAGATGAGATTAAAGAGTTCAAAGAAAGATTGAATAACAACTCACCTAAGAATTTTGGAAAATAAAGTAGACATCAAACCCATAAAAATGGAAATGAACAAGCTAATTGATTTGGATCGTGAGTGCAATAAAAGCGTCTTGAACATGTTATAATTATTGGTATAAAAAATATGAAAGATAGAGGACAAGCTAGCAATAGAAGAACTAAAAATCAAGTCACAAATAGAAACAACTTATATCATAGAATCAAGAAAATTGGGAAAGTTAATCAAGTATAAATATAGATTAATTCATGTTAGGGTAAGTTGTAGTGACCATAAATTTGGCATATTTAGTAAATCTCCAAGCTTAAAAGGGATAAATGAGGGTTTTATTCTATGTTGAATTAAGGAAGGAGGTTCAAAAGGTAAAGGGTGTGAAGGAAAATGAGTAACCATTAGAAATAGAAAAACTATTATTAGGGATAGAGACCAAAACGAGAGTAATAAATAGGAATTTAGAACCTTCTAGACCAATTTATGGAACTATCATGGATTTCCATGGTTGAAAGGTCTTATAATAAGTTGAATCCCAAGTAAAATTGATAGTAATTTTTAGTCGAAACTTGGGAGCATGGTGATCATTCTAACATCTCTCACATGGATTCATTTTATGGTTAATGTGGAACAAGAAATCCTCTTGTAGAGGGATTACAGAAATAGTTTGTTATATAAAAAATCATGTTTCTTCTCACACTCGGCTTCATAAGATAGACCCTCTCAATCAATATATTTGGATTGAAATATCCAACATTAACACTAGGAATATTTAAATCATAATTTATTATTTCGCAAGTCTAAAGAATCTGTCTTTTATAAGAAAAAAAATATAGATAAAAAATACTCTTATAATACCCTAGAACAAGATATACTTTGAGGGTTGAAGGTATTATTCTCTTATTAGAAGGCTTTAATTCTATAAGCACAACTAACTAAGCTATTCCTCTAAGCAATGATTCCAACCCTAATCCTCTTTGGTTATATAAGGAACCTATTTTAGCTAGTAAATACAAAAGAAACATTAAAAAACTAATAAAGAATTTATTTGGTACCAATTTAATTTAATAAGTTATGCCGTTTTCAAGACCTTATAATTTGCAATGACATAATTAAGTGGCAAAATTCCAACCAAATTACTTGTATCCGTGGGCATGGTAGTAGTGTTGTGGATTATGTGATATTCGATATCAGTGTTTCCCACAAAATTGTATTTTTTTAACTCTTAAATGACCATGAGCCTGACTCTGATCATAGGCCTTTAACCTTAAATCTAAAATTTTCCATGAAAAAAATTCACATGCAAGAGAATTGTGAGAATCAAAGGCACCTTTTCGACAAAAGTAAAATGGATCTCTTTTTAAAAGATTTAATCATTTGAATGGAAGGTGGTATCCACCCATGGTATTAAATGATGTAACTCAAGGAGGCACAAAAAGTATTATAAATAATAGGCTGGCCATTCAAAAGGACATTGAGTGTGCCACGATGTAGATGTAAAATGATTTTTCATTCCACTAGTAAATATTTGGGTGTTATCTTGTTCTTTATCTTTTATTTTCTCTGTCTTGAGGTGATATTTAGCCTCCTGTATCTCACAATCTAGATTAGCGGTATCATAGTGGGTTATGACTCCATGGCAACCAGGGTTTGAAGCAAATGTCAAATTTCCTTAGTGAGGTAGAGGTGTAGGAGAAGGGGGCTCTAGTATGGGGGAACCTTCGTCACTCCCTATGGTGTTGTAGATGAAACAGGAACTCGCCCCATCTATTGCACTAACAGAGATACAAGAACTATTGGGCCTACTTCAATTCCCTCCTTGAGATGGAATAGTGGGCATGGAACCATGCCCTTTGTGGTACCTCATAGTGTCCTTGCCTCTAGATTTTGATTTTAAATCGCTCCACCTGTTATCGAATCTGCATACCAGTATTAAATTCATATGATCATTGGATTGATGTGGCCTTTGCATCAACTATGGTTGCATGGAAGAAAACCTCCCATTACCATCATTGGTTGCGGCCTTTTTCAAGAAACCTATAAGCCAACTATTAGCATCAAATTTAAACACTATCAATAAAGATAGGTGTGGCTTTGACCATCCACATAAAAGAGCAGCCATGATGGCACTATCTGTAATGGAAAGGTGTTGAGAGTGCCAATAAATATGGAGAAAGTTAATATTGGCATTCATAAATGCACCAACATTGGACACTTCCTCAAATGTCCCAAAATGGGCATTGACGTCGCGACTTCTTGGTGGATCACTATCATCACTGATAACTCTACAAATGAGGATCAAGTATGCACCATCAAAGTCACTTAAATGAAGTGGCACACAAAGATACACCTTAATAGTCTTGATGATAAAAGATTTATACCGATTGTAAAGCTCATGATCAAATCATTTTGTGGAAAATCACTACCATGAAGATTCCACCATGGTGATGCACCTCGATTTCAAAAAGTGTGCACAAAGGGTGTTTTGAGGACTCCACCTGGAATGAAACATAGCCTTAGACTTGTGTATTCATTGTGATAGAAATGTGGAATATGATGTTGAATTTGTTCAAGAGTTGGAAACTAATTACGATACTTAGTCATGATACGAAAGTAGAAAGTGCAAAATCAAAATAGTCAGGAACATCTGTAGTGGTTGCAATGCCTTTTACTCCATTAGGAGCACCATAAAACATAGTTTAGACATTAGAGGGAAGTGGACTACATACCACATATGTCCCTTCAATGTATGGGCCAAGCCGAGATCCTTCATCCCTACCAACAAGTTATAAGGTATCAAACAACCACTAAAGAATTGACAAATATTCATCAAACTGTCAGCAACAATGGTGCACTCTCTTGGATGTAGGAAAGAAAATGTCTTTAATGCACAAGAAGAGCAGGTAAGCTAAGTAAGTACATCTAAGAACTCCTCCTTTCCAAGAGCTTAGGCAATCTTAGTGTCACGAATGATGATTTCATCATAAGTTTCCAAGATTGGTGCCAAAGCCCTCTTCTGACACAAAATTTTTAGTTGGAGAAGGATATTCTTCCATAAATGGCATCCAAGAAAATGTATGGGATAGAAAAACCATCTGTTTCAATGTACTTCAAATAAGTATTGGGCTTCACATTGGGAGTCACCTTAATAGGTCGCTTTGGACTCACATTTTTTTGCTTCTACTGGCACAAATTACGACTTTTAGAAGAAGCAGGTTTGGATGTGGAACCAATGACATCAACAACACCTTATCATTATAGGTGGATTCATCTATTGGCTTAGACTTTTCCACTGTTGAAATTGTCCACAATTTTAAACAATTATTTAGGAAACATTCAAGAAGGGAGTGGTCCACATTACAGCTATGAGCTCATCGAATATTGTCTAATTAGTTGTCAGGAAAAGTTGCTAGCGGATTGTGGTTTCATTTATTTATTGGAATTCCTCCCATCATGCATTAGTCTCTTGTATTTCTTTTGGAGGGAGTGTCATACAGAATTTTGCACAAGTTTAAGTTTTTTCATATAATACAACATCAATTACTTCACAGTACATAGTGTCACAACTTACATCATCAACATGTGTAGAAAATCTTGTAGATTCACAAGCTCATCTAATGTACTAAAGCACAGGACAAGAATCTACTTCTACTATCAACCAGTGGAAGCCAATAGATCGATGAAAACAATATGAACAAGAAGAAGATAAATCAATGGCACATAACACAAGATTTATCTAGGGAAAGCCATTGCTTAAAACCCCATTATCTTTATTGCATATATCAAAAATATGAGTGAAGATAGAAATCTTGTTCTCACTAGAACAATTCCACACAATTATGCTAAACTCTCTCAGCTCACAAGCTAGCTCAAGACAAATCCTTAGCCTATTCAGCAGCTCTCTAAGCCCCTAATCTCTTGCGTAATACCTAGGATGAATAGTTTGTATTTAAATGGAATTCATGCTTCCAAAACTCTGTAATCCCAACATAGGATCAATCTCTTATCCATGTATGATATTTACACTGTAGTAAATAATACAAATGATAGTACATTGTCCCTTCACTCTAGTCTCAACTGGGTCTTTCTCTGAATTGACATGCATGAGTTTCTCATGAGGGAATATTAAGTTAACTGGAGTAGCACTTATGGATGCACTAGTGCACCAACTGACTGATAGTCCTCTATTAGTTCCTCAAATAGTTTGGAACTAATTTAACTGAACTTAACTCAGTAAACAGAGTGATCTAATTTCCAAGTCAATTTAAACTCATACTAGACCCTAAAACTTAGGGAGAACATATACATGACTACAGAAAGACTTCCAACTCAAAAGTCCTAAGCTAATTAAGTTAATTAAAATTAATTAACTATTTACAAGTTGCTGTGAGAATAGAATTTGATTTTAATTCTTAGTTTAATTCAAGGAAAAAATAAACTAGAATTTCTTGTTACCATTTCTCAACACTCCCTCTCAACAAGAAACAGATTATTATTTACCCTGATCTTGTCTCTATGAAACTTGAATTTACATCTTGACAATGCCTTTGTCAAAATGTGAGCATCTTACTCCTCCATGGGAGTGTACTCTAACAATGTAATCTGCCTCAATACACAATCTCTGAGATGATGATATCAGATATCAATGTGCTTGGACCAATCATGACAAACTGGATTTTGAAAGAGTTTGATACAACTATGATTATCACAGTAAATCACAGTTGGATCCATCTGTTGACCAAACAAACCAACCACGATCTTCCTCATCCGGATGGCCTCACATGTTTCCTAACTCACAATCATGTATTATTCCTCTGTCGAACTGAGTGCAACTGATCTATGTTTCCTTTTGTACTAACAAATTATCGCTGACCCAATACTAAAGATCCCTCCTGATGTGCTCTTCTATTCGGATGGATTCCTTGCCCAATCTGCATCAGTGAAGCCTTAAAGCTTCACTCCCTCTGTCCATTTGTAACATAATCCATACTGAGAAGTTCCCCTGAGGTATCTCAACAGGTGCTTTGCCACCTTCCAATACATCTTGCTAGGCCTAACCATCGCTTAACTAAGCTGGTTAACTGCATAGCACATATCCAGTCGTGTGTTCACCAAATGCATGAGTGAACCCACAAGTTGTCTATAAATAATAGCTTCAACTACTTCCCCTAAAGTAGCATCCTCCTTCTTCCAGTTACCTGCTAGTGGAGTCTCCATGGGTTTGCTGCTCTCCATGCATAATCTCTTGAGACACAAACAACTCCCCATCTCTCTGCCATACCTCCATGCCAAGAAAGTAATGCATGAGCCCCATGTCCTTCATCTCAAACTCTCTTGCAAGGTCCTCCTTGCAAGACTTCATAAGATGATCATCACCTGTCAGTATGAGCTCATCAACATAAGTACAATGATGAAGAGTTTACCTTCCACCACTACGTGGTATAGGTTCACATTTGCTTCAATTTTCATGAATCCCAACCTAGTGAAGTAGTTATCTATCTTGGTGTGCTAAGCATAGGGTGCTTGCTTAGCCCATACAATGCTCTCTTGAGCCGACACACATGCAACTCATGGTCAAAGGTCTCAGAACCTTTAGGCTACTCTATGTACACCTCTTCCTCAGTCATGCCATTAAGTAAGGTTGTCTTTACATCCATCTGATGTATCCTCCAATCCATATGTGCTGATAGTGCCAATATAGATCTGATCGACAAGTACCTTGTAACAGGAACAAAGGTCTCATCATAGTCAATCCCCTCTACTTGTGAAATTCCATGGCCAAAAATCTGACCTTATGCTTCTCCACACTACCATTCGCATCTTGCTTTACCTTGTAAATCCAACATGAGCTCACTATTGACTTGTCCTCCGATCTTGGGACCACATCCCAAAAACTTTTACGAACTATGGAGCCATACTCCTCCACCATGGAATCAACCCAAACTAGCTGCTGCACTGCTTCCTTAAAGGAAGTTGTCTCTGTCACAACACATTCACCCATAAGAGCCATGTATCCAGTGTACCTCTCAGATGACCTCTTCTGCCTGTGCTGAGAAGTGGGTACTCCCACATTCTCTTGTGCATCATCCAACAATCTGTTAGCCTCTCTGGTGCGCTTTCTTCCCTCTTTGGAAGACTCTGCCTGAGTGGATGTCTCTACCCCTAGATCCTCTGCATGTTGTTGCTCCACATCAATTTGATGCTCCTCAACCATAGGAATAAAATATCCTCATCTGCATGTAGCTCAAGATCCCTCTCAAGGGAAACTCGCATGGCCTTCTCCTCATCGAATCTAACATTCCTTTGAACCACTTTCATCTTGTTGGTTGGAAAGTACACCCGATAGTTGTGAGGTGTGTCAGTGTACCCCACAAATATACCCAAATTTTTTGTAGGCTCAATCTTCTTCTGTGCATCTTTGGTCACATGGAAATATATGACCCAAAAATCCTAAAGTGACCAATATCTGGCCTCTTACTGGAATAAGCCTCCTCTAGTGTCTTCATCTCAAGTATCTGATGTGGACTATAGTTCTGAACATAAATTGTTGTGTTGCATGCCTCATCCCACAAGTGTAGTGGTAGGCCCTAATCATGCAACATCGCCCTTGTTGTCCCTACTATGATTTTGTTCTTCCTCTTGGCCAACCCATTCTGCTAAAGCTTATGGGGTGTCGTCAACTCCTTTTTAATCCCTTCTGCTGCACGAAATTCTTAAACTCGTTTAAAACATAGTCACCATCGTTATCACTTCATAGAGATTTAACCTTCATTCTCATCTCTTTCTCCACCAATGCTTTAAACTCACAAAACTTTGTGAAAGTTTGATCCTTTTTTTGCATGAAAAATATCCAACATTTATGAAAATAGTCATCAACAAATATAACATAATACCTGTGCTTGGCTGTGGATGCTGTCGAGAATGGTCCACACACATATGAATGGACTCGCTCTAGAATGGCCTCTACTCGACTATCTCTATCATGAAAGGAAGACTTGGTGTATTTTCCCAAAATACACCCCTTGCATGTATCAAATTTCTCTAGCGTACCTTTGCGAAGATTGGTAGAGATCTGTTGTAATATCTTCAAAGCCCCAAGATGCAATTGGCCCAATGACCTGCACCGCAACTCGCCAATGTCTTGGCTTTGCACCCTTTCTTCTTTTGTGCTCAAAGAAGCACACTCCTCTACCTCCAGCTTATAGAGATTCTTCACCCAAATCCTTATCTTCTTTTCTTGACCTGTGGCGATGTGTCAAAGGAACACCTTTCCTTTTGAGAAGATCACATCATAGCCTCTATCCTCAAGCATGGAAATGGATACCAAGTTCTTCTTCATCCCATGGACATACATAAAAATATTCAAGGTGAGTGGAGCAACATACTCCCTCTAAAAAGTAATGATGCCCAATCCAATAACACTATACTTCCTGTCATCACACATCTCGACATGCATCTGCAGATCTTTCTCCTCCAGGTCATTGAATAACTCTTTGTCGCTTGTCACGTGGAATGAATCTCCACTGTCTAAGTACCATACACCTCCTATCATTTATGACACCATGCATGCAATGAGGGAAAAGTTTCGAATTGAGAGGCCGAAGCCTCACCTGCCGCTCCTCCTGAGGACTTCTTAAGTGGACAATTTATAGCAAAATGGCCCAGCTCATGACAATGAAAGAACTTAACTTTTGTCATGTCTTTATTATTACCTCCACAATGAGAATCTGATTTGGAATGGGAAGCTTTCCCTTTCCCCTTCTTCTCCTTAATTTCTAAGGCACAATTCTCTTCATCATCAATCTTTGATGAAGAGCCATCCCTAGTGTTCCTCCTGATCTCCTCCTGCATCAAATACGACCATAGTCGTTCCCAATCCAACAGCTTCTCCCGACCATTGACAGAGTCATGATAACTATGACAAATCTTTGGGAGTCCTAGAAGAGAAATACTCACCATATCATCCTCGGAAACTATGATTCCAACACTTCCAAGTTCATCACGACACTGAGTGAACTTGGTCAAGTATTTTGGAATTGTCTCGCCTTTATCCATTTTGATTTTTCGAAGTTTGTCCTTCAGTGCCAATTTCCTTTGGTCATTATTGTTCTGATACAAGTCCGTCAATGTTTTCCACATAGCATACAAAGTTTCCTTGCCATGGAGACTCGAGACAATGTGGTCTCGAACTCCCTCAAGGATTATTTGCCTCGCCTTTGCCACACACTTCTTTCATTCAGCCAAATTATGTGCATCCAATGTTGTTGGCTTAGGAATTTCTTGATCAATGAATTACTTCAAGCCATTATCCTCTAGCACAGCCTCCATTCTATCCCTGCAGGCTATAAAATTTGAATTTCCTTCCAAGGCATACTCGAGCCGCAAACCATAGAATGCCATCTGCCGATCCTGAAGTATGTATTGCAAATTCAAATTTCACGTATAATCCAAAACTCAAAACTTCAAAATCTCCTCTAGTATATTGTTCTCAACTTCGATACCATGTAGAAAATCTTGTAGATTCACAAGCTCGTGCAATGTACTAAATCACAAGATAAGAATCTACTTCTACTATCATCCAGTGGAAGCCAATAGATCGATGAAAATAATATGAACAAGAATGAGATAAATCAATGGAACATAACACAAGATGTATCTGGGGAAAGCCACTACTCAAAACCTCGTTATCTGTATTTCATATATCATAAATATGAGTGAAGATGCAAAGCTTGTTCTCACTAGAACAATTCCGCACAAGTATGCTCAACTCTCTCAGGTCACAAGCTAGTTCAAGCCAAATCCTTAGCCTATTCAGTAGCTCTTGATGGGCCTCTAAATTAGACATAAATTAAGGCCCATGCCTCTAAATTAAACATCAATTAAGGCCTATGACCATCCTTCAGCACATTAAACCTATCTTTTTGCATTAGATAATTTATTTTTTACTTGTTCCCTACTACAGGAGGATCAATAATAAATAATAAATCAACAAGATATTATGGAATTATGGCACAGATTGTGGAACTCCAATGATTAAGAAAATCTAGGAATGTGTTCCACTAATCAAGGGATTTTGGCAGGGAAAGCTTCCTCCATTCATGGGGAATGATTTCTAATCATTTTTTATAAGTACCAAGTCGAATTTGCCTCTAGGGATAGATTTTTATTAGTGTTATTGTGGAGAGAGCTTGTATTTTTGCAGCTCCATTGTATTTTCTTTCAGGGATGTAATTCTATTGATGAAAATAATGAAGATTGGTGTCATGTTCAGTTTCTAAATCTTTTTCTCCTCCATAGGTCTCTTGTTTTCCTTGGGCTTGGCCATCACAGAAACCTCATAGCCCTTTTGTATCATTTTCTTCCCTTCTTTTCATTGCTTATTCACATGCATATCTAGTTTTTATTTCTTTCTATTTCTGCATTTAATATTAATGATTTCCTGTTGTAGGATTGAGTTAAATGGTTGATGTAAGTTCTTTTTGCAGGATCAAAAGCATTATTTCATCCTTGGAAAATCTTTGGAAGTTCATAATAATCATTGAGCTACTTGGATTAGTCTTCTTATTCCCAAATCTAGATTGTTGGACCTCCTTTTTAGCAAAGAACAATAAATTTATGCTATTTTTTAGAGCATTCTAACAAGATTCAATCAATTTGGTTCCACTTGCATTAGATCACAAGAACATTCTAGTTCATAACAAAAATTACCCCATTGCATTTTCACTTTATTTGGTTAGGCATTTTTTAAATTTACTAGCTCACTAGTTCTCGAATTTCTAGATTTTCGACTAGTAATGCTTTTTTATTTTTTTTGCATGGGTTAACTGAGGTCTTTTTGAGTGATTCCACTTGGAATAGGGAGCTAAGACATCCTAGTTAATAAAAAAATTTGTCCCATCCAATTTGGATTTGATTTTCTTAGTCATTAAACCCTTACCAATTTCATCATTTCACAAGGAAACTTCTCTAAGCTTTTTGAGAAAATCCATCCATCTCCCAACTTTGGTTTTGAGTTCTGAAGTGGTCCTAAACACTCCCTTGCCTCATTCCAGCCACTAGCCACCTTCCCTAAGCTTTCCATCACCTTAAACATCCATCCTTTTGCTCTTGACTATATCTTGTACATTTTCAGGGGATCCTGTAGGTTTTCCTGTAGTGGCCTATTTTGAGGCTGAATTGAGGGAAAACCTTTAGGAAGCCACACAAGGTAACCTAAGAGTTTCCCAAGCCTTCCAACCATCTACCATCATCTCCAAGCCATCTTCCACATCACCAAAAGCGATTAGCTTTCACACTCTCACATGAAAAAAGACAAAAATAAAAACAGATTTATTTTATTCATTTACATGCACATCAGTAGAAGGTTTGATGGTTTGAATCTGCATGCTTAGGACAATAGGATTGCATACATGTTAACTTAGCATTCTTTTGAAGCAAATCCTCTTAGAAGTTAGTTAGAAATGGTGTGTTTTAGCATTTGATTTCAGTCTCTTTCCTTTTACTTTCTTTCATGCAATAGGTTAAGGTTGCATTTTCGAACATTTCATTTTCTGTAATTAGTTTAGGATTTGACTTCAGTACATGCACTTCATTACATCATGACTACAAAGGAAGGACACATTATATGCTACACATATAGTGCCGATACCTCTTAAGTTTATATGAACTCCGGGTTGATAATTAAAGTCGGTAGCCTTGGGAGTTGCAACATTATTGTTGCAATACCGAGGCTCATCACTTTCTGACACCATTGCCGGGGAGGTGTCAAAGTATGCATTGTTTTCTTCCCTAGTTGATCAATTTTTTTTAATTTTTGCAAAAAAAAAAAATTTCATTAGGCATATTTAATTTCAAAAGTAGAAAATTGCATTGCATTATAGTTTTCATTCAATCATAAAAACTAAAACAAAAAATTCTCCAACACTAACCCACCCCCCCATTTGATCATGTGGTGCAGTAAGAGCCACATCACCATTCACTTTTGCAGGTAGAAGAAGAAGATGGAAAAGAATGTAGAAGAAATGGATGGAGATGATGAGGAAGATCCTCTCGTATTTCCCGTTCAAGATACCAATGGAAGTGTGCACATTAAGAACATCCCTCCATATTTTCTTCCAAAATTTCATGGTCTAAGGTTAGAGGATCCGGAAACCTTTCTCTTTGAATTTGAAATTGTTTGTAGATCTTATGGTTACTTATTAAAAACTCAAAAACTGATAATGTTTCCAACAACATTGAAGGATAAAGCTCTTAAATGGTTCATGAGTTTAGGGACTAATTCAATACGATCATGGAATGATATGTAAAAGATATTTATAGAAAAATATAAAGATCATGATCTTAACGAAGAAATCTTTAGAATGAGTCAAAAAGAAGATGAAAGCCTTGGGGATCTCATAGAGAGGTTCATGTATAATGTTAGAGGGCAAAACTACATTATTTAGGATCCAACACACTAAAAACCCTCTTACTTAGAGAAATTAGGGATGAATGGATTGATCTCCTTAATCTCATGAGTAGAGGTGATGTATATCAATTATCATTTGAGGAAATTTGTGAAACATGCAAACACATATCAAGAGGAAAAGAAAGAGTAGGTAAATAAGCATCAAGATCAGTCAATCAAGCTAAACTTGGAAATTTGTTTGATGATTTTAAAACATAAATTCTTAGCAATCTAAGAAAGCAAGTAGAAATGTTAAGAATGCAAGATTAAGGAAAAGAAAATGTTGATATTTGTGTTGCAGAATCACATGATTTTAAACATTGCCCATCATTACCAAGGTTGAAGGAAGTTTACCAAGAGGAAAATGGAGCAATTCAATTGCCAATGCAGCTAGGTTATGTAGCTCCAAGAGGACCATGGCAACCTATTAAGCCTGATATGATGCAAGAGCCTAATTCAAAATTTCAAGCTTATGCACATCCACCTCAAAGTAATTGGAACACATTCTTTCCTTGGCAACCTTGGCCATCTCAACCCCAAAACCAATATTGGCAACAAGGTTGGCAAGGAACTTATGGGAGCCATCCACAATATCCTCGGTATCTTCCTCAATATCCTCCATACTAAACTCCATGTTATCCTTACCATTCACCTCCACCACAACCACAACCCCGTCCACAACCATCTCAAATATACACTCCCACTCAACTACCTGTACCACCATTTCCAAACCCACACATTGAAGTAGCTCAGCCCACTTACAATGATGATGCACAACAATTCCAAACATCTCCTCTTGAGCTCAATGGTATTCACCCTGGCTCAGGAAGATTATTACAAAAAAGTGATTCTCTTGATGCCATTGAGGGACAACATGCAGAGAAAGAAGGTTTGAAAGAGAAGATCAAAGAATCATGGGTTGCACTGGATGAAGAGCAGACAATAAAATTAGAAATTGAGAAAGTTCCCTCATGGTTATCATCAATTCCTCCATGTATTCAAGAGAAAAATCGTCAAAAAGAGGAAGATTTGAAGGTCATGTTAGAAGCAGACATGAAGAATGATCTAGACAAGCAAGAAAACCAAGGACATCAAAGTTATATTGAGGTTTGGTTCTAGAAAATTAACGAGATGGAGCATCACTCTCTTCTTCAACTATGCTTGATCCTTCCAAGGTCAAATCATTTGGTCTCTGAAATCCAAGTACATGTCAAAGCATACATTTCAAGCCTATACGTCATTTTGTCTGTCATCTTGATGTGCACATGGCTCCATTGGAAATATTCTTATACTTGAAAGTGATTTTGTTTTTCAAGTTTGGTAGAGTAGAAAAAAAATGAAAAGTAAAAGAAAGAAATAAAATCTCATTTGAAAACCTCCTTGGAGGTGCCTCAGATTGGCTCATTGATTGAAAACCTCCATGAGGCAGCCAATGGGTTGGGAAAAAAAAAATAGAAAAAAGAAAAAGATCCTAGGTGAAAACCTCCTTTGAGGCGCCTAGGCAAACCTACTAGTTAAAAACCTCCTTGAGGCGGCTAGTAGGCCTAGAAGAAAAATAAATAAAAAATAAAAAATCTTTCCTCCATGTATATCTCTGAGGAATGCATGTACTCTCCAACATCTGTAAGCAATAAAAACAAGTTGGTACCAAAAGAAACATTGGTCAAACCTAGTAAAAAAAGTCAAATTTTGACTTTCTCCTCCTTTGCTCAAATGCTCCAACAAGGCCAAGGCCATGCCAATCCATCACCCTCATCTATTTTCACCATCCACCCATCACTCTCAAGCTTCTACCATTCAGTTTGCTTGCTGTCCTAAAAAACTACAGGATGCTCTGTTTTACTACAGGATATAAAAATACATAGAGAAGAAATTTGTTTTTTCCATAACTTGAAAACCATGCATCCATTTGCCAAAATGTTTCAGGGGGATATGCATATGGATAATGGTAACATGCTGAAGCAATTTCAGCAAATTCCAATGCACAGTTTTTGAGAAATCAACCTCCATCACCTACAACCATTTTTGCATTTTCTCGATATCCATGCATCCTTTTACAAATTTGTGTCATGGGGAGATGCATATGGATGATGGTAACATGCTCAAGCAGTAAATTATAGTGCACTATTTCCAAGAAATCGACCTCCATCACCTTTAGCCATTTTTAGTTTTTCTCGAGATTCGTACATCCATTGACCAATTTTGTTTTATGTGGAGGTGCATAATGATGATGGCAACATGCTCAGAAAGTTTCATGTCAATCCATTCTACTGTTTAGGAGATATGGACAAAACAAGTCGTTGTCTTGAAAACCTACAGGATACCCTAAGATCCTACAGGATACAGAACAACACCTATAGGATTGGCAATGATTAGTTTTAAAAGGGAAAAATACAGGTTAGATTCATCAAGCATTGTTAAGGAGTGAGGATTCATTAACACCCTCTTGTACTAGAGATATTCACAAGTCACAATTGGATGGGTTTCTTTGAAAAATTGAGGGGATATGATGATGAAGTAGCCAGAGATTTGTAGTCAGCTTTAGCATGGAGATCCAGAGGTCAAAGAAGCTCCCCCAGAGCTTAGCAGTAGCATTACGATCATCAGCATCACCATCCAACACCTGCACATCAACATCAACTCAGCAGCGGCATGCATGTCTCTCCAACAACCATCAGGTAGGTACATGTATGCAATATTCTTGACCTATTCTCTTGAGCATATTATAGTTAGAAATTTGTTGTCAATGCATGAGATATGAGGTTTTATAAGCTAAGGATGGGTCAGCAGTCTCAGCCGCCTTCAACTAGTTAATTGTAGCTCACTCCTTCACTCATGCAATGTTGAAAAGTCAAATTATGAAGGGTGATGATTTCAAGGAATGAGGACAATAGTTAAAAGAAGAAATTTTTGCAAAGGCCAATTCACCACAACACTCCAAGCCCTCCATCCACTTCATATTCACTATCTATTCATCATTCATCCATCCCATTTCATTCTTGAAAAAAAAACAATTAGAGCATCCTCTCCATGTTCACAAACCTACACTACTCCCTTTGATCCCTAGCATCATCATCCAATCCCTCTTCATCATTTCTCATCACTCCCATATAGTTAGAAGACCCTAAAAGAGGAGGAACGAATACTACAGGAAGGAAGAATGTTTCTACAAGAAGGAAGAAATGAACAAATTATGCTAAACCCCAAGATGGCAGAGCTTAAGAGAGACATAATCAAAACAAAGAACTCCAAGGTGATTAGGCAGTCATCTAGGCCACAAGAGAGAAGAAGAAGGCAAAAAAAGGAAATGAGGCATTCACCATCAAAACAAAACTCAAACTACAGTGATGAAAAGATGTTTTCCAAGAGGTCTCCAATCTCATAGCTTTTATCCAAGGCCTAAAAATGTGAAAAAGACATGAGAGTCAAGTTGAGGGCCTCTCCTAAGCTCAAACTATCACTTATGCTAAAATAGGGTTTCCTGTAGGTTTCCTGTAGTTTTGACAAGAATTACTATAGGATGTCCTAGTTCTCATCTAAATGAATTTTGAAGGTGTTAGAGGTGTCCAAATTGCGGAACAAGGTAGCTGAAGGTTGATAAGGGTGTGGAAGACCTTGCCAAACTGAAAAATATTCAAGAACCCATCTTGAATAAGGGGAAGAAGGAAAGCTAATGGTCTCAAGAAACAATGATTTTTCTTTTCACAAATATGTTTTTGGGCTTGTCCTTGCAGAACTTACAGCCAAGATTCTTAATGGACAAGAGAGAGGCCACTAGGGCCATGAATGAGGAACAATGAGGTCACTAAGTTGCTCAAAGGATGAGCAAAACTTTCAGCTCTCCAAGCCCCTAATCTCTTACATAATTATTAGGATGAATAGCCCGTATTTAAAGGGAATTCATGCTTCGAAAACTGCACAATCCGAACATAGGATCAATCTCGGACGCATGCATGATATTTACACTGCAATAAATAATACAACTGATAGTACACTGTCCCTGCACTCTAGTCTCAACTAGGCCTTTCTCTAAACTAACATGCATGAGTTTCTCATGAGGGAATATTCAGTTAATTGGAGTAGCACTTGTGGATGCGTTAGTGCACCAATTGATTGTTATTCCTTTATTAGTTCCTCAAACAGTTTGAAACTAATTTAACTTAACTTAACTCAATAAACTGAGTGATCTAATTTCCAACTCAATTTAAACTCATACTGGACCCCTAAAACTTAGGGAGAACATATACATGACTACAGAAAGACTTACAACTCGAAGTTCATAAGCTAATTAAGTTAATTAAACTTAATTAACTATTTACAAGTTTCTATTAGAATAGAATTTGATTTTAATTCTCAGTTTAATTCAAGGAAAAATTAAAATGGAATTTCTTGTTGCCATTTCTCAACAACATGCTCTACCCATGTCACCTTTGCATATCCAGAGGTGAACTATCTCATTTTTTGGGCCATTCACTGTCAATATCATAGTTGGCCCACAAGCATTACATGGTGATTCTATCCTTGAACTTTCATTCACGTCTATTATGGGTTAATAGAACAAAAACCTTGTCTTCATCAACACTTGATGCATTGTAATCATCATGGTTATGGGTCATCTACAAACCCAAAGTTATGGGTCAGCCAAAAAAACCCTTCTCTAATATTTCCATCACCAAATCATTTCTGGGTCATCTACAAACCCATGGTTATGGCTCAACCACATAAATTTTTTTTCTTTGTTGGCACTTGGCACATTGTAATCACTTGGTTATGGGTCATTTGCAAACCCACATTTATGGGTTAACCACACAAAACCCTTGTCTTCAATGGAACTTGGTTATAGGTCATCCAAAAACCCATGGTTATGGGTTAACTACACAAAACCCTTCTCTTTAGTGGAACTTGGCACATTGTAATCATGATGGTTAAGGGTCATCCATAAACCCATGGTTATGGGTTAACCACACAAAACCATTCTCTTCATTGGCTCATATATTCTTCATCAAGGCAACTAGCTCACCAAAAGCCACATTCAATATAAGATTCTAATGAGGGAAATTGATGTAATGGAGACCATTTCTTCCTAAGGGCGAAGAATTGATCTAAATAGAAAGTGGTATCCTCCCATGGTGTTTACCCATGGTATTAAATGATATAACTCAAGGAGGCATCTATAATACTATAAATAATGGGCCTCACCTTTCAAAAGGACACTGAGTGTTCCATAATGTGTATGTGAAATGTTTTCCCATTTGGGTGTTATCTTGTTCTCTGTATTTTATTTTTTGCCTTGTGGTAATATTTAGCCTCCTTCCTGTCACGATATGGATCATTTAAATAGGTATTTACCCCTCTTAACTTATAATATGATATAGATTAGATTAATATATTATTTTTCATCCATATTGATTCTTTCATAGTGGAAAAGGACGATAATTCATCTCATAGGACCATTTTTACTAGTGGGTCCCTTTTTGGAAAATTGGGATCTGAAACCTTCTAAAAGTAGTTTGAGGAATCAAATGGTGTTTTTTGGGGTAAAACTCTTCCTCGTAAGCATATCACCCCCAACATTATTTTACACAAAAATATATTTCCAATCATGCAAGAATCGCTCTGAATGGAGTTTGTATGCAAAATTTATGCTACCCAGAAGTTGACCTTTCTATTTTGACCACCATGATTCGAGAGGATCCCATGTCAACCCCTTTGATTAATGCAAAAGGGGCTAGACAAATAATCATGATGGAGAAGACTCTAGAGGAGTCTATACTGTAACTCTAGTTAAGAGTTAAAGGAGTTAAACTTAACAACTAGTAAGCTATTATGTCATGTCATAATCAGGGCACTGGGAGGAAAAGTAGTTACATTCTATTCAAGTGAATTTTGTTCCATAGATGAGAATAGTAGATGAGAGTGGATAGATAAAGGTTGAAAAGAGAGGATTTGTCCACAATAGCATCCCACAGGCCATATGTCACTCCTTTTTACTTGCATCCATTTCCATTCAAAGAAAGAGAGAGTAGAGAAGCCTCACCTTGTAGAACGGTTTTCTTTCAAAAAGTTTCCCAAATTAGATGTTGTATTATTATGGTTGTGAGTGATTGAATTTGTGTATGTTCTCTATTTTCTACATTTTATTTATTGCATGCATGAAAACAATAATGTAATAAATCTAGAAAGTATAAGGAAATATAATCTCCATAGAGTAGATTTTGTATTTTAAAAATAATTTTGTCAAATTTATTATGATGAATAGTATAATCCACATTAGTTTACATATCAGATAGGTAACATATTTGGTCTCTTTGGGTATATTGTGGGGAGTTTCAAGGGAAAAGTGTACAAGAGTAGAACACAAAATCTAGAAAGATGGTCATAATGTTAGGTATCTCCCCAAATTACCTGGTCACAATCCTCAAATATCTAACAGGTCTACATAGCCATTGTCATAAGCAAGTGGGTCAAAGTAGAAGAAGAACCTGGAAGCATCCAAGGAGGGGAAGAAGAAGTGGAAAGCAGGAAAAGACATAAAGAAAATAACACATGGGCTTCATGTAGATTTTAACCTTGTACAGAAATTACCTGCATATGAATTCTAAAACGTAGAAAATAAACAATGCGAGAGCATAACACATAAAACACATATACACAGAGATTTCCCCTGGATCCCAAAACCAGGACTACCAGCTTGATTTTTCATTATGTTCCTTTCAATGTTATAATACATATTTATACATGCCGATGCACCATGGACCAAAAACCATTGCGTCCAAAAAACATGTGCGAAAATCATGCACAAAACCATAGGTGGGTCCTCCCAACCTAACATAAGGTCCAAAACCAAAATTTTCTAGGGCGCTGCCCCGAACCCTATAAAGTGGGGTTATGGGTACACCTCAAACCCCCTGTGACTGCCCCCCGCGCTACACAATTGGCGCAACGAAGGGGGGCTCCTCTCCCCCCAACCCCTCGGTTAACTACGTGGGCTAGTCATGGAAAGAATATAACATAACCCAACATTCTCCCACTTGTTTTTTTCTTTCCACAGGGGGCCACAAGAGAGCTTAGTCATTTTTCCAGCCCTAAAACACCCATTGTCTCTCTACACCAAGAGAACCTCTCAGAGCTCACAGATTTTGTCAATGCATCTGCAGTATTCTTTAAAGTGTCCACCATTACCAGCAACACCTTTTTGTCTTCTATCATATCCCTCACAAAGTGATACTGAACATCAATGTTCTTTGTCTTTGAATGATATGCGGGGTTCTTTAGCAAGAAAATTTCATTTTGGCTGTCACAGTCTATCCTTATAGCTCCCTATACTAACCCCATACTTGAACACAATCTCTGCAACCAAACTATGTTATGAAACCAGCTCACAAAAAGATAGAAAAGAGAGATCCACGCCTTAGAATTCAGCCTCTTCGAGGGGGCAACCTCCTTTACATTACATAAATGAGCAATTCTTGGATGATACAAATGAAAATACCTCCTTTCTATATATAGGAGTTTAAGGGGTCATAACATAACCAGAGCCGACATAACAATAATAATGTAAGGGCACAATAATAACAATAGTGGGCTTCTATGGGGCACAATAGTAACAATATGGGCACTACATGGTTACATCAATATAATAAGTGGGTTGTACTAATAATAATAAGGGGTTACACTAGTAGTATAGGGGCCTAACATGCCCCTCTCCTTCAAAAAGCATTGTCCTCAACGCTTGAGTAGTTCTTTATGCTTCTGTATAAAATTCTTGTCCTCCCATGTGGAATCTTCAGTGGGTAAGTTCTTCCACTTGATGAGATACTCTAAAATTGATCGATTTCGTAGCTGTCGGGCTCTTGTTTCTGTGATTGCTCCAGGTTCCAATATGATTTTTCCTTCCTCTTCAATTTCTGGTAATATTGTTTGAATTGGGATCTTTGGCAACTTTTGAATAAGTGGCCATACTTCTTCGTCCTTCTTCCATTCATCCCTTGCTTCGTTTATCTAATCTAGTTGGATAATAGAAATAGCACAAAACAATGCTTCCACATCCTCATCCTTGAAGAGTCTTCCCATTCGGTAAGGTTGCCATTTTTTAAGTGCATGTAGTATTGCCAACATTTCCTTCTCATAAATAGATTGCTTGAGATGTAGCAGTAAAAATACCCAATCACCTACATCAAAACAATTTTCACTACGATGTTGATCTACCTGTTGTTTCGTTTGATTTTGCACCGAAGTGGCGTTATCCTTTAAAATTTGGAGAACTTGTTGTTGATGCTCAATGTGATCTTTCATTGCTTAAACCTTTTTCTTCTTGATATGTCCTTCTATCTCTAGAGTTTGAGGAGTGTTAATTTCTTCCAATCCTTTACAAGATATGGTCGGATTCATTTCTTTATGCTCGATGTGATCTTTCACTTTTTGAACATTTTTATTCTTGATATGTCCTTCTATCTTAATAGTTTGAGGAGTGGTAATTTCGACCAATGAATTACAAGATATGGTTGGATTCATTTCTTCTTTCTCGATGTGATCTTTGACTTCTTGCACCTTTTTCTTCTTGATATGTCCTTCTATCTTGAGAGTTTGAGGAGTGGTAATTCTTGTCAATGCTTTACAAGATCTGGTCTGATTCATTTCTTCTTTCTCTGGGGTGGGGTCCTGGCGTATATCTTCTTCTTTTGATGTTTCTTGATCCTTTTCTTCCTCCTCTTCATATTCTATGTAAAATAATTTCTTCTCAGCACACTTATGACCTTTAGTGCATTTGCTATCACAATTGTAACAAAGCCCTTTTTCTCTTTTTTCTTCCAATTGTTGTGGTGTAACCCTTGTAGGTTGTGGAAGGCTAGGAGAAACAACACTTCCATCTTTATAGTTGTGAGGGGTATGCTTCCTGGTTTCCATAATTTTGCTTTCCACTATGTCACAAAGCCCTTTTACTCTTTCCAATTGCTGTGGTGTTGCTCTAAAGAAGGTGTTTCTCTTTGTATCCTCATAATGTGCTATCATTTCCTCCATGAAAATTGACCACGTAACAAGTTGTTTATGAGAACAAAGCCCTTCATACCATAAAAATTGATCCGGTTCTAAATATGAAGATGCAATACATACCTTTTGTAACAGTGGTACACCATGTAGATCAAAATATTGCTCCATCTGAAGTATCCAATTTACCGGATCCTTGCCATCAAACTTCCTCATCTTGCTTTTTCTTGATTTTAAGAGCTCGATCTTGAAATGACTGTAACTCTATACTTTCGGATCTTTAAGTTCTGAAATTGTGACCTGTAGTAGCCCTCTATGTCCTCTTTCCAATGCCACCAGTCTGATCCAAATTGGATTCTCCAAGGAAGAGTTATGCGAAATCTGCCACAATGACTTGATTATAGACTAGTTCAGTAGAGCGAACTTGTACGTCGTGCCACGAGTCACTGTTTCGTCTTTTGGCTCTGAAAAATAAATAAAAGAAACTACAGTCCGTGCTCTTTATGTACTCTTACGAAATTTCAATCCAACGCTAAGAAAGAAAGTTATGATGATTTTCCCCAGGTCACCTGTTTGGAATGTATTTCAGGAGTCTACAAAAAGACCAACTTCCTCTGATCATATCTCCACATATATAGTGCGAAAATCTTTGAAATTCAGATCCGAGATTCAGCGCGATTTCTCCTCAAATGGGGTTTTTTTTAGCTTCTGAAACGTCGCAGAAAAAAATTTATAGTGAAAATTCCACAATGACCTATTTGGAGCAGCGAAACCCTAGAATCCAAAGCTCTGATACCAAATGTTATGAAACCAGCTCACAAAAAGATAGAAAAGAGAGATCCACGCCTTAGAATTCAGCCTCTTCGAGGGGGAAACCTCCTTTACATTACATAAATGAGCAATTCTTGAATGATACAAATGAAAAGACCTCCTTTCTATATATAGGAGTTTAAGGGGTCATAACATAACCAGAGCCGACATAACAATAATAATGTAAGGGCACAATAATAACAATAGTGGGCTTCTATGGGGCACAATAGTAACAATATGGGCACTACATGGGTACATCAATATAATAAGTGGGTTGTACTAATAACTAGCATTTGCACCAGATGTTGCAAAGGAAACACCATAAGGCATAAAGTGCAGAAATCCATTATCCATGTAGTGTGTGCATTATTCAAGAAGGTGGATCTCTCTAAATTTGTTGCAAACATTTATGTTGTTGCATTGGTAATTTATTTAGAATCTACTACTACCTCCTCTTCTTGGAATATAATTGTAGATATGGGTCTCCTGATCTCTTGCAAACATTCTAATATGATGATTGTTATAGCTATGCATCCCATGAATACTATGAAGATTTTAACGCAAACCCCAAAGCATAATGAACAAAATTGATTTGGCTATGAATTTTTCCAACCTTCAGTCCTCCTCTGATTGTGAACTCTAAGCCACATTTCAAGTTTAGCAAAGCAAACCCCAAAGCATAATGAACAAAATTGATGCGGCTATGAATTTTTCCAACCTTTAGTCCTCATCTGATTTTGAACTTTGGCAAGAGACCTTTTAATAGTAGGCTAAAAGATTATTTTAAATGTCTTACAAGTCACAAGTGGGACAGGGGACTAGTTCATTATGGTATATGGGATCCAGAGAATTATCAAAATGGATTTACAATGCGGAGAAAAGATTTGCAAGAAGCTTGAAGCTTGAATTCAATGCCGAGGCCACATCATGTAAGAGTAAGAAAGATATGTAATTGACGAGTTTAATATAATAGCCGATGAGGGGAGGTTCCCCTAGTTAACTTATGACACCAAATCAAGAGGTGAATTTACACATTGTACTTCTAGTTCCTTGAAAAGCTTGTATGAAGATGAGATTGATGCATGCTTAGGTTATTTTTACTTCTCAACTCTGTATGTGGAATTGGGTTTTCTAGCTTTGAATAATGAGGCAAGGGAAGTTTTCATGAATTGTAGATTGTAGGTTATTTTAGGAATAAAGACATTTCTGATTGAGAAATGACTGTGTTATGTTTGATTTAATTACACATCATTGAGACTTTACTAAAACATCCAATAATATTAACATTTATTAGAATTATGATGATTTGCCTTATTTTGGAGTGACTCCAAAATGCTACACCTGATCATTGTTCACAGTGTATTGGACCATAGTCTTTGATAAAATTGCTTTACAACTCATGCAACTGCTACTGCCTCTTTAATTCTTTTCATTTGCAAATTGCACCATTTAAGCTCAGCCATATTCTAGTGATGGAACATATAAATTTTACTGTACAATCCTCCATGCTACCATCTCTGAATCCTACAGGAACTGAGCAAGGCTCCCCACACCCGAAAATCAATTTTCAAGGGAATAATTTTAATAACAGCATGTGCATCATCCAGTTGCCCTGCACGGACAAGAAGATCAACCATATAGGCATAATGATATAGCCCAAGTGTGATACAATAAGAACAAACTGGCAATATCATTTCAGCTAAATTTGGTGAGCTCAGAGGTGTGTTTTCCTCTCAAGCCCAATTATTCATGCTCTAGAATCTGAATTGGGCAAAATTTATTGATCCAATGTTGTAAAGTTGATGATCGTTGAGAAAAGATCCATGAACATAAGAACAAACTTCATGATTTGATGGGACCAAAATCCACATAGTCCAAGTAACCTATCTGTCATTCAAAAAGGATTTTTTTTCAGATAACTGAACATTGTCCAAGTAAACTTATCATTATCATTCAAGAAGATTTTTTAGAGAAGGGAAAGTGCTGCAAAACAAGTAATTCCTTTTCAAGCCATTATAAATATGTCTATCCAGAACAGTTGGTTAATCATGTTTTTTTTTTTTTTTTAAATTCTGATCACACAAACACAAATAAACCATGTAAGAGCTTCTGCAGTGATATCTAAGATGCAGAAGAAGACCAGACATATTATAAACACCGCACATTTTTGAAATTTTAGCAAACAGGAAGAGTTATAAAGTTTTTCTTCATGACAGGATATATTATTCTGTACATAGAAGGTACATCAAAAGTTAATTCAAAAGTCAAAGTACAAATTTGACTATAAGAGTAGTTCTTCAGTCAAGTAGTGGAAATTGGCTAGCTTTGAGGCAAAAACCGTGCAGACAATGTGTGCTAGGCATGCTTTTGAAACTTTTGAAAGCCAAGTTTTAACACAAAATGTAGATTTTCTTTCCAATGACAATAATCTGCACCATTCTTCTGCACTACACACCCTTTTTTCCATCAACAACTTCGACAAGATGAACTACTAAAGCATAGTAACTGCATACTGCCATGTTTTCAAGTTTGACTATTTACATCTATGTACACCCAATGCGGAATGGCATAATTTTATAGCACAAGGATTTTGGATAACTAAACTGCAATAGAAAAACAAGAAAGTACCTTCTCTCAAGAACACAGTCTCCTGTCAAGGGAAGTCACTTGGAAAGGGATCACTCACATTTGCATACAGAAGGAAAAGCATGAAAATAAAATGTTGTACAACAAATGGCCATAATTGATGGATAAAGTTTGCACAGTGCCTAGGAGGCCCATCTCAAGGAGTATCAAGAATCAGATGATCCAATGGTAGCCATGTCATAAACTTGAAAGGGATCTGTTTCAACACCATAGTCCATCAAAGGTCTGTCTTCCAGTTGATCATCATGGTCATACACAAAATCAGGAATCTCAATCTGTCCCTTCCTAATGTAATCCCAGATAAATTCTAGATGATTTACATACTTCAGTTTCCAGTATAAACTGCATAACACATCAAAAACTGCATGAGCACATCTGCAACAATTAGTTCTAATGAATTATTTGAATCAAAATGCAAACTCAGCTTAATACTCACCCTGCACTCAAGAAGAAACAGCCAAGGGTTGCAAAAAATAGTCTTGACTGAAGCCCTTGATGTAGGAAATACACCACCTGAAGACATTCCTTAAAAGCCGGAGGAAGTTCTTCATAGGTCAACCATAAAGTAGACACGCCGGGGTAGTTTTCACTCCTTTGAACAGAGGTATGAATGTAAACAAGACAGTAAGGCCCTTCAGGTATTTCATTTGAGATCTTATCGTAAACATAATTCTGTAGCCTTTGTCCACTGATAAGAGGAGCTGCAGACATAAATATAAACTTCATCTCTTAGTGGAAGGCGTGGATAATCTGAAAAGGGAGATATATGGTAGAGTCCAAATTTTTATTGCTGATTTATTTAACATGCTTCAAAAACAATACATAGTTCATATAAACGGAAAACATCCCAATCTGAAATGAATTGAAATAGCAAACATGGAATGGCAATAGGTTCAATGGAGCAATCAGTTAACAGATAGAACTCAACCACTAACAATCCACTTTGGAAACAAACCACCTTAACGCAATAAACTAATTCGACTGAATTTTTAATGTGCCAACCAATTGGTAAAAAACATTGAGCTACAAGAGGTGCCATTACCAGACAACTTAATAAAATTATCAAACACAACAATCCTTTTGTAGTATCGATTCATAACCATAAAAACTAAAACCTTAAAAGTCTACTCTAGCAGTTTCAAGATGGTTCAGGGGTCACTACAATATAGTTGTATCCTTGTGGTAAAATGGAAAATCGAATTGTTCATCGATTTCAAGATGGCTCAAGGGTCACTATGTTGGAAATAATACTGAGAGGGGGGGTGAATCAGTATTATCAAGTCAAAAATTCCCTTTTTCAAATCCGGATAATATACGCTACTTCAATTAATTAAACCCGCATATACACGCAACTATGTAGAAGGAAACCCGCGTATACAATGCAAACTTATAATTTACTTTATCTTTCAGATGTTGATTGTTAATCTGTGTATCAAAATTAAATAACCAGTAACCAGAAATAGTAAAATAGAGCAGAAGACAATCACACACAAGAACACAAGATATAAGGTGGAAACCCAATGTGGGTGAAAACCACCTGTTGTAATTCGTCTCTATCTTCTTTTAATTAGAAACTTCCTTTTACAATGTACTGGTGCAGTCCTTTACCAGTACGCAGGCTGCAACCTACAGAGAGCTACAACCCTCTCTCATTCTCCAGCTTCTCCTGGAAGGGAGCTACAACCCCCTTAGCTCTTGCACTAGCCAAGATACTAGTACGTAGGTGCTGGCCTACAGAAGGCTACAACCTTCTCTTTCTTCCAGGGACCACGTTTCATCAATTTTCAGACTGGATCCATGAACATCAATCAATCATCAAGGATTTCTGCATCAAGCAATCTCCTTTTCACCAATTAGAACTGACTCAAGATAAACACTTCTCTGAAAGTTGTACCCAGAACACAGTAACTGTAACCACACACCAATTCTGAACCCTAACCACTACAACAATAAACAGAAACAGCTAGAGCATAAATTAAGAGATGTACGCTACTTCACTTTTCAGAAACATGCGTGTATACGCGTCTATATCAAAGCCAACCTACGTATATGCTTCTTTACTTTACCAAAACAACGTGTATACGCGCCTTCGCTTCATTGAACCTGCGTATAGGTCTATAAAGGATAATTCACTCTTTAAAAAATTCAGACACTGATTAGCCCAGAGTATCAGATTTATAGATCAAGCATGCGCCACATATAACAGATCAAAATCATACAAAGATACTATCATTCAAGCCTCAAGATTATGACCCATCAATAGAACTTATCTTTCTCTTTGCACTAAGGTTCCTCCTTCATTCAGATCCAGATCTGCACCATAACCCTAATCACCAATATTTCAGATCTAGCACTTATTAGATATTCAATTAATTCAGATGATACTTTGCCAAATGATCTCCTTCCTCTTTTATAGTCTTAGGCCTTTCACAATACCACGGTCCAAAACCATAATAAAACAATACCTTGGACCCAATACTTGGGGTCAACACTTCTGACGAGATACCATGGTCCAAAACCATAGGTTCAAATACCAAGGACTAACTACCACAGACCAAAAGTAAGTTCTCCAACATATACGCGCTTTTCCTTGCATGAAAGTGCGTGTATACACATACGTGCCTTTGTAACGTCTAACCCGCGTGTATACGCGCCTTTGTCTAGGTGAACCTACGTATATATCTTTTTCTTCATTCTGAAAGCCTGAACTGAGATCTGAACCTGAGATCTATCACCAAAGAGAGTTGCCATCAAGGACAACACCTGTGCCATAGCTCCAAACTTGTGCCATAATGCCAAAAATCTCCCCCTTTGGACTTGATGGCAACCCCAAGATTCTCAAAGTCATTCTCCCCCTTTGTCATCAAGGGCAAAGGGTTGTGCTCCCCCTGAGTACATGCTGAAATCTCTGTCCTGCTGTGCTGACCATGCTCCCCTTGACTGTAGGCAAGATCTGCAAAAAAGATGTTCTTCAAGAAGAACGATGACTTATACATCATAAAAGACCTTCCTATCACCAAAAGATTTAATACATACATCCATCACCCAACCAAGTGGGGATACATCAGAAATTTACAAATGACAACCAAGTAGATTACATCTTCATCCCAGGCATAGTGGGGAAACCAAAATAGGCCGTTACATGACCTTGACACCTTAAAAGAGATACATGACATAGAGACAAAATAACTAGAGCAAGACTTATTAAAGTCACCAATAACTGATATCAGCATCATTTTTCAATCACCATTCAGATCAGCAACCAAGATTTCCTTCTGTTCTCCTTTTGCCTTTGTTCCATCAGCTTAGAACCAAAAGCTTCTAAGATAATGCCAACAATGCATCATTAGAAGTTTATCTGCTCCCCCTGAACCTGTGCCGGATGGTTTCTGTCAGACCCATATCAGAATATCTTCAACTAGAGCCTGTCCCTACTGATATCCATCAAACCTCCATATACGCGACTGTCTCTGCACAAACTGGCGTATGTACGTGGATCCTCCTCAGACAACTCGCGTACACCCATTTTTCTCTGAAACAGACAAGATTTAACAGCAAGATGATGCATCAACTCCTCCTAGTTTCTGTTTGAGGTATTCAAAGGTTTCCCGGGGCAGTGGTTTAGTGAGAATATCAACAACTTGTTCCTTAGAAGGAACATACTCCAATTTGACCTTTTGTTCCAACACTTGTTCCCGGAGAAAGTGATACTTGATCGGTATGTGCTTGGTCTTTGAATGCATGACTGGGTTATTTGAAATGTTGATTGCACTTGTATTATCACATAAGATGGAGATAGGTGGTGTACAAGTGATTTGAAAATCTTGCAAGGTCTACATTATCCAAAGGAGTTGAGTGCAGCAAGATGCAGCAGCCACATATTCCGCTTCAGCTGTAGATAAAGCAATCGAACTCTGTTTCTTGCTGAACCAAGATACTAATCTGGAACCCATAAAGAATGCACCACCACTTGTGCTCTTCCTGTCATCCACACTTCCGGCCCAATCTGCATTTGTATAAGCATGAAGTGTGAGATTTGTATCTCTAGGATACCATAAGCCATAGTTTTGAGTTCCTTGAAGGTACTTGAAGATTCTCTTAACTGCCTGAAGATGAGTTTCCTTAGGATTTGCTTGAAATATTCCAACTATTCCCACTGCATGCATGATGTCTGGTCGGGTACCTGTCAAATAAAGTAGACTTCCAATCATAGATCTATAGGTTGGTTGATGCACTGCTGCTGATTCATCATTTTCACTGAGGCTGCATCCTGTAACCATGGGGGTACATACTGGTTTTGCATCTTCCATGCCATATTTCTTCAAGATCTGTTTGAGATACTTGGTTTGAGACAAAAAGATACCGCCTTCATTTTGTTGGATTTGTAGACTAAGAAAATATGTTAGCTCTCCAAGTAATGACATTTCAAATTCTTTCTGCATCACCAAGGCAAAGTTTTGACTCATAGTTTCTTCATTGCTGCCAAAGATAATATCATCTACATACACAACAAGAATTAGCAATTTGTCATTTTCAATTTTTATATAAAGATTGCTATCTGTTGATCCCTTTGAAAAGCCTTGTTGATGAAGATATTTGTCCAAACGATAGTACCAAGCCCTTGGAGCCTGTTTAAGACCATAAAGAGCCTTTTTTAGTTTACATACAAGATTTGGATCATTCCCAAGAATGAAACCATCTGGTTGCTCAATGTACACCTCTTCTTCCAAGTCTCCATTCATAAAGGTTGATTTCACGTCCATTTGAAATACTTTGAACTTCTGAAATCTTGAGAGAGAAAGAAACATTCGGATGGCCTCAAGTCTAGCAACAGGAGCAAAAGTTTCTTCAAAGTTTATTCCTTCTTGTTGAGCATACCCTTTACAAACAAGTCTGGCCTTGTTTATAATCACTTCCCCATTTTCATTCATCTTGTTTTTAAAGATCCATTTTGTCCCTATGACATTCTTATCTGTTGGTCTAGGAACCAGCTCCCAAATGTTATTTTTTTCGATCTGCTCAAGTTCTTCATCCATTACCTTGACCCAACATTCATCCTTGCATGCTTATTTTACATTTTGTGGTTCAGTGGAGGAGAGCAATGCCAAATAGCTTGAGGCTTCTGCAATTGTTCTTCTTGTTTGTATACCTGCCTCTTTCTGCCCCAAAATTTGAGATTCTGGATTATTCTTCTGAACGTACCTGGATGGAGTCTTCTCTTCTATCCTTATCTGTTCCTCTGGTGCCTCTTGAGGTTCTTCTTCATCATCAGTCTGATTTGAAGGATGGTATTCATCCTCTTTGATATTTTCATAATTTACTTGCCTAGGTATGTTTCCTTCTTCATCAACCACAACATCAATGCTGTCAACTATTCTTCCAAGTCTTTTGTTGTAACACTTGTATGCTTTGCTGTGAGGAGAATAACCAAGGAGAATGCCTTCATTTGCTATAGGTTCAAACTTGCCAAGATGTTCATCATCATTCTTAATATAGCATTTGCTTCCAAAGATTTTGAAATGTTTTACTGAAGGAGTCTCACCATACCAGAGCTCATGAGGAGTTTGAGTGTTGTTTACCCGGACATTTGTTTTTTTGAGAATAACAACTGCAGCAAATGCAGCTTCACCCCAGAAGGTTGCGGGAGTTCCAGACTCATCAAGCATAGCACAAGCCATTTGTTGAATTGTTCTGTTAATCCTTTCCACTACTCCATTTTGCTGAGGAGTCCTAGCTGTAGAGAATTCCCTTCTTATTCCATGTTCTTCACAAAAATCAAAAAATTCATTTGAGGTAAACTCCCCACCTCTATCAGACCTGAGGCACTTGATTTTGTGATCTGATTCGTTTTCAACCAAGGCTTTGAAAGATTTGAATTTTTCGAAGGCTTCGTCTTTGTGCTTCATAAGTCCTATCCAAACCATCCTGGAGAAGTCGTCAATGAATAATATAAAGTATTCTTCTCCCCGAGGTGACCTTTTCCTAGATGGACCACATACATCTGTATGGACTAGTTCAAGAGGCCTGCTAGCTGATCCTTCCCTCTCAGGGAAGTTAGTTCTGGTTTGCTTACCAAACTGACATGATTTTCATATTGTATTGTCTGGAATTCTGATGTCTGGAAGACCATGAACTGCCTCGTATTTGCATGCTTTCCTTATCTGTGAAAATCTTAGATGCCCCAACCTCCGATGCCATAACCAGTGTTCATCATTCTTGCTCAAATAGCTTTGTTGTTGTCCTTCTTCAAATATGTATAAATTATTTGGAGTTCTTATGCCTTTGATCACTGTTTTTCTTGTATCAAGATCACGAACACTACATCCATTTGATCGAAATATTACCTCAGTTCCTTGATCGCACATCTGACTGACACTCAATAGATTATGCTTCAAGCCATAAACATACAAAACATTTCCAGCCTTGACTTTTTCTTTCAACTGAACAGTGCCTTTTCCTTTTATGACAGCAGGGGTATCATTTCCAAAAGAAACTTTCTTTCCCTTTTCTAAAGCACTATATGATTGAAGTTTTTCTTTATCACCTATCATATGCTTCGAACATCCACTGTCGATGTACCATTGATTTTCCTGTCCTTCTGCATATAAAGCTATCCCACATCTTTTTGGTTGCGGTTCCTTCATTTTCCATGTTCTGGCATTTGAGGTTTGTTCCTTCTGAGTTGTCTTCCGAAACCTTCTCCTGCATTCAGAATCTTCATGACCAAAGTTATTACAAATAGAACATTCAATTTCACTTTCAAGGGCGGAAAAGTTTTTATAGGTCCTTTTCATGATTCCAGTCATACTTCTTTGTTTTTGAGCTTCTCTAGTCATGATTGTCTTATAGGCAACACATTGAGCTGCTTTGTGACCAAAGTTATGGCAAGAGAAACATTGGCCATTGAAGAAACTCCTGCGATTATCAAATCTATCAACCAACCGATTGTAGTTTTTACTGACATCCATTCTTGAGGCAAATTGGGAAAATTTTACCTGTGGCTGGTTGTGGCTTCTGTTTGTCCTTAAGGTATATTGCCCTTGATTTTCTTGATAGCCTTTGTTCATTCTTGAGGTATATTGTCCCTGATTTACCTGATGATTTCTATTAGGCCTTTGCTCGCTCCTTCTTGCTGCATCAAGATAACTTTTGGAGGTGGATGCTTGAGATGCTTCTCCATTATATCCCAGACCTGTCTTGATTAGTGGAGAACGCTGCACATTGATAATCTCATCCAAAGTTTCAGATCCTTTAACAAATTTGAGATTAAGAGCTTTTGTTTTCTCAATCTCTTTTCTAAGACCAACAATTTCACATTCCAATTTTTCATGATGTTTTTCCCTTTCAACCAGTTGACATTGCAGAGAATCAATAATCACATTTTTCTCTTCTAAACAAATTTTGAGATTAGAAATATCTTCATAAAGACCTTCTTCATCTATAGCATCCATGTAATCATCATCTTCAAAAGCCATTAAAATTTTATAATTATTACCTCGTTCATCTTCATCACTATTTGAAAGTCCATCACTATCTTCATGAGTGTAATAGCTTTTCTTATTTGCATTATGTTTCTTGTTCCATCTAACATGTTCTTTCCCCTTGTCAATCTTATCCTTATGAGGATATTTGGCTGCATAGTGACCGAATCTTCCACAAGCAAAGCATTTGAAAGGTAACTTATGTCGGAATCGTCCAGCACCCCGTTGAAGGTTTTTTTCAAAATTTGATTCTTCTTCTTCTTCTGACACATGTCCTGACTCATAGTAATCTCCTTTTCCTGAAGCCTTGAAGGCAGCTTCTCTCCTGTCTGATGGTCCTCCTTTCCTCATTTCATAAGCAGTCAAAATTCCGTGCAGCTGTGACATGGTAAGGTTTCGTAGATTCTCTTTTTCTTCTATTGCAGAAACTTTAGATTCTAACCTAGGGGACAAAGATCTTAGAACCTTTTCAACCACAATAGCCTCTTTTATCTCTTCACCCAAATTTTTCATACAATTAACAATCTCATCTACATGAAGGAAATAGTTAGCCACACTTTCATCGTTGTGCATTCTGAGATTTTCATACTGAATTCTGAGGGTTTGAAGTTTTGCTCGTTTTACCTGATCATCTCCTTCATAGCTCAGAACAATCTTGTCCCATATTTCTTTTGCGGATTTATACTGCATAACCTTCACGAATTCTGATTGAGATAAACATCCTAATAGAGTATTGACAACCTTTGCATTTGTTTCATATTTCTTCTTCTCAGCTGGATCTGTAGGAGTTGCTGATGGAAAAGTGTACCCTGTATCTATGATATCCCAAACTTCTGTACCAAGAGATTGAAGATAGGCAGTAACTCTTACCTTCCAATATACGAAGTTTGTCCCGTCAAAAATTGGTGGCCTAATAGATGCTTCTCTCTCGTAGTTGCTCATGATGATGGATCTTCCTTCAAGCAATCAAGCTTCTTCAGAAGGACCTGCTCCGATACCAATTGTTGGAAATAATACTGAGAGGGGGGGTGAATCAGTATTATCAAGTCAAATATTCCCTTTTTCAAATCTAGATAATATACGCTACTTCAGTTAATTAAACCCGTGTATACATGCAACTATGTAGAAGGAAACCCGCGTATACAACGCAAACTTATAATTTACTTTATCTTTCAAATGTTGATTATTAATCCATGTATCAGAATTAAATAACCAGTAACTAGAAACAGTAAAACAGAGCAGAAGACAATCACACACAAGAACACAAGATATAAGGTGGAAACCGAATGTGGGTGAAAACCACCTGCTGCAATTCGTCTCTATCTTCTTTTAATTAGAAACTTCCTTTTACAATGTACTGGTGCAGTGCTTTACCAGTACGTAGGCTACAACCTGCAGAGAGCTACAACCCTCTCTTGTTCTCCAGCTTCTCCTGGAAGGGAGCTACAACCCCCTTAGTTCTTGCACTAGACAAGATACTAGTACGTAGGTGCTGGCCTATAGAAGAATACAACCTTCTCTTTCTTCCAGGGACCATGTTTCATAAATTTTCAGACTGGATCCATGAACATCAATCAATCATCAAGGATTTCTACATCAAACAATCTCCTTTTCACCAATTAGAACTGACTCAAGATAAACACTTCTCTGACAGTTGTACCTAGAACACAGTAACTGTAACCACACACCAATTCTGAACCCTGACCACTGCAGCAATAAATAGAAACAGCTAGAGCATAAATTAAGAGATGTACGCTACTTCACTTTTCAGAAACCTGCGTGTATACACGTCTGTATCAAAGCCAACCTGTGTATACGCTTCTTTACCTTACCAAAACAACGTGTATACGCGCCTTCGCTTCACTGAACCTGCGTATAGATCTATAAAGGATAATTCACTCTTTAAAAAACTCAGACATTGATTAGCCCAGAGTATCAGATTTATAGATCAAGCATGCGCCACATATAACAGATCAAAATCATACAAAGATACTATCATTTAAGCCTCAAGATTATGACCCATCAATAGAACTTATCTTTCTCTTTGTGCTGAGGTTCCTCCTTCATTCAGATCCAAATCTGCACCATAACCCCAATCACCAATATTTCAGATCTAGCACTTATTAGATATTCAATTAATTCAGATGATACTTTGCCAAATGATCTCCTTCCTCTTTTACAGTCTTAGGCCTTTCACAATACCACGGTCCAAAACCATAATAAAACAATACCTTGGACCCAATACTTGGGGTCAACACTTCTGACGAGATACCATGGTCCAAAACCATAGGTTCAAATACCAAGGACTAAATACCACGGACCAAAAGTAAGTTCTCCAACATATACGCGCTTTTCCTTGCATGAAAGTGCATGTATACGCATACACGCCTTTGTAACGTCTAACCCACGTGTATGCGCGCCTTTGTCTAGGTGAACCTGCGTATATATCTTTTTCTTCTTTCTGAAAGCCTGAACTGAGATCTGGACTTGAGATCTGTCACTAAATAGAGTTGCCATCAAGGACAACACCTGTTCCATAGCTCCAAACTTGTGCCATAATGCCAACACACTACAATATAGTTGTATCCTCATGGAAAAATGGAAAATGAAATTGTTCATTGATGGCATGGAATTGAAATAGTGCTGGCCTAGGTTGAAGATATGGCACAGTGCTTGGATATAGATACAAATAAGAAAGAGGAAGAATATATTGCAAAAATTTTAAACAAGACCTTATATTATTATGCACATAGAAAATGAAACCACAAGCATAACAATTCTGGGAGAATTTATGCAATGGCAACTGCAATAGATGTATAGATGAAGATACAAAGGGAGAAAGAGGGGAAGAGGAAAAACCAAATTCTATGTATTAGAGATGGAAGAAAACTCTTAGCCCAACACCAATAACTTCTTCACTCTACAAGCAATACGAACTCTTAAATATATTCTTCTGTCCAATATGATGTCTTAAATATATCCTACTATCTGAAGCATACTTTTCATAATATGATCTTACCCTATGCCTTTCATGGCTTTCCTCTAGTTTAGTGTGCATGCTCCTGCAAGATGGACTTGATATAGGCATCATACAAGAATCATGGCACAAGGATTTTTGCTAACTAAACTGCAATAGAAAAACAAGAAAGTGCCTTCTCTCAAGAACACAGTCTCCTGTCAAGGGAGGTCACTTGGGAAGGGATCACTCAAATTTTCATAAAGAAGGAAAAGCAAGAAAATAAAATGTTGTACAACAAATGGCCATAATTGATGGATAAAGTTTGCATAGTGCCTAGGAGGCCCATCTTAAGGAGTATCAAGAATCAGATGATCCAATGGCAGCCATGTCATAAACTTGAAAGGGATCTGTTTCAACACCATAGTCCATCAAAGGTTTGTCTTCCAATTGATCATCATGGTCATACACAAAATCAGGAATCTCAATCTGTCCCTTCCTAATGTAATCCTAGATAAATTCTAGGCGATTTACATACCTCAGTTTCCAATATAAACTGCATAACACATCAAAAACTGCATGAGCACATCTGCAACAATTAGTTCTAATGAATTATTTGAATCAAAATGCAAACTCAGCTTAATACTCACCCTACACTCAAGAAGAAACAACCAAGGGTTGCAAAAAACAGTCTTGACTGAAGCCCTTGATGTAGGAAATACACCACCTGAAGACATTCCTTAAAAGTCAGAGGAAGTTCTTCATAGGTCAACCATAAAGTAGACACGTCGGGGTAGTTTTCACTCCTTTGAACAGAGATATTAATGTAAACAAGACAGTAAGGCCCTTCAGGTATTTCATTTGAGATCTTATTGTAAATATATTTCTATAGCCTTTGTCCACTGACAAGAGGAGCTGCAAACATAAATATATTTTTCATCTCTTAGTGGAAGGCGTGGATAATCTGAAAAGGGAGATATATGGTAGAGTCCAAATTTTTATTGCTGATTTGTTTAACATGCTTCAAAAACAATACATAGTTCATATAAAAGGAAAACATCCCAATCTAAACTGAATTGAAATAGCAAACATGGAATGGCAACAGGTTCAATGGATCAATCAGTTAACAATCAGAACTCAACCACTAACAATCCACTTTGGAAACAAACCACCTTAATGCAATAAACTAATTCGACTGAATTTTTAATGTGCCAACCAATTGGTAAAAAACATTGAGCTACAAGAGGTGCCATTACCAGAAAACTTAATAAACTTATCAAACACAATAACCCTTTTGTAGTATCGATTAATAACCATAAAAACTAAAACCTTAAAAGTCTACTCTGGCAATTTCAAGATGGCTCAGGGGTCACTACAATATAGTTGTATCCTCGTGGTAAAATGGAAAATCGAATTGTTCATCGATTTCAAGATGGCTCAAGGGTCACTACAATATAGTTGTATCCTCATGGAAAAATGGAAAATGAAATTGTTCATCGATGCCATGGAATTGAAATAGTGTTGGCGTAGGTTGAAGATATGGCACAGTGCTTGGATATAGATACAAAGAAGAAAGAGGAAGAATATATTGCAAAAATGTTAAACAAGACCTTATATTATTATGCACGCAGAAAATAAAACCACAAGCATAACAATTCTGGGAGAATTTATGCAGTGGCCACTGCAATAGATGTATAGATGAAGATACAAAGGGAGAAAGAGGGGAAGAGGAAAAACCAAATTCTATGTATTAGAGATGGAAGAAAACTCTTAGCCCAACACCAATAATTTCTTCACTCTACAAGCAATACAAACTCTTAAATATATTTTCTGTCCAATATGATGTCTTAAATATATCCTACTGTCTGAAGCATACTTTTCATAATATGATCTTACCCTATGCCTTTCATGGCTTTCCTCTAGTTTAGTGCACATGCTCCTGCAAGATGGACTTGATATAGGCATCATACAAGAATCATGGGAATTATTAATGAACATAACAGATCCCAGGGTATGGGTTTGACCAAATAACTAGGGTAACAATTCAAACTAGGCTGCTTGCTAGTATCATTCAAATAATCGATAGCAGAGCCATTCAGTATGAGAGTAATAGTATATGATTTACAAATGTTGTTCACTCATAGCCACCAAAAAATCATAGTATCTACCCTCCAAAATTAGAAACAAAGCCCAGCAGACAACGTTTTGAACTTCCAGCTTTGAGGGGAGGGTTTCCACTTGTCTATTATGCACCTAGGGCATGGTGGGTGATTTAATCCTATATCAGACCCCTTCGAGGACAGTAAACACAAGGTACAAACATTAATCATGTTTCAACACCATAGTCTATCAAAGGTCTGTCTTCCAGTTTATCATCATGGTCATAAACAAAATCAGGAATCTCAATCTGTCCCTTCCTAATGTAATCCCAGATAAATTCTAGACGATTTACATACTTTAGGTTCCAGTATAAACTGCATAACACATCAAAAACTGCATGAGCACATCTGCAACAATTAGTTCTAATGAATTATTTGAATCAAAATGCAAACTCAGCTTAATACTCACCCTACACTCAAGAAGAAATGGCCAAGGGTTGCAAAAAATAGTCTTGACTGAAGCCCTGGATGTAGGAAATACACCACCTGAAGACTTTCCTTAAAAGCTAGAGGAAGTTCTTCATAGGTCAACCACAAAGTAGACACGCCGGGGTAGTTTTCACTCCTTTGAACAGAGGTATGAATGTAAACAAGATAGTAAGGCCCTTCAGGTATTTCATTTGAGATCTTATCGTAAACATATTTCTGTAGCCTTTGTCCACTGACAAGAGGAGCTGCAGACATAAATATAAACTTCATCTCTTAGTGGAAGGCGTTGATAATCTGAAAAGGGAGATATATGGTAGAGTCCAAATTTTTATTGCTGATTTGTTTAACATGCTTCAAAAACAATACATAGTTCATATACAAGCAAAACATCCCAATTTGAACTGAATTGAAATAGCAAACATGGAATGGCAACAGGTTCAATGGAGCAATCAGTTAACAGACTGAACTCAACCACTAACAATCCACTTTGGAAACAAACCACCTTAATGCAATAAACTAATTCGAATGAATTTTTAATGTTCCAACCAATTGGTAAAAAACATTGAGCTACAAGAGGTGCCATTACCAGACAACTTAATAAACTTATCAAACACAATAATCCTTTTGTAGTATCGATTAATAACCAAAAAAACTAAAACCTTAAAATTCTACTCTGGCAATTTCAAGATGGCTCAGGGTCACTATAATATAGTTGTATCCTCGTGGTAAAATGGAAAATCGAATTGTTCATCGATTTCAAGATGGCTCAAGGGTCACTACAATATAGTTGTATCCTCATGGAAAAATGGAAAATGAAATTGTTCATTGATGCCATGGAATTGAAATAGTGCTGGCGTAGGTTGAAGATATGGCACAGTGCTTGGATATAGATACAAAGAAGAAAGAGGAATAATATATTGCAAAAATGTTAAACAATACCTTATATTATTATGCATGCAGAAAATAAAACCACAGGCATAACAATTCTGGGAGAATTTATGCAGTGGCCACTGCAATAGATGTATAGATGAAGATACAAAGGGAGAAAGAGTGGAAGAGGAAAAACCAAATTCTATGTATTAGAGATGGAAGAAAAATCTTAGCCCAACACCAATAATTTCTTAACTCTACAAGCAAAATGAATTCTTAAATATATTTTTTGTCCAATATGATGTCTTAAATATATCCTACTGTCTGAAGCATACTTTTCATAATATGATCTTACCCTATGCCTTTCATGGCTTTCCTCTAGTTTAGTGTGCATGCTCCTGCAAGATGGACTTGATATAGGCATCATACAAGGATAATGGGAATTATTAATGAACATAACAGATCCCAGGGTATGGGTTTGACCAAATCACTAGTGTAACAATTCAAACTAGGGTGCTTGCCAGTATCATTTAGATAATCAATAGCAAAGCCATCCAGTGTGAGAGTAATAGCATATGATTTACAAATTCTATTCACTCATAGCCACTTGAAAATCATAGTATCTACCCTCAAAAATTAGAAACAAAGCCCAACAGGCAACTTTTTGAACTACTAGCTTTGAGGGGAGGGTTTCCACTTGTCTATTATGCACCTAGGGCATGGTGGGTGATTTAATCCTATATCAGACCCCTTCGAGGACAGTAGACACAAGGTACAAACAGTAATCATGTTTCAACACCATAGTCCATCAAAGGTCTGTCTTCCAGTTGATCATCATGGTCATACACAAAATCAGGAATCTCAATCTGTCCCTTCCTAATGTAATCCTAGATAAATTCTAGACGATTTATGTACTTTAGTTTCTAGTATAAACTACATAACACATCAAAAACTGCATGAGCACATCTGCAACAGTTAGTTCTAATGAATTATTTGAATCAAAATGCAAACTCAGCTTAATACTCACCCTGCACTCAAGAAGAAACGGCCAAGGGTTGCAAAAAATAGTCTTGACTGAAGCCCTGGATGTAGGAAATACACCACCTGAAGACTTTCCTTAAAAGCTGGAGTAAGTTCTTCATAGATCAGCCACAAAGTAGACACGTCGGGGCAGTTTTCACTCCTTTGAACATAGGTATGAATGTAAACAAGACAGTAAGGCCCTTCAGGTATTTCATTTGATATCTTATCGTAAACATATTTCTGTAGCCTTTGTCCACTGACAAGAGGAGCTGCATACATAAATATAAACTTCATCTCTTAGTGGAAGGCGTGGATAATCTGAAAAGGGAGATATATGGTAGAGTCCAAATTTTTATTGCTGATTTATTTAACATGCTTCAAAAACAATACATAGTTCATATAAAAGGAAAACATCCCAATCTGAACTGAATTGAAATAATAAACATGGAATGGCAATAGGTTCAATGGAGCAATCAGTTAACCGACAGAACTCAACCACTAACAATCCACTTTGGAAACAAACCACCTTAATGCAATAAACTAATTCAATTGAATTTTTAATGTGCCAACCAATTGGTAAAAAACATTGAGCTACAATAGGTTCCATTACCAGACAGCTTAATAAACTTATCAAACACAATAATCCTTTTGTAGTATCGATTAATAACCATAAAAACTAAAACCTTAAAAGTCTACTCTGGCAATAATTTCTTCACTCTACAAGCAATATGAACTCTTAAATATATTTTCTGTCCAATACGATGTCTTAAATATATGCTACTGTCTGAAGCATACTTTTCATAATATGATCTTATCCTATGCCTTTCATGGCTTTCCTCTAGTTTAGTGTGCATGCTCTTGCAAGATGGACTTGACATAGGCATCATACAAGAATCATGGGAATTATTAATGAACATAACAGATCCCAGGGTATGGGTTTGACCAAATCACTAGGGTAACAATTCAAACTAGGCTACTTGCCAGTATCATTCAGATAATCAATAACAGAGCCATTCAGTATGAGAGTAATAGTATATGATTTACAAATTCTATTCACTCATATCCACCAAAAAATCATAGTATCTACCCTCCAAAATTAAAAACAAAGCCCAACAGGCAACGTTTTGAACTTCCAGCTTTGAGGGGAGGGTTTCCACTTGTCTATTATGCACATAGGGCATGGTGGGTGATTTAATCCTATATCAGACCCCTTCGAGGACAACAGACACAAGGTACAAATAGTAATCATGTTTCAATACCATAGTCCATCAAAGGTCGGTCTTCCAGTTGATCATCATGGTCATACACAAAATCAGGAATCTCAATCTGTCCCTTCCTAATGTAATCCCAGATAAATTCTAGACGATTTACATACTTCAGTTTGTAGTATAAGCTGCATAACACATCAAAAACTGCATGAGCACATCTACAACAATTAGTTCTAATGAATTATTTGAATCAAAATGAAAACTCAGCTTAATACTCACCTTGCACTCAAGAAGAAATGACCAAGGGTTGCCAAAAATAGTCTTGACTGAAGCCCTGGATGTAGGAAATACACCACCTGAAGCGTTTCCTTAAAAGCCGGAGGAAATTCTTCATAGATCAACCACAAAGTAGACATACCGGGTCTATTTTCACTCCTTTGAACAGAGGTATGAATGTAAACAAGACAATAAGGCCATTCAGGTATTTCATTTGAGATCTTATCGTAAACATATTTCTATAGCCTTTGTCCACTGACAAGAGGAGTTGCAGACATAAATATAAACTTCATCTCTTAGTGGAAGGCATGGATAATCTGAAAAGGGAGATATACGGTAGAGTCCAAATTTTTATTGCTGATTTATTTAACATGCTTCAAAAACAATACATAGTTCATATAAAAGGAAAACATCCCAATCTGAACTGAATTGAAATAACAAACATGGAATGGCAACAGGTTCAATGGAGCAATCAGTTAATAGACAGAACTCAACCACTAACAATCCACTTTGGAAACAAACCACCTTAATGCAATAAACTAATTCGACTGAATTTTTAATGTGCCAACCAATTGGCAAAAAACATTGAGCTACAAGAGGTGCCATTACCAGACAGCTTAATAAACTTATCAAACACAATAATCCTTTTGTAGTATCGATTAATAACCATAAAAACTAAAACCTTAAAAGTCTACTCTGGCAATTTCAAGATGGCTCAGGGGTCTACAATATAGTTGTATGCTTTTGGTAAAATGGAAAATCGAATTGTTCACCAATTTCAAGATGGCTCAAGGGTCACTACAATATAGTTGTATCCTCATGGAAAAATGGAAAATGAAATTGTTCGTTGATGGCATGGAATTGAAATAGTGCTGGCCTAGGTTGAAGATATGGCACATTGCTTGGATATAGATACAAAGAAGAAAGAGGAAGAATATATTGCAAAAATGTTAAACAAGACCTTATATTATTATGCACGCAGAAAATAAAACCACAAGCATAACAATTCTGGGAGAATTTATGCAGTGGCCACTGCAATAGATGTATAGATGAAGATACAAAGGGAGAAAGAGGGGAAGAGGAAAAACCAAATTCTATGTATTAGGGATGGAAGAAAACTCTTAGCCCAACACCAATAATTTCTTCACTCTACAAGCAATACAAACTCTTAAATATATTCTTCTGTCCAATATGATGTCTTAAATATATCCTACTATCTTAAGCATTATTTTCATTATATGATCTTACCCTATGCCTTTCATGGATTTCATCTAGTTTAGTGTGCATGCTCTTGCAAGATGGACTTGATATAGGCATCATACAAGAATCATGGGAATTATTAACGAACATAACAGATCCCAGGGTATGGGTTTGACCAAATCACTAGGGTAACAATTCAAACCAGGCTACTTGCCAGTATCATTCAGATAATCAATAGCAGAGCCATTCAGTATGAAAGTAATAGTATATGATCTACAAATGCTATTCACTCATAGCCAACAAAAACTCATAGTATCTACCCTCCAAAATTAGAAACAAAGCCCAGCAGGAAACTTTTTGAACTTCCAGCTTTGAGGGGGGGGTTTCCACTTGTCTATTATGCACCCAGGGCATGGTGGGTGATTTAATCCTATATCAGACCCCTTCGAGGATAGCAGACACAAGGTACACACAGTAATCATGTTTTTTGTTTTTAATTATGATCACAAAAACACAAAAAAACCATGTAAGAGCTTCTACAGTGATATCCAAGATGCAGAAGCAAACCAGACAGATTAGAAACACTGCACATTCATGAAATTTTAGCAAACAATAAGAGCTATGAAGTTTTTCTTCATGACAAGAGCCAAGATGCCAACTATTTGAGTTCAGAGGCTTGTAGTTCAAGGCTTGGCGGCTTTAATAAAATTTTTATTTTCCAAAAGAGTCAAAATGCCAACTCCCTGAGTTCAATGGCCTAACAGGGCTGTAAAACTGGCAATATCATTTCCAGCTCCAATCCGGTCATGATTGATGAGGAGCCTGCATGAACACCTCCAGGCAAAGGGAAAGCCAAAATGACCAATGAACAAGTTGGTCCATCCTTGCAGGCTAGCCCTTGAAGGCAAGATGCCCTGATTTTCAATGCAGTCTTTACTTCTTTTGGTTAGCTCTTGAATTTCTGGTTTCTTTTCAGAACATGTGGACATTACTTGGTCTTTTGTTTTGTCAGCACACATATACTATTGTGTATGCTCAGAATGGTCCTATGCTAGCTAGAAGCAAGGTATGACCTGGTTTTTTATTATGGTAGACCACACCTAATACTGTTTGTAACTTTTTTTACAATATTAATACATAAGTAATTTAGATTTTAAAAAAAATGCAATGTTAGGGCATTACATTTAGACAAAGTTGCTGACAAATTCGCTACCTAAACATTCATTATCATTCTATGAATGTGTTCTGATAACATATTTCTATAGATATGGGTTGCATCTACTCTTTTCATGGTTTGTATATTAGTTTATATGCCTTCGTCTTGCCTTTGGGCAGGCGCAACAGGCGCAATATCAGTTACTTCAAAAACACAGCTTAATAATGTAGCCAATCCAATCATTCGGCAAGGTTGGGGCCTTATGCTTTTTAGTTTTCTGTGTTAGTTTAAACTAATACCAAGGAATTCAATTCTACAATTATATTATATGAGCAGACAGAAAGACCCATTAGCCCTGATTTTGCAGTATATGAAGCCCACATTTCTGGGCTATCTAATTACTAATGTAGTTGGACTTGGAATAGAGATGACTGCTAAAATCTAATTATCACTGTAGTTTGAATTGGACTGGCATTACTTGCCAAATGTTTGGAAACTCAGGCTATCTAATTACTAATGTAGTTGGACTTGGAATAGAGATGACTGCCAAAATCTAATTATCACAGTAGTTTGACTTGGACTGGCATTACTTGCCAAATGTTTGGAAACTCAAAGGAGCAATCTGGTTGAATAGCAAGAGACTTTTTGGCAAGTTTTAGATTGAAGTTTGTTGTTTCACTTTCAACTACATTTCAGTGAATAATCGCTTGGTGAAATTCAGAACCGAAGGTCAATTACCAGTAAATATTGATCCTAACCAAGGTATTTTCAAGGTATTTGGGAAATCGGTAATTAGAACTCGCAATTATTGGTACCACTAAGATAACTAAGATAGCATAGCATCGTTGATAAGAAAAATCCTTGATATGATAGCTCACAGACTATATTAGAGTAAAGCGAATAATGTAGGTGTGCCATTGACAAAACAAAAGACCAAGTAATTTCGACATGTTCAGAAAAGAAACCATATATGACACAGTTAACCAAAAGAAGTAAAGATTACAATGAAGATCGGGGCATCTTGCCTTCAAGGGAGTGTTTACTAAATTCTCAGGATTAAACATGTGGTCAGAGCTCAAACAAAAATATACTAGGAATAAGCCTGGGCCATGAGATTGAAAATCTATAGGCATCTACTCCCATCGTAGACATTAGATCAATATCCTCCTTCAAAACCCACATGAAATTTTGCATCAGGTTGATACCCAAATCATCTAGGAGTTTAACTATTGACACATTAGTATGAAAACAACAATAATGGGGTTGGACATGCACATAAAGCTTGAGGATGGCTTACAAGTAGCCATTGCATATAGGTTGTCCTAGTGACATTTATTGTTCGTAGATTTGCAGATAATAATACCTTGTAACGATGGTATTGATCAACAACTACATCTGCATTACCTCCATCCACAGTAATCCCTGATAATACAGTTAAAACAAACAATATCTCACTTCTAGCCTTGGCCTTGAAAGTCCCAAAGTAAAGTAAGGAACTGGGTAGAATGCAAATGAAGGGATGAATGAAGATATGTGATGAAACAGACCTTCCCTTCCCTGTTGAGTTTACCGAGGCCATTCTCAGGGTGAGGGCCTGTGAGAGTACCGCTACACTACTTATCCAACAACCCATTGCTCTTATTTCTCCCTCTATTTAAATAGATAGGGTTATTCAGAGTTAGTGATACCCAAATCCCATCAACCGAAATAGGAGATATCACTTACTTGAAATTTAACAGCATCATGATGGAGGATTACGAAACCGTAGCACTTCTATTGATTTTGAAATTGTCCACTAGGTCAACTGAAACTCTTGCCCCAGCCTCTGCCATTGGCCCTGCTGCATGCTCTGTCACTGGCTGTCTTAATGAAATTAGCCATGCTGCTGGATCTACTAAATCTTCGTCTGTCACTAGTAGTGCTTAAAGAAGGGCTGCTGCTGGAACCCAGTAAACAACTCCAAGTCCTGAGTAAACAAGGTCTCAGAATGTGTTGCCTGGTAGTCTCCACCTCTCAAAGAACAAAAACACACCAAACAGATGACAATGGACAAGACAACCATGCAGATAATGGGGAAATAGATTGAATTCGGCGAGAGGATGAGTACAACGTCGGATTTTCTGATGCCAAGGCCGGCTAAACCAGCGGCAAGTGACTTTACGCTCTGCCATAGTTGGGGAAATGTGGTGGTTTCCCTAGTGGCAGAGTCGATGAGGGCTATGCGGCCATTGTGGCGAAGCGAGGAGACGTAGGTGGGGAGATCCAAGAATTCGTCTTGGGGAAAATCCACTGGTTTTCGACTGTTGTAATAAGTCTGGTTGGAGCTGCAATATCCGCTGTGGAGATCAATCTGGACACCCATTGCTCTGTGAAATAACTTTGTTCGCTTCAGCTTCCCAGTGTAGGTTCATTCCAAACCCTGCGACGGTTGCGGTGACGTGAGATTATCGTGAACAATTACAACCATTCAACTACCTTCCTTTAATCGAACGATTGGCAATACTCTAATCGTCTAACACATAGTCTAACGGCACACAGGGATGACAGGTAGATTTTAGGGAAGTTCATTCAAAGGGAAATGCCTTACTGCATAACAATAAGGGGTTACACTAGTAGTATAGGGGCCTAACAAACTACTTCCTTGCTTGCATGAGTGGTTGCCATGTATTCTTCCTCTGTAGTTGATAGTGCCACTACAGATTGTTTCTTACTCATCCAACTGACTACACCTCCAAATATGTTAAACACATACCCACTTGTAGATCTTCTCTGATCCAGATCTCCAGCCCAGTCTGCATCAACAAAGCCATGAATATCCAACATTCTGTCCAATCCTGATCTTCCTTGGTAGCACAAACCATAATCACTAGTGCCATGCAAATACCTGAAAACCCGCTTCACTGCTGTCCAGTGCTCCTTCCCTGGATTTGACATAAACCTACTCAATACTCCCACTGCATGTGCAATGTCTGGTTTAGTACAGACCATTGCATACATCAAGATACCAACTGCACTTGCATATGGAACACGAGACATGTCCTCTTCCTCTTTTTGTGTCTTGGGACACTGTTCAGCAGATAACCTCATACCTACAGGAATAGGAACCTTCACCGGTTTACTATCCTGCATATTAAACCTCTACAGTATTGTCTTGACATACTTCCTCTAGTTTAACCAGAGCTTCCTCTTTGCCCAACCTCTTTTAATTTCCACGCCCAAAATATAGTTTGCAGCACCAATATATTTCATGTTGAATTTTGAGGACAATTGAGTCTTCAAATCCTAGATAATTTCTTTGTCATTTCCAACCAGCAACATATCATCCACATACAAGACTAGATAAATAACACGGTCACCAATTAATTTGAAATACACACAGTGATCTGCTTTGCTTCTGGTGAAGCCAAGTCCCCGTATAAATGTATCAAATTTCTGATACCACATCCTTGGTGACTGTTTTAACCCACACAGAGACTTCTTTAACTTGCATACCAGTTCTTTCTTACCCTTCACCAGAAAGCCTTCAAGTTGCTTCATGTATATTTCCTCTTCTAGATCCCCGTGAAGAAATGTTGTCTTCACATCCATCTGTTCTACCTCAAAATCAAAAGCAACAGCAACAGATAAAAGTAATCTAATAGAAGTTACCTTGGCAACAGGAGAAAAAATATCACCAAAATCAATTCCCAGCACCTATGAATAACCTTTTTCTACCAACCGAGCTTTGTATTTCTCCACCTTTCCTTGTCTTCTTCTTGAACACTCATTTGCTGCCAATGGGTTTCCTTCCAGCCGAAAACTCCCCCAGATCCCAAGCCTCATTTTTTTGCAAAGATGCCATTTCATCAACCATGGCCTCTTTCCAGAGTTTGCCATCCACTGAATCTACTGCTTCCTTCACAATTCTGGGATCATCGTCAGTAATAGATAAAGAAAAATTTGAACAGAAAGCAGTTGGACTATACCTTTCTAGCTGCCTTCTTTCTCGAACTGATCTTCTCACACCCAAAGTTTGTGGCTCTTCATCTTCTGATTCCTCCTCTGTTGTAGAGTCTGATTCTTCCTCCTTAAGCTCAAACTCTATCTTCTCAGGTTCCTTTGGTTGGACTTCATGTTTAATAACATCTTTTACCTCTCTGAGCACCACATCTCGGCTGTACACAACCTTCCATGTGACTGGGTTCCAAAGCTTATAACCCTTTAAACCATCCTTATACCAAATAAAGATGCACTTTCAGATTTACTATCCAACTTGGTTCGTTTCTCCTTTGGAACATGTACATATGCATCACATTGAAATACCCTCAGATGTGAAAGAGAGGGTTTCTTACCAGTCCATACCTCTTGTGGAGTCTTATCCTCCAACATTGATGAAGGTGACCTATTGACCAGGTAACATGCAGTATCCACCGCCTCTGCCCAAAATTCCTGTCCTAACCTGGCACCACTGAGCATGCTTCTTTCCCTTTCCATCAATGTCTTATTCATTCTTTCTACAACTCCATTTTGCTGAGGTGTATATGGAGTAGTCTTCTGTCGTGCTATACCACACTTCTTACAGAATTCTTCAAATTCCTTGCTGCAAAACTCTCCACCATTATCTGTCCTCAGCACCTTTATCTTCTTCTCTGTCTGATTTTCCACGAGAGCCTTAAATTCTTTAAACTTGTCAAAGGCTTCAAATTTCTTCTTAAGGAAATATATCCATGTATTCCTTGAGAAGTCATCTATAAATGATACATAGTACACAGACTTACCAGTGATGGAACCTTCACAGGTCCAAACACATCCTTTTGCACAAGTTCTAATATCTGTTTCGCCCTCTTACTACCAGAAGGGAAACTCACCTGATTCTGCTTCCCATATACACAATTTTCACAGAAATCAAAATCTAGAGAGCTATTACTCATACCTTCTACCATACCTTTACCATGAAGTATTCAAAGGCCCTTCTCTCCAATATGTCCAAGCCTTTGATGCCACAAGATGGTCTTCTCTCCAAAGACCACTAGATTTTCTGCTCCACTTTCAGGAACCACAGAACTGTTGCACCCATCAATAACAATGATACCTTGTAGCTTGTACAGAATTCCAATTCGAACTCCCTGCATCAATACCAGTGCTCCCCAAACCATTTTGCAGGTATCCTTCTCGAACACTATTTTTACACTTGCATCATCCAGCTTGCTTACATAAATCAGATTTCTAGCCAATGCAGGAATATGCAGAACACCTAGAAGTGTTCTATCCCTTCCACCTAGCAACTTCAACTTTACTTTTCCCCGACCAATGATTCTAGCTTTCCTATCATCCCCTAAGAAGACATCACCACCATCGTATTTCTCATACTCGCAAAACCACTCTCTATGGGGAGTGAAGTGAAAGGATGCACCTGAGTCAATCAACCATGCCTCATGATCTACATGTGTACTTGAAGAAGCCAAGTACACATCCCCACCTTCATCTGAGGTAGTTTTCGCCTTTGCAGAAGGAGCATCATCAGATCCCTTTCCTTTATCAGGAGCTTTAGATTTACAGTCCCTTTTGTAGTGCCCTTCCCTTGTGCACTGCACGACAAGTGCAACTATTGGCGCGGGTACCTCATCTGCGTGGAAATTCCGCATAACCTTTCTAGCCATTATCTGTGTCATGACTCTGACTACATTATTGTTGATACTGGAGATCACGTACCCCCTCTTCTTCTTCTCTAGCTTGAATTTTTTCTTCATGGCCCTCGCGATAGCCAAATCATCACTTTTACCCTCGGATATGTTCACTGGATCCTCCCCTTTGAAAGGGAGCCGGGTAATTCTGAGAATTAGGTGGTCCGTGATGGGGATGGGCTCCTCCAACCACAAACACCCATCATGCACTAGGCAGATCAGCTGCTTGATGACAAAGATAGTCACTGGGGTGTGATGGTAATGCGGCACCCAGAGCAAGTTTAACAACCCTACCTTCTCTACTCCTCGCAACCACTTGTGCGGCTCCAACTCTATGACTCCCATCAATGTATTTTTCTTCGGCTGCATTAGCTCCGTGGTTGCCAGATGTGGGAATTTCTCGTGGTCCACAAGATCCTAGTCTTCAAATTTTAGAATAGCCACCCGTCCCAAGTGCGCTCCTTCAAAAATGATATCATCGAGGAGCAGCGAAGTCTGCAGAGAGCTCTTGCTCTCATCTAGGTCCTTGGGCACCCTTGCTTTCCCCTTCCGTGGAGGAACATATGCGGGCAACCTGGTCAGAGGGTCCACACCCTGGGTTTCTTCCTCCATTTCTTCGTCCTCCTCCTCTTCCACCAGGATTTCCTCAAGGTCTTCCTCCTCCTCATCGGCTTCCAAATTAATCACCTTCCCATTTTCTTCCATGGTCAATTTAGTTCTCAGCGGGTTTCTAGGGGACATGCGCACCAGTACCATAGGCTGTTTGTCTTTCTTGGGCCTTGGTGTGCACGGTGATTTAGGGATTTCTATGACTATATTGGTGCTTTCTGGGGCATCTCTTATCATCATGGTCTGTGTAGCCTCTTCAGCGGTCATTTATCCGATGTCCATGGCTTCTTCAGACGTTGTCATATTGCTGTTCCACAAATCTCTCAACGACTCAGGTAAGTGCTCAAACAATGCCTTCGACTTCAAAAGATCGAACAAATTGGGGTTCATGAATCTCTGGGTGCACAATAGCTCAATTCTCAAATGGCCATGTGTTTTTTTCTTGGAAGCCCTTTGCAATTTATAGGGCCTTTTGAATTCGAATTCAACTGTTCCCCCCAAATCCGGTCGATTAATGCTCCCTTGGTGACATATTTTCCCAAATCTAGCCCATAAAGTTTGCCTTAAATGCCTACCACCCGCTCCATTTTGTCTCAAACCAAGCATCACATCATGAATAGTGACTATAACGGTCGCTTTCCATCCAATCCGCGTGGCAGCATAGCTACCCTTGCGCTATCATGGACCCTATGACACCTCGCTATTGTGCACAGTCTTGACATCATGTAGCTCTCAAGCAGAGTAGTTTATAGTCTTGCGCCTCCTTTCAGCTGCCTGGAGTGCTAAGATTATGTTTCCTGCGGCTAGTCAGCTAGCTAGGCCACCTGTGTATAGCTTCAAACGATTGCCATTTACTTTCCCCGAGAAGAGTTCACTATTTAACTTCTCCAACTGTACCATGCCACCATTTGTGATTTCCTTAATAACATACGGTCCCATCCAATGCAGCAAACTGAGAAACTCTCGGTGGTGGTCCCCAAGTCTGTCAATGTAATTGGGCTCATCTTGCTTTATCACTACGACCTTTCTATCAAGAAAGTCCTTCTTTATTCCTTCCTCAAGCTTCTTGACTTCTGCTTCCATGATGGTGCTTTTCTCCCTCAACCGAACTCTTTCATTCATGAGTTCTTGGAGCCTAAGATCACCCTGCTGGATCTCCTCATTGAGTCCCAATAATTCGTCTTCAAGTTCTTCCAACGACGTGAGATTTCCTTCCAAGGCTTCGCGGTCCGTTACCCTTGTGAGCGCCACTATGTGTGGACTAGACACGATAGAATTCATAGGTATTATGGCCTCTACTCTATCAACCAACTGAAAAGGCGTATGTTCGAGTACGCGTAGGTCCCAACCACTTCGCTACGCGTGGCATGCTTTGTTCAGCGCATTACACACCTTGTCAAATGCTTCCGCGTGGATAACCTTCTATGGGATTGTTCTTCCCACATATTGTCTGTCGAACCTTAAGAGCCAACTGCACATTTGCCCCCCCAACACAAACCTATTGACCATACCTCTCAGTGTGGAGTTCATGCGCATCCGCGTAGGGTTTTTTTCATATGCCGGCATCCATCTGGCTAGATGTGTGCATGGATTATCTTGCCCATTGTATTTAACTATCAATCACACTCTAGGCTTCCCAAACCATGTGCACATCATTCTCCTACATTCACGCTAGTCCTCAAAGCTCCCCTTGTGCATACCCCACCACTTTGCAGGCGTAGCGTACAGTACCCGATTCAAGGCCTGGAAGTGTTTCTTTTTCGGCACCTCCCTTTCAAAATTATCTAGGAAAGTATCTACCTCACTTATCCCATCATAAGTAGGTAGACCCCTCACTTCCATCGATACGCAGTGCAGTGATCTTGTCATCATATTACAGTTCAGCGTGGTTACCCCGTGTAACCAGTTCTACCATCATTCTATCTCCTCATCAGAATTTGATGTATAGGAGCTTTCGTTCTCCCATGAGATCCGTCCATCCGTGGTGGGATTTACCCAATTTTGCTCTTGCGCAGTTATTTTGTAGATGCAGTCCAAATCATCATCACTTTCATAGTCACACACTGGTTCTGTATAGCGCAATTCTTTAGTAGGGTCCAGAGGTATAACTACACGTAGTGACTTCCTTTCATAAATCATCTTGCACTTCTTCAGGTTAATCACCCTGGTCATGTCAATGGCCCAATCAATTCCTAAGAGTGTGGGATAGGGATTGTTGTCATAAAAAATCTCTATTACTTCAAAATCTACTAACGCGCTCACTCCCTCAATATCCACAGTGATTCCCTGCAATCTCCCCATAGGTATTATCTTCTACTGGTTCGCCATTCACAGATGAATAGGAGACCATTGCAGCATAGGTCTCCCCATGCGCTCCCATGTCTGCTTTGGCAAAACATTCGTGTCTGATCCTAAATCTAGAATTACTTGGTCCATCTCATATTCTCCAATTCGCACGGTTAACCTCATTTCTCTCCCCATCCTCGTCTTATGCTTTCCAATCTTCTGGACTACGCGCGGTTCTCCTAGCACGGTCCCAACACATCTGTTAATGAGTTCCTACAATCCTTTTACAGCCTTACTGTTGCGCAGTAGCTTCATGCATGTTTCTAGGAACGTCGTAAGCATAGATGGTTCCATCTCCGGCTCCAGTCTATCTTTGCTTCCTGAAGTGGAGGCATCAACAAAACTCTTCTTAGCTTCCATAAAGGTTTCCTTAGCACGCTCCAAATCAAACTCTGCTTCTTTCGCCAGAGCTTTACGAACCCAAGTACTATATTCGGGTTGTTTGCCTTTATCATCTCCCATCGCGATTCCACTTCATAGCACAATGTTCACATTTGGATCTTCCTCGCGTGGCTCAGACCTCATCATCTGCAAGTGTTGAGTCGGGGGAGGTGGTAGCGCTCCTTTGTCGCGTATCCTAGCTATTAGCGTAGGACAATCTTTCATCTCATGATCAAACAAGATACAATACAGACATGATGGACACGTTGGGTTCATACAATCGCATGCATAATGTCCTAGCCCTCCGCAATTATAGCATATCAGCTGTCTGCAACCTCTTCCAGGTCCTCCTCCACCTCGGCCTCATCCACACCCCTAAAATCCTGTTCGCGCCACTCCTACATTATGGTCTAGGGGCCGTGATTCAGCCTGAATTCTGTGGATGGGAGTTCTATCCATCATTAAATCATAGCTTCTACATGTGCACTCTTCGTGTCCCACTGACCTACAAAAGTTACAAAACAATTGCTGTAAATTTTGTGTATACTTCTGTAACAAATGGTAGTTGTCTATAGCGTGTTTCCCTCCTATTTGACAAATCGTGCACCACAAAGCAGGTGCCATGCTAGGTCCTACTTGTGCTACCAGATGTCATCAGTCCTCCTCCTGCAAGGTAATTTGCGAACACCGGGCAATGGTCCTTATCATGACCCTGAAACTTGCATTTTATGCACCACACCTCTTCGCACACTTTTGGGCGAGCTGTCTTGTCCTGTTTCAGACTCTACATCTCAAGGCATAAGTTTTTCAACTGTGTGTGGATCTGCTGAACTCCCAAGCTAGGATACTGCATCAGGGTCTCATGCACCCTCATCGTGATCTCTAAGGCCTCTTCCTGAGTTGTTAACTTCTACTGTGATAGCGCGCTCCATAAATGTATTATTAGTGATGCTACAAACCATTCATGATATTGTCCATCCGTCAGATTCATATTAGCTTCGTGAATCGTCCACTTCAACCTCTAATCCAACTCCCAAGGAGTTTCTCCTGGTAGCATCGTGATCTATTTGAACGCAATGATCGACTTTGCCTCTGACTTCAGCCTGCTAAATTCCTTATTTAGCGCAATTTGGATATCCGCAATTCCCACATTCGGATTGTCATTAGAATGCTTAATATACCAGGTCAACGCATGATCCTACAAGGTGCTAATCAGTGTCACTTTCTATATATTATCATCTGTAACTCCCTGCACTTTCCATACGGCTCTTACCATGAACCAAAATTGGCTTGGATCCTCATTTCCCAATCCCTTGAACACATGAAACTTTATTGTGCTCGCCATATTGAGTCGCGGTGGTAGCGGAGGTGGTACGAGTGAATATGGAGGTGATGGTGGTGAAGTTGGTGGTGGTGTGGGTGGGGGTGGTATGTGTGGAATCCTCTACCTTATCAAATGGATCGCACTTCATGGAGAGAACTTCGCGAGCTATTCCTCATCCCCTCGTGAAGGTGAAATCAGAGGGCTATTCTCTAGTCCCTTACTTCCTTCGTTTCTGTAGGTTTTTCTGCTTGGCGTGGCTTTGAACATCAAGGAAATTGCATAACCCTCTTTTCAAACAATAGCATTTTAATCCAAGTATTTAGAGACTTTACGTACTTACCTCGCAGTCCTTTGAGAAAGCGTTTCTCTGCCTCGCTATGGCTGACTGAAGTGTCTACCGTGAACTTAGTAATGAATCCTCCTATAATCTGATTGAGCCAGTGATCAACAGTGTGCGCGATTTGTTCCTCTAATGCTTCCAATCTGCGCACCAACTCTAGGTTCCACACAATAGGACCATCAAGCCTCCACCTTCCTTGGCTATCTTCTAGCTTTGCGATCCACTCGTACATCTCAGTAGGGAAACATGTGAAAAAGATCTCATGGATTTCTGTGTACAGGTAGCAATCTAACCACTCTTATTTTGTCAGTCGTGGATTCCCATTCTCTTGCACCCCGAACTCGTGAATCCTCCTATCCAACCAACCTTCACTTTCTTTCTTAGTTGGATTCCAATGATATGAAATCATACATCTCTATGCAGATTTCGGTTGCAACAATGGAACCATTTGTTGGCTTGAGGGGGCTTGACCCATGTTCAGAGTTAATTAGCCAAACAAATCCCTACACTACTAGCCCTTTCGGCATCAGCCCAGGGTGCGTGGACTGAAGTCTCACCCAAAGCAGTATGGGGGGATGCTAGAACCAAGTTTCTGCACCCTGGAGATGTCTGAGGGGTCAATTTAATCCAATTGTGTTGTTGGGTTGTGTTATTCTTTCCATGACTAGCCCACGTAGTGAACCGGGGGGTTAGAGGGGGGGCGAAGCCCCCCCTTCATTACGCCAATTGCGCAGTGGGGTGGTCACAGGGGGGGTGGCAGCCCCCCCTGTTTGGGAGGTTTGAGGGGGGTGGGTAGCCCCCTCTACAAGGTCTGGGGCAGCGCCCCGGGAAATTTTTTTTTGGACCCTATATTAGGTTGGGCAGACCTACTTATGGTTTTATGCATGATTTTCGCACATGGTTTTGGACGCAACCGTTTTTGGACCATGGTTTTGGACATGATGGTTTTCAGTCCATGGTATTGGATGCTTCGGCATGTATAAATATGTATTGTAGCATTGAAAGGAATATAATGAAAAATCAAGCTGGTAGTCCCGGTTTTGGGATCCAGGGGAAAATATCTGTGTATATGTGTTTTATGTGTTATGCTCTCGCATTTTTTATTTTCTGTGTTTTAGAATTCGTATGCAGGTAATTTTTGTACGGGGTTAAAACCTACATTTGGTATCAAAGTTGTTTTGGCTTCAAAGGGACACCTTTGTTGCTAAGGGGTTTTAGTCGAGCCTGTGGTAGACCTTGTTCAATGGGAGATCTGCGAGATCGATTATGGTGGTGAAAGAAGATGGCAAGCAGTGGAAAGATAGAGATCAAGAAATTTAGTGGTTAGAGTTTTGAGTTGTGGAAACTCAAGATGGACGATCTGTTGGTGGATAAAGATCAGTGGATCGTGGTAGATCCGGGTACTAAACCAACGGGAGTGTCTGATGAAGAATGGAAGAAGTTGGATCAGAAGGCAAAGAGCACAATACGATTGTGTGTCTTAGATTTAGTATTGTTGAATGTATCAGGGGAAGCTACGGTGAAGGCTTTGTGTGACAAGTTAGGGAATTTGTACCAATATAAGTCTCTAGTGAATAAACTGTTCCTACGGAAAAAGCTGTATAACCAGAGTATGAAAGATGGAGACTCGGTGACAGAGCATTTGAATGTGTTTAATACTATGGTAAGTTAGTTATTGTTTGTTGATATCAAAATTTCAGATGAAGATAAGTGCATTAGTTTGTTGTGTTCTCTACCAGATTCGTGGGATAGTCTGGTTATTGCAATAGGTAGCAATGCAACTGCCTTGTATTTTGATGAAATAGTCTCATCCTTGCTGATCGAGGAGATGAGACAGGAAAATATGGACAGCCAGAATGGTGATGCCTTGTCTATACGAGGATGGTCCTAGAACAGAAACAAAAATAAGTCATCATGTGGGAGATCTAAATCTAGAGGGAGATCTAAATCTCCAGGAAGCAGAGTTTGATTTGGAGAGCACTCGGGAAACTTTCATGGAAGCCAAGAAGAGCTTCGTTGATGCCTCCACTTTCGGAAGAAAAGATAAAACGGAGCCAGAGATGGACCCATCTATGCTCACAACGTTCCTGGAAACATGTATGAAGCTACTGCATGATAGTAAGGCAGTGAAAAGGTTACAGAAACTCATTAATAGATGCATTGGGTCCACGCAAGGAGAACTGTGCATAGTTAGGAAGATCAGAAAACATAAGACAAGAACGGGAAGAGAAATGAGACTAACTGTGCAGATCAGAGAATATGAGATGGATCAAGTCATCCTGGATTTAGGATCAGATGTGAATGTTTTACTGAAACAATCATGGGAGCGAATGGGGCGACCTGTGCTGTGGTGGTCTCCAATTTAGTTGTGAATGGCAAACCAACAAAAAATAATACCCATGGGGTGATTGAGGGAATAACCGTGGATATTGAGGGAGTGAGCGTGCTGGTAGACTTTGTAGTGATAGAGATTGTCGATGATAGAAATACCTACGCCACACTCTTAGGAATTGATTAGGTCACTGACATGAATGGGGTGATTAATCTGAAAAAACAAAAAATGATTTTTGAAAAGAAGTCACTACGTGTAATTATATCCCTGGACCCTGCTGAAGGATCGCGCTATACGGAGCCGATGCGCAACTATGAAAGTGATCATCTATAAGATAATAGCGTGAAACCAAGACTGGGTGAATCCCACCATAGATGGGCGGATCGCATGGGAGTGAAAAAGCTCCTGTACTTCGGACTCAGATAAGGAGATGGAGCGATGGCAGAATCAGTTACATGAGGTAACTACACTGAATTATAATATGATGAGAAAAGTAAGAGACCTGCCTACTTATGATGGTCTAAGTGAGGTAGATACCTTCTTGACTAAATTTTAAAGGGAGGTGTCAGAAAAGCAACGCTTCTAGGCCTTGGACTGGGTACTGCGCGCTACACCAGCGAGGTGGTGGGGTACGTACAAAGGGAGCTTTAACGTCTGGTGCGAGTGTAGGGGAATGATGCGCACATGATTTGGGAAGCCTAGGGTGTGACTGACCGATAAGTACAATGGACAGGATGATCCGTGCATGCATCTAGCCAAGTGGACGCAGGTCTATGGGGAAAGCCACAACTTGAGTGGGTGCACCTGTTTTGTCATACCCTGGATGTTATACCAATGAACTGGTATATAGAAATAGAGCTCCACCACGGGATAGGTGAATGGGATGTTCTACGTGAAGGGTTCGTGATAACCTTTAGTTTTGAGGAGGGGTGGGACAGTAATGATGAAGCGCTACAAGAGGTAAAAGTAGCCATATTTACGATACCACAGGAGCCGGTAGAATTGATTCAGCCTGAATGGGCCACTCAACTGAGTTGTGCACTAGAATGTTATAATGTAACTGCTGAAGAAAAAGATGAATATCCGCAGAAAATTAACATTCTAGAGACGGAAGGCCACTGCAAGGTTCAGGGACCACAGATTGAGAAACATGACATAACCGTGTCGGTGAAGACTAAGTAGGTAAACATTGGTACAGAGGCGGAAACTAAATTTGAGAAGATTGGAGACTATTGGGACGGTGCAACAGTGGATAAGGTTGCTGAATTACTTCGCAAATATCAAGACATATTCCTGACCAAGTTTATGGATTTAAAGGGAATAATCAGAGATTTAGGGGTAATGAAGATCACGTTAAATCCTGACGTGAAGCCAATTTAGTAGAGGTCATATCGCTTAAATCCGAAATATAAGGAGAAGGTCCGCGTAGAACTAGAAAATATGCTCGTAGCAGGCATCATTGAGCCTGTGGAGGAATCTGATTGGGTAAGCCCGATGGTGGTACAAGAGAAGAAGAAGAAGGACGAAATAAGAATATGTGTCGATCTCAGAAATTTGAATGACATGTGTTTACATGATCCCTTCCCAACTTCGTTCACAGATGAGGTATTTGAAAATGTAGGCAGTCAGGAAGCGTATTCTTTCACTGATGGGTTCTCAGGGTACCACTAGATCAAAATCGCGCCAAAGGATAGGAGTAAGACAACCTTCACGATTGAGTGGGGTTTCTTTCAATATACTGTCATGATGTTTGGATTAAAGAATTCCCTTGCTATCTTTTCGCGCGTGGTTGTTGTGGCATTCAGGGAATATATTCATAGTTCTTGGAGGTCTATTTTGATGACTGGACTATATTTTGGCTGGTTAGGTGCCATGTAGCGAACTTGTGCTTGATGCTGGATACATGCTGAAGATACCAAATCATGCTCAACCTCAAGAAGTGTATGTTCCTTGTTCCTTTTGGGAACCTGTTGGGGCATGTGGTTTGTAAACAAGGGTTGATGGTAGACCCGCAAAAATCATGGTGATTCTAAATTTGGAAGCACCACAGAGTGTGAAATAGCTGCACGCTAATCTGGGACATATAGGGTACTATAGGAAGTTCATCAAAGGCTATGCCTAGATCACTGAACCGATGGAAAAGTTGTTGAAAAAGGATGTCACGTTCTGCTGGAACGATGACTGTAAGAAAAGCCTGGATGTATTGAAAGAAAAGATGGTTATTGCGCTGATTCTAGTCTTCCTGAACTGGAAGAAAGAGTTTCATGTCCATGTTGAAGCATCGTGTATAGCATTGGGGGTAGTACTAACACAGGATGGTGGAGAAGGCTTGGATCACCCTATTGCATTCATGAGTCACCAATTATCTAAATCAAGAAAGAACTATTCCACCACTGAACGCGAGGGACTGGCTATGGTATATGTGCTCCAGAAGTATCGACACTACTTGCTAGGAGGTCACTTTAAGATGTATACAAATCATTTCACGCTGAAGTACTTGGTCAATAAACCTACGTTGGGGGGGCGCATATGCAGGTGGCTTTTATTATTCCAATAATATGATTTTGAAGTTGGTGTGAAGCCTAGACAATTGAATGCGGGACCAGATCACTTGTCGCACATTGAGACAGGGGAGGAACCTACTAGTTTGGAGGCAGGACTACTCAACACGCAGCTTTTTGTTGTGCGCGTAGCAGATATACATTTTAAAGATATAATTCACTTTCTAACAACTGGAACTACGCTGGCAGGGTACTCTGTCTAGCAGAAGAAGGAACTAGTGGTGCACGCAACAAATTTCTCTATCATTGCGGGGCATCTATATAAGATGGGAAATGATGAGATACTATGAAGGTTTGTACCTGAGTTTGAATGAAGCAACATCATCACGGACACTCATGGGGGCGATGTGGGAGGACATTATGTAGGGAGAGAAATTGCGTAGAAGATTATTAGTGTAGAGTTGTGGTGGCAGACCCTTCATCAGGATTCAAAAGCACATTGGAAGGCCTATGATGTATGTCAAAGAACAAGTGAACCATCACGGAGGGACGAGATGCCTTTGAATCTGCAAATGACATTACAACCCTTCAAAAAGTGGGCAATCAACTTTCTAGGACCTGTCAAACGTCAAGGAAAGACAGGTGCGAGATATATTATTGCTGCGACGGAGTACTTGACTCATTGGGCAGAAGTGTAGCCAGTAAAGGATTGCACGGGCACGATGGCCGCAAAGTTTCTATTTGAAAACATACTGACACGATTTGGATGTCTGAAGATCTTGATGAGTGATCACGGTACATATTTTCTGAATGAGACGATCTGCGCGCTGACAGAAGAATTTCAAATGTATCATCAGAAAATCACACAAACTAGGCTAATGGGATTGTAGAAGCATTCAATAAAGTACTAGAGACCATGCTGACCAAAGTATGCAATGCGCAGCTAAGTGATTGCGACCTGTGCATACCTGCTGTATTATGGGCTGATAGGACGAGATGCAAGAAACTGATGGGACAGACACCTTTTAGGCTTGTCTATGGAGTGGAAGCAATAATGCATATGGAATACATTGTGCCTAGTTTGCACATAGAATTTCTCATAGGTATGATAGATCACGAAGCCCTGGAGGAGAGGCTTGTGCAGTTGGAGGAGCTCAAAGAAGAATGATTTTTGGTTGGATTTCACTGGCAGGTCCAAAAGGAGTGTGAAAAGGCTTGGCATGATCGACACATTAAGTTTTTCACCTAGTGAATGATTTGGTGTTTTTGTATGATAGTAAGTTCGATAAACTCCTAGGGAAGCTTAGAATGCATTGGCTAGGACCATATGTTATTAAGGAGATCACAGATGGTGACGGGGTGCAGTTGGTAAAGTTAAATGGAGAACTCTTCCCAGGAAAAGTCAATGGCAGTCATTTGAAGGTGTACACAGGGGGCTCAGCCATCTAACTAGCTGATAGAAGCACAGTCTTAATGCTCTAGGCAGCTAAAAGGAGGCACGAGACTATAAACTACTCTACCCGGGAGCTGCACGATGTCAGGACTGTGCACAGTAGCGAAGTGTCATAGGGTCTGCAACAGCGTTAGGGTGGCTGCGCTACTGCACGGGTCGACTGGAAAGTGACTGTTACAGTCACTATTGACGATGTGATGCTTGGTTTGAGACCAAATGGAGTAGGTGACAGGCATTTAAGGTGAAATTTATGGGCTAGATTCTTGAAAATCTGCCGCCAATCAAGCATTAATGGACCGAATATTGGGGGAACGATCGAATTCAAATTCAAAAGGTGCTCTAAATTGCAAGGGGCTACCCAACAAACAACACTCGGCAAATTGAGAACTGAGTTGTTGCACGCCCAGACATTCATGAACCCAGACTTGTTTGATCTTTTGAAGGCGAATTCGTTGCTTGAGAAACTACCCGAGCCGTTAAGAGAATTGTGGAACAACACTATGGTAGCACCTGAAGAATCCATGGATACCAGAGTAATGACCGTTGAGGAAGCCGCATAGGCCATGACGGAAGTGGAAGTCCCAAAAAGTGTCAGGATAGTTGCAGAAATCCCTAAATCGCCACTCATGTTGAGACCCAAGAAAAACAAGCAGGCTATGGTACTAGTGCATGTATCCCCTAGAAATCCATTAAGGACTAAGATTACCATGCATGAAAAGGGGAAGGTTATTAATTTGGAGGCCAACGAGGAGGAAGAATTTGAAGAAATCCTGGTAAAGGAGGAGGAGGATGTAGAAATGGAGGTTGACACCCAGGGTGCGGACCCTCTTACCAGGCTGCCTGCATATGTTCCTCCGCAGAAGGGTAAAGCTAAGGTGCCTAAAGATATAGATGAGAGAAAGAGCTCTCTGCAGACTCCGCTGCTCCCCGACGACATTATTTTTGAAGGAGCGCACTTGGGGCAAGTGCCTATACTAAAATTTGAAGACTGGGATCTCGTGGACCATGAGAAGTTCCCACATTTGACAACCACGTAGCTAATGCGCCAAAATAAAGATGTGCCGACTAGAGTCATAGAGTTGGAGCCGTGTAAGTGGCTGAGAGGTGTAGAAAAGGTAGGATTGTTAAAATTTCTCTAGGTGCCACATTATCATCGTGCCCCAGTGACCATTTTTGTCATCAGGTAGTTGCTCTACTTGGTGCATGATGGGTGCTTGTGGCTGGAGGAGCCCATCCCCATCACAGACCACTTGATTCACAAAATTACTTGACTCCCTTGTAAAGGGGAGGACTCAGCGAACATATTGGAGGGTAAGAGTGATGATTTGACCATCGCAGAGGCCATGAAGAAGAAGTTTAAGCTGGAGAAGAAGAAGAGAGGGTATGCGATTTCCAGCATCAATAACCCTGCGGTCAAATTCATGACGTAGATACTAGTAGGGAAGGTTATGTGGAAGTGTTGCGCAGATGAGGTGCCCACGTTGGTGGTTGCACTTGCAGCGCAATGCACAGAAGGGGTCTAGTTCAACTGGGAAAACTACTTATGCATAGAGTTCCTTGAGAACTAGTGCGAGGCATAAGAGTAGGGGAAGACTTTTCGCTATGCCTGGCTTCTATTGTCCATAGTATTGGTGGCATGGGAATTTCTTGAAGACAGTGAGTTCCCGACAATCGCGCAGGACCTTCCAAAGGCAGCAAAGTACGCTTCGCTTTGGGAAACCCCAGATGCACAGAGGATAAGGGACAATAAAATCTTCTAGGTGTTCATGGAGATGAACATCAGAATGGGGATTAATTGCAAGTCACAGTTATCGCCCACGGTCTACAACAGTCTGCAGAGCTTCGTGGAGTTCAAGGCAGATTTCCATCACGTTTACATCAGGGCACGGAAGGACCCTGTGAAGACATGGTGCGAGCTACCCTACTTGGTGACAAACGACATCATCTTCATAGTCCTTTAGTTGTGCTCACCGTAGTGGCGAGCTCCAGCCAGCTCCATAGTGGAAGCAGAAAAGTCCGCCACACAGGGGAAAAAGGATGAGGTGAAACTATGAATGGCACAATTGGCAAAAAAATGTAGGAACAAAGCAGTAGCAGCTAAAGCCCAGGCAGTGTGCGAGGTTGCAAAGCTAGTGGCAGAATAGCAGAAGGCAACCGAGGAAGAGCGTGAGGGAGAAAAGTCACCTTCACCAGAACAAGAGATGGATATAGAGAAAGGTGGCGCAGACCCACAAACAACGTCCGCCTAGCTGAAATGACTATGCCCAAGAGAGTAGGTATGGCTGCAAAACAAGTCGAAGGCTTCAATGACTTCTTTCGACCTGATCACCCTCACTGAGGGGGATCTGCACAACATTGGGGAGACGGTGAGGGACGTCACCGCGGAGACCCTCCAGTAGTTCACGGAGGAACACCAGATCGTGTTGGAGCCTCTTCCAGCGTAGATACAGGAGTTGTAGTTGCACACCCCATAGGCTGGCACTGTGTCAACTAGCCTCGCACTAGGCATGACCGCGGCTGAGGATATGCTGCATGCCCAGATGACTAACACAATAGTGCTACCAGAGGGAGCACTAGTTACAGAAAATGAGGCCGACAGGCCTATGGTCAGTGGGCTAATAGGAATCGGGATAAATATGACTATGCTCCCTCTGGAGATGCTATATGTTTTGCATGATGGAGTTACTGCGGAACTGTGAGCTAGGTGTTATGGCCTAAATCTACCGCAGATTGAGAAAGGCAGGTCTAGGGTAACATCAAACCACGCTTATCCTGGTAGCTAGCCCTACTAGGTCGGGAGAGGGCTCTCTTCTTGTCAATCTCAAAAGAATATGGTGAATAAGGCTTGAGATGACTGATATAAAGACTAATTTTAGGCTAGGTATATGCTCAAAGAAGTTTTATTGAATTTTACGTTGGTTTGCTAGATCAAATGTGAAATGCAGATTTGGGTCGGGGGAATGGACATAGTCTTGCAGAGGTTTCTGTGGGGCGAGGTAGGCAAATATTTTAGTACTTTAAATTGAATGAGATGAAGAGTCTTAAGACTGGTGAGGAGTTGGAGAGGGCATGAAAGTCTCAGGGATCCTCTTCAAATAGTTGAAAACATGAATAACTAAACAAACCCTAGGTAGAGCACTGCAACATCAATGAATTCTACCTTTATCCTTGATTCATTTAGTTAAGTTGAACATAGAGAGATGATGACATACATAAACACATGTAAACTTGAATTACAGAAGGAGAAACAATCCCAAATCAACTTGCCACAAGAATCCCACAAAATGCTGCAAACCCTGGTCTATTCCTTTGCCAAACTGCAGAGATGAATGTACAATAATGCTCAAAGCATTTACAAGAGTCCAACCTTTACAAATGACTAAAAAACTACTAGATATAGGCAACAAACAACTCATGCTAGGATTTAGGGGTCGAATTCATGAATTTAGGAGCTATTTCAACAACATCTAAACTAAGAACTGAAAAGTAGGCAGTGGAACAACTTGCCTCTAAAACCTAGGAAACTGATTCATTCAGTTCAAAACTACATTTTCAAGATGTATCTACCTCCATGAGTGAATTTTCAACATTTTAAAATCAAATTCCAACAATTTATATCAATTTACATCATGAGTTTGACCATGAGAGAGAAAAAAGTTAAACTGAGAAAAACTAGGTGAAAAACAGAGTTTTTTGGCAAAAATGGCAATTTTCCATCCTATGCGCCACACCACTTTTCCTGTGTGTAGCACTTTTGTGCAGCTGATTTTGGAAGCCTTCCTGTGCACCAAATTCACTCCAAGTGGGTTTATTAGAAAGATCTATCTCTCTACTTTCTAGAACAAGTGGAATTTTTGAATTTGGTGTCCATTTTCACCTCCAAATGTGAGTTCACCCAACACTACTTCCTGTGTGGCCAAAAAGGGGCAGAAAGGGCATTTTTGAGGTGTTTTTGACCCTTTTGGAAGCTCAAAACTTGACAAAATTTTCTGGCCATTTGTGGGCATTCATAATTTTTCACGAGGAATCCAAAAATGTAGATTTTTCCTCCAGAGGAGGTCCCTAGAAAAAGCGAGCGCCAGTTGGCGCTACGCACCAGGCAAAAAAATCTGTGTTTTGCTCCAAAAATTCAAAATTGACAAAAAGTATGCAAATTTCTTGAAATTTGGCCTAAGTGACTTGCATCAAGTGCTATGCTGGGCTAAGGAAGCCTTAGCCAAAATCTTGAGCTTGTCTTGCTCTTTCTTCCTCCTAAAAGTTTTCCTCAACTTAGCCTTCAAGGTCCTTATTCTCGCTTTACAAATCTTGTTTCTCGCCAAATAGTGATAGGCATGTGCCTCAACATGTCCTTCTCCTTGTTAGCCTTGTCTAGCAGCCTCTCCAAGTGCATGTTCATCTTCTCCAACCAAGACTCCTTGTCATTCTCTATCTCTTGTTCAATGGAAGTCAAAGTGACATGGTCCTCTTTGTCATTTTGCTTCTTTAGTTTCAAAATTTCTAGCTCCATTAGGCTATGCTTATCCTCCAATTGTTTGTTTTCTTTCTTGTTTTTCATCTACATCATCCTCGTGCATCTTCTCTTTGCCTTTTCTTTGCTGCTTATGTTTCTCCATAGAACTATCACTGAGTGTCTCTTCCTCATAGTGCTTGTCTTAGGAAAATGATGAGATGAAGGTATGGTGGAAAAATGATGATGAAAGAGGGATGAAAGAGTACAATGGTGATGAGTATGAAGAGATTTTACTCTTGGGAAATGAAATTGGGGAAAGAAGGGAATAGTTTTGGGAGATTAGGGTTTAGTGAGGGATTTAGGTTTTTATGAGGGAATTAGTTACATTAGGGGAGTGGGATATGGGAAAATAGGATAAATGGAGTGCATTAGGGTAATAAAAGAGTGAAAATGGGTTTTGATGATGTTTTTGTGGTGATGGAATGAAATTGGAACAATGAAATGGAAAATAATGAAGAGAAACTAGGGTTTCATTTTAAACTTGAAAAACTCATGAAGGACACAAGAGTGCACTCAAATTCAGCTTTGGAAGGATGATTACTCACTTTCCAAGAGGTAATTTGAGATATTTGAAGCAAATTGAGTGATTTTGGAGCATTTTGGGACTTGGTTGCCAGGTGCGCCACACCAACACCCACGTGCGCCACACCAAGGAACAGGTGCATAGCGCCCTTTTGAAGACCAGTTTTGGAAGCCTTCCTAGTGTCCAATTTGGGTGCAGGATAGCTTGTTTGAAATATTATTGACTAAAATTTCCAACACAACTTGATTTTTTCAATTTAGAGTTCATTTGCCCTGTCAAGAGTCAAATCTCCTAAGACTGGTCAAAATGTGCAAAATGAGGTTTCCTAAAGGCAGAGTGCTGTTGCAGTCAACTTTTGAAGGTTGTCCTCAACCCAAAATTGAGCTCATGATATCTCATTGGAAATTTCTTTGTGCCTAGGTATCATTTGACTCATCCAGCAAGTCATTTGGCCAACCAAGCTAGGAGAAATCTTGATTTTCCCAAGGTCACTTTAGAGGTGAATCAATTCTCTTGAGGCAACTGTATTTTTGATATTTCTCTAAAACCATGACACCTATGTAAAAATTGAAGGATTGTTTTCTTCCTTGACCTATTTTGGACAAAATCCTCTCTCATTTTTCCCAAATTCATCTTTTCTTGCTCAGAAACATCATTGGAGTAAAACCTATCCCGATGTGTGGAATAGGGGATTTGTTGAAATGAAGTGATATGAAGGGGATAAGGGGCTTCTAAATTCTTGAGAAAATTCTTGGAAGTAGGGAAGGATGTTAGGAAGTAGGCGAAAGTGGAATTTCAAATATTGAGTGAGGGGAAGGGGTCAAAAAGGGCAAAATACATGCCTAGCCTAGAAAATTGTCAAATTGTAGCAAGAAACTAGGGTTTGTGCGAAAATGAGGAATTTGAGGGATATCAGTGATGGGAAGTGTTTAATAAGGTACATTAAGGATAGGGGAAGGTTTATGAACATCAGGATACAAGTTTTGCTAATGATTTGACCATCCAAGAGAAATTACCTTCAAAACCCTAGGAGAGGGAAATGAACCTTACCTAGGCACAACTGAAGCATGAACAAGGTGTAAAATGTCCCATTGGAATCTGACATGATGATGAAAACCCTCTGAATGATGGTACACGCAGATGAATGGTGACATGGCCTGACATTTGGACAACTTTGAAAGGAGTGAAAACAAACCCTAGACCTAATACCTAGTGACCAAATTTTGCTTGAAGACTCACTGAAATGACAAAATTTGACCTTAACACCTTAAAATTACTTTGTAAGAGCATGTTTGATCACTAGAGGAAGGTTTCAAAGACTGACACTAACATTGGCTCCAATGGGGATGGTAGCTCCTTGGAGGTGCCAAGAACCACAGATCTTTGGGAGAGCAGACAAGTGCCTTCATCCATTGGGCAATGGAGTCAATAACCTCAAAACATCAAAAAACCAATTACTATGAAACTTTGACTCAAGACTCATAGTTGAACTGAATAATTCAAAACTGAAACAAGACTCTCAAAAGCTAAAACTGGACACTCAGTTGAAACTATCTTTAAACTAACTGAAACAAAAAATGACTCAAGACTAAAACACAACTGACAAACTGGAAAATATGCTCAAAATGGAGCTTATTGAATACAACCTACTCTATTTGTTCCATTCATCACCTGATCATGTGAAATGAAACAACCAATGCAACCAAGTAAGCATTCTGGCTACTGTTTGCATCTCCACAAGTGCTTGCTTATGAAAAACAACAGAGAACTACTGAAAGGCAACTCCCATGAAAACTTGGAAACAGATCCGTTGAATGATATGGATTCTCTATTCGCCTCCAAAAACACTGCATAAGGATCTTGAATTTCATGCACACTGGGACTTAGCTCATCCAATGGATTACTTCTCTTCTCCTCATACCATGAATGAAAACTTTGATCTGAGCTTTGTCACGAGACTCCTGCTGAAAAGGACAAAGAAACGAGCTGCCGGATCAAGTTTGTATCAATACTTTTGTCAAGATCACAGATAGGAGAAGGAATTTGACTGCATACATCATCCAACACATCAGCTATTGGATCGTGAAAAACTTGAAAAGAGTGCTGCAACCTATTTTATATTGGCTATGATGAGATTACATGATTTCCTACACGCTGCTCATTTGACTATATACTATGTTGTTTTCCCTTCAGAAGCTGAAATGATTCAAAACAAAAAGGTACAGAATCATCTTGCATCATTTGATCATATGGTCCAGCTTCCAAGTCTTCATCTGCAACTTGACAATCAATGGGATTCGGGGGCTGCAACTCTGGATATGAAAAGTTTTGAACAAGGATTTCATTTCTCTCAAGATGGTCCAGATCAAGACTTATCGTCAGTTGATTTCTGATTGCATGAAAGTGGTTTCTGATGAACTGAAACGAAGCAAAACAAAAAGGCAACGATCCTTCATTTACCTCAAACTTTTCTGCACTTTCCTCTTCATTTCCATAGTTGGTATGCAACGACTGATCATTGTAATCGAGCTGCTGAAAGTGAACTTCCTCCTCCCACAAACCAATTGCTCATTTGTCTGCAAGACTAGCTTCTGTTTGGAGAACATAATCATCATCATACTAATCAAACTGAGGAAAATAATCAGTATAAAACACATCATCAAGCATACATGTCATATCAACAGATCTCTCTTCTCTAAGATGATCTACAAAACAATAATTATCAGATCTATGAAAAATGGGATAAGAAAGAAGATGTTTTAGATTAGCAACTTATTCTTCTTCAATCAGCAAGCGATGGGCTTGAACACTATACTCATTCCTTGTGGTGATCCTTTGCATCATTTCTTCCACTGCACTTACCAAAATGTCAAGTTTTACCTCTAGAGATGCCGATTCCTCCGGATCTATGTTTTTCATCTCTTCTTCCTTCAACTTTACCCTTTTGATCAGCAAATGAGCCTCTACATCTACTGCAATGTTCTGCATCTCTTCAAGTGTTGGAAGATTCCTTTCTCTCAGCTGAAACTCCATTTCCAGATCAAAGGCACCCGGGTAGTGCAAGAGAGCGAATCCAAGAGGAGGTCTTATATTAACCGACATCAAAAAATAGACTTGCTTAAACCTGGCAGAAAACTATTGTATTGTCTCCCCTAGCAATCTTTTCAACTGGTTATACTCTTCTATAATCAAGAAAGGGTTTTTGTCTTAGCACCCACCTGTCAAGGAAAAATTTGATGAACTGCTGGAAATCTAAGATGCTCACATCAAGTAGGGTTTTGAACCAACTCCTAACTTTGCCTTGCAAAGAAAGAGAAAAATGCCTAGTGCTGACATCTTCTTCGTCAACTTCAAAAAGGTCAAGAAAAGACTCAAAATTCAATACATGTCTCTCAGCAGTGATGTTGTCATGTTCACCATCAAATTTTGGTAGATATAGATCATGATTTTTAGGGAAAGCATGGGATATAGGAGGTAAAGTCAGAGGCTTGTATCGATCTGGAATTTTACAAGGTATAGGGGTATATACAGAAATTATAGAATCAATCTTGGTCTCTTAAGGCTCATCAGTTTGAAGATGGTCATCACAAGATTCAGAAAAAGGGTCTTGATCAAGCTCAAAGGCATGCAAATGTTTGGTATTCACAATATTCAAAGGGAAGGAATCAAATGCAGGTCGAGGATCTTTTCTCAAATACAATATACTTTGTAAAGCCTTCTTGACATTCTCGGGGAAAGAGAAGAAATAATTTAGAACAAAGAACAAAATGTCTTGGATGAAATTCCAACTTGAATACCTGATCTTTCCATATTGTCCTTTCATGTTTCTACTGGTCGGGTTCATCCTCCAGTGGAATCCTTGGATCTGATCTCGAAACTGATTTGAAATTGCCATGAGAATGATTTCAGCCTTCTGGTGTCTGATCATTGTCCACCATCAACAATCAAATTTGAACTTGATTACATTTTGCTAAGGAAACTAGATGTTCATTTCATAAACTAAACCGGAGATTCACTGAAGCAGCGTTCATCTACTATGCACTTGCAAAGCAAGAGCAGTTCGAAGGCTACCTGGGTAACTTCAGGCTCCATCTGTAGTTTATAAAGTAAAAAACAAACTTTTTGTCTCCCTAGTACTGTTGCCAATATGTTATGGCCTAAATCTACCTCAGGCTGAGAAAGACAGGTCTAGGGTAACATCAAACCATGCTTAGCCTGGTAGCTAGCCCTACTAGGTCAGTAGAGGGCTCTCTCCTTGTTAATCTCAGAAAAATATGGTCAATAAGGCTTGAGATGGCTGATATAAAGACTAATTTTAGGATAGGTATATGCTCAAAGGAGTTTTATTGAATTTTATGTTGGTTTGCTAGATCAAATGTGAAAGGCAGATTTGGGTCCGGGGAATGGACATAGTCTTGCAGAGGTTTTTGTGGGGCGAGGTAGGAAAATGTTTTAGTACGTTAAATTGAATGATATGAAGAGTCTTAAGACTGGTGAGGAGTTGGAGAGGGCATGAAAGTCTCAGGGATCCTCTTCAAATAGTTGAAAACATGAATAACTAAACAAACCCTAGGTAGAGCACTGCAACATCAATGAATTCTACCTTTATCCTTGATTCATTTAGTTAAGCTGAATAGAGAGAGATGATGACATACATAAACACATGTAAACTTGAATTACAGAAGGAAAAGCAATACCAAATCAACTTGCCACAAGAATCCCACAAAATGCTGCAAACCCTGTTCTATTCCTTTGCCAAACTGTAGAGATGAATGTACAATAATGCTCAAAGCATTTACAAGAGTCCAACCTTTACAAATGACTGAAAAACTACTAGATATAGGCAAAAAACAACTCATGCTAGGATTTAGGGGTCGAATTCATGAGTTTAGGAGCTGTTTCAAAAACATCTAAACTAAGAACTAAAAAGTAGGCAGTGGAACAACTTCCCTCTAAAATCGAGGAAACTGATTCATTCAGTTCAAAACTACCTTTTCATGATGTATCTACCTCCATGAGTGAATTTTCAACATTTTTACATCAAATTCCATCAAGTTACATAAATTTACATCATGAGTTTGACCATGAAAGAGAAAAAAGTCAAACTGAGAAAAAACTAGGCGAAAAACAGAGTTTTTTGGCAAAAATGGCAATTTTCCATCCTGTGCGCTGCGCCACTTTTCCTGTGCGTAGTGCTTTTTTGCATTTGATTTTGGAAGCCTTCCAATGCACCAAAGTTTCTCTAAGTGGGCTTTTTCGAAAGGTCTGTCTGTATACTTTCCAGAACAAGTAGAATTTCTAAATCTAGGGTCCATTTGCACCTCCAAAAGTGAGTTCTCCCAACAACTCTTCCTGTGTGGCCAAAAAGGGGTAGAAAGGGCATTTTGAAGGTGTTTTTGACCCTTTTGGAAGCTCAAAACTTGAAAAAATTTTCTAGCCATTTGTGGGCATTCATAATTTTTCATGAGGAATCCAAATGTATAGTTTTCCTCTAGAGGAGGTCCCTAGCAAAAGCGAGCGTCGGGTGGTGCTACGCACAGGGTAGAAAAATCTGTGTTTTGCTCCAAAAATTTAGAATTGACAAAAAGTACGCCAAATTTCTTGAAATTTGGCCTGAGTGACCTGCATCAAGTGCAATGTTGGGCTAAGGAAGCCTTAGCCAAAATCTTGATGTTGTCTTGCTCTTTCTTCCTCCTCAAAGTTTTCCTCAACTTGGACTTCAAGGTCCTTATTCTCGCTTTGCAAATCTTGTTTCTCGCCAAATAGTTATAGGCCATGTGCCTCAACATGTCCTTCTCCTTGTTAGCCTTGTCCAACAGCCTCTCCAAGTGCATGTTCATCTTCTCCAACCAAGGCTTCTTGTCATTCTCTATCTCTTGTTCAATGGAAGTCAAAGTGACATGGTCCTCTTCATCATTTTTCTTCTTTAGTTTCAACATTTCTAGCTCCATTAGGCTTTGCTTATCCTCCAAGTATTTGTTTTCTTTCTTGTTTGTCATCTATATCATTCTCGTCCATCTTCTCTTTTCCTTTGCTTTGCTGCTTATGTTTCTCCATAGAACTATCACTGGGTGTCTCTTCCTCATAGTGCTTGTCTTAGGAAAATGATGAGATGAAGGTATGGTGGAAAAAATGATGATGAAAGAGGGATGAAAGAGGAGAATGGTGATGATTATGAAGAGATTTTACTCTTGGGAAATGAAATTGGGGAAAGAAGGGAATAGTTTTGGGAGATTAGGGTTTAGTGAGGGATTTAGGGTTTTATGATGGAATTAGTTACTTTAGGGAAGTGGGATATCAGGTGGGCTTGGCTGCCAGGTGCGCCACGCCAACACCCAGGTGCGTTGCGCCAAGGAACAGGTGCGTAGCGCCTTTTTGCAAACCAGTGTTGGAAGCATTCCCTGTGTCAAAATTGGAAATGGGATAGCTCATTGGAAATATTATTGAGTCTACTTTCCAACACAACTTGAATTTTTCAATTTGGAGTTCATTTTCCTTGTCAAAAGTCAAATCTCCCAAAACTGGTCAAAATGTGCAAAATGAGGTTGCCTAAAGGCAGAGTGCTGTTGCAGTCAACTTTTGAAGGTTTTCCTCAACCCAAAATTGAGCTCATGGTAGCTCATTGGAAATTTCTTTGTGTCTAGGTATCATTTGACTCATCCAGCAAGTCATTTGGCCAACCAAGCTAGGAGAAATCTTGATTTTCCCAAGGTCACTTTAGAGGTGAATCAATTCTCTTGAGGCAACTATATTTTTAATATTTCTCTAAAACCATGACACCCACGTAAAAATTGAAGGAGGTTTTTCTTCCTTGACCTATTTTGGACAAAAGCCTCTCTCATTTTTCCCAAATTCTTCTTTTCTTTCTCAGAAACATCATTGGAGTAAAACCTATCTCGATGTGTGGAACAGGGGATTTGTCAAAATGAAGTGATATGAAGGGGATAAGGGGCTTCTAAATTCTTGAGAAAATTTTGGGAAGTAGGGAAGGATGTTAGGAAGTAGGCGAAATTGGAATTTCAAATATTGAGTGAGGGGAAGGGGTCAAAAAGGGCAAAATGTATGCCTAGCCTAGAAAATTGTCAAATTGTAGCAAGAAACTAGGGTTTGTGCGAAAATGAGGAATTTGAGGGATATCAGTGATGGGAAGTGTTTAATAAGGTACATTAAGGATAGGGGAAGGTGTATGAACATCAGGATACAAGTTTTGTTGATGATTTGACCATCCAAGAGAAATTACCTTCAAAACCCTAGGAGAGGGAAATGAACCCTACCTAGGCACAACTGAAGCATGAACAAGGTGTAAAATGTCCCATTGGAACCTGACATGATGATGACAACCCTCTAAATGATGGAACACTCAGCTGAATGGTGACATGTACTGACATTTGGACAACTTTGAAAGGAGTGAAAACAAACCCTAAACGTAATACCTAGTGACCAAATTTTGCTTGAAGACTCACTGAAATGACTAAATTTGACCTTGACACCTTAAAGTCACTTTGTAAGAGCATGTTTGATCACTGGAGGAAGGTTTCAAAGACTGACACTAACACCAGGGAGGGTTTCATGCTTTAGGTAATGAGTGAGCAGCTCATCAACATTGAACAATTAAGCTTGTAGCGCGACGAGGTAGTGGCGTAGAACGGATAGCTCGTGCGGGTGGTGGAGGAAACTTGCCAGATGGTGCCAGAGTTAGCCATCCAAGTAGAGGAACCAGTGGAGGCGCGTGTCCGGAAGTTAGCACCAAGGGTGCGCAAGGCAAAGGATGAATGGCTAGGGTTGAGCTTAAACTAAACCTTCAAATAGCCGAACTAAAATTGAAGGTGCAACCTTCAACCCCACTGGAAGTTAGGGAACATCGTGCCAGCGTGATTACAACAACAATAATAGAGGTTAATAGTGCAGTAACAGACTGCAAAAATTTGTTCAAGCAGTCATTCGAGGTTCTCACCACCCTGCAGGATGACTCGAACATGCAACACCTAGAGGCAGAGGCGTGCGAGCTATGGCAGAAATACAACGAAGTAAAAGGAACCGTTCAGACGGTTTCCCTTACACAGAGGCTCACGAGGATGCAGCAGTTGAAAGCACTCAAGGAGCAGGTGGATGCTGCTCGACATAAGGAAGCAGTTTTAAAGGCACGCTTATAGTCATGGATTGATGAGGCGTATATCGTTACAGCCTCCATTGAAGCAAATCTCGTGTAGCTGCAAGCAACACAGGAAAAGGTTCAGGGTGACAGTTCAACTACAACGGTCTCTGAGCAGCGCATTGTGAAAGTACAGAAAGAAACTGCTCAGTGCACTGTTGATCTTGTAGCGATCCAGGCAGAATTGGGAGGTCTTCACACAAAGATCTCCACACCGACAGAGTGACTCAAGGGAGAGTCACAATGTTTGTGTTGGGGGCCTGTTGGGCGTAGGATCCCCCAAGGAAAGTTTTGGGGCTTAGAGCCCAAATTTTGGTAAAAAATTGTAACTCCGATGTAAAGACTCCGCATTTTGTGGGCGCAAAGCGCATAGCTTGTAAAAGAGTCATAGGGTTGTCCACCCTCAATTTTGCATGTAATGTTGCCTATAGAGATCTACCCATGGTCCACAAACCATGGGATTGTATAAATAGAAAGAGGCTCTAAGTAGATGGAGACATCATCTAATCTAAATATCAAATAGAAGCATAGTGGAAGAAGGGAAGTGTAAAGTCTAGTTTGGATCGTAGAGTAGGAGAAGGCTCTATAGCTGAGTGCGTGGAGGCCTAGTAGTCTACAGTTGAGTGTGTGGACCCCTACAGCTGAGTGAATAGTGCGAGTCAAGTCTGTAACAGTTGAAAGCATTAATAAAGAGAAGTTTCATATCAATTATGTGTATTTATTTCCTGTTTTATGCATTAACTATGTTGGGTATAAATTGCACTTTTGTTGTTTATGTGATGTGCAAATATATATGACTATATTAATTAAGTGAATACAAGATAGAATATCTGTTTACGTGAAGTTGACTAACATCTGTAAGAAAATAAGTAAGATTCACAGTTTAGTTTGGGGAAATAGTGCAGTTCACTGCCATACCACGTGAAATCATCTCAGCCCCTCGTTAGGGTTGCACGAAAGGTGATTATAATAGATCACGAGGGTATTGAAGGTTAGAACAATGCGTGAAGTAACCAACGTGAAGATAAGCACAGTTGGACTAAATTAACAGCATAAACATCTCAAGGGTGCAGAAACTTGGTTCCATCATCCCCCCCATACTGCTTCGGGCGAGACTTCAGTCTGCGCTCTACGGACTGATGCCAAAAGGGCCAATAGTGTAGGGATTTGTTTGGCTAAATAACTATGAACCTTGGTCAGGCCCACCTCAAGCCAACATCGATTACACAGAGAAATGACCAAACTGAATGTGCACGCAGGCACTTATGGTCACTGTCAAAAGATAGCTCTCTGAACCAGCTTTCCAACACCTGTCACAGTTCCCAATTCCAACTCTCGATGCTCCTATTACAATGACAACAAAATAGCCTATAACCTGAAGAACCTGCATACAAAACCCATAACCACTCTCTCCTCCACTTCAATGAGAAAAAATACCTTTAAAACCTACCAGGTGCATTCGAACTTCCTCAAGTAGAGTTTAGGAATGAATCAGTTCAAATTAGAGTTTATTGGTCTCAGTCTTATTAGGTTTTTACACCTTAGGATAACAACATGGTCATTGAATTAGTTTTAAATGCCAAAACATTAAAAAAACCCAAATATAACCATATAATAAATAGAAAACCGTGGCGGCTTCTTGACTGGGCAGAGGAGTTTTACTGCCCACATGTGAACGGTGGTTTGGCTGCGGCCTTGTCACAAGCCACCACCTTGCAGGCTTATCTCGACGGTTGTGATCCGCCAGGTGAGCGCGGCTTAACTGACGGTCTTACCCTGGCGGTTCTGATATGAACTCCAACGACTAACCCCGCAGTTAGGACTGTAACCTGAAATTCATTCACATGTCCGTTGTCATCATTATCTCCCCGATGCGGTTAACTCCAAGCCACAATTAACATAAATTTGATGGTTTTATACCCATCTGGTCACATGAACCCACTACGGTTAGAGACTCTACATGATCAGATATAGCGGTTTAGGACTGTGGGTGGTTTAATGTAATGTTTTGTAATGTTTCATATAGGCCTAGAGTTGTTTACATAGGTTTTTTCCATGTTTAATCCATAGCTTGTATTTGAGTATGGTTAGGATTTAGGTTTAGACTTTAATACATGGTTTTAAATGTAGTTATATATAGTTTGTAATGTTACAAAGGTTTTGATAGGGTTTAGTACTTAGGTTTATATGCTTTAGAGTTTGAAGCCTAGGTTTTTACATTAGGTATTTTTTTTAAATAACCCTTTTACCACCTAATGTCACAAAGCGACATTAGCAACATTGCATGACAACAATCTGTCGACAACCAAATCCTACAAAGTGGACGACAACCACATGTCAAAAACCCAAATCTTGCGAGGCAGATGACAAATACATACGACCAAATCCTGGTGGAACTAACGACAACCACATGTCGACAACTAGGTATAAGACCATATCATCATGAAAACCATTGGCATCACCTAAACAACCTAAACCATCAACAACACTGTCGAAAATGTACGACACCGGATTGAATTGCTGACGATGACACTGAACCTGTGTAACTGATCTAACTAGATCCTCCTAGATCAATCCTCTCCGCCTGAAATCTTTTGGACCACAAAAGTTTGACTTAAACAAATAGTCGATGATAGTAGAGCTCCCTCACTTTCTACCTTGCCCTGATGATGTACCAATACATTCGATCAATCACCTGAAAGTGAGGACCCTGATGATGCTAACCATGGCACATTTTGAATCGGTGACCTGTTCCATCCATCTACAGAATGTACAACTTGTGACGATGGTAAAACAACATGTTATGAACATGGCAATTGATTTCTTTCCATGAAATACCATGAGTTAGTGATTCATAATTATATTTGAAAATAGTCTCTACAGGATATTCTTCAATACCATTGACATGTATTAACAATCTATATTGCAGAATGACAGAGACAATCAAAGACATTTTTGATATCAAACTAACTACTTGACTTGATATACTTTCCTGCTTCCTGATTAATAAGTGAACTTGCTGCAATAAACCCATCAAACTATAATTTGAAAACTGCTGCAACTTAGTTTGATTTTGAAAGTATTGATTTAGCTAATGATTTGTTTGAATAACTGTTTCTTCATTTATTAAATGATTTTTACATTGATTAGCACTTTCCCCTGATGCATAAGTTTCCCTTAGACACTTTGACACTGCTTTAGAAGAGGCTTTGATATGAAAACAAATACGCTTCCTCTCCACTTGAAAAGATGCTTCCAAACTGTTTGAAACATGAAATGGTGACACAATATAAGAGAAATGTGACACTGAATTTCCCCAATACTGACTTGCATCCATGTAACTAATATTTTCCAAACTTGGACTGAATGGATTCATTCGGACATTAGGAAAAGGAGCTTTAGGCACAAACTGTAATTCATGTTGTATTCCTTGCTTAGGAGTAAGATGTTTGGTTTCTTTAAATAGAACTGGAAAAGTTTCTACTTCTTTGATCAAACTATCTTTAAGCTGAGACTCATAACCTGAACAAGCATCATGTTGATTCTTATGTTGTTCATTTACACACATGATTACAAATCTTTTATTTTAACTTATTAATCGCTTTATCTGATTAGCAACAACTAAATTCAAGTGATTTTTGTTTTGATGTGCCGTGACAATAAATCAACCCCATCTTTCTTAAGGTGATATTTATGCTCTCTCCTGTTAAATACTGCATCATGATCATAAAGATAAGGACTTCCTAAGACAACTCCACATATGTCTACTAGAACCACATCTAATTCCACTTCATCAATGTAATTAGCTGTAATGGAAAATCTTAATCGACACTGTTTTGTGACTTTTATCTGAGTTGATTTATTTATCCATCCTAATGGGTAAGGTCTTGGATGATTCTGTGTTTCCAAACCCAAACTCTTAACTAAATATTTAGATATTATATTGGATTGTGATCCGCTGTCAAACATTGTATCTATCTTTCTGTGCTTAGAAGTTATCCTTATGTTAAATAATTCAACTCTTTTATCCTCATTTGAAGGATTTATGTTTGATGAAGATGCAATAGTATTTGAACTTGAACCAATGTCAAAAGTTTTACCTGTCGTAACCATGGAAGTTATCCTCCTTTCATCACCTGAATCTGAACCTAGATCTTGCTAGACTGCTGCAATTTCCTTCTTTTCATCCTTCTCCTTAAGGAACTTTTTGGGCTTAAGTTCTAGATGAAGTTTCCAACACTTAGATTCATCATGACTGATTCTCTGGCAATGAGAAGAAGTAGGTCTTTCCTTATGAGCTATCATTGATTTCTTTTTCTTCGAATTGTTCTTCCCCTTACTGTCATTGGAATCTTTGATTTCCAACTCTTTGGATGATTGCGATGAAAACTTGAATGGTCTGCCACCTGATTCACTATGTATTGCCTAAACACACACTTCATCAAAATCATCAGGATTAAACATCAATAATGTATGCTGCAAATATGAATGTAAACTGTCGACGTATTTTAACAAAGTTTCGCATGTATCCAATGAGATACCAAGCGCTAATGCTTTCTTTCTAAACTCCTGAGTAAACTCCTGAACACTTTGTCCTTTACCTTTCCTTAGATGCTGCCAATCAATAATAGCTTGATGCATGTATCCTAAAGGATAGAATTGTTTCCTAAGAGCTTTTAAAAACTTAGACCATGAAGAGATGACTTTTCCTTTTCGCTTTACATCTATTTGAGTTTTAATTTCCCACCAAATTAAATTTGTTCCCCCCATTCTAAGTGTTAGCTAACTGAATTTTTGTTTTATCGTCGGAAATGTTCTAAATACGACAATACACATCTAACTGCTTAATCCAGTTATCTAACTTTTCAAGATTCATTTCGCCATCATAAATAGGTAACTCAACTTTTAAATCAAGTTTCAAAAGAGATGTTTTCTTAGGTTTCTTTTCTGTTTCAGATTCTGCAATGGAAGAAGAAGAAGATGATGATGATGATGATGGAGATGATGGAGACGATGGAGGTGAAGGTGGTTTATCAGCCTTGACTTTACCTTTGTCCTTCTTCGATGTCTTTGAAGAAGAAGCTACATCTCTTAACTTCTTATCTTTGTAGAGTTCTCCCAACATCTGCTGCATAGTCAAGAATGCTTGTTGAAACTGTTCATCACTCATTGTAGTGTTGAAAATAGCAACAAGAAATGCTAAAAATAGAAGTGAAAAAAATAGCACTGCTATAAATAGTAGTTCAGGTACTAGTGTTGGACATAGCAACAAGGAATGAAAATGGAAGTGCTAAAAATAACATTGTTATAAATAGCATTTTGGGTTAGATTCCAATTTTAGTTAGTCCCTGAACTAAAATTGAGAAGTAAAATTTGAATTTGATCTTCACAGTTGTTTGTAAAATAATTAATTAATTCATCTTGAGTTAATTAGTTGGAGAAAATCAAACATGAAGTGTATATGGAGACATGCAACAATTATCCCTTTGATTGAGGAAGTTATCCATTACTTAAAGAGATAAGGATGAGTTGTAATTTGTGTAATTAGTTAGCTTAGTTAACTCAGTTAAGTCTAGTTAGATTAGTTCCAATAGTTTGTGGAATTAATTGTGAGTTTAGTTAGTTAATGCTTGCATGCATGTAACTGCTGCTCTCCAGATAACTAAATATTCTCTCATAAATAACTCATGCATGTTAGTTTAGTCAGAGACCCAGTTGAGATCATAGGAAAGGACAATGTACTATTAGTTGGAGGATTTTTCCTATATAGGAAACTCATCCATGCAAAAGGAATTATCTCCTTCAAGATTGTGCAGTTAGATGAGAGGTTAGTGTGTGTGTGATGAGGCCAATTCACACAGGTGGCAGCACTGGACCCCAAGGAAAATTGCGCAAGGAAATAGGAGGCTTGGAGGTCAGAGGAGAAGGTTTGGAGAAGCCATTGACTGTCTATGAGTAGCATTGTTTGATTGCAAAGAGAGCAGGATAGCTTGAGAGCTGATTCTTTTTGTAACTTGAACATATCTCCACTTGTATGATAATACAGAGATTGGGGTTTTAGGTTGAGGCTTTCCCTGGGTTATTCTTCTGTGTTATGTGTGATAGATTTCTCATTCTCAGTTATATGTGTTCTCATTGATCTTGCTTAATTCGATTAAGCTTCTGCAAAGTTTGTTGTAGAAGTAGATCTTGTATTTTGCTTTAGTCTATTGCATAATTTGTTGATCTACAATGGGAATTTCTACATGTTATCAGAGAAATGGTGATCAAGGTGAAGAACATATACAAGAAGGGAGAAGTTTGAAGTTTGAGGTTCCTAAATATAGAAATTGAGTTCTTATCACATCTCAATATCACCAATGGCATTCAGCGGTTTAAGACTCGAGTATGCCCTCGATGGCGGCTCGAATTATATAGCCTGGAAGGATCACATGGAAGTAATATTAGAGGATAATGGTCTAAAGGACTTCATTGATCAAGAAGTCCCCAAGCCCGCAGCGGCTAATGCTACAAAATTGGCAGAATGGAAGAAATGTGTGGCTAGAGCAAGGAGAATCCTTCTGGAGGGAGTTCGAGACCACATAGTCTCGAGTCTCCATGGGAAGGAGACACCATTTTCGATGTGGAAAACATTGAAAGATCTATATCAAAAAAACAAAAATCAGAGGAAGTTAGGGCTGAAAGACAAGCTTCAGAAAATCAAGTGTGAAAAGGGAAAGACGATCTCTACATATCTGAACAAGCTCACCACCTGCAGGGATGAGCTTGCAAGTGTAGGGATCATGACTGTTGATGATGTCATGGTGAGTCTTGCACTCCTCAGTCTTCCTAAGAGTTGGCATAGCTACCAAGACTCTGTTAATGGAAGAGAAAAACTACCAGATTGGGAACGACTTTGGTCGGATCTGATGCAGGAGAAGATAAGAAGAAGCACCAGAGATGGTTCTTCATCCAAGGAGGATGAAGAAAATTGCGCCTTAGTGAGTAAGGCAAAGAAAGGGAAGGATAAGGATTCTCATCCCAAATCGAGTTCTTCCCATGGTGGTAAGAAGTTTGACAAATCGAAAGTGTGATGCTTTAATTGTCATGAGGTGGGCCATTTTGCTACAAATTGTATAGTGAAGAAATCCAAGATGGGATCCAAGGAAGGATCTGAAGGTGAGGCATTGGCCTCACAGTTCGAGTTGGATTTCACCCTCTTTGCATGCATGGTTTCATCCATGGTGGGATGTGGTTTGTTTCTTGACAATGGAAATTCTTTCCACATGACTGAAAACAATAGTTTGTTCAGTACCTTGGAGGAGAAAGATCTCCAGATACTCATAGAGATGGGTATGATGAAAAGTATAGTGTTTTAAGTGTAGGAATGATTGTTTTTCAGAGTGAGCATGGAGCTTGCATTACCTTGACCGATGTCAAGTATGTACCAGTGTTAACGGGAAAAGTGTCTATTCAGAACAACCCTATCCCACTAAGGTGTGACAGTACCTTAGAAACAAATAGAGAAAACTACTTTTCTATTCTTCTTTATGAACTATAAACGAAGAGGAATATGATGAACCAACCTGTGTCTTGCGCTAGTCCTTTGATCCAATCTCTCTTCTCTTTGGCAGCTTCCAGCTACTTGCTCCCTTACTTGCCTAGCTTCACCAAGTTCCTGCAAGATCACAGAAGAGGAAAACTACACAAAGACATGGATTCATATTCATAAATAGCTTAGGATTAGATTTAAGCTAAACATGCAAATATAACAAACATCAATGATACACAAGCATGTAGGAGAAACTCAAATAGTTTTATTGATATAACAAGAAGGTCCAGGAGGAGTTACAACCAATCATTCCTGATCCAGCATCAACCTCCCAGCAAAGGAATCCCCTCTTCACCTCCAACAAAGCATAAATCACCCAATACTCTGATATCTATCTCAAAACCAACAGCAATTCTCTGCAATGTACAAAATTCCAGCCTCTGGATCTCTGGGATGAGGGATCCATATATAGATGTATGCAAAGAGGATGAGTCAGCTTATGATCTGACTAGTGGCTTCTCTCTGTCAGTTCTTGCTTCCACTTGGAGACTGAGAGCCTCTTACTCATCCTTGGTCAAACTCAGTGAGGCAAGTGTCATTGGGGAAGATTCTAGAAGCTTCCATTGTCTGTCCACCTCGCGGAATGACACTGCCATTTTTCATTTCCCGCTCAACGCACCTTGGTAGTGCATTTAGGTGTGTTGCAACGCACCTAGCTAGTGTACTTGGGTGCTATGCAACGCAGCTAGCTAGTGGAGTAGCTGAAATGATCGTGATTTGACTGATTCTGAGCAGTTTCTGGTGGAGAACTTCTGGGAGAAGCTGTAATTTGTTGACCTTGTTCCTCTAGGGGTCAGAACAACACTTTTAGGGACTTAGGATCCCTTGGTTTATGGACATTTCATGCTTAGAGCTGTAAGGCACAAAAATGTCTATAACAGTTGCCCCCTAAAGTATGAGGCCGTTTATCGGGTGAAATGCTTTATTAGGAGGATCCGAAGTTCTTTCAATGCTGGGAGGAGACCTGTAATAAGATACAATACAATACATTATCTTCATACTGTTTTCATGATCTAGCTGAGGCGGGCATTCCCATGCTCAGCTTTATAAATTCATTTTCATGTACATAGGACACACAATCGTCTGATGGTAGACTGATGATTCTGATAGAGCCATCATCCTTTTGGTAGGATGATTATTTGTGTTGCAATGCTGTACATTTCAATGTCTTTATTTTCCTGAATATATATCGCAGCCCGGATGGATGAAACTAGATCCGGGGTCTTCAATCTCATCCGATCTTCACTTGAAGTACAAGTCGATCCATGTGAGAAATGTTTTGAAGTCGAACATTGAAAGACATTGCTTGATTACCAGTCAATGATGTAAACTGTTAACAAGTGCGAGAGGAATCACCGATAATGATGATGACCCTCAAGGTACTGCAGTACAATTCACGTGGTGTGAATAAAGGACTTGGCGTCGAACACCACGCAAAATATTTCGGTCGAAGGTCATTGATGTATACCTGTCGCCGGAAGTGAGAAACTTGCCATTGAGGCATGCAAGCTTCAAAGTACTGAATGGGGTGTTCCTAGATCAACTTCTTGGATAATGAGATGGTGTCGACAAGAAGCGATCCATCAAAGGAGGGCCTTAATGAATCCCACATCAATGACACGAAATGGAGCAAATGATTTTGATGGAGGTGAAAACGATCTTATGATATATGGTTCAGGATGGCGGTCATAAAAGAATGAAGTATAATGTATGGTAGTGGATGGGACATGGGTGACTTCTCTGGATGACTTCTCTTGAACATGTTGGCGACACTTATGTGATGGATTGGTAGCATTTACCCCAAATGTAGATGGTATGGCGTGACCATGGTGATGTGACCGGTGAATGAAACAACCCAACCCGACTCAGGCACGGAGTGGAAGTGTCATGTTCAAGAGCGACTTGCTACCAATAAAGATTCTTTGAGTTTCTTCCCAATTTTTCCCCAGTCATTGCTGACCAGTACCTCTTTATTTTTGTCAAGCTTGAGGAGGATAACATATGCTTGTTCTATAATTTGCCCTTCGGGCAAACCCATCGCTATGTTTTAACGAGCCTAGCGACAGTGAAACTCGTTCTCGTCTAAAGACAAGTTTGTCGCTATTAATCTTTTTAACGAGTTTAACGACAAAGATAACTCGGTCCTTTTCATTTTTAGAGAGACTAAAAAGGTACGTAAAGGTAACTCCAAAATTCCTTTTTCGTCATCTAATCCCTTAAGTCCGAAAAAGTATAAAACAATACAGAAGGGATGAATTTTTGTGCAATAATCCCTCAGGTCCAAAAAGATTAAAATCTAGAGGAGGGATAGCACTTCCGGTCGCTTTAACGAGCTGGAAGGCCAAAACTCGACAATCTTTTCATATTTTATGATTCAGTTGAAAAGAGCTTAAAGAAGACTCGCCTTTTGAGGAACGAGTGATAAAATGGGTAGCAGCTGATTCCAGGTAAGGGTTGGAATTTTCCAATCACGGCAGTGTCACAAGGATGGCTAGTGAAATCACTCTTCGCAGCTGTTCCTCAAAATGGGTAAACAATCAAATGGAGGTGAATGATCGGCCAATGGAAAAGTGGAGGTGACGGTGCAAACACGACCAAGGCTTTAATGGCTGGAATGCTTCATTCACGGTGGTTATTTACCGGGGAATAGTTCATTTTTTAACGAGCTTAAACGCGGGTGGAAACATTTGCTCATGTCTTATGTTTATTTTTTAACGAGCTTGAACTATGCGCTAAAACTGCTCGATTAATCCAGTCATATGATAAGAATGTCTCATATAAAACGACAAATTTTAGATTTTTGCCCCACATCCTTTCTTTATGCAAGTTAGGAAACGACTAATCCAAAAAACAGATAAATAAACGCTCTTTGCTTGCACTCCAAAAGGTTTGCATGCCCCCAGGTATAAAACAGAGTTTCAAAGTTACCTCTACTTTAGTCCAATAAAACATTTGTTTTACCGAGAGAGGCCTACCTCTTACAGGTTACCCAAAGATTGTTTTATTCGCTGTGAAAACAAAACACTTCTTCGGTGATGTCTACCGAGATAAACAAAGGTGAGCAACGACGCCCGCCACTCACATAACTTTGACAAAAGAATATTATTCTAGAATAACCCCTCTTCCAATCACGGACGGGGTACAGACTAGTCATATTCTCCCATGGAAACCTACCCCATACCCGAAGTTTTCCTGCCGAAGCAGACCAGGATGCATGCCCCCTGGGTTTCAGTCATATCCCTCCGAATTACTCGCGCTCATCGGGGGGATGGACTGGAGATTGAGACATTTCTTGCGTGAAGAGACCATTTAGGGATGGTATATGACTATTTGCTATGCATGATCCGGGAAATGAAAGCTGGTCCACGAGCTTGACCACTCTTCCTTCGTGTGGAAAACACATTACTCTAAAGAGTGAGGAGACGATGGCTCCCATGCAATAAATATAGTCTCGTCCAAGGAGTAGGTTATAATCCAAGGGTCCTTGAACAACCATTACGTTCATTTGAACTGTCTTCCTTATCAATGTTATGGGCACATCGGGAAGGATCCCTAAAGGTCGACTGGTTCCTTTATCAAAGCCTGTCAGATTTCTCATCTCAGGCAACAGCGATGGCGAACCAAGCGCTTTCCAGGCAATAGAGGAAAGGATACTCACAGAAGCCCCTTCATCTATGATGGTACCAGCCATGACCATTCTATATATTTGAACGATAATTCGGAATGGTACACTTGCTGGTAAATGGGGTCTACCTCGTTGATTCTAGTCGAAGGAGACAACTAGGTTGCTTGGAGGTGGGACCGAGTAGACGACCGGGTATGGCTCTGACGAACTTCCCTCCTGCGGTAAGGGAATGGGTAGATTGCCCCTGTGTTCATCGGAGTCTGTGTTGATGAAGAGAATTTGGACGGTGTTATCCTTGTTCTCTTCAGTGACTGTATCATCCGAAGATAAAACCTCTGAAGGCAAGACCGGGTCAACTACCGCCTCGACCTTTTGACTTTCATCTGGTATGGATTCAGATGGTTTATCTTCGATGATAGGTGCTTCAGCCGACCACTTGAGTGGGCCAGCTGGATTCTCAACTAGCGACGGACTTCGCAAGAGTTTTTTATATCCAGGAGGAAGTCGTAACGGTGAAACCAGATGATCATCCAAAACTCTTTTCGCTTCGTCTAAGAAGGGACAACGGTGGACGGCATGATTGCCTTCACACAGTTTACAGGGAAATCTAGCTTTCCCTTTTTGTCCTGGGGCTTCACTTTCACTAGTTGACGGTTTGCTTTCAACATGATCATCAGAGGTTAATGACACCGGATTGTGCAAACGAGGAGACTAGTCCCTTAGTATCCGAGGGATGCAAGGACAATCTCTGTGAAAGTGGTCTCCTTTGCAAATGACACATGGTGATTTAGTCCTGCTCGGTGCAGTGTGTGGATTTTCGTTAGACGACACTCATTTTCCCCCATTCGCCTTTGGCTCCTTCTTCTTCTCTTTCTTCTTCTTCTCCTTCTTCTCCTTAGGAACTTGACTTTTGGCTTTTCCAGCCCCATCAAACGAAGAGGAAGGAGGATAGGAAGAATTAGAGGAAGTAGAAGGTTGGTGGGCAACTCTGGACTCGTCTAATTGCTGATTCGATTGTTCAGGAATAGTGGTGTTCTGAACGACATTGGTTGAGAAGAGCCATACTGGCAAGCCAATTGTTAGTCCTGGAAGCGACAATGTGGCCATATGGGGTGCACCAACATCTCCCTAAGAGGAGAAGGGACTAGGATTTCCACCAAGGGGAATTCCTTGGTTGGTAGACTCCATTTTCTCAACCTAAGATCAACATAGGAAAAGGGTATGAATATTCCGTTTAAAATAAATTTTTAGACGCTTTGACACAACTTGTTTTTTCAATTTTTAAGAGTCGAGAAAAAACAAAAGATGACTCTAGTCTCCTTCGATTTTTAATGAGCCTGAAGTGACAAGTGCTCAGATGGACCTTTTCCGTTAAGGAGTCTGAAAAGGAACGAAAGGGACTGCTCTGGAGATCTAGGTAGAGGGAGTACCAAACCAATCGCAAAACTGCAGAATACATTTTACAGTACGGCAGTCAATCTTCCCGAATGCTGTGTTCGGTGCATTGCAATCAGTAGGGTGGCCGACACGGCTTCCTATGGATAAAAGGTTTTAAGCCTATAGGGGTCTCCCAATATATACTCGACGGTACGTGGGAGCACAAGTCCGTACTGGCACTTATCGTCTCAAAGTGGAGGAATCACCCAACCATCAGTGAGGACAACAGTTACCAGGCTTTACGACGCCGGAATACGTCTCTATCCTAGACCTCTAAATGTTGTGCGTTAAGTTCCAAAGTGTTGTTAGATTCATTCTTTATTTTAAGTTGATCTTTCTTATGAAGTTTGCCTTTTGGGATCACCACGAGATGTAGATGTAATTCCTAAAATGCAATCTAAAGATGATAAGCAAACTTTTATCTCTTTTCAGCAATGAAAATCCTAGCTACAAGGGGAAAAGAAAGACACAATCTTTTCTCAAAGAGCAAAGAGCACACTGTAAATGCACTTTTCCTAAATCAAGCCAAGCAGACTATCAATATGAAAATGCACATATGCATGTATTTGTTTTCACTTTCTTAATATTGATGCCTAAAAAGAAAGTTGATGTACAAATTTGAATTTGCTTTCAAGTGAAAAACACAAACAAGCTTCTTTTTGACATCAAAAGGTAGAGATGATTACGACACTTTATGATTTTGAAATAAACACTCGTTTCGACACCAGAAAGTGACAAATTCAAACCAAAGGCAAAAGTAAAAGCATAATCGACTGTCAACAGCAAATAAACTTTCTCCTAAGATCAAAATCGACACTTACGACATATCTAAATCAAAGGACGACAATATAACTATTCTACTTTTTCAATGGAAAACTGTAAATGATGTAACAAACACACAAAGAGCATCTACAATATTTTTGTACAAAGGAGGTGGAATTAAGGCAAAGAAAAAGGGTTTTTAAACAGACACACACTGATCATAGGCTGCAAAAATCAGAGACAAAACTGAAAAAATGAAGCAAAGAACCTCAGCTGCACAGGGCTAGGCTGATCAGCGCACCCGTTACATAGAGAAACTAGATTGCAGCGTAGGTAGCCCTCTCGGGAACTGCGTTGAAATGCAGAATCTCTTCACAGAGCCTGCGCTAGGGCAAAAACGAGAATTCTATCCGGGTTCTGGGTCACGGTTTGCAGTTTAATCTATGGTTTTTGGCCGAGTAAAAGCAATCAGTAATGCACAATCAGAGGGTAGATTTAAAAGAGGTCTAAGAGCTATCACAAAGGGTAATCAGATCATTTGTGAATCAGATGTTCAAATCATAAACAAATCCAGTGAATGGATTGAAGTAGCAGATGTCTACTTTGCATTTGATAATGGCAAATGCAGTTCGATTGCTACTTCTGTGTTTATGAGAAAAACAACAAGAGAAACACAAACAAACTAATTAGACACGATCCCCAGCGGAGTCGCCATTTTGTTAACGGGAAAAGTGTCTATTCAGAACGACCCTATCCCACTAAGGTGTGACAGTACCTTAGAAACAAACATAGAAAACTACTTTTGTATTCTTCTTTATGAACTATAAACGAAGAGGAATAGGATGAACCAACCTGTGTCTTGCGCTAGTCCTTTGATCCAATTTCTCTTCTCTTTGGCAGCTTCCAGCTACCTGCTCCCTTACTTGCCCAGCTTCACCAAGTTCCTGCAAGATCACAGAAGAGGAAAACTACACAAAGACATGGATTCATATTCATAAATAGCTTAGGATCAGATTTAAGCTAAACATGCAAATATAACAAACATCAATGATACACAAGCATGTAGGAGAAACTCAAATAGTTTTATTGATATAACAAGAAGGTCTAGGAGGAGTTACAACCGATGATTCCTGATCCAGCATCAACCTCCCAGCAAAGGAATCCCCTCTTCACCTCCAACAAAGCATAAATCACCCAATACTCTGATATCTATCTCAAAACCAACAACAATTCTCTGCAATGTACAAAATTCCAGCCTCTGGATCTCTGGGATGAGGGATCCATATATAGATGTATGCAAAGAGGATGAGTCAGCTCATGATCTGACTAGTGGCTTCTCTCTGTCAGTTCTTGCTTCCACTTGGAGACTGAGAGCCTCTTACTCATCCTTGGTCGAACTCAGTGAGGCAAGTGTCATTGGGGAAGATTCTGGAAGCTTCCATTATCTGTCCACCTCGCGGAATGACACTGCCATTTGTCATTTCCCGCTCAACGCACCCTGGTAGTGCATTTGGGTGCATTGCAACACACCTAGCTAGTGTACTTGGGTGCTATGCAACGCAGCTAGCTAGTGGAGCAGCTGAAATGATCCTGATTTGACTGATTCTGAGCAGTTTCTGGTGGAGAACTTCTGGGAGAAGCTGTAATTTGTTGACCTTGTTCCTCTAGGGGTCGGAACAACACTTTTAGGGACTTAGGATCCCTTGGTTTATGGACATTTCATGCTTAGAGCTGTAAGGCACAAAAATGTCTATAACAACCAGGACTGAGGAAAAATTTGGTGTCAATCGCAATGCTAGAAGACAAAGGCTATGATGTAGTCTTTAGTAAGGGAAAGGTTTTCCTTCGACACATCACCACGAGACAGGTGAAGCAGATCAGTTCACGAGTCAAGAACTTGTATGCTCTTGACATTCAAGATGCATGCAAAGCCTTAGGGAGCAAGGCAACTGATGGAGACTTGGTGGTTGAGAGGGAGAGTACATTACCTCTCAACATGCAGTGCTAGAAGAAGTCTCAGACAATTATGGAGGAGCCACAATTGGTGAAGTAGCTTTAGGAGGTTGTGGAGCAGCCACAACTGGGGAAGCCGAGAGGAGACAGAGTGGAGGCATCCACTCATGCAGAGACCTCCAGTAAGGGGAAATTTCGAGCCAAGTGGGCAGAGGGATCACATGCATCCATACCTCCAGGTAGGAGGTGGGGCGATGTGGAGTGACAATCCCAAGAAGGCTGGAATAGGGGCAAGATCATTGAGGTACCCAACCTCTTTGATTAGACCTTGCTACAGGAGACCTGACAAGGAGTAGCAGTACTGGCTGAGTGGGTAGAGGCAGATGTGGATGGAGAGACAGAGAGAGCTATAGTGTAGGAATCCTAGGACAGTGCAGAGCTAGCAGGCTGCAACAATGCGAGAGGTACAAGAGTGTTGCACCAGCGCAAGATGGCACAGAGAGGTGTGCAATGGTGCGAGATGCATGGAGTGTTGCAATAGCTCAGAGGTCACAGAGGAAGCACTTGTCAACGACAGAGGAAGCTTCTGCATCAGAGGATATTTCTATCCCAACAGGGAGGTCAGTTGGGAGATTTTTTGTTTCTAGAGTTGCTGGAGCAACAACACTTGGGAGAAGTATTGCATGTAGAACATTCCAAAGGTTCAGCATCGGGTTCGAGTTGAATGCCTTTCTTATTGAGAGGGAGTGTTGAAAATAGCAACAAGAAATGTTAAAATTAGCACTGCTATAAATAACAGTTCGGGTACTAGTGTTGGACATAGCAACAAGGAATGAAAAATGGAAGTGCTAAAAATAGCATTGCTATAAATAGCATTTCGGGTTAGATTCCAATTTTAGTTAGTCCCTGAACTAAAATTGAGAAGTAAAATTCGAATTTGATCTTAGCAGTTGTTTGTAAAATAATTAATTAATTCATCTTGAGTTAATTAGTTGGAGAAAATCAAACATGAAGTCTATGCGGAGACATGCAATAGTTATCCCTGTGATTGAGGAAGTTATCCATCAGTTAAAGAGATAAGGATGAGTTGTAATTTGAGTTGTAATTAGTTAGCTCAGTTAACTGAGTTAAGTCCAGTTAGATTAGTTCCAACAATTTGTGGAATTAATTGTGAATTTAGTTAGTTAATGCTTACATGCATGTAACTACTGCTCTCCAGATAACTGAATATTCTCTCATAAATAACTCATGCATGTCAATTCAGTCAAAGACCCAGTTGATATCAAAGGAAGGGAAAGTGTAATATCGTTGGAGGATTTTTCCTATATAGGAAACTCCTCCATGCAGAAGGAATTATCTTCTTCAGGATTGCGCAGTTAGATCAGAGGTTATTGTGTGTGTGAAGAGGCCAATTCACATAGGTGGCAGCACTGGACCCCAAGGAAATTTGCGCAAGGAAATAGGAGGCTTGGAGGGCAGAGGAGAAGGTTTGGAGAAGCCTTTGACTGTCTATGAGTAGCATTGTTTGATTGCAAAGAGAGCAGGATAGCTTGAGAGCTGATTCTTTTTGTAACTTGAACATATTTCCACTTGTATGATAATACAGAGATTGGGGTCTTAGGCTGAGGCTTTCCCTGGGTTATTCTTCTGTGTTATGTGTGATTGATTTCTCATTCTTAGTTATATGTGTTCACATTGATCTTGCTCAATTCAATTAAACTTCCGCAAAGTTTGTTGTAGAAGTAGATCTTGTATTTTGCTTTAGTCTATTGCATAATCTATTAATCTACAGTGGAAATTTCTACACTTATTTTCAGTATTTTCACCTGCATCAGATCCTTTCATGGTCGACTTAAGAACAACTCTTCTCTTTCCAATCTCTAGATCAATCTTTTCAAGGATTCCTTCTCCACGTTGCGACTTTGACCTGGTTAAAATTCAATGGAAAATTGTACAAACACAACCCACTGTGATACCAAATTATATGATCTGAAGTGATCATATGTTAAAACTGATGTAGAATTTATTATGCCATTAATGATTAGAATGTTATTTTAAAGTGTTGAAATCATGAGAACTGCTCGAGAAGAAGACTTTACGACAGATGAGAAAACATAAATAAGATGCAAAACAATAGTGAAAACAACAAATAAATAGTAATACCAGATAGCAAAATTGATTTATGGAGCTCATCCCTGATGGACTACGTCTTCGAGTCCGCTTTCAAGATGGGCGGCCGCTTTATTAGGATTGAAACCAAAGAGGTCGATTACACAAAGAAATGACCAAACTGAATGTGCATGCAGGCACTTCTGGTCACCGTCAAAAGATATCTCTCTAAACCAGCTTTCCAATGCCTATCATCGTTCCCAATTCCAACTCTCGATGCTCCTGTTACACTAAAAACAAAACAACCTATAACCTCTAGAACCTGCATACAAAACCCAAAACCACTCCCTCCTCCACTTCAATGAGCAAAACTACCTTTTAAAACCTACCAGGTGCATCCAAACTTCCTCAGGTAGAGTGTTGGGTCCCCATAATACTAGTGATTACCCCATTACTATTGTAGTTATACCCCTTATCAATATTGTTGCACCCCTATTGCCCCCATATTGTTATTACTGTGCCCCATAGAATCCCTGTATTGTTATTTTTGTGGCTTTATATTATTATTGTTAGGTCGGCTGGATTATATTGTGACTCCTTAGACTCCTATATATAGAAAGGAGGTTTTGTCATTTGAATCATCCAAGAATTGTTCATTTATGTAATGTAAAGGAGGTTTTCCCCTCGAAGAGGCTGAATTCTAAGGCGTTGATCTATCTTTTCTATCTTTTCTTGAGCTAGTTTCATAACATTTGGTATCAGAGCTTTGGATTCTAGGGTTTCGCTGCTCCAAACCGGTCATCGTGGCATTTTCGCTATAACTTTTTTTCCGTGACATTTTAGAAGTTTCAAGAAAAACCCATTTGAGAAGAAATCACGTTGAACCTCGGGTCCAAATTTCAGATCTTTTAGCGCTATATTTTCGGAGATATGATCTGAGGAAGTTGGTATTTTTGCAGACTCCTGAATTACATTCCAACAGGTGACCTGGGGAAAATCATCATAACTTTCTTTCTGAGCATCGGATTGAAATTTAGTAAGAAGTTACAGAAAGAGGACAGACTGTAGTGTTCTTGTATATATGTTTTAGAGTCAAAGGTCGAAACAGTGACACGTGGCACTTCATACAATTTCGCTCTACTGAACTAGTCTACAATCAGGTCACTGCGGGATATTGTGCATAACTCTTTCTTGGAGAATCCAATTTGGATCAGACTAGTGGCATTGGAAAGAGGACTTAGAAGGCTACTACAGGTCACAATTTCAGAACTGGATGATTCGAAATTACAGAGATACATCAGATTCAATATCAGGCTTCTACAAAGTGAAAAAAGTTGTGTAGTTTTTTTTTAAATTTTTGCGTAAGCTTGGTTTGAAGGAATTCAAAGGGCATAGTAAAGCATTATTATCGGTAATTGATGCCCCGAGGAAATAAAATAAAAACACCTAGAAGAAACCTGAAAGCTCTAGCATGACTTATGAAGAAGAGGAAGAAATTCAACATGATATAGCAAAATTACGAGACCAAGTGCAACAAGTGTCACTTGCACAAAAAGGAACAGAATCTAAGATGGATGGTTTAAAGAAAGATGTAGAAGCTAAGATGGAGGGTTTAAAGAAAGGTGTAGAAGCTAAGATGGATTGTTTAAAGAAAGGCGTAGAAGCTAAGATGGACGATTTGAAGATAGATTTGAAGACAGACATGGAAGAATTGAAGAAGTTGCTACAAGAAAGGGTCACTAATGGTGAAAGGGTAGTAAAGGAAACTCATGATGAGAACAAAAGAAATGTTAATCATGATTCCATAGACTCTAATGTTGGATGGAAGACCCACCATATTCCAAAAATCGATATGAGGAAGTTTGATGGAAAGGATCCCGCAACATGGATATTACAGATGGAGCAATTCTTCGATCTCAATAATGTGCAAAACACACAAAAGGTACGTATGGCAACTTTATATTTGGAACCAAATCAGTTTGTATGGTATCAATGGCTTTGCTCTCGTAAACAATTTATCACTTGGGCAATTTTTACGGCAAAATTGATAACACATTATGAGGATACAAAAAGCAACACTTTTTTTAGCCAATTGATAAGTCTCAAACAAAAGGGTTCAATAATGGAGCACATTGAGGAGTTCCAAAAATTTAACATAAGGGTAAAAGATATTCCAGAGGAGCATAGGATTGATGTGTTCATAGGGTCTTTAAAGGATAATATCCAACATGATGTTCGCCTTTGGGAACCTGATTTATTAGAGAAGGCATTCAGGTTAGCAAGAAAAATGGAATGCAAAATTATGGCAACCAGGAAGCATACCACTCACAACTATAAAGACGGAAGTGTTGTTGCCCCTAGTCTTCCACAACCTATAAGGTTGACACCACAACAATTGGAAGAAAAAAGAGCAAAAGGGCTTTGTTACAGTTGTGATAGCAAATACACTAAAGGTCATAAGTGTGCTGAGAAGAAATTATTCTACATAGATTGTGAAGAGGAAGAAGAAAAGGAGCAAGAAAGGTCAAAAGAAGAGGATATACTCCAGGAACAAAGCCTAGATGAAGAACAAATAAATTCGACCATATCTTGTAATGCATTGGCGGGAATTACCACTCCTCAAACCATCAAGATAGAAGGACAAATCAAGAAGAAAAAGGTAATAGTGTTGATTGATTCAGGAAGCACCCACAATTTTATTCATTGTAAGGTAGCAAAAGAATTGAATTGCTTCCTATATCCAACACCAGAGTGTCAAGTGATGATTGAAAATGGAGGAACAATAAATTGCTCTGGAAAGTGCCATAATATCAAGCTATCCATGGGAGAATATGTATTGACTAGCCCAATGCTTTCCATTCCAATGGGAGGTGCTGATGTTGTACTAGGAGTCCAATGGCTACAATCCTTGGGTACAATAGCTTTTAATTTTCAAGAACTTTTCATCAAATTTTCTACGGAAGGAAAGGAAGTTGAATTAAGGGGTATTGCAGGGAAACTAGGAAAGATAATCAGCTCTAATGGTATGACAAAGCTTCTAAAAAAGGAGCAAAGAGGTGTAATTGCACAATTATGTTCGCCAGATGTTTCCACATCGGAATCATCTATTTCTCCAGATCTCCACAAAGTCCTAGACAATCATTCCAAGGTATTTGAGACTCCCAAAGGTCTCCCACCTATGCGTGATCATGATCATGCTATTCATCTGATTCCAGGAAGTGTTCCTCCAAACATCAAGCCGTACAGATATCCCTATGTACAAAAGAGTGAAATTGAACGTATGGTTGCAGAAATGCTAGAGGCTGGTATAATTCAACCGAGTCAAAGTTCTTTCTCTGCTCCAGTAGTATTGGTGCACAAGAAGGATGGATCATGGCGCATGTGTCCGGATTATAGGAAGCTCAACAAGCTCACTATTAATGATAAGTTCCCCATTCCTGTCATTGATGAATTACTGGATGAATTGCATGGATCAATTTACTTCACCAAGTTGGATCTTCGTTCAGGATATCATCAAATCAGAATGAAGACTGAAGACATTCCGAAAACAACATTTATAACTCATGAGGGTCATTATGAATTTTTGGTCATGCCTTTTTGCCTTACCAATGCACCTTCAACATTTCAAGGTTTGATGAATTCAATTTTCAAACCATTCCTTAGAAAATTTGTGTTAGTATTTTTTGATGATATACTAATCTACAACAAGTCTTGGAAGGATCATGTTGAACATGTTGACAGGGTGCTACAACTATTGGAGGAGAAACAATTATATGCAAAAAGATCCAAATGTTTCTTTGGAGTCCAGGAGGTGGAATATCTGGGTCATATTGTATCTCATGAAGGAGTTAAGGTAGACCCTAGCAAAATTAAATCCATTAAGGAATGGAAAATCCCCACATCCATAAAGCATCTGCGAGGATTTCTCGGGTTGACAGGGTATTATCGCAAGTTTGTTAAGAATTATGGGAGAATAGCAGCACCTCTAACAACATTATTGAAGAAAGATGCATTTTCATGGACTCCAGAAGCAACAAAGGCCTTTGAACATCTTAAAGAGGCAATGTGCCAAGCACCGGTCTTAGCTACATCGGACTTCACAAAAACCTTTATTGTGGAATGTGATGCTTCAGGAAATGGAATTGGTGCTGTTCTAATGCAAGATGAAAGACCCATTGCTTTTGAAAGTCGTCCAATCAAGGGAAATTTTTTAAGCAAAGCTATTTATGAGAAGGAAATGTTGGCAATACTCCATGCACTTAAGAAATGGCGACCCTACCTAATGGGAAGACACTTGAAGGTAAAAATGGATCATGATAGCCTTAAATACTTTTTAGAACAAAGATTATCCTCTGAAGAGCAACAAAAGTGGGTCACAAAGATGTTGGGTTATGACTTTGAAATAATCTACAAAAAAGGGAAGCAAAATGTGGTGGCAGATGCACTCTCAAGAAAGGATGAGGATGTGGAAGCATTATTGTGCGCCATTTCTATTATCCAACCAGATTGGATAAATGAAGCAAGGGAGGAATGGAAGAATGACGAAGAAGTGTGGACACTTATTCGAAAGTTACAACAATATTCCAGTACGTCTGATACATTTAGCTGGCAAAATGATTCGTTATGGTACAAAGATCGCTTATACCTCTGTAAGAATTCCCAGCTAAAACAAAAGATTCTTATGGAATTGCACACTTCTTGATCTGAATTTGAAACTACTTGTAAAAGCTTTGCAAGGTATTCAATTCAGATATATACATATTTAAAATATGTCCATGTCTTGCAGAAAGAAAACAAATGAAAATTCCAGCTGTTCATGACCCATTTAAGCATAGCAGATTTATTTCGTTTTACTGTTTAACACACTAAAATGAATTTGTTCTGCAAAATAAATCAACCACAGATGCAAAAGAAGTTGATAAAGCAGTTCACCCCTCCTGGGCTACGTCTGCTGGGTCCAAAGCTCCCAAAAGGGGCCTGTCCTTGTTTTAATTAAATGCTCAAATTGAATATACAGCTGAATAGAAGCATCTACAGGTAGAACAGATGGTAAAAATGGATTCAGAACACTTGAATCCTTCAGGATTGACTACTGGTTCACCTCCAATGGATACCTGCAACCCTTACATTCTTCACAATATTGGGCCCTAGTGGCTCCTAGAACTTTCATGGCTCCAAAACCTCTGCAAATGACCTCAGATGGCTGTAAGACCTACACCAATGGCTTCAGAAGGTCGAAAATACCCAAAATCAAAAAACAATTCGTCCAAAACCGCCTTTCCTAGCCAAAGTTATGGCCCATTAAAGTTTCTCCAGTCTGCCATAGAAAAACTCCAGCTAACTGTAGTTGGAGGCCAGATAAGCCCGCCAATTTTGGAGCGGCCGCCAAATTTGGCGCTCCGCATCATTCCCGCCAACTTGACTGCAGTCACAATAAATGCGCATGTGACCAAAAATTTCGGTTGGCAGTTAACATTGGATTTCACGCCGGGCGGTTAGGTTCTAAGCCCACGGTTCTCTGCACATGGTCATATGGTATGCGGGGGCTGGCCCCCTTCGGGCCCCGCCCAACACAAATCAAAGTTCAAATTATGTTTATGCCACCCATATGACAAATCTCATCCCTGTGGCGCGTTGGTAAGGCTTGGCATTCGTGTAGAGTTGGTCGCGGGTTCAAACCACAATTCCACCAACAAATTTTAATATGCGCCCATACCCTTGATGACGTCACCTTGGGCCATGTGGCAGCCTCTAGGCCTACCACGTGGCAGCCTGTGATTGGCTGCCCAAAAGGAATATTCCCTGGAATATTCCAAAGAATATTTCGTGGAATATTCTTTTTTAAATTTTTTTAAAAATTCAGAAATTAAGGGTTATTGGGCAATTTTGTTTTTGGCATAACTTTCTCATACGGCGACTGTTTTTCGAACCGTTTGCGGTGCCAGAATCAGGAAGACGAGCACTTTCCAGTAGTTCAACTTTGAACTAGTTCTAAGCATTTTAAATTTTGAGCATTTTACGACACTTAGGACATGAGCACCTGATCACGCCTCCCCATTGGGAAGCTTTTGGACCCCAAAAGCCTTCAACTACCTGTTAAATAGGTGAGGGTATAGCTCCCTCACTCTGTTCACCTCCATCCACTTTGCCTTGTTCGGTTTGCTGCCTTTGAAACCAACCCGAACATAATCTACACTGCCCCTCCTTGAAGTGCATGTCCTTCTGTCAAGGATTGTATCTTCTTTCAGCTCATCTAAGAATTCTGGCGAGAAATCTTCTATAGATGGCAGATGAACAACACTTTCATGATCAGCAATCAAAGGAGGTTCATACAAACGTAAGTTCTCCACATTGACAACAGAATACATTTGCATGTAGGAAGGCAAATCTAATTGAAAAGCATTATTTCCAACCTTCTTGAGGATTTTGAATGGACCATAACGAATAGGCTTCAGCTTTTTACCTTCTCCTTGCATCCTTTCCTTACTAATGTACAGCCATACCTCATCCCCTTCTTGAAACTTGTGATCGACTCTATGCTTGTCGTGTCTTTCCTTGTACTTGCCTTGACTCTTCTCAAGCTGTTCTTGAATTTGCTGAATTCTTTCAATGAATGAATGAGCTTTGTTAATATCGCTATGTCCCTCAATGGCAACATCTTTCTCAAGAATGAAATCAAGAGGTGATTTTGGCAAGTAACCAAAACAAGCTTCAAACGGTGAGGTGTTTGTGGAAGAGTGCTTGGCACAGTTGTAAGCATGCTGTATGTAGTGCAAATGTTCATCCCAAAGCTTTGGATGCTTGCTGCAATATCCTCTCAAGAGGTGCACAATGGTTCTATTCACAACTTCTGTTTGTCCATCTGTTTGCGGATGGAAAGCAGTACTTTTCTTCAACTTTGTGTCCATCATCTCCCATAGGTTGGACCAAAAATTCCCCACAAATCTGGAATCCCTGTCACTAATAATGGAAGTAGGCAAACCAAAGTGAATCCATACATGATGAAAAAATAATTCAGCAGTTTGTTTAGCAGTTATAGTTTTCTTACAAGGCATAAGTATACACATTTTGCTGAAACGATCAACTACTACATATAAATAATCATGCTGCTTTCTAGATTTTGGCAAACCTCCTACAAAATCCATAGAGATGCTCTCCCATGGTCTAGAAGGTACCGGCAAAGGAGTATACAAACCAAGCTTCCTATTACTAGGCTTTCTTGTAGCACATAATGAACAACCTCTTATGAACCTTGAAACAAAATCTACCATGCGAGGCCAATAGCAATACCTCTGTAGATGTGCAACTGTTTTTCTTACACCAAAATGGCCAGCAATAAGAGAAGAATGAGCTTCTCTTATGACATTTATTCTCTCCCCCTGTGGTATACACAACTTGCCCAAATGAAATAGCAAATGGTTATGCATGTGATAGTCATTTTCCTCTACATGATTCCCTTTACCCAAGTTAGCATACACATCTTTAAAGTCATCATCAGATGCATATTGTTCTATGTAACTATCATGTACAATGGAATCATTCTTAAGTAAAGTAACAGCACCAATAATAGGCTGTGAAAGCATATCAGCAACTTTATTCAGAGTACCTTTCTTGTACCTTATTACCAAATGGAACTGTTGTAAGAAGCCCATCCATCTGAAGTGTCGTGACTGTTGTAACTTGCTTTGTGATTGCAAGTACTGTAAGGGCTGATGGTCGGTATGTATAACAGTTTCTTTGCCCATCAAATAGTGTTTCCACTTTTTGACGCTTTGTACCAACGCATACAACTCCTTATCATATGTAGGATAATTTACAACAGCACCATTAAAAGTTTCAGAATGAAAAGCAATAGGCTTACCATGCTGTAGAAGAATTGCACCCATGGCATAATCACTAGCATCGGTTTGTATCTCAAATTTCTGTCTCAAATCTAGTAATGCAGGGACCAGAGCTGAACTAATCTTCTCTTTCAAAGATTCGAAAGCTTTTTGCTGCTTGCCTCCCCATTGGAAAGCATGCTTCACACTTGTCACTGCATGCATAGGAGCTGCTATAAAAGAGAAGTTAGAGATGAACTTCCTCCAATATTGAGCTGCACCCAAAAAACTTCTTACCTCTGTTATGGATTTGGGAGTAGGCCAATTCACAATAGCCTCTATTTTAGCAGGATCTATTCTCAAAGCACCTCCTCCTACTGTGTGTCCCAAATAAACCAAAGAAGTCTTTCCAAATTCACACTTTGACATTTTAAGAAATAACTGATTCTTATTCAAAACATCAAGTACTTTCCTAACATGCATGACATGATCTTCTCTAGACTTGCTGAAAATTAAGATGTCATCTAAGTAGACAATAACGAAATCATCAAGAAAAGGACGCAAGACATCATCCATTACCTGCATGAAAGTTGCAGGTGCATTGCACAAACCAAACGGCATCACAAGCCACTCAAAGAGTCCTTGTTTGGTTTTAAAGGTTGTCTTCCAAATGTCACTTTCTTCAATTCTTACTTGATGATATCCACTGCGCAAGTCTAGCTTAGTGAAATATCGAGCATCTTTCAGCTGGTCTAGCAAATCATCTATCCTTGGGAGTGGGTAACGATTCTTTATCGTTATCTTGTTCAAGGCCCTGAAATCAACACACATACACCAAGTGCCATCTTTCTTTGGAATCAATACAATTGGTGACCCACATGGCGAAGTACTTGGCCTTATGAAACCCTTGTCCAACAAGTCCTTGATTTTCTTCTTTATTTCAGCATTCTCCATAATAGACATGCGGTACATGCCTATGTTTGGAAGAGGACAATCTGGATGCAAATGGATTTCATGCGGAATCTCCCTCTTAGGAGGCAAACCTGTTGGCTCCTGAAACATCTCATGATATGCATCAACTACATCATACAGTTCTGACTTAAGTTTTGGATCACAATTGTCAAATGACTCATGATTCACATCAACCTTGGGCTTAATCATAAGAAGAACAAAATTCTTACTTGAATTGACCAGCCTTTTTACCTGTCCTGCATTCACCATCGCTATATTTGTCTTCTTGCGATGAGCTCTAACAATGAACTCCTTGCCATCTTTGAAAAGATGATATTTGTTTTCATGGCAATGAAAGATAGATTTCCTGTCAAACAACTAAGGACTTCCCAAAACAATTCCTGCTATATCAAAAGGTACCACATCAAGTTCAACTGTGTCAATAAAATGTGCAGTAATTGCAAAGCACAATGTGCACTTTCTTGAAACTTGTAAATTTGCATCTTTGCAAATCCATCCAAGTGGATATGGCTTCGGATGTGGAACGGTCTCAAGTTTAAGCTGCTTGACCAAGTCCTCTGATATAAGGTTTGCTTGTGACCCACTATCAAAAAGTGTGTCAATTTTAGCATGTTTTGAAATCACCCTCACATGAAATAGTTCAATTCTTTCTTCCTCATTAGGAGCTTGTACATGGCAGTTTGAGGTACTAGTGCTGGCTTGAGTTTCAATTTCTTTTCCCTTCAAGTTTTTCAAACCCATGGCTGCAATTTTGGTTTCATCACTTGAATCATCCCCTAAATCCTGTGGTGTAGATGTAGTAGCAGCAGTTTTCTGTTTTCAAGATGTAATTTCCAACAGTTTTTCTCCTCATGGCCTGGTTTAGAACAGTGTTTACATATCACTTTCTCACTCTCCTGTTTGATAGATGCATTCTTTTTTCCCTTTCCCTTGGAGGTTTTCTCTTTGTTTTTCCCCTTGGGGGGCTCGTTTCTACCCTCTTCAAATGTGTTTTTTCCCCTTGCCTCTAAATGGGTAGCTTGGACACAAACCTCGTCCAGGCTAGTAGGGTTAAACATTAAGATGGTGTGTCTAAGCTAGTTATGCAAGCCACTAATGTATTTCAGCAAGGTTTCCTGGGTCTGTAAATCTACCCCTAACAAGAGAGCTCTTCTCCTAAATTCTTGGGTGTAGTCTTGGACACTCTGACCCTTAAGTTGTCTGAAATTTTGCCAGTTCATAATGGCTTTCTGCATGTGAGCAAGAGGATAAAACTATTTTTTAATGGCTAACAAAAATTCAGGCCATGTTAAGGTAACCTTACCAAATTTCTTGATCTCCTCTTTAGTCTTGGCCTCCCACCAGACCAATGCTGCTCCATTCATTCTCAAAGAAGCCAACTGAATCTTTGTGGCATCATCATGCATATTCTGGATCCTCAAGTAAACTTCCAACTACCTAATCCAGTTGTCAAGCTTTTCTGCATTCACTTCACCATTAAACATAGGTAATTCGAATTTTACATCAAGCTTCAAAAAAGGACTTTTTCCAGAGGATCTATGCTTATGCATAGAAGAAGAAGACGAGGATGAAGAGGAAGAAGGTGACGATGGGGGTGGTGGATCACCATTACCTCCATGTCCTTTCTTGGAATGATCATCATCCTTCTTACCTCCTGAAGAGCCCTCTCCTTCATGTGGATGTTTGGACCCTTCTCCAGCCAATTTCTCATTTCTTTCTTGGTACAATATCCTCACCATTTCAGTGAGGTCCAAGAAAGCCTTTCTGAAGACTCTTTCTTCTTCTTTTGGATCCATGTGTGTAGGAATTTCTCCTTCATGTGCAGACATTCTTGAAGCTTCTGCTGAGACTCTTGAGGGTTAAATTGAAGGTGGAGGTGATGGCTCTCTGGCCTTCCTTGACTGAGGATTCTCTTGTTCTCTAGTCAACTGTCCTTCCCCTCTTTTAAGTTTCAACCTGGTAAGCATCAATACTTGCAAGACATTTAGAAGATCTTTGCACAAAACCCGGCTCTGATACCAACTTGATCTGAATTTGAAACTACTTGTAAAAGGTTTGCAAGGTATTCAATTCAGATATATACATATTTAAAAGATGTCCATGTCTTGCAGAAAGAAAACAAATGAAAATTTCAGCTGTTCATGACCCATTTAAGCATAGCAGATTTATTTCCTTTTACTATTTAACACATTAAAACGAATTTGTTCTGCAAAATAAATCAACCACAGATGCAAAAGAAGTTGATAAAGCAGTTCACCCCTCCTGGGCTACGTCTGCTGGGTCCAAAGCTCCCGAAAGGGGCCTGTCCTTGTTTTAATTAAATGCTAAAATTGAATATACAGCTGAATAGAAGCATCTACAGGTGGAACAGATGGCAAAAACGGATTCAGAACACTTGAATCCTTCAGAATTGACTATTGGTTCACCTCCAATGGATACCTGCAACCCTATACAGTCTTCACAATACTGGGCCCTAGTGGCTCCTAGAACTTTCACGGCTCCAAAACCTCTGCAAATGACCTCAGATGGCTGTAAGACCTGCACCAATGGCTTCAGAAGGTCGAAAATACCCAAAATCAAATAAAAAATTCGTCCAAAACCGCCTTTCCTAGCCAAAGTTATGGCCAATTAAAGTTTCTCCAGTCTGCCCCTAGAAAAACTCCAGCTAACTGTAGTTGGAGGCCAGATAAGCCCGCCAATTTTGGAGCGGCCGCCAAATTTGGCGCTCCGCCATTATTCCCGCCAACTTGACTGCAGTTACAATAAATGCGCATGTGACCAAAAATTTCGGTTGGCGGTTAACATTGGATTTCGCGCCGGGCGGTTAGGTTCTAAGCCCACGGTTCTCTGCACATGGTCATATGGTATGCGGGGGCTGGCCCTTAGAGGCTGGCCCCCTTCGAGCCCCGCCCAACACAAATCAAAGTTCAAATTATATTTATGCCGCCCATATGACAAATCTCATCCCTGTGGCGCGTTGGTAAGGCTTGGCATTCGTGTAGAGTTGGTCGCGGGTTCAAACCATAATTCCACCAACAAATTTTAATATGCGCCCATACCCTTGATGATGTCACCTTGGGCCACGTGGCGGCCTCTGGGCCTGCCACATGGCAGCCTGTGATTGGCTGCCTTTTTTTAAATTCAAAAATTAAGGGTTATTGGGCGATTTTGTTTTTGGCATAACTTTCTCATACGACGACCGTTTTTCGAACCGTTTGTGGCATCAGAATTAGGAAGACGAGAAATTTCCAGTCGTTCAACTTTGAACCAGTTTTGAGCATTTTAAATTTTGAGAATTTCACGACACTTAGGACATGAGCACCTGTTCACTTCTCCCTTAGGAGGGCACTCAGGATTTTAAAAACTTACCACAGGGTTAAGAAGGAATTTTTTTGGGATGGCCTTAAATCAGATATTCAAAATTTTGTGGCGAAATGTTTGTTTTGCCAACAAAATAAAGTTGAAACAATTAAGACATTAGGTCTATTACAACCTTTATCCATTCCAAGCCAACGTTGGGAGGAGGTTTCAATGGATTTTATCACAGGTTTACCCAAGTCTGAGGGAAAGAGTGTCATCATGGTGGTAGTTGATAGACTTACCAAGTATGCACACTTTTTTGCATTATCACATCCATTTAAAGCCAGTACAGTTTCTACTGCATTTATGAAAACAATTCAAAAGCTACATGGAAACCCAAAGGTTATTGTAAGTGACAGAGATCCCATTTTCACTGGAAATTTTTGGACAGAATTATTTTCTTGTCTTGGTACTCAGTTAGCTCATAGCTCATCTTATCATCCTCAATCTGATGGGAAAACTGAGATAGTAAACAAATGTTTGGAAGGATATCCTCGTTGCTTTGTATCTGATAAACAGACACAATGGGTCAAATGGTTGCCTCTAGCTGAATGGTGGTATAACACTTCCTTCCATACAGCAACAAAAATGACCCCATTTATGGCACTTTATGGGTATCAACCACCATCCATCACATCATATTTAAGAGAAAATTCTAAGGTTCAGGCAGTGGAACATCACATTGAACATCAACAAGTCCTCCAACTCTTAAAGGATAACCTCGTGTTGGCAAAGAATAGAATGAAACAATAGGCAGATCAACATCGCAGTGAAAGAAGTTTTGATGTAGGTGATTGGGTATTCCTACAACTACAACCATATAAGCAAATGTCCCTCAAGCAAGCTAAGAAGGATAATAAATTATCACCAAAGTATTATGGTCCGTACAAGGTGTTGCAAAATATTGGTACTATGGCATACAAATTGGAGCTTCCCGCAGCTTCTCGATTGCACCCAGTTTTCCATGTTTCATGTTTAAAGAAGGTTATAGGCGAAAAGCCCCCAGTTCAAACAGTATTGCCAGAACTTGACGAGGAAGGAAAAATTATATTGGAACCGGAAGTAGTCACTGAAACAAGAACTCAACAGCTATGAAATCGATCAATTTTAGAGTATCTTATCCATAGAAAATTTTAGGGGCGAATGTTCGCCCTTTGGCGAAATTAAGGGGTTCTAAATTTTTAGTGGGCGAATATTTTGCATCATAGCACATTTTTACAAATCACCTCAAATAACCCACCTTATTTTAAGGGAGAGGGTAAAAAAGGTAAATTTAGCCCTTGAAACTAGTAGTTACAACCTTCCATTCACCCATTTTCAAGAATAGGTTTTATTTAATTGAATCCATTCGCCCATTTTCAAGAATAGGTTTTATTTAAGTGAATCCTATGGGCCAAATACCATATTAATAAAAGAGGTATGGTAAATTAATAAAAATATAAATAAATGAGAGGTATGGTAAATAAATAAAACATTTTTTATATTTACTCCATAAGTCACCTTATATACATGCAAGGGTGTAAACAAATAAAAATATAAGTAAAGTGGAGGTATGGTAAATAAATAAAACGTCTTTTTATACTTACTAAAAAGGTATGGTAAATAAATAAAAATATAAATAAACTAGATGTATGGTAAATAAATAAAGCCTCTTTTTATATTTAGTTCATAACCCTCGTTCTATTTATGAAGGCTCAAGAAAGAGGTTTTATTTAAGTGAATCCTATGGGCCAAATACCATATTTGTAAAAGAGGTATGGTAAATTGATAAAAATATAAATAAACGAGAGGTATGGTAAACAAGTAAAACATTTTTTTATATTTACTCCATAAGTCACCTTATATTTACGAACACTCAAAAAATGGGTTATATTTAGGTGAAACCTATGGGCAAAATACTATGGGACAAATACCATGGACTAGATTGTTATTAATATACCATGCAAAAAAACATTATTAACCCTAATATTAGTATTAATAAAAATAAAAAAGGCACATGGTATTGACCCATGGTATTCACCAAAATGGCACATGGTATTGACCCATGGTATTCACCTGGAATGTATCCTATTTAAATGGGGGAATTAAACCAGCATAGATCCATCTTTACTCTGGATCTACTAACCCCCGAGAGGTATCAAATATCGTGATATGCAAACTAGCATAGAGTGAAAAAATATTTGATCCCTCTCCGGGCTTGGTGGATCAAGAGTAAAGATGGATGTTGTAATTTAATGCATGTTAAACATTTTAGCTTGATTAAAATAAAAAATAAATAAAATTCAACTATTAATTTTATTAATTTTTATAAATTACTAATAGTAATTTTTAAGCTCTAGGTTTATGATAACCCATGGTATTGACCCATGGTAATACCATGGTATTCATGTGAGCATAGACTATTTAAAGGGGAAATTATATCATCTTATATCCATCTTAATTCTGGGTCTACCAAGTGCTCCGAGGGATAAATAGATTTCATCCCCTAAGAGTGGTAGATGTGGAGTTAAGATGGATATAGGTTGGTTTTTATGATAATGAAGATATTAAATAGACTTAGGAAATTATATTATAAAAACATCTTAAGGTGAATGGTTAAAGCATAGACATTGGACAAGTATATTTGTATACTTCTGTTTTAAAATGAAACAAATCCACGGCTAAAAGGAATGGATTGATTGCACTAGTCATCCTTCTATAACTTTCCAACATACACTGGAGTAAACAGATTGTAATTTGGGTAATTTTTCTAACTGCAAACAGGAAAATACTTGTGTATTGGCAGGGTGGTTACGAGGTCCCTAGAAGTGATGAATTTTAATTTTTCTTGGTTTTATATATAGTATTAGGTTTTTTCTCATGCTTTCTATGAATGACACGGGTGAATTTTATCCTACACCCACTAGGTTATCGATATGTAATTTTGATTTCAAAAGATATTTTAAAGAAATGTAATGATTTCATTTGTGTATTCAGTAAACACAATATTCTAATGGAATTCTACATTTGTGGTTTACCTATATAGATTCCATGGAGAAGTGTTAGTGGTGTGACATCAATTGTCCTCAAGCAGAGGATTTAGTTTTACTCTTTTTGGAAGCAAATACTTTCTTCCAACATTTTTGAGTTCCATGAAAAATTTGAAAGTCCTAATAGTATTCAATTATATGTTCAAGAGAGACATAGTATTCAATTATGGGTTAAAGAGATCCACACTGAATGATCTATCGGCCTTATCTTCACTTAGTTTAAGACTATTCACTTGGAGATCCTGCATGTGCCCCCACTTCAAGAGCATAGTAAAGTCATGTAGAACTTAAAGAAGCTATCTTTAAGCTTTTAGTGAAGAATAGAAAAATTTCTGGGTTCAATAACAACCAGTCGAGCATTAAGCTTCCAATAATGCTAGATTTTAACCTGGAACACTTTTGTGATTTGGAGGAGATGCCCCCTCATATTTGTGACACATCTTCAATTGTGAATTGGACTATTACTAATAGTCATTTCCTTCAAAAGTTACCTGATGACTTGGGGAACCTCAACTCTTTAAGAATGTTAAGGAAGGAAAGAAAGTACATTATGCTAAGTTCTCTTATGCTTTTCAAGTTTTTCTTGGATATCTACAACGTTTCAGGTAGGAAAGTACATTCTGTTAATGAAAATTTGTCTTGATAGAAAGGCCCAATTTCAAATTCTAATGCTTTCAAAAAACATTGTATAACTGTAATGTTTCTAAAAGGAAAGCATATTTTTTCAATTTAAGTATCATGATCCCATATTCCAACTTATTTTTCAGTAACCCATTAGGCTTTGTAGCTTTGAATAAATCCATGTCTTTTGATAAGATCCTCTTCCAAATTAGAACGCAGTTTCCTTTTGGAAATAACCAGATACAATGTCTTGATTTTGTTATTGAGAAAATAGAGGTTGTGAAACAAGCTTGTGCCATACAAGGACTTGATTCATTGATTATGTATCAATTATGGCTCTTGATGTAACAATGTTTTGATTTTGTTGCTTGAAAATAGAGGTTACGCTTTACTATTTCACATAATTTCTTACAATCTTTCCATAAGTATTGATTTGTAATCTCAGTCACTGAGGGATGACAGTAATGACAAAGGTAATATTCCATGGTTTGAAGTTACCCTCTTACTAAATATTTAAATACATCACCACAATTTAACTCTTAGTTAAAGGAATTGTATTTGATTTGTAAACAATTCATTGCTTGATTTATAGATCTTGATTTTTTCCCTTTTTTATTTTTTTCTCAGATTTGGTATGAGATATCTTCCAATATTTGGGTTCCCTAGTTTCCCCACCATAGCTATGAGGTTCAAATGCTATCATTAAATATTCTCAGAACGTTACAAATTTTCTAGTAAGTGTACTTTGAAACATTGTTGTTGCTTTTCCATGGTGTTAATGCAAATAAGCGCTACAACTAGTTCCATTATTTAGATTAAGTGCCGAAATATAGGTGGTCTTGTAATGATGGAGTGATTGTTTTCTAGCTACTAAGGCCATATGCATTTTTATCTCTTATGTTGTCCTGAGATATTCAAATTCGTCCAAAACCGCCTTTCCTAGCCAAAGTTATGGCCCATTAAAGTTTCTCCAGTCTGCCCCTAGAAAAACTCCAGCTAACTGTAGTTGGAGGCCAGATAAGCCCGCCAATTTTGGAGCGGCCGCCAAATTTGGCGCTCCGCCATTATTCCCGCCAACTTGACTGCAGTTACAATAAATGCGCATGTGACCAAAAATTTCGGTTGGTGGTTAACATTGGATTTCGCACCGGGCGGTTAGGTTCTAAGCCCACGGTTCTCTGCACATGGTCATATGGTATGCGGGGGCTGGCCCTTAGAGGCTGGCCCCCTTCGAGCCCCGCCCAACACAAATCAAAGTTCAAATTATATTTATGCCGCCCATATGACAAATCTCATCCCTGTGGCGCGTTGGTAAGGCTTGGCATTCGTGTAGAGTTGGTCGCGGGTTCAAACCATAATTCCACCAAAAAATTTTAATATGCGCCCATACCCTTGATGATGTCACCTTGGGCCACGTGGCGGCCTCTGGGCCTGCCACATGGCAGCCTGTGATTGGCTGCCTTTTTTTAAATTCAAAAATTAAGGGTTATTAGGCGATTTTGTTTTTGGCATAACTTTCTCATACGGCGACCGTTTTTCGAACCGTTTGTGGCATCGGAATTAGGAAGACGAGAAATTTCCAGTCGTTCAACTTTGAACCAGTTTTGAGCATTTTAAATTTTGAGAATTTTACGACACTTAGGACATGAGCACCTGTTCACTTCTCCCTTAGGAGGGCACTCAGGATTTTAAAAACTTACCACAGGGTTAAGAAGGAATTTTTTTGGGATGGCCTTAAATCAGATATTCAAAATTTTGTGGCGAAATGTTTGTTTTGCCAACAAAATAAAGTTGAAACAATTAAGACATTAGGTCTATTACAACCTTTATCCATTCCAAGCCAACGTTGGGAGGAGGTTTCAATGGATTTTATCACAGGTTTACCCAAGTCTGAGGGAAAGAGTGTCATCATGGTGGTAGTTGATAGACTTACCAAGTATGCACACTTTTTTGCATTATCACATCCATTTAAAGCCAGTACAGTTTCTACTGCATTTATGAAAACAATTCAAAAGCTACATGGAAACCCAAAGATTATTGTAAGTGACAGAGATCCCATTTTCACTGGAAATTTTTGGACAGAATTATTTTCTTGTCTTGGTACTCGGTTAGCTCATAGCTCATCTTATCATCCTCAATCTGATGGGAAAACTGAGATAGTAAACAAATGTTTGGAAGGATATCCTCGTTGCTTTGTATCTGATAAACAGACACAATGGGTCAAATGGTTGCCTCTAGCTGAATGGTGGTATAACACTTCCTTCCATACAGCAACAAAAATGACCCCATTTATGGCACTTTATGGGTATCAACCACCATCCATCACATCATATTTAAGAGAAAATTCTAAGGTTCAGGCAGTGGAACATCACATTGAACATCAACAAGTCCTCCAACTCTTAAAGGATAACCTCGTGTTGGCACAGAATAGAATGAAACAATAGGCAGATCAACATCGCAGTGAAAGAAGTTTTGATGTAGGTGATTGGGTATTCCTACAACTACAACCATATAAGCAAATGTCCCTCAAGCAAGCTAAGAAGGATAATAAATTATCACCAAAGTATTATGGTCCGTACAAGGTGTTGCAAAATATTGGTACTATGGCATACAAATTGGAGCTTCCCGCAGCTTCTCGATTGCACCCAGTTTTCCATGTTTCATGTTTAAAGAAGGTTATAGGCGAAAAGCCCCTAGTTCAAACAATATTTCCAGAACTTGACGAGGAAGGAAAAATTATATTGGAACCGGAAGTAGTCACTGAAACAAGAACTCAACATCTATGAAATCGATCAATTTCAGAGTATCTTATCCATAGAAAATTTTAGGGGCGAATGTTCGCCCTTTGGCGAAATTAAGGGGTTCTAAATTTTTAGTGGGCGAATATTTTGCATCATAGCACATTTTTACAAATCACCTCAAATAACCCACCTTATTTTAAGGGAGAGGGTAAAAAAGGTAAATTTAGCCCTTGAAACTAGTAGTTACAACCTTCCATTCACCCATTTTCAAGAATAGGTTTTATTTAATTGAATCCATTCGCCCATTTTCAAGAATAGGTTTTATTTAAGTGAATCCTATGGGCCAAATACCATATTAATAAAAGAGGTATGGTAAATTAATAAAAATATAAATAAATGAGAGGTATGGTAAATAAATAAAACATTTTTTATATTTACTCCATAAGTCACCTTATATACATGCAAGGGTGTAAACAAATAAAAATATAAGTAAAGTGGAGGTATGGTAAATAAATAAAACGTCTTTTTATACTTACTAAAAAGGTATGGTAAATAAATAAAAATATAAATAAACTAGATGTATGGTAAATAAATAAAGCCTCTTTTTATATTTAGTTCATAACCCTCGTTCTATTTATGAAGGCTCAAGAAAGAGGTTTTATTTAAGTGAATCCTATGGGCCAAATACCATATTTGTAAAAGAGGTATGGTAAATTGATAAAAATATAAATAAACGAGAGGTATGGTAAACAAGTAAAACATTTTTTTATATTTACTCCATAAGTCACCTTATATTTACGAACACTCAAAAAATGGGTTATATTTAGGTGAAACCTATGGGCAAAATACTATGGGACAAATACCATGGACTAGATTGTTATTAATATACCATGCAAAAAAACATTATTAACCCTAATATTAGTATTAATAAAAATAAAAAAGGCACATGGTATTGACCCATGGTATTCACCTGGAATGTATCTTATTTAAATGGGGGAATTAAACCAGCATAGATCCATCTTTACTCTGGATCTACTAACCCCCGAGAGGTATCAAATATCGTGATATGCAAACTAGCATAGAGTGAAAAAATATTTGATCCCTCTCCGGGCTTGGTGGATCAAGAGTAAAGATGGATGTTGTAATTTAATGCATGTTAAACATTTTAGCTTGATTAAAATAAAAAATAAATAAAATTCAACTATTAATTTTATTAATTTTTATAAATTACTAATAGTAATTTTTAAGCTCTAGGTTTATGATAACCCATGGTATTGACCCATGGTAATACCATGGTATTCATGTGAGCATAGACTATTTAAAGGGGAAATTATATCATCTTATATCCATCTTAATTCTGGGTCTACCAAGTGCTCCGAGGGATAAATAGATTTCATCCCCTAAGAGTGGTAGATGTGGAGTTAAGATGGATATAGGTTGGTTTTTATGATAATGAAGATATTAAATAGACTTAGGAAATTATATTATAAAAACATCTTAAGGTGAATGGTTAAAGCATAGACATTGGACAAGTATATTTGTATACTTCTGTTTTAAACTGAAACAAATCCACGGCTAAAAGGAATGGATTGATTGCACTAGTCATCCTTCTATAACTTTCCAACATACGCTGGAGTAAACAGATTGTAATTTGGGTAATTTTTCTAACTGCAAACAGGAACATACTTGTGTATTGGCAGGGTGGTTACGAGGTCCCTAGAAGTGATGAATTTTAATTTTTCTTGGTTTTATATATAGTATTAGGTTTTTTCTCATGCTTTCTATGAATGACACGGGTGAATTTTATCCTACACCCACTAGGTTATCGATATGTAATTTCAGTAATTTTGATTTCAAAAGATATTTTAAAGAAATGTAATGATTTCATTTGTGTATTCAGTAAACACAATATTCTAATGGAATTCTGCATTTGTGGTTTACCTATATAGATTCCATGGAGAAGTGTTAGTGGTGTGACATCAATTGTCCTCAAGCAGAGGATTTAGTTTTACTCTTTTTGGAAGCAAATACTTTCTTCCAACATTTTTGAGTTCCATGAAAAATTTGAAAGTCCTAATAGTATTCAATTATATGTTCAAGAGAGACATAGTATTCAATTATGGGTTAAAGAGATCCACACTGAATGATCTATCGGCCTTATCTTCACTTAGTTTAAGACTATTCACTTGGAGATCCTGCATGTGCCCCCACTTCAAGAGCATAGTAAAGTCATGTAGAACTTAAAGAAGCTATCTTTAAGCTTTTAGTGAAGAATGGAAAAATTTCTGGGTTCAATAACAACCAGTCGAGCATTAAGCTTCCAATAATGCTAGATTTTAACCTGGAACACTTTTGTGATTTGGAGGAGATGCCCCCTCATATTTGTGACACATCTTCAATTGTGAATTGGACTATTACTAACAGTCATTTCCTTCAAAAGTTACCTGATGACTTGGGGAACCTCAACTCTTTAAGAATGTTAAGGAAGGAAAGAAAGTACATTATGCTAAGTTCTCTTATGCTTTTCAAGTTTTTCTTAGATATCTACAATGTTTCAGGTAGGAAAGTACATTCTGTTAATGAAAATTTGTCTTGATAGAAAGGCCCAATTTCAAATTCTAATGCTTTCAAAAAACATTGTATAACTGTAATGTTTCTAAAAGGAAAGCATATTTTTTCAATTTAAGTATCATGATCCCATATTCCAACTTATTTTTCAGTAACCCATTAGGCTTTGTAGCTTTGAATAAATCCATGTCTTTTGATAAGATCCTCTTCCAAATTAGAACGCAGTTTCCTTTTGGAAATAACCAGATACAATGTCTTGATTTTTTTATTGAGAAAATAGAGGTTGTGAAACAAGCTTGTGCCATACAAGGACTTGATTCATTGATTATGTATCAATTATGGCTCTTGATGTAACAATGTTTTGATTTTGTTGCTTGAAAATAGAGGTTACGCTTTACTATTTCACAGAATTTCTTACAATCTTTCCATAAGTATTGATTTGTAATCTCAGTCACTGAGGGATGACAGTAATGACAAAGGTAATATTCCATGGTTTGAAGTTACCCTCTTACTAAATATTTAAATACATCACCACAATTTAACTCTTAGTTAAAGGAATTGTATTTGATTTGTAAACAATTCATTGCTTGATTTATAGATCTTGATTTTTTCCCTTTTTTATTTTTTTCTCAGATTTGGTATGAGATATCTTCCAATATTTGGGTTCCCTAGTTTCCCCACCATAGCTATGAGGTTCAAATGCTATCATTAAATATTCTCAGAACGTTACAAATTTTCTAGTAAGTGTACTTTGAAACATTGTTGTTGCTTTTCCATGGTGTTAATGCAAATAAGCACTACAACTAGTTCCATTATTTAGATTAAGTGCCGAAATATAGGTGGTCTTGTAATGATGGAGTGATTGTTTTCTAGCTACTAAGGCCATATGCATTTTTATCTCTTATGTTGTCCTGAGATATTCAAATTCAGAATAAGAATTGAGGCCTCGTTTCCACTGTAGATTGCAGTCAGTTTCTTGAACATAATATATAGTAGATTATATTTTACTAATCAACTGTGGATGTGATCCCTCGCAAGAAAGGAAATTCAAAGTGACTTTGATTTCACATTGATTTGTCAAAACATCCACACAGGAAAGGAGATTCAAAGTTACACTGATTTCACATTGATTTGTCAAAATGGAGGCAAGAGAAAAGGAAACTTTGTATTCAACAATGCTCTTAATTTCATATGTACATGCATAGACATATTAGTAGAAAATATTGAAGGGTTGCCTAAGTAATATTTTCCATTCCACTACATTCTTTACAGCTTGTAAATAAATAACTCGGAACAATTCATTACACTACTTGTTATTCGTTATTAATCAGTGGTTAAGATTTTGATATTGAACTGGCTAAGATTTTTCTTCCTTCTGTGAAATTGTGTGTTCTATAATGCTTCTTTTCCATTCACTATGTATAGCATATAAAGTGTGTCTAATGGAGTAGGAAGATTGGAAAGTCTTGTGATCCTTGAACTATGTTACAAGGCAGAAACCCAATGGGGTAGGGTAGGTGCATCCCCACAAAGGGGTCACAAATACCAAAGTTGGTATTGGCTAGTGCCTTGAGCTAGAAAATTTCCTTTACCCTTGTATTAACAGTGAATCCGGAGTGGATTCTAATATTATCTTTATAAGATTTATATTTGTTAAGATTGATGAATAAAATTCATGAGACATGAGCTAGGATGTCCTTGCAAGGTGGTTGTTGATTATTGGAAGCTATGATGGCCATTATGTCAGGCTAGGTGGTCGCACTCCCTTGATCGTGAACACAATTGTGATCAAGATGGAAGACTTCATAGTCTGGATTGATTGTTTAACAGTGATAATTAGTGGGCTCATTCACAAAAGCTTCTATTTCACTAATCCTTTTTATAGAGTTGTCATATTCAATTTCCAAAGGTTTTAATTACACTATATAGTTGAGTTCTGAGAGAGTTGTGATTCACAGTGTTAAGTATAGCAGCTATGGCACTTGAATGAAGACAAGCATAGTAGATGTATCAGACTCTGTTATAAGCTTACCTACATATTATAAGGGACTTGGTTGGCATTTTTATAATTTTATAAACAAGTTCCATTTCGTGGAAATGTGAAAAAAATAGTGATATTGCCACCATGTGGCTCTTGTCATATATGGTTTTATACTTTTTCAAAAAATTCTCTAAGAGTTCACAATGCTAAGATTCACTAGGACCTTAAAAGTTTTATTATTTAGTGAAATACTCATCAAGATCTTACAAGATTTTATAATTGAGTAAAATATTCGCCATGCCTGGTGAGAGATTCACCAAAAAATTATATATACATATTATATTATTGATAAAATCGCCTTCCATTTTTCCTATATACCATGGAGATTCGCCCATTTATTATACATATAAATTTAGTGGGGGTTCTTAAAATTTTCCTTGAGCTTATCAAGTGGAAGAACTTATCTGCTGAAGATTCTACATGGGAGGATGAGAATTTTATGCAGAAGTATCTAGAACTACTCAAGCGTTGAGGACAACACTTTTTTGAAGGAGAGGGGCATGTTGGGTCCCCATAATACTAGTGATTACCCCATTACTATTGTAGTTATACCCCTTATTAATATTGTTGTGCCCCTATTGCCCCCATATTGTTATTACTGTGCCCCATAGAATCCCTGTATTGTTATTTTGTGGCTTTATATTATTATTGTTAGGTCGGCTGGATTATATTGTGACTCCTTAGACTCCTATATATAGAAAGGAGGTTTTGTCATTTGAATCATCCAAGAATTGTTCATTTATGTAATGTAAAGGGGGTTGCCCCCTTGAAGAGGCTGAATTCTAAGGTGTTGATCTATCTTTTCTATCTTTTCTTGAGCTGGTTTCATAACATAGAGTTTAGGAATGAATCAGTTGAAATTAGAGTTTGTTGGTCTCAGTCTTATGAGGTTTTTCCACCTTACGATAACACCATGGTCATTGAATTAATTTTAAATGCCAAAACTTAACAAAAACCCAAATATAACCATATAATAAACAGAAAACTGTGGCAGCTTGCTGACCGGACAGAGGAGGTTGACTGCTCACATGTGAATGGAGGTTTGGTTGTGGTCTTTTCACAAGCCGCCATCTTGCAGGCTTATCCCGACGGTTGCGGTCGATCATGTGAGCACGACTTAACTGATTGTCTTACGCCGACGGTTCCGGCGCAAACTCCAACTACTAACCTCGCAGTTAGGACTATAACCTGAAATTTGTTCACATGTCATCTGTCATCGTTATCTCCCCGATGTGGTTAACTCCAAGCCACAGTTAACCTAACTCCGACGGTCTTATACCCATCCAGTCACTTGAACCCGCTACATTAGAGACTCCGCGTGGTCAAATATGGCAATTTAGGACTGTGGGTGGTTTAATGTAATGTTTTGTAATGTTTCATATAGGCCGAGAGTTGTTTACATAGGTTTTATGCACGTTTAATCCACATTTTTTATTGGAGTATGGTTAGGATTTAGGTTTAGACTTTAATACATGGTTTGAAATGTAGTCATATATAGTTTGTAATGTATCAAAGGTTTTGGTAGGGTTTAGCACTTAGGGTTATATGCTTTAGGGTTTGAAGCCTAGGTTTTTACATTAGGTTTTTTTTTTAAATAACACTTTTACCACCTAATTTCACAAAGCGACATTAGCAACATCACATGATGACAACCCGTCGACAACCAAATCCTACAAAGTGGACGACAACCACATGTCAACAACCCAAATCTTGCGAGGCAGATGACAAACACATGTTGATGACCAAATCCTGGTGGAACTGACAACAACCACATGTGAACAGCCAGGTACAAGACCATATCATCATGAAAACCATTGGCATCACGTGAACAACCTGAACCATCAACAACACTATCAAAACTCAATGACACCAGATTGAATTGTTGATGATGACACTGAACCTGTGTAACTAATCTGACGAGATCCTCCTGGATAAGGTTATCAACTTGTCAATGAAATAGGTTATGTCCTTAAGTAATGGTACTTTGGGCTTTGGAATATTCATTACACCTTTGCTGCTACTCTCAACAATTTCCCTTATAGGTCCTTTTAGCGTAATAGGAGGAATGCTTTTTGTAGAAGATAATATACTAATACACTGAGGATTTCTTGTACCTGGAAACTCAAAATCATTCATTTCAAAAGACAGAATTAGTCTAAGAAAATCCCTATTCTATATTTGTTCTATTTTCATCATTTTTGTTGTTAAAACATAGTGCATTGGGTGCAATCACATTAGGAAGAGACGAGGGTTAATGACTAAGGGTTAGGGATGCACAATGTGCTACCACAGGGCCAGAGAAGAAAATCAGCGTAGGTGGAATTCCTAGATGTAGTGCTACTAGGTTAGGCCTATCAGGTGTGTGTGCATGACTAGAAGAGCAAGGACTTACTGCTTAATGCATCTGCAATTTCTAGAGCTAGGGTTTTTGGCATTATGTCTCTATCTTGCTCTAGCATGCCAATTCAAGTGGAAGGTCAACATGGGTTCATTCGTAGCTTATAGTGACAAGGGTATAAGGCTAGGTCTTTGGATTATGTAATTGCATCATAAAGAGGATAGGTAAGGATGTGTGCACAAGCAAGGTTTGAAAAAGGTAGGAAAGTAATGTTAAGGTGTTAATTTACACTAGTGCGATGAGAAATTCCAATATTTAACTAAGTGTGAAGAGGATAAAGATTAAGAGGCCGCAAATAAACCAATAAAATAAAAGCTTCTCATTAACACACACACACACACACATATCCATTTAAAGGAATACAAAGAGTCATGAAATTCGAATAGACATATGCAAACAAGCTTGGAGAACTAAAATGAAAAAATATCAATTGTAAACTTATGGCACAAAAGGATGAGGTTAACTCACATCCAACATGTAGTGAAATCACAATTTTGAAAGGTAAGGAGTGGGATCCATAAAGAAAAAACATGCGGAGCTCCAAAAGGATAAAAATGGAATGCTAAAACAATGTTTAGGTGTCATTTGTTTATATACATCACTCCACACATGAGACCCACTCGCATTAAAAAATGCAATTGAGCACATGGGTATGAGACAAGTCTCAGGGCTTGACTATGACTAGAAAGTGCACACGTGCTAGCAAGAAAGATTGTGTTAGGCTTCTTAACATTGGATGTGATTTCACTTAGGGAACTTTCAAGAAATCCCAAAGGACTTTAAACACCTAGAAATTGTAGGTGAATAGTATTTAGAGGGATTGGTAGGGGCTCCAAAATTGGATGAGGTTGATAATTTTGGAGGATTGTTGTAGCAGCTACAATAGGGTCCTGGTCCTTTCAATAAGCCGTTTGGACCCCCCTATGGTCTAAGATCTCAACAACTTCTTGGAAATCCTTTTTCCACTAGGGCCACTTACCCTAGGGGTATTAACCAATCTCAAGTCTATATAGGTGATTGGGCTAACAAATCTAGCCAACCCACTCTCACAAATAGCCCTAATACTAGAAACAACATTATAGGGGAGCACATTTTCCACTTGTGTCACAAGGGGCCTCAAACCTCTCCCAAGCTTCGTTCACATCTCCTTTCTTTGAAAATTTAGCTTTTCCTGATGTTTCTAAGTTAATGAACAACTCCATCAGAAATAATCAGGCATGTCTACCTGTTCCACATAAGCTTCCAACAAATATTTCATAATTTGATGGTAAACCTAGAGAAGAGTCTACATCTCACATCACCACTTATCATTTATGGTTTTGATCCAACTCCTTTATGGATGACAGTGTTAAGTTGTGTATTTTCTAGTGGACTCTCATCGGTGGTGCTTTCAATTAATATGTTGATCTCGAATACACCGCTTATGACACCTTCCAATATTTGGCACAAACCTTTGTAAATCACTACCAATTTCTCATTAGATACGAGGCTAATACAGATACTCTCACAACTTTCCATTAGGATAAATCCACACACATTTCTGATCATCTTCATGAGTGGAGGAGATGACAAGCTTTGCTCCAAACCAAGCTTATTAATGAAGTGATTCATGAGTGGTTTATTAAATCTCTATTTCCTCAAATTTTTGAAGATGTGGAAAAAGGGTGGAGCCCAAACCAAAGATCAAGTTATCTTGCATTCCCACCATCTCGACTTGATTTATTCTCAATTAGGCACCTTGTATCAACGTATTCCAAATGCTCCTCGAGCATTGAATGATTCCTCAACTCAAAAACTCAGAACCCATGTTGATGGAGTCATGGGCTCCATATCATTTGAAAACATTAGAAAACTAGCCTCTCATATGGGCCAATTAAATATATATTCTAGTGCCTCGATTGGTCATCTTGCTACTCAAAATCCTAATGTCCCTATTCCCATATCCAATGTAAATTTTGTTTAGTACACCTTGAATAAGAATCGTCAAGAACTAGGAGGTAAAACGAAAAAGAAAAAGTCCAAGACTTCATCTAAGGAACAAGGGGTATCACAAACCCAAGATAAGATTGGGTGTGGTACCAAAGATAAGAAGAAGAAGAATCATTTTCCCTACAATATTTGTGGGGATGATAGTCTTATTCATGAGTGCCTCTAGATGGACGAGATTCATCAATATTTCTCACAATAACCTACTTGTCAACCAAATTTCTTAATGAAGCCTTTTATGGCCCAGCAACAACACATGGTTGAAAATCCTCTGCCACCTCAACAAGGGAGGAGTGGGGGAAACTCTTCTAATTCTTCACATTCAATGAAAGATATCTTTATGGTTAAGTTAGGCATTCATTTACAAACCAGAGATCATAACTACAAAAATTCAAAGAGCGGTACTTCTACCTTGAATATCGTGAACCAACCTGCATCAAATGTTCAACTTCATTTTGTGAAGCCATCATTGAACATCATGTTGTACCATCCTAAGGGTGCCCTTCAAAATACTACACGTAATCGCAATGCAAAGGCCACTGACAATTATAGTATTGTTGAGGATTTGGACCAAGATCCAACTGCCATGTTTGCATTAGCAATGTTGCAAAGTTTTCCAATGCAACCCAAGGCATTTTTTTCTGCTATCAATTGGATGGATCCCTCATATTCAAACATTATGACCTTTGATCCATCGTTATGGAAACCTTGTCTTCCTCATTATTTGTCCTTCCATATAATGGTCCATCATTTTTGACAATGAGTTCACAAGATGGTTTTGGATTAAGGGCCCTTTACTTGTATATTGTCATAGAGGTGTTGGAAAGATCTTAGTTGTCCCACTTTGCCTACACCTAGATCAACCTTGAAGGCCTTTTTTGGGAACACCTTGAAACCTTAAGGGGTGTTTTCATCTTTACCCATAGAGCTAAGAGGAAATATGATCTTTGTTGAGGTTGAGATCATCGATACACTGTTAGATTATAACATCCTCCTTAAGCGAAGTTGGTTCTATGCTATGACCATTGTCATATAGTTAGTGTTCCATGTCATGATTTTCTCCCCCACGAGGGTAAGATATTCATTATCGACTAGTTAGACTTTTCCAATCCCGATATTCGATTTCATGATAGTCAATCAGTCCTATTTGTAGGAAACTCTAATACTCTTACGAAGAGTATTAGGGTGGGAATGTTCAAATATTCCTCATCGATAGGCACATTATCTCTTCTTCAACCTAAGTTGTCAGAGTCAACAAATTCCATCAATATGATCACCTTTTTTTCCCATGACTCTGATGGGTCTACTGATCCTTGGATAGACTTTTCTCTTGGAGATGTTGGTACTTTTGTTAAAATGGTGTCTTCTAAACATGAGTCAATTTCTTCCCATAATGTCAAACTTACTTATCACTCCATTGAATATGACTTTGATGGGTGCATTAAGTCATGCATTGCCCCTTCTCTTGACAACTTTAGCATGTTTAGTGAAATGACACCAGTTTACTTGGAGTCGGTTTCTTCCAATGTTGTTAAATTTGATTCTCCTCCATTTTCATTTGATCATGATGATCCCGTTTACCCATCAATCATCCCATCAAATTCTCCCCATGATGTTGGAATGGATTCTTTCCCTCCGCTTTTCACTCATTCTTGTTTTTATGCCTATGATGCTGACCTCAAGGACGACATCCCGATCATTGATCTATCATGGGAGGATTCATCTCATCCTTTATTATTTTACCCTTGGTCAAAACTATGGAATGATGACTTTCTCACCCTTGGTTCTTCGTGAAATGTTTATTGGGTGAAAGATCCTGATATCACCCATGACGTGCTCTTCTACCAGAATCTTGCATACTTTTCTTTTGATATCCCCATTTACACTTACAATCTTGGGGACATGGATCACTTTACAATTGGAGAGGATTTTCCTCATGATCAAATTTGTATTTACACTTCTCTATATCTCGTCATCCATGAAATTATTTTCCCTTTCCATTAAGTGATGCCTGGTCTTAATTCACATCTTCTCACACATTTATGTCTTAAGATTTAGTGTTATGCATCCCCCACCTAGGTAATGTCATTCCCATCATCAAACACAATATTTATCATCACACGTGTAGAATTTATACCTTATGCTTTCCCAAATACTCTCAATCCTTATGGGTATATCATCACGAATCCACCCACTGGGTTCCTCTCTAAGCCTTACTATGTTTAGATTTTCTAGGCATAGTTTCCTATAAATATGTATGTAATATGCTAGTTTTACTTTTTATGCATGAGTGTCATGTTTTGGACTGATGCTTATAATGTTTGTTACTTGGTTTGCAAATTCTCATATCCTCTTCAATCTATGTTAGCTCTGCCAACGACACTATCCATAGTTTTTGAAACATTGTTTCCACTGCTTGGGTGTTATTTTCACCCACTAACAAAATTGTGAGTTCAGGGGACATATTTCTCAGCCTTGCCACCAACAATGTTGTGGAATATAGTGTTTTCGTTGAACTCTTAACTGAGGCCATAGCTTTATGCGTCTATTAGTTGGTGGTTAATATGGATTCTCAGCTCGTGGTATCACAGTTCAATTGCTTCTATCATGTTCGATATCCTATCTTATTTCATCATTTACTAAGGGCATGTTTACTTGAATGTTCATTTGATTACATTATTTATCAACACGTCCCTAGGAATCATAATACATTGGTTGATTCATTGGTTAACTATGTGTTGGAATGGCATATTTCACATTTATAATCAAGATAAATAAACATGCATGTACATAAAAACATGGGACCCATTATATATCATTCATACATCCATAAGAAAAATACTAAAACTAATATGTATATATGTAGAAGATAAGTTTTCATACATCAGAATAATGAATAGCATAGAATGACATAGGGAACTGGCGGAGTGATGGAGGCGTATCTTGTTAGGGTTTCAGTAAGCTTTCTCAGCGCCGCCGCGGATCCAAAAGTTCTGACCTGCCTCAGATCGGATAGAGGTCTGGGCGATGGATCTGAGCTCGGAAGCCCCTTTGGGCCCTGGATCGTTTTGGCGGATGGAATGGATCTTCACGCTTCGAATCAAAACAATATGCGCCTCTCCCTTTTCAGGGTGCAGATAGATTTCTCCACGGCGGCATCAGAAATTTTTTGTTCGGCCCCAAAACAAATGGTTCTCACCCTGACGCGTCTTGATACGCCATCGTACAGGTATGGACAATCTGATTGCGACTATGAAATGAAGAGGCATTTGCTAGCTTTCATGGGTCATTTAGGAACCCTGGGGTTTCGATCTGTCGACCGAGGACGTTTTTCCAAAGGCAAAGCTGTAGATCAAACTGAGGATGGGAGTAGGGCCCTGGCTCCACGGCGTTACAAGACTTCTATGCCCCCTGCAGCGCAGATCTGGGTTTATACCACATCGTCGCAGCAGTTCATGCTCAGGTATGGGGAATTGGTTTGTGATTATGAAAAGAGGCGCATGCCAGCTCCTAAGCCTCGTTTTGGCACGCCGCGGTCTCGATCTGCAGATCCCAGACAGAAGCAAAACAAAAATTGGCCAGATCCAGAGTACAAAGCAGGCACAACGGATCGAAAGCAAATTTTTATCAGATCAACAGAAGGCAGACACATTAGTATGCAGATCTGGGATCGGATGAGGGTTTCGGAGCTAAAAAAAGAGATCCAGGAAAAAATAGGGATTCCAGCTGCACTACAAATCCTAATTTATTCAGGGCACTGTTTGCAGGACCAACTCACACTCCAGCATTACAGGGTGACAAAGGATTCAACTATTACCCTCAATCTTCGACTGCGAGGCGGATCTAAGGGAGATACCTCAAAATCTACAGGTACCTATCGAGATGCAGCCAAAGGGAAAGAAGCACAAAAGATGAAAGAAGCTACAACTGATAATGCACCCCCAGGGCAGTACATTGTGGATCAAGCGCCAGAAAGCCCAACCATCTCGCTAGATTTACCAGAGGTAGAACACATATTCTCAGATCTACAGAAAAACGCTGTTATCTGTAGATTTAATGGTTTCTGGCCGAGAACCGATGCCTTGTACCAATGGATCTACACGGTCTGGACCAAAAATTGTCAAATAAAACTCTGTTCAAAGGGTTTTTTCATAGTAACTTTTCACGCGGAAGAAGAAAAGGAAAAAATCCTTAATGAAGGGCCATGGTTCTGGGGCAATGCGGGATTGTTTATTACCCCATGGTTCCCGGAGTTCGATGCCAATACCATGGTGGTATCAAGGATGCCTGTATGGGTAAGGCTGCATAACCTCCCGATACATTTTTGGCACTACAAGGCCTTATTAGCGATAGGGAATGCCCTGGGAAGAATGTTAAAGATTGATTCAGAGAGACACATAAAAGGAATCTTTACTTTTGCCAGGATATGTGTCGAGGTAGATCTTAGCCAAGGACTACCCGATAGCATCATTCTAAACTTCAACAACTCTCAGTGGAAACAAACTCTGGATTACGAGAATACAGCGTTCAGATGCAGGGGATGTCAACAAACAGGACATCTGTTTAATGCATGCAAAAGTCAAAACAAAAGCAAGCCGCACCAAAAGAAGCCAAAAGGATGGCAGAACATAGATGATGTCGTAAGGAAGAGAGCAGCAGAAATGAAATCCCAACGGAGAAAAGAAGAAGAAGAAACAGAAGCAGAAGAGGATGATACCACTATAGAGGAAGATGAAGCAGAGAACCAGAAGGAAAACCCATCAGACAACAAGGTTTCATAGGTTCAGATGACAACCGCGGACCAAAGCATGGGAGGCACAAAACGGTATCATCACTCAAACACATCAGACTCAGACAAAGAAACAGGTTCTCAGAATGCTGGAAACCAGTTAGTCATTGCCTCGACCGAGCCCACTCAAGGAGAGTGGCGTAAGGTCGAAAAGAAGAAGGGGAGGAAAACTTGAAATTTCTATTTCTTTTCTTTTCTCTTCTCTTCTCCAGTTCTTATTCTTTGCACGTCTGTGTTGGGTGCGAAAGCACTCGAGCCCAGGTGGCTTCTTACGAAATGCTTCATTGCATCTGCTAGTGTAACTTTTCATTAAATTTTTTAATAAAAGGTTACCGTTTTTTTTCCTTGGAAAAAAAAAGTTTTCATACATCATCATAATATAAAAAAATGGTATAGTGTCAAAATTGGGCTCTTACGCGTAGTCTCATAAGCTAGTTACATCAACACTAATGTCTATATACAAATCACCCGAGGGGAGCACACAATGGAATCCTAATAGTACACATCATCAGAGTCATAGTGTGCTCAGTAACACATTATCATCCTCGCCACTTGGCGAAGAAGTCGTCCGATCCTGCTAGATACACCAACGATGTGGAACTGCATCTGTCTCGAAATATCATCTAGTTGGGTCAATGGTACTCCCATCATCAATCCTTCCAAGTTCCATTGCACTTGCCTTAGTTTGTTGTGGTCTAATTCTTCTTCTTGATTTATCTTTGTCTGGGCCTTTTGTAGCTCCACCACTCTCACTACTCCTTATCAGTCATAACGAGATCCACCCTTGGGTCTCTACGATGTTACATTTGTGTCATTCATGCATGGCAACAATTAGAAAAATATACCATAAAAAGAAATCAAAATCAAAACTTTAAGACATACTTTTCATTTACCTAAGGGACCCCATGGCTCAAGTCAGGATCACAACTAAATTCTACTCCTACATATGTGTAATCATCAATCCACATAAGCTAATTATTTAACAATACACAGTAATCCTTGTTATATGCTTGAATAATTATTTAACCCCCTAACCTCGATAAAAATTCAATCCACCTATCCATCCATGGGGTTGATCTCACTGAGAGTGCTAGTAGAACCTATGGTCATAGTATCAGTACTGTCGCAAATAAAAACGATACTATGTGTTCGAGTCAGTATTTGCATACTTCCATCAGTGATCAAAATTCCTCTTTTATATCATATTAGTGTCCCATGTAGAAATTTTTTATCATTCCACCTAGTTCATGATGTAAAAATTTACTCTTTTATGGTAGCCCAAGTTAAAACCCCATCCCCTCTCAAAAATCAAAATTTGATGCCCCACCTTCATGTGTCTTGTTGAGTATACATTGACTATAAAAGCTCATTTCATCATGTTTTGTGTCAGTCAAGTCCACATGAATTCCAGTCATTCAAGGTCCCGTTAGGTCTCTAGGTTTTATTTTCCAAGGTCCAATAAAACACCATTTCACTGCATAAGGCCAACGAAGTATGAGACTGAAGAAAATAATATCCCATTTTCAGTTAAATAAGGGTTTATAAGCATGTAACCTTGGTTGCTAAAGTTCCAAATTTCAAGAAATTAATTTCAGTTTGTAATTTTATTTCAAAAAGAGAGTTGTAATAATTTTTATTTATTTATGTAATTTAATGTTTATCATATGTAAAGAGTCACTATTATTAGCTGTTTACTCAAAATCCATTTCCAATATCATCCAAACAAAAGTCAAAAGTGAATATTTCCAAAGCTTTACCATCATCCACCTGCAAAGAAAAAGTCAGAAACAAAATTAGAAAAGAGGCCAAAAAAGGGGTTAAATGAAACATTAGAAAGTGGGTTTGAAAAGTAAAAGATCAAACTCACTCACCTATAAAGGAATTCTTTCCTTCAAACTCACCTCCATTTGCCTCCTAGCACTCATTGAGCAAACCCCAAGAGGAGTTTTTCACAGTTCTGGGCAAAATCAGCAGAAACAAGGCAGGCATTGCACATTTTCTTCGGGCGCTACGTATTCTCTCCTGGCACTGTGCATTTCCTTAAGGCGTTGGACATTCCCTTAAGGCGTTGCGTGTTTGGTTGAGGCGTTGTGCACTCTATATTGGCGTTTCGCATTTGTCCAGAAACACTCCAATCACCTCTTCAACTCCTCCAAGGCACTTTCAACCTCAAATCAAGTAAGTAGTAGCTAAGGGATTTCCTTTTCCTCCTCCTTAAGTCAATTCCTAATTGTTTGAAAGGTTTATTGAAGATTAGCTTAACTGTTACATCTAAAGCCTAGATTTCCCCCAAAAGCTACCTTCCACTCTCATTCCCTTTTGTACACTTCCCTCCATCCTCCTCCTTTTCCCTAAATCTTTATATCCCATATACCCTCTAACCCTTTGTCCCAAAACCCTAAGTCCTAGGTGATACAACATTTCCTAGGCTTCCAAACCCCTATATTGCAAACAAATATCCCCATCCCCAAACTATCATACTACTACCCTATACCTCTATCCAATACACATATCCCTTCACCCATCATCTTCATATTTACCCTTCCCCACTTATTATTCCCTAAAAACTACATTCCCCCTACCTTACACCTCCCTAGGGTTTGATACTAAAACAACATGGCAGAGGAGGAATACAGCCCACATAGTGAGGAAGAGGAAAAAGATATAGAAGAAGATAGGGAACAGAGGAGGCCACACAAAGGAGGCCATATACATAGGTTCAAGCCCACATATCATATAGAACTCTTAGCATCCCCTATGACTGTGACATCCTTCAAATGGATAGGTTGTTATGATTTCTACAAACAAGTACAGGCAGTCCAACATCATCCTGATTTGACTAGGCTCTTCATTACTAAACTTAAAGACAACCAAGTCACTCTTGCAGGTGTTACATTTACTCTATCTACTGCCATTATATCAGCTGCCACCAAGATCCCATATGTTGGGGAGAAATGGTTTACACAAGGTGACCTGGAGAGGCATTATTATGAGCCTTACATGAAACCAAGGTATAGAAATGAAAGAATGGGCTATTTCCCTTTTTCACACCTCCTTGACAGATATGCCCCAATGATGAATATTATTATGAAATATTTTTCATGTGAAGGTAGATTCTCCAGGGTCTATTCTTATCATATCCGGATCTTAATGCATTTCACTATGGCAAAAATGCTAAATATACCCCACTATCTTTTCTAGAGTGTTGAGAAGATGGCCTACATTGCCCAAAAGAGGTAGTACAAGGATCAAATGAAGAGCCTATTTCATCATTCCCTCATTAAAATCATAGTCCTTTACCATCTCAAGGAACTCAACATTGCATGGATTACCTTCATAGCTAATCCCATATTCACTCATGCATCTACTCAAAATATTCAAAGCATCCCTTCATCATCTCATCCATCCACCTCCATCTTAGCCCGTATGTTGTGGGGGAAAGTATCCAACTCGGAATGACCCTAACCCACTCTAAGGGTGACAGTTCCTTAGCAACAGCTGAAAGCAAAGCTATCTAAAATTTCTTCTTTATGACATGCAAGAGATAGAAGGAAGAGATCCACTTACCGATGTCTTGCGCAAATGGTCGATCCAATCTCCTTTGTTTGCCGCTTGCTCCCAGATCCAAGTCTTTTCACGGGCCCAACTACACGAGATCCTGCAAATAAGACAAGAAAAGGAAACTACAAGAGGCATGCATTCATAATCGATTCAAGGATTAGCATAAATCAAAGAAGCAAGTAAGACAATACACCATTGAAACACATGCGAATAGAAGAACCTCAAATGCTTTATTAATATATGGAAGTAAGGTTCAGGCGGTGATACAACCATGAGAGGTCCAATCCAGCATCACCTTCCCGACGGAGAGAAATCTCTTCTTCACCTCCCTCAAGCAATCACCCAATACTCACAACTGTAAACCAACAGCAATTCTTTGCACAAAATTCCACCCTCTAGATCCCATGGGATGAGATCCTTATATAGAGTTTTGGAGTGAAGATAAGTCAGCTTGATGTGTGACTTGTTGCCCTCTTCAACTCCAGTTGTTCTTCAGTTCTTCACTTGGAGTTCCTGCCTTCCACTCGGAGTTTTAGAAGCTCTTAACTCATCATCAGGCGAATCTTATGATCAAGTGTCTTTCTGGAAGCTTCCTGGGCACTGGCACATTGAGAAAAAGATTCCTCCACATGTCAAAGTACGCCCAGCGCAAGTAGCCTTTGTTGCACTTGCAATGCAGCACAGGTAGCCTTTGTTGCACTTGCTATGCAACGCAGGTAGCCTTTGGAGCAGCTGCTTTGATCCAAAATTGACCTGTTTTTGAGTGTTTTTCAGTGGAGAACTGATTTGCAGAATTGTGGTTTGCTGACCTTGTTCCTCTAAGGGTAAGAACAACATGTTTAGGGACTTTGGATCCCTTAGATTATTGACATTTCATGCTCATGTTGTAAGGCACAAAAATGTCTATAACAGTTGCCCCCTAAAGTATGAGGTCGTTTATCGGGTGAAATGCTTTATTAGGAGGATCCGAAGTTCATTCAATCGTCGGGAGGTGACCTGTAACAAAATACAATACAATACATTATCTTTTCATACTTTCTTTTCATGATCTAGCTGAGGCGGGCATTTCCCATGCTCAGCTTTATAAATACATTTGCTGTACATAAACAGACGACCGTATGATAATAGACTGATAATTCTCTGCTTTCAATTATCATCCTTTCAGTAGGATGATCATCTGCTGCACATGTCTATGTTTTTATCTCCTGAATATATATCGCAGCCCGGATGGATGAAACTAGATCCGGGGTCTTCAAACTTGTCCGATCTTCACTCTAGTACAAGTCAATCCATGTGAGAATTTCTTGAAGTCGAACATGGAAAGACATCGCTTGATTACCAGTCAATAATGTAAACTGTTAACAAGCGCGAGAGGAATCACCAATAATGATGATGACCCTCAAGGTACTGCAGCACAATTCACGTGGTGTGAATATAGGATTTGACGTCGAACACCACGCAAAGTCTCCTGGTCGAAGGTCATTAATGTATACCTATCGCCGGGAGTGAGAAACTTGCCATTGAGGCATGCAAGCTTCAAAGTACTGAGGGGGGTGTTCCTAGATCAACTTCTTGGATAATGAGCTGATGTCGACACGAAGTGATCCGTCAAAGGAGGGCCTTAATGAATCCCACATCAGTGACACAGAATGGAGCTAGTGATGATGGTGAAAACGATCTGTGAAATATGATTCAGGGTGGCGGTCATGGAAGGATGAAAGATGATGTACGGTAGTGGATGGGACCCGGTTGACACTTTCTGAATGACATCTCTTGAACATATAACGACACTGATGTGATGGATCGGTAGCATTACCCCATGTATGGATGGTATGGCGAGACCATGGTGAAGGGACCGGTGAATGATAATAACCCAACCCGATATTTACGGAGGCAAAAGTGTCATGTTCAAGAGCGACTTGCTACCATTAAGCTTTGAGGTTCTTCCCAATTTTTCCCCAGTCATTTCTGACCAGTACCTCTTTATTTTTGTCAAGCTTGAGGAGGATAACATATGCTTGTTCTATAACCTGCCCTTCGGGCAAGCCCATCGCTATGTTTTAACGAGCGTAGCGATAGGGAAACTCGTTCTCGTCTAAAGACAAGTTTGTCGCTATCTAATATTTTTAACGAGCCCAGCGACAAAGACAACTCGGTCCTTTTCATTTTTAGAGAGTCTGAAAAGGGTACATAAAGTGGACTCCAGGGGTCTTTTTTTGTCATTTAATCCCTTAAGTCCGAAAAAGTATAAAACAATACAGAAGGGATGAACGTTCGATATCTTTATCGAGCCGAACTAGACAAGCGCTCGATCTTTTTGTGCAATAATCCCTCAGGTCCAAAAAGATTAAAATCTAGAGGAGGGATAGCTCTTCCGGTCCTTTTAACGAGCTGGAAGGCCAAAACTCGGCAAACTTTTCATATTTTACGAGTCAGTGAAAAGAGCTCAAAGAAGACTCGTCTTTTGAGGAACGAGTGATAAACAGGGATAGCAGCAGATTCCAGGTACAGGTTGGAATTTTCCAATCACGGTAGTATTACAAGGATGGCTAGGTGGGATCACTCTTCGCAGCTGTTCCTCAAAATAGGTAAACAATCAAGTGGATGTGAATGATTGGCCAAAGACAAGTGGAGGTGACGGTACACAAACACGACCAAGGCTTTTATGGCTGATGAATTTACGGTCTCAAATGGTTGTTTACCCGTTCATTTTTTTTTTTTCTGAATGAGCTTGAACTCTGGGGAAAGCCTGCTCACAAGCTTATGTTTATTTTTTAACAAGCATGAATTTCCGCATTAAAACTGCTCGGATCTTGCGTTTATTTTTTAACGAGCATGAACTTTGCCAAAACTGCTCGTTTTTACCAGTCATAAAGTAGGAAGGTCTCATGGGAGATCGCTATTTTTTAAAGAGCTTCATCTCCCTATGTATTGCTCTATATCCTCTCTTTGTGCAAGCCGGGTATCGACTTATCTACGGGTTAGTGGGGTTAGTCCTACCTAAAATTAAAAAGCCACCCGCGCTTGCATTCCAAGAGGTTTGCATGCCCCTAGGTGTAAGTCTAATTTCAAAGCTGCCCCTACTTTTCCATTAAAACCTTTGCTTTAAAAAGGTGAGGCTTACCTCTTTCTGGTTACCCAAAGATCGTTCTGCTAATCCTTTCAAACAGAACTTTCTTCGGCGACGCCGACTAGGCGACGGTGAATGACGTTTCTTCGCCACACACTTAACTTTGACAAAAGAATCTTTTTCCAGAACAACCCCACTCCCAATTACCCCTTCTGAGATTCCAACTCTCTCTTTGTCTTCTTGTCCTTCTTCTCTATTGAAGATGGCTCAGAGGAAGATTCACAAAGATGAAGGAGGGGACGGGGTACGGACTAGTCATATTCTCCCGCGGAAATTCTACTTTACACCCAAGGTTTCTTCTGCCTCCAGAGCAGACCAGGATGCATGCCCCCTGGGTTCCGGCCTTACTTTCCCGAATCACTCGCACTCATCAGGAAGAAGAACCGGAGGTAGAGAACTTTCTTGATCAAATAGACCATTGAGGATAGGTATGTGACTACTTGCGATGCGTGATCCCGGAAGTGAAAGTTGGTCTACGAGCTTGACCATTCTTCCTTCGTATGGAAAACACATTATTCGAAAGAGTGAGGAGACTATTGCTTCCATGCAATATATGTAGTCTCGTCCAAGGAGTAGGTTATAATCCAAGGGTCCTTGGACGACCATCAAGTTCATCTTGACGGCCTTCTCTTTCAAGGTAATAGGCACATTAGGTAGAATCCCTAATGGTCGACTGGTTCCTTTGTCAAAACCCGAGAGATTTCTTGTCTCAGGCAAAAGCGTCGGGCAACCCAGTGCTTTCCAAGCAATAGAGGACAGGATACTCACAGATGCCCCTTCATCAATGATAGTTCCGGCCATCACCATTTTATATATTTGGACTATAATTCTAAATGGTATACTGGCTGGTAATCGGGGTCTGCCTAGTTGGTTCCAATCAAAGGACGCAACTAGGTTGCTTGGTGGTGGGACCGAATATACGGCCGGATATGACCCTGACGATGCTCCTTCCTGCGATAAAGGAGTGGGCACATTGCCCTGATGTTCATCAGAATCGGTGTTGATGAAGAGAATCTGGACGGTGTCATCCTTACTCTCTTCGGTGAGGGTGTCAACTGAAGATGAATCCTCAGTGACTATGGTATTTGAAGATGAAACTTCTGAAGGGAGAACCGGGTCAACTACCGTTTTGACCTTTGCACTTTCGTCCGGTCCGGATTCAGTAGGTTCACTTTCAGCGACTGACACTTCAGCTGGCCCTGTGAGCGGGGCAACTGTATTTTCGACCAACGAAGGACTTGGCGCGAGTTTTTGGTATCCAGGAGGAAGTAGCAACGGTGCAATAGGTTGATCTTCCAAAACTCTCTTTGCTTTGTCTAAAAAGGGACAACGACGAAGAGTGTGATTGCCTTCACACAGTTCGCAGGGGAATCTCTTTCCCCTTCGTCGTCTAGAACCTTCACTTTCGCTGGTCGACGGTAAGCATTCAACCTGGTTGTCAGAGGTTGACGCTTCCGAACTGTGCAAACGAGGGGACCAGTCCCTTAGTATCCGGGGAATACTGGGACAATTATGGTGAAGGTGGTCTCCTCTACATATGACACATGGCGATTTGGGCCCGGTCCGTGCTGTGTGTGGGTTTTCGTTAGATACCTTTTGCTTGCCCCCAGGCGCCTTTGGCTCCTTCTGCTTCTTTTCTTTCTTCTTCTTCTCCTTCTTCTTTTCCATGGGAGCTCCGCTTTTGGCGGCTTGACCTTTCGAAGAAGAAGGATCAGAGGAAGGTTTATAAGAAGTGGAAGGTTGGAGGGTAGCTCTTGACTGGTCTAACTGCTGACTCGATTGTTCAGGAACCGTGGTGGTCTGAACTACAGCGGTTGAGAATAGCCAAACTGGCAGGCCAATTGTCAGTCCTGGAAGCGACAATGTGGCCATGTGGGGCGCACCAACTTCTCCCCAAGAGGAGAAAGGGCTAGGGGTCCCATCATGTGGAATCCCTTGGTTGGTGCGTTCCATGTTCTCAACCTAAAGATCAACGTAGGAATAAGGGGTGATTATGTTCCGCTTAGAATGAATTTTATATGACGACGCTTTTAGACACAACTTGCTTTTTCACTTTTTAAGAGTCGAGAAAAAGCTAAAGATGACTCTAGTCTCCTTCGATGTATTAACGAGCCCGAAGTGACAAATGCTCGGATGGACTTTTTTAGTTATAGAGTTTGAAAAAGGCCAAAAGAAACTACTCTGGAGTTCTAGGCAGAGGGTGTGCCAAACCTTTCGCGAAACCACAGAATACGTTTTACGGTACGAGTGGTCGATCTTCGTGAATGCTGTGTTCACTGCATCGCGATCAGTAGGGCGGCCGACACGGCTTCCTATGGATAAAGGCTTTGTTCCTATAGGGGTCCCCCAATATACGCGACGGTACGCGGGGGCACAAATCCGTATTAGCGCTCTCGTCCCTCAGGAGGAATCACCCACCTTCGTAGAGATCGATAGTCACTATGTTTAACGACGCCGGTTCACGTCTCTACCTAGACCTCTACTGTGTTTCGTTATGTTTCAAAGCGTTGTTAGATAAATTCAGTTCTTTTTAGGTTGATCTTGCTTAGCAGTTTGCCTTTATGGATCACCACGTGATGTATGATACAACTCCTAAATGCAGTCTAAGAATGATAAGCAAGCTTTTTCAATTCTTTCAACTTATGAAAACCTTAACTACTGAAGGAAAAGAAAGACATCATCTTTTCAAACAGATCATAGAGCACACACTGATGCACTTTTCCTAAATCGACATGCAAACTGTCAAAATGCACATGCACAATGCAAGTATTTCTTTTCTTCTTCCTTAATGTTGATGTATTACAAAAAGAAAGCTGTTGTATAATTTCGAATTCAATTTCAAGCGAAAGCAACAAGTGTTTGTCCAATAATCAAAAGAACACCTTAAGATTCACTCGTTTCAACACAAGAAATACTGAAATTCGAACCATATAACGAAAGCAAATGCTCAAGCAGCTATGAACAATAATAAACTAGCTCTTAGAATCACAACGACACTTTCTCATAGGTCTAGATCCAAGAGGTCATAGCAAGACTAGTTCACTTTCGCTATGGGAAACTGTGAATGACAACAAGAAATACAATAAGAACAATCACGGTTTCTTCATACAACTGAGGCGGAATGAAGGCAAAGAGAAGTGGTTTCAGCTGGGTATACAGGTTGACAACAGGCTGCAAAACAATACTGAAAACTGGGCAACAGACAGTGGGGAACCCCAGTTGCACAAGGCAAAACTGGATCAGCGTAGGTGCTGCACTGTCAATCTGAGATGCAGCGCAGGTAGCCCCTTCGGGACCTGCGTTGCAGTGTAGGTAGCCTTTGTTGCAGCTGTACTGATGAGACAACTCTCGTCTCTCTCAGATTCCGGGTCACAGTTTGCTCAAAAATCAATGGTTTTTGGCCAAATCAGAGGCTATCAGTCAAGTATACACTAGAGGGTGATTAAAGGAAGATGAACACTATCACAAAGAGCTACAAAGAGTCCTTGTGGATCAGCTCTTCAGATCATAAACATGCCCAGCACTGGGCTAGAGTAGCTGCCCTCTACTTTGCATTCGAAGGACTCGAATGCAGTTCGATTCGGTACTCCCTTTGTTTAAGAAATGAATAGCAAGAAACACAAGCTACCAACAAGACACGATCCCCAGCGGAGTCGCCAGTCTATTGTGTGGGAAAGTATCCAACTCGGAATGACCCTAACCCACTCTAAGGGTGACAGTTCCTTAGCAACAGCTGAAAGCAAAGCTATCTAAAATTTCTTCTTTATGACATGCAAGAGATAGAAGGAAGAGATCCACTTACCGATGTCTTGCGCAAATGGTCGATCCAATCTCCTTTGTTTGCCGCTTGCTCCCAGATCCAAGTCTTTTCACGGGCCCAGCTACACGAGATCCTGCAAATAAGACAAGAAAAGGAAACTACAAGAGGCATGCATTCATAATCGATTCAAGGATTAGCATAAATCAAAGACGCAAGTAAGACAATACACCATTGAAACACATGCGAATAGAAGAACCTCAAATGCTTTATTAATATATGGAAGTAAGGTTCAAGCGGTGATACAACCATGAGAGGTCCAATCCAGCATCACCTTCCTGACGGAGAGAAATCTCTTCTTCACCTCCCTCAAGCAATCACCCAATACTCACAACTGTAAACCAACAGCAATTCTTTGCACAAAATTCCGCCCTCTAGATCCCATGGGATGAGATCCTTATATAGAGTTTTGGAGTGAAGATAAGTCAGCTTGATGTGTGACTTGTTGCCCTCTTCAACTCCAGTTGTTCTTCAGTTCTTCACTTGGAGTTCCTGCCTTCCACTCGGAGTTTTAGAAGCTCATAACTCATCATCAGGCGAATCTTATGATCAAGTGTCTTTCTGGAAGCTTCCTGGGCACTGGCACATTGAGAAAAAGATTCCTCCACATGTCAAAGTACGCCCAGCGCAAGTAGCCTTTGTTGCACTTGCAATGCAGCGCAGGTAGCCTTTGTTGCACTTGCTATGCAACGCAGGTAGCCTTTGGAGCAGCTGCTTTGATCCAAAATTGACCTGTTTTTGAGTGTTTTTCAGTGGAGAACTGATTTGCAAAGCTGTGGTTTGCTGACCTTGTTCCTCTAAGGGTAAGAACAACATGTTTAGGGACTTTGGATCCCTTAGATTATTGACATTTCATTCTCCATGCTGTAAGGCACAAAAATGTCTATAACACCGTACATCATTCATCCTCATCTGATGAGTCAACCACACCATCACCTCCATCATCACCATTTCATGAACCTGTTCAGTCACCTAGAAGAGATGAAGGCAGAGAGCAAGAGCACATTGAACATGGTGAGATTAGCAAGCCTAAAGGGGCTGGTTTGGGTACCTTGACACATATCTATCAGAGAGGGCATAGGTAAGTGTTTGCCCCATAGATTGTGGTAGGGGCCTTGCCTTCTTCATCATCAAAGTAGGTACAGAAGGGCAAGGAAAAGGTGACATAGGAAAAGATATAGCAGCAAGAGGAGGACCTCCATGAGACAGAGCAAGATTTTCACTTAGTTGACCTAAGTGAAAATGATGACAGTGAGAGCACAGGCATTTCCCTCAAAGAGAAAGAAGCACACAGAGGGGAACTCCAGGTAAATTTGAAGAGGGAAAAATATATCATCAACTGCTCTGAGCAGGAAAATGAGAAGTTAGAGACCAAACATAAGCTCATGGGGATTCAGCTCATCAAGGCAAAGAGGGAGGCTGAAAAGGCTAAAGTCTTACTTGATGAAGCATATGGATAATACAGTGATTAGTTGGAGGAATAGGTGCCAAGAAAAAGGCTAAGGACTAGAGGCCTAAAGAGAGCTTTGGAGCTAGAAAAACAAAAGGAGGCTAAACTAGCTAATGAGCTCACCCTAAATGAGAAATTTGCCAAAATTGTAAAAGAGAACCAGGAGCATTGGCTTCAGAGGATGAACACCAATCTTGAAAACCTCTTATACAAGGCCAAAAGAGACACTAACATTCAAAAAAGGATGGAAAAATATTATTGTCAGAGAAACCAAATAGCAAGGGCAAAGCTCAAAGCTACTAGAGCAAGAATTGAAGCCCTAACTCACCATGAGGAGAAGAAGAAGCTTGCTATACTTGCATAGGCTTCACTCCATGCCTAACCACCTCAGACATTAGCTTCTTGGACAATTTTGAAGACCCTTGGCTCAATTTTTGTCATCTTTATTTTCTTGTCTTTTTAAGTCAATTTTTATGTCACCAGTTTGGTCAAATGCACAGCGCTGCACTTTTTGGAGGAATGGCCACCACCATTGGATTCAAAAGGACCAATACATCTAGGAAAACCATGTTTCTATCCCTAGAAAGCAAAACCGGTGGGGTGAAAATGGAAAAAAACACCTAAAAATCATGTTTCTGCCTCATTTCTGGACTAGGTGCCACGCGTTTGAGTAGTCTTGGGAGAATGGAATTTTGGAGGGGAAAATCATGTGCATTTTGAAAAACAAGGGAATTTTTGGAAACTAGACAGGATAAGATTTCCAATGAGCTATCTTGGGCTAGATTTGGACATCAGGAAAGCAGGTAAAAGTCATCTTGAAGATGGCGCTGCGCATTTGACACCGGCGTTGCGCATTTGATACTCAGCCCAAATTTTCACTATTTCTCTCCAATTTGATTTTTACCTCTGGTAAATTAGTGTTTTACTGATGTAATTGATAAGAATGATGTAGTATTATGTTTTTACTATTACCTAGGGTAAATAAATTAGGCAAATGTCCTCTGTGACTTGTAATGAATCAGTTTTCTTAAGTTAGGGATGAGTCACTTTGACCACCCTACATTGTAGCTATCAGTTCAGTTTTTGTTGCAACTTCTCCTCCTCTCATGGATTCGACCCCTGCGGCTATGATGAGTTGGTTTGGGGACTATTTATGTAATTTATCATTCATTCTATAGGTTTGAATCCATTGTATGTTGTACTAGTTTTTCAGACTTTAGTGTTGGAAATAATACTGAGAGGGGGGGTGAATTAGTATTAGTCAAGTCAATAATCTTTTATCTTTTTTTTTTCACCCCAAGAAACTCTCCTAGGTTGTATCTCAGAGATGCTCAGGAAAATTACAAACTCAACAAAAATGTTGGAAAAAGGTGGATGAATAGAAGGAATGATGCATGTTCAAGCCAGATAACCACTTCTACTATGCTTAACCCCATACATGGGTGAACACACCCAGACTACAAGGCTTTAGACCACCAATTACTCACTGTTTGAGGAATAGGTGAAGATGGAGAATACTGACCACACCAGCAGATGCACAAGACCATGTGATGGCCGGCTGCAACCAGTAAAGAGGTCTGCAAATCTATTTTCTAATGCACAGACAGGATGACAGCTCTCTGGCACTAAAATAACAGAAACCTGCATACACATTCAATGTTACATACTAGATTCTAACATAGAGGTGGGATGACAGCCCCTCTAATGCTAAACATCAAGAGAACATGAAAAATGTATAACAGGCACAGCCTAGAACAAAGTAGAAAGTGGAAATTGAGCAATTAACAGCAAAAGAAACTTGTATTAGCTAAAAATGAAGACCAGACACTGTAGGTATCACAGTAGTTACAGTCTCCAGAAGTTGAACCTTACATCAAAACAACAACCATCAACCCTGATTATATCTGAGTTCTGGGTATATATAGAGTTTGTTTATAAAGATCTGCTGCTATGCTATACGTGGAGGTGTCATAATGGACCACCAACCACCTTAACTCTCTGATGGAGTGTTTGCTGCAATCTGCTGGCTTTAATGAACAAATCTGATCCTTTCTAATATTCTGTTGTCCTTCTCGAGTAGGTGGAGTGTTAACTGAAAGAAGCCCTATAACTGGTTAATGCTTTGATCTGCTCAAGGCCATCCTTCCCTTCTTGGCCATGCTTTCTTGTTAAATGTTGTTGTTGAGGATTTATTACATTGAGAGCTAAAAAACTGGCCACCTTCTTCCTTCGAAAGTAGAAAACAGTCGAGGGTGGTACAGACAGTATGGCGGAGCCATGAATATGACGGGAACAATTACTGGCCGTCGGATCGCGCGGATGAACGGCTGGGATTGAATCGGAGGGAGCTATCGGGAAGAAGCGTGGATGGACGAATGTGGGCCGTCGGATCACAGTCGGGTAGATCCGACGGTGATCGGAGGTTGAAAGTACACAAGGGGTTAACGAGCGGGAGACGGGCGGGACGGCGATAAGCGATATTCCCCGCACCACCTTTTGGAGCTGTGGTGGTTTCCGTATAAACCCGTGCGATCCCACTCAACGCACGACACATGGCTTTCGCGATGGGTGGGAAACCACTTTCCCCAAGCGTTAACGAGTGGGCAACTTGCACGATCGGGAGGAGTGACTACCGTCTGATCGCGTGATGGACGGTTGGACGGCGAGGAACTCGCATGAGGTTTAATGTGTGGGAAAAAATGGTTGTGGTGGCGGGAATCATTGGATCAGGACAATCAATGGTGGGGATTATGGCAGAGGGTTATATGGGTGTGGGTTTGTGTGTTAAGTTCCCGGGGCTAAAGAAATATGGGTTATGCAGAGTTTAGAAGAATAAAACAGAGGCAGCGGGGTAAAAGGAATTAAGCGGGGAAATAGGGAAAGGTGAGGAATGAGGAGGTTTTAGGAGAAAAACATAGATACGGAGGGCTAAGAGAGTATGAGGAAGCTGAAGGAGAAGAAGGTAAATGACTGCTACGAGCTCCCTTTCAGCATAAACACATGGCCGAGCTAGTATTTGGTCCTCCAAATGTTAAAGAATGTAGCAGAGCTAACACTGGCCCCTTCTAGGGATGAGATCCTCCCTGTGAGGTCTCAAGAACTGCAGACCAATGCCTTCATACAAAACAAGCTTAAAAACAGTGCCTAGTATCCATTGGGCACGGAGTCAAGCTAAGTCTAAATTAAAACTTGTAAAAGAAAATGCTTACAATCATTAAGGCCTGAGGACCTTAAACAACATAAATATCAAAAACTGGCCAACTGATGGGCCATCAAAATTGTTTCTCCTCCTCTCGACCGGTTCATCATAGATCAGCAACACTGGATTTATTTGATCATCTACCTCAAAAAGTTTAGGAAATTTGAGCTTAATAGGTAGATATGGATCAAATTTCAATTCCCTTTTGTATATTCTCATCCTCGGATGTTCTTCATGGGAGCCTTTGTACACCTGCTGGATAACCATGAATGTTGTGTACTTCTCTGTGTCATCTATGGCATACACAAATAGTATAAATGGTGTACCAATGTGTTCATCTGTGGAGGACACAAATACATCATCTGCTCCTGCATCTTGCTTAGAACAGTCCACATCCAAGGAGGAGTCCCAAAACTGTGCACCCTCTTCCTCTGTCATCTGGCAAGCTGCCCTTTCAGTCTGTGTGGAGGCTACTTGAGCAGGTTTCAGAATATCAAGACTGAGGTGATCAGTATCAGCCTTGAGAATGGAGCTATTACCTACCTCAGTGCCTAGTGGGCAACTGTGAGGGGTTGTCACTTGAGTAGATAGAGGGAAAAAAGATGATGGGGAGCTTTCGTCTTCCTTTTTGATCACTATGGTGGGGATAATAGCAGGCTAGTCAATTTGTAGATCTGCATAGCCATTAGAAGATGAGCTGGCTTTGGGCTCAGATTCTTGGATGATGGTAGGACCTGCTGCTGACTGCTTCTGTTGATCAGCTTGTTGTTCTGCAGCTACAACAAACTCATGAGCAGTGCCTTTGGATAATGCTTCTTCATATGCAGCTCTAGTTAGGAAAGGGGCACTGCCCTTATCTTCCAAACCATGGACCTCCTCCTCTTCTTCAAATGACTCTTTTTCCATGACTATATTTTGAAAAAGGGGCTCCACCCTATGATCTTCGTTTGTATCTCTACTTCTTTGCAAAATCTGCAACTGCTCCTGTGCTCCTCTATATGGGTTTGGCTTTGGAAGAGTAAAGGAACAATGAGCTCCTGCTTCCTGAGAATACTGCTTAGCTTCTAGTCTGGAAACTTCAAAGGTCAATAGCTCTATCATCCTAGCCAATTTATTGATCTTAGGATCTGAGGATGATGAGAGCTCTCCTCCATGTCTTCTCCTTTCAGCATCATCTTCAAGCCTCTTTGTAGCTATGATGTTTGATTCTACTTCAAAGACTGCATCTTTCATATCAACCAAAGAAGTACATATTCTTTCTTTTAACAACATGCAGAACTAAGAATCAAAGGCATTGGCATAAGTAATCATAGCAGAAGTAGGGGTAGGCTTTATTTCACATGGTATTCTGTTGTACATATGGTTGAATCTCTTGTTGAAATCAGACAGCAGCTCACCATCTTCCCTCTGCAAGTTCCCAAACTTAGTATGACAATAGAGCAGATCTTTATTATTCCCCCAGTGCTTTACAAACACATCATCTAAGGCCTCAATATCTGCTATAGACCTAGGGGGTAAATTGCTGAACCATTTTCTAGCCTCCCCATCTAGGCTTTGAACAAAAACCCTCATCCACACATCCTCTTCATTGATATCTAGGTTATCAGCATAACAATAAAAAGACTCTAGATGTTCTTCAGCTGTTACTCCTTCTGTACCAGTAAACTTAGGCATATATTCTTGATAATCTCCTATAGGCATAGCATTCAAAGGGACAGGCAAGACCAAAGGCCCATACCTAGCAGCAACGATTCTTTCTATCTTTGTAAGAGCTTGCTGACCTACCATGACTGAGGTATATGAAAGGATACTGGTAGACTGAGTGGAATGGATCAATGAGAAGGATGCCAGAGACAGAGGAATATGATGGACAACATGGATGCCTTTTTGGACCGAGATCCGAAAGGGAGTTGAATGAACAAGGAGCTTTATGAATCTTTGAAGGTGATTTTTCACTAGCAGAGATACATGGGACTTTTAAGGCTTACCTGATCCTGATGCTCCTTTCTATGATGTTTTCTTCTGCTTAATGGTCTTCTCAGGGTCAGGCACTAATTTAGCTGGTGATTTCTGAGGATTCCTTCGAGTATGTCTCACAAACTGAGCCAAAACTGCAATGTGGAGTCGCCAAAGGTTGGTCTTCCTCCAATGGAGTCACCAGATAGATGATTACAACCAAAAATGTGTCCAGACCTTGTCTATCATCAAAATATGGAACTGTGTCGTTCTCCTAGGGAAGCTGAGCCTCAATATCCTCTCCCCAGCAATGACGCCAATTAATGTTATCACCCCAAGAAACTCTCCTAGGTTGTATCTCAGAGATTCTTGGGAACATTACAAACTCAACAAAAATGTTGGAAAAAGGTGGATGAATGGAAGGAATGATGTATGTTCAAGCAAGATAACCACTTCTACTATGCTTAACCCCAGACATGGGTGAACACCCCCAAACTACAAGGCTTTAAAGCACCAATTACTCACAGTTTGAGGAATAGGTGAAGATGGAGCATACTGACCACACTAGCAGATGCACAAGACCATGTGATGACTGGCTGCAACCAGTAAAGAGGTCTGCAAATCTATTTTTTAATGCAAAGACGGGATGACAGCTCTCTGGCACTAAAATAATAGAAACCTGCATACACATTCAATGATACATACTAGATTCTAACACAGAAGTGGGATGACAGCCCCTCTAATGCTAAACATCAAGAGCACATGAAAAAAGTATAACAGGCACAGCCTAGAACAGAGTAGAAAGTGGAAAGTGAGCAATTAACAACAAAAGAAACTTGTATTAGCTGAAAATGAAGACCAGACGCTGCAAGTATCACAACAGTTACAGTCTCCAGAAGTTGAATCTTACATCAAAACAACAACCATCAACCCTGATTATATCTAAGTTCTAGGTATATATAGAGTTTTTTTAGAAAGATCTGTTGTTGCGCTATACGTGGAGGTGTCATAATGGACCACCAACCACCTTAACTCTCTGATGGAGTGTCTGCTACAATCTGCTGGCTTTAATGAACAAATCTGATCCTTTCTGATATTCTTTTGTCCTTCTTGAGAAGGTGGAGTGTTGACTGAAAGAAGCCCCATAACTGGTTAATGCTTTGATCTGCTCGAGGCCGTCCTTCCCTTCTCAGCCATGCTTTCTTGTTAAATGTTGTTGTTGAGGATTTATTACACTGAGAGCTGAAAAACTGGCCACCTTCTTCCTTTGGAAGCGGAAAACAGTCGAGGGTGGTACAGACAGTATGGCGAAGGTGTGAATATGACAGGAACAATTATTGGCCGTTGGATCGCGCGGATGAACGGCTGGGGTTGAATCGGAGGGAGCTATCAGGAAGAAGAGTGGACGGACGAACGTGGGCTGTCGGATCGTAGTCATGCAGATCCGATGGTGATCGGAGGTCGAAAGTACGCGGGGATTAATGAGCGGGAGACGGGCGAGACGGTGATAAGCAGTATTCCCCGCGCCGCTTTTGGAGCTGTGGCGGTTTCCATATAAACCCACGTGATCCCACTCAACACGTGACACATGGCTTCCGCTACTGGCGAGAAAGCACTTTCCCTAATCATTAATAAGTGGACAACTCGTGTGATCGGGAGGAGTGACTACCGTCTGATCACGCGACGGACGGTTGATGGTGAGGAATGCGCGTGAGGTTTAACGTGCGGGAGAAAGGGTTGTGGTGCCAGGAACCGTTGGATCAGGACAATCAATGGTGGGGATTATGGCGGAGGGTTATATGGGAGCGAGTTCATGTGTTAAGCGCCTGGGGCTAAAGAAATATGGGTTATGCAGAGTTTAGAAGAATAAAACAGAGGCAGCCGGGTAAAAGGAATTAAGCGAGGAAATAGGGAAAGGTGAGAAATGAGGAGGTTTTAGGAGAAAAAAGAGATACGGAGGGCTAAGAGAGTATGAGGAAGCTAAAGGAGAAGAAGGTAAATGACTGCTGCAAGCTCCCTTTCAGCATAAGCACACGGCCGAGCTAGTATTTGGTCCTCCAAATGTTAAATAATGTAGCAGAGCTAACACTTTTCATACTCAAATTTATATACGCTACTTCAATGAAGGTAACCCGTGTGTACACGCAACTATGTTTAAGGAAACAAGCGTATATCCATCAAACTTATGATTCAGTTAATTCATCATATGTTGATCTGTAATCTGTGCATCAGTACTTTATTAAACATTAAATAGTAAGCATGTGCGGTTAATAACAGAATGAACCATCACACATAAGAAACACACATGAATACCAAGATTTAAGGTGGAAACCCAATGTGGGTGAAAACCACCTACTATTTTCGTCTCTATCTTCTTTTAATAATAAGAAAATCTGTTTACAACATTGTACTGGTGCAAACTCATACCAGTACGCCAGCTTGTGCCTGCAAAAGGCTACAACCTTCTCTTGTTCTCTAGCTTCTACTAGAAGGGAGCTACAACCCCCTAGCTCTCGTACTAGCCAATATGTTTACTAGTATGTAGGTGCTGACCTACAGAAGTCTACAACCTTCTCTCTTCCTCCAAGGACCACGTTTCATAAATTTTCAGACTAGATACTCCTCGAACACAACATCATAATCTGAAGGTCACGTTTCATCCAATTTTCATATTGGACCCATCAACAACATTGAAGCTCAAAATCAATCACCATTGCAATACAACTATCAAATACATCTGCATCAATCAATCACTGAAACTCAATCATTACTTTTTGAATCAACCAAACTCAATCAATCACTGACAACCTCTAAACCTCTAACACAACTAAATCAACCATTCATTCATACTTTAATCAACTTCAACAAATCAACTATAACAAAGAGATCATTGTAACCAGTACATAGATCTGTACCCAGAACACTGCATCATCATTCAAAACTAGTTGTAACCTCAAAACCATGCATCAGAGTGTATACGCAACTTGGAAGAGCTGAACCAGTGTGTATATGCAACTTCATCAAAGCGAACCAACATATAGATCTGCAAATACTTACTTATAACTTCGTTGCACTTTCGACTTCAATCATACCCAGATCATCACATATAAAGGATAATACATGTGTTAGCAACCAGATTTAGCCCATCAAATCACATAATGATAAGTCATTATGATCCTGATCCATCATCCATCATCATTGAAGTAAATCATAACCAATTTGAACATTGTTACCAGAATGCAGTCACCAGAACATAAAGCAAAACCCAGAACTCGACATCAACAACTAGAACCAATTGTAACTTCAAACATCCTAGTTCATAAGGTATACACAACTTTTATGTGTCGAACTTGCATGTATACACGCATTTACCAAAGTCAACTAGCATATTCATCTGTAAATATTCATTCATAATTTTGCAGTTATTCCAGACTTCAGTTATACCTAGATCATAACATTTACAGAGTAATACATGCATCAGTGTTCAGATATATATTATACATGATCAAACCATATAAAGATAGTTCATTTCAAGCCTTAAGATCCTAATCCATCATTAGATCTTATCCTCCATCAACCACTAAGGTTCCTCCTTCGTTCAGATCAATCAGAGCATCATAAACCCATAACCTGCATACTGGATCTCACACTTTATCAAATATTCAATGCTTGTCCACCTTGTCCTAATGATCTTCTCCTCCTTATATAGTTTTAGGCCTTTCTCAATACCATGGACCAAAACCACTTAGGACCAATACCTTGGACCAAACACCTAGGGTCAATACCTCGAACCAAATACCATGGACCAATACCATGGATCAAAATACCATGGACCAAATACTTCAGACCAAAAACTTAGTTTTTGAAGGTATACACATTTTTCCTTCTGTGAAAGTGCGTGTGTACATTATACTCTCCTTTTGTTCTATTAACTTACGTGTATACGCAACTTGGTCAAGGTGAACCTGTGTGTACCTCTCTTTTTTCATTATTTTTAGTCTGAACTATAATTCTTTGATGTTGTCATGATGTATTGTGATCTTTCATCTGAGTAAGTTTCCTTCTGAAGTGATTCCTTGAAAATGTCCTGCATTTCATCACATCTGTAAACATTGTTGTTATGCATTCTGTCACATCTCATATCTCTTCTGTAGTTTCATCTAGTTACCATATACAAGTGATTTGTTCTACTACAAGTGGGTTTCCATCAAGTACAACACATGCATCATAATGCCAACGATCTCCCCCTTTGGATTTGATGGCAACCATGTTGGTGTTGATTACTACAAGCTGTAGAAACTGTTAGAGATAACAAACAACACAAAAATACTCTCCCCCTTTGACATCAAGGGCGAAGGGCGGACCAAGATATTCTCCCCCTTTGATATCAAGGGCAAAGGGCTGACCAAAAAGAAGACTTCCATATTTGAACAGCTGAATATAAACATTGATCATGCTCCCCCTAAGCACATGCTGAATTTTCTGATTAAACTCCCCCTTTGTACATGCTGAGATGCACTATATCATCCATGCTCCCCCTAAGCACATGCAGAGTCTGCAAATATTTTCCAAAAGAATAACATGACTCTATCACTCGACTATGTGAGTTTGACCTTCCTATCACTAGTGACCCATACATACATCAATCTCCCAACCAAGTGGGGATATACCAATTATTTATACATGATAGAAATTACATCATATGACCAAAAAGGGCTCATCAAAAGACTACAACAGACAGAGGAAAATTATTACATCATGGATCTTTATATGTCCTTTATATCGAATGATATACATGACATTTATAACCGAGACCAAATGTCTAAACAAGACCATGATAGTCATCAACAACTATCATACAGCATGTATGATCTGCACCATAAGCATTTGTCAGCATCCAAACCAGCAACCTGTATATGTTCATTAAGATATGACAATGCAAATATCATCAACCTGTGACAAAGTAGATATCAACTTATCCTCTTGATCTCATCAAGATCAACTTTCTTCGTTTCCTTAGTAGAAAGAGCCTTATCATAACCTTCCATGATTCAACTCATCATATGTCATATCTCGAAGCAATAACACAAAATCATTCACACCATATCATATGTGAAAACACCATAGTCATCACATTATCATCTTTCACATCATCATCAAGAACTGCATGATCTTTCCACAAGAACCTTCAATATAACAACCATGTGTCATCACTAGGGAACATCCCACATCTGATAAGCATCAACCATGATAATCAACATATGTGAGTATCAACCTATCATCATAAGATAAGAACTCATCATCATTATGTGGTTAAGTAAGCCATGTATTCTAATATCCATGTCTTCAAATAACTATGTCTTCATGTGGCCTACAATAACACCATTCTCTTGGCCAACCAACAATATGCAACTTAAGTAATCATCCATGTATCCATCAAAGAGATATCAATATGTATCTAGAAAACCATGAGCTCATGGTAATTTTTCAACAGCAACAATCCTCAACCATGTGAGAGCCAAGATCTATGGGAATCCTGTATCATAACTGCACCATATGAACTTTATGCATCTATGAAGGCATGATGATAGCATCATAAATGAAATGAGTGGCTTATCATCAATTAATGAGGTTGTGTACTCAAGCTTTGTACTTCTCCTTGTCCTTATGAAGATCACCGTGTAAGCAACATATATGTATTGTATACATCATCAAAAAATTCATCCACAATCATCCATAAATCGGATCTGAATAACAACTACGTAACCCTAATCAATACAAGTATCATCTGAGATTTCATCATGGGAAACTTATAGCCATCACATAGCAAGTTGTATCAATTTAAACACTTTAGCCACATAGGCATCATCATCATTGAAAAGAATTCTAAACATAATGCCAACAATGCTTTGTTAGAAGCATAACATGTTCTCCCCCTGAACCTGTTCCACCTGTTCACTGTCAGATCTGATAATTTCATATATCGACAAGAAGTATCCATCATCATCAAGTTATCAACAACTTGTTAGGATCAAAACACTTCTAAATAATATCCATAGACTTTAGTCATCTACGACAGAAAAAATAACTGATAATTGTCTGAATCATATCACATCAATTTTTTTGAGACTGTCCCACAACATTTTTCTCAAACTACATATATGCGGCTGTGCAACTTTGAACTCACATATATATGTGAATTGTCTTCATGAAACTTGTGTATGAGATTTAGAACATTGAAGTTTCATACTTTCAACTTCTCCTGAGTCTATCATGTCTGCACACTGTGCCATGCCACATATTTCTAACTGTAATTCCTTCTTCTTCCATATCTTCGAGTGTGATGATGTTTTCTCCTTTTGGTATGATGCCCAATATTTTCTCCTACATTCCTTTGCTATATGTCCAAACTTGTTACATGCATAACATCTTACATGTTTCATATCTTCTATAGCAGTCAATGGCTTTGTGACCAAGCATATTGCAAGAAAAACAATATCCCTTAAAGGATCATTCTGTGTGATGGTCTTGAACCATTCTACTTCCGCATCTTGTTGCAACATGTCCAAGATTATGACATACAAAACATTCAACATTATTCATTTGAGGAAATAACCGATTATCATTTCCATGGTTAGGAGTAAAAGATTTTCTTTGAAGAATTTCTTTCCTTGGTTGTTGATGGAGTTGACCTCTAATCTCCTTGTTGAGCATTTCAGGTTTTACATTAGAGTTCCTTGCCTTAGCTTGTGAGCTAGATTCACCTTCAACAGATTCATGGAAACCAAGACCAGATTTGATGGTAGGAGACCTTTGACTACTAAGAATATCATCCAAAATCTTAGTACTATCTTGAAATCGTAAAAGCTTATCCTTTTCTTCTAATTTACCTTTTAGTATATTTACCTCAACCTGATATTGCTCTTCCTTTTCAAGATACTACTTCTTCATGATTTCTTCAGCTTTTCTTCCTTCTTCCACTTTTTTCCTTAATTCACGAACTTTGTTTTCTTGTTCTTCAAGAGCTTGGAATAGTTCTTCATTCTGCTTATTTTATTTTTCAAGATCTTCTTTGAGAGAGAGGATCTTAGCTTCAAGACTTTCATAGTAACTGGATCTATCTTTGAGTTTCTTGATTGTTGTGCTCCTTTTATTTACTTCATTTCTTAATGATGTCACTTCATCCTATAGCTTTTGACATTGATCTTCCTTTTCCTTGTCTCCTTCGTCTAGTTGAGATTTTAGATTGGTAGCTTCTTCTTTGAAGGCACATTCCCCTATGTCCAATAGATCTTGTTGATCTCTAATTTTGTCTATAAGCCTTTTAAATTCCGCCTCTATTTGATATCTTTCTTTCTCACCCATAAGAGAAAATTCAGTTGTTTTCCTATCACTTCCATCATCTTCAAATGGATGGAGACATGTATCACCAGAGGATAACAAATTCATACCTGATAGTTCTTTTTCTTGTTCATCTTCATTCCAAGGTGATTCTGAATCTGATGAGTTGCTTCCACATAATCCCCAATCGACTCTCCACATAATCTGTGCATCAACACTTTATTAAACATTAAACAGTAACCATGTGCAGTTAATAACATAATGAACCATCACACATAAGAAACACACATGAACACCAAGATTTAAGGTGGAAACCCAATATGGGTGAAAACCACCTACTGCTGTCATCTCTATCTTCTTTTAATAATAAGAAAATATGTTTACAACATTGCACTGGTGCAGACTCATACCAATACGCAGGCTTCTACCTGCAGAAGGCTACAACCTTCTCTCGTTCTCCATCTACAACCCCCTAGTTCTTGTACTAGCTGATATGTTTACTAGTACATAGGTGCTGACCTATAGAAGGCTACAACCTTCTCTCTTCCTCCAGGGACCACGTTTCATAAATTTTCAAACTGGATACTCCTGGAACACAACACCATAATCTGAAGGCCACGTTTCATCCAATTTTCATAATGGACCCATTAACAAAATTGAAGCTCAAAATCAATCACCATTGCAATACAACTATCAAATACATCTGCATCAACCAATCACTGAAACTCAATCATTACTTTCTAAATCAACAAAACTCAATCAATCACTGACAACCTCTGAACCTCTGACACAATTGAATCAACAATTCATTCATACTTTAATAAACTTCAACAAATCAACTGGAACAGAGAGATCATTGTAACCAATACATAGATCTGTACCCAGAACACTACATCATCATTTAGAACTAGTTGTAACCTCAAAACCATGCATCAGAGTGTATACACAACTTGGAAGAGATGAACCAGCGTGTATACGCAACTTCATCAAAGTGAACCAGCATATAGATCTGCAAATACTTACTTATAACTTCGCTACACTTCCGACTTCAGACATACCCAGATCATCACATATAAAGGATAATACATGTGTTAGGAACCAGATTTAGCCCATCAAATCACATAATGATAAGTCATTATGATCCTGATCCATCATCCATCATCACTGAAGTAAATCACAATCAATCTGAACACTGTTACCAAAATGCAGTCACCAGAACATAAAGCAAAACCCAGAACTTTGCATCAACAACCAGAAACAATTGTAACTTCAAACATCATAGTTCATAAGGTATACGCAACTTTGATGTGTCGAACCTGCATGTATACACGCATTTACCAAAGTCAACTAGCGTATTCATATGTAAATATTCATTCATAATTTTGCAGCGATTCCAGACTTCAGTTATACCCAGATCATAACATTTACAGAGTAATACATTCATCAGTGTTTAGATCTAGATTATACATGATCAAACCATATAAAGGTAGTTCATTTCAAGCCTTAAGATCCTAATCCATCATTAGATATTATCCTCCATCAACCACTAAGGTTCCTCCTTCGTTGGGATCAAGCAGAGCATCATAAACCCATAACCTGCATACTATATCTCACACTTTATCAAATATTCAATGCTTGTCCACCTTGGCCTAATGATCTTCTCCTCCTTATATAGTTTTAGGCCTTTCTCAATACCATGGACCAAAACCACTTAGGACCAATACCTTGGACCAAATACCTAGGGTCAATGCCTCGGACCAAATACCATGGATCAAAATACCATGGACCAAATACTTTGAACCAAAATCTTAGTTTTCCAAGGTATATGCGCTTTTCCTTCTGTGAAAGTGTGTGTGTGTACGTTATACGCTCCTTTTGTTATGTTAACCTGCGTGTATACGCAGCTTGGTCAAGGTGAACTTGCGTATACCTCTCTTTCTTCATTCTTTGTAGTCTAAACTATAATTCTTTGTTGTTTTCATGATGTACTGTGATCTTTCATCTGAGTAAGTTGCCTTCTGAACTGATTCCTTGAAACTGTCCTACATTTCATCACATCTACAAACACTGTTGTTATGCATTCTGTCACATCTGATATCTCTTCTGTAGATTCATATAGTTACCATATACAAGTGAGTTGTTATGCTACAAGTGGGTTGCCATCAAGTACAACACATGCATCATAATGCCAACATTTGGCATGGAATATATTGGATGAGTTGCAGCTATTTTGGTGGGATTCTCGTGGCATGGTATTTTGACATTGTTTCTTCTTCAGTTTCATATGTATGAATGTTTTTTACCTCTCATGATTCATTTCACTCTAAGTATGTTTAATTTTCAAGGTGTGATAAGCAGAATTCATCTTGTATGCTTCGTTTGGTGAAAATCATCATATATTGTCTCATTTCTTCAGTTTAAAAAGAATTCATGATCTCATGCTCTTTTTAGCACCTCACTAGTCTAAGCCATCTAATCATTATACTACAAAGTGTTAAAGTAACTTTCCTACCTTGACCCATTAGATGTCTGCAATTCTAACTCTTTTTTTCCCTGACCTAGTTCACTCTCTGAACTAATTTACTCATCCAGTGACTACCCCAACCAAATGAAATCAAACAAACCCTGAGCTACTATATCTAGCCTAAAACCCTAATCTATCCAACCCTCCTGGTTGTGATCCTTTGGAGATAGCCCTCTATGGCTTGGTAGGGCTAGCTACCAAGTCAAAATATTGGTTTGTAGTTACCTCAGCTGGACTCTTCGTTAGCCTTGGAGATCTGAAGGAGTGATAACATACTGCCACTGTTGTCAAGGAATGAAAGGCTCATTTTCCTTGGGTGTACGACTAGTTTTCATTGGAGTTTGGTCCTTTGGATGATGGGACTAAGCTTCGTAAAGGATAATTCAGTAATTTCAATGTCAAGATTGTAGAGCTGGCCTCGAGGAGAAAAACGAGACAAATTTTTCATCCTGATCTAGTTGATTCAGTTGAAGACAATCAGAGATTGTTCAAAAATCAAAGAAGGTTACAAATCACAAGTTCAATCAGACTTCATTCCATTGGTAAGCTCTCAATCATTACCAATTTTAGATTTCGCTATTGAAGAATTTCCTTTGAAAATATATCTGTTCAGCTCAAAGTCTTAGGTCTTTTACCTCATATAGTTTGTGACCCTGTTAAGATACTGGCTCCGAAAAGATATACTAGGTCAAACCCTGACCCAAATCCTCCTTCTCTAGTTGATAATCCTGAAAGATTGTTAAGAAAGCCTAAAGTCCCTTTCCCCGAGACTGAAACCACAAAATTGGAAAGGACCACTTCCTTGCTAGATCAAATACATAGTATTGAGGATATACCTTTTGACATTAAATTTGAGTTATCCTTATTCTATTCAAAATCTGAGTCTTGTCTTACCGAAGAAGTTTTTGATCCCATAAAGTTTGACTCATACCTTCCTACTTCAAAGTCTTTGTTTAACCAACCTTTTGCTGCTTCTCAATCTTTCAAACTTGAGCACGAGGTTTGGTATAATTTTGAGAAACTTGAAAGCCTAGCTGATCAATTACAAATCACCGTTGAACAGGCCTATATTTAGTATCAACTTGAAATCTTATCTTCCGCCATACCCTCTACTACACCCCCGAAAACATCCCCATTGGCTCCTCTATCTTCATCTCAACCAACACAACCCATTGCAGTTCCCATTCACCATTCTCCCAGAGTTATGGTGAGGTTTGCACCCTTAGTATTACTTAGTCAGTTGGAAACTTTACCTCAGACCTATGGCTAGAGACTTCCTCTATTTGATGGCAGCCCAGGAGTCATAGCACAACAACATATTGATAAGATGGCTGATTTCATTAACTTAGAGGAATTCGATGAAGATGATGCTAAAATGAGACTAATGGCTCAAAGTTTTTCTGGAGATGTCAAAAAATGGTTCCGTGGTTTGGCAGCTCACTCCATTGATACTCCTTAGAGGTTGAATGAGTTTTTCTTAAACAAATGGCGGAAAAAGAAGAATCCATTACAGATCCTGGCAGAATACAACACATTGAAAAGGAATCCTAACGAGACGGTTCAGGAATTCACTATAAGTTCAATCAGATCTACAACTCCATTCTAGATAACATGAACCTCCACCTAATTTGGCACTTCAGCATTACCCAGATTCTTTTGATCCGGAGGTGGCTTATTTGTTGAGGGAAAGAGATCCCACAACTCTGGAAGACGTGAAGAACAATGTGGTAAGTGTGGAAGCAAACTTGATGATTAAAAAGTCTCAGTTCAAACATGAGAAACTGGAAAAGAGAGTAACCATCAAAGAAGAACCTTATTCTTCCACCAATATTAAGCTAGATGCAAGATGGTGGGAGAATGATGAATGTAAAATTACTTGATGCAGGATGGTGGGAGAAAATGACTAATTTACTGTGATAAATTTTCATAGCAAAAAGTTATTGCATAGTAAAACAAAGCAACCAGGTAAACAGGTGAAAACAACACATCAGGGTCAAAGTGTATTAGATGAAAGAGTATCAATAAAATTGTATCAGATTGAAAAATCAAAGTGAAGATAGATGAAAAAACAGAGCAGAAATGGTACATTTTCCATAAATTTCTTGTTTAAGTCATAATTTTGTAGAAACTATTGTGACCAATCCAAGATGAATTTTGAGGAATGGGAGGTGGTTTATGTTCCTAAAAGTCCAATATACAAAAATCTATCTGACTATTTACATATGTATTACAAAATGGGAGATAAATGCATCTCTTCAGAGCCTATTTTTCGGACTATGCAAAGGCCTGTTTTTGACATCTTTTTGCAAAGAATATTGTGAATAGCTGGAGCTGAATTTTGGGAAACTGAGTGAGGTCTATCTCCATAAAATAATTATATACAATAATCTCTTTCATGTTTTACATATCTATCTCGGATTGATATATACAAGGGTATCACTGGACCCTAAGTTTGCAGAATTTTTGGGGCAGAATGCACAAAGGAAGGAGGCAATTAGTGACTTGGAAGCCTCATCATCAATTAAGAGTTGCTATCAAATTCGAATTTCTCTTCTTTGTCACCCTTAATCCATAAATACAGTGCCAAATAGATTCATTATTTTTGAATGTCCTTTATTTAATTTCTATTAATCTAAAACAGTTTGAGATATTTGTAAAACCAGTCTTGATATTTTTTCAAGATATTTCAATTTAGAATTTGTATAAATACTTCTTCATTTGAAGTATTTTGGGGTGGATTCCAAGAATTTCTATAGACTTATTTTTCTTAAGTCTGAAATTCTATTGTGTCAATGACTGGATCAGCTAGCTGGATCAAGGAATAAAGATCAGATATTTTGTTGGATTCTTGTGCAAAGTGATGTTCTAAAAAGTATTTTCTCACGTTCAATGTTATTTTTCTTTGAGTTTTCCAAAATCTTATTTGTATCTCTAGAAATCTGAATGTTATAACATGGAATGATATTTCATAAATTGGTTAACTGCACTCTGTCTTGACTGTTATGCATATTGAATGTTTTCTTCACAAATCCGAGTTAAGGAATTCTTGATTGATCCTTAGTTTAGGTTATTCCTTGTGATCTATAGCAAAGGATTCTTAATTTCCCTTTGTTCATGATTATCCCCTGTTCTTCATTTTAGCCCCGGTTTGAGGATTCTTAAGTGCTTTCTCACCCTGGTTAAGATCATTTCACCCATTCAGCCTACAGATTTTCTCTTTACTTTGCTAGCCTAACCGGTGAACATTCCCTTTAATGAATTGATCTGGTTCTGCTATCCATTTGTTGACTCCATAGCCCAATGGATTAAAGACCATGTTCTATCCATCTGTTTAAAGAATCCCACCACCCAATCTTCAATACAAATAAAAAACCCCCTTGAACTTTCATAACTAGCCTAAAATCCAAGCAAACAAAGCTAAATCATATAGAGAGAGCCCTCTCTGAGCCTAGGTTGGCTAGAGCTTATGCCCAAAAGTGGTTTGTGGTTACCCCGGTGATCTCTCTTTAACCTTGGGAAATTACTGGGTGATAACACATATAGCCTCATTCAGTACCACCTCACCTATAATATCCATCATAGTTCATTCCACAAAGACATTCATACCCAATCTTCCTCTACAACCTAACGTTTCAAGTTCATCTTCAAGCAACACTACTTCACCTCCCAGTAAAGCTAAAATCTTAGCCATGGCAGATAGATATGCACCTTTGGACTTACAAGCCCCTTTACATGCTATGACACAGGATTACCAAAGTAAAATTTTGCAGTTGATGGTACTGGTCAGTATACTGCTCAACAACATGTAAATAAAATGACATATTATTTTGAGTTACATGAAGTTGACGAGGCTGATGTACAAATGAGATTATTTGCACAAACACTAGTAGGAGATGTCAAAAAGGTTTAAACCTTTACCTCCTAACCATATTGCTGATATAGCTGCTTTCCACCAATTGTTCATAAATAGGTGGGAAAGAAAGAAAAACCCTCTCCAAATATTATCTGAATATGAGAACATAAGGAGATCTCCTAGAATCTGTCCATGATTATTGTACTAGGTTTAACAACATTTTCAATACAATTCTAGTGAATATCATACCCCCACCAGACCTTGCCTTGATTAAATTTCCAGATGGTTTTGATGTTGACATGTCCTATTAATTAAGAGAAAGAAACCCTGCAACTTTAAAACAAATGCAGAGTGATGCAGTTAGTGTAGAATCTAACTTGTTGGCTAAAAGAGCCGGAATGAGGAATGAGAGGAGAGTTACCATTAAAGAAGAACCATCCACTTCAGATGTTAAGATAGATAGTTTAGCTAAAAGTGTAGAAAGGATAATGGATAGATTAGAGAATATGGAAAGAAATCTCAGTGGTAAAATCAACAAGGACCCCAAATTAGAAACCCCAACTTTAGGAAAAATCTCAATACTGGAAAATCAAGAGAAGTTGTACCCGATCAACAGGTGAGGCCACCTTTCCAGGAAAATTATGCTGAAATTTCACAACAACATGAAGAAGACTAGGACACCTAGATAAACTTGATGGGAGTAAACAATGAGGATTCCATTTTTCTTACTCAGGAAGAACAGGAATTGTACATGTTACAGCAATTACAATTAGAGTCTGGAGAGTCCTTTGACTACAAACAAGGCTATGAATCTGCTATCTACGAAGTTCATAAACAATATAGCCTTAGAAGCAAAAAGAACACAAAATTTCTCCTAAGAAATCAGTCCAAACCCAAACTAAGAAAATAGTAGAAGCTCCTATGACCAAGATCCTACAAATTCTACCTAGAGGAGCTCAGGAGGCTTCCAGCCCAAAGATTGTGGACATAACATCAACTGAAACTCAAACTTCAAATGCAACTCAAACTGTTCCAAACAAGAAAATTGAAAACAAAACAGTTGACATACAAACTGAATTACCAAGTGCTAATAAAGAAGACAAAAATACACAAACCACAATTGCTAAGAATGAAATCATTCAATTAGGCAAAACTCAAATGCCATTCAATATCAAAATTGAGATAGCCAAATTGAAAATACCAGTTCCTTTAATAGAGCTAGTAAAAAATGAATCATACAAAGCACAAATCACTGAAACACTAAACATAGGTGAAGGTGAAGATGTTGTAAACCTTAATGATGATCAACCTGAGTTGTTATTCGGTCCAAAAGTAAATGGAAAACATCAACAAGGGGGTATCCCTCCATTATATATTAGCTTAAACATTCCTGATAAAATCTTACATAATGCTATGTTGGATTCAGGAGCAAATCATAACCTAATGCCTAAAGCAGCCATGGAAAGATTAAACTTAGACATCACCAGACCCTACAAGGACCTGTTTTCCTTTGATTCTAGTCAAGTCAAATGTCTTGGCCTGATAAAAGATCTGTGTGTAACTCTAGTCCAGTGCCCAGCAAAGAGTATTTTTATGGATATAGTAGTTTCTGATATCCCACCCAAGTATGGTATGTTGTTATCTCGCTCATGGGGAGCAAAATTACAAGGGTCATTGCAATTATACATGTCATATGCTACCATTTCTGTGTTTGGTTAGCAAAGAAATCTTTACAGAGAGACCTTGATGAAATACATGGTAAGTAGTTCAAAAAGACCAGAGAATTACCCTATTTATTCCATGCATTCTGATCTAGACTCATTTATCTTATATAATTCAGACAGTGACAAAGATAAAACCACAGTTGTAGAAGAAAAACACAAAGAAATTGATAGTGAAAACATAACATATGAATCTCTGTGGAATTTATATTTTGATGGCTCTGTAAATAGATTAGGAGCAAGAGCTGGAGTATGGATCTACAATTTATAAAATGATCATTCAGAAGGACATGCTTTCATATTAAATTTCAAATGCACTAACAACATGGTAGAATACAAAGAATTAGTGATAGGCCTTCAAATTGTAAGAAAGTTGGGAGCTAAAAGAGTTTCCATCATGGGAGACTCAGAACTCATTATAAAACAAGTCAAGGGTGAGTACATTACTAATAACCCTAGACTTAGCTATTACAAAGAAACCATCCTAGACTTGATAAATTGTTTCCTTGAAACTAACTTCATTTTCATTCCAAGAAAGCAAAATATGCAAGCTTATATCTTAGACACTTTTGCCAACACATGCAGGTTTCCCTTCTAGCCAAATAATCAGTACACAACTAAGGTAATACATAGACCAACCATACCTGATAATTTAAAGTATTGGAAAAAAATTTCACATGACAATCAAATTCGTGATTTATGATTTCTGAAGGAGAATTTCAAAATGGTAATATAGACATTGACTGTACATCAGATTATACCATAAATAATGAAATAGATGTAAATAATGTAAATAAGATAGAACCAACTAAATTCACTAAACTAGAAATAGAACAACTAGAGACAGTTGAAATTGAGGAATTAATCAATGATGAATCAGAAGTTTTAAACCTCAAAGAAAACTTTTTGCCTAAGGGGTTAGCCCCACTAGAAGACCTCTTTGGCTCCAATGATGTCGGTAGAAAACCTAAAATGGAGCCTCTAAGGTCAGATATAGAGGAGTGCAACATAGGAACAAAAGAAAATCCTAAGCTTATCAAGATATCCAAGACACTACCCCCAGCTGAAAAGTTGAAGTACATTAGCTTGTTTAAAGAATTCCAAGATGTCTTTGCCTGGAGTTATGAAGACCTCAAGTCTTATGATACCAGCATTATCTAGCATAAGATACCAATTAAAGAAAATTAGAAACCCTTTAAACAAAAGCTAAGGAGAATTAACCCTGTTCTTATGCCATTAATAGAGAAAGAAGTTAAAAGGATGTATGATCCTCAAATCATAGCACCCATCAAATATTCTGATTGGGTCTCTAATTTGGTCCCCACTAAAAAGAAAATAGGAGAAATCAGACTCTGTGTTGATTTTAGAAACTTGAACAAAGTATCTCTGAAGGATAACTATCCCATCCCTAAAATGGATCACATTCTCCAAAGGGTAGTAGGGTCATCCAGAATTTCATTACTTGATGGATTTTCTGGATACAATCAAATCCTAGTCCAACCTGAAGATCAAGCAAAAACTACATTCACCACTCCCTGGGGAACTTTCATGTATTTGAAAATGCCCTTTGGATTAATGAATGTTGGAGCAACATTCCAAAGAGCCATGGACATAGCCTTTGCTAAGGAAATCCATGACTTTTTAGTCATCTACCTAGATGATATCACAGTATTTTCTAAGTCAGATAATGAACATCTAGATCATCTAAGAAGAGTATTCATAAAATGCAGAAAGTTTGGCATATCCTTAAATCCTAAAAAATCACTTTTTGGATTAGAAGAAGGAAAACTCCTGGGACACATAATCTCAAAAGAGGGCATAAGAATTGATCCAGCTAGAATAGAAGAAATCCTAAATATCAGTCATCCTAGGAACATTAAAGAATTACAAGCATTCTTAGGTAAAATAAATTTTCTTAGAAGATTCATTTCTAACTTAGCAGAACTAATTAGAGATTTGAATAACATGTTAAAAAAGGGTTCAACACTTAAATGGATAGTAGAGGCTAAGAAGCCTTTTGAAGCAATCAAATAAGCCCTTAATAAAACACTTGTCCTTATAAATCCTAATTTTAACAGAGATTTCATAATTTTTTCATTTGCTTCAGAACACACCATTGCAGTAGTCTTGTTGCAGAAGAATGATGAGGATTATTAACAAACCATCACTTTCTTCAGTAAAACTTTGAGAGATGCTACACTAAAGTATAATATAATGGAAAAGCAAGCTCTTGCTTTATTGAAAGCCATAAAATATTTCAAAGTATATATCCTATACTCTCACATAATAGCATATGTTCCAAAACTCAGTGGTAAAGGACATTCTAACTCAGAATGGGCCTGATGGAAAAAGAGGCAAATGGATTGCCACCATACTAGAATATGACTTTGAGATCAAGCCTACAAAATTGATTAAAGGCCAAGGTTTAGCCAAACTCGCTGAATAGAACTGTCGAGCCTTAGACATAAATTTCATTGTTTCCATAGATGATCAGGAAGAGATGGAAACTCCACAAATCAGTGAAGCCTTTATAGGTTCACCCTAGTATACAAAAATTATATTCGTTTTACTCAACCTACAAGCTCCTCCTGGTTTATCTAGAACTAAAAGTAGATTCCTATTAATGAAAGAAACAAAATATTGTATCTTAGACAATGTTTTATTTTGGAAAGATCATGGTGGCATCCTATTAAATTGTTTATTAAAAGATTAAGCTGACAAAGTCATGCAGGAATTTCATGTAGGAGATTGTGGGGGACACCTATAGTAGAAAACAACAACTGATAAGATTTTGAGGGAAGATTTTTACTGGCCCACTCTTTTTGCAGATGTTAGAAAATATGTGACCTCCTGTCACAAATGCCAAATATTTGAAGGGAAGAAGAAACTCTTACCATTACCCCTCAAACCTATCTCAGTAGAAATGCCTTTTCAACAATGGGGTTTAGACTTTATTGGGAAAATTCACCCACCCTCCTCTGCCCAACATAAATGGATTTTGACATCTAGTGACTACTTTACCAAGAGGATAGAAGCCATCCCCTCTAGACAAGCCACAAACTCTATCATTATTTCATTTCTTGAGAACAACATCCTTTCTAGATTTGGGTGCCCACAAAAACTCATCACTGATAATGTTTCTACCTTCAAATATAAGAAAATGGTATATTTTTGTAACTGATACCATATCACCCTAGGCCATTCCACTGCCTATTACCCTCAAGGTAATGAACTTGCAAAATATTCAAACAAAAGCCTAGTCAGCATCATCGAGAAGATGTTAGAAGATAACAAGAAAACCTGGAATAAAAGGTTGGTGAATGCCCTATGGGCAGACAGACTTACAAAGTGGACTAGTCAATGGTTGAATGCTGAAGCACTATTTTTCAAAAGAATAATCAGTATTTCATTTGTTCTTTTCACTGTAAATACCATAGCAAAGTTTAGATTGGAGTGGATGATTATCTTGTAAAGTTGAAGCCTGAAGAGGAAATATTAAGCTTTAAAAGATATAACATCATATGTTTGAATAAAGGAGATCATAGAAATCATTTCCAGGTAAAGCAAAATCAAGGTCCTAAGGCCACTGATCAGAACATTTTTGACATCTCACATGGAGATGCCATCCCCAAGTGGAGCCACTATTAGGTTCCTATTATAATGGGGATCATAATTTTGAATTGACTCTGTTAAGTCTTGTAATATTCTACATACCTTTGCTTGTTTGCAAATGTTTTCCATATTAAAAAAAATGAAAAGAGGGTATGTCCTAAAAGAATAATCAAAGGACCAAAAGAAAGAAAGATAAAAAAAAAAAAGATTTAAAATATGAACCCCACAAAAAGAAACAAAAATAAATTCTGAAAGTGTTGCACATTCAAATGCCACTACTCTTTGTTTACTTTTTCATGGCAACTAAGATTGTGTGCAGTTTGCCTGAAATGCCACAATTCATGATGATCATACAGTTTAATCTTGATTATTCATGCTTTTAAATTTCATGGCATGATAGTTAGTGAATAAAGATCTCACCAAACCATTTAATGTTGGCAGATCATTAGTTAGGTAGAGAATAAAAATGAGCTCATAAGTTTAATCTGAGCATAAGGTTAGAAATAAGTTAGTTTTCTTATCAAAAGAAAATAAAAGGGTAAGCAAGCTCAACTGCACCCAATAAAGGAAAGAAAAAAAGTTAGTATAAATTGGAGGGTAGGTAGAATACTTTCCAAAAACCATAAGCATCATTATGCTTATCAATATATATATATATCATTTTTTAACCCTTCCCATGTCAAAATCCCCTTTCCTTGTTTAAAATCCCTTTCCCCTTAACCTAACCCATTTTCCCCTTAAAAAAAAACCCATGTCCATCATTTAAATACCTTTTCCCTTTACCAACTCTGCATAATTCAATTAAAATGTGCAAAACCCACTTTTGCATGGTTGTAAAGCATAAAACAAAAAAGCAATCGGACCCCACTTTCCTTTTGCCCCCTGCTTAATACAGTTCCTGATGAGCCCCAATTTTTGGTACAATTTGGGCTCATTTGGCCTACTTGCTCTGCTCAAACCATTCATTTTTTATTGCGTATGCATTCATTTCTTGGTTTATTCGTGTTGTTTGTAGGAAGAAGGGTAGGCATTCTATCTACATGACTAATACATGATGATTTCAGGTTTTTGGCATTAAAAGGGAGCAAAGACCACGAGAAAGGAGACAAGGAGACAGTAAGGTGGCACTGCTGGTTTTTAGGAGAGGATGTCCACAGTCTTGGGGACCTTCCTCGTGATTCCCACCATAGCTCCGAGCTCCAACCAATCTCCCCACCGAGCTCAGAGGCAGCCAACTGTTCTACAGGAACAGCAGTTACAACTGTTCTACAGGATCAACAATTTAACCTTTAGTTGGACAGTCGAGCTCCACAAATCAAGGAAACATGTTGGACTATAATTTTGCATAAATACTGAGGCCGTAGCCTTTGAGAGAAGCTTTTTGAACTTTTGCATTACTCTTGTAATTTGGAAGTACGAGCTACAGCTCGGTGTTGGTTCTTTTTGTAAGCCAGTTTTGGCATGACATCAGATTTTTGGTTATGAATAAAGGCAGGCATATTTTGATCTCATTCTAAGTTTCTAAGGGAGCTATAGCTCTCAGGTTAGGGCCCAACCTGAGAGCAATAGATCTCCTCGGTGTTGTAATGTTATTTGCCTTTCGTTCCAGCACTTCGTTTCTTTACTTTGACATGCAATTCGAATTTACAGTCTGCTGATTTAGTTTTTATGAGATTGAATAGGATTAGTTTATGGTGAATTTGCTTCCAGTTGCTTAGGTTAGAAGAGGATAGTTATAATTCGTTGGAGCTCCAGAAAAAGGTTGTTAGAGATCACTGCCATCTCTGTTTAGGGATTGGGGTGCAGTCCATATCAACCACCAAAAAGAAACGCAGTTCTTCTCACGTTCATGCAAGCTGCAACAGTTACTTTCATCGTAGATCCATCCATGCACTTTGGTCTTGATCATTACTTCTCCATTCCACTTCCATGCACGAGTTTCTTTCACAAATTGCACTGTTGTTCATTGGTTCAAAATAGCACAGTTAACATAGGTTAAAGAGTTCTCGTTTTTGGTGACATTCATAGACAATTTGTTTCATCTACACTGCTCCACACCATCCCATTACCTTCCTCGTCTTTTCAACCACACCTGAAGCCACTCAACCGACCTCTGCTCAGCTCATTTACCTTCCAGCTCTCCCATTACTCACATAGCTCCATTTACTTAACCTTTCGTTGATCCCATCCTTCCAGCCATCATCCCACTGCATGCACTCTTCCTCCATCTGACTTCTCTGCTCCTGAGCCATCACCAGTTCCATCTCCATCTCACCTATCCTCCCACACCACTCCAACACTTCACCATCTCCCAAAACTCCCACGGTCGAACATCCTGTAGAATTGCACAGACTTCCTGTAGAATCCCTGAGTTTCCTGTAGGATCCCCTGCAGACTTCCTGTAGAAGCCTGCAAACTCGGTTGCTGAGCATACGAACGTGGTAGACTTCTGTGGACTGATGCTAGAGACCCTCTGGGACCTCCCCTAGCCATCCTGACCTTGCCCATGCTTTCCTTCCATTCAAACCGCTCCTGCACAACCAAACCCTAATCAAAAGCATCATCACAATAAATCCAACCACTTAATGAAAAAAATACAAAAACATGTCTTTTCAGATGCAAGTAGCTTAGATGCATGTATTTAAGCTCACTACAAGTAATGGAATTATTGGTAGTAGTTTCATTCACAGTTTTGCATTGTAAGGGCCTAGCTAGTCAAATTAGGGTTTACTAGGGTTTTCATGCATTGTTGGCTTTCAGTTTCTTTCTGCAAATAGACTAGTCTCCTTTGAGTTAGCTTTCGTCCATCATTCATAAAGCTTCTTCTGTGAGCATATAGAAGTTGGCTTGAGCCCTAGCGGACTTGTGCCAGCTGACCAAGTGACAGCTGCGACAAGAGCTAGTACTTGTGCATACAGCACCGTCGCTTCCAAGTTTGTACGAACTACTGGGTTGATAAAATTAGAGATAGGAAGCTCCAGGAGTTGTAGCATTATTGCTACAATACTGGAGTCCACCATCCTTTTTGGCGCCGTTGCCGGGGAAGCGTCAGAGTATTAGTAATTGTTGCTTTTCTTCTATTTTCTTACTCTTGCCTTCTGCTAAGTAGTTTATTTCATTTCCATTCTGCAAAAGTAGCATAGACATTTCCTGCTTTCATAGATTAGCATTTCCTGCTTTCATAGATTAGCATTTCCTTTCTGCAAGCGTAGACTAGCATTTCCATTCTTGCAATTTCATTTGAGCAAAGTAGATTAGTTCTTTCCTGCTTTCAGTTTAATTCTGCATCTTTCATAGTTAGTTGTAGATCAATCTGTTTCAGTTTTGCAGGTACCAAAAAGAAAAAAGCAAAAACAATCAAAAGAAAAAGAAAGTCTTTCCCATTTCATGCCTCGTAGGAACCGAGATAGATCAGGCAAATTCCTACCAAACACCCCCACCACATCACTGAGTTACCCTTCTTTCTTCTTTGGTGACAGTGACCCAGAAGAACCTATAGGTGAACATCCTAAGATATACAAAGATCCTATAGTAGAAGAAGAGTTAGAGACCACTCCATCTGAAGCTATGGCTGACAATAGAAGAGAAGATGAGAGAATAGAAGGTGCCTTCCCCATCCGAGAGACCAATGGAGAGATGAAAATGAAGAACATTAGCCCCTCCGCCTTACCTCACTTCCATGGGCTGACTACTGAAGATCCGGATACCTTCCTGTTTGAGTTTGCTGTCCTTTGTAGAACCTATGACTACACTGAAGATGAGCAAAAGCTGAAACTTTTCCCTTCCACTCTTAAGGAGGCAGCATTACGCTGGTTCATGGGCTTACCTGGGAATAGTATCACCACTTGGGCTCAGATGCAGCAAGCTTTCAATACCAAGTACCGTGATTACTGTAGGTTCAAGGAAACAAAGGGGGAAATCTTCCGGATGACCATGGGAAATGATGAGTCCTTAGAGGATTATGAGGAGAGGTTCCAACTAAGCTATAAGCGGGCCAGGTGCACACTTGACCCTGAATCCCTCAAGTTGGTCCTGCTCCGAGGAGTCCCTGAAGACCTCTTAGATACCCTTCACATGTTAGCTGGGGGGGACATTTACCAACTGCCTTATGAGGACATCAAGACTGTGTTTAGAAACCACTCCAGGGCAGCTCGGAAACGAGGTAGAGGAAACCACCTCTCAACTAGTGTCCCTTTCTCCAAACATGAGCTTGCAAATCAATTAGAAGATCTTAAGAGTGAGGTGAGACAGACCATTTCCATGCAGCTTGACACATTCAGGATTCAGAAAAAGAAAGAAGAAGCTGAGAGAGCCTTGGCTGTCTTCTTCCCTAGGTGCACAAGGAGGCACCCTAAGAACGAATGTCCATTGCATTCGGTTGAAGTGTGTTTCGTTTGTGAGGAGGACCATCCCACAAATTAGTGTCCAACCCTACCTGGGTTTAAAGCCATGTACCAAGGGACAGAAGCTCCCACTGAACCTCTCTATTACCTCAACCAAAGGAGGCCACAAGGATCTAGACCTTATCAGCAGGGGATGCAAGGGGCATCTCAAGCTTATTACAGCCCCAACCAATCGACTCCTATGCCTTCCTGGGGTCCCCCTGCTCATCCTTCATGGTCCATGCCTCCTCCATGGTCTTATCCACCTCAGTACCCCACTCAACCTACTTCTCATTCATATCACTCACATGCCCAGCCACAGCCTCAATGGAATGCACCTCAGTCGGGGTGGAGGCCCCAATACAACACTCCTCCTGCCATCTTGCCTCCACCACCAGTTCAACCTCAGCCATTACCTCCTGCTCCTCCAAGGCAACCTCAAATGCCTGCTCAACCGAACCCAAACCCCAACAATAGACAGGCCCAGCAGGTATACACTGGGGAAACCTCATGCCCTACCTATGCTATGGAGATCCAGGAGATCAATCTTCGTTCTGGAAAGACTCTACCAGATCGCCAACCTCCTCCCCCAGAGGATGAGGAAGATAAACAGGAAAGTGAACCAAAGGCTATTCCACCCTTTCCTGAGAGACTAACAGCCACCACACAACCCAACCCAGAGGAGGATGAGCTTCTGGGTGAGCTCAAGCAGTTGTGTGTAAAAATACCACTTCTCCAAGCCATCAAGGATGTGCCAATATACAACAAGCTGGTTAAGGAGAAGTGTTTCAAACACCTAGGCAGACGGAAGAAAGATGCTTCAACTATCAATGTCATAGGACAATTGTCTGACCTTATGTTAGGACAAGTCATCTGCCCAAAGTACCTAGATCCTGGAAGTCCTGTAGTAGATGTTCACATCAATGGCACCATTATACCTCACACCTTGATTGATCTGGGGGCTGCCATTAATGTGATGACCAGGGATACCATGCTTAAACTTAATCTTCAGGGTTCCTTGAGGAAGACCTCGACAGTACTGCAATTAGCAGATCGCTCCACCGTGACTCCCGAAGGGATTGTGGAGGATGTCTTGGTCTCTATTGACTCTTGGGAATACCCTGCCGACTTCCTGGTTCTGTAACCAAAGGCCAAGCTTACTGGATATCCTCTCATTTTGGGAAGGCCTTGGTTAGCTACTGCATATGCTTACATAAGTTGTCGTGCAGGAAACATGACCATCAAAAATGGTCCCATGTCCAAGCAGCTAGTCCTATACCCTCCTGCCCAACCCTCCTTAGAGCATGACTTACCACTCTGGTTGGAAGAAGGAGAAGAAGACGAGGTGTACTCAGCACCTCTGTGCACCTTAGATACCACTAGAAGAGACCCCCCAACCGAGAATGACTTGATCGAGACCTTGATCCAGAATCCACCTTCCAGTGCACTACCCTTAGAGAAATTGGTGGAGGATGCCCAAGCTAGCACCTTAGTGGATCTTTGTACAACCAACCCTGTTACTCCCAGAGTCAAGAATGTGGAGTTCGGCCCTGAGAAAGCATTGAAGATCAGCTCCTCCCTATCTCCTTCCCAGGAAAAGGAGCTGTGTAGTCTGTTGGCCAACCACCTAGATGCTTTTGCTTGGAGCTATAAGGAAATGAAAGGAGTCCATCCTTCGGTCTGTACCCATCATATATACATCAAAGAGGATTGTAAACCGGTTAGGCAACCTCAGAGGAGAATGAATCCAGCCCTTAAGGACATTGTCAAGGAAGAATTGCAAAAACTGTTGGATGCCGGGTTCATCTACCCCATCTCAGATAGTGAATGGGTGTCCCCTCTAGTGTTGGTTCCCAAGAAAAATGGGAAATGGAGAATCTGTGTGGACTACCGAGAACTGAACAAAGCTACCAAGAAGGACCATTTCCCTCTACCTTTCATAGATCAAGTGTTGGATGAACTGGCAGGAAAGAAGTTCTTCTCTTTCCTGGATGGGTTTAGCGGGTACAACCAAATCCAAATCAGCCCGGAAGACCAAGATAAGACCACCTTCACTTGTCCTTGGGGTACCTTTGCCTACCGAGTCCTTCCCTTTGGGCTATGCAATGCTCCTGCTACCTTCCAGAGAGCTGTCTTGAGCATCTTCTCGGAGCTGGTCCATGATGCGGTAGAAATCTATATGGATGACTTTACTCCTTATGGGGCCAACTTCCAGGAAGCATTGTCCAACCTGGGAAAAGTCCTAACCAAATGCATCGAGATGAACTTGTCCCTTAGTCCTGAAAAATGTGAATTCCTAATGACTGAAGGGACCGTGCTAGGCCATACCATTTCTTGCCAAGGGTTGCAGGTGGATCCTAACAAAATTGCTCTCATCAAGAGGGTTCCACCTCCTCAAAAGATAAGGGATGTCGGGAGTTTCTTGGGATTAGCAGGATACTACCGGAGATTCATTAAATATTTCAGCAAGCTAGCCTCGCCATTGTTTCGCCTGTTGGCAAAAGATGTGGAGTTTAATTGGACTGACGATTGTCAGAGGGCTTTAAATGAATTGAAGGACAAGTTGGTGTCAGCCCCAATCCTGAGAGGTCCAAACTGGGCCCTACCTTTCCACATCCACACTGATGCCTCGAACAAAGCCATAGGTGCAGCTTTAGGACAAGTTGAGCAAAAACTTCCATATGCCATTTACTTTGTTAGCAAAAACTTGTCCAAAGTTGAGCTGAATTACACTGTAACCGAGAAAGAATTCTTGGCTGTGGTCCATGCACTGAACAAGTTCCGACATTATATTACTGGTTACCAGACCTTTGTACATACTGACCATGCTGCAATTAGATATTTAATGAATAAACCATATGTGAATGCTCGTATTATTAGATGGTTACTTTTATTGCAGCAGTTTGATTTGACCATTGTTGACAAACCAGGTAGAGAAAATGTTGTTGCTGACTTTTTATCTAGATTGGATTTGTCTGCAGATGAGGATGGAACAGTGGATGACCAAATGCCCGATGAACATCTGTTTGCTATTTCAGTACTCTCTCCATGGTTTGCTGATATAGCAAACTATCTTGTTTCAGCACAGTTCTCTCCGCACCTATCTTCCAGAGAGAAGAGCAGAATCATCAGAAAAAGTGCCTCATTTACTTGGATCGGGGGCAATCTGTTCAAGCTTGGCCCTGATCAGATCTTAAGGCATTGTGTAAGGGAGGAGGAAGTCTTTGATATCCTCCTCACTTGTCATGATGGGCCTTGTGGAGGACATTTTGCAGCAAAGAGAACTGCCTTCAAAATCCTGCAGGCAGGCTACTATTGGCCCACACTTCATCAAGATGTCAGAAGATATGTCAGTCAGTGTGACCAATGCCAAAGAATGGGGAAACTGACCCAAAGGGATGAGATGCCTCTCCAACCTCAAGTGACTCTTGAGCCATTTGAGAAGTGGGTCATGGACTTTGTGGGCCCAATCAACCCCTCTTCGAGGCAAAGGACTTACATCATTGTGTGTACTGACTACTTGACAAAGTGGGCAGAGACCAAAGCAATCAAAGCAGCAACAGAAGAAAAGGTGGCCAAGTTCCTAAGAGAAAACATCTTCTATAAGTTTGGCTATCCAAGAGAGCTGGTCACCGATCAAGGGAGCCAGTTCACCTCCAACCTGGTTGAGGATCTACTAGCTCATCACAAGATCAAGCATAGGACTTCCACCCCTTATCACCCTGAAGCAAATGGGCAGGTGGAAGTCACCAATAGAGCATTAGAAGGGATCTTGACTAAGGTGGTGAGCAGCAGCAGAAAGGACTGGGCAGATCGCCTGGTTGAAGCCACCTGGGCTTACAACACCACTTGGAAGACCACCACCGGCTTCACACCGTACGAGCTGGTCTATGGGAAGAAAGCTTTGCTGTCCATTGAGTTTGAATACAACACTTTGAGGATGGCAGCTCAGCTGGACCTAGATCTCAGCCATGCACAACAAGAAAGGCTACTGCAGCTGAATGGCCTGGATGAGCACCGAATGCAGGCCCTCCTTCACTCAGAAGTAGTTCAACTTCAGAGAAAGGTGTGGCATGACCAACATCTCCATGACAAGCAATTTCAGCCGAGAGATTGGGCTTTGTTGTATGACTCCAGATACAAAGATTTCAAGGGGAAGCTGAGAACCAGATGGCTAGGACCATATGCAGTGGAGAAATGCCATGACAATGGATCTGTCCTCATTCGAACCATTGATGAGGAAGCCATTCCCATGCTTGTCAATGGGCATCGATTGAAGATCTACAGGAGACCTCTCTCAAAACAAGAGTTCATCAAAACTGTGGAGAAATCTGTATTGGTCCTAGAGAGGGGTTCTGCCTCTGCTTTTGGCATACCCTGAGGTATATATATATATATATATAAAAAAAAACAATTAATAATAATAAAGATCCTTGGGTGAAAACCTCTCTGAGGCGCCCAAGGCAGGTGATAGGGGTGAAAACCTCATTGAGGCGCCCCTATTGTCTTTCAAAAAAAAAAAAAGAGAAAAGGTTTGAAAAAGATCCTTGAGTGAAAACCTCTCTGAGGCGCTCAGGGCAGATGGCACGGGTGAAAACCTCTTTGAGGCGCCCCTGTTATCTTTCAAAAAGAAAAAAGAAAAAAAACAATAAGCAAAATATGGTAAAATTGCATGCAGGTTGCACATGTTCTATGGAGGAGAGGAAGCCCTTCAACTCAAAGCCAAGGGTCCTTATCATGCTGTCAAGAGACCTCACCAGCACCTCCTCCAAGGGTACCCATGTTTTTTCAAGGTATGTGCAATTTTATCATGGTTTGAGTCTTTCTACAGGAAGATGCAGTCTTTCTACAGGAAGACGCGGATTTTCTACAGGAAAGTGCAGAATTTCTACAGGAAGGCCGAACTTTCTACATGAAGCTCTGTGTTCTACAGGAAACTTCCTGTAGAAGTTTGGGACGGCCCAGAATTCATCTTAAAAGGAGATTTAGCGACTACGGATTGGTTTGGATGCATGCAAGCCTCTGTTGGCACCCTTGCACATTGCTGTCACCTTGCTCCACCATCCTTGTCGACATGCAACCAAGTTCCCTGCACCAACAAAGCATTCGATGAGTTCTCGCGGGAAAAGCCATTTTCAAAGATGAACAAGTGCTGAGATCTCATACCACAGGCATCAGAAGCTCCGGGAACGTGATCGAAAGGCCAGATCCTCCGTCGTGCAACATGCACCCAAGGAGGAAGAACTGTTACGAGACACCCCGCGGGGATCCTGTAACAGTTAAACCTGCTAGAGTGGATACCATTCACAGAACCGCCATCTGCAATGAAACGCAGGCGCATGCAACCCAAGCATCCACTCCATCGTCGGCAGCCTGTAACCACGAGCCTCCGGGTCTATGTAAGTTCGCATGCAGCAGGTAGATCCACTCACCATCGTCCAAAAACTGGAAAAATCGTGTGCAGCCACGCAGGTAAGTATCTCGACCCTTCCTTTCATCAAATCGCATGAATTTTACCTTGAATTGTTTGCACAGCGTAAAAGTGAATGGTTGAGCGACCGTATGGCCAGTCGACTGGCCACGTCGGCTAGTTATGGTATAATTGGATGTCTGGGTGGCGGCCACGACAAAGAGAATGAGCAGCACGCACGTGAGAACACTCCCGTCGGAAGCAATGAGTCTAACAGAAAAAGGTGGCGGCAGATCTGTGGGAATGGATGCGGCAGCAAGTGAATACGCAGGCGAATGATGGATGACGTCGCCCAACGGTCCGGCGGGGACAGCTCACCCCCCGCGCCATGGATTGCGCCGATTCAAAATCTAATCAGCTAGATTATGCGCATGCACTTATCAACCACCACTTCAAACTCGAGTGGCTATTCTGATCTCCTCTGCACTTTGATACGCCGAGCTTTTGGCTACCAGAACGCCGGTGAAGCACACCTCGAGCGCAGGCCAACTACAGTTGTCGTGGCGGAAAAAGTCGTTTGTGCGGACACAACTGACCTCCCTAGGAGTCTAAACTCTCTAGCGACAAACAAGACAAAATGGAGTGATCTTTCTCTAAATATACCTTTTAAAACATGAAAACTACAAGTGTTTAGGCTTACCTTATTCCAAAACGCTGTTGTTGTAGTCCGTCCTTGCCGATCCGGATGAGCTCCTCCTTCAAGTCAATTCCTGCAACCACAAACAATCAAACAATTACCAAGCACTTGCATTTCATATAATAAAACATATATTCAACATGCAGACCAAGGAACACATGAAATAACTCATTAACACAAGCTATTGAGAAAAATAAACCAGTTTGTATTAATAACGAAACAAAGAAACTCTTACAACCTGGCCTTGGTGTTGTGCAAGTTCCTCCCAGGGTCCATCAAGGGTTTTCCTCTACTTTGACAAAGCTCACCCACTTCCAAGTAGAATCAAGCAAAGACAATCTCTCCTCACAAGGTTCTAAATGGGAGTCCTAATTCCTGCAGCATTTACCCAAAGAAAATGTATAGCTCCAACCTCCCCTCCCTCTGGCTCAATGTCTTTATTTATAGTGCTGTAAAGAGGTTATTCAGGTCCACCATCAATGGGATAATCCCCCTCTTTGGGTGGGATAGCTCCCTTATTGATGGGATAAGTTCCTCCTTAATAGGGATACATGAACCAACTGGAGGCGCATCCATTTCATCAAACCGACCTCTAGAAAGTTCTAGAAGTAACCAAAAGTAACTTTTTTAAGATGAAACTCGCGCATTTTGCCTTTTACAGAAGGACGCACCTGTCCCTTAACATACAGAGCGTCCAAGGACGCAACTTTTGTGAACATTGTGAGCGTCCCCGCAGGTAAGGCTAGAGAGAACCTGCGACCCCAGAGATAAACACATTTTTTACAAGACTTTCTCTCTTCTTTGAGTTTGAGATGGATAGCAGAGGCATAAGACTTGCCTAAGAGGGTAGCATGACTGTTGATTTGATCCATACTAACTGTAAGTAGTCATGGTGACATTTTTTAGTGTAACAGATTGCCCCCTAAAGTGCGAAGCCTGGAATAGATTAGGGTTTTGTAATTCTAGGAAGGGTGAAGTGCTTTATCATTTCAAGGATTGTCTTGTGGATGACCTGGTTGGAACCTGCAATTTTCAACACAAAATACATGTATAAGATTATATCATCACTAAGGTAGGCATTCCCATACTCAGATTCAAAACTTTAACTAATGGACTAACTATTCTGATACAGGAATGATCTTGCAGTACATCATTTTTTATAGACTTTTGTAGACACAGTATGGACGCAACCATCTGTTTATGATTAGTCTACATAGATAATGAATACAAAACTCCTCGCAGCCTGGATGGTAGAAACTAGATCCAGGGTCTTCACTTCTACTTCCCGAATTGGTACGATTCTAGCCATGTGATTTAAATGATTTGATGTCGAACATGTTAGAAACCACTTGATTACCAGTCGATGATGTAAACTGTTAACAAGCGTGAGAGAGACCACCAGTAATGTCAATGGTTCTCAAAGTACCAAGCACAACCCGTGAAATGTGAATAGATGTTTTGATGTCGAACACTTCACGGAATCCTTTGATCGAAAGTCAATGATGTAAACTGACGTCAAAGGCGAAAAACCTGCCATTGATGCATGCAGACTTCAAGGTACTGTCGATTCCTAAGTCATCTTTCTAGATAATGTGTCGATGTCGATAGAAAGCGACCCGTTGCAGGCAAGCCCGCAACACGAAATCATTGTTCAAGTTGAAGAAATGTTGCTGTAAAGACTGACTCAGGGATGGTCAAATGGATGACAAGTATTTTGCAGATGAAATTTTTTCTTGCAGACCTCTTGAACACATAACGACACGACAGATGGCTTGGTGACGAATAACTCAAAGTTAATCCCCGGAACCCGGTTAAAGACTTTCAAAGTGGTTTGGTCAACTGTGAGGTAAAAGATTTCCCAACCCAGGTGAATGAAAAGTGTCGTGTTCAAGAGTGGTAATAAAGTTTCTTTTGAGACAAAAGGTAACAAACAGGTTCATTCTTCTCTCTTTTCCCCCACCATTTCTAGCAAGTACCTCTTTATTTTTAACAAGCTTGAGGAGGATAACATATGCTTGATTATAAGCTCATCCTTCGGACGAGTCCAACCTAGTTTAAATTCGAACCCTAGGAAGGAGTGGTTCATTCCTGTTTGTAATTGAACAGGTCCTTTACTGTAAAAGTTTAACGAGCCTAGTATAGGAGAAACTCGGCGTTTTTCATTTTTAGAGAGTCTGAAAAAACAAAAGGAGACTCCACGTTGAACTTTTTCGTATATTTGTGTCCCTCAAGCCCGAAAAAGTATAAAATAATACCTGGGGGAACCGCTTGATCTTGCGACCAAGGAGTACTTTCATAATAGTGTCGTTGACCTGAAAAGTAAAAAGCGATCAAGGACACGTCGTTTTATTTCCTTATCGAGTTTGAAACGACAAAAACCCGGCAATCTTTTCCTGATTTTGCGGTCAGAAAAGAGCTAAAAGGGGACCGTCTTTTAATTCCGTTTTAGCGAGTGTAAAAGAAACGCTCGGCGATCTTTTCATGTTTTAGGAGTCAGAAAAGGGCTTAAAAGATGACTCTGATATTTTTGTTTGTGAAAAATTACAATTTCCTTCGAAATCCCTTTGTCCTGCACAAAAGCAACACATTACTCATACCTGTTTAAAATAGGCAAAAATACATCGAAAAACACCTTTTCATGGTAAAAAATGAACTAATTCATCCAAAAAACCTATAAAAAGACCTTTTACCATGTCATTTTTACCGTTTGACTGTTGAGGTTGAAAAAGGAGCTTTTGACAAGAAACTTCCCGTGGTCGCTGCGGAAAATCTGACCGTCGGAATCGAACGCCGTCTTATCCAGGTATTTTACACATCCTACTCTACATTTCTATCCGTTTAGAATTAATTTTTAGGTCTTAGTTTCATTTTTTGGGGGGGTTTTGGTTTTGGAATGCGCTTCTCGGCGGACGCGGGTGCCCTTCGGGTGACCCGCGTCCCCCGACTTTTTCTCATACGGGAAAATGGTCGGAAGACGCGGCCCGCCTTCAGGCCAGCCGCATCCGGGCGCCCTGTGCTACAAAGCCGGGGTGCGTCTTCCGAGAAGTGCGCATTTCAAAACCCCAACTCCCTCAAAAAACTACCAAAAATTCCCAAATCAATTTCTAATTGCTATTTCTGATGTGCAGGGTATTAACCATGTTAGATTGGAGAGAAAGAGAGCATGTAGAGGATGATGAAGCTGCAATAAATCATCAACCTTCCCTGGATTCCCTAAGAGCATGCGGATTATACAAATATTGGACCATACCGGGCATGAGGGGCCAGGTAAGATTCTTGGAATGGCTGGTTGAGCGATGGAACGTTCAAGAACAATGCTTTTACATAGGAGGGCACCAGCTCGAGATAGAGCCCTCGGATGTATACTTTCTCACTGGCTTGCCGAACAGAGGTGAGCAACTCAGTCTTGCGGGGACTAGGCCGGGTGGCCAATCCCTTGATAGTCTCCGCGACGAGTGGTGCACACCTGGGGCTCACCATTCAAAAGGCATAGAGATAAAACACATCACTCTGCCTGAACTCAAATTCATAGCGTTCACGGTTACCAGAATTTGCGGCGCGGCCGCTTTACACATTGCTTCCGGATCCCAAATGCGGATGGCAATTGACTGTTACCAAGGCACCATTTTCAACTGGTGTGAAGCTGTGTCGGCTCATATGAAGAGCCAACTGACCAAGGCAAAGAACGGACGACTAAAGACTTTTGGATATGGGCCTCTAGTCGTGAGTTTTGCCTTGGAGAGAGTTCCAATGCTGATCCCTCAGCAACTCACTGTTGATATCTTGGGTCCTCGGGAGCCAAAGCTGATACGATGGGTTGCGGTGATGGCCCGGCATCCTGACGAGGGTGCGACAGTGGTTCGATTCTCAGATAGTTACTTTCACTGGTTAGAGGACCAGGTTTTTTCGATACAGGACTTTCCGTATGCCGAAGTGGATTTTAGAGGTGATCCGGACATGGTTCTTCCACCGGGAGAACAATGGGATGACAAAGGTACTTTTATTTTCACAAGTTCTCTAATTATGTATTTTTTTATTTTTCATATATATCGTCTCAAAACTAACAGTAAAATTTTCAAAATGCAGATGTTGGTCCACAGCGTCCAGCCAACCTCCGGCCTTTTGATAGACTACATCCAGCTGCACCGGTACCGGCCCCACAGGACGCGGCTGCAGAAGTACTAGCTGAGTTGGAGCATGATCTAGAGCGTCTCACGACAGATATACCTGAGACTACTATGGATGACATTCCTACCCGGCTTCAGCGCTTCGTAGTCGCGGTCCCTGGACCGTTTAGGAGATTTTTGCGTAAGGTAGCCCGCGCAGTGGTGTCATACAGAGAGCACCACCAGTGATTGACTAGTCACTTTTGTAGTCACATGTGACATTTTGACTTTTTGTACTATCATTTTGCCGATCATAAGGTGTTTTCAACCTATGATCGAAGACGATGTATATATTTTTTGACACACTTCTATCTATATATATCACTATTACTGGCTTATCTTGTTTAACATATGTGATGAAATGTTTTTTAAATTTACTTGCATGATTATCGTAAATGTCTGTCCAACATTCGAGAAGCAATTGCATCTGCTAATGTATTTAAAGACCTTGGAATATGTTGATATTCAATGTAATCAAATTCACGTTCCAAGAGACGCACTCTCAAAAACAACCTTAATAACACAGGATTCCTAATGGCATAAACTCTATTAAGCTGTAATACAACAAGTTCAGAATCTAACCTCACTATCAAACGTCGAATTCCAAATGAAATAGATTCGGATAATAATTCAATCACTGCACTGTATTCTGCAATGTTGTTCGTTGTTTGACCGAGGCTTACCCCATGCATAGAAACTAACTCGTCAGAGGGTGAATAGATAACCCAAGCTGCGGAAGAGATGTTTCGTGTACTACGACAAGCACCATCAGCAAATCCAATGTATGTTTGGAGAGGCGTCGACATCTACAATATCAAGAGTAAAACCAAGATAAGCCAGAATAACGACGAAAAACCACACTCTCTAAGCTAAGCACACTGACTAAACTAACACACTTGCTAGCTAGAAAGAAAATCTAACCTATCTAAAAATTTCTCCATACCCATCATTTAAGCATAATACCTCTTTAGGTAAAGTCCATTTCTGGGTTTACCCAAAGAGTCCCCATCAAAGTCAACTAGCTCATAAGCCCCTTTTGCTAGCTTTCGCTTTACAATGTAGGGCCCATGCCACATGGGAACGAATTTTCCAGCACCTAGCTTATCGTTAGCTTGATCATATAATAGTACTAGGTCTCCTTCTGAAAAACTTCGAGGGGTTACATTTTTATCATACTGAGCTTTCATTCGTTTCGCGTGAGTCTCGATTGCCAATGTAGCGTCACGTCGAGTCTCATCTAATTTAGCCAAGTACAATAAACGTTTCTCCTCTTCGGAAGTAGCTGGAAGTAATTCGACAGCCATTTGAAGTGATGGGATTTCGCATTCAATGGGTAACACAGCTTCTAAGCCATAAACTAGCTGGAAAGGAGTGAACCCTGTTGAATTTTTCACTGAGGTTCGGTATGCCCATAGCGCTGAAAATAACATGTTGTGCCAATTCGACCGATGAACACCAATGGTTCGTCGGATCATGATAACTAGAACTTTGTTGATAGACTCAACCAAACCGTTGGCTTGCGGATAATAAGGAGTAGAGCTATCGTGGCGCAAACCAAGCTGGCTTGTAAGCTCAGTCATCATGACGTTTCGAAAATGGCTCCCATGGTCAGTAATGATTGCTTGTGGGACACCAAACCTAGTTATGATATGATTGAATACGAAAACTGCAGCTGTTTTTCCGCTTGCGTCGAATGTAGGCATCGCCTCGGCCCACTTAGTAAAATAATCAACCGCAAGGATGATATACGCATGCCCCCCGGCCGAGTGAGGGTTACAAGTAATAAAGTCGATACCCCATTTGGCGAATGGACCAACGGCAATTATAGGGTGGAGAGGAGCAGGTGGAGCGCGCATCTTGCGATCAAACACTTGACAGTTGTGGCACTTCCTGACTGCAATGATACAATCTTTAAACATAGACGGCCAGAAATAGCCAGCGCGCAACACCTTCTGAGCTGTGGCATACCCAGACATATGACCGCCACATGCTCCAGAGTGACAATCATTCAAAACCCTCTCAGCCTCTTCGTGAGTTAAACAACGTCGAAAAACTAAGTCTGCCCCCCGGCGATAAAGTGTATCTCCAATAATTTTGTATGGCTGGGATTGAAACCGAATTTTTCGACGTTCCGCTTTGGAAGCTTCAGGCCGAAAGGTTTGGGTTTGGAGATAAATGATTATATCCCCGTACCACGGATCTACAGTACTGATAAGAAACAAAGATTCGTCCGCAATGGACTCCTCTGCCACAGTCTCTGTGTCAGCACTCGGGAAATCACACATCAATTCCGCAAAAACTAAGGATTTCTTAGACTTGGACTTCTCGAACTCCAAGTCGAACTCTTGCAGGATGACAATCCATTTAGAGTACTTGCCCCCTAGCAGTTGTTTTGTCAAAATATAAATCATAGGGTTGCAATCCGAAATAACTGTAGTTTTGCGGAGAAGAATGTAGTGACGGAAACGCTGGACAGCTTGAACGGCTGCCAGGGCCAATTTCTCCACATGCGAATATTTTAGCTCAGTGGGATTCAAGGTCCTACTAAGATAATATATCACATGCTCCGCTCCGAATTCATCTTCTTGAACTAACACCATTCCAATGGTGGAATGCGAAGCTGCGAGGTATAAGAAGTAGTCTTGGTTGTAGTTGGGAGGATGCAATAACGGTGCATGGGTCAACGCGTGTTTAAGTGCATCAAAAGATTGTTGGGCAATCTCGTCCCAAAAGAATTGTGCATTCTGTTTCAACAACCGTGTAAAACCTTTAGTGACCTCGGCGTAGTTTGGGATGAATCGGCGTAAAAAGTTCGCTTTCCCTTGCAAACTTTGGAGTTGGCGCAAACTCGAAGGAGGAGGCAATTTGATGATAGCCTCGACTTTCGAGGGATCGACGCGAATGCCGGCTTTTGAAACAACAAATCCCAGCAATCGACCTGTTTCTATACAGAAAACACACTTGTGGGGATTCAACCGAATTCGATAATGCCTACACCTCATAAAGATTGCTCGTAGGTGGACAAGGTGATCAGCTCGATGTAAAGAATGAGCAGGCAAATCATCGAGATAGGGTTGCACAATGTGCTTGATGTCATGAAATGCATAAGACATCGCCCGTTGAAAAGTGGCCCCGGCATTCTTAAGCCCAAAAGGTAACTTGCAATAAGCAAATGTCCCCCATGGACAAATGAATGCCGTTTTTGGTTGGTCGGCAGGTAGAATATTGATTTGATTATAGCCCGAGAAACCATCCATGAAGGAAAACATTTCACTTCCGGCACAATCATCAATAATTTGATCGATATAAGGCGTAGGATAGTTGTCTTTTGGACAAGCTCGATTTATATCCCTATAGTCGATACAGATTCTTATTGTTCCTTGTTTCTTATTGACCGGAACAATATTCGATACCCAATCCGTTAACGGGATCGGATAAATGAAACCTGCTTTCAACAGCTTTTCGACTTCTGCTTTAATCGCAGCCGCTTTTCGAGGGTGAATTTGACGCAACCGTTGCCGGACGGGTTTAGCATCCGGGTAGGTCTTGATTTCATGAACAACAATGGCAGGATCAATTCCCGGCATTTCCTCGTAAGACCAGGCAAACACGTCGCGGAATTCTTGGAATAGGGCCTTGTAAGTTTGGATTTCTTCTTCAGTACATGCGGCACCTATATGAATGTTTTCCTCGATTCCGGGCTTCACTGAAATATCAATGGGAATAGTACGAGAAATATTCCCTAAATTCAACTCTGAATCAGAATGTTTCGTTGGATCCTGAGCGTCTTTGACATATTCAGCGGTAAAGATAGATGAAAAATCATTTTCAAATGCATCATCCTTAGGTAAAAACGAAGATCTGTGATGGAGATCCTCCCATGGTAGATCATCTACACTTAGGATTTCGCGAAGTTGTTCGTCAGATGACACGACTTCGGGAAACGTTATCCGTTCTAAGGGTGAGGTGAAAAGTGACTCTTCACTGACCACATTCATTTGGTCGACTTCGGTTGAATGAAAGTCAGTAAAAGACATGAGAGCTTCATAAGCAATTTCATATGGACTCAAAGGCATAGCATTACCGAGTGAGTCTATCTCAGAGTCAGATGGGACGAACCAAGGATCATCATAAATAATGTTTTCTGATGTAATCATATGAATGGTTGCAAACGAAGGATCTGCGCTGAGTGGAGGGAGAGGAAAAGTTCCCAGTAAACCGGAATCCTTAACTAAACCTACACCAACGTCCCTATAAGGGATTGTCGTCTTACCAACATGCTGGATACTCTCTGAAGAGGCTGGGTCGGATGAAAAGTATGTCAGCTGATCAATAGTCACGATCTTACCGTTATGTGGAAACTTAATTACTCTGAAGACCGATGAAACGACCGCTGTCATAGCATATGACCAACTTCGACCCAAAAGAAGGTTGTAGTCTAGAGGGGCATCAACCACTTCCACATCCAGACTAACGGTTTTACCTTCAACCCCTATAGGCAATTCTTGTAGAATACCAAACGGACGGAACCCACGGCCATCAAAGGCCTTAAGGATGGTGGGGGATTGGTTCAACGAAGGAGAACCAAGCGATCTCCAACATTGAATCGACATAATACACGTAGAAGCTCCCTCATCAATCACAGTCCGATGAATAGGCCTGTTTTTTACTATCACTGGAATTTGGAAAGCCATTTGATGGGGGAGACGTGGCGTACTATTTTCTAGATCAAAGATCATTAGGTTCGGGTCCTGAACATCGACAGCTCCGATAGCCGACAAAAGCAATTTCCGTTGTGCTGGGCATGATTGCAGCACTTCGAGTGCCGACATTGCTGAAGGTGAAACAGCTAAGTCCTCAACAATGTTGTAATTCTGGGCTGCTCTCGCATGTGGATTGAAAGCAGACCTTCGAAGTACACCCTTGGCGGGCGGCTTAATCACTAAGTCTGGGTTAGGTTTTTCGATCTGTAGTGGATCGGAACCAGGAGCTGAGGTTGATGGGTTAGAGTGAGAAGATTCTGCTTCCTTGCCATCAACAGGAGCCTTACTACCATAATCTTGCGATCGAGTCGCAATCCTCACATGAGACATCATCAAAATGGGTTCTTCACTGGCATTCGAAGAAGAACCTATCATCTTATTCTCCTGCTCTGGAAATGGATTTTTTAACACAGCAGGAGTGGGAGAACCTTTGACTATTTTTACAACCTCGGCCCGATGAGGGCAATCTCTCGTAAAATGATCCTCTTCACAAATAAGACAAGGATATCGAGGTTTGCGTTTTTCGTCATTGGTTTCCGACTTTTCAGTTTTCTCCTTTGGAGCCTTGTCTGCTTTAGCCTTCTTCTTTCCTTTCTTCTTTCCACCGTTTTTTGGTTTGGCCGTAGATGACTCTACAGCGTGAATGTCGGCGGTGAGTTCAGGAGAAGACTCTCCTGTCGGAGAATCAGGCAAAGTGATAATTGGAGTAGTTGAAGCCTTGGAAGACTTCTTCTTGCTCTTCGTAGTCACGATACCAATCATACCATCAGCGGCATGAGATCCCGAAGGAGCAGCAGCGATTTGATTCGACTTTGGAAGATCCGGAATCTTCTCGTGTAACGTACCCGACTGAGTGTAAACTAAGTCAAGGTATTGTGCCTGAGCAATGACTTGCTCCTCAGTAACTACTCCGGCCTTAGCGACATCTTCAGTAATCTTCGGTAATAATGATTTGACAAACCATTCAGCTAAGATTTGGTCCGGGATAAAAACTTTCACTAATCTCCTTCGACGTCTCCACTCATGAATGTGATCAGAAATATACGTGGACGTCGATTGTTTTAGTGAAGTTAATAACTCCGTGCCGTTATCGTATCTGACCGGCAACTGAAAGTGAGTTAAGAACGAGGTAGCTAACTGGCTAAAGTTGTAAAAAGAGGCCCGTGGTAACTCAATGTACCACTTGGCCGCGAGACCAATGAGTGTACGCTGGAAAAGACGTAAGCGGATGGAATCATCTGAGATAGAATTCGAAGCACACCAGAGGTGGTAAGTCATCACATGATTGGACGGATCCTCTCCAGACTTACCTTCGAACTTGGGTATATCGCTGGGCAACTTATTTGGCATTGGCGGCCAGAACTGAAGATATTGAATTGGATCGTTCGTTAGGCGCGTCAAGTCGGGTAAATCCAAAGTTGCAATAAACGGTAACTGCCGGTTAGGATCTCTAAAACTCTGGGTCACAATACCAGCCCCAGGAGGAGGATATCCAGGATAACTAGGAACAGGAGTCGCATTTGGGATATTATATCCTCCTGGAAAACCAGGATTAACCGGACCGTACTGGGGTTGTTGAGGTTGTTGATAAGTGTACCCAGGATACGGTTGATACTGGTAAACCGGTTGTTGGACAGCTTGCCCAGGTTGGTACTGTCCCTGGTACGGAGGTTGAACAAATTGAGGTTGAGTAGTGACAACCGTACTTATACCAGGCTGACCTACAGGCATCTGGACCGTGGTTTGAATCGTAGATCCAGACAACGGTAAAGATGTCTGAGGTGTGGTAACAGGGACAGTAGAAACTGGAGCCGTCGATACTCCAGAAGTAAGTATGGTAGATGTAGCGGTAGTTGCAGCAGCCGTTTGAGATGGAGTACTAGGTGCAATTGACGGCTGAGTAACTACCGAAGCTACAAAAGTTTGAACATGTGGCTGGACAGGTTGCGGTTGCTGGGTTGGACCAGAAACTACGGGTTGTCCAGCTTGAGGAACCATCTGTACACTTGGCTGCAACACCTGTTGACCCTGTGATGGATCCCACACTAACATTCCAGGGTACTGACCCGTAACAGGTTGAGGATACTGAGATCCATAACCAGATTGAGGGTAGGATTGATAATTGTAAGGTGCAGTTCCCATACTTGGAACATATGACTGACCTTGAGGCGGTTGATAACCTTGACTTGAGTATTGACCTTGAGGTTGATAACCTTGAGGTAAATACTGATACTGGGGTTGACCTTGACCTTGAGGTTGGTACCCTTGAGGTTGATAACCTTGGGGTTGATACCCTTGAGGTTGCCATCCTTGGGGTTGCCATCCTTGAGGTTGATATTGATACTGAGGTTGACCTTGGGGTACATATTGAGGCTGAGGTTGACCTTGAGGCAAGTATTGCACCATAGGTACATACTGACTTTGAGGTTGCCCCCCAGACACGATTTGTGTACCTTGAGGTTGCCCCCCAGGCGTTAACTGCGGTTGCCCCCCAGGCGGTAATTGGCCACCTTGAGGTTGGGAAACGGGAACTGAACCTGACATCATGTAAATGTCTCCTACACCCAATGGTATATTACCACTGTTTCCAGCAAATAACCCATGATCAACGGGTTGAGGAGATGCCCCCGCAAAGGTACCAGAAAGTGACTGATACCCAGTGGGAACAGAAGGACCGCCGTGTAAAAAAGATTCAGGACTTTGTGTAAACATGGACGACTGACCAGACATATTTACAGGAGTATGAATACCTCCAGGTGGAAAAGGAGTACGAGGTGTAGAAAAACCGACTGAGTTGTCTAAAAAATTGGTTAACGCAAGGTACCAAGAAGTACTTCTAGGAGGACTGTAAAAGATGGATTCACGCTCCCTTAGATCAATAGTAAGTTGACCTTCAAGGTGAGAGACACCTATATCTTCTTCTGGAGCAAGTTCTTCTATAGCAATCAAACCAGAAGGTAGATTTTCGGTGATAATTCTTTCTATTCTCGGTGAATCAGGGACACTAGAAGTTGGAGTAACAGGTTCGGAAATTTCAGGTTCTTCGCCTGTTTCACTGGCAGATGAAAAACTACCAGCAAGCTCGGAAACTGTAACAGTTTCGGGATTGTAACCTGTTTCTAAACTTTGGTAATCTGGATGGACTACCAAGGAAGATTCTCCTTCTTCAGGTGAACCTACTCTACTATCACTAGGAGGAGTTACAAGGACCTTTAACCCTTCGTACTGACCCGGAATGTCTTCAGGAGATTCACCCCGCGATTTACGGAGTTTTCTTAACAAATCTATTCCGGTAACAATCTCAGGAGACTTGCCCCGAAGTCGACGGGACTGTCTCGGTAATTCCGCCACAATTAAAGATTTTTAACTACAACACACGAAAACAAAGTAAAAATTTCAAATCAAACCACCTAAAGTCTTCTAAAGAAGCAAACAAATTTGAAGCACACGCCTAAAGAATCTAGAGCGTCAAACCAAACACAAACAGTAGTCTTCCGGACCAAAAGCGCTAGTTGGTGATTAGGCCCAACCTCGCAGGATTCAGTACAGAAATGGCGGATGGAACAGTTACCCCGGCAACCTGCTTAATGAATAGACCGGCACAAGTTCCTCCACTTTAACCGTCTCGAAGTGAAGTGAACCCCCCGGAAAATCCAAGTGAGTATAACCGACGTCTGCTCCAGGTACAGTGGGACCTTCCCTCCACCGTCACCTCGGTAGAACCCTAAAGATTATGGTCACTAAAGTTACCAATCACAACAATTACACCTGGGGGAACAGTCTAAACTCCGACAGCACGCAAGGGCAGAGTAACAAGCTCAATCCCCTTACCGGCTCCTTGACAATAATCCAAGGTTTACCGATAAGTGACCCCTGGCTCCTCGACAATGGTTAATCCGAGGTTTACCGTTTGTAATACGTACTGTCTGGCGTCGTTCCCAACGAGGGGGGAATGATCCCCTCACTGGTTCGGACACGAGCTCGTGCTTCTCCTTTAAGAGGAGCTTTCCCAGAGTGCAACTGAAACAATTGGATTTAATCTACTCAAGATAAACTATCTGTTTGGTTTTGTAGTCTTGGAGAGTTAAGTACTCACCTACTCCAAGACCCTAGCCTAAGCTATGTTGGTGTTTCAGAGCCCTAGAAAAATAAAAATTACTAGATTGATTTTAATTTAAGCGTTACTTTTAAGGTTGTTTCTTAAGTCAAAAGGTGATGGAAGTGAAACCAGTGGTGTGTTGACTCGACTCGAAACCACTACAAAATGCACCTAGGATGATTTACCCACTACTTTACTTTTTCGATGAATTGCTTAACTAAAAAGTTGAGAGAATGCAATCTTTATAAAAGCAACTTCTTAATTGAAGACAATCAAAGAAACAATTCGTTTGTCTTTTCCAAGCATAAAAACATGACCGCTCTTTACATGCACGAAAAAAACTCTTTTCCTCTTTAAAAAACAAAAAGCTACTTGAAACAAGACTTTTAAAGAAGATGTTTTTGTATTTTTCTTTTATTAAAGCAAATAAATCTAATATAACCAAAAATCAATCTTAACAACTATTAAAATCTACGAAAATTCACTCATAAGCAAACTAAAAGGTAAATTTACTCTAAGCAATCTTAACGAGGCCAAAACCAACAATGATTATTCTAAGGTGTTTTACTTGATCACAATCAAATCAAGGACTAGCTTATTGCAGAACCAAAAACTAGTCAAAACAAAACTCTAATCTTTTTGTTCTTTTGTAAAATGGAAATCAACACTTTATAAACAAGTAATTCGAAATTTGACCCAAAACAACTTAAATGGCAAGCTGCTCACACAAGGAGACTTTACGACAGGCCCGACTTCTAAGAAGGCTGACTAACCAGAGAGATCTAAGGCTGGACAACTTTCTACCGTCAAAGTCACTACAGGACCTATTGAAAAATCAAACCCTAGGCCTAAACTTCGTTGAAATCCACTAAAACTCTCAAAGCTCACAAAACAAGTTCAGGTGAAAATTTTTGACAGGGTACTAAAGGATCTGGGCAGAAAACACTAAGAAAAATCAAAATCTAAAAGCAATTAAAGCAAAAAATGGAATTTTCCTAAATTTTACAGGAAGACGCAGGCAACCCGTTATAACAGGTGCGGGCCCGCTCTGTGCAAACGGCAACAGCGCGTCCAAAGACGCACTGTGCAGTACTCAGAGGGTGCGTCCTTCTGGAAAAGTTAAGAAAAACCAAATCTAACTAAATCTAAAGCTAAGCCACCCAAATACTAATTCTCACAGTCAAAAACCAGAATATAAAAATGATTTTCTCAGAGCAAAGTTCACACAAAGGAAAAGACTTTCTCATTAATGGATTCCCCAGCGGAGTCGCCAATTTGTCGTGGCGGAAAAAGTCGTTTGTGCAGACACAACTGACCTCCCTAGGAGTCTAAACTCTCTAGCGACAAACAAGACAAAATGGAGTGATCTTTCTCTAAATATACCTTTTAAAACATGAAAACTACAAGTGTTTAGGCTTACCTTATTCCAAAACGCTGTTGTTGTAGTCTGTCCTTGCCGATCCGGATGAGCTCCTCCTTCAAGTCAATTCCTGCAACCACAAACAATCAAACAATTACCAAGCACTTGCATTTCATATAATAAAACATATATTCAACATGCAGACCAAGGAACACATGAAATAACTCATTAACACAAGCTATTGAGAAAAATAAACCAGTTTGTATTAATAACGAAACAAAGAAACTCTTACAACCTGGCCTTGGTGTTGTGCAAGTTCCTCCCAGGGTCCATCAAGGGTTTTCCTCTACTTTGACAAAGCTCACCCACTTCCAAGTAGAATCAAGCAAAGACAATCTCTCCTCACAAGGTTCTAAATGGGAGTCCTAATTCCTGCAGCATTTACCCAAAGAAAATGTATAGCTCCAACCTCCCCTCCCTCTGGCTCAATGTCTTTATTTATAGTGTTGTAAAGAGGTTATTCAGGTCCACCATCAATGGGATAATCCCCCTCTTTGGGTGGGATAGCTCCCTTATTGATGGGATAAGTTCCTCCTTAATAGGGATACATGAACCAACTGGAGGCGCATCCATTTCATCAAACCGACCTCTAGAAAGTTCTAGAAGTAACCACAAGTAACTTTTTTAAGATGAAACTCGCGCATTTTGCCTTTTACAGAAGGACGCACCTGTCCCTTAACATACAGAGCGTCCAAGGACGCAACTTTTGTGAACATTGTGAGCGTCCCCGCAGGTAAGGCTAGAGAGAACCTGCGACCCCAGAGATAAACACATTTTTTACAAGACTTTCTCTCTTCTTTGAGTTTGAGATGGATAGCAAAGGCATAAGACTTGCCTAAGAGGGTAGCATGACTGTTGATTTGAGCCATACTAACTGTAAGTAGTCATGGTGACATTTTTTAGTGTAACAACAGTCCTCCCCAAAAATTGCGCACTGCTCCTATAGGAACACAGTTTCTACAGGAACGCAGTCTCTACAGGAACGCAGTCTCCTACAGGGAAGCGGGTGCCTCACGAAAAAAGGTGGCCAATTAAAGAGGTAACCCTAACTCTTCATGTAACTGGTTAGTAAGAGTGGCAAGATCATCGTCCACAGTCTGGTCATAAAGATATCGGTGAAATTGTTGTTCGTTGTGCCTATACTGTCGTTCTACAGGATGTCAGTATAAGTAGATTGTGTTGAATTTTGTGGATTATGTGCATGCTCTGTCTCAATAGACCAAATCTCTTTCACATTTGCCACCTTTAGTTAAAACAACCGTGTTCATCATGCCGGGTGGGTTTATAAGACGGGAACCCACTGATTCAACCAAATTAAGGGAAAACCAGGTGGTGGTAGAGCTCTTCACACGAGCACAATGGATGTCTTTTTGTGATAAGCTGTAGGGTTACGATGATGAAGTGGCCGAAGAATTCTTGTAGGCTCTGAAGCCGAAATCCCAGACACTGGCCACAGTGAACTTCAGAGGCCTAAGCCTCAAGCTCACCCCGCAACATATCAGTCGGATCACAGAACTTCCTATGGGTTTGCTGTGGGATAAGGAAGAAAGAAAGATGAGCCAGCAGGCAAAGAAAGAATTCTTCCCACCTGAGGAAGAATTCTCAGAGGACAAAAATGGGGTGCGAAGAACGAGCTTGTTGCCACCATGGAATGAAGTCAGTTTGCAAATCATGAAATATATCACTTGTGAAGGCCATTTTAGCATCGTGTATGCATATCACTTTCGGCTGCTCACTGAATTGAGGCACCGAATTGATCTTCCTGTAGAACAAAAACTGAGCATCCCTTATTTCCTATTGCAGTCTCTAATGGAGTGTGCCACAAAGCTAAAAGAGGGCATACCAAATCAGATAGCCCACCATGGGTTGATCAAGCTTCTTGTGGAGGATGCGCTGCATTCATATAAGGTTCCCCTCTCATGGGAATCCTTCCAGAATTTGACAAAAGATGGGGACATTAAAATGTTGATCGAAGAAACGGGTTCCTCCAGCGGTGAGGAACAAGAAGCAGTGGCCGAGGGACAGAGAGAAGGAGGCCAGAAGACCCCGACCACAGTACAGAAGGAAGAACAAAGGAAGAAACATGAGGAAAAGGAGGACAAAGAAAAAGGTGGCACACCTATCTTGTCAGCAAGAGAAAAGAGGATGAAGATTAGAATGGACAAAGCTGAGGTGGTCCACGTCAGCCCAAGTACCTCAACAGCACCTGCAACCAAAGCAAAAAGAAAAACTCAGGCAGGAAAGCAAGCAAAGGTGGAGACACCTGTGTCTACAGGAAAGCAGAAACAGGCTTCTACAGGAAGCCCGAAAACAAAGACAAAGGCTTCTACAGGAAGCCCGAAAATCATTGAGAAACAGGCTTCTACAGGAAGCCCAAAAACAGAGATAAAGGCTTCTACAGGAAGCCCGAAATTGCAGAAACAGGCTTCTACAGGAAGCCCCGAAAAGGCGAAACCCAAAGAGAAGAAGGTGGATATTCTGGCACGGGAGGCAGCAGCTGTATTAGCTGGCCTCAGCACGCCACCTAAGCCAAAAGGAAAGAGGAAGAGGGAGACCCCTCTATACTTTAAAGCTCGAAGAAGTGTTAGGATAAAGACGGGCAAGCCACAGCCTCAATCCAGCAGCCCGATCATCATCGAAGATACACCTGCTTCTCCCAAGGAAAAGTCACCCTCCAGGATCACAGTCACCTACGAGAAGGGGAGTCCAAAGAAAAATACGTGGCAAGAAAGGTTAGACCTGTTGACCGAAAAAACTCGGCTACAGGAAGCTGAAAATGTTCTACTGGATACTCTGGCCCGGCTACAGGAAACGGAAAAGAGGGAAGGAGAAGGACTCTCATCACCACCAAGGGAGGGTGAGGTAGAACCACCTGAAGAGATATAAAGGGAACATATACCAGAACCTAGCCCTTCGCCTAATCTGAATTCATACTACGCCTTTTTAGAGGCGGGAAAATCATACCACAGAAATTTACTGTGCCTCTATTTTTTGCACTAGAGGAAGAAAGAGTCCATTCCCACACATGGATGCAGATCGCCAAATAAAAGGGTGTGGCGGACATAGGCCCTTTACAAGAGCAACTCAAGGAGGTCAGGAGTGAATTCACCATGGCTAAACATGTGGCTAATTGCCAACGTGTGCTTCTACAGGAAGAAAATCAGAAGCTGAGATTGCAGCTACAAGAACTAAGGGCAGGGGCAGGAACATCCTCCAAGGACATCACAAATGAACAACCAAGCAAAAAGGAGCTGACCACCAATCTAGAAGAGCCAATGACACTTCTACAGGAAGCAGAGCAGCAAACAAAAATTGAAGTGCAAGCCCTAAAAGAACAGCTGCAACAAAAGGAAGCACAATTGGCCTGCATGGCCAGTTGGGCCATGGAGGCAATTCAGTGCAGACCACCTGCAAAATCCTATGGATTGTTCTTAAAAGATCAATGGCTGCAGTTCCAAATAAACACCTTGGCACAAAGAGGTATTTCACATATCCAAAACCCACAACAATTTTCTGAATTGTGCAGTACTAGTTCGTCAGAAGACAAAGCCAAATTAGCAGAGTTTTACCTCCACAATTTGGCTTTGCCTAATGAAGTCTCCTGGGATCCCAATATTGCCTTGGGTGATATGCAATTGATGACGTTCGCCTCATGGTTAAACCATGAGGATCAAAGAGCAGCTGAAGCAAAATCGGTCATGAACCGAGAAATGAGCGAGCCACTGTTCATTCGACCAGAACTAGAGGATCCAGTGGCACTCATCTCAGCCCACCAACAGTTGGCTACGGATCCCACAGCTTCCTTGAGATTTATGGACCAACAGGCCCAAGCTATAGCTCACTTTGAAGACATGGAAAGGTTGTTGGGAGAAAATTCTGCCCAAGCATGTGCACGCAGATGGAATACCCTGGCACACAGCTTGAAAATCAGAGAGTACCATACCCCCATTCGGATGAGGGAAGCTTTGGCAAGGGTTGACCTTTACAAGAAATCCATGCAAAGCCTCCAGGCCAGCTGGATTGGCCTTAAACTCAGCCCACCACTACTGCTAGGATTGACTGAAGGCAATACAGAGGAAGATGACAGTCAACAATGGGAAGAGGTGAACAGGAAAGCAGGGTTTCATATCCACAGAGAAGACACTACCACAGAGCCTTGGGATGCAAGGGAAGCAGTGAAAGCAATGAAGGATGAAGATTTGGACTAAGTTGCTCAAGGATGAGCAAATAGTTTAGCTGGGGGGTGATGATGAGCCCCAATTTTTGGTACAATTTGGGCTCATTTGGCCTACTTGCTCTGCTCAAACCATTCATTTTTTATTGATTATGCATTCATTTCTTGGTTTATTCGTGTTGTTTGTAGGAAGAAGGGTAGGCATTCTATCTACCTGACTAATACATGATGATTTTAGGTTTTTGGCATTAAAAGGGAGCAAAGACCACGAGAAAGGAGACAAGGAGACAGTAAGGTGGCACTGCTGGTTTTTAGGAGAGGATGTCCACAGTCTTGGGGACCTTCCTCGTGATTCCCACCATAGCTCCGAGCTCCAACCAATCTCCCCACCGAGCTTAGAGGCAGCCAACTGTTCTACAGGAACAGCAGTTACAACTGCTCTACAGGATCAGCAGTTTAACCTTTAGTTGGACAGCCGAGCTCCACAAATCAAGGAAACCTGTTGGACTATCATTTTGCATAAATACTGAGGCCGTAGCCTTTGAGAGAAGCTTTTTGAACTTTTGCATTACTCTTGTAATTTGGAAGTACGAGCGACAGCTCGGTGTTGGTTCTTTTTGTAAGCCAGTTTTGGCATGACATCAGATTTTTGGTTATGAATAAAGGCAGGCAGATTTTGATCTCATTCTGAGTTTCTAAGGGAGCTATAGCTCTCAGGTTAGGGCCCAACCTGAGAGCAATAGATCTCCTCGGTGTTGTAATGTTATTTGCCTTTCGTTCCAGCACTTCGTTTCTTTACTTTGACATGCAATTCGAATTTACAGTCTGCTGATTTAGTTTTTATGAGATTGAATAGGATTAGTTTATGGTGAATTTGCTTCCAGTTGCTTAGGTTAGAAGAGGATAGTTATAATTCATTGGAGCTCCAGAAAAAGGTTGTTAGAGATCACGGCCATCTCTGTTTAGGGATTGGGGTGCAGTTCATATCAACCACCAAAAAGAAACGCAGATCTTCTCACGTTCATGCAAGCTGCAACAGTTACTTTCGTCGTAGATCCATCCATGCACTTATGTCTTGATCATTACTTCTCCATTCCACTTCCATGCACGAGTTTCTTTCACAAATTGCACTGCTGTTCATTGGTTCAAAATAGCATAGTTAACATAGGTTAAAGAGTTCTTGTTTTTGGTGACATTCATAGACAATTTGTTTCATCTACACTGCTCCACACCATCCCATTACCTTCCTCGTCTTTTCAACCACACCTGAAGCCACTCAACCGACCTCTGCTCAGCTCGTTTACCTTCCAGCTCTCCCATTACTCACATAGCTCCATTTACTTAACCTTTCGTTGATCCCATCCTTCCAGCCATCATCCCACTACATGCACTCTTCCTCCATCTGACTTCTCTGCTCCTGAGCCATCATCAGTTCCATCTCCATCTCACCTATCCTCCCACACCACTCCAACACTTCACCATCTCCCAAAACTCCCACGGCCGAACATCCTGTAGAATTGCACAGACTTCCTGTAGAATCCCTGAGTTTCCTGTAGGATCCCCTGCAGACTTCCTGTAGAAGCCTGCAAACTCGGTTGCTGAGCATCCGAACGTGGTAGACTTCTGTAGACTGATGCTAGAGACCCTCTGGGACCTCCCCTAGCGATCCTGACCTTGCCCATGCTTTCCTTCCATTCAAACCGCTCCTGCACAACCAAACCCTAATCAAAAGCATCATCACAATAAATCCAACCACTTAATGAAAAAAATACAAAAACATGTCTTTTCAGATGCAAGTAGCTTAGATGCATGTATTTCAGCTCACTACAAGTAATGGCATTATTGGTAGTAGTTTCATTCACAGTTTTGCATTGTAAGGGCCTAGCTAGTCAAATTAGGGTTTACTAGGGTTTTCATGCGTTGTTGGCTTTCAATTTCTTTCTGCAAATAGACTAGTCTCCTTTGAGTTAGCTTTCATCCATCATTCATAAAGTTTCTTCTGTGAGCATATAGAAGTTGGCTTGAGCCCTAGCGGACTTGTGCCAGCTGACCAAGTGACAGCTGCGACAAGAGCTAGTACTTGTGCATACAACACCGTCGCTTCCAAGTTTGTACGAACTACCGGGTTGATAAAATTAGAGATAGGAAGCTCCAGGAGTTGTAGCATTATTGCTACAATACTGGAGTCCACCAGTTCCCCCATCTTATATGCTTAACTCCCCACGATATTAATATCCAACCCCACTTCATACTCTTCCACACACATAAAAATCCCCATCCATCACTCGATCATTGATCACATCCAACGGTCCACATGCATTATCGCATCCTCCCTATGTCCGACGTTTAAAGCTAATGAGGGTTGCGAAATGGGTGGTTTCATCCACCCCCTCCCCTGCCACATGGCGCCACTAGATATTATCACATCCCCCAGTCCCAAATCACCATACCACTTTCTGCCATGCGATAAACCACCACGCCATGTGATAAACCACCTAGTCTCGAAAATATAAAACCCCCTCTTTTCCACTATTTTCCTATTCTCTTTTGATTTGTGAAGCAGACCAAAAGCCATAGCCAACTGGAAATAAAGCCCCTGCTACCACCTGAACCCTTCTGCAACCAAAATTCACGATTTCCAGGTAATTCTAATACCTGCCTCCATCAATTAAATACCAAATTGATAAAAGAATTAAAATTAATGGCTTCCCAGAACGTTCTAAATGTAAACCCTCTTCAACCTCCAATAACAGATGTCGAACACCTTCCCTTGGCCAATAATGACTTCAAAACCATTGAGACTGTGACAGATTCCAACCTTTTGGAACTCCACTACTAGAGCCATGACAAAGTCATGGACCAGACAGATGATATTCATCTCTGGGATTCTAACCTACCCAAATATGCCTTTCCATAGACCTACCAATTCCCTAAACTCATCAGACTGTGCCAAATCAACTATTTGCCAAATGAAAGAGCCATAGTCACCCCTGCCCAAGAAATATTATTTACTGTCACTGCTCAATCCATTAATCAAATGCTACAGATTCAACCAAAACCAGGGGGAGTGCCTCTTTCCATTGAAACCCTTACTGAGCTTTACCTAAAGCTAGACTTTCCTAAAAGGTCTCAAATATTTCAAACCTTCCTCCCTGAATCAGCTCAAATTCCTAATAAAACCCACATTACTTTGCTGCCATGTTCCGAGAAGAAACCAGGAAAATTGTAACCATGTTATCTTGTATTCTAAGATATTTTATTGATGAGCATATAGATGAATCCATCCTGAGTTTCCTCTCTATCTTTTGCCCAGGCCAGCCTCCAACTACAACTTTCAACTTTCCCCATTTCCTAGCAAATGCAATCCATGATCAGTTAGTCAAGCTGCCAAAAGAAAGAGTGTTCAAATACTCCTCAGTTTTGTTCCATATGTTTTTGTATTTCCAATCAGAAAGATTTGCAGTGAGCCTCCAAAAACTGGACACGTAGGTAATCCCCAATCTGTTGTCTTTTGGACATCCTTGATTAGAAAGGATTCCACAGACTATAGCTATAAGGACTTCATTGATTCATTTTTTTATCCAGTTGTTAACATGCTAAGTAGTGGTATTCAGCGTAGAATTAGTGAAGAGATAAAGAAGGTATTACAATTGTCAGTTCAAGGTAATTTAAACAGGAGACTAGTATTTATACCAGAATCATATAGAGATCAGAGTGTATGGAAGCGAACTAGTTCCATACAAGCTTCCCAAATACCTTCCAGTGAGGATGTTTTCTTTGGAGTACATTAGATAAATCTTGAATTCTGATGAGATCCATTTCCTTTCATCTAAAAAGAAGTCCAAGTTCAAGATTAAAAACCAAATATGGCCTTTTATATGCAACAATAGAAATGATGGAAAGGAAGTATATAAATGTTTACAAGAGTTCAAGTTCAGCAACAGTTTCAAATGGCATTATGAACCTTTGGGAGTCATAAGTAAATTAAGAGTCAAATTCAAATTGACCCCCTACATTCATGAGTCAAAACCATAAATTGAAAAGTATTCCAACTAGAAAGAGTGGTTAGAAAACACTCTACAAGAGCTGGATAAGTAGGTTGATACTAGTTCCATCTTACATACTCCAGACCCACAGGACAAAAATTCAAAAAGGGCTAGAGAAGAAGGATCCTACTCAGCAGAAACTACTTCTGATACTAAATTCAAGCTTGTGAGCAAAAACAAAACCAAGCTAAATCCAGTAATAGAGCATGAAAAGACAATTGAAACAGAAAAAGAGATCATCATCAGGGGTGATGCACCCTCAACACATGTAGAAGAAACACCTTTTCCCTCATCTTCCAGTGCACAGATCATTCAAAATCAAAATAATGCAGAATTTTCATCATCTAGAAAACCAATTGAGAAAGAGAAAGATATCATGGAGAAGTGCAAAGAGATTAAAATAAAAATTGAAGCATTAAAAGCTGTTATATGTACACAATATTAGAAAGAAACTCCCAGTGATCAGAGTAGATTGCTTTTAGCTTTTGACCTGAAAACAAGGAAAACACAGATGACTTTCCTATAGCTAGAGGTAAAGGCCCCAAGAACTTCAGAATATTAGAAGAAAACAACCTTTGAAATTCATGCCAAGGATGTGCATCCCATTGACCAAATTGAATTTCATAAACAAGCAGGAGAAATGTTATATTCAACCGTGACACATAAAGCTCTAAGTGTCTAGAAATTAAAGAACTCTCTTGAAAATGTACAGTCATAATTAAAGCTGGAAAGGGCCTCATCACAAGCAAAGGACAACAAGATTAAGTCACTGGAATATTTGGTAATTGAAATTGGCTATAATCCAACTGACATCAAGGCAGCATAAGAAGTCATTAAAAAGAAAAATGCAGACATAGTTGCACTCAGGAAACAGCTAAAGCTACCAGCCATTAATCATCCACAAACCAAGGAGGTTTTGGAGACACTTAATCAAAAGGATGAGATGATGAACTTAATCATCCATTTGACAACTCAACTAAGGGAAATGGAGACAGAAATGGATAAACTTGTACATGAAAAACAGGCTAGCAGAGAAGAAGTTCCCATTAGCGTTATTCCCATAGGAGCTCTAGCAACAACAACATCAACATCAATTCTAGAAGCTACAGTAGGTCCAGCAGCAATAGCATCAGCAAAACCAACAGCCCATCCTACTGATGAGGATAGAAAATTGATTAAATCAATGGAAGATATGTCCATTCAAACAACACAGATTAATAAGCTCAAGGAACAAGTAAAGAGCTTAGAAGATGAGAAGAAATTAGAAAAAGTAATGCATCAAGATGAGAAACAAAAAGCCAGTAGATTGAATGACAGGATCCACTGGCTAGAAAAAGAATTGTCACTAGAGGAGCCTTTGGCCCAAGCAAAGAAACATTTGTGGGCCAATATCATTAACTCAGTTAATGATATTTGGCCTTCTATACAGGTAATATTTGAATAGAATGACTTGGTGAAGGAAGCCAGTGAGGCAATTCAAAGGGTAAAAGCAGATCTTGGAAAAGAAACCAGAGGAAGCCTCTAAAATAATCAAATTTCTAAATTCTAAAAACAAGTATGAATTAGAGGATCTCGGGATAATTGATAGAACATAAAATATTCTAGAAGTGAGGAAATTTGTTTCCAAAAAAAATATGATGATACAGCTTGAGGAGAAATGTCAAAACATGAAACTTACAGTGAACAGGTTTTTTGACAAGTTTGATGTATTGAGATAGAAGGGTCTGCCTAATCCTTTAGTGATCAATGATAAATTGATGAAACATGAAGACTATGATAAAAAGATGAGAGAAGTAGCCAAAGGGACTTACAACAGTTCATCCATGAAAGTTGTGCCCACTAGAAAAGTTCTCCTCCAGACTTTAGAAAACTTCTTTTACCTCCAGCATGAGGTAAATCATCTTTTTGTGAATAAACCTACATTTTCAAAATATACAGAAGAAGATGAGATTTACCGGAGGATGATGAAAATCAAACTTTCAGATGAAGAAACATGGGAAAAATGGTGTGGCCTAATATAAAGGGTGAAAGAAAATCAGGTGAAAGACAAGAAGGTGAATGGAATAGACAGCGTGAAAGACAAGTAGATAAAACAGGCAGTCTAGTAACAAAAAGCAAATAAAAAGGGACAGATCTCAGTCAGTTAAACAGGTGTCACTATCTTTTTTCATAAAGATATTTATTTTCCTTAAATAAATCCTAGTCAGTTGACAGGATATTTTGTAAAGTTTTTATAAATACTTCATCATTTGAAGTATCAGGTGGATTTCTAAATATTTATGTAGCTGCCTAATCTATTACCTCAGGGTTATTGTACCAACTTCTAGCTGACAGACAAAACAAGTTATAAAGAGACTTCTTTACAGGATTCATGTGTTGAGCTATCTCAGTGAACTATAAATTTCAATTGTTCATGTTTTCTCTCTGAGTATTCCATAAACTTTCATGTGTTCTAAATTTGAATGTTATAACAAGAGTTTTACTGCAGAATTTGCTTAAACATTACACTCAGCTCTTAACTGTTATACATTTCTATGTTTTCTTCTGATATATGGTTTAGAGAATTCTTAATTTCCCTTTGATCCTGATTGATTTTCTTCATCCTTCTTTAGTATCTAGTTTGAGGAATTCTTAATTTCTCCTTGATCCCGTTTAAAAAATCATTTCACCATTTGGCCCTGAGATTTGATATAGCTCACCTATCTTGCCTTGCAATACTTTCTTTATAGTTTTTTGATTGTTCTGTTTTCAAAGTCTTATTGACTCCATAGCCCAATGGAAACGAAAAAGCACCTATTCATCTAGATCATGAATTCCACCAACCAATCAAAACCAATTCAATTAAGTAGACATAACTAGCCTAAAATACATAAAATAAACAAAGTTAAATCATATAGAGAGAGCCCCCTTTGAGTATAGGAAGGCTCGATCCTAAGCTCCAAAGTAGGTTTGTAGTTACCTCTGATATTTGTTTTTAACGCATTGAACAACCCCTAGAAATTTCGGACTGATAACAGTAGGTAGAGGTAAAATATTAATTCCAACATCGTCACTCACCCCACAACGACCTCATAGTGCCACACCACTCACTCAAACTCATATTCCATCATTTGCAGGCAAACATAAACTTCCTGGGGTAATCAAGTCCAAAATCCAACCTAGACATTCACCTACCTCATACACTGAAGCAGTAATAGAAGAAGAAGATTCTACATCCCCAACAAAAGGAGTAGTTTTTCTATATTCAATTGGAGAGAAACTTCTAAGACAAGAACTAGAAATCCCTAGTGAAGAAGAGGAGGAAGAAACTTATTTTAACTTACCATTGATAGAAGAACCAAAATTGGAAGAGCTAGAAGAGGAATTAGAAAACTCAATTTTGGAACCCTATATTAGTTCTGAAGAATCTACAATGGTTGGAGAAGGGGAAGGAGAAGTACATAATATTAATGGTGAACAACCTAGGATTGGAGGAGGAAGAGGAGGAAATAGAGGGGGAAGAGGTGCAAGAGGTGGAGGAAGGGGGAGAGGAGCAAGTAAAGGAGATCCAGAACCCTTTGGATTTCCTATCCTCGATGAAGATACAATAGCTACAATGAAAAACATCTCACCCTCCATCCTTCCAAATTTTCATGGATTAAGAAGTGAGGATCCTGAAACATTTCTCTTTGAGTTTGAAGTTTTGTGTAGATCTTATGATTACTTTCTTGACACTCAAAAGTTGAAATTTTATCTAGCAACTCTTAGGGATGTAGCATTAAAATGGTTCATGGGCTTAGGAGTACATTCTATAAGAACATGGGAAGAAATGAAAACTATATTCTTAGATAAATATAAGGATCACTGTATGCCCCATCATATTAAGGATGAAGTCTTTAAAATGATGCAAAAAGAAGATGAAAATGTTGAATATTTCATTGAAAGATTTGTTGATCATGTTAAAAGGGGTAAATGCATGAATTAGATGAAGAAACTTTGAAAGCTCTCTTATTAAAATCCATCAGAGATGAGTGGATTGATCTTCTCAATTTGATGGGTAAGGGAGATATTTATTAGTTATCATTTGGAGAAATTTGTGAGTTATGCATACACATTTCAAGAAGAAAGACAATAACTGGGAAAAATCCAAGAGATCGTCTCATGTCTAGGATTAATAAATTTGCAGCTGGAACAGTAAGTAGGGTTGAATTAGGTAATGTGCTTGACAACTTTAAAACAGACATTTTGGGAAGTCTTCGTGAAAAAATAGATACCCTTAAAGTGAAAAATAAGAAAAATGCTAAAAATGTTCCATTATCAAATTTTTGTCCCAAATGTAGAGAAAAAAAATGCTTTGAGAGAATGTCCTATTGATTTGAAAAGTGTAGAAACCTATGTTATATGTGCATAAAATCATGATATAAAAGCATGTCCTTCGATACCAAGTCTTAAAGTTGTTTATCAATAAGAAGTAATACCAAATCAAGTAGAGCCTCTTTGTTTTATTGCTAAAAGACAATTGAAAAATTCACAACCAGATATGAATCAAGGTTTTAACACTCAAGCATTTGCACAACCATCACAAAACAATTTAACTGCACCCATGCCTTGGCAATCTTGGAATCAACCTTGGGCACAAGGATGCTAAAATCCTTATGGACAATATCCTCAATATCAACAACCTTACCCTATTTTTCCACCACAATATTTTCCTCAACATGTTCAACTAACCCAACCTCAGAATCCAAATCCACAACTTTCATTACCATTCCCTCAAAGAACAAATCAATTTCCTACTCAACCACTTCCAAAGCCAAATAATAATAAAAATTCACAACCTGTTTACAATATGGAAGGAAAAAATTTCCAAACCTACATGATAGCTCCATTAGATATAAACAATGTCCAACTTAGATCTGGTAGAGTACTAGAAAAGAAGTCTCTGTCAATTGTTATTTAGGAATCTGAAAAGGAGAATCTCTCTGAAAAAGAGAAGTATCTTAATCAAGAAGAAAAATCTCAAAAACAAACCACCTCTGTAAATTCTGATGATATTCCAATGAATTCAAATCCCATCGTAGAACAACCTTCAATATCTGTCCAAACACCACCTTTTCCTGAGAGATTAAAAATTGATAAATGGGTAGGAAAAAAAAATTATTGCCTAATTACGATATGATAGATGAACTGAAGAATGTTTGTATAGAAATTCCTTTGTTACAAGCTATCAAATAAAGACCAATATTTGCAAATAAAATCCAGGAGTTGAGTATTAAAAGTCCAGGAAGAAAGAGAAAAGAAATCAAAAGAATTCAATTAGTTGGAAAATTTGTAGATATCATGATGGGAAAAACAAAAATTCAGAAATATCTTGATCCAGGAAGTCCCATTGTGAAAACACATATCAATGGTATTGAAATTCCAAACACATTGATTGATTTAGGAGCAGCTATAAACATCATGAGTAAACAAACTATGAATCAATTGAAACTTCCTAATCTTCAATATACACCTACATTGTTGCAATTAGCAGACAGATATGTTATTAAACCTGATGGTGTATTGGAAGACATATTTGTATCCTTATAGTCTTGGGAGTATCCTGTTGCTTTTATGATTCTAACACCCAAGAGTAATTTAGGAGGACATCCATTGATTCTAGGAAGACCATGGCTAGCCATAGTTGATTCTTTTATAAGTTGTAGATATGGCGATATGTTTATTTCTAATGGAAGTTAAACAAAGGAATTCACATTATATCCTTATGCAAAAACAACAATAGAAGTAGAAAGTGAAGAATGGATAGATGATGTTAGGCCCCTATACTACTAGTGTAAACCCTTATTGTTATTAGTACAACCCCCTCATTATATTGTTGTACCCATGTAGTCCCCATATTGTTATTATTGTGTCCTTAAATTATTATTGTTATGTCAGGTCTGATTATATTATGACCCCTTAGACTCCTATATATGGAAAGGAGGTATTGTCATTTGTATCATCTAAGAATTGTTCATTTGTGTAATGTAAAGGAGGTTGTCGCCTCAAAGAGGCTGAATTCTAAGGTGTTTATCTATCTTTTCTATCTTTTGGTAAGCTGGTTTCCTAACATTTGGTATCAAAGCTTTGGATTCTAGGGTTTCACTGCTCCAAATAGGTCATCATGGAATTTTCACTATAACTTTTTTTTTGCGATGTTTCAAAAGCTAAACATAAAACCCATTTGAGATGAAATCGCGCTGAACCTCAGATCTGAATTTCAGAGCTTGTCTCACTATATTTTCGGAGATATGATCTGAGGAAGTTATAGTTTTTGCAAGCTCCATAATTTCATCTAAAATAGGCCATCATGGAATTTTCGATATAACATTTTTGCTACTAAGTTTCAGAAGCTAAAACAAAAACCCATTTGAGAAGAAATCGGTTTGAAACTCAAGTCTAAATTTCAGATCTTGTCTCACTATATTTTCGGATATATGATTTGAGCAAATTAGGGTTTTTACAAACTCCCGAATTACATCTTAAATAGGTGACCTTGGGAAAATCATCATAACTTTCTCTCTGAGCATCAGATTGAAATTTCATAAGAAGTTACAAAAAGAGGACTGTAGTATTGTTTGTGTATTTTTCAGATCCGAAGGTCAAAACAGTGACACGTGGCATGTCATACAAGTTTTCTATTCTGAAAAGGTGTATAATCCGGTCATCTTGGGTGATTGTGCATAACTTTTTCTTGGAGAATCCAATTTCGATCAAACTGGTGGCATTAGAAAGAGTACTACTTTAGGTCATGAATTTAGAACTGGAGGATTTGAAATTACAGATTTACAGTCATTTCAAGATCGAGCTCCTAAAATCAAGAAAAAGCGAGATGAGGAAGTTTGGTGGCAAGGATCTGGTAAATTCGATATGACAGATGGAGAAATATTTTGATCTACGTGGTGTACCACTGTTACAAAAGGTACGTATTGCATCTTCACATTTAGAACCAGATCAATTTTTATGGTATAAAGGGCTTTGTTCTTGTAAACCACTTGTTACGTGGTCAATTTTCACGGATGAAATGATAGCACATTATGAGGATACAAAGAGAAACACCTTCTTTAGCCAATTGATAAATCTCAAAGAAAAGTGTTTAATGGCAGAGCACATTGAGGACTTTCAAAAATTGAATATAAGGGAAAATGATAATCCAGAGAAGCAGAGGATTGATGTCTCCATCGGGACTTTAAAGGATAACATTCAACATAAGGTTCGTCTTTGGGAACTTGATTTATTGGAGAAGGAATTCAGGTTGGCAAGAAAAGTGGAAAGCAAAATTATGGCAACAAGGAATTCTACCCCTCACAACTATAAACATGGAAGTGTTGTTCCTTCTAGCCTTCCACAACCTACAAGGGTGACACCACAAAAATTGGAAGAAAAAAGAGAAAAAGGACTTTGTTACAATTGTGATAGCAAATGCACTAAAGGTCATAAGTGTGATGAGAAGAAATTATTTTACATAGATTATGAAAAGGAGGAAGAAAATGATCAAGAAACATCAAAAGAAGAGGATATACACTAGGAACCAACCCCAGAGAAAGAAGAAATGAATCCGACCATATCTTGTAAAGCATTGGCAAGAATTACCACTCCTGAAACTCTCAAGATAGAAGGACATATCAAGAAGAAAAAGGTTCAAGTGAAAGATCACATCGAGAAAGAAGAAATGAATCCAACCATATCTTGTAATGCATTAGCCAGAATTACCACTCCTCAAACTATCAAGATAGAAGGACATCTCAAGAAGAAAAATGTTTAAGAAGTGAATGATCACATTGAGCATCAAGAAATGAATCTGACCATATCTTGTAAAGCATTGGAAGAAATTACCACTCCTCAAACTCTAAAGATAGAAGGACATATCAAGAAGAAAAAGGTTCAAGAAGTGAAAGGTCACATCGAGCATCAACAATAAGTTCTCCAACTTTTAAAGGATAACGCCACTTTGGTGCAAAATCGAATGAAACAACAGGTAGATCAACATCACAGTGAAAAATGTTTTGATGTAGGTGATTGGGTATTTTTACGGATACATCTCAAGCAAGCTATTTATGAGAAGGAAATGTTGGCACTACATGCACTTAATAAATGGCGACCTTACCAAATGGGAAGACACTTCAAGGTAAAAATGGATCATGATAGTCTTAAATACTTTTTATAACAAATATTATCTTTAGAAGAACAGAAACAATGGGTCACAAATATGTTGGGTTATGACTTTGACATCATCTATAGAAAAGGGAAGCAAAATTTTTTTGCAGATGCACTCTCAAGGAAGGATGAGGATGTCGAAGCATTGTTTTGTGCTATTTCTATTATCCAACCAGATTGGATAAATGAAGCAAGGGATGAATGGAAGAAGGATGAAGAAGTGTGGCCACTCATTCAAAAGTTGCAGAAGATCCGAATTCAAACAATATTGCCAAAACTTGAAGAGGAAGGAAAAATCATATTGGAACCTAGAGCAGTCACAGAAACAAGAACCTGACAGCTATGAAATCGATCAATTTTAGAGTATCTCATCAAGTGGAAGAACTTACCCGTTGAAGATTCCACATGGGAGGACAAGAATTTTATACAGAATCATCAAGAACTACTCAAGCGTTGAGGACAACACTTTTTGAAGGAGAGGGGCATGTTAGGCCCCTATACTACTAGTGTAAACCCTTATTGTTATTAGTACAACCCCCTCATTATATTGTTGTACCCATGTAGTCCCCATATTGTTATTATTGTGCCCTTACATTATTATTGTTATGTCGGCTTTGATTATATTATGACCCCTTAGACTCCTATATATAGAAAGGAGGTATTGTCATTTGTATCATCTAAGAATTGTTCATTTGTGTAATGTAAAGGAGGTTGCCCCCTCGAAGAGGCTGAATTCTAAGGCATTTATCTATCTTTTATATCTTTTGGTGAACTGGTTTCCTAACAGATGATGATATTGATATAAGACCAATCTTTGTTACTTCACAAATAGATGAAGAATATCATATTTTGAATTTGATGGAAAATAATGAGTCTTCCTCTTATTGTTAATCTAATCAAAGTTTTCAAGAACAATGTAATATTGAATATTTTTCATCTCATCAGTTATCTTTACATTCTATAGAAAAAATTGGAAATTCCTCAATAGAAATCTTCCCAGGAAAAAAACCTTGAATATCAATAACAATCTGGAAGAATTTCAAAAGAAGGACTTAATAAAAATGTTACAAGAACATTCCTCTTCTTATGCGTGGGAATACATTGACATGAAAGGAATTGATCCTAATACCTGTATACATCATATTTACATTGAATAAAATGTGAAATCAAAGAGACAACCTCAGAGAAGAATGAATCCAAATTTCAAAGAAATTTTTAAAGAGGAATTACAAAAATTGTTGAATGTGAATTTAATTTATCCAATATCAGATAGCTAGTGGGTTTCACCATTGGTAATTTTTCCCAAAAATAATGGAAAATGGAGAGTATGTATTGACTATAAGGAATTGAATAAAGCCACTCTAAAATATCATTTTCCACTTCCTTTCAGAGATCAAGTTTTAGATACATTAGTAGGAAATAAATATTTCTCATTCTTGGATGGTTTTAGTAGATATAACCAGATCCAAGTAGGTTTAGAAGATCAAGATAGAACCACTTTTACCTGTCCATGGGGAACCTTTGCCTACTCAGTACTTCCTTTTGGGTTCAATGCACCTGCAACATTCCAAAGGGAAGTTTTAGGAATTTCCTCTAATCTAATTCATGATTGTGTGGAAGTTTATATGGATGATTTTAATGTCTATGAAAATTCCTTTGAAGAAGCTCTTAAAATTTGGAAAAAGAATTTGATTAGATGTTGTTGACGGTGCTAGACCTGCCAACATGTCAAGGGGATCTCCCTAGTAAGAAGTCCCAATTAGACCTCAGACCATTTGGTTTAGGAGTCCCAAGAGTAGGTCGTAAGGTAATTCCTTGACCACGATGTCGCGCAGAGGAAAGTAAGATAACTATGTCAGTAGAAAGGATGTGACTGATGCAGTGAGTCAAGGAAGGTGTATGAGATGTTCTAACACTTCGAAGGAACAAGAAGGTGAAGGTGAGTTGCAGGTTGAAAGGGATCAGTCCCAAATCGGCTAGGAACACACAACACAAAAGAACATGCACAGCTTCCGGCAGAGCAGTCCACTCGGATGCGGCAGTCACATCATACAAGGTAAGATAACATGTATAGCACTCACAGATCAGTCTAAGACGAGTGTGATGGTTGTTACATCAAGGTTCAAGTGAAAGGTCTATCTGATGTCTAGTAGAGCAGACGACACGAACGGTGACAGTATTAACAACACATACAACACATTAAGATCAATATCCATATAATTGCATGTGAATCAGTTCATACATAAGTACATAAGTTAAACAACATATATCATTAATGCAACCGGATAAGCCCAACTACAATAACAACATATGCATGAAAATACGTTGGCTCTTATTATATAAAGAAGTGTAAGTCTCAATCATACAATACATCCATGTAAACCTGCTAGCCCCAACAATGGAACATTATAGTCACATCTGCCTGCTCCTCCAAAGAGATGTACTAGCTCTGTGCAGTGGAGAAGCCGTGTTACAATACTATCCAAGCCTTCTTCAAGATAGTATTAGTAGAAGCTTGGCTAACCAAAAGCCCATACAATGAGTTATGAGGGACTATTTATAACAAAAGGTGGGGTGACCCTTGACATTCCCCTTTGTGACAGTTTAACTACCCTCATGACTCTTCACCTACTCTATGACTGTTGACACTTGACTTACACTTGACATGACTCAACATTACAATGCACATGTACTCATGTGAGACAACATGGCTTGATAAAGCCTTACAAGACATCATTAACACTGGGTCCTCTGTGGTGAGACCAACTCTTTGACATACTTGTGATGGTGAAGGTGTGAGCTGATGCCAAGCTTGGTCATCCATGATGGTCTGCATGCACCTCATGGTGACATTTTGTTGAAGTAAACTCTTGCCTCCTTTGCAACCAGTGCATTGGTTCGACCCCTTCATCCAACTCGTTTGCTAAGATGTGCATGGTCTTCTTGGATATGGTTGAACTGGGTAACACACTGATGCATAGTGTCTATGCTAATCTTCAAGTGTGTGCTAGTGGTCATGCGCATCAACTTGTCGAAGTACATGTTCAGCCCTAGTTGGACTTGCTTCTTGTCTTCACCTTGTTGAGTGTGTTGAATGGCTTGGATTGCATGCATGTGCTCAACGACATGCATGCTGTTGAATCCCTTGCATGAGATCAACAACACTACTCACCATGTCTACTCTATGTCAGTTGTTGGGATGGATCCTTAACTTGTACAGGCGTAGTTTTATTTATGAGTGCATGTTGCGCCCACTGGTGTTCTTGTTCCTGTTGCAACTCATTCGTTTTTCCATGCAGCTTCATATTCTTCTTGAGTTGCTGCTTCAACACATGCAACTCCTTCTTTGTTCCATATTCTACCTTCGCGCGATCTTCATGTCACTCCACCACTTCATACTTGAAGTCTCCAAAGTTGCTTTCATCATCAATGGACCTACTTGAGCTTGCAACCTTGTCCCGCCTCTGTATTGTCAACAACCCTCCTCTTGCATTCATTGCATTTGGTGTGTTGTCTTCAGCTATTGTTCATGATGTTTCTCATTGTGATTTTTCTACTCTCCTATCTTGATGTCCTTGTCTATGAACAACTTGATGTCTTCATGGGTAGGCAAGTCCATAGACACTTGATCAACTGCATCCCCAAGTGTGCTTTGAACGTTGTCTTCATCTCTGCTCTCTTTGAACCCATTGTACCTATACTGCTGAGAGGAAAATGAACGCCTGTGATACTTAGAGACATGGAAACACTCATGGCAAGCAATTTGTCAGTCGAAAACCAAATTGAACATGAGAACTGACTTGCAACATACCTAGGTGAATGATCATGAAGGTCGCCCAATTTCGGCAGGGAAGTCAGGAGATCGACTGCCAAAACTGCACAAGGCACAGTCTGGGCTACTGGGAGACTGACTGACTATTGGAACTATGCAATGCACAGTCCATTCTGTTTGTTGACTGCTAGGATTGTGCAATGCACAATTCCAGCTAGGAAGGATTGATGGCCCAGGGACAGACTTGTGAAATTTCTTGGGCCAAGTAGCCACTGTCCTCCAAAAATGTGTAAAACAATCCTGGAGGCTAGTGTTGGGCAAGAATGTGAAAATCTGGAGAGTAAGGTGGGCCTTCCTTCCCTAGATTATGCAATGCAACCTTGGTGAAGGCAGAGCCCGGGCCAAGGTTGGCTTGAATCACCGATGGGCAACTGAAAGCAAGTAATTCAGTGAATGCATGGAGACACTAAGTGATAGTAGAAGTGATTAACAGTGCATGAAAAACATGAATGAATGATTTAACAAATAAATCAACATGCATGTGGGTGAGGCAGTTCACCGGTTGGGCGAATGTTTGTGCAAAACAGTTTCATGCATGCGACAACAGTCAGATAGCAACGAAAACTAAAATAGATCTAGGACAACCTAGTAGACATGTAAACGACAGAAAGAGTTCAAATAAATCAAGCAAAAATTACTCCCACAAGTGAAAACACAAAAAGTGACATCAATGCAGCATAAGGGATGGCAAGCGGGCTTACCCCAAAACAGTTGAGCTAAATGTGTCGTCTGCTCCTAGATGTGATGTGGGATGTCAGAGCTACAAGGTTGATGTGAGGAATGAGCTATGCAGTGTTTGGTTGATGATTTTTTATAACATCAAGGTTGTGATGTGCATGCCACAAATCTAGGGGAAGCGACACTTGGTGGGAGGTTTAAGAATTGCTCCTTGCATGTAACCTCCAACTGCTAAACATAGATCCCTGAAACAAGGGATGCATTTGCATGCTGCCTTGGGAGAAGCAGCCCATCCATGCAAGTCTATTTTTCTCAGTCCGAGAGGGAACTAGTCAACTCAACTGCACATGCAAGAGACTACTCAACTGCTGGAGAAAAATGTGCATTTCTGGCTAGGAGTTGGGCTGGCTACCCAGGCAATTTGTGCAATTTATGGGCAGAGCAGCTGACCGCTACCCAGGTTTGTGTAAATCCTAGGCTGAATAGCCTGGTATTGGGAAAATTTGCACAAATCTTGCTAGGAGGGTATGCTGGAGTAGAATTTGAAATTTGTTCAAAATAAGACTGAGATAGCAAGATCTCAGAAACGAAAGGAGACAGAAAGGTCTCATGGAAATATGCGGTAGAATATTGGAGCTGGTAATAGTAAAGATTGGAATAGTAGATATGAGTTAAGACATGAAGATGAAGAAAAGGTATTTACTATGCCTAATGAGTTTGGAATACTTAAGCATGATGAGTTAGATTTAGCAGGGGAAGAAGGACCATTTGACAATTGGTCAACAACAAATGAAAGCATTGAAAATTGTGTAAAATTTCCAAATTCTATTCCAATTAAAATTATTGAGTTATATAGAGAGTTGGACCTTAAAAGGAGAAAGCTAGAACAGTAGAGGATAAATGTTCAGAATAAATTACTGATGAAGGATGACAAAGAAATTGTCATAAATGACAGTCAAGAAGAAGTTGACAGGTATAGTAAATAGAAGTTGAAAATTATCTTGAAAGACAATATGATAGTAGCCAAAAAGGTGCAAGACAATAGTGAACAAGAGGGTAAGGATGTAAGGGTGGCAGTAATGAAAATTCAGCAATCAAGAGTTGAAGGCAATCAGTAGAAAGAGGATATAATAGATAGAGAGATTGAACTGATAAGAAGGATAATGATAAAGGTGTCTCAGAAGAAGACAGTAGCAAGAAAGAAAAGAAGCGGTGGTAAGAGGAAGACAGGAGAAGAATGTGAGAGCATAGCAAGTGGAGCATTGTAGAATAAGGTATGGAAACTTGGAGAATGGCAGCAAACAAAAACAACAACAAAACAGCTGAAAGGAAAAGAAATAGGCAAAGATAAATTACAAAAAAAAATCTGGGATCCAGGAGGACAAAGATTAGAAGCACATGATCTGGAGATCATGATTATTTTCTACTTTGGGAGTTTGATGCAGGAGCATCATGGTTCCAAAAATGTGTACATTTAGTAGAATCTAGGTGGTCTTGTGTTTTCAAAAGAGTGATTTTCCTAAGTATTTACTTAATGTAATTTTAAATATTTTGAGTGATTTAGGTGAGACATTTAGAATAGGAGTTAATTAAATATTGTGAGGATATTTGTAAATGTTCTCAAATGTGGGAGAACATGAGTGATGATGAGTAATTAGTATGGATTGAGATATTGTAAATCTTAGAAATTAGTTCATGATTTATGGAGGATCCTTAAGATTAGTTGAAAGTTCATATCCTCAAGGGATAAAGAAGATATTTTAGGAACTAATTGAGGACTTAGAGAATTCTTAGGATTTAGTTGAGAAGATTGAGGATCTGAACTAGAATTGGAAACAGAATCCTTTTGTATAAGTGTAAACCTCAAAGGCACAATAGAAAAAGGTAGAATGAAGAATAATCCTTAGATAGGAAATATATAGGGTTTGGATTGTAGCCTACGGGCATTGAAGCAAGAGAAAGACTCTTTTGTATATACATTTGTTTTTGAATACAGAGATTCATTTTCTAAGTTATATAGTGTGTATTAAGAAATTAATTGATAAATTATGTGTGTAGTGGAGAACTCTGTTTAATATATATATGCATGAGAATTTCGAGCAGAGAACGAGTGCAGAGAAGGAATACAGAGGAGGATAGTGGTCGGACTGTATGAATCTGATTAAAGAAATCAGCACAAAGCTTAGAAGTAGTAGTTTTAAAGAAGCACGTGGAAGAATAACTCAAGAGAAGAGTCACACAGAAAAAGGGAACCAAAGACAGAAAGGCCGAGAAGAATTCCTTTATGAATTCGAGGAGAATTGACAGAGGACCTAAGCACAGATAAGAAGAGAAGATATGGCCAAGTGGAGATCAAATTATGATCACAGTGAAACGTTCCAGTACTGTTGGAGATAATCACATGATTATGGAGGGTGTAGATACACTGATAAAGAAGTCAAAGGGTAGCATTGACCTTACGCTAGACATATATATGGTATCAATAAGGGGGAAAGAGCACGATGTTGTGTGGATCATCAAAATTAAATGCTTTGTGTAACAAGCCTAGAGATGAAGTCTGATTGCAAGGTGGAGTGGAGTAACATTGAACGATCCACGTTGAATTTAATATGAGTGCCAAAGGAAAGCAGAAATTGTGTTATAATCTGCTAGAACAATAGATGGGAAGATTTGCGTGTGAGTAATTGGAGCCAAAGTGAAACAAGCCAAAATGAAATGTGTAACTACAGAGGTTAGTAGTCTATGGGTGTCTTTATCGGGGTTGAAGCGCCGCACTAAATCCTAGTCGTCGATCTCAATTTCAACCGCTTATGTCACAGTAAACGGCGGGGGTTAGGCCTGTTTTTAACCCGTGTGCTGGCTTAAGGGCCATAGACCATAGGATTTGATGGAATACATTATGCAATGGATATCGGGCCATAAAGAGATTGGACTTTAACTTCAAAGTCAGACCTGAACACTTGTAGATCAAGAGTTTATAAACCATATCGGCTTCGTAAGAGCAGTTAAACATTGTGCAAGTAGCTCGTGCAATATCTCTATTGACTATTAGATCAAGCGTGCCTTGATAAAATGGTGGATGATGGTGATTGGGTTTGTTGATTGGGGGGATCAACGACCGTCAGATTGAATGGTAAGATCAACGGCATAGAGTGAAGTGCCTGTGCAAAAAGGGAAAGTCAACGTGGGAAGTCAACATGGGACCAATTGCTATTCAATTGTTGTTCAATTGATGTTCAACTGCTGAGCAGACCCGAGAATTGTATGGACACGAGTTTATTTTATTTGGAGTCTGATCTTGTGCATTCAGGTGGGACCGATGTTTGTTGGTGGATTATGTGTTAAAGTGCTGATTGGTGATTAGTCAGGTTAAAACCCACCAATGTAAACACTTCCGATTTGTATAGGTGGGCCATAACCCACAGGCTCATGTAAGGTTATTATGAAAAGCAGGGAAATTTCCTTTAGGCGGTTTCTCCTATGTCACCTACCCTCCAAAATTCTCCATGAATTCATCTTTAAATGGCATTGGAAATGGGTCATGGACACATGCATCATTGAGCTTCCTTAGATCAATGCATATCCAGAGTTCATCATGTTACTTCTTCTCCTGGACTACCATAGGACTTACCCAATCTGATTCTTCCATTGGCTGAGTGATCCCAACCTCTAGCATTTTGTCCAACTCCTTATGCACTTTTTCCTTCTACTTGGGATTCAAATGGTAGGGTCTCTGTTTTACAAGTTTCGTGTCGAGATTCAAAGTAATCTTCATCACTCCCAGGTCCCCTACTATCCCCTTTAGATCTAAGAACTTGGTGGGAAACAAATCTTGGTATTCACGCAGTAGTTTCATGACCTTATCAACTATATCCTCATCCAAATAGTCACCTATTTTAGCAAATTTTGGTTGTGCGTCTGATCCAATGTTTACCTGTCTAGCCTTCAAAGGTTCTGCTATGTTGATATTTCTAGGATCATCTTCTTCTTCTACTACGGGCTCGTTACAGAATACCAGAGCATGGCACAACTACGTATCCAGTCTGGTTGAGGCCATTCTATTGGGTCCTCAGGCATTCTAAAGATCACAGCTTTAATTTCTTGGAGCGCTCATCAATACATTCAAAGGCATCCTCGAAAGTGAAGATTAACAAGAAACTTTCCTTGAGGATATCCCAATCGACTATTCCATGGCATAACTCTATTTCTAGGTACAAATTCATCGGAATGGTATCCAAAGTTTGGCAAAAGAAGTGCACCCATTTAGGTTGAGGACTCTCTCCCCATGCTTTACTCCACTGTGCTAGATGCTCAAGAAGATCGTCCTTTCTAATGTATTTATCCATCATACAGGTATTGGTGTACCCGAACCTCATCTTCATAATTTTCCTGTATTCTTTCTAATATGCACAACTTTCCTTATGTGTACCCCACCACGGGAAGGCGTAGAACAAAGTACTAGATCTAATGCTTGGAACCAATGCTCTTTTAGCAAATCCCTTTCAAACTTATCCAGAAACAAATTAACATCATCTAAACCATCATAACAAGGGAGATTTTGTACCTCAATGGAAATGCAGCGAAGCGATTTGGTCAACATGTTGCAGTGCAACGTGGAGACTTCATGTAATCTTTTCTGCCAATGCTGCTCTTCGTCAAAATCTAAGGTGCAGGAGCTATATCTTTCGCAGGTAATTCATCCATCTATTGTAAGATTGATCTAGTCTTCATCACGCATAGTGATCTTATATATCCAATCGAGATCATCCTCTTCATAATCGTGGACTGGTTTTGTTTATTCGCACCTTTAGATGGATCTAAGGGAATAATTACTCGGAGCTCTTTTCTTTCAAATATCATTCTTCGTTTCTTAAGATTAATGACCGCATCCATGTCAAAGGCAAAATCAAATCCTAATACCACAAGGTAAGTATTATTATCGTCCACTATCTTGATCACTTCAAAATTGGCCGAGGATCTTGCTCCTTCAATATCCACTGTAACCCTATACAAGTGCCCCATAGGAATGATTTTTTGTTGATTTTCCATGCGAAGATGGATAGGAGACCGCTGCAGCATAGGTCTCCCCATTCTTTCCTATGTTTGTTTTGATAACACATTCGCACCAGATCCTAGATCAAGAATTACCTGCTCCATTTTGGACTCTCCGATCTACGTAGTTAGCCTCATCTCGCGACCTATTTGTTTCTTCCTCTTGCCAAATTTTCGTACAACACACTATTCTAGAGGTGGCTTGACCTTACCTATACATTTATCAATTAACTCTTGGAGCTCTTCTACCACCTTTCTATCCCATAACAACTTCATACAAGTCTTCAGAAAAGTAGTTGATAACGAAGGATCGACATCATATGCTTTGTTGTTTCTGCTAGACTTCTCATGACCTCCTGAGGTAGAGGCCTCAATGAAGCTCTTTTTGGCTTCCATAAAGGTTTCTTTAGCCTGATTTAGGTCGAATCCAACGTCCTTCTCTGCGGCCTTGCATACCCATTCTTCAGTTTCTAGTTGTTTTTCTTTATCTTCTCTAGTGGGAATACCACTCTGCGTTACTATATTAATTCTAGGCTCTTCGTCATGAGGCTCCGCCCTCATCATCTGAATATTCTGCATAGGTGTTGGAGCCTTCTTCTCCTGCATCTTGCCTATTAGTACCTAATCTTCTATAACATGATCGAATTGTTAGCAATACTAACAGGATTGATGCATTGGGTTTTGACAGTCACACACAAAATGGTTGGCTTCTCCACAATTATAACAAATGATTTGTCGATGACCTCTTCCAGCCCCTCCTCCTCGTCCACTTCCTTGGCCCTAGAATCCCCCACGCGTTGCACCTACACCCTAATCCTGAGGTCAATTTTCCATCTGCATTCTATACGTAGGGGTCTGTTCCATCATTAGTTCATAGCTCCGGAAATTGTGTTCATCATGCCCAACTAATTTACAAAAAGTATAAAATAATTGTTGTTGTGTTTGCACAAAATTTTGTAGGAGGTGACAGTTAGCAGTGGCATGCTTCTCGGTTATCTGACAAATAGAGCATAATAAGGGTACTCCTGCACTCAGTCCAACAATGATTTCTTGTTTTAGAGGAATAAGACCTCCCTCAATGAGGTAGTTCTGATAAACAAGACAGTGGTCCTTGTCATGACCCTAGCCTTTACACTTCAAACACCAAATTTCTGTGCACACCTCGAGCTGGACTTCCTTTCCCTTCTTCAGGCTCGACAACTCCATGTGTAGGCTTTCCAACATTGATTGAATATGTTATACCCCTATATTCATATCCTACACAGGGAAAGCTTATAATATCATGGTGATCTCCACTGCTTCTTCTTGCATTCCTATTTTCTGTTGTGACAATGGTAATCTCAAATGCGGTAGGAGCAAAGCAATATACCAGTCTCTATGCTGAGTATCTATAATAGTCATATTAGCTTGTTGAATCAGGAATTTTAATCTTTGATCAAAGTCCCATGCAGACTCATTTTCCCTCTGTTGAATCTCCTTGAGCATTGTTACAAACTGAACCTAAGATTTGGGCTTATTAAACTCACTATTTAGTGCTTGCTGGGTTTCTAGCATACTCGTGTTGGGCCTATATGTGTAGAACTTAATGTACCAGCTCAGCGCTCTGTCCTGTAGCATTGTGACTAGCTACACTTTTTTCATATTATCATCAGTAATCTGTTGTGCATCCATACAGCATCTGCAACGAACCAAAATAGTACAGGGTCTTCAGTTCCCACACCCTTAAACATGAGCATCTTCATTGTATTCGCCATATTAAATTATGAAAGCGTAGGTGGAGGTGGAGGTAGAGGTGTAGGTGTAGATGTGTGACATGGAGGTGGATTGAATGGATGAGGTATCATTGCGATACCCTGACTCACAAGTTGTAGCGCGCTTCATGGTGTTCTTAGAATATCACCCTCTTCGTCACTATCAGAAGATCTTAATAGCGGACTGTATTCAGAACCTGATTCTTCATTCCTTATGAATTCTCTCCCACTTCACGTAGTCCCAAACATCAATTTAAATGCATAACCCACTTTTCGCACAATAGCATCTTAATCCAGGTCTTCAGAGATTTTAAGTACTTACCTCTTGGTCCTTTGAAGAACTTGTGCTCTGCTTCACTATAGCTTGTGGACAAATCGATTGTGAACTTAGTGATGAATCCTCCTAGAATACGATCAATCCAGTGGTCAATGTCCCACACGATGTTATTTTCTGAAGCCTCCAAGCGCTTTACCAGTTCAGGGGTCCACACAATAGGGTCATCAAGCTTCTATGTTCCCTCACTATCCTCCAATCTGGATGACCACTCATGCAATTCACAAGGGAAAGAGTAGAAGAATATTTCAAGTTCATCTCTAAACATGTATCTATTCAACAACTCTTCTTTCGATAAGCGGATATTTTTGTTCTACTTAACTGTAAACACGTGAAGCTTCTAATTGATCCACTTCTAAGTTTCCTTCTTAGTTTGGAACCACTTATTCAACATTACACATTCCTCATACAAATCACGGTCCTAACAATGGAACCATTTGTTGTCTTATTGGGGCTTGACCCAGGTTCGAAGTTAGTTGTGCCAACCAACAAAACCTTAGACTGCTGGCCCTTTTGGATACAACTCGCATAGCAGAGGCTGCAATCTCACCCGAAGTAGTATTGGGGGATGACATAACTAGGTTTCTGCATCCAGAGGTTTGTGTGATAGGTTCCTGCGGCTCCCAGGGCTTTGTTCTACCTTTGCGAACCCTAATCATTCTGAAACAGATAATTACAGTAATTCACTTAAACAGCTTCTAGATCTTCATGAAGGCCTTTAATTATTCATAACTTGTATAAATTATATTGATCTACCACTTTCACACACTAATTAAGCATTCATTCATATAAATTGCAATAGAGAGCGAAAATATAGAAAACTACAAAAGTAAGAATAAATACACAGATGCACAAGAATTGGATCAAATTAGTCTTTATTAGATGTAATTGTTTAGATACATACTATTTTTCCTACACACTTAGCTACAGGGGCCCACGCACTCAGCCTGCGGAGTTACCAAGTTATCCGCACACTATGCTACAGGAGCCTTCCCCTTCACCTAACTATAGGAAAAAGACCTTTCCTGCATTAGCTTACTTGCTCTTACATATATATATATATATATATATATATATATATATATATATATATATATAGATATATATATCAATTAGTTACCTTCTAGACTCGCTATGACTCTTCTATTTATAGCCTTTTTGCTTACAATTCCATGGTTTATGGACCATGGGCGGGTCCCAAAACCTTCCTATCACCTACCCACCTAAGGGACCAAAGCCCCTTTGAATTTTACTATCTTCATGCTCCACTTCCACAAATCGTGGAGACTTTACATCTTTACCAAAAAGGACTTCCAAAATTTAACAAAATTAACCCCAGGGATCCCATCCCAACAGGATTAGATGTAAAACTCTGAATAGTTAATGTTATGAGCTTTATAAATAAACCTCTTGGCATAAATGAAATGTTATAAAGAAGTACGTGACAGTGAAGATCTAAACTTTGTTTTTAGTATCTAGTTTATGAAAGAACATTTTCATTTCCATGTGTGGTTGATTGTTTGATCGATAGCGTGATTACCTACTTCTTGTGGAGGGACCCCTCAAGAAGTAAGGATTCTTGTTTGTTTTTCAATAGATAGAATTTCCATATAATTTCATAAGCTTTCTGCCTGTTCGATTGAGTAGTTGCATTTTTAATTTCCTTCAAGTCCGAATTAGGCTTGTTTTACTAATCATTTCTTTTGTTTATAGATTTTGGATGCACATGAATTAATCTTAACAACAGTGATAACAACGATATGATTTTATATTTAGACAAAACTTTATTTTCCATATAGAACAAAGGATTTATTTTCAGATGTTACATTTCAAGCATGTGTTATTTATAATTCAAGAAAGTGTGGATGTATTTAAGTAGAGGTTTATTTCATTTCGATTTTAAATAGTTTTGAATGTTATTTTTACAAATGTGTGATAAGATTATTAGCAACCTTTCCTTTTGAAATTGAGTGTGTCTATAATTGGTTTGAAGAGTGTAATTAATTTTCATCTACAACAAGTGGGATTGATTTGCTTATATGCAGATTTGTGAGGTTTTCTTTCAAAGCAGAGTGTGATATTAACCATAAGTAGTTTTTAGTAAAAGGGTGATCATTTAATTTTCTAGGAATAACTACCTTTCTCATGTGCATTTCAATAACATAATTCAATTTAGAATTTATATTTCGATAACTCAATTTAATTTAGAGTTTGTGTGAATAACCAAAGAATTCTAGTACATAGGGTACACTTACACTTCATCAACTTACTAGCCTTGGTCGATAATGTATGCAAGTAATTTAAGATCAATTAAATTACCAAAAATTTTGGCATCATTTCTGAGGAAGTGTATATAGGAGTCTTTTCTTTCTACTATAAAAAAAAAATGATATGCATTGGGAAAGAAATTCTAGTGCTAGATTTGTAGGTAGAGGTAAAATATTAATTCCAACATCATCAATCACCACACCACGACCTCGTAGTGCAACACCACCCACTCAAACTCATATTCCATCATTTGCAATCAAACATAAACTTCCTAAGGTACTCAGATCCGAAATCCAACCTAGAGATTCACCTGCCTCATCAACTGAAGCAGTAATAGAAGAAGAAGATCCTACATCTCCAAATAAAGTAGTTTTCCTATCTTCAATTGGAGAAAAAATTCTAGGACATGAACTAGAAATCCCTAGTGAAGAAGAGGAGGAAGAAACTTATTTTAAATTACCACTGATAGAAGAACCAGAAGCAGAAGAGCTAGAAGAGGAATTAGAAAACCCAATTTTGGAACCCTATATTAGCTCTGAAGAATCTACAATGGTTGGAGAACGGGAAGGAGTGTAGGTTTTAACCCTGTACAGAAATTACCTGCATATGAATTCTAAAACACAGAAAATGAACAATGCGAGAGCATAACACATAAAACACATATACACAGAGGTTTTCCCTTGGATCCAAAAACCGTGACTACTAGCTTGATTTTTCATTATTTTCCTTTCAATGTTATAATACATATTTATACATATTGAAGCATCCAATATCATGGACTGAAAAAAATCATGTCCAAAACCATGCACCGAAAACCATCGCGTCCAAAAACCATGTGCGAAAATCATGCACAAAACCATAGGTAGGTCTACCCAACCTAATATAGGGTCCCAAAAAAAAAATTCCCAGGGCACTGCTTTGGACCCCATACAGGGGGGCTACCCGCCCCCCTCAAACCCCCTATTGTGGCGCAACGGAGGGGGGGCTCCGACCCCCCTCTAACCCCCCAATTCACTACGTGGGCTAGTCGTGGAAAGAATATAACATAACCCAACATTCACCCACTTGTTGTTTTCTTTCCACAGGGAGCCACATGAGAGCTTAGTCATTTATCCAGACCTACAATGCCCATTGTTTCTCTACACCAAGAGAACTTCTCAGAGCTCACATATTTTTTCAATGCATCTATAGTATTCTTCAAAGTGTCCACCTTTACCAGCAACACCTTTTTGTCTTCTATCATATCCCTCACAAAGTGATACTGAACATCAATGTGCTTTGTCTTTGAATGGTAAGTAGGGTTCTTTGCTAAGAAAATTGCACTTTGGTTGTCACAGTCTATCCATATAGCTCCATGTACTAACCCCATAGTTGAGCACAATCTCTGCAACCAAACTGCTTCCTTGCTTGCATGAGTGGTTTCCATGTATCCTGCCTCTGTACTTGATAGTGCCACTACAGATTGTTTCTTACTCATCCAACTGGCTGCACCTCCAAATAGGTTAAACACATACCCACTTGTAGATATTCTCTGATCCAGATCTCCAGCCCAGTCTGCATTGACAAAGACACGAATATCCAACACTATGTCCAATCCTGGTCTTCCTTAGTAGCACCAGTGATCCGAATCGAATCCATAGACAACTGTTAAAGAACCATGACTATATCAGGTCGGGTCAAATCACTAAGAAATCCAAAACAACGATCAAAAACACCCCTGAACCAGTGGCAATGGTAGCCAACGTGGAACGACGAGGACCTTGGTCAAAGCATGCTGACCAAGGCCCATGGAGACCACGTGGGAGGCCAAAGTAGCCCCTGGGAGCCCCAGAATGGGAAAAGGAGGAGGTTTTTGATGTGCGATTAGCACTCACTAGGCGAACAAGGCTAAAATGGGGGAAGCCCGAGAACTCAGTCGTACCAGGAGCTAGAAAACCACAGGCGGAAAAAGATAAAAGCACTAAATGTACAAAGGCGGGACCCATGCTCTAGAAAACTGGCGGTATTGATCAGGGCGCCCTCAAATGGTAAGAGGTTTTAGACGAGAGCGAAGTGATTCCATACATCGATTGACGTGTGGTAAGCAGAGGTGAGAGAAAACCACCGTTGATCGCACGCTTTCGTTCGAGCAAGTCAACCGCGCAAAATGTGTGTATGGCATCGGATCTGGAGGGCCCAAATCAAACAGTTGAGATCGCGCCTGATGGAGGAAGCGGAATCGACAGGGAATTAAGCTGCGTTTCAAAAGGGATTTGGAATCCCTTTAACCACCACAGTGGAGGAAGAACACATCCACTATGTAACTGAAGAAATGAACTGACGAAGCATGCTGGTGCCATTTAGCGGAGGACAAGCGGTCACTCCCTGAGCGTTCATGATGACGCCGAATAGGGAACTCCCAGTGCAGCTACAGAAGGGGAATCGATAGATGCGGAAGAGGAACCGAACAGGCATAGGGATCGAATGGCTAAAGCCATGAATAGAGACAGTCAAATTAGTTAAGTCAAGTTAGACACAGAGAGACAGAATTTGAGAGACGAAGAAGTGGAACAGTGAACCCTAAGAGGAGGACTGAACACAGAGAACAATAAAGAAAAGCAGAAGAGACAGAGGGCTGAGCTGACCAGAGGCAGCATCGAGCACTAGAGAGCTTGAAGATTCAAGCCTTCCCATAGAGGAATCTTTTCGAACTGAGCATCACATTTGGCTCTTTCCAGTGTAGACCAGAAGATCACAGAGTTGGTAGGAAGAAGAAGAGTCTGTGTACTCCAGTGGCTTGGGGAATCCAAGAACCACCCTTCCAAGCAAATCTGCTTCAGGAGAACTCATATTGAGTCCCTGTATTGTAATTCTCTGCTTAAAGACACAATAAAACAAGGCCACCACTGAAAGCTAGACCGGAGACGTAGTCCTAGAGAATAGGGTGAAGTCCTTATTAAAATTGCTTGTGTCTTTGTGTTGCTTACTGTATTTCTCTATTGTCTTTCCATTTTATTGTTTTTGTATTGGAAATCTGATCAATCTGTTGCCTCAATAACACAGAACACACACCAGCACATGAGTCTGTAATACCTTATTTTAATAAATATTTAACTAATGTCACTCACAGGGTGAATATAAGATCAAGTGGTATCAGAGCTCTAGGTTGTAAGGTTAGACAAGCTTGTGTTTGTTTAGCTATGAATGCTCACAATATCAAAGCTCAAATTAGGAGAAGGAGAGTTGGTGGAAACTAATCCTGAAATTGGGAGACTCTATTCTCAATTGACAATGTCAGAAGAAGGTTCTGTAGGGCCAAACCCTCAATTCATAGAGAGATTCCTAGCTATAAAGTCTATGGTAGAAGAAATGTACAGGGACTTTAGAAAGAAAAAGGTGGAAGATTCATCAGGCTCTAAGCAAGATAAAGAAGAAGATGAGTCTCACTTCCATGACAAATCCAAAGGAAAGGGGAAAGAAGAAATCTTTCTCACACCTCCTAATAGTCCTGTGCATAATAAGAAAGCATCTTTGATTAATTTAGATGTTAAATTTGACTTTCCTATATATGATGGAGAGCTAAATGCTGAAAAGTTGGACAATTGGATTAGACAAATTGATGTGTATTGCAGGGTACAGAACATAAAATCAAACAAGAGTAAGATTCAGCTGGAAAGCCTACGCCTAGGAGGCACTGTCTTCGTTTAGTGGGAAGGCAGAACCCAAGCTGATATGAAAAGACATGGCAAGACCATCTCTGTCTGGAGTGAATTTGTTGCTGCAATCAAAAATCAGTTCTATCCATTGGCCTACATGCAACAAGCCATGATGAGTTGGAAAACTCTTCGACAGTTTAAAGGGAAAAGTGTGCAAGGGTATACTCAAGAATTTAGAAAGAGAGCATTGATGTTGGGTATCTCATTAGACTCACCAGAGGCTCTTTTGAAGTACATTGGTGGTCTACACAGCTACATGAGGTATACCATCCTCATGTTTAATCCCACTAGTATAGATGATGTGTCTATACAAGCTACTCATCTAGAGGCTAGAGGAAAGAATGGAAATCCAAAAGTTGTGGGACCATCCCAACCCACTATAAGCAAGAGCAAGGAGAAAAGAAAGTAGAAGTGGAAAGTAAGGAAGGCTAACACTGCATAGAAAGCCAAAGCTTCATGCACTCATTATAAAAAGGATGGGCATGATGATGAGCATTGTTGGATTCTGCATCCAGAGCTGAGACCTAAGAAGTCCGAGGGAAAGAAGAAGAAGACTGCGACAACTATTCAGAAAGATTTGGGGTCAGACTCGAGAGATGAAACAACTATAGCGGCCACAGCTATAAAAGGTAAGAATTCTGAAGCATCTAATAGTAATTCTGCTCAATCTGTTACTGATGAAGAAAATGAGAGAAAAAGACATGAACTTTTCCATATTCGAGTTATTTCCAAAAATCAAAAGATTGATACATTGTTTGATAGTGACTTACAAGTAAATTTGTTTTCTGAAGCAATTGCAAAGAAATTGGGATTAGCAACTACACCTCACAAGAAACCATACCCATTAGGATGGTTGAATGATAAAGCACAACTACAAGTGACTAGACAGTGCAAACTCAAGTTTTCATTTGGGTCAACATTTGTAGATGAGGTTGAGTTAGACATAATTCCTTTGGATATATGTGGAATTGCTTTAGCAAGTCCTTACTTGTATGATAGAAAGGCTATTTTCTATAGAGTTGAGAACAAGTATCTACTTGTTAAAGATGGAATCGAATACTTTGTAAGAGCTCATAAGCTCAAGAATAATTATACTCTCATAAACTCAGGACAGATGAAAAGAATGATTAATTCATGCAAACAATTCTTACTGATGGTTGTAAAGGAAAAGAAACATGATAAAACCAATGTATTTGAGGGTTGTAATGCTGAACAACAAGCTGATATAGAAAAGGTTGTTTCAGAGTATGATGTCTTGTTTCAAGAACCCAAAGGTCTACCACCAAAAAAGGGAATAATACATGATATTATTTTGTAGCAAGATGTTCCTTTGCCTAACAATGGGATGTACAGGTTGTCTGCTTTAGAGAATGCTGAAATCAAGAAGCAGGTGCAGGAGTTGCTAGAGAAGGGCTTCATCAGGCCTAGCACATCACCATGTGGGTCACCAATCATTTTGGTGAGAAAGAAAGATGGCTCATGGAGAATGTGCATTGACTACCGAGCACTAAATAAGATGACAATCAAAAATCGTTATCCCCTTCCTCGCATAGAAGATCTTTTAGATCAATTGAAGGAAGTTGTTTATTTCACCAAGCTGGATTTGCATAGCAGATAGCATCAGGTCAGAGTTGCAGAGCAAGATGCATGGAAGACTACTTTCAAAACAAAGCAGGGATTGTCTGAATGGTTGGTTATACCTTTTGGCTTAACTAATGCTCCTGCTACTTTCATGAGATTAATGAATGATGTACCCAAACCTTTTCTTGATGATTTTGTTATTGTGTATCTGGATGACATTCTTATTTTTAGTAAAACGTGGGAAGGACATTTAAAGCATGTTAAGCAGACATTAGATGTTTTGAAAAGAGAAAAACTTTATGTTAAACTCTCAAAATGTGAATTTGCCAAAACATCTCTAAACTACCTAGGTCATATAGTAGGGGGAGGTGAATTGAAAATAGATCCCTCTAAAGTGGCAGTCATTTTGAACTGGCCTAAACCCAGGTCTGCTACAGAAGTGAGAAGCTTCTTAGGAGCAGCACAATATTGGAGGAAGTTCATTTCTAACTTCTCCTCGATTGCAACTCCCTTACGTGCTTTAATAGGATTGAATAAGGTGTTTCAGTGGGGAGGAAAACATCAAAAAGCCTTCGACAGCTTGAAAGAGAAAATTAGTACAACACCTGTACAAGCACTGCCAGATTTACAAAGACCATTTGAGATCCAAACTGATGCCAGTGACTATGCCATGGGATCAGTGTTGACACAGCACGGTAAACCCATATGTTATCATTCTGAGACTTTTAATCCTGCAGTAGTTAACTATCCTACATATGATAAAGAATTGTATGCATTAGTTCAGAGTGTGAAAAAGTGGAAACATTACTTAATGGGCAAAGAGACAGTAATACATATTGATCATCAGCCACTTCAATATCTACACTCCCAAACTAAGTTGCAGCAATCAAGACATTACAGATGGATGGGATTTCTACAATAGCTTCATTTAGTCATCAGATATAAAAAGGGCATACATAACAAGGTTGCAAACATGTTATTCAGACCAATTATAAATGCATCTACCATACTTAAGCATAATTCTATGCTACATGAAAGCTACATAGAAAAATATTGTTGTTGGGAAAAGTATCTACTCAGAACACCCCTATCCCACTCTAAGGTGTGACAGTGCCTTAACAACAAACAAGGAAAACTACTTTCGTATTCTTCTTTATGAAATGTAAACGAAGAGGAAGGATGAACTAACCTGTGTCTTGCGCTAGTTTGTTGATCCAATCGCTCTCCTCTTTGATAGCTTCCAGCTACCTGCTCCTTTACTTGCCCAGATTCACCAAGTTCCTACAAGATCACAGAAGAGGAAAACTACACAAAGACATAGATTTACATTCATAAATAGCTTAGGATCAGATTTAAGCTAAACATGCAAATATAACAAAACATCATTGATACACAAGCATGTAGGAGAAACTCAAATAGTTTTATTGATATAATAAGAAGATCCAGGAGGAGATACAACTAAGTGAGTCCAGATCCAGCATCTACCTCCCAACAAAGGAATCCCTTCTTCACCTCCAACAAAGCATAAATCACCCAATGCACTAATCTCAATCTCAAAACCAACAGCAATTCTCTGCAAAGTACAAAATTCCAGCCTCTGGATCTCTGGGATGAGGGATCCATTTATAGATGTAAGCAGAGAGGATGAGTCAGCTTATGTTTTGACTTGTGGCTTCTCTCTGTCAGTTCTTGCTTCCACTTGGAGGCTGAGAGCCTCTTACTCATCCTTGGTCGAACTCAGTGAGGCAAGTGTCGTTGAGGAAGATTCTGGAAGCTTCCATGGTCTATCCACCTCGCGGAATGACATTGCCATTTGGCATTTCCCACTCAGCGCACCCTGGTAGTGCATTTAGGTGCGTTGCAACGCACCTAGCTAGTGTACTTGGGTGCTATGCAACGCAGGTAGCTAGTGGAGCAGCTGAAATGATCCTGATTTGACTGATTCTGAGTAGTTTCTGGTGGAGAACTTCCGGGAGAAGCTGTAATTGGTTGACCTTGTTCCTCTAGGGGTAGGAACAACACTTTTAGGGACTTTGGATCCCTTGGATTATGGACATTTCATGCTTAGAGCTGTAAGGCACAAAAATGTCTATAATAGTTTCCCCCTAAAGTATGAGGCCGTTTATCGGGTGAAATGCTTTATTAGGAGGATCCGAAGTTCTTTCAATGCTGGGAGGAGACCTGTAATAAGATACAATACAATACATTATTTTCATACTGTTTTCATGATCTAGCTGAGGTGGGCATTCCCATGCTCAGCTTTATAAATTCATTTTTATGTACATAGGACAGACAATCGTCTGATGGTAGACTGATGATTCTGATGAAGTCATCATCCTTTTGGTAGGATGATCATCTGTGCTGCAATGCTGTACATGTCAATGTTTTTATTTTTCCTGAATATATATCGCAGCCCGGATGGATGAAACTAGATCCGGGGTCTTCAATCTCGTCCGATATTCACTCGAAGTACAAGTCGATCCATGTGAGAAATGTTTTGAAGTTGAACATGGAAAGACATCGCTTGATTACCAGTCAATGATGTAAACTGTTAACAAGCGCGAGAGGAATCATCGATAAGGATGATGACCCTTAAGGTACTGCAGTACAATTCACGTGGTGTGAATAAAGGACTTGGCGTCGAACACCACGCAAAATCTTTCGGTCGAAGGTCATTGATTTATACCTGTCGCTGGAAGTGAGAAACTTGCCATTGAGGCATGCAAGCTTCAAAGTACTGAATGGGGTGTCCCTAGATCAACTTCTTGGATAATGAGCTGATGTCAACAAGAAGCGATCCGTCAAAGGAGGGCCTTGATGAATCCCACATCAATGACACGAAACGGAGCAAATGATTTTGATGGAGGTGAAAACGATCTGATGATATATGGTTCAGGATGGCGGTCATGAAGGAATGAAGTATAATGTATGGTAGTGGATGGGACATGGGTGACTTCTCTGGATGACTTCTCTTGAACATGTCAGCGACACTTATATGATGGATTGGTAGCATTTACCCCAAATGTGGATGGTATGGCGAGACCATGGTGATGTGACCGGTGAATGAAACAACCCAACCCGACTCAGGCACGGAGTGGAAGTGTCATGTTCAAGAGCGACTTGCTACCAATAAAGATTCTTTGAGTTTCTTCCCAATTTTTCCCCAGTCATTGCTGACCAGTACCTCTTTATTTTTGTCAAGCTTGAGGAGGATAACATATGCTTGTTCTATAATTTGCCCTTCGGGCAAACCCATCGCTATGTTTTAACGAGCCTAGCGATAGTGAAACTTGTTCTCGTCTAAAGACAAGTTTGTCGCTATTAATGTTTTTAACGAGTTTAACGACAAAGATAACTCGGTCCTTTTCATTTTTAGAGAGTTTGAAAAGGTACGTAAAGTTAACTCCGGAATTCCTTTTTCGTCATCTAATCCGTTAAGTCCGAAAAAGTATAAAACAATATAGAAGGGATGAATTTTCAATAGTTTTAACGAGCCGAACAAAACAAGCGCTCGATCTTTTTGTGCAATAATCCCTCAGGTCCAAAAAGATTAAAATCTAGAGGAGGGATAGCTCTTCCGGTCACTTTAACAAGCTGGAAGGCCAAAACTCAGCAATCTTTTCATATTTTACGAGTCAGATGAAAAGAGCTTAAAGAAGACTCGTCTTTTGAGGAACGAGTGATAAAATGGGTAGCAGCTGATTCCAGGTAAGGGTTGGAATTTTCCAAGCACGACAGTGTCACAAGGATGGCTAGTGAAATCACTCTTCGCAGCTGTTCCTCAAAATGGGTAAACAATCAAATGGAGGTGAATGATCGGCCAATGGAAAAGTGGAGGTGACGGTGCAAACACGACCAAGGCTTTAACGGCTGATAATGTTACATTCACGGTGGTTATTTACCGGAGGATAGTTCATTTTTTTTTAACGAGCTTAAACGCGGATTGAAACACTTGCTCGGTCTTATGTTTATTTTTTAACGAGCATGAACTATGTGCTAAAACTGCTCGATAATCTAGTCATATGATAAGAATATCTCATATAAAACGGCAACATTTAGATTTTTGCCCCACATCCTTTCTTTATGCAAGTTAGGAAACGACTAATCCTACGAGTTTAAAGGGTTAGCCTACGGGTTTAAAGGGAGGACCTAAAAATTTAAAAAAATAAATAGTCGCCCCTTGCTTGCACTCCAAAAGGTTTGCATGCCCCCAGGTATAAAATACGATTTCAAGGTTACCCCTCAATTTGTAGACAAAACATTTGTTCTATCAGGAAAAAGCCTACCTCTTTCAGGTTACCAAAGATTGTCTCATTCGCGTTACAAATGAAACATTTCCTCGGTGATGTCTACCGAAATAAACAAAGGTGAGCAGAGACGAGCGCCACTCACATAACTTTGACAAAAGAATCTTTTTCTAGAATAACCCCTCTTCCACTGACGGACGGGGTACAGACTAGTCATATTCTCCCGCGGAAACCTACCCTATACCCGAAGTTTTCCTGCCGAAGCAGACCAGGACGCATGCCCCCCTGGGTTCCAGTCACATCCCTCCGAATTACTCGCGCTCATCGGGAGGACAGACCGTGGGTTGAGACATTTCTTGCGTGAAGAGACCATTTAGGGATGGTATATGACTATTTGTGATGCGTGATCCGGGAAATGAAAGTTGGTCCACGAGCTTGACCACTCTTCCTTCGTGCGGAAAACACATTACTCTAAAGAGTGAGGAGACGATGGCTCCCATGCAATAAATATAGTCTCATCCAAGGAGTAGGTTATAATCCAAGGGTCCTTGAACGACCATTACGTTCATTTGAACTGTCTTCCCTTTCAGTGTTATGGGCACATTGGGGAGGATCCCTAAAGGTCGACTGGTTCCTTTATCAAAGCCTGTCATATTTCTCATCTCAGGCAAAAGTGATGGCGAACCAAGCGCTTTCCAAGCAGTAGAGGAAAGGATACTCACAAAAGCTCCCTCATCTATGATGGTACCAGCCATGACCATTCTATATATTTGGACGATAATTCTGAATGGTATGCTTGCTGGTAAACGGGGTCTGCCTAGTTGATTCCAGTCGAAGGAGACAACTAGGTTGCTTGGAGGTGGGACCGAGTAGACGGCCGGGTACGGCTCTGACGAACTTCCTTCCTGCGGTAAAGGAATGGGTAGGTTGCCCCCGTGTTCATCAGAGTCTGTGTTGATGAAGAGAATTTGGACAGTGTCATCCTTGTTCTCTCCAGTGACTGTGTCATTCGAAGATAAAACCTCTGAAGGCAAGACCGGGTCAACTACCGCCTCGACCTTTTGACTTTCGTCGGGTATGGATTCAGCTGGTTCATCTTCAATGACAGGCGCTTCAGCTGACCACTTGAGCGGGCCAGTTGGATTCTCAACTAACGAAGGACTCGGCAAGAGTTTTTTATATCCAGGAGGAAGTCGTAACGGTGAAACCGGACGATCATCCAAAACTCTTTTATCTTCGTCTAAGAAAGGACAACGGTGGATGGCGTGATCGCCTTCGCACAGTTTACAGGGAGATCTAGCTCTCCCTTTTTGTCCTGGGACTTCACTTTCGCTAGTTGACGGTGTGCTTTCAACATGGCCATCAGAGGTTGACGACACCGGATTGTGCAAACGGGGAGACCAGTCTCTTAGTATCCGAGGGATGCAAGGACAATCTCTGTGAAAGTGGTCTCCCTTGCAAATGATACATGGCGATTTAGGCCTGGTCAGTGCAGTGTGTGGATTTTCCTTAGACGACACTTGTTTGCCCCCATTCGCTTTTGGCTCCTTCTTCTTCTTCTCTTTCTTCTTCTTTTCCTTCTTCTCCTTAAGAACTTGACTCTTGGCTTTGCCAGCCCCATCAAGCGAAGAGGAAGGAGGAGAGGAAGAATTAGAGGAAGTAGAAGGTTGGTGGGTAACTCTGGACTGGTCTAACTACTGATTCGATTGTTCAGGAATAGTGGTGTTCTGAACGACATTGGTTGAGAAGAGCCAGACTGGCAAGCCAATTGTCAGTCCTAGAAGCGACAATGTGGCCATATGGGGTGCACCAACATATCCCCAAGAGGAGAAGGGACTAGGATTTCCACCAAGGGGAATTCCTTGGTTGGTAGACTCCATTTTCTCAACCTAAGATCAACGTAGGAAAAGGGTATATATATTCCGTTTAAAATAAATTTTATGATGCTTGGACACAACTTGTTTTTTCAATTTTAAAGAGTCGAGAAAAAACAAAAGATGACTCTAGTCTCCTTCGATTTTTAATGAGCCTGAAGTGACAAGTGCTCAGATGGACCTTTTCTGTTAAGGAGTCTGAAAAGGAATGAAAGGGACTGCTCTGGAGATCTAGGTAGAGGGTGTGCCAAACGAATCACAAAACTGTAGAATACGTTTTACGGTATGGCAGTCAATCTTCCCGAATGCTGTGTTCGGTGCATTGCGATCAGTAGGGCGGCCGACACGGCTTCCTATGGATAAAAGGTTTTAAGTCTATAGGGGTCTCCCAATATATACTCGACGGTACGTGGGAGCACGATCCGTACTGGCACTTATCATCTCACAGTGGAGGAATCACCCAACCATCAGTGAGGACAACAGTTACCAGGCTTTACGACGCCGGAACACGTCTCTAGCTTATACCTCTATGTTGTGCGTTAAGTGCCAATGCGTTTTTAGATTCATTCAATTTATTTTAAGTTGATCTTTCTTAGAAGTTTGCCTTTTTGGATCACCACGAGATGTAGATGTAATTCCTAAATGCAATCTAAAGATGATAAGCAAGCTTTTATCTCTTTTCAACAATGAAAATCCTAGCTACAAGGGGAAAAGAAAGACACAATCTTTTCTCAAAGAGCAAAGAGCACACTGTAAATGCACTTTTCCTAAATCAAACCATACAAACTATCATTATGCAAATGCACATATGCATGTATTTGTTTTCACTTTCTTAATATTGATGCCTAAAAGAAAGTTGATGTACAAATTTGAATTTGCTTTCAAGTGAAAAACACAAACAAGCTTCTTTTCCGAAATCAAAAGGGTAGAGAAGATTACGACACTTTATGATTTTGAAATAAACACTCGTTTCAACACTAGAAAGTGACAAATTCAAACCAAAGGTAAAAGTAAAAAGTATAATCAACTGTCAATAGCAAAGAAACTTTCTCCTAAGATCAAAATCGACACTTACGACAGATCTAAATCTAAGGACGACAGTATGACTATTTTACTTTTCAATGGAAAACTGTAAATGATGTAACAAACACACAAAGAACACCTACAGTCTTTTTGTACAAAGGAGGCAGAATTAAGGCAAAGAAAAGGGGTTTTCAGATAGGTACACACACTGATAACAGGCCGCAAAAATCAGAGATAAAACTGAACAAAATGAAGCAAAGAACCTCAGCTGCACAGGGCAAAGGTTGATCAGCGCACCTGTTGCACAGAGAAACTGAATTGAAGCGCAGGTAGCCCTCTCAGGACCTGCGTTGAAATGCAGAACCTCTTCACAGAGCCTACGCTGGGGCAGAAACGAGACTTCTATCTGGGTTCTGGGTCACGGTTTGCAGTTTAATCTATGGATTTTGGCCGAGTAAAAGCAATCAGTAAGGTACAATTAGAGGGATGATTTAAAGGAGGACTAAGAGCTATCAAAAAGGGCAATTAGAGCATTTGTGGATCAGCTGTTCAAATCATAAACAAATCCAGTGGGTGGATTGAAGTAGCAGCTACTTTGCATTTGATAATGGCAAATGCAGTTCGATTGCTACTTCTGTGTTTATGAAGCAAACAACAAGAGAAACACAAACAAACTAACTAGACACGATCCCCAGTGGAGTCGCCATTTTGTTGTTGGGAAAAGTATCTACTCAGAACGCCCCTATCCCACTCTAAGGTGTGACAGTGCCTTAGCAACAAACAAGGAAAACTACTTTCGTATTCTTCTTTATGAAATGTAAACGAAGAGGAAGGATGAACTAACCTGTGTCTTGCGCTAGTTTGTTGATCCAATCGCTCTCCTCTTTGACAGCTTCCAGCTACCTACTCCCTTACTTGCCCAGCTTCACCAAGTTCCTGCAAGATCACAGAAGAGGAAAACTACACAAAGACATAGATTTACATTCATAAATAGCTTAGGATCAGATTTAAGCTAAACATGCAAATATAACAAAACATCATTGATACACAAGCATGTAGGAGAAACTCAAATAGTTTTATTGATATAATAAGAAGATCCAGGAGGAGATACAACCAAGTGAGTCCAGATCCAGCATCTACCTCCCAGCAAAGGAATCCCTTCTTCACCTCCAACAAAGCATAAATCACCCAATGCACTAATCTCAATCTCAAAACCAACAGCAATTCTCTGCAAAGTACAAAATTCAAGCCTCTGGATCTCTGGGATGAGGGATCCATATATAGATGTAAGCAGAGAGGATGAGTCATCTTATGTTTTGACTTGTGGCTTCTCTCTGTCAGTTCTTGCTTCCACTTGGAGGCTGAGAGCCTCTTACTCATCCTTGGTCGAACTCAGTGAGGCAAGTGTCGTTGAGGAAGATTCTGGAAGCTTCTATGGTCTGTTCACCTCGCGGAATGAAATTTCCATTTGGCATTTCCCGCTCAGCGCACCCTGGTAGTGCATTTAGGTGCATTGCAACGCACCTAGCTAGTGTTCTTGGGTGCTATGCAACGCAGGTAGCTAGTGGAGCAGCTGAAATGATCCTGATTTGACTGATTCTGAGTAGTTTCTGGTGGAGAACTTCTGGGAGAAGCTGTAATTGGTTGACCTTGTTCCTCTAGGGGTAGGAACAACACTTTTAGGGACTTTGGATCCCTTGCATTATGGACATTTCATGCTTAGAGCTGTAAGGCACAAAAATGTCTATAACAAATATGCTCAGGCTATGGATTTTAAAGATGTATATGCAACTTTGAGTCAAGGCAAAAGAGTAGAAGAATTGGACTACCATATAAAGGATCGACTGTTGTACCATTGTGGGAAACTCTGCCTTCCACAAACTGAGAGGATAAAGATAATTAGGGAAGCACACACTTCTCTTATATCAGGTCACTTTGGGGTAAGTAAAATAGTTGCACAGCTGCAAAGATTCTGCTATTGGCCGAAAATGAATGAGACAGTTTCTAGATATGTAAGAGGGTGTGCCATGTGTGCTAGAAGCAAGCCCAGAAACAGAAAACTAGGCTTGTACACTTCATTACTAGTTCCTTCGCACCCTTGGGAAAGTGTTTCCATGGATTTTGTTGGAGGACTGCCTAAATCTAGGAAAGGTCATGATTATCTATATGTTGTTGTGGATAGGTTCAGCAAAATGTGTATTTTGATACCTTGTAGTAAAAGATTATACCTGAACAGACTGCAAAATTGTTCTTTGAACATGTATGGGTTCATTGTGGATTACCCACTTCCATTGTATCTGATCGAGATACCCGATTTGTGGGGAAGTTTTGGTCGAGTCTGTGGGAACTGATGGACACCAAACTGAAGAAGAGAACAGCTTTTCATCCACAAATAGATGGCTAGATAGAAGTAGTAAACAGGACAGTGATCCAGTTGCTGAGAGGTTATTGCAGCAAACATCCTAAGCTTTGGGATGAACACTTGTGTTATGTGCAGCATGCTTACAACAAAGCCAAACACTCTTCTACACAGAGATCTCCTTTGTGACCTGTTTTGGTTTCACACCAAGGTCTCCTTTGGATTTTGTCTTTGGTAAAGATACCATGGTTGATGGACACAATGATGTGGACAAGGCAACTAGGTTCATTGAATAGATCTAGGAGATCCACTAGGCATTACAGGAACAGCTGGAAAAGAGCCATGCCAAGTACAAGGCTAGACATGATAAGCATCAGATGGAGCATAATTTTCAAGTTGAAGACCAAGTTTGGCTGTATATCAGCAAGGACAAGATGCAAGGTGAAGGTAAAAAGCTAAAGCCTATCAAGTATGGACCTTTTAGGATACTTGAGAAGGTTGGTGAAAATTCTCTTCACCTTGATTTACCAGCTTACATGCACATCTACTCAGTCGTAAATGCAGATTTCTTGAGATTGTTTGAACCTTCAATGATTGAGGACCCTGAAGAGCAAAGTCAATTGCCTTCTATTGATGACCTGCTACCTGAATACCTCAATGAGTTGCAAGAATACACAGTGCTGAACAGGAAGGTGAGGACAATGCGTAGGGGAGATGTTGAATACCTTAGGATTGGGCTCAAAGGTTCAAAGCCGAGCAGCGCAAACTGGATTGAGATTGGACAAGTGAAGAAAAAGTATCCTCACTTAGTTGATGCTTGAAAACCAACTTTTGGTGGTCCAAAAGCTTTTTCAGTGGGAAGGCCGTGATCCGAATTGGATCCATAGACGACTGTAAAAGAACCATGACTGTTTCAGGTCAGGAAAAATCATTAAGAAATCAAAAACAGCGATCAAAAACACCCCTGAACCAATGGCAATGGCAGCCAACATGGAACGACGAGGACCTCAGTCAAATCATGTTGACTGAGGCCCATGGAGACCGCATAAGAGGCCAAAGTAGCCCTTGGGAGCCCCGGAATGGGAAAAGGAGGAGGTTTTTGATAAGCGATTAGTGCTAATCGCGCATTGCTAGGTGAACAGGGATGAAATGGGGGAAGCCCGAGCACTCAGTCACATCGGGAGCCAAAAAAACACAGGCAAAAAAAGCGAAAAGCACTAAACGTACAAAGGTGGGACCTGTGCTCTGGAAAACCGGCGGTATTGATTGGGGTGCCCTCAAACGGTAAGAGGTTTTGGACGAGAGCGGAGCGATTCCATACATCGATCGAAGCATGGTAAGCAGAGGTGAAAGAAAACCGTTGTTGATCGCGTGCTATTGGTCGAGTAAGTCAACCGCGTGAAACGTGCATATGGCATCAGATCTAGAAGGCCCAGATCGAATGCTGAGATCATGCCCGATGGAGGAAGCGGAATCGACAGGGAATTAAGCCGCATTTCAGAAGGGATTTTGAATCCATTTGACCGCCACGGTGGAGGAACAATGCATCCATGACGTAACTGAAGAAATGAACCGACGAAGCATGCTGGCACCATTTAGCGGAGGAAAAGTGGTCACTCCCTGAGCGTTCATTATGACGCCGAACATGGAACTCCCGGCACAGCTACAGAAGGGGAATCGACAAAGGCGGAAGAGGAACCGAACAGGCATAGGGATCGAATGGCTAAATCCATGAACAAAGACAGTCGAATCAGTTAACTCAAGTGTTAGACACAGAGAGGTAGAAGTAGAGAGATAAAGAAGTGGAACAATGAACCCTGAGAGGAGGACTGAACATAGAGAACAGTAAAGCAAAGTAGAAGAGACAAAGGGCCAAGCTGACCAGAGGCAGCATCGAGCACCAGAGAGCTTGAAGATTCAAGCCTTCCCATAGAGGAATCTGTCCGGACTGAGCATCACATTTGGCTCTTTCCATTGTAGACCAGAAGGTCACAGAGCTGGTAGGAAGAAGAATAGTCTGTGTACTCCAGTGGCTTGGGGAATCCAAGAACCACCCTGCCAAGAAAATCTACTTCAAGAGAACTCATATTGAGTCCTTGTATTGTAATTCTCTGCTTAAAGACACAATAAAACAAGGCCACCACTGAAAGTTGGACCGGAGACGTAGCCTTGGAGAATAAGGTGAACTCCTTATTAAAATTTCTTGTGTCTTTGTGTTGCATACTGTATTTCTCTGCTATCTTTCCATTTTATTGTTTGTGTATTGGCAGTCTGATTGATTCGTTGCTTCAATAACACAGAACACACACCAGCACATGAGTTTGTAATACCTTGGTTTAATAAATCTTTAACTAATGTCACTCATAGGGTGAATATCAAATCAACAAGCCATAGTCACTAGTGCCACGCAAATACCTGAAAACCCACTTCACTATTGTCCAGTGCTCCTTCCCTGGTTTTGACATAAACCTGCTCAATACTCCCACTGCATGTACAATGTTTGGTCTAGTACAAACTATTGCATACATTGGGCTACCCACTGCACTTGCAAATGGAACACGGGACATGTCCTCTTCCTCTTATTGTGTCTTGGGACACTATTCAGCAGATAAATTCACACCTACAAGAATAGGAACCTTCACCGATTTACTATTCTGCATATTAAACCTCTGTAGTATTGTCTCAACATACTTCCTCTGGTTTAAACAGAGCTTCCTCTTTGCCTGATCTCTTTTAATTTCCATGCCCAAAATATATTTTGCAGCACCAAGATCTTTCATGTCGAATTTGGAGGACAATTGGGTCTTCAAATCCTGGATAATTCCTTTGTCATTTCCAACTAGCAACATATCATCCACACACAAGACTAAATAAATAACATGGTCACCAAATAATTTAAAATACACACAATGATCTACTTTGCTTCTGGTGAATCCAAGTCCTCGCATAAATGTATCAATTTCTGATACCACATCCCTAGTGATTGTTTTAACCCATACAGAGACTTCTTTAAGTTGCATACCAATTCTTTCTTACCCTTCACCGCAAAGCCTTCAGGTTTCTTCATGTAGATCTCCTCTTCCAGATCCCCGTGAAGAAATGTTGTCTTCACATCCATCTGTTCTACCTCAAAATCAAAAGCAGCAGCAACAGATATAATAATCTAATAGAAGTTATCTTGGAAACATGAGAAAAATATCACCAAAATCAATTCCCAGCACCTGGGAATAACCTTTTGCTACCAACCGAGCTTTATATTTCGCCACCTTTCCTTCTGAGTTTTTCTTCTTCTTGAACACCCATTTGCTGCCAATGGGTTTCCTTCCAGCCAGCAACTCCACCAAATCCCAAGCCTCATTTTTGTGCAAAGATGCCATTTCATCAACCATGGCCTCTTTCCAAAATTTTCCATCCTCTAAATCTACTGCTTCCTTCACAGTTCTTAGATCATCGTCAGTAATAGATAAAGAAAAATTTGAACAGAAAGCAGATGGAATATACCTTTCTAGCTGCCTTCTTTCTCGAACTGATCTTCTCACATTCAGAGTTTGTGGCTCTTCATCTTATGATTCCTCCTCTGTTGTAGTGTTTGAATCTCCCTCCTTAAGCTCAAACTCTATCTTCTCAGTTTCCTTTGGTTGGACTTCATGTTTGTTATAGATCAATTTGGGCACATCGAATTCCAACATTCAAATCAGTGATTTAGGACTCATCAAACCCTAAAATTAGTTGTTTCATGCCCTAAACAAGTGACCCCTTTGAATGCCTCCTTCCCGGAAATTTTCATGGCCTAAGACATCCATAAATGGTCTCTAAAGGGACCAGCATAGGTAGATACACTGCCAGGGACACTGATGGTCGTAATTCCTTCTTCTATCTAATAAAGTGTTTGAACCTTTTTCTATATTAGTGTTCTTTCATAATGCTTATATGTATGAATTGCTTCTGATTCCTTTCATTTATATTCAATGGATCGTATGCTTTGATCGGTTTTTGTCTCCTGTTGTGTTGACAGTGTACTTTTCAAGCGATTTAAGTATGGGAAGGAGCGACGGAATTGATACAAGGGAGACGAGGGGAAAGTGGAACTACAGGTAGGCCTTCTATCCTCTCTTCTTATCTATTGCTTATAGGGAAAGTCTAAAACACTTTAAACTGTTGTTCTAGGCACAACTACTTGTCTAGTGAATTAGTATTTATCCGTAAATGATAAATTCTCCAAAAAAAATTAGCAACTCCGCTGGGGAAATAATCCTCTTTCCTAGTAGCTTATCCACCTCCTAAGACATTCTTGTAGACTTTATTTGTGTTCATTGACTATATTTCAGCTCTTTTGCATTGAATTTTGGTCAAAAACTGAGGTTAGATGACTCTTGAGTGGCCTCTTAGGAATCAACGCAGGCTTGGTTAGGGGATAGTGCTCTACAGAGCACCCTTGAGTGAGAGATAGTGCTCTGCAGTGCAGTTAGGCCCTCTTTGACCCGCGTGACATGGGAGCTATTGTTTTCACACTCTTTCGAGTGATTTTTTTCCCACATGAATGAAGAATAGTCACTGTTGACCAACTTTCGTTTCCCGGTCCAAATATGTCTCCCAGTCAACCATCTTCCCTAAATGGGCCTTTTGTACCAATGGTATCATCCTCGCCACAGGTTAATTATGTGGCAACCCATTCCACACCTACATCAACTAACGATCAATTCATTGATGTTGTACATCATGTACTGGGGGCGTTGGAACTAGATCTCTCCTTCATGACCTCTTATGAGTTGTGATCCAAGGAGTATGAGGATAGTTCTTTTACTCTGTCAACCTCGTTAAAAAAATGAAATAGGCCCATGAGGGGAGTTCCTGATCTTGTGTCAACCTCATTAAAAAATGAAACCAAGGATATGAGGATAGTTCTTTTACTGTGCCAACCTCATTAAAAAATGAAACAGCTCCCACAAGGATAGTTCCTTGTCTTATGTCAACCTCATTAACAAATGAAACCAAGGATATGAGGATAGTTCTTGGTCTTGTGTCAACCTTGTTAAAAATGAAATGAAGGAGTATGAGCATAGTTCCTTGTCTTGTGTCAAGCTTGTTAAAAAATGAAACAAGGAATCTGAGCAGAGTTCCTTGTCTTGTGTCAAGCTCATTAAAAAATGAAACAAGGTCCCAAGTTCCAAGTTGAGTCTTTTATTAGATCTCGTAAAATCCCAGTCGAGTCTTTCACTTGATCTCGTAAAAGAACCTTCATTCCCTCCACCTAATAGCCACGAGTAGTCTACTTAGGTGAATGTAATGAAGCTTGGGGGGCATGCACCTAATGGTAAAGTTAAGTTTCCCTATAGGTTATGTGAAGGGAATCACCCCATTCACCTTTTTCCCTATCTGGACGAAGCCAAAAAGGTGTTGGATAATCGTCCTACTTCACCGCAACGATTTCCATCTGGTTACAGGAGACTCTCCCTTTCACCATGCTGGGGGAATGTAAACCAATATCAAGCATAGTTTTTTATTTTAAGCTTGCGTAAAAATGAAACTGAATCCAAGCATAGTTTTTTCCTTTCAAGCTTGTGTAAACATGAAAATGAATCCAAGCATAGTTCCCTATGGTTCAAGCTTGTGTAAAAATGAACTCATTTCCATTTTTAACCCTCGTCAGATGAGCCTTGGTTGTTTTCATCCCATCGCCACCATCCCCTTGGCCAATCATACGCTTTCACTTGGTTTTTTTACCCTTTTTGAGGAATAGTTGCAATGAGTGGTCCTATTAGCCAGCCTCTTCACATAAATCAACATGCTTTGAGAAGTTCCAACATCACCAGAACTAGTTGCTATCCTAGACACCACTCGTTCCTCAAAAATGGAGTCCTCTTTAAGCTCTTTTTGGACTCTCTAAACATGAAAATATTGCCAAGCGCTTGTCCTTTCCATCTCATTAACAGATTGGAAACGATATCTCTCTTGTATTATTTTACGCTTTTTCGAGCTTGAGAGTATAATTTACGAAAAATAACTTGTGGAGTTTTTTTTTTTCCCTTTTCAAACTCTCTAAACATGAAAAGGATTGAGTTATCTTTGTCGTTAAACTCGTCAAAACATCAAATAGCGACAAACTTGTCCATCTAGACAAGACCGAGTTTCACCTGCGTTGGACTCGTTAAAACATCAAATAGCAATGGATTCGCCTGAAGGGTGAAATTATACAACAAGCATATGTTATCCTCCTCAAGCTTGATAAAAATAAAGAGGTACTGGTCAGCGATGACTGGGGAAAATGGAAAAATGGGAAAACCACTTTATGGTAGCAAGTCGCTCTTGAGCATGACACTTTCACTCCATCACCATGACTATCTGGGTTGGGCTATTAGCTTGATGATTATCACACCGTTGGTATATCATACCATCCATTGCTTTGTTTTGGGTCAATGCTACCAATTCACTTTAGTGTCGCTGACATGTTCAAGAGAATTCATCCAATCAAAATCCATGTTTTGCACCTGCATCATCCAGCTTGCTTACAGAAATCAGATTTTTGGCCAATGCAGGAATATGCAGAACACCCGGAAGTGTTCTAACTCTTCCACCTTGCAACTTCAACTTTAATTTTCCACGACCAATGATTCTAGCCTTCCTGTCATCCCCCAAGAAGACATCACCACCATCATATTTCTCATAGTCACAGAACCACTTTCTATGGGGAGTGAAGTGAAAGGATGCACCTGAGTCAATCAACCATGCCTCATGATCTACGTGTACTTGAAGAAGCCAAGTACACATCCCCACCTTCATCTGAGGTGGTTTTCGCCTCTGCAGAAGGAGCATCATCAGATCCATTTCCTTTCTCGAGAGCTTTAGATTTACAGTTTCTTCTATAGTGCCCTTCCTTTCCACATTTCCAGGACACCACCTTTATAGATTTTCCTGGAGATTTCAATCTCCCACTTGATGACTTATTTTTGTTTTTGTTCTAGGACCATCCTCATACAAACAAGGCATCACCATTCTGGCTCTCCATATTTTTCCATCTCATCTCCTCCATCAACAAGGATGAGTCTATTTCATCAAACTGCAAAGCAATTGCATTGCTACCTATTGCAATAACCAGACTATCCCATGAATCTGGTAGAGAACACAAAAAACTGATGAACTTATCTTCATCTAAAATTTTAATATCAAAATATAATAACTGACTTACCACAGTATTAAATGCATTCAAATGCTCTATCATTGAGTCTCCATCTTTCATCCTCGGGTTATACAGCCTTTTTCATAGGAACAATTTATTAACCAGAGACTTAGATTGGTACAAAGTCCCTAACTTATCCCACAAAGCCTTCGTCGTAGCTTCCCCTGATACATTCAGCAATATTGAATCTAAGGCACACAATCGTATTGTGCTCTTTAAATCCGATCCAACTTCTTCCATTCTTCATCTCCCGTTGGTTTAGTACCTGGATCTACCGTGATCCACTGATCTTTGTCCACCAACAGATCCTCCATCTTGAGTTTCCACAACTCAAAACTTTGACCATTAAATTTCTCGATCTCTATCTTTCCACTACTTGCCATCTTCTTTCACCACTAGAATCGATCCCACAGATCTCTCACTGAATAGGGTCTACTGCAGGCCCGAGCGCAACCCCTCAGCAACAAAGGCGTCCCCTTGAAGCCAAAACAGCTCTGATACCAAATGTAGGTTTTAACCCCATACAGAAATTACCTTCATACGAATTCTAAAACACAGAAAATAAATAATGTGAGAGCATAACACATAGAACACATATACATAGAGATTTTCCCCTGGATCCCAAAACTGGGACTACCAGCTTGATTTTTCATTATTTTCCTTTCAATGTTACAATACATATTTATACATGTCGAACCATCCAATATCATGGACCGAAAAACATCGCGTTCAAAACCATGGACCGAAAATCATCGCATCCAAAAACAATGTGCAAAAATCATGCACAAAACCATAGGTAGGTCCACCCAACCTAATATAGGGTCCAAAAAAAAATTCCCCGGGGCACTACCTTGGACCCCGTAGAGGGGGGGTACCCGCCCCACTCAAAACCCCTAGACAGGGGAGGCTACCCCCCCCTATGACCCCCCCGCTATGCAATTAGCACACCGAAGGGGGGGCTCCGCCCCCCCTCTAACTCCCCAGTTCACTACGTGGGATAGTCGTGGAAAGAATATAACACAACCCAACAAGGAGAAGTACATAATAGTAATGGTGAACAACCTAGGATTGGAGTAGGAAGAGGAGCAAATAGAGTAGGAAGAGGTGGAAGAGGTGGAGGAAGAGGGAGAGGATGAGGTAGAGGAGATCTAGAACCCTTTGGATTTCCTATCCTTGATGAAGATACAACAGCTACAATGAAAAAATATCACCCTCCATCATTCCAAATTTTCATGGATTACAAAGTGAGGATCCTGAAACATTTCTCTTTCAGCTTGAAGTTTTATGTATATCTTATGATTACTTGCTTGACACTTAAATTTTCAAATTGTTTCCAGCAACTCTTAAGGATGCAACATTAAAATGGTTCATGGGCTTAGCAGTACATTCTATAAGAATATGGGAATAAATGAAAACTACATTCTTAGAGAAATATAAATATTATTGTATGCCTCGTAGTCTTAAGTATGAAGTCTTTAAAATGATGCAAAAAGAAGATGAAAATGTTGAAGATTTCATTGAAAGATTTGTTTATAACGTTAAAATGGCTCAAATGCATGAATTAGATGAAGAAACTTTGAAAGCTCTCTTATAAAAATCCATCAGAGATGAGTGGATTGATCTTCTCAATTTGATGGTAAGGGAGATATTTCTTAGTTATCATTTAGAGAAATTTGTGAGTTATGCATACACATTTGAAGAGGACAGGCAAGAACTAGGAAAAATCCAAGAGATCCTCTCATGTCTAGGATTAATAAATCTGCAGTTGGGACAGTAAGTAGGGTTGAACTAGGAAATTTTCTTGACAACTTTAAAACAAACATTTTGGGAAATCTTAATGAACAAATAGATACCCTTAAAGTGAAAAACAAGCAAAATTTTGAAAATGTTGCATTATCATTTTTTTGTCCCAAATGTAGAAAAAACATGCTTTGAGAGAATGCCCCCTTGATTTAAAAAGTGTATAAACCTATGTTATATGTGCATAAAATCATGATACAAAAGAATTTCCTTCGATACCAGGTCTTAAAGTTTTTTATTAAGAAGAAGTAATACCAAATAAAGTAGGTCCACTTTGTTTTATTTCTAAAAGGCCATGGCAAAATTCACAACCAAATATGAATCAAGGTTTTAACACTCAAGCATTTGCACAACCATCACAAAACAATTGGACTACACCCATGCCTTGGAAATCTTGGCATCAACCTTGGGAACAAGGATGGAAAACTCCTTATGGAAAATATCCTCAATATCAACAACCTTACCCTATTTTTCCACCACAATATTTTCCTCAACATGGTCAACCAACTCAACCTTAGAATCCAAATCCACAACTTTCATTACCATTCCCTCAAAACCAAATCAATTGCTGGCTCAACCACTTCCAAATCCAAATAATAATAAAAATTCACAACCTGTTTACAATATGGAAGGAGAAAAATTCCAATCCTACATGATAACTCTATTAAATTTAAACAATTTCCAACTTAGATCTGGTAGAGTATTGGAAAAGAAGTCCCCGTCAGTTTTTATTTGGGAATTTGAAAAGGAAAATCTCTCTGAAAAAGAGAAGTCTCTTAATCAAGAAGAAAAATCTCAAAAACAAACCACCCCTTTACATTTTGAATATACTCCAATAAACTCAACTCCCATCATAGAACAACCTTCAGTATCTGTCCAAACACCGCCTTTTCCTGAGAAATTAAAAATTGATAAAGGCTTAGAAAAACAAATTTTATTGCCTATATATTAACTGAAGAATCTTTGTATAAAAATTCCTTTGTTACAAGCTATTAAAGAAATACCAATATTTGCAAAAACAACGAGGGAGTTGAGTATTAAAAGGCTAGGAAGAAAGAGAAAAGAAATCAAAAGAATTCAATTAGTTAGAAAAATTGCAAATATCATGATAGGAAAAACAACAATTCATAAATATCTTGATCCGGTGAGTCCCATTGTGAAAGCACATATCAATGGGATTGAAATTCCAAACACATAGATTTATTTTGGAGTAGATATAAACATCATGAGTAAACAACTATGAATCAATTGAAACTTCCTAATCTTCAATATACACCTTCATTGTGGCAATTAGTAGACAAATATATTATTAAACTTGATGGTATATTATTAAATTTTGGAGGACATCCATTGATTCTAGGAAGACCATGGTTAGTGTTGGGCCATTAATATGCCATTATTATTATCACTTTTGAATGCTGATTCCACCCATTTCTACCATTCTTCGTCACGCCATTTATCATAATTTATCATATAATTCTATTTTACAATCATTTATGCCCTTATGTAAATATATTATTTATTCTCCTTTATTTTTAATAAATTGATGATTATGCATGATTTTATCAATGATGGTTTATTAATAAATTGGTTGTAACATTACTCACCATTTTTAGCCTCCAAGATAATTTCCAGATTGAAGATTTGATCATTAAATATTCCAACTTAGAAATTCGCCGGAATAAGAAGTGACAATTTTGCGGTTGAGATTCTGGGCAAATGAAGAAGAATATGGAAAATCCGGAACATGAGTATTGTCTAGAACAGACCAAATTAACTTTATTAAAGAACAGTTTCCCCAAAGTCAGCTTGTATTGAGAGAAACGCAGGGTTCTTTGAGCACGATTCTCTCAGATTTGTTGTTGCAGCCGTCCTCCAATTCTCAGCTGCAAAGCCAAATTCACCTTGCTCAAGTTGAAAGATGGATGGAAATATATTTTATTGTTGATCAATTCATTAAAAACAATCCAATTTTGTAATAGAAATCATGTTGTAATTATCTCTATTGTAACTGCTCTCTGCTCTCTCTCTCTATTTAAATGAAAACAGAGATAAGAGAAAGAGATTCAGAATTGAGGATGGCTGAGAGATGGAGAGATTTCTTGTTGTAACTATACAATTCCTCATCGACTCTCATTGATTAAACAGGAATCAACTGTTTGTAAATGATGTTATGCATGATTAATACAAGAAAGTGTTACCGTTTAACTTCTTAGTTCTGCAGTAGCTCAGCGGCGTTTCACTGGTGGTTGAGGGCCTGACGTTGGTGGATCGATCTGCTATTTGTATCTCTACCTTTTCATTATTGTTGTGAGATAGTTCATATTTTTTTTTATTACAGTTTGCAAGTTAATCGGTTTGCTGTTTAATTGCTTTGATATCAGTGTGTTATATTAACGAATCACATTGCTATTCTTTTATTATTTAACAAGAATCTCAACACTATATAATTTATCTTGTTAATGCCTTAATAGAGCTTCACTATTCTATTCCAATTATGGTTTCATTCCACTTGTTGTTCCGTTTAATTGATATTCATTACAGATTGTTGTTAAAAAAAAAAGGATTGGTTATTCGATTCCATTAATTAGAGTTTGATGTTCAGATTTATTAAATAGGATTCGTTGTTTAATTCCTTTAATTACAGTTTGTTGTCCATTTACTTTGCTATTCATTTCTGTTGGTTAATTGCAAAGAGTTTTCTTTTAAAGAGTTTTCCTAGTTTACTTTCAATAGCAACTTTATTTCAATTTCTATTTTCTTTTAATTGCTTTAAAGCAGGACTATCAACTATGGAGAACATTGGTTATTGCTTCCTCGTTCCCAGATTGATTGTCTTGTTCCAGTTTGATTTTAATTGCATCAATCTCTAGAGGAATGAGTTATTGCTACTGTATCCTCAATTGATGGTTGTTTGAGTGAATGATTTAGTTGCAGAACATTTCAGTTTCTTGTTGTTCCAATTAGATTTTGTTTCCAGCTTTCATTTACTTTTGGATTTTAAGCACTATGCTGCAAAACATTACTCTTGAGTAAATAGCCACCTCAGACTGAGTACACTCTTGAGATAAAAAGTCATCCCTGGGTTGACAATTAATGTGAAGATAACTAGGAGTTAAAAAGACACCTTTTATCACTCAACATTTTGGCGTCGTTGCCGAGGAGAGTGTAGCCATTTTTAAAGAGTAGTGTGCATCTGATGAGTGCCTGTTAGGAAAGAATTGGGTATTAAAATCGGAAGGTAAGAACCTACATACGGAGCATGTAGAAGCCCTGCTCCCTTGCCCGCTTTCCAACAAAACTGTTAAAGAACTTAGGGTAGAAATAGATGTTTGAATTGAATTTCTGTGTGAATGACTTAAAAAAATAGAAATTTTGAAAAAGAAATATCATGATTTCACTCAAGTGGTGATGTAAGCACCACCCATTTCACTAACCAATTGACAGGAACATTTGAAGAAGGAGACTTGAAGAAACACATGAAGAACATCTTCTATAATGGTAAGAAATGGCTCACATTTCTACTTTTGCATTTCCTATCAGAGACCTAGGAAGAGTGACACAAATGCACATAATTCCCCCATCTTCTCTACCAAATTTTCATGGCTTGACAAATGAAGATCCAGATACATTCTTATTTGAGTTCGAAATACTTTGTAGAGGATATGATTATTACACTAATGATCAAAGGTTGAAAGTGTTTCCTCTTACTTTAAAAGGAGCAGCTCTCCGATGGTTCATGAGCCTAGGTGGGAACTGCATCCAAACATGGGAGGACATGAAGAACATATTCTTGAAGAAGTACCAAGACTATAGCAAGGCCGATGAAGATATTATCAATATGATACAAGGGGAAGATGAAAGCTTGGAGGACTATGTAGATCGATTTCATTACAACCTTCAAAAATCAAAATATAAGCATTTGGAAAAAGAGATCTTAAAAACACTCTTACTCAAAGGAATCAAAGAAGAACTCTTAGAACTCTTAAATCTGATAGGAAAAGGTGATGTTTTTCAGTTGTCATATGATGATGTTTGTGAATTGTGCATAAGGTATTCAAGAGGAATCTCCAAGGTTGGTAAGAATTCTAGAGATGTTTGTCCCTTCTTTTCCAAATCTGCTACAAGAACAAGAGACATAAGAGCTGAAATCAATGTTTTATTTGAAAAATTTAAAGTTGATTTTATTAGCTCTCTAAATTCAAAATTGGATGTTTTGCAGGTTCAGAAAAATCAAGAATTTGATGAAGTTTTTTTCCCTCATGACCGAAAGGAGCATTCCATAGATAGTTGTTCTTCCTTATCTAGGATGGAAGTATCATATCAAAGAGATGAGGAAGCTACAACAAAGTCAAAACCATGGAAATCATAGCCTACAGGTATGGTTCAAAACAATTATTCTCCATTCTCTTACTTGCATAATCCATTATGGAATACTAATGTGTTAGGGCAGCCATGTCAATTTCAATATAACCACCACCAATCTTGTCTACAAGTTTTTCATGGTTCACCTTATGATTGCATGATTACTCTCCCTCATCTTGTAGCACAAACATATTCTCCATATTCTTCACCAACTCTTCCACAACATCTTGCTTGCCCATCAAAACCATCCACACAACCCAATCAACCACATCATCAAAATGCTCCATTCCATACACAATTTCCTACTCAACTAATTCCACACCCTCACCACAATAAACCAGTACAACATGCTTACAACGTTCAATTGCAAAATCCACCCACCCTTCCCACCCATTCTATCTCACATGAAACATTAGAGAAAACTTACAATGAGATTCAGAATGTTTCAATTTCAAAAATTGTAGAAGTTATGGGAAAAAATGAGGTTTCTTTTAGTTTGCATCAACAAACCATTTTAAAAACTCAAGAATTTCATGATATGATGGCTATGGGAAATCAAAAAATTAAAGGATATATTAAAGATTGGTTTCACTCCATCACTTTTTTGCAGCATCACTCCATACTTCTGTTGGAAACACTGAGAGGGGGGGTGAATCAGTATTTCTTTTTCCCACTATTGTTTCACCAGTTAAAATATATATATTCAGAACACATGATGAATAGCAAGAATAAATGCTTTTATTAGTATAAATTGTGCAGCAAAATAGATATAATATATAGATGGTTACAATCAATTACCAAGCTCCAACTTAGACTTTGGTGAGGCTCCAACCTCTAGAGCACCAACTCTATTTTTCCAAGACACCAATCTTGGTCTTAGGAGCACCAACTCCCAAGGACTTCAATCCTTCCTACGTTTGAGGCATCAACCCCAAGGACTCCAATCCTGCTTACTTCTGAGACACCAGCCCCAAGGACTCCTATCCTTCTTGCTTCTGAGGCACCAACCCCAAGGACTCCTATCCTTCTTGCTTGTCAAGATTCATTTGATAGTAATGTTCTACTCTTAGAACTCTTCTCTGTTGAGTTCTGTCTATTTACAGCTTCATTGTAGTCTCCAAACTATAGTATCAATGACAACCAGTCTTCTTACGAATGAGTCTTTACAACTCTGCACACTGCCCATGCATAGTCTCCAATAGCCTTCATGCTCTCTGATAATGTCTTCACACAACTCTAGTCAGTCTACTGTTAGCCACACTAAGCTTTGCATAAAGAACAATTTCTTGCTCAAGCTTATGTTCTCTGCTGGCTACTTCTCCCCTTTGACTGTCTGCTGTCTTGTTGGCCCTTCGGCCCTCTTTCTGTTCTGCTGGATCCTCTCACTACCTCTGTCTCCTCCAGGTTATTTCCACAGCGTTCAACAACCTTCAATAGCATTCACCGTTGCTGCTTCTGCTATCTCACACTCTGGTTCTTCACCATACCAACAGTCACCACAGTCCTCTATTTTACTGTTTTATGCATTCCCGTGCCTCTATCCATTCATTTCCTCTTACACCGCTTCTTAGACTTCCTCAACACTCATTGTCATGTCCTCTGTGCTCGCTTACTTCTTCAGCTTCCCAGCTTTCGGTTTCCTTTGTCTATCGTTCTCACATGACACGTTGAATCAATGGAAAGAACTGAGTCATACGCAGAGGACACATATTCATAAAACTATAATAGTGCTCCTATTTTCTCATGATAACAGGCATACACAGGGATGGCATTATTTAACGGACCTGCCATGTACTGATCGCAATTGCCATCGACATTATTTCAGCCTCCTGAACTATCGGAAGCGTTATTGTATTGCATTTCTGCCTCCAAACCCCGCGCAGGCCAAATATCAATTACACGGGAAATATGAGCAAAAACAGGTGAAGGTGCTAAAGGGCGGACTTCAAGGATCATTGCACCCATATCTATACCTATGTCGGGTCTGTAGTGAAAACCCAATCGGCAGTCGCAGCATATGGTCGATGGATGATGGTTGATGGACGCGATAAGACATTAAGCCAAATCGCAATATAGCATCGGGTCCGCTCTTGCAATCGCAATCAGCATTCAAGACTTCTGGGGGTCCTTTATACATCGGGCTCATGACATCGCCGATGGCCGATGGCTGATCCACCACTGGACATGATATTATATTAAGCCAAGTTGATATTCTCATCGGGTCTGCAACCGTTCATCGCAATCAAGGGTTGCCCTTGGCGGAGGTCCGATGCGATATCACTATCGGCGATCGCAAGTCGCACAGGGTCAAGTCCGATACAGTATCGCTATCGGCGATCGCAAGGGGGCCGCTTAACATTGTATGACTTCCCTCCTGAAGTCCCGATGTGATATTGTGTGCCGGACCCGATAGGACTTAACGCTCTCGTTCATAAAAATTCAAGTTCGCTTTCTGCCCATTCATAGTTTTCGCTGCCGATGGTGTATTTGCATATATAACCAAGTCTTCCGCTCTGATAGTGTATTTGCCATATATGCATAGTTTTTGGCCACTGATAGTGTTAATTCCTCATTTTCTCCTCCGATAGCTCCCGATAGTGTTATCTGTGGATATATGGCTCCTGATAGTTGTGTCTGCTTCCTCTGTGGCTCCGACAGCTGTGTTTGTTGCGTCCCATGGCTCTGTTTTCTCCTCTGTTTGCTCTATCACTGTGTCCTCCGCTCTTCCTCTATGCTCCTTTGATCGGTCTTCCTTTGGATTGTTGCTCTGATAGCTGTTAATGCATATATAGATGGGTTTTGCCTCCAATAGCTCCCGATTGCATAATCTGCTTCCTCTGATGCTCTGTCTACTCCTTTGTTGCTCTGATGGTTGTCTGCATCCTCTGTTTTCCATGTATGCTCCTCTTCTTTGGCATATATATATATATATGGCTCCTCTTGTAGCTCCTCTTGCTCCAATGTGGCTCCTCTCGTTTCCATCTACTCCTCTGGTGGCTCTGTCTACTCCTCTCGTCTCCATCTGCTCCTCTGGCTTGGCAGTGTCTTTCAAAGACCTCCTTGCATATATGAATGCCTCTCTTGCTCTGATATCCTGCAATATGCTTTGATATGCCTCCTTTGGTAACTCCTCTTGCTTATGGCTTGGCTATCCTGATGGCCTTGCTCTTGTCTCTTCAAGGATCACTCGGCTTCCCATTTTCTTCATGTCATCCTCTAGTATCCAGAATATTGCCATATTGACATCAATGACAACCTAGGACAACAATCTCCCCCTTTGTTATTGATGGCAATATTCTTCTTCTCTCCCCCTTTGACATCAATGGCAAAGGAGTGCTATGGGACTCCCCCTATCAAACTGCTTTTGTTCTTCATGAATGGTAGATCTTCACAGGTCTGTGACTCCCCCTGTCATAGTGCTCTTCTTCTTTTTACTCAAGATAGAGGAATTGATATTTTATCATCAATTTGCACATTATTCCCTCTTCATGTCTCAGAACTGCTTTATCATGGCTTCAACAATGCTTAAGGATGCTCTACTTTAATGCTTTCATTTAGATTGCAAACGGCCATACACCAAGTGTCCAAGTCCATGCTTTCATGCTTCAATCCATATTGATGTCTCCATAGGCAGAATTGAGAGACCTTCATAGTCCGAATCAAGAGAAAATGCCCTTGAGATTGTCTTTCTTGTTATCTTTCTTCAGATCTAAGTTCCTTTGTGTCTTTGTGCTTCTTCTTAAGTTACTGCCATCTAGTATTCAATCATCATTGCATTTGGACAAAAATGTGAGGGGTTGTGCCTTACTGTTGCTATATTTCTTAAGTGATCTGTATCAGCTTAAGTTATGCTTGACTACACAACATTCTCCTTCCTATGAGCCATCTTTTCCCTGTGTTCTTGTACATATCTCTGCAGATTCAGATATCCAAACTATGACTGTCCTTTAAATTTATTCTGTTGATCTACATCTTCATGCAATGCTTTAGTTTTTTTATATGCTGTCAGCTCCTCTTACTTTAAACTCCGTTCCAGATGTATTTGTTTGTTTGAAGACTGCCTCTATTAGTGTCTAGAATTTATCTGTTCTCACATTAAATTCCTGAGTTAAGACATAAACTTCTATGATAATAGCACCATGGTTGTTTTCCCTATTTCTTTAACAACGATCCAAAGAATGGTTACAAGATCATATGCTTCAATGGAGTGCTCCTGAGACATGATAGGCTCCCCCTAACTGTATGTATCATCTCTTTTGGGCAGAGTCTACCCATCTAATGCTTAGATTGTCAAAAAATCAGGCCAATGACATATGTTGTTGGCTGAAGAACTCAAGGGACTTTCGGATTGTCTTACCTTCCTTCTCCATACTTGTGTAACTTTCTTCTTTTGCATGGTTCTAGCTTGTGTAAAAGCCCATGTTAATTTACAATCACGTGCCATATGACCAATGTTATGACACTTGAAGCATTCTACATTGTTCATGAATCAAAATTCATGATTTCTTCCTGCAAAATTGTTTCTTGGAGGTTGTCGAAGACTATAACATCTATCTTTATGAGATGGTTGGGGACCATAACATATATCTTTATGATATGCTTTACAGTATTTTGCCATGTGACCAAAGTTTGAACACGAATAACAATAACCAAAAAATGAACTTTGGTACCTGGGAGATAGAGGTTTCCTTGATGTACTTCTGAAGCCTTTCTGCCTTGAGATCCTTTGATGATAACCATTGCCTCTCGCCTCTTTGACATCATCTACATTTCTTTTTGGAGCTGGTTTTCTTCTTGGAGCAGGATTTCTTCTTGAAATAGGATTTCTTCTATTGTAGCCTTGATTTTTCTCCTTGCATTTGCTAGAATTGGGAGCATCACCATTTATTTCTGGCTTCTTCACTTCTCTTTTGTTTAAAGCATTTTCATTCCTGTTTGAGGGTTCACCTTCATACCTGAGACCTGATTTATTAGATGGACATCTGTGATAGCTGAGCATGTCATCCAAGGCCTGAGAGCTCTTCAAGATTTTGTTCATCCCTTCAAACTTTTTTCTGAGGAAGACAATCTCTTTTTCCAATCTTTCACACTCACTATTCTTCTTTACAAGTTGTTCCTCAGTTTCTTCCTTGCTACGAGTAGCTTCAGCTGCTAATATTTTAAGGGATATGATATCTGACTTCATTTTGAAGATTTCTTCATTCTTTGCTTGACTGCTCTCCATTTTCTTCTCAGCTCCTTGTGCGTGTTTCCTGGCTTCTTGTGGTTGAGACTTAAGGGAGGAGATCTCTACCTTGTACTGACCAATCTCTTCTTCAAGTTTGTTCAAGCTCTTGTCCCTTTGTTCAAGTTGACTTGAAAAGGTATCTTCCTGCTTCTTTGCTTTATTCAATTGATTTGTCATGGATATGACTTCTTCATGATGCTTTCTTTTGCTTTGATGAAATTCCTTCTTAAGCTTGGCAAGCTCTTCATCCCTTTCTTGTACTTGAAGCTTGATGAGGTCAACTTTATTTCTTGTTTGATCTTGGTCACCAACTGGAGCTATCTTCTTAAGTGCCTCATTTTCTTTTTTCAAATTGTTAATCTCTTCCATGGCAGTCATAAGTTGAGTGAGGAGTTCTTCTACAAAGTCTTTTTCATTCTCTTCATCTTTTAGGTCTGCTTTAGCCTTATTGTCATCATTCTCATTTTCAACTTCTATGATGGGTTCTAGATTCCTTTCTAGATTTCCATCATCTTCTTGACTGATGGTCATGGTCAATGCTCCTTTTGAGTGAAGGTCATGAAGTTTGTCCCATATACCCTTTGCTGATGAAAATTTTCCTAGATTGTTCTTTACAGAATTAGGTAGCCCATTCAAGATTGCCTTCATTGCTTTTGCATTGTACTCCTTGGATTCTTCATCCATCATGCTATCAACAATCACTGATTTCTAGATTTCAAAGCCTTGAGTATGTAAGAAATTCTTGATTCTTGCTTCCCATTTATTAAAGTTCCCATTGAGCCTTGGAGCCTCATCAAATTGATTGTCTTCTATTTTAGTAGTAGAGGGAGACACATCCTTAGGAGGATTGGAGACTTTCTTCCTTAACCTTGCCATTTTTGTTTTAAATGTCGACCTTCAAGCTGTTAAGATTTGAATGAAGGTATCTGCTCTAATACCAATTGTTGGAAATACTGAGAGGGGGGGTGAATCAGTATTTGTTTTTCCCAATATTGTTTCACCAGTTAAAACATATATATTCATAACACACGATGAACAGCAAGAATAAATTCTCTTATTAATATAAACTGTGTAGCAAAATAGATACAATATATAGATGGTTACAATCAATTACCAAGCTCTAACTTGGACTTTGGTGAGGCTCCAACCTCCAGAGCACCAACTCTATTTTGCCAAGACACCAATCTTGGTCTTAGGAGCACCAACTCCCAAGGACTTCAATCCTTCCTACTTCTGAGGCATCAACCCCAAGGACTCCAATCCTGCTTACTTCTGAGACACCAGCCCCAAGGGCTCCTATCCTTCTTGCTTTTGAGGCACCAGCCCCAAGGAATCCTATCCTTCTTGCTTGTTAAGATTCATTTGATAGTAATGTTCTTCTCTCAAAACTCTTCTCTGTTGAATTCTGTCTATTTACATCTTCACTGTAGTCTCCAAACTACAGTATCAATGACAACTAGTCTTCTTATGAATGAGTCTTTGCAAATATGCACACTGCCCATGCGTAGTCTCCAATAGCCTTCATGCTCTCTGATAATGTCTTCATACAGCTCTAGTCAGTCTACTGTTAGCTGCACTAAGCTCTGCATAAAGAACAACTTATTGTTCAAGTTTATGTTCTCTGTTGGCTACTTCTCCCCTTCGATTGTCTGTTGTCCTGTTGGCCCTTCGGCCCTCTTTCTGTTCTACTGGATCCTCTCGCTGCCTCTGTCTCCTCCAGATTATTTCCACAGTGTTCAACAGCCTTCAACAACATTCACCACTGCTGCTTCTGCTATCTCACACTCTAGTTCTTCACCATACCAACAATCAACACAGTCCTTTGTTTTTATTGTTTTATGCATTCCCGTGCCTCTGTCCATTTGTTTCCTCTTACACCGCCTCTTAAACTTCCTCAATGCTCACTATCATTTCCTCTGTGCTCGCTTGCTTCTTCAGCTTCCCAGCTTCCGGTTTCCTCTGTCTATTCATGCTCACAAGACACGTTGAATCAATGGAAATAACTGAGTCATACGCAAAGGACACATATTCAGAAAACTGTAACAGCGCTCCTGTTTTCTCATGATAACAGGCATACACAGGGATGGAATTATTTAACGGACCTGCCACGTCCTGATCGCAATCACCATCGACATTATTTCAGCCTCCTGAACTATCGGGAGCATTATTGTATTGCATTTCTGCCGCCAAACCCTGCGCAGGCCAAATATCAATTACACAGAAAATATGAGCAAAAACAGGTGAAAGTGCTAAAGGGCAGACTTCAAGGATCATTGCACCCGTATCTATACCTATGTCGGGTCTGTAGTGAAATCGCAATCAGTAGTCGCAGCATATGGTCGATGGCCGATGACTGATGGACGTGATAAGACATTAAGCCAAATCGCAATATAGCATCGGGTCTGCTCTTGCAATCGCAATCGGTGTTCAAGACTTCTGGGGGTACTTTATACATCGGGCTCATGACATTGCCAATGGCCGATGGCTGATCCACCACTGGATGTGATATTATATTAAGCCAATTTGGTATTCTCGTCGGGTCCGCAACCGTTCATCGCAATCAGGGGTTGCCCTTGGCGGAGGTCCGATGCAATATCGCTATCGGCGATTGCAAGTCGCACAGGGTCAGGTCCGATGCGATATCGCTAATGGCGATCACAAGGGGGCCGCTTAACATTGTATGACCTCCTTCCCAAAGTCCCAATGCGATATTGTGTGTCGGACCCGATAGGACTTAATGCTCCCATTCAGAAAAATTCAAGTCCGCTTTCTGCCCGTTCATAGTTTTTACTGCCGATGGTGTATTTGCATATATAACCAAGTCTTCCGCTCCGATAATGTATGTTCCATATATGCATAGTTTTTGGCTGCCAATAGTGTTAATGCCTCCTTTGCTCCTCTGATAGCTCCCGATAGTGTTATCTGTGGATATATGGCTCCCGATAGCTGTGTCTGCTTCCTCTGTGGCTCTGACAGCTGTGTTTGTTGCGTCCCATGGCTCTGTTTGCTCCTCTGTTTGCTCTATCGTTGTTTCCTCTGCTCTTCCTCTATGCTCCTTTGATCAGTCTTCCTTTGGATTGTTGCTCTGATAGCTGTTGATGCATATATAGATGGGTTTTGCCTCTGATAGCTCCTGATTGCATAATATGCTTCCTCTAATGCTCTGTCTACTCCTCTGTTGCTCCGATGGTTGTCTGCATCCTCTGTTTTCCATGTATGCTCCTCCTCTTTGGCATATATATGGAATATATATATATGGCTCCTCTTGTAGCTCCTCTTGCTCCGTTGTGGCTCCTCTCGTTTCCATCTGCCCCTCTGGTGGCTCTGTCTGCTCCTCTCGTCTCCATCTTCTCCTCTGGCTTGGCAGTGTCTTTCAAAGACCTCCTTGCATATATGAATGCCTCTCTTGCTCTGATATCCTGCAATATGCTTTGATATGCCTCCTTTGGTAACTCCTCTTGCTTATGGCTTGGCTATCCTGATGGCCTTGCTCCTGTCTCTTCATGGATCGCTCGGCTTCCCCTTGGCTTCATGTCATCCTCTAGTATCCAGAATATTGCCATATTGACATCAATGACAACCTAGGACAACAACTTCAACAATTTTTGACAACATCTTTTCAAAGGAAGTTGGCTTCTCATACCCTAATATTCATTAATATGCATTTTTTAAATTTGGGTATCTGCATACTTGAAGCCTTATTTCGAAAATGGTTCCACTGGAAGTACTTTGATACGTAGTCATATTCATTTTTAAAATCAACATAGGTTAGTGTAAAAAATTAAAATAAATAAGAACATAAATAAATGCATTTTGTTTTTAATGCAAAAATAGTTGTTTTTGTTGCAACACGCTGTGGAAATCAACATCGATGATAATTTTTTTAACTCATTTGTGTATGTAGATGATTTATAATAGAAATAATAGTTCCACAAACACTCATTTTCATTTTTATCACCAACTTGGAAAAAATGCTTGAATATCATATTTTTTGGCTTGTGGGCTTGATGGAATTTCTGAAAATGCAGTCGGGACAGTCATGTTTTGTGGGACCAAAAGGGAATATTTTTAAAACATGTTTCTATCATAATTATCCCTTGCTATCTACTTTCTAGCCCAATTTGATCACTCAATTTGGATTTGAAACGAAAAAGTTAGAACTAAAACATTCACAGGGTGTCCAGTGGGCAGCTCAGGAACCAAGTTGGGACAGTAGATTCCCCTATGAATCTAGTTTACAAGACAATTGGAATCACTCATTTTCAATATCGTATGGGGAAGTTATGATCAAAATACTGACTGCCTATCGTAAATCAGCACTCTTAAAACTTTGTCTTTCCGGCTGTTCCTTAGAGTATTTGACCTATCAATTCTTCTTTTCTTCAAAACTTGTTTCTATTTGAGATAAATAAATTAATCTACTTTCATTTCCAATTTGAATCATTCGAATCTGACATCAAAAAAATAATCTATGCTTAAAACATTCACTGTTGTTCTAAGTGGGGTAATCGAAAATGACTTTGTTATGCAGGTTGTTCTAAGTAAAATTGACATATAATATCATTAAATTTTTAAAACCTGTTTCTATTGGAGATACACCTTTGAATTAGCTCTCCTCTGGCTTTGGAATCACTCAATTTGGACGAAAAACAAAGAAGTTGTGATTAAAACATTGCAGATTAGCATGATTGGCCACTGCTATCCCATAAGTGACAAATAAATTTTACTTTGTTATTTCTTCCATGGATTTGTTATACAGAGTAATTATTTGTTGTTTTTTGTATAATTCTTGGATTAGGGGAGCCCGATCACCTCTCTTTATCCATGATTTAATGTTTTATTGCAGGTAGACACTCCTTTTTTTTGGAGGTCCTAGGAGAATAAAGAAGGTCAATTTATAGACAAGTGGTTCTTGAAAGCAATCCTAATGAAACAAGAAAATTTCATCCCACTCATTACCCAATGGATTCATAATAGAACAAATGAAGAATTGATTTCCATTTGAAGATTCATGTCTTGTCACTACTGCCAAAACATTTTTCAAAGAGATCATTTTTTTTACATAATATCATAGCTGTTGTAACTTAATTTATTTATTTACATACTGTTTTTAAATAAAATGTTGTTTCTTTTCTGATTTCTCTTATATTTTGTGTTTCAAGTGTTGCTTCATTCAAACTGTAACCCATCCTCAGCATCAATACAATGAACAACTAATTCATTCTTTGTGTGCTTGCATTTTATGATTGTGCATTTTGTTGTTCCTTTTCAAAGGAACAACACTTCTGCACTTTCACGTTTTTGCTGTTCCTTTTTAAAGGAACAACACTTCCGCACTTTCACACTTTTGTTGTTCCTTTTTAAAGAAACAGCGCTTCTGCACTTTCACGTTTTTGTTGTTTCATTTCAAAGGAACAACACTTCTGCACTTGCACATTTTTGTTGTTCCTTTTCAAAGGAACAACACTTCTGCACTTTCACGTTTTTGTTGTTCCTTTTCGAAAGGAACATCACTTCTACACTTCCACATTTTTGCTATTCCTTTTCAAAGGAACAAAGTTTTTACACTTTCACGTTTTTGTTGTTCCTTTTTAAAGAAACAACACTTCTGCACTTTCATGTTTTTGTTGTTCCTTTCTGAAAGGAATAGCTCTTCTGCACTTCCACAATTTTGCTGTTACTTTTCAAAGGAACAACACTTCTGCACTTTCACATTTTTTTTGTTCCTTTCCGAAAGGAACAACACTTCTGCACTTTCACATTTTTGCTATTCCTTTCCGAAGGAACATCACTTTCACATTTTCATTGTTCCTTTTCAAAGGAACAACATTTTCGCATTATTTGTTGTTCCTCTTAGGGAACTACACTTTTTCACATGCATTTTTTTGTTGTTCCCTACAGGAAACAACACCTTTTTCGTGTGTATTTTTTCTTTTTGGTGTGCATTTCCTTTGTTGTTCCCTACAAGGAACAACACTTTTTTTGAGTGTTTTTGTTGTTCCTTCAAAGGAGCAACACTTTGGGAGTATTTTCGAGAGCAACCCTTTCTTCCTCTTGTGGGATTATTCCTAATTCGTCTCAACCACATTTTACTGATTCCCTTTCATGGCATGAAGTACACTACTTTTATGAGGACAAGAATTATGGATTCTATTGAAGCGAGTTAATATCATTCACATTATGATCTTTAACAGGATAGCTCCTTGATGATAGATTATTTTCAAAAGGGACACAATTATTTGTATACTACTTTACTGCATTGTTTTCTACTGTACATGATACTGATTGATCATCTTAATACCATGCTGGTTCCACCCTTCCTAGTTATAATCTTCTCTATCTGTAATAAATGTGATTATGGGTATATTTTTCTTTATATTGACATGTTCAACTTCTTCCACCATCCCTACTCTTAAGGAGTACTGAGCCTCCCTCTTTTTATCATAAAAATGTGTAATAACAACAAAATTTTGTTCACAGATGGAGGATAGGGGGTCTCATTACGAGCCAACCTACCATGTTCATAAGGCTGTAACAAAGTGACATTCCCTTTATGGCCACCACACCAGGGTTATGATCCATTGGATAGCCAAATTATCCTTGGAACAGGAGGTCTCATCACGAGCCGACTTGATCACTTTTGCTACATCCCAGTGAATGGCAGTGTGGTTATCTGGTTACCACGCCAGCACACTGATCTCTTCTATAGAACAACACTGGAACTCTCCATTTATAAATTGAGGATCCTGGCTCATATGGGTTAAAAACCAACCCTGCTGAGGCTATGGATGCCTGCTGGCAGCAGAGGCTCTGCTTATGGTATTGAAGTTATATATTATCGTCAATTATTACTATAATACCCTTTTCTTATTTTTTCTTTTTATCAAAGTTATTTCCTTAATTTTTTCCCTGTTTTGAACCTTTACGCATGAGAAATTATTTTCTGATCAACCACATCATTTTTCACCTAGAATACCATCAGTAAAGCATATTTTTGGCATATTGTTGTCCTTTTTTTTTCGCATAACTTATCATCAATCCAAAGCATCCTATCTTTTATTCATAACTATCTTTACACACTCTGCTCTCATTATAACTATAACTCTTGTCGTCCTATCATTGATATGTGTACTTTGCTTCATTTACTATTGTATTGTTCATTCCCTTGCCTTGTCGTCAGCATAACACCTTTCATAGGCTTTATGGTCATGGAATCTCTTTTCCAATTAGAAGGGGGAATGTATGCATTATGGGATAGCATGCGATATGATTTCTACACTTTGCCATAACTTGTTGATTTGACAAAATATTAGTATTACATGTATACAAAAGTTTTTCTGATTGAAATTTTTGCATGCATCTCAATCTGTTGCTATTCAAAACTAACACTATGGATTCAAGAAAATTGTATGCAAAATAGTGATTTGTTTACAGGAGAACAACAAGTATGGGGAGGAAACTCTATTCGCAACATGACCACACTATTGCAACTAACAAAAGAGGCTCGAGCAACTAGCGAACACGAACAATTCTTCAAACATGATGTGATTGCCTGGATTCCACCTTTTGCATCACTTTCAACACCAACTCTGCCTACATCAGCTTCAACAAATGCCAGTACATATATGTCATTCCACATTTTACTTTTTGGAAGTAAAATAGCATAATTTTCTGATTTATTACGACTTTAGGAGAATTTCATGAAAATCCATTTTGAGAATTATTTATCATCCTTCATTCCACATCTTTACCACTTCCCATTTTTCAGCAGCATATCATTTTTCAGTTTGGGGGAGTGTTGCTTTCATTCATTTCTTTCTTACGACCATGTCATTAATATTCTTTATCATCCATTGATATTCTTATTCATTCTCAACACCTCCCTTATTCCATGTTGCTTTACACCAAACATAGCATTCCACAGATGGTAGCGACCACCTCAATTTGTTTTCTAGCATTGCATGAGGGCATGCTAATTCTTCAGAGAGGGGGAGGAATTGCTACGCATGATGAAGGTTTTCTACTTTCTTCCTCATTTAAGGCATACAATTTCAGTGCAGAAATTGATTTCCATAATATTTTTAAAACTATGAACTCAATTCTTATGATCTATGGAAAACACAGACATATCATTAAAATACACAAACCCAGATAATTTCAAGTTAAATTGGTTCATAAAATTTCGGAAAGCATGCACTATCACCTATAGCCATTTTGTTTATATATCATGATTCGTGCATCAAAACGATCTGATTTTTGGATCATAGAGGCATTCATATATTATAAATTTACTTGCAACATTTCAAAAAACTCTGGTTTGTAGTTTTTGGGAAAATGGTTAATGAAGTTTGCTGTTACTTATATCATATTTTGATGCAACATCATATACACATAACTTGAACGTCAATGTAAAAATTGTTATGCCTTCATCAAGATTGCTAAAATTGAATATTCATTAATTAAAGAAGAATTCATTTGTTTTATCCATTTCATGAGCTGGGATGAACAATTTTTTATTGCTTCGTTAACACATGGGTTTTGTCTTTGGGTTGCATGAAGACATGCAATATATTCAATTTTTTGTTGCATGAGGACATGCAATATATTCAATGTGGAGGTATGTTGGGCCATTAATATGCCATTATTATTATCACTTTCGAATGCTTATTCCACCCATTTCTACCATTCTTCATCACGCCATTTATCATAATTCTATTTTACAATCATTTATGCCCTTATGTAAAAATATTATTTATTCTCCTTTACTTTTAATAAATTGATGATTATGCATGATTTTATCAATGATGGTTTATTAATAAATTGGTTGTAACATTACTCACCATTTTTAGCCTCCAAGATAATTTCCATATTGAATATTTGATCATTAAATATTCCAACTCAGAAATTCGCTGGAATAAGAAGTGACAATTTTGCGGCTGAGATTCTGGGCAAATGAAAAAGAATATGGAAAACCCGAAACATGGGTTTTGTCCAAAACGAACCAAATTAATTTTACTAAAGAATGGCTTGCCCAAAGTCAGCTTGTATTGAAAGAAACATAGGGTTCTTTGAGCACGATTCTCTCAGACTTGTTGTTGTAGCCGTTCTCCAAATCTCAGCTACAAAGCCAAATTCACCTTGCTCTTGTTGAAAGATGGATGGAAATATATTTTCTTGTTGATCAATTCATTAAAAACAATCCAATTTTGTAATAGAAAACATGTTCTAATTATATTTGTTATAACAGATCTCTACTCTCTCTCTATTTAAATGAAAACAAAGATCAGAGAAAGAGATTCAGAATTGAGGATGGCTGAGAGATGGAGAGATTTCTTGTTGTAATTATACAATTCCTCATCGACTCTCATTGATTAAACAGAAATCGACTGTTTGTAAACGATGTTATGCATGATTAATACAAGAACGTGTTGCTGTTTAACTTCTTAGTTCTGCAGTAGCTCAGCGGCGTTTCACTGGTGGTTGAGGGCCCGGCTCTGGTGGATCGATCCGCTGTTTGTATCTCTACCTTTTCATTATTGTTGTGAGATAGTTCATATTTTCTTTTATTACAGTTTGCAAGTTAATCGGTTTGCTATTTAATTTCTTTGATATCAGTGTGTTATATTAACGAATCACATTGTTGTTCTTTTATTATTTAACAAGAATCTCAGCACTGTATAATTTATCTTGTTAATGCCTTGATAGAGCTTCGCTGTTCTATTTCAATTATGGTTTCATTCCGCTCGTTGTTCCGTTTAATTGATATTCATTACAGATTGTTGTTCAAAAGGATTGGTTATTCGATTCCATTAATTAGAGTTTGTTGTTCAAATTTATTAAATAGGATTCGTTGTTTAATTCCTTTAATTACAATTTGTTGTCCATTTACTTTGCTATTCATTTCTCTTGGTTAATTGCAAAGAGTTTGCTTTTAAAGAGTTTTCCTAGTTTACTTTCAATAGCAGCTTTAGTTCAATTTCTATTTTCTTTTAATTGCTTTAAAGCAGGACTATCAACTATGGAGAACATTGGTTATTGCTTCCTCGTTCCCAGATTGATTGTCTTGTTCCAGTTTGATTTCAATTGCATCAATCTCTAGAGGAATAAGTTATTGCTACTGTATCCTCGATTGATGGTTGTTTGAGTGAATGATTTAGTTGCAGAGCATTTCATTTTCTTGTTGTTCCAATTAGATTTTGTTTCCAGCTTTCATTTACTTTTGGATTTTAAGCACTATACTGCAAAACATTACTCTTGAATAAATAGCCACCTCAGATTGAGTACACTCTTGAGATAAAAAGTCGTCCCTGGGTTGACAATTAATGTGAAGATAACTAGGAGTTAATAAGACACATTTTATCGCTCAATAGTTAGCTACAGTTGATGCTTTTATCAGTTGTAGATCTATTGATATGTTTATTTCTTATGGAAGCTCAACAATGAGATTCAAATTATATCCTCCTACAAAAACAACAAGAGAAGTAGAAAGTGAAGAATGGATAGATGATGATATTGATATATGACCAATATTTGTTACTTCACAAATAGATGAAGAAGATCAGAGTTTGAATCGAATGGAAAATAATTTAGGTTTTAACCCTATACATAAATTACCTATATACGACTTCTAAAAATAGAAAATAAACAATGGCAAGAGCCAAAAACATAAAACAGATATACACAGAGATTTTCCCCTGGATCCCAAAACCGAGACTACCAGATTGATTTTTCATTATGTTCCTTAAAATGTTACAATACATATATATACATGCCGAAGCATCCATAAACTCCAATCCATTAACCCTAGATTAGAACATAATCATAGTTCCCTTGACTGGATCTACAAAATACCATGGATGGAAAACCCTCGTGCCCAAAACCATGTGCGAAATACATGCACAAAACCATACGTAAGTTCGCCCACCTAATATAGGGTCCAAAAAAATTTACAGGGCATATCCCCAGACCTCGTGTAGGGGGGATACCCTCCCCCCCCCCCCCAAAACTCCCCAATAGGGGCGGTACTCATGGAAATAATATAACACAACCGAACATTCTCCCACTTTGTTGTTTTCTTTCCACAAGAGAGCTTAGTCATTGATCCAGCCCTGCAACACCAATTGTTTCTCTACACCAAGACAACTTCCCAGTGCTCACATACTTTTTCAATGCATATGAAGTATTCTTCAAAGTGACCACCTTTACCAGCAACACCTTTTTGTCCTCAACCATGTCCCTCACAAAGTGATACTGAAAATCAATGTGATTTGTCTTTTAATGATAAGCAGGGTTCTTTTCCAAGAAAATTGCAATTTGGTTGTCACAGTCTATCCTTATAGCTCATTTTACTAACCCCATACTTGAACACAATCTCTGAAACCAAACTGCTTCCTTGCTTGCATGAGTGGTTTCCCTTTATTCTGCCTCTATAGTTGAAAGTGCCACTACAAACTATCTCTTACTCATCCATATGAATTCACCTCCAAATAGGTTAAACACATACCCACTTCTATATCTTCTCTTATCTAGATCACCAGCCCAGATACATCAAAAAAGCCACAGATGTCCAAAACTCTGTCCAATCCTAGTCTTCCTTGGTAGCACAAACCATAATCACTATTGCCACGCAAATACCTGAAAACCCACTTCACTGTTGTCTAATGCTCCTTCCCTAATTTTGACATAAACCTGCTCAATACTCCCACTACATGTGCAATGTCTGGTATAGTACAAACCATTGGATACAACAGGCTACTGACTGCACTTGCATATGGAGCATGTGACATGTCCTCTTCCTCTTCTTGTGTCTTGGGACACTGTTTAGCAAATAACTTTACACCTACATGAATATGAGCCTTCATCAGTTTACTATCCTGCATATTAAACCTCTGCAGTATTATCTCGACATAATTCTTCTGATTTAACCAGAGCTTCCTCTTTATCTAATCTCATTTAATTTCCATGCCCAAAATATATTTTTCAGAATCAAGATCTTTCATGTCGAATTTGGAGGACAATTGGGTCTTCATATTCTGGATAATTTCTTTGGCATTGCTAACGAGCAACATATCATCCACATACAAGACCAGATAAATAACATGGTCACCAATTAATTTAAAATACACACAGTGATCTGCTTTGCTTTTGGTGAAGCCAAGTCTGCGTATAAATGTATCTAATTTCTAATACCACATCCTTGGTGACTATTTTAACCCATAGAGAGAATTTTTTAACTTGCATACCAGCTCTTCCTTACCCTTCACCGCAAAGGCTTCAGGTTGCTTCATGTAGATCTCTTCTTCGAGATCCCAGTGAAGAAATGTTGTATTCACATCCATCTTTTCTAACTCAAAATCAAAAGCAACAACAACATATAAAAGTAATCTAATAGAAGCTACCTTGCCAACAGGAGAAAAAATATCACCAAAATCAATTCCCACCACCTCAGAATAACCTTTTGCTACCAACTAAAATTTGTATTTCTCCACCTTTCCTTCTGCATTCATCTTCTTCTTGAACACCCATTTGCTACCAATGCGTTTCCTTCCAGCCAGAAACTCCACTAGATCCCAGGCCTCATTTTTTTGCAAAGATGCCATTTTATCAACCATGGCCTCTTTCCATAGTTTTCCATCCTCTGAATCTATTTCTTCCCTTACAGTTTTGGTATCATCATCAGTATTAAATAAAGGAAAATTTGAACAGAAATAACATGGACTATACCTTTCTCATTGCCTTCTTTCTCAAACTAATCTTCTCACAACGAGAGTTTGTGGCTCTTCATCTTCTGATTCCTCTTCTGTTGTAGAGTCTGATTCTTCCTCCTTTAGCTCAAACTCTATCTTCTAAAGTTCCTTTGGTAGGACTTCATGTTTAATAACATATTTCACCTCTCTAAACACCACATCTCGGTTGTACACAACCTTCCTTGTTTCTGGGTTTCAAATCTTATAACCTTTTAAGCCATCCTTATACCCAATAAAGATGCACTTTTCACATTTACTATCCAACTTTTTTATTTTCTCCTTTGGAACATGTACATACACATCACATCCAAATACCCTCAGATGTGAAAGAGAAGGTTTATTACTAGTCCATACCTCTTGTGGAATCTTATCCTCCAACGTTGATGAAGGTGATCTGGTGACCAGGTAACATGCAGTCTCCACCACCTCTACCCAGAATTCTTGTCCTAACTCAGAACCACTAAGCATGCTTCTTTCCCTTTCCATCAACAACTTGTTCATTCTTTCTGCAACTCCATTGTGCTCAAGTGTATCTAGAGTAGTCCTATGTGGTGCTATACCACACTTCTTACAGAACTCTTCAAATTCCTTCTTGCAAAACTCTCCACCATTATCTGTCCTCAACACCTTTATCTTCTTCTCTATCTAGTTTTACACCACAGCCTTAAATTCTTTAAACCTATCAAAGAATTCAAACTTCTTCCTAAGGAAATATATCCATGTATTCCTTGAGAAGTCATTTATAAATGATACATAGTACACAGAATTTCCCAGTGATGGAATCGACACAGGTCCAAACACATCACTGTGCACAAGCTCTAATATTTTTTTTGTCCTCTTACCACCAAAGGGGAAACTCACCCAACTCTTCTTCCCATATACACAATTTTCACATAAATAAAAATCCAGAGTGTTGTTAGACATACCTTCTACCATACCATTACCATGAAGTATTCGAAGGCCCTTCTCTCAAATATGTCCAAGCCTTTGATGCCATAGCATGGTATTTTCTCCAGTGACCACTAGATTTTCTGCTCCACTTTCAGGAACCACATAACTATTACACCCATCAATAACAGTTGTTGGCTTGATGGGCCCCGACCTAGGTTTAGCATCAGTCATCCAAGCAAATCCATACATTATTGGCCCTTTCGGCATCAGTCCACGGAGCGTGGACCGAAGTCTCACCTGAAGCAGTATGAGGGGATGTAGGAACCAAGTTTCCACACCCTGAGATGGTCGTAATGTTGGTTTTATACTTTAACCCTTCCTTCGTACATATCGATAAACCTTTAAGGCTTATCAACGTGCTTTCTCTTCCATCTCTTATAACCCTCACAAAGGTGTATGACTGTCCTTCACGTAATCCTACCCAGTGGCTCAGGTACTTATGCGCCTTTGCTACTGTGTTATTGTATAATCTCCTGAATTATATTAAGTGTTTGCCAAATTTACCATGCAATTAAGATTATCTTCGTGTAGACATATATCATTATTTGCATTCATATAACAGATAGAAACATATACATTCGTGCATCAAGTTAGCATTATAACATAAATCCAGAACTTAACATAACATAATCACATGCGATCCATAGAGAAAAATACACAATAATTTCATAATACTTCTCTTTATTGATGATTTGGATTCTCAATACAGACTCTATCTGCCCTGCGCACACAGCTGCAGGGGTCCATGCACTTAGCAGTGGACTTCTACCTTAGGCCTCTATGCACTCAGCTGCAGAGCCTCTTCCTACGCTAATACTCTCACTCTTAGCTCTTTACAGACTCATCAAGTACTTCTACTTCACTGACTTCTACCTTGGACTCCTCTAAGACCTCCTCTTTATACAATCCCATGGTCTACAGACGAAGGGAAGATCTCTAAAACTGACACAACCTATCTAGACTAAGGGTAGAAAACCATTTTTGATTCTTTACATATTGGCGCTCCGCGACCACAAAATGCGGAGACATTACATTCTTTATACAAAATTTGGCCTTTATGCTCCAAAAATTAGGCTTTTAGCCCAAAAATGGCTCTTAGGGGAACTCATTCCTAACAGGCCCCCAACACAAACATGGTGACTCGCCCTCGAGTCACTTTGTTGGCACGAAGATCTTGTCATGAATACCTCCCAACTCGACTTGGAAAACTACTACCTCGACGATGCATTGTGTTGCCACCTACTTCATTTCCTTGACCAACTGCTCTATCACTGGCCCTGCACTGTCTTACTTAATCTTTTGTTGAGTCTCCTACAGACTAGCCAGCTTGCCTTCAATAGTTGTCATGATCAAGTAGGCCTCATCCAACCAAGGCTTCAAGTGAGCCTTCAGCACGACTTCCTTTTGATGAGCTGCATGTACCTGTTATTTCAACCCCTTGGCCCCTTGCATCTTAGCTAACCTCTGCGTGATGGTGACAGTGCGCGCTATCGCTTTGACTTCATCATAGCCCTTTTGCAGCTCTTGTGCTTCTGTTTCATCCCACTATACAGTAGGATCTTCTTGCAGGTAGGTGACTACCTCGAGCGACTACTCAAATAGCATGGTATAGTCCTTCACTGAGCTCTCTAATGCTGCTACCATGTCTTTCACAGTGGTCTCACACTACTCTCTGATCTTTGGCAGAGTCGAAGGTTGGGCCTTCAACTGCAATTCTGCACTTTTGAGGTTCGGCTCTGGCTAAACCTTTACTAATTTAGTTCTGCGTCACACACTCTAGAAGCAAGCTTCTGAACCCTCACATCTATCGGTTCAGCCTCGGGAATGCCTAGCTCTGAGACAGTCCTACACGCCTCAACCACAACTGTGGCAATGCGTTGGTTCTTGTCTGTAACGTCTTTGACAAGGTTAAGGGTGAAGTATCTTTGCATGGTTAGCTGGGCATTGTTGACCTTTTGTTCGTTGATCACCTGTAATGCACGTTGTTCACGGGCCCGAAGTTCCGTGATCACATCGTCCTACAAAAGGTGAAGCGCCTCATTGGGGAGCGCAGCCAAGTTGAGTCCAACTCTTTTGAGGGTGCTAATAGCGGTTCTGTCAGCTTCAGTCTCTGTTGTCAATGCTCCATCCAGGAGCACTATTGCTCGAGGATCCCTTGCGTGTAGCATCCCTGTGGCTTCTGAGGTGCCAAGCACTAAGCTGGTTGATGTCGCATTGGTTTGTATCTATGATGCCTGGATCTGCAGCTTGCGCAGACCCGTCTGTATAGTAACCAATGCCTGTTGTTGTTGCTGCTCGAACTGTTGCAGCAGTTTCGTAGTGGCATCCCACATCGTATCACCTATGTCATTTAAGTCTCCCTCTGTTAGGGTAATCAGGTCCAGAGATTTCTTGTTAGCCTTGAAATTCTTCTACGACCCTACCTTCTCTGGATCTCTGGTGCACTTGGTGCAGAATGGAGTCATCTCTAGGTCTGCTCCTCCCTGCTCCATCTGATCATCTTCTTCCTCGATCTTCGTGGAAGGAGACCTCTGGCTCCATTCAAAGTCGCGCTCCTCTTCACTTTCCTGTCCACCCGAATGTTATGTGGCAGTGTGCTCTACCTTGGCCTTGGCATCAGCCTCATATTTCCTCTTCATGGCCATTTGTTCCATTTTCAGCTTGGCTTCTTCCTTCTTCTGCTGCATGGCGGTCTTGCTAGATCCCGCTATCGATATCATGGCATTGAGCCAATCTACTAGCCAAGAATCAAGGACTGCTGCAATTACATCATTTGTGGCCAAGTATGGGAGGTCGTACCATTTCTTCTCAGGGTCCTTCTGCGCCCGTATTGAGACATGGTGGAAGTTAGCCTTGAATTCCACGTATTCATGCAACTTCTCAAAATTTGTAGGTGTCAGTCATGGCTTGTGGTTGATGGCCATATGTATGCTCATTTCTATCAAAATCCAGAAGATCTTATTGTCCTTTATCCACTAAGGATCCTTCATCGCCCACAGCAAAGCGAACTTCACTACCTATGGTAGGTCCGACGTGACCGGAGGAAACTAACTATCTTCAGGTAGCTCCCACACAACCAGCACTATGGACAGCAATAGCCATGCATAGTGGAAAGTCTTACTGTGATCTTGTTCCTCACAGCAGTGTTGGGCAATTTATTGGACTTAAATTGCTGCATAAATTATCGACTAGGGAAACTCGTAAGCTTGTGATGATGCCAACACAATATATGCAGGAGTAGGCAACTAACCCTATGTCTAACTAATTGATTTATGATTCAATACAATATGCAAGGGAAGAGGCTCCTAACTAAGGAGGTCCTGGTTGTCCTTCCCTACAGTATCATAGAGAAATCATTAATTACATAAAACTAAAAAAACTTGAAATAAAGACAAGAGAATGAACTTAGTTATTGTTTAGAGTCAAGTAGAGAGAGAGACTAACTTAGTCTCTTGATTGTCCTCTCATGTACTAATCCAAACTAAACTAAGATCCATCCACAAGCATAAGAAATGAAATAAAAGCGCAAAAGAATGAATTTCAATTACCATATAAATCATTGGAGAGAGAGCCTAACTTAGACTCTTGGTATCTCCTCATATGATACTTGAAACATAAAAGCAAAAGAATGAATTTTAATTATCATGCAAATCAAATAGAGAGAGAGAGCCTAACTTAGACCCTTAGTTGTCCTCTCACATGCTGATAAGATTTTAATTCAAAACTCATTCACCAATCAAATCCTTAAACATCTAAACAATGAAATGAAACAAGATCTAATATGAAATAACATGTTTCTCTCATCCTTTTAGAGTGAGCTCAATTCTCTTAAGAACAAGACAAATTATTCCATATACTACATTAAGGAAAATTAAATCTAAAACTACATAATGGAAATATATGTAAAACTTATATCTATAACTACATAATAGAAATATATGCAAAATGAAGCTTTATTCTATTCCATCATCAATTGGATACAATGCTCTAAGAGTCCTCCCCTTTGGAATGGAGGAGGTACTCCTATTTATACAAAAACTTATGATAACAACCTCATAAATGTAGACCCACTATTCTCTCCTTTGACCCACATATTTCTCAACCAATGATGACACATAACCCTTTTCTCCATGATCTCCTCCATGAGGTCCATGATCTTCTCCATGAAGCTTATCTTATCAAATTCGAATTTGATCATTCAAGGCCACATAAAGATGCCCTGGAAGCTTCCTTTGTGCCTACACATGTCAACAAACTCATGCTAATTGTTAGGTATAAGTTTAAGCATATTATTTTCTAAGTTTTAGCCATAAATTCACTTAGAAATGTTAAGAATTAATAAACTTTGGAAAAGTATTGTTAGAACCCAATAATGAGGTAAATGTAATGATATGGAGATGGAATGGAGGTGTCATGAAGGTAAAATGTGAAAATATTGGTGAATAATGGAGTGAAAATAGGGACTATTTTGAGGCCCAACATCTCCCCCAAACTCAAGATATTGCATGTCCTCATGCAATCAATGGTATTACATGTCCTCATGCAATCTATTACATTACGTTTTGGTACTTGAGCTTTGGCTCGAACTCTGCATGATATCATTTACTTAACTTTTGCAAAGCATTTTTGATGAATTACAACTTGGTTGGTTCTTGTGTTTCAACCATATTTTGTTTGTTGCATTCAATGTATGACCTTTGCATAATGATAATGTGCTTTTTATTGCAGAGTATTTTTGTTGGAATGCATCATGGTTGGTTCTTGTGTAACAACCATGCTTGTGTTGGCATTTTGTTGGAATGCACCATGGTTGGTTCTTGTGTAACAACCATGATTCTGTTAGCATCCAATTAACTTTTAAATACTTTTGACAAAGCTATTTGTATGCTCATGTAATAGTGAATATAGCTTGAAGGTAAGTGGGGTTAAGAATGTGATATATGAATGTGGATGTTATATGAATGTGATATATGAATGTGGATGTATCCTTCCCCTTAAACGGATGATTTGGGAAATTATGTGAAATGGGGAAAGCAAGGAAAAAGGAAGTGAAGTTTTTCCAAAAATTATTATTCTAACTTTTCAAGGAATTTAATGGTTAAAAGTTAGAAAATATCATACCTTAACTTACCCTTCCAAAATGGATGAGAGCTGTGCACGTGTGGCTGCAAGAACTTTTGTTCATGGTCTTCTTTACTTGGTTGGAAAAATCATGCATGAATCATGCATGTGCAACTGCCACAATTCTGCTCTAAATCTGCTTCTTCAAGCTGTGGATGAAATATGAATCTGTGTTATTGTATCGGCTGCTGGATCCTCTGCTGCTGGATGAAAAATCTGAGGAGTCTGCTGAACATGGTTGAAAGTTGTATCTGCTGCTGGATGATGAATCTGATGAGTCTTGTTGAATATGGTTGAAAATATATAAGGCTTGGAAGGTATACAAAATATAGAAGTTACCTTTTCCTCCCAGCCTTATTTATTCACTTGTCCTCAAGTGAAATACAATGTATACAATGAATGGAAATAAAAAATATGGGTCTTCAAGTCTTCAACGCTCGATGGCACAAATCTTACTATGTGATTAAATGTGTCGATGTCGAACATAGCAAGAAGTTGTTGACTTAGTGGCCGTTAATGAATGCCCCTAGCCAACACAAGAGCTCCCACCATTGATTCCAATGGGAGTCAGGATGCCTAACACATCTTTGTAGGTACGAATAAATTTGTCGTAGTTGAGTCACCTACAAGATCCAACGAACAAGGGATATTAATGTACTCCCATTGTTCATTGGCAAGAGTACTTGCCATTAATGCATGCAAGCCTCTAGGTGTTTTTTCAATGATACATAGACTCTAGGACTTTGACTCAAGCAGGGTTTTATTGGCGGAAATGAAAGGGAATGATAATGACAAAGAAAATGGATGGATGTAAGGAAATGCATGATGTATGAATAAGAACTCTTGCTGTGAAAAATGGATATGGAATTGGCATGCTTATGGATGTACAATTGGTGGGATTCAAAATCTTTTTCAGAAAGGGAGATGGAAGGTAGTGGTTGTCGAGATGGATTTGTCTTCAGAATTTTTCATGAATTTAGTCTTTGGAAGACTAATGGACGTCACAATGTAATCCCCTGAATGATCACTTCGTTATCCTGTAACCTGTGAAAAAAACTTGGCAGAAAGAAAACATAAGTTTGTTCAAGAAGAATTGCGCAGGTCCTTCATGATTCTTACGCAAAAATTTCATACCAAATAAAACAGATTTAGGAAAAATCAAAGTGTTGAAAGTAACTCAATTCATGTTATCAATTTCAATCCATTCTTAAATTCAACCGTGAAAAATAATACTCCCTGTCAGATAACTTCTGAAATGTGTTTGGCGAAAAGATGGTCATTTGAATGATCTGTTGTGTCCTGCATATTAGTGCATCGTAAAGCATACAACAGAATGATGTGATGCCAACTTAAAGTTATCAGAAATAATTTTCGTCTTGTAGAATCCTCCAATCGATTTTCGAAATGTGTTTCCAAATATCCCATTTTTTATTTGCAAAGCTGTGTGAGTTTTGTGGAATTTTTTTTTTATATATATATTTTTAATGAAAACATAAATTTTTTTATTTATTTTTTAGATTGTTCTTTAAATAATAAATTAAAAACATAAATTTTTAATTTATTATTTAAGTTGAAAATTTTTGAAAGAAAATCAACAAAATTTTATTTGTTAAAACCTAAAATAAAGTTAGTTGTTTTTTTTTTTTTTTTTGTAATTAAAAATAAAGATAAGGAATTTTTTTTTTTTTTTTTTTTTTTTTAAATAAAAACAAAAATTATTTTGTGTGGTTTTTGATTTTTTTTATTTACCAAAATGTTACACAAAATATTTTATTTTTATTTTAAAAAAACAACACTAAACAAAATAAATTTTTTTATTTTTATTCAACTATCAAAAAAACGACACACAATTTTTTTATTTTTATTTAAATAACAAATTAAAAACATGGTTTTTAATTGATTATTTATGTGGATTTTTAGAATTTTTTTTAGTTGTAAATAATAAATAAAAAAACTAATTAAAAAAAACAACAAACCGTAAGCAAAATTGGCGGCAATGTATTCCTCCTCAGCCCAGAAATGGCGGGCAATCTCCTCGATCCATATCTCCTCTCCAATTCAGGGTCAATAGCTGCTTTAGTTCCGAAAGAAAAATAACATTCCTTTTCTGTCAGAATAGTTTGGAAACTATAAGTGAATCCGCTGTATAGAAAATATAGTCAAGAGTTCCAAGAAAATCTTTGGTACAGTTGGTGAATAAAGGTTCATTTGTTGCAGGGTCCATTCTTCTTCGTTGATGGTCTAAACCTTGTGCTACTCCCACCATTCTTGCGAAGGAAGAATAGGCACTAACCAGAGGTAGCTAGTGACAAAGCTTGCTTGCAGGACGTAATATACCAAGGGGATCTGTTGTTAAGTCCGGATGTGAGGGTTCAACTTTTCCCGTTGCAAGAAGAGCATGAGGGGCACTTGCAGGAATTGAGTTGAAATCGCCACAAACTAACATAGGTATGTCTGCACTGGCAGCAATTTTTTCTAGTCCTTTAAGAAGAGTATGAACCTGCCAGAGTTTGACATCCTTGAGATCCGGATTGGCATTTATGTGTGTATTAGCCACACAAAGAAGTTGACGTTTTCCCGGTGCAAGGGCATCGATCCCATGGTTAGTGTCCTTTGCCTCCAAAACTACAATCAATGGAACATTGTCCTTGAGCAGCCTTTTTCTGAGCTGACGGAACCACAGCTTCTGTCAAAGACTGGGCAGCTTTATTGAATTCAACCTCATATTTCTTAACAAGTGCAAAACGATCACGACGGAAAAATGTTGCACAACCATCAATTGCATAGGTTGTGCCAGTATAAACCTCTGTTGTTTTTTTTTGTAAACAACTGTGTACCCATGCTTTTCTAATTCAGGTGCAAAGAACTCCTCAAAATGATCGCTCTGAACCTCTTGAAGGCAAAGAATATCAGCCTGATAACCAACAATTTCACGCAACAAGTTCTGGCGACGATAAGGCCATGAGAGAGCCCAATGAGGACAATAGTTGTACATGTCACTGGTTGCATATAGATCTGAAAGTACATTATAAGAGAGTACAGTAAATGTTCCAGAAGCTGCAGTGCGTCCTTCCAGCTCAAGATTTGCACCTTCTTCTCCCTCGCTTATCATCATTCTCTCCACACCGACTTCTTCCTTGAATTCATTCTCGTCCGAATGCATTGTACAGGATTCCACAAAATCTGTTAACAACAATATCATATCTGTATTAATTGCATTTTGTTTTGATCTTAAATGTAGGATATTTGTTACAGAAAATCGTGGGTCTAAGCAAAGGATCTTGTTACAAAATGGATTAATCAGAAGATTTGCTGGGATTTGCGGGATTTGATGTGTCCATGCAACGCAGGGTGGTAGCCCCATCAGGATAATCTTTAGGCCCATCATCCGGTTGTTGCATACCGATTTCAAATTGACCGTCATCTTCACCTTCTGTTTGCACGGTCATTGCAGTCATCATTTCTGCCACAATCTCCCATCATGAATACCACAGCAGTTGGGTTATAAGTTATAACCATGCCATCCAGTTAAGGCTGTGGCGATGGTATGACAAAACCGAAAAGTTGATTTTCCACGATGCTATCGTATTTCATACAAACAAGGAAGCAGCTACTCAACTGTGGTCTTGGTGTCCCAGCATTGAAAAGTGTAGGAGAAGCATCGGTGAACCAACGTTGTGACATTAAATGGTAAGTTTTGATGGGAAAGATGGATTTGGATTCTGTAATTAACTACGAGGAAGTTAAAAATGACATCAAGAGACAGTTGGAGTCTCTGCGGGATGTTCCGAACCGTGATGAGTGTCCTCTTATATATCATTTAGATGTTGCAGTGATGTATCCTAACATTATCCCTACCAATCGACTTCAGCCCCCTTCAATAGTCACAGATGATGTTTGTGCAGCATGTGATTTCAGTCGTCCTGGTAAAACATGCCTTAGACAACTTGAATGGGTTTGGCGAGGAGAATCCTACATGGCTACTGGAAGTGAATACTATCACTTGAAAAACCAAATTGAATCAGAGCAAACTCCCACTCCAGAAGGTCAACTGCCACGCTTTTTCCGTGATCTCCCTAAGGAAGAGCAGCAAACAAAACTTAAAGATCGCTTGAAGAAATACTACCAAAAGGTTTATAAACGGGTCCTTGAAGAGCCAGTCACTGAACGACGAGTTGCGGGAATATGCATGCGTGAAAACCCTTTCTATTCCGACACTGTGCGCAGTTTTCGTGACAGAAGATACGAGTATAAAGGTCGCAATAAGGTCTGGAAAGGCAAGTTGGCAGAAGCAAAGGGCAGTGGAAACCCAATAAAGGTTCAGGAAGCACAGGATATGGTGGTGGTTTATGATTCTCTCCAACTGGCACACAAGTGTATCCTTAATTCCTTTTATGGCTATGTGATGCGCAAGGGGGCTAGATGGTATTCAATGGAAATGGCTGGAGTAGTTACGTATACTGGAGCTAAGATAATTCAAAATGCCCGCGCTCTTCTATTTAAAATATAAAATCTTTACAAAATGTTGATTCAAAAGTCCCACATCTCATACCTTTTTTTCTCTTCATATATATATGTGTTATGAGACATATATTTTTTTTTTTAAATCGAAAATTAAAAACTAATTTTTTTAATGTTTTTTTTAAATCTAAAATCTAAAAAAAAACTAAAATTAAAACTAAATTTCAAAAAAAAAAAAATTAAAGATGTTTCTTTTTTCATTCACAAAATTCGTTATTGTTTTTTTTTTTTTTTCAAATTAGTTCTTCAGCAAGAGTATATTTATTTGAACAAAATCAATAGACTTTCTGATCTTCCTGATCGCACGAAGCGCAGGAAGAGAGCATACTAATCACTTGATTTGTTTTTTTTTTGTTTTTTTGTTTTTGTTTTTTTTTTTTTATTTATGCAGGGGGGTTTGTTTGAAAGACGAAATTTAAAGCTAGCTAAATGCTAAAACATAAAAAAAACTTAAACTCCTTTGTGAAGATCCTGCTGTCACCAGGGTTCACAAATTATTCTGTCTAAAGAAAAATAAATACTGAATTAAATTCTAATGCCTACTCCCTTAGCACCATTCCCCGGCAACGGCGCCAAAATGTTGATGGGATTTATTGGACTTAAATTGCTGCATAAATTATCGACTAGGGAAACTCGTAAGCTTGTGATGATGCCAGCATAATATATGCAGGAGTAGGCAACTAACCCTATGTCTAACTAATTGATTTATGATTCAATACAATATGCAAGGGAAGAGGCTCCTAACTAAGGAGGTCCTGGTTGTCCTTCCCTACAGTATCATAGAGAAATCATTAATTACATAAAACTAAAAAAACTTGAAATAAAGACAAGAGAATGAACTTAGTTATTGTTTAGAGTCAAGTAGAGAGAGAGACTAACTTAGTCTCTTGATTGTCCTCTCATGTACTAATCCAAACTAAACTAAGATCCATCCACAAGCATAAGAAATGAAATAAAAGCGCAAAAGAATGAATTTCAATTACCATATAAATCATTGGAGAGAGAGCCTAACTTAGACTCTTGGTATCTCCTCATATGATACTTGAAACATAAAAGCAAAAGAATGAATTTTAATTATCATGCAAATCAAATAGAGAGAGAGAGCCTAACTTAGACCCTTAGTTGTCCTCTCACATGCTGATAAGATTTTAATTCAAAACTCATTCACCAATCAAATCCTTAAACGTCTAAACAATGAAATGAAACAAGATCTAATATGAAATAACATGTTTCTCTCATCCTTTTAGAGTGAGCTCAATTCTCTTAAGAACAAGACAAATTATTCCATATACTACATTAAGGAAAATTAAATCTAAAACTACATAATGGAAATATATGTAAAACTTATATCTATAACTACATAATAGAAATATATGCAAAATGAAGCTTTATTCTATTCCATCATCAATTGGATACAATGCTCTAAGAGTCCTCCCCTTTGGAATGGAGGAGGTACTCCTATTTATACAAAAACTTATGATAACAACCTCATAAATGTAGACCCACTATTCTCTCCTTTGACCCACATATTTCTCAACCAATGATGACACATAACCCTATTCTCCATGATCTCCTCCATGAGGTCCATGATCTTCTCCATGAAGATTATCTTATCAAATTCGAATTTGATCATTCAAGGCCACATAAAGATGCCCTGGAAGCTTCCTTTGTGCCTACACATGTCAACAAACTCATGCTAATTGTTAGGTATAAGTTTAAGCATATTATTTTCTAAGTTTTAGCCATAAATTCACTTAGAAATGTTAAGAATTAATAAACTTTGGAAAAGTATTGTTAGAACCCAATAATGAGGTAAATGTAATGATATGGAGATGGAATGGAGGTGTCATGAAGGTAAAATGTGAAAATATTGGTGAATAATGGAGTGAAAATAGGGACTATTTTGAGGCCCAACAAGCAGTTTGCGAGGAACTCACCACAAAGGTAGCGTGCCTAGTTAGATTGAACTCCCTCTGCGCACTGAGCTGCCAAAGCTATCATTGATGCTGACACTTCATCTTCGTGACACTTCGACATGACCTTCCCTACCAATATTTGCATCGCCACTTTGATTGTGGGGTCAGAGATACTCAAAATGGCGTAGCCATGCGGCTTCTTTATGAGCTTGACTTTTTCCTTCATCGCCTTGGCAAGTGCATGCTCGCTAGCCTTTCCACCAAATGCCATGGCTGGATTTTCTCCTTTGTATGGTAGGCGCGTGATTCTATGGATTAGCATGTCTGTGATGGGCATCAGCTCCTCCAGCCACAAACACTTTTCATGCACCAAGCATATTACCTGCTTGATCACTACCATCATGATATGTGTGCGGTTGTAATGCGGCACCCATAGCAGGTTTAGCAAGCCTGCCTTGTCCACGCCTTTCAGCCACTTCCTCAGCTCCAACACGGTCACTCCAGTATTTTTGTGGAAGCCACGGTACATAAGTTAGTCTATCGCTAAATGAGGGAAGCACTCCGTGTCAGCTAAGTCCCAGTCCTCCAACATCAAAGGGGAGACACGCCCCAAGCGCAGTCCCTCAAAGAAAATTTGGTCCGGCAGGAGGGGTGTGTGCAGGGTGACCTTACTCTCATCAATATCTTTGGGCACCTTCGTCTTGCCCCTGTGCGGAGGAATGTATTCAGGCAGCTTAGAGATGGGGTCTGACCCCTCAATTTCAACGTCCTCTATTTCCACTGTAATATCCTCATCATCCATGGGTATTTCTTCAGCCTCTTCTTCCGGCTCTAGGTCAATAATTTCTGCCTTTTCTTGCACGGTGGGTTTTCCCGATTGTGGGTGCTTCCTAGGTGATGCACGCACCGGCAGCTACATTTTCTACTTGTCATTCTTTGGTTTTTTACCCTCCTAGGTTGACGTAGGCCTTGGTTGGGGTGTCCTGGGGGAGTTAGGCACTTCTGCTGGTACTTCCGCAGGCACAACTTCTGGAGAAGCTCCCTCTACTGCCATAGCTACCTCTTGAACATCTCCCTCGAGTGTCACTACTTCATCCCTCATAGCTTTTGCGAGTATCGACATGATGCTATGCAACAATTCCTATGTCTCCTTTGGCAATGTCTCAAATACTGAACTTGCTAGCAAAACTTCAAAGTTTTCACGGTTCATGTGCACCTAAGAGCTCAACCACTCAATTCTTAAAATGCCAAGTGTTTTTTGCTGGGAAGCGACCTATAAATTATAGGCACTTTCAAATTCAAATCCAACCATTCCCCCCAAAATCCGTTCATTAATGCTAGATTGGCGGCAAATTTTCAAAGATCTGATCCATAAATTCCGACTTAAATGTCGCCCCCCCACTCCCTTTGGCTATTTTTTCATCATCAAATCATGAACAGTCACTTTCTGACTATCCTGCACGGTTTTCCCTTTGGTAGTGTAGCTCCCAACATTCTTCTGTGAGCTCTATGACATTTCTTCATTTCACGCAGTTCCCTAATCACATAGCTCTCTGACCCGAGCAGTGTAGTTTATAGTCTCACACTTCCTTTCAGTTGTCTAAAGCGCTAAGACTGGGCTTCCCTCATATAGTCACCTAGTTGGATCACCTGTGTATGCCTTCAATCGGCTGCCATTCACCTTCGCTTGGGAGGGTTCTCCATTCAATTTGACTAGCTGAATTGCTCCAACATTAGTGATCTTCTTGATGACATATGGCCCTAGCCAATGCATCCTTAATTTCCCTGGAAATTTATCAAATTTACTGTCATATAACAAGACCAAATCATTTACCTTGAAGGTGCATATTTTTATGTGACAATCGTGCCATGCCTTTTCGTACTCCTTTTGAACATGTTGATGAAATCCTCCTCACACTCTGCTAGCTACACGACCCTCTCTTCTAGGGCTCCATGTTCCACCATTCCTATGAGTGCCGCTATGCACAGACTAGGTATAATGTATTCCATTGGCATCACAGCTTCTATGCCATACACGAGCCGTTTGCCTAGTCAACTTCTTGCAAATTGTTCTATAGGCCCATAGCACCACGAGTACGCACACATCTCAGCCATTTCTCTAAGAATTTCAGACCTTCATCAACGTGCTCTCCAATATCTTATTGAATGCCTCCACCATCCCATTAGCCTGTGGATGATAAGGCATACTTTTCTGATGATACACCTGAAATTATTCTGTCAACACGCTGATTTTTTCATTAAGAAAGTGCATACCATGATTGCTCATCAAGATCTTTGGACAGCCAAATATTGTCAACACATATTTAAAAATAAAATTTGATGTTGTCGCGCATGTACAGTTCTTCATAGGTTGTGCCTCTGCCCACCTAGTCAAGTACTCAGTCACTGTGATGATGTACTGCACACCTGTCTTCTTTCCTTGAGGCTGAATTGGACCCAAAAAGTCAATTGCCCATTTCTTGAATGGTGGTAATGTCACTTGCGGCATCAGAGGTAGTTCATCCTTTCGCGACGGCCTACCAGTCCTTTGACATGTGTCACATGCCATACAATATGCTTTTGAATCCTTATGCATGGTTCGCCAACACAACCCAGCGCATAGAATCTTCTGCGTTGTTGATTTCCATACATAATGTCCTCCTGCAGCTCCTCTGTGGGTCTCAACAAGGATGTTGCTTCATTCAAAGTTAGGCACATAATGTCACAATATTTCATCTGACCCCATTTTTTACAAGTGCCCTGCAATGATAGAAAATTCTGTCGCGCGCACTACTAGTTCCTTCTTCTCTTGGCTTGTATAACCTTCAGGAGCCGATCCTGTCATCAGGAAGTGGATAATATCTTCAAAGTGACTGTCCACGATGTGCACTATAAAGAGATGTGTGTCAGGAAGTCCTTCCTCCAAATTAGTAGGTTCCTCTCCAGTTTCAATGTGCGTCAGATGATCAAGTCCCACATTGAATCATCCTGGCTTCACAATAACTTCGAAGTCGTACTCTTGGAACAACAGCAACCACCTACATATTTTTTCTCCCCAACACAGGCTTGTTGACTACATACCTCAACGCGGAATGATTTGTATACATCTTAAAGTGTCCACCCAACAAATAGTGCCTGAACGTTTGGAGCGCGTACACCATAGCTAATCCTTCACGCTTTGTCGTGGAATAATTTTTCTCTGCTTTAGACAGCTTCCTACTTGCGAATGCTATATGATTATCTAGTTCTCCCTCATTGGCTTGTGTCAACACGGCCCCTAGCGCAATACATGATGAGGCTACGTGCACATGAAATTCCTTCTTCTAGTCCTGGAAGACTAGGATCGGCGTAGTGACCATTTTCTCTTTCAGCACATCCAAGCTCTTTCTACATTCATCATTCCAATAGAACGTAGCATCCTTTTTCAACAATTTTTCCATAGGCGTGGTGATCTGGCCATAGCTCTTGATGAACTTCCTATAGTATCTGGTATGCCCTAGAGTTTTGTGTAGCTATTTCACATTCCCTAGCACCTCCAAGTTGATTATCACCGCAATCTTCGCAGGGTCTACCACCAATCCTTGTCAGCTTACCACATGACCCAGTAGGATCCCAAAAGGGACACAAAACAGACACTTCTTCAAATTGAGCGTGATCTTGCATCTCCTACATGTATCTAGCATCAAGCACAGACTCACCACATGGCACTTGACCAATCCAAACATTGTCCAATCGTCAAAGTATACCTCTAGAAAGTTATGAATGAAGTCTTTGAATGTCATAATGACTACATGCAAAAATATCGATGGTGCATTCTTCAGCCCAAAAGGCATCACGGTGTACTAAAAAAATCCCCATTCAGTCACAAAGGTCATCTTGCTTCTATCCTCATGCGTGATTTTGATCTGATGTTACCCAGAGAACCCATCAGTGAAATAGTATGCTTCTTGGATGCCTACATTATCCAGGACCTCGTCAGTAAACGGGGTCAGGCAAGGATCATGCACACAAGCGTCATTCAATTTCCAGAGATCTATGCATATCCTTATTTCTTATTTTTGTTTCTTTTCCTGAACCACTATTGGGCTTACCCAATCAGATTCTTCCACCAGTTCAATATTACCTACCTCAAGCATCTTATCTAACTCAGCACGAACCCTTTCCTTATACTTCGGATTAAGGTAGTAAGGTCTTTGTTTCATAGGTTTTTCATCCGGCTTCAGGGTGATCTTCATGACACCTAGGTCTCCTATTATTCCCTTTAGATCAAAAAACTTTGTGGGGAACAAATCTTGATATTCGAGGAGGAGCTCAGTAACCTTATCTACTGCCACATCGTCCCAATAGTCCCCAATCTTCACAAATTTTGACTCCGCATCTGTGCCAATGTTGACCTACCTAGTTTTCAGTGACGCATTTATGTCTAGATCCTCTATCTGCAGTCCTTCAACCTAGCGGTGACCCTTGGTTTCCGGAATATTAATCTTTCTAGGATCCTCATCTTCTTCTTCAGCAGTCATGTTATAGCATTCCAGCACGTGGCTCAGCTGGGTACTCCAATCAGGTTCAATCAGGTCTAAAGGATCCTATAGTATCCTAAAGATTGTTGCTTTAACCTCTTGTAGCATCACGTCAATACAGTCAAACCCATCCTCAAAGCTGAACATCATTGTAAACCTGTGGCATAAGATGTCCCATTCTTCAGTGCCATGGTGGAGCTCTGTCTCGAAGTACCAATTCATTGGTATGACATCCAGGGTATGACAAAATAGATGCACCCATTCAGGTTGGGGCTCTGCTCCATAAGCCTTAGTCCATTTGGCCAGGTGATCGCGTAGATCATCCTTTCCATCATACTTGTCTGTCATCTATACTTTCGGATATCCAAAATGTATTCTCATCATCCTCCTATATTCGAGCCAATCACCAAAATTATCCTTGTGCGTACCCCACCATCTTGTGGGCATAGCGGACAGTGCCCAATCCAACACCTGCAAGCGATGCTTCTCCAGCACTTCTCTTTCAAATGCATCCAAAAAGTGATCAACGTCAGTTAGCCCATCATAGTGAGGCAGATTTCTTACCTCGGATGATACACAGCGCAATGACTTGGTCATCATATTACAACACAGTGTAGACACTTCATGCATCCAGTTCTGCCAGTGCTCTAATTCTTTGTTTGAATCTGATGTGAAGGAGATTTCGCAGTCCCATGCAATACGTTCGTCTTCTGTTGGTTTTACCCAATCCTGGTCTCACATCATTATCTTGTAAATCTGGTCCAAATTGTCATCACTTTCATAATCATGGACGGGTTCTATATAGTGCAGTCCTTCTGCACGATCTAGTGGCACCACTACGCAGAGCAATTTCTTTTCAAATATCATCTTCTGCTTCCTCAGGTTGATTACCCCATTCATTTCAGTGGCCCAATCTATCCCAAGAAGCGCAGGGTAGGGATTTCTATCATCCACAATCTCTATTACTTCAAAATCGCTAGTGCACTCGCGCCTTCAATGTCAATGGTTACCCCCTGTAGCCTCCCCATTGGGATGATTTTCTATTGATTTACCATCCTTAACTAGATCGGGGACCATTGAAGCACAGGTCTCCCCATTCTTTCCCATGTTTGTTTTGGAAAAAAATTCACGTCAGACCCCAAATCCAAGATAACTTGGTCCATTTCGTATTCCCCTATCAGCACGGTGAGTCTCATCTCATGTTCAGTCCTTGCCTTATACTTACCAAGCTTTTTGACTATGTGCGGTTTGCCAATAGCGTTGTCCTTGCTAGCGCACTAATTGATCAGTTCCTGCAGTCCCTTCACAGCCTTACTATGGCGGAGCAGTTTCATGCAGGTCTCTAAGAACATGGTAATCATGGATGGGTCCATTTCTTCAATTGGCTTCTCTTGACTTCCTGAAGTATAGGCCTCAGCGAAGCTTTTCTTTGCTTCCATAAATGTTTCTTTACACGCTCCAAATCAAACCCAGCCTCCTTTTCTGGTGCTTTGTGGACCCATTCACCTTATGCAGGTTGTTTCCCTTTATCCTCCCTAGTTGTCGTTCCACTCCACAACATAATGTTTATCTTATGGTATTCCTCGCGAGGATCAGCCTTCATCATCTGGAGGTTTTGCATCGGCTGCGGAGGTTGCACCCCTTTTCGTGAATCTTAGCCAACAATATAGGGAAATCCTCAGTTGTATGGTCAAACTGAGTACAATAGTGGCATGACAGTCGTGTCGGATTTGGACAGTATCTCGCATAGTGTCCTGGTCCTCCACAATTGTAACAAATCAGCTGCCCTCGGCCTCTACCAGGCCCCCCTCCACCTCAGCCTCAGTCGCGCCCCTAATACTCACCTGACGTTCCCCCAACGCCTTGGTCCAAAGGCCACGTTTCTGCCTACACCCTGTATGTAGGTGTCTTGTCCATCATTAATTCGTAACTACAGCAATTTCACTCATCATGACCTACTGATTGATAGAAATTTCAGAAGATTTGTTGCGGTGTCTGTATGAATTTCTACGGAAAATGGCAGTTGTTGGTTGCATGTTTCCTAGCTACTTGGTATATAGCGCACCATAGCGTGGGCCCTATACTTGGCCCTACTGCAGCCTTTGGCCTTAGAGGCATTGGTCCCATTGCTACAACATAGTTTACAAGATGGGATAGTGATCCTTTTCATGCCCCTGACCTTTGCATTTCAGGCACCAGACTACTTCACGTGCCTCCAACCGAGTTGTTCTGTCTTTCTTCAAACTTTGCATTTCGAGGCTGATGAGCCCCAGAAATAGGTAATTATATGGGCTCATTTTACCTCTTAATTCAACTTAATACACCATTCTCATTAGTTTATTGCATTTTTTTGATCATATTTATGCTAATAGAGTGAATTGGGTTAGTCATTATGCCAAAACGTCTAAGGTGTGCTTTATGCATATTTTTGGTCAATTTTGAGACAAAATCAAAGGTTTAATGAGCACTTGGCAGCCAAATTCGTGGAATAACAAGGGAGATTATTTGTAGGAGGGTGTCCCCTTCAATTATGAGACCTTACCTAGAATTCTCCATCAAAAACTCTGAGCACAAAGCTAAGGGACAGCCAAGCAAGTCAAGTAGGACTGCTGTTATCTTCAGTTCTAGGAAGCCGAGTTCCTTTATTTTAGGAGGACTGTTGGAGGTCTCCATTTGTATAAATAAGAAGGCTTAGGGCCTCAGTTTTGTTAGTCAGATGTTAGTTAGATTCTAGTTAGATTTTAGCCATTTGATAGTCTATTTTCGCACTTTAGTGCAGCCCTATATCAGCACATTTTCAAGCTTCTTCTTGTAGACGAATTTTGATGTAACTATTATTTTTTTATCAATGAAAATGAATCCAACTTTGCACCAGCTCTGATCTTTCTTAGGAGGCTATATCCCTTGGGGTTGGGCCCAACCCAAGTGCCCAGTACCTCCTTTGTGTACTTTTATGTGTTTTTACCACATTCATAGAATAATTTTTGTTATATATGTTAAATCTTGGTTTGTTACTTAGGTTGTTTTTTATGATTAAGATAGTTGTTTGTGCTTCAGGTTGATTTGACAGTTTGGTAACAGAAAAGATCCATAAAAAGGCCACCAAGTAGTCCTTGATCTCATTGCGCCCTCCTTGGGACCATGAATTGAGACCAAGGCACACTTGCTGCCACAAAAACATTGTTTTTGCCTTCCAATGCAATTGCTAGTGTTAGATTTTGAGTTGGAAAAGTTGATATCAGTTGTGTTTTCATACTTAGATCTGTTCTTACTTAGTTTCCATAGCTTTCTTTCATTATTTCTTGTCTATAAACTTCTGTTCATCATGTTTCTGGTTTCTAGGTCACAATTAGGTCAAAATAGATAAATCCCTGTTTTTTAGTCTTTGCTTGGATCAATTTTGAAAAGTAGTGTGCAGACCACCTGTAAGACACTCCAGCCTACCCTTCCTCCATCATACAACCTACTCTAGTCCCTCGCTCAAGATTTCTTTCCCTCATTCGCCACACTTTCCCAACTTGCCCTAATTTCCACATTGTTGTGCAACATTGCTTTCTTCATCCTTGAATAAATCCAACCATATTAATCACTCCTGAGCTTCATTTACCAGGTCCTAGACCCCTTAACATCCTTATCCATCCTTCATTTCCACTTTCCTACCGTTTTTCCACCATCAACCCTCTAAAAACCACTTTCCGCCTGTTCCTATAGAACTTCCTGTAGAATTTCCTGTAGATCCCCAGTAGCCTCATGTAGAAGTTCACGCGAGCAATTTTTAGAGATCTGAGCGTAGTGGAAATATCCATAAGGGTGCTAGGGACCCCTTAGGTCCTTTCCACACCTTCCCAACCTCCTGCAACTTCCCACTCCATTTCCTTTCGCCAATAAACCTCTGCACGGTCAAAAATAGTTAAAACACGTGCATAATAATTCTGCATAAAATTACTCAAAAATACAAAAAGATGATTTTTCCATATTTCCTTTAGAAGTATCTTAAACACATGCATTTTACCTTTGCAATAGTCAATATCATCCATTTCAGTAGCTTACATCTCTTTTCTTACACAAGTAAGGTTAGTCGGTAAAACTAGGGTTTGCATTTCCTTTCATCTTTCATCTTCTTTCTGCAAGTAGACTAGCCTCTTTTGAGTTAGCTTTCATCCATCACAGTTAAAAGCTTCTTCTAAGAACTCATAGAAGTTGGCTTAAGCTCCTAGTGAACTTGTGCCAACTGATCAAGTGACAGCCTGCAGTAAGAGCTAGTACTTGTGCATATAGCACCATCGCTTCCAAGTTTGTTACGAACTACCGGGTTGATAAAAGTAAAGTAGGGAGTCCCAGGAGTTGCAGCATCATTGCTGCAATACTGGAACTCACCATCTTTTTGGCGTCATTGCTAGGGAAGCGTTAGAGTATTTTGTGATTACTACTTTTCTTCTATTTTCTACTGCAACCTTCTGCTAAGTAGTTTATTTCAGCAGTAGTAGAGTAGTTGTTTCATTTCAATTATGCAATTTCATTTCAGCAAGCGTAGATTAGACATTTCCTGCACTCACTTCAATTCCACAATTTCATTTCAGCAAGCATAGATTAGACATTTCCTGCTTTCATTTCAATTCCTCAATTTCATTTCAGCAAGCATAGATTAGATATTTCCTGCTTTCATTTCAATTTTGCAATTTCATTTCAGCAAAATAGATTAGTCCTTTCCTACTTTCATTTCAATTCTGCAATTTCATTTCACCAAAATAGATTAGCCCTTTCCTGCTTTCATTTCAATTCTACATTTTCATTTCAATAAGATAGATTTTAGTTAGTTGCAATTTACTGTTCAATCCATTTCAGTTTTTGCAGGTACAAGCAAAAAAAAAAAAAATCAACCAAAAAGATCTCCTTTCATGCCTCGTAAGAGCAGAGATAATTCAAAAAATGTTTGCACAACACCCCCACTGCTTCACACAGCCAACCTTCTCTCTTATTTGGTGGCCGCAATCAAGAAACACCCTTAGGTAACAACCAGACATATTTGAAGAACCTACAGGGGAAGAAGAAGAAGAAGAAAACATTCCTCTGGAGCCAATGGCTGAAAACAGAAATGTTGGGAGTAATACCTTTTCTTCCAACTCATCCATTGAAGGTGAAATTGGAAACATGTGGGAAGATTTCAAGAGCGAGATAAGGCAGATGGTTGCCATGCATATCAAAAGAAGACAAGAGGAAGCAAAGAGGGATTTGGCCATTTTTTGTCCCAGGTGCACTAGAAAGCATCCTAGGAATGAATTTCCATTGCACTCTGTAGAAGTGTTTTTTGTCTGTGAAGAAGACCATCCTACAAATCAGTGCCCTTCCTTACCTGGAATCAAAGCTGCATATCAGAGGGCCAAAGGAGCCACTGAAACACTCTATTTCATGAACCAAATGAGGCCACATGGACCCATACCTTACTAGCAGGGAAAACAAGGGACATCCCAGACCTATTACAACCCCTATCAAGCCACTTCCATGACTTCTTGTGGTCCCCCTACTCATCCTTCCTAGTCCACACCTCCTCCTTGGTCCTTCACATCTCCATATTATGCCCAACCAGCTACTCATCCATTTCACCCCTATGCTTAGCCACAGCCTCAGTGGGATGCACCTCATCAAGGGTGGAGGCCCCAGTACAACACTCCTCCCGCTCCTTCTCCTCCACCACTTGCTCAACCGCAACCATCGCCCCCTACTCCACCAAGGCAGGCCCAAATGCTTGCTCAACTGAACCTAAACCTAAATAACAGAAAGGCTCAGCAATTATATAGTGGGGAACCACCATTTCCAAACCTGCACATTGGAGTAGCTCAACCCAATTACAATGTTGAGGTACAACACTTCCAAACAACTCCTCTTGAGCTCAATGATATTCACCATAGCTCAAGAAGAGTATTGCAAAAAAGAGATTATATTGATATCATTGAAGGACCACATCCAGCAGAAGAAGATTCAAAAGAGGAGATCAAAGGACCATGGGCTACACTTGATGAAGAGAAGACATCAAAATCAGAGATCGAGAGAGCTCCCTCATGGTTGCCATCAAATCCTCCATGTATTCAAGAGAAAGATCAGCAAAAAGAGGAAGATGTGAAGGTCATGATAAAAGGTGACATGAAGAATGACCCAGATCAGCAAAAGGACCAAGGACATCACAACTATATTGAGATATGGTTCCAGACGGTCACTAATTTGTAGCAGTACTCTCTTCCTCAACTATGGTTGATCCCTTCAAAGTTAAATCATTTGGTCTCTGAAATCTAGATACTTGTCAAAGTATGCATTTCAAGCCTCCACGTCATTTTGTCTATCTCGATGTACATATGGCTCTATTGGAAGTAGTCTTATACTTGAAAATGATTTTGTTTTTCAAGTAGGGTAGGGTAGAAAAAAAAAAGGAAAAAATGAAAAATAAGAGAAAAATAAAAAATATAAGGTGAAAACCTCCTTGGAGGCGCCTCAGATTGGCTCATTGATTGAAAACCTCCATGAGGTGTTCAGTGGGTTAGAAAGAAGAGAAAAGAAAAAGGATATAAGATCCCTGGGTGAAAACCTACCTTAGAGGCACCCAGGGCAGGAAATTAGGGTGAAAACCTCCTTGAGGCGCTTTAGTTGTTTTCAAAAAAAAGAGAAAAAGAAAAAGAAAAATGAATTTCTAGTTGTATTGCAGATCTACAAGAGAATTTCAAGAAGCAGCAGCAGGTGCCAAGAAAGCTCTGAAACCAATAACATTACCCATCCTACCTTCCCTCACTCTTCTCCATCATTCTTGACATCCTTTCCACCTCATTGTGCTTCTTTTCTGAAAACTGTGTTTTCTACAGGAGGATCCTGTAGAAATTGTAGAGAGCTAGAAATGGACTTCAAAAAGCAGTTTGAGGAACACGGAAGCTTCATAAAGGGTTCATAAATCCTCCTGCAGTCTTCAAACCCCTCTTCCATCATTTCCAAGCCTGCATCACACCCCAAGCTCATTTTTCCTACTATCCAAAAAACTGCAGAATGCTCTGATACAAAAATACATAGAGCAGAAATTTGTTTTTTCCCTAACTTGAAAACTATGCATCCATTTAAAAAACTATTACATGGGGAGTTGTATAGGAATGATGGCAACATGCCCAAGCAATTTTAGCCAATTCCAGTGCACGGTTTCCAAGAAATTAGCCTCCATCACCTTCAGCCATTTTTGTATTTTCTCCATATCCATGCATCCATTTAAAAACGTGTTTCATGAGGAGATGCATATGGGTGATAGTAACCTACCCAAGAAATTTTAGCCAATTCCAGTGCACGGTTTCCGAGAAATTGACCTCTGTCACCTTCAGCCATTTTCAGTTTTTCTTAAAATCTGTGCATCTATTGATCACAATTTTGCTATGGGAGGTGCATAATGATGATAGAAACAAGCTCAGGATGTTTCAGGTCAATCCAATCTATCATTTGGGAGCTATGGACGAAACAAGTCGTTGTCCTGCAAAAATCCAGCATCAGCAGCATGAGGGTGCAAATTTGAAGGTTGGAATAGACTCCTGCAACTTAGATCCAGCCAGAGGATACATGCACAAGAAACATAGCCACACATTAGGCATCGAAAAGCATATAGCAGAAGGGATACAGGCATGCAACAATTGAATATGAGCATGCAGCAGCAAAAGAACCAAGCAACATGCACATTTCGACTTACAGGTAAGTGTCTAAACCAGTTCCTCTATTTGGATTTGTATGATTCAAAACATCATAAACGAATGAAATGGTTGGATTAAGCCAGAAAGGTGGCTAGTTAACTGGACACCTTTAGTTGGTTCGATTGCACTCATCCGGAGATCACCCAGCACACGTGTATAGTCAACTCACGAGAAATTTAAAAAAATTAGGTAGTGGCAGATGTTTTGAACTCCAGCGCAACTGATGTCAAGTGATTAACAGGTAGAGAACATACAGTTTCATAATAACACTGTAGTGGGGACCAACGGTCTGCATGGGGCCAACGTGCACTTGGCCAGCTCACCCTCCATCAATGGAAGTCCCCATAAACAGCCGTAAGAACCCATCTTTGAAATACTCTCACCACCTTTGTTTCCATTTTATCATCATCCCCGCAGCTGCAACAAGCTCTATACCACCTCCATAGCAGCAAACCAGTCGTTCTCTACCATTTTTCTAAATCCTCTTGCTTATCGGCATTCTACAAGAAGATGTAACAGTTCTACAGGAGCAAGAACACCGTCTACAAGAAGATTTCTAGAAGAAGGGCAAAGAGCAGCTCTGCAGAAGAAAAATACGAGACTTTTGTCAAATTTCGAACTTGAAACAAGGTAGGCTCAGGAAACCTCTCTGCATATGACTTATTTGAATAAGGTGGTGAATTAAAAACACAGCAGTGGATTGAAGAAAAGAGAGTGAAGCTTAAAAGTCTACCTGCATATTTTCCTTGAGTTCTACACAGTTTTCTGTTTTCTTCTCTACATCCGAAATCTACCTCCTCCTTTTTCAAATTCTACTGTAAGGAAAATACATGCAACCATAGAAACTAAGCCTATGTGAAAAAATGAAATTGCAAGACTATCCACTCTCTGCAAGAAAAAAATTGTGTTATTTGTTCTCTGTTCTATCAAAAAATTGATTTCTTTTCAAAAACTAAGAAGCAAATTCAGGTTGGAAACAATTTGAAGAGAGGAAAAATTGTAAATTGTTGTTGTGAAAAAACACGAAATATTCCAGGAGCAGTAACAGGGTCTACAGGAGCAGTAATAGGTTCTACAGGAGCACCTACAGCCAGTTCTACAGGAGGGGCAGTGAGCTATTTTTTTAGAAGAAAACACAAGTTTTTGCAAAATTTCTGGCTTCAGGAGGTAGGTTCCATGCATACCCACCTTGATTATCAATATGTGGAAGGAATGATATCATTTTAAGGAAGGATTAAACCTGAAAAAGAAGAGTAATTGCATTCAAAATTTCTACCTGTTTCTTAAAAAAAGAAGAAAACAAACAGTTTTATCTGTTGCATGTTTCTGCAAAAGAAGTGATGCAATTTTACGGAAGAATTAAGCCTTAAGAAGGAAGAAATTGCGTTAAAAAAGGTCTGCCTGTTTCTTAGAAAAAAATATAGCTTTCCCCTATTTTCCTATTTTCCTCAAAATTCTTGTCTCCGTCCCTACATTTGGTGTTCAAAAGGGGTATAAGCACAATGACAGAAGGATTCATAGACTCCAGCATTAAGTTTAAAGTAGGGAGTCCAGATCAGCTAGCTCATCGTGGGTTAATTAAAATTTTAGTGGAAGAAGCCCTCCATACATTCACACTCCCTATAGCATGGGAAGTCTTCAAAAACATGACAGTAGAGGGTGACATAAAAGCCCTCACCTATGATATCAGTCCTTCTGACAGTGAGGAAGAAGAGAAGAAAGGGGGAGAAGATGAAGCAACTAATGACTCAGCATGACAAGAAAAGGAGAAGGAAGAAACTAAAATAGAAGAGGAAAAGGATGAAGAGATAGAACAGGAAGAACCAGAGCAAACAGAGAAAGAAAAAGAGACAGAAGGAGGAGAAAAAGAGGAAGCAGAGGCAAAACCAAGGAAAGGGTCCCCTGAGACTCCGGAAAGAGAGGCAACAGATGGTCTCACTACCCTAAGCACACTAATTAAGCCAAAAGAAAAGAGAAAAAGGTAGGCCTCCATGTATTTCAAGGCCAAGAAAAGCACAAGAATTCAAACAAGCAGAATAGGAGGAGTAGTGGAAGGACATGGACAATAAGGTAGAATTTTATGGCACACATGAGTAGACCACATCAGAAGCTTGGGATGACATGGAGGCCACTAGGGCCATCAAAGATGAAGAGATAGATTAGTTTCTCAGAGGATGAGCAACACTTTCAGTACGGGGGTGATGATGAGCCCCAGAAATGGGTAATTATATGGGCTCATTTTACCTCTTAATTCGACTTAATCCACCATTCTCATTAGTTTATTGCATGTTTTTTTATCATATTTATGCTAATAGAGTGAATTTGGTTAGTCATTATACCAAAAAGTCTAAGATGTGATTTATGCAGATTTTTGGAAAATTTTGAGACAAAATCAAAGGTTTAATGAGCACTTGGCAGCCAAATTCATGGAAGAACAAGGGAGAGGATTTGTAGGAGCGTGTCCCCTTCAATTATGAGCCCTTACCTTGAATTATCCATCAAAAACTTGGAGCACAAAGCCAAGGGGCAACCAAGCAAGTCAAGTAGGACTATTGTTATCTTCAGTTCCAGGAAGCCGAGTTCCTTTATTTTAGGAGGACTGTTGGAGGTCCCAATTTGTATAAATAAGAAGGCTTAGGGCCTTAGTTTTGTTAGTCAGACGTTAGTCAGATTTTAGTTAGATTTTAGCCATTTGATAGTCTATTTTCGCACTTTAGTGCAGCCCTGTATCAGCACATTTTCGAGTTTCTTCTTGCAGACAGTTTGTGATGTAACTATTATTTTTTAATCAATGAAGATGAATCCAGCTTTGCACCAGCTCTGATCTCTCTTAGGAGGCTGTAGCTCTTGGGTTTGGGCCCAACCCAAGTGCCTAGTACCTCCTTTGTGTACTTTTATGTGTTTTTACTACATTCATAGAATAATTTTTGTTATATAGGTTAAATCTTGCTTTGTTACTTAGGTTGTTTTTGATGATTAAGATAGTTGTTCATGCTTCAGGTTGATTTGACAGTTTGGTAATAGAAAAGATCCACAAAAAGGCTACCAAGCAGTCCTTGATCTCATTTCTCCCTCCTTAGGACCATGAATTGAGACCAAGGCACACTTGCTGCCACAAAAACACTGTTTTTGCCTTCCAATGTAATTGCTAGTGTTAGATTTTGAGTTGGAAAAGTTGATATCAGTTGTGTTTTCATACTTAAATTTGTTCTTACTTAGTTTCCATAGCTTTCTTGCATGATTTCCTGTCTATAAACTTTTGTTCATCATGTTTCTAGTTTCTAGGTCAAAATAGATAAATCTCTGTTTTTTAGTCTTTGCTTGGATTAGTTTTGGAAAGTAGTGTGCAAAACACCTGTAAGACACTCTAGCCTATCCTTCCTCCACCATACAACCTGCTCTAGTCCCTCACTCAAGATTTCTTTCCCTCATTCGACACACTTTCCCAAGTTGCCCTAATTTCCACATTGTTGTGCAACATTGCTTTCTTCATCCTTGAACAAATCCAACCATCCTCATCACTCCTGAGCTTCATTTACCAGGTCCTAGACCCCTTAACATCCTTATCCATCCTTCATTTCCACTTTCCCACCGTTTTTCCACCATCAAACCTATAAAAACCACTTTCGGCTTGTTCTTGTAGAACTTCCTGTAGAATTTCCTGTAGATCCCCTGCAGCCTCCTGTAGAAGTTCACAGGAGCGATTTTTCGAGATATGAGCGTGGTGGAAATATCCAGAAGGGTGCTAGGGATCCCTTAGGTCCTCTCCACACCTTCCCAACCTCCTGTAAACACTCACTCCATTTCGTTTCACCAATAAACCTCTACACAATCAAAAATAGTTAAAACACATGCATAATAATTCTGCATAAAATTACTCAAAAATACAAAAAGATGATTTTTCCATATTTTCCTTCAGAAGTAGCTTAAACACATGAATTTTAAATTTTCAATAGTCAATAGCATCCATTTTAGTAGCTTACATCTCTTTTCTTGCACAAGTAGTGTTAGTCGGTAAAATTAGGGTTTGCTAGGGTTTGCATTTCCTTTCAGCTTTCATCTTCTTTCTGCAAGTAGACTAGCCTCTTTTGAGTTAGCTATCATCCATCATAGTTCAAAGATTCTTCTATGAACTCATATAATTTGGCTTAAGCTCCTAGCGAACTTGTGTCAGCTGATCAAGTGACAGCCTGCAGTAAGAGCTAGTACTTGTGCATATAGCACCGTCGCTTCCAAGTTTGTTACGAACTACCGGGTTGATAAAAGTAAAGTAGGGAGTCCCAGGAGTTGCAACATCATTGCTGCAATACTGGAGCTCATCAGAGGCAAAGGTTTTGCAACTGTGTGTGAAACTGTTGAACCCCCATATTAGCATCCTGCATTTGTGTCTCATGCAGTCTCATCGCGATTTCAAAAGCTTCTTCTTGGGTCCCAATCTTCTGTTGTGATAGCGCAACTCTTAGGTTAGGTAGGAGTGAGGCCATGAACCATTCACTGTGCTACCCATCAATTAGATTCATGTTGGCTTCACAGATCGTACACTTCAATACTTGATCCAAATCTCAGGGCATCTCCGCGGGCTTCATCATGATCTCCTTGAATCGCACAATTGGTTGCACTTGAGACTTAGGTCTACTGAATTCTCTATTCAATGCATTCTGGATATCTACCAACGCAAATTTTGGGTTACCAGTACTGTACTTAATGTGCCACATTAGTGTGCGATCCTACAAAGAACTAATCGGCGTGGATTTCTCTTCTTTCACCTTATTCATTTTGAATTTTGAATGTTTGACTTTTCATTTTTTCATTTTCCACTATGCATAACACTTTTCATTTCAAAGGCAGAAGAGGGATCCCGTCTTATTGAGAGAAGAAGAGGTTGTTCTAGCAGAGAATTAGTTTATTGTGTCTCTGATGTGCCTATTAAGGTTTTCCCCCTTACCTTACTGTACTTGACTAAGATGACAAGGGTTAACCCAAAAACAATCGACTAGAGAAGATGACACTAGTTAGTACGCAAGCATTGCGTTTATACCAAGGTTCACTTTGAACAGTACATATTTTCCTTGGACGTATCATGGACTAAAAGTAACAAGCTCATCATACAGAGGAAAGGTAACATATAACCAAGTAGTGATAGTTGCACAACCCTCTTGTACTTTACCCAGCTCGCTTCAAGAGTCATACATGGCTTCATGCAAAACTAACTAAGAACGAAACAAGTGAATGAAATAGAAATAAACAAAGCAAAGCAAGAGCATAAGCAAAAATTAAAGCGAAGAAAGTAAACAAACAAGAAGGAAAACAAACCAGGAAACAAAGCACATAAGCAAACAAGCATGCAAGAAAACACTACTCCTACTCCTACACTAACGGTTCATGGGCCTAATCACGTGAAGTGATACTTCCAATGTAGCCACCGGCGCATTGATAGACCCATGTTGGTGAAGGCTTGGTCGATGAGAAACCCAGTTGTGTTAACCAACAAGAAAGAAAGATATAACAATGAAGACAACCACACTTCATGATTCAGAGTGCCCACGAGACATAAGTGAGTGCATGTGCATGATAGGCAATCTGCAAACTTATCATGGTGTTGTGTGACACTACATGCAACTTTGAAGCATAAGCACACTCTTGACTGTGACATGAAAGCAAACGAAAGAATCAAAGATAACTTGCATTGTGCATGAATGCTTGCAAGGTAAGACTCCACCAGTGCATGAGTAATTGGATCATGTAGATCAAGTGGAGTAAGTACGATCTGAGTGTTATATTCATCTTGAGTGCATGCATATGAGTGATGAGGAGCCTTGAGTGTTTGAACAATTTCCTGATTAGAAGCAAAACCAACCTCAGGACAGCGAGGGCCTGACATAACCATCAGCTTGGGCTGAAGTGCCTCGACAGTCTATGGGGTTTCGACTTCGTTGATAGATGGATCTTTGTAGACCAGTGGCTTAGATAGATTAATAATGAGTGAATCAACATCGTGATCAGATGATGAGGTGAAGAGACCACAACAACCAAGATCATAAAATTCAGGATGTTGGTCGGCATCCTCATGTTTGGATGAATCACATAGAGGGGTAGATGAAAAGCGAACAGACACATCCTCTGTGTTTCCGGAAAATACAGATGAAGGATCAAGTGTATTTTCAACGAGTAACTTATCCTCTTTGTTGTCAAATTATGGACTAACATCCAGTCGGTCCTATGAGTGATCAACAATGGGTGCATCCGTGGATGAAGATACACATGCAAAATCATGGATGGTGTTAGGGTCCTATAATAATAGGATTCATAATTTTGAATTGGCTATGATTAGTCTTGTACTATTGTACATACTTTTTCTTTCTGCAAAATGTTTTCCCATATTAAAAATAAAAATGTAAAAAGAGTAAGTCCTAAAAGAAAAATCAAAGGACTAAAAGAAAAGGACTAAAAAAGAAAATATGAACCCCACCAAAAAGAGATCAAAATGGATTCTGAAAGTGATGAAAATTCAAGTGCCACTACTTTTTGCTTGCCTTGCAAAATAAGATTATGTGCAGCTTGTCAAATTGCCACAATCCATTATGGTCAAATAGTTTAATCTTGATCAATTCATGCTTTAAATTTCATGTTGGTAGATAGAGAATGAAGATCTAGCCAAACTGTTTAATCTTGGAAGATTAGTAGTTAGGTAGAGAATAATAAGGAGCTCATCAGTTTAATCTGAGCCCTTGGAAGTTATAAGGTTATAATTAGATAGTTTGCTTATCAAAGAAAAAGGAATAAAGGGTCAGCAAGCTCAAATGCACCCAATAAATGAAGAGAAAATGCTAAGGTAAATAAAGGGTAGGAAGAAGAGGTTTTGAAATGCACAAGGTTGCTAGCTCAAATGCACCTTCATCATGCTTAAATCTTATGTTTCATGTGTAGGAGGAAGGACATTCACAAAAATTGTGTATTACTTTTGGTATTTACCCTAAAAGGTTCAATATGGTTTTAGGTCTGAATACTGAAGCTTATTTACTAATTTCCCCTCATTTCACTAAACCCCTACATGTCTAGTTTAATAATTTCCCTTCATTACCCCTTCATTACTTTTTATTCACTAATTTCCCCTTCTTGATTCCAAAATACCCTTCCCTCTTCATTTCCCCTTGTAATAACCATTTCCCTTCATATTAACCCTTTTTCCATTTGTTTCTTACCTTTCCCTAGACATTATCCTTTAGAAATCATTTTCCCCTTATTAATTTTCCTTTTTCCCTTAGAAACCCACTAAACTTCCATATCCTAAGTTATTTCCTAACCTATAGTCCCGCTTTATGTATATTACCCCCACCCCCCACTGTATAAATCCCCGACCCTCACTGAACCTTTGATTATATGTAACCCGCCACATTATTCATCCCTGGGCCCCACCAATCAAACCCCAACTCAGTCCTTGCAACTCTGCCGCACGATAGACCTCTGATTAAACACTCCTAGGTACGACAGCCCATATCCATATCGCGCGCTCCCACCGTCCGACAATTAAAACCTCAAAAGCACACGAGATTCGTGATTTTGCCCGAGCACTCTTTTGCTACGTGGCAGCCCCATGTTATATCACATACTCTCAAAAAATACTGCCCTCCACTCAAAAGTGGTGCAATATGCCACAAAACTACCTCCCCGCGTAAAAGAAAATTTCCCACTGTCCACTTTTTAATCCCGCACAAAAATTTAACCGATGTCGGTTAAAAGCCAAAAAAAGCCCCCTTTTCACTCTTTTCACTGTTATTCCATTGCAAAGACCTATGCAGACCAATTCTGAACCCCAGGAACTCTGCTCAACCATTTTTTTTACCCATTTACAGCCTGGAGACCCTGCAGACTCAAAATTGAAGCAGCACACAGACAATTGAAGCCTCAAAAACCTCCACTGCTACCACAGAACCCTATCTGCACACCAAGTCTCTATTTTTCCAAGTATTCTTGAAAGAACCAGAACAACCCTCTACTTAAACTTTGCATATTAATTATAAAATGTTAATTAATTAAATTAATTAAAAACCTTACTAAACTAAAGAAACCTATTGTGCATCTGAAGAAACCCTTTCCTACAGACTGTATTCATTCTTCCCACTATTCTAGAGCTCCTAACCCTACTCCTAAAAGCCAGAGAAACAATAATTCAATAGAATAAACTGAATTATGGCTTCCCAAAGTATTCTAAATGAGAAACCCCTGCAAACCCCTCACTTGGATGTTGACCACCTCCCATTGTCTGACAAAGATTTCCAAATTAAAGACACGGTTTCCCCTAGCCATCTATTGAAACGCCACTGCTGGAGTAAAGACAAATTCCTGAACCAAAATGATGACATTCATCTATTGGAATCCAATTTTCCCAAATAATTGTTCCCACAGGTATACCAGTTCCCTTAAATAATCCATCTTTGCCAAAACTGTTATATCCCAAGCCAAAGAGCCATAGTCTCTCCTAACCAGTAGATTTTATTTACAATCACTGCAGAATCAATAAACCAAATGCTGCAAATCTAGACAAACCCAAATGAAACCCCATTTTCCATTGAAAACCTACTTGAACTCTATTTGACGCTGGACCTTCCCAAAAGGGCTCAAATCTTTCAGACTTTCATCCTAGAAGAGTTTCCTAATCCTACAGACAGTCCTCCATACTCAGCCACCATTTTCTCTGAGAGGGATAGACAAATTGTGACCATACTCTCTTGCATTCTAGGATATACCACTGATGAGCATGTGGATGAGCCTGTACTTGCTTTCTTCTCCATTTTTTTCCGAGGCAAGCCTCCAGTAACAGTCTTCAATTTTTCCTAGTTCTTGGCAGAGAATCCGTGATCAATTAATCAAATTGCCAAATGAAAGAGTATATATATACTCTTTAGTGTTGTTCCACTTGTTTTTATATTTTCATTCAGATAAGTTTCCAGTCAATATCCAGAAGTTGGACACTAAGGGCCATCTCAGATCAGTCATCTTTTGGACACCCTTAATCCAAAAATATTCCATTATTTTCAGTTACAAAGAGTTCATTGATTCCTTTGTGCATCGAGTTGTAAATATGCTAACTAGTAGCAATCAACCCAGGATTAGTAATGAGATAAAAAGATTTTTGTAGTTATCTAAGAACAGTAGAATAGGAGACTGGTATCTATGCCAGGATCACACTAATATTAGAATATATGGATGCCAGCTCACTCCCTATAAGCTGCCCAAATATCTTCCAATGAGGATATTTTCATTAGAATATATCAGGCAGATTTTAAACTCAGATGATGTGAATTTCCTATCAACCAGGAAGAAAACACAATTCAAGATAAAAAAAAACCAGCTTGGTCCTTTTATCTGTAATAGAAGGGAGGCTGGAGAAGAAGAAGAGAAGTATTTGCAGGAGACGAAGTTTAGTGGCAGTTTTAAATAGAAGTATGAACCTTTACGGGTCATAAACAAACTAAGGCTCAAATTCAAATTAAGCTCTTTTATGCAAGAATCCAGGGTAGACATTGAAAAGTATGGCAACCGGTCAGAGTGGTTGGAAAATACCTTAATAGATATGGATAAATAGATGGATACTAATTCCATTTTGCATACTCCAACCCTGAAGGACAAAAGTACAAAAATGACTAGGGAAGAAGGTTCTTGCTCAAGCATAGATACAACACATGACATATTTGAAATCATGTACAGGGAAAATCCCAAGCTAAATCTTGTAAATGAGCTAGAAGAGCAAGAAGAGGTCGTTGAGACAGAAAATACACTTCAAATCATGGAAACAGATACAAGGGTCAAAGAAAATGCAACTCCATTAGTTTCAAAGGAAACTCATCAACCATCCACCTCCAATACTCAAAGCATTTAGAAACAGCTTAGCTTAGAGGTTTCATCATCAAGCAAACCAATGGATAAAGAAATGGACATAAAGGAGAAGTATAAGGAGATAAAATTAAGAAATGAGGAATTGAACGCTGAAACATATGCCCAACACTTCAAATAGACTCTTGGAAATAAAAATAGGTTGATGTCAGCTTTTGAAATTAAAATTGGTAAAATGAAAATGACCTTTTTTGCAGCCTACATTCCAACAACCTAAGTCATCAGCAGACTACAGGAAGACAAAGTTTGAAGTTTTGGCTAGGGATGTTCACCCTATTGATCAATTTGAATTCCATAAGTAGGCAGGTGAAATGATATACTCAACAATGACCAAAAAGGCCATGAGTGTTCAGAAACTTCAAAACTTTCTAGACAACATCATAGCACAATTTAAGCTAGAGAAAGCATCATCATAGGCAATGGATAACAAAATCAAGTCACTAGAAGACTTGGTTATTGAAATTGGATATAATACAAATGATATCAAGGCTGCAGAAAAACTAATAGAGAAGAAAAATGAGGATATTACTTCTTTAAAGAAGCAACTGAAGTTACCCTCTTCTGAACATCCACAGACCAAGGAGGTCCTAGAGAGCCAAATCCATAAAGATGACATGATGGACCTCGTTCTCCAGCTAAATGCTCAATTAAAAAAAATTGAGAATGAATTGGACGAGTTAATATAGCTGAAACAAGCCAAAATTGAGACAGCTAATGCTACTGCTATTCCTACAGTTACTACAACATTTCCTTCTACTTTGGCAGCTTCATTGGCCCCAACAGCTCCACTAGCTACAACACTTCCAACTACATCAGCAACTACTTCAGCAATAGGTTCAACAACAGCAGCAGCTCATCCTAGTGATGAAGCAGCTAAACTGGTCAATGCCATGGAGGATATGTCCATCCAAACCACTGAAAGGATGAGAAGGGATTGGCTCAAATTATGCATAAGAATGAAGTTCAGAAGACAAATAGGTTGAATGAAAGGATACAGAAGTTGGAAAAGGAATTAACTCTGAAGCAGCCACTAGCCCAAGCAAAACAAGTTTTATGGGCCAATATCATTGACTCAGTCAATGATATTTAGCCATCTATACAGGTGATCTTTGAACAAAATGATTTAGTCAAAGAGGCTAGTGAAGCAATTCAAAGGCTTAACGTCGAACTTGGAAATATGCAGAAGAAGCCTCAATAATAATCCAATTCCTTAACCAGAAGAATAAATATGAATTTCAGGAGCTTGGTATAGCTGACAGAACTGGCACTATACTAGAGGTGAAGAAGGTAATCACCGAGAGGAACCTAAGGATGCAGCTTGACGACAAATGCCTAATAATGGTGCTAGCTATAGGCAGGGTCATGGTCAAATTTGATGCTTTGAGGCAGAAAGGTCTGCCTAATCCATTGGTAATAAACGACAGGTTAATGCCACATGAAGATTATGACAAGAGAATCAGAGAAGTGGCAAAGGAACAAGCCAATAGTTCCTCCATGAAAGGAATGCCTACAGGAAAGTTTCTTTACCAGTTTTTTGAGAACCTCTTTTACCTCCAACATGAGGTAAAACATCTTTTTGTAAACAAGCCCACCTTTTCAAAATATACAGAATCTGATGAAGTCTACAAAAGAATGGTAAATATTAAATTACCAGATACAGAGACTTGGGAAAAATTGAATGATTTACTGTGAAAATGCAAGGTAAACAGTGAATATAGAGTAGTAAAAGAGAAGTCGCAGATTAGCTAAGTAAAAGAGTATCAAATGAAAGAGTATCAGTCAAAAGGAAAAGTAAAAGAATAGCCAGCATAGAGCAACAGCTAAGGAGAGAAAGTAGCAAAATATCAAAGCATAAAACAACAAAGTCAGTAAAAGAAGGGACAGCTAGCCTTTAGTTTTCTAGGTGTCTCTCTCTTCTTGCATGAAGATATTTATTGTCCTTGAATAATTCCTAAAATAGTTTAGAATATTTTGTAACTATTTTTTGTATAAATACTTCATAATTCGAAGTATAGAGTGTGGATTGCTAAACATTTCTATAGCTACATTGATCTAAAAACATGATGGTTTACTGTAAAAAATTTCAAGTCAGCAGACTGGACTGAGTAATAAAGGCATTACATTACAGGATTCATGTATTGGGCCACTTCAGTGAAGTATCTTTCATTTGTAAAATTGTTATTTTCTTAAGTATTTCACAAACATACATGCTTTTCCAATTTGAATGAAGTAACTGGAATTTTACTTCAGAATATGTTTAAGTACACTTTTTCTTGAACAATTATTCATTTTAATGTTTTCTTCTAATATCCAGAGTAGGGAATTCTTAATTTCTCCCGAGTTTTGATTGACCTCTTTCATTTCTATCATTATCTAGTTTGAGGAATCCTTAGTTGCTCCTTAACCCCAATTGAAAAACCACTTCACCATCCAACCTAAGAGTTCTAAATTTACTTAGCTACCTTGCCCTGTGAACACTATCTTTAGAACTTGATTCAGTCTTGTTTTCTTGACATTTTGACTCCATGGCCCAATGGTAAAAAGACACTTATCTATCCATCTGAATCAGTGATTCCACCACCAAATCAAATCAAAAACCAACCAAGCTTAAATAACTAGCCTAAAATCAATTAACTCAACAAAGTTAAATCATTAAGAGAGAGCCCTCTCTGAGCATTAGGAAGGCTAGATCCTGATCTCAAAAGTAGGTTTGTGGTTACCTCTATTATTTCTTTCATGACAACCCTAGGGAAATTTTAGAGTAATAACATAGTGGAGACCATACTGGGGAGAACGAGTCCTCGGTTTAATAAACCTTAAAGGAAATCCTAAATCTCATCTTTTCACCTTAAGGCCATTTTAGGGTTGTTAAAAGGTTCCGTTTAAAAAAGAAAAAAAAACAAACAAACAAACAAACAAACTCCCTTCCAAAAGAACATACTATATTAGGGCACATCCAGATCCAAACCCTACTATAATTGTTGATAATCCAGACAAAATCTTAAAAAAGAATAATAAAGTAGAAAGTCAAGAAATCATTAGTCAACTAAATAAAGCAAATACACTTCCTAAAGAGTTATCAAACATAGAGGATCTTCAATTTGATTTACCATTTGAGCATTCATTGTTTCGTACTAAATCTGAAACTTCAGTTCATGATATTGTAATAGACCCTACTTTTATTCAATTTATTGAATCAAAGAAGAATACTATGTTGGGTGTGGAGCCTGATTATCTTCTATATTCAAAGGTATTGTCGCCTTGGACACCAGTTTGTAATGGGGTGGCAACGCCACTCATAAAATATTCGTTGCAGGGGGGGGCACCTTTGGGAGCCCCTGCCTGGCGGGGGGATTGGGGAAGGCGCCCCCGAAGCTAAAAATATATGTAAAATTGCCTTGTAAAATGTTGTAATTTCATAGTCAATCTGGATCGTTCATTAGGCGGAGATCTGACGGTAGAAGTTATGTTTAATTTAGGGTTTTTCCCTAGAAGGCAACCCCTCGCTATATATGAGGGAATTGTATTGCGTCTATCTTGATCTATATTCTGAGTGAGGAAGAGAGAAGAGATTGAGAGCAAAGAGGGAATTACGGCGGATCTGCTGTAGGTTGTATCTCTTCAGTTTGCTGGATAATATAAAAGGAAGGACTGGTTGTTTCTTCGTGGACGTATCCCAAACTAGGTGAACCATGCCTATCTGTGCCTCTCTTGTTTTATGCGTTTTCTATGTTTATATTTTTGCAATATTTTATGTGTTCCATTGCTCTATAATATATAATTTTCTAACATACTATACATCCTGATTTAGATCAGCGTGTTCTAGAAACTTTTGGCAAACTTGATGCTTTGACCTCAACTTTGATAAGACACATAGATGAAGCCTATTTTCAACAGTCAGTTGAATTAGCTATCCTAATTGCTACTACTCCTAAGCCTTCTACCATTCCTTCAGAGTCTATAATTCCATCTCTATTTAGTACCACCTCATCTATTATTTCCACTACACCTCATTCCACAAAATCTTTCATCCCCAAGCTTCCTCTCCAACCTAGAGTTTTATTTCCATCTATAAATACTTCAAGCCCTTCAGATTTAGCTGTAAGCCCTTCAAGCTCATCTGGAAGCCCTTCTAGTTAATTCTCAAGCACTACTACTTTACCTCCTAGCCAAGCTAGAATCTTAGCCATGGCTGCCAAATATGGTCCATTGACCTTACCAGCTCAAGTACATGCCATGCCCCAAGACTATCAAAGTAAAATATTTCAGTTTGATGGTACCGATCAATATACTACACAACAAAATGTAAATAAAATGAATGATTATTTTGAATTACATGAAATTGATGAAGAAGATGTAAAAATGAGATTGTTTGCACAAACACTAGCATGAGATGTCAAGAAATGGTTTAAAGGTTTACCTGCTGGTCATATTTCTGATTTACCTACTTTCCGTAGATTGTTCATCAATAGATTGGAAAGGAAGAAAAATCCTTTACAAATATTATCTGAATATGAAAACATTAGAAGAGATCCTAATGAATATGTTTAGGACTATTGTAATAGGTATAACAATATTTACAATGCAATCCCTGCAAATATCAAACATCCACCAGACTTAGCACTAATTAAATTTCCTAATGGTTTTGACACTGATATGTCTTACCAATTGAGAGAAAGAAACCCTCCAACTTTAGAACAGATGCAAAGTGATGCAGTTAGTGTAGAAGCTATCTTGTTGGCTAAAAGGGATAGAATGAGGAATGAAAAGAGAAGTACCATTAAGGATGAACCATCCACTTCAGATGTTAAAATAGATAATTTGGCTAAAATTTTAGAAAAGATAGTGGATAGATTAGAGATTATGGAAAGAAAACCACAATGGCAAAATCAACAACAAGGCCCTCAAATAAGAAATCCAAACTTTAGGAAGAATCCTGATACTGGTAAGCCTAAAGAAGGGGCACCTGATCAAATGATTAGACCACCTTTCCAAGAAAACTATGCTAAAAGTTCTCACCAAAATGAGGGAGATGAAGACACTCAGATTAACTTAATGCAAATAAATGATGGTAATATTGTTTTTCTTACCCCAAAAAAACAAGAATTATGCATCTTACAACAATTACAGTTACAATCTAGAGAGTCTTTAGATTATAAACAAGGTTATGAGTTTGCTATTAATGAAGTTCATAAGAAATATAACCATAGGAGTAGGAAAAACACAGAAACCCTTACTAATAAAATTGTCCAAACTCAGACCAAGAAAACGGTGGGAGCTCCTGCAACCAAAGTGCTGCAAATTCTATCTAAGGAAACCCAAAATACTCCAATGATTGCAGCCAGTCCAAAAATTGTAGACATTACAGATATTGTTGTCAAAACTTTAACTGACATTCAAATTCCGCTGCTGCTAAAACTTCAAAAGATGTCCAAAAATCAACTAATGCTCAAGCTTCAGAAGCTGTTCAGATTTCAACTGCTTCCAAAACTGTTCCAAAACAAAGAATTGAAAATAGAAAAACATTACACACCCAAACAAAAACTGAATTACCAACTGAAGATAAGAAGGAACATACTACACAAACTCAAATTTCCAAGGAGGAAGTCATTCAGTTAGGCAAAACACTGACTCCATTTAATATCCAAAATGAAATTGCTAAATTGAAAATATCAGTTCCTTTAACAGAATTAATAAAAAGTTATTCCTACAAAGCCCAAATCACTGAAACACTAAATATAGATGAAGGAGAAGACTCTATTAATCTAAATGATGACCAACCAGAATTAATCTTTGGTCTGGAGGTAAATGGAGAACATGAAAAAAGTGGTATTCCTCCATTCTACATTAGCTTGACTATCCATGAACAAATCTTACACAATGCTATGTTAGATTCAGGAGCATCTCACAATTTAATGCCAAAAGCAATCACGGAGATGTTGGATTTAGATATAACTAGACAATACAAAGATCTTTTTTCTTTTGACTCTAGTAAAGTTAAATGCCTGTGACTTATAAAAGACTTATGTGTCACTATAGTTCAATACCTAGGTAAGAGTATTGTCATGGATATTATAGTTGCTGATATCCCTCCAAAGTATGGAATGCTATTGTCTCACTCATGGGGAGCAAAATTGCAAGGATCTCTACAATTAGACATGTCTTATGCCACAATTTTAGTATTTGGTCATCCCAAAAAGCTTTATAGAGAAACTTTAGTGAAATACATGGTCAGTAGTAAAGATAAACCACAGAACTATCCTATTTATTCTATACATTCTGATATGGATTCTTTCATTTTATGTAATTCAAACACTGAAAAGGACATGACACAGTTGTCAGACAAGAACATAATGAACCAAACAGTGAAAATATATTTCATGAATCTAGGTGGCACTTAGACTTTGATGGTTCAATAAATAGATTAGGAGCAGGTGCAAGAGTTTGGATTCATAATATGGAAAATAATCATTCTGAAGGTCATGCCTTTAGGTTAAACTTTAAATGCACAAACAACATGGCAGAGTATGAAGCTTTGATCTTAGGATTGCATATTGTGAGAAACCTTGGAGCCAAGATAGTTTCTATCATGGGAGACCTTGAATTGATCATAAAACAAATTAGAAGAGAGTATTCTGTGAATAATCCCAAACTTAACCAATACAGAGAAATTGTTCTAGATCTGATTAAAGAACTTCTTGAAATTGATTTTGTTGTTATTCCTAGGAAACAGAACATGCAAGCTCATAGTCTGGCCACTTTTGCTAGCATTTGCAGATTGCCATTTCATCCCAATCACCAGTACACTGTAGAGGTAAGAAATAGGCCTGTTATACCTGATAATTTGAAATATTGGCAGATTTTTTCACAAGATTCTCAAATCTATGATTTCATGAATGCTGAAGGAGAATTCCAAAAATGTAACATAGATACTAATTGTACAGTAGATGAAATCTTGGATAGTGAAATACATGTAAATCCTGTAGATGTAAATAAACCCATTAAATTCACTAAAGTAGAAATAGATAGGTTAGAAAAAGTAGAAATAGAGGAATTAGTTAATGATGATTCTGAGATCTTAAACCTCAAGAATAACTTTTTGCCTAAGGGATTAGTCCCATTAGAAGATTTGTTTGATTCAAATGATATATCTAGGAAACCAAAGATGAAGCCTCTAAGATCAGACATATAAGAATGTAACCTAGGAACATAAGAAAAACCTAAGCTTGTTAATTTATCCAAAGCATTACCTCCAGCTGAAAAGCTGAAATACATAAGTCTGTTTAACAAATTTCAATATGTCTTTTCCTGGAGTTATGAAGACCTCAATTTTTATGACACCAACATTATTCAACATAAAATACCCATCAAAGAAGATCATCAAACCTTTAAACAAAAGCTTAGGAGAATTAATCCAGTTCTTATGCCATTAATTGAAAAAGAAGTAAAAATGATGTATGAGGCACAAATCATAGCACCTATTAGATATTCAGATTAGGTCTCTAATTTAGTCACTACTAGAAAGAAAATAGGAGAAATCATACTCTATGTGGATTTTAAAAACTTGAACAAAGTATCACTAAAGGATAACTATCCCCTCCCAAAAATGGACCATATCCTCTCGAGGGTAGTAGGGTCATCTAGAATTTCATTACTTGATGGATTTTTTGGATGCAACCAAATCCTAGTTCAGCTAGAGGATCAAGTAAAAACTGCATTTACCTCTCCCTAGGGTACTTTCATGTATTTGAAAATGCCTTTTGGATTGTTGAATGTTGGAGCAAAATTCCAAAGAGAAATGGACATAGCTTTTGCAAAATAAATCCATGACTTTCTACTTGTTTACCAAGATGATATCACAGTCTTTTCCAAATCAGATAATGAACATCTAGTTCACCTAAGAAGAGTATTCATAAAATGTAGAAAATTTGGCATTTCTTTGAATCCCAAGAAGACACTCTTTAGTTTAGAAGAAGGTAAACTCTTAGGACACATAATTTCAAAAGAGAGCATTAGAATTGATCCAGATAGAATAGAGGCAATCCTAAACATCAGTCACCCTAGAAAAATTAAAGAATTGCAATCATTTTTAGGTAAAATAATTTTTCTTAGAAGATTCATTTCTAATTTAGCAGAATTAATCAGAGAATTGAATAACATGTTAAAGAAACATTCAACACTTAAGTGGATAGTAGAGGCTAAGCAGTCTTTTAAGGCAATCAAAGACGCCCTTACTAAAACACCTGTCCTCATAAGTCCTGATTTTAAAAAAGATTCTATAATTTTTTCTTTTGCTTCAAAACATACTATTGCAGTAGTCTTGTTGCAAAAGAATGATCAAGGTTATGAGCAGCCTATTGCAATTTTCAGCAAATCTCTGAGAGATGCTACACCAAAGTATAATCTAATGGAAAAACAAGCACTTGCTTTAGTAAAGGCTATTAAGGATTTCAAAGTGTACATTTTATATCCACACGTCATTGCATATGTTCCAAATTCAATAGTAAAGGACATTCTAACATAGAATGCGCCTGAGGGAAAGAGAGGCAAATGGATTGCCGCTATTGTGGAATATGATATTGAAATAATGCCCACAAAACTAATCAAAGGCCAAGGTTTAGCCAAACTCATGGCTGAATGGAACTATCAGGCCTTAGATATAAATTTCATTGGTGCTCTAGATGATCAAGAAGAGATGGCAACTCCACAAATCAATGAAGCTTTTTTAGATTCACCTTGGTATACAGATATCATATTTGTTTTACTAAATTTACAAGCCCCTCCTGGTTTATCTAGAACTAAAGGTAGATTTTTGAGAATGAAATCAATGAAATATTATATCATAGACAATGCTTTATTTTGGAAAGATAAGGGTGGCATTTTGTTGAATTGTTTATTAAAAGATGAAGCTCACAAAGTTATGCAAGAATTTCATGCAGGAGATTGTGGAGGACACCTATACTGGAAAACAATTGTTGATAAGATTTTAAGGGCAGATTTTTATTAGCCCGCCCTTTTTGTAGATGTCAAGAAATATGTGACTTCCTGTCACAAATGCCAAATCTTTGAAGGCAAGAAAAAGCTATTACCTTTGCCCTAAAACCCATCTCCACAGAAATGCCATTTCAGCAATGGGGTGTAGACTCCATTGGTGAAATGTGACAGCCACTGATTACTTCACCAAATGGATAGAAGCCATCCCTTCTAGACAAGCCACTGATTACGTCATCATCTCATTCCTTGAAAACAATGTCCTTTCAAGATTTGGATGCCCACAAAAGCTCATTAAGCTACTTTCAAATCCAAGAAAATGATAGACTTTTGTAATAGATATCTCATTACCCTTGGTCATTCCACTACCTATTACCCTCAATGTGGGTTTTAACCCCGTACAGAAATTACCTGCATATGAATTCTAAAACACAGAAAATAAACAATGCGAGAGAATAGCACATAAAACACATATACACAGAGATTTTCCCCTAGATCCCAAAACCAGGACTACCAACTTGATTTTTCATTTTCATTATGTTCCTTTCAATGTTACAATACATATTTATACATGTCGAAGCATCCAATAGCATGGACTGAAAACAATCGCGTCCAAAACCATGGACCGAAAACCATCACGTCCAAAACCATGTGTGAAAAATCATGCACAAAACTATAGATAGGTCAGCCCAACCTAATATAGGGTCCAAAAACAAAATTTTCCATGGTGCTGCCTCAGATCCCATAGAGTAGGGTTACCTACACCCCTCAAACCCCATGTGAACCCCCCCCCTCACTACGCAATCGGCGCAATGAAGGGGGGGGGCTCTGCCCCCCTTCTAACCCTCTGGTTAACTACGTGGGCTAGTAGTGGAAAGAATATAACACAAGCCAACATTCTCCCACTTGTTGTTTTTTCTTTCCATAGGGGGCCACAAGAGAGCTTAGTCATTTATCCAGCCCTACAACGCCCATTGTTTCTCTACACCAAGAGAACTTCTCAGATCTCACAAATTTTGTCAATGAATCTGCAGTATTCTTCAAAGTGTCTACCTTTACCAGCAACACCTTTTTTTCTTCTATCATATCCCTAACAAAGTGATATTGAACATCAATGTTCTTTGTCTTTGAATGATATGCAGGGTTCTTTGCCAAGAAAATTGCACTTTGGCTGTCACAGTCTATCCTTATAGCTCCCTGTACTAACCCCATACTTGAACACAATCTCTGCAACCAAACTGCTTCCTTGCTTGCATGAGTGGCTGCCATGTATCCTGCCTCTGTAGTTGATAGTGCCACTACATATTGTTTCTTACTATATCCAACTGACTGCACCTCCAAATAGGTTAAACACATAACCACTTGTAGATATTCTCTGATCCAAATCTCCAGCCCAATCTGCATCAACAAAGCCACAAATATCCAACACTCTGTCCAATCCTGGTCTTCCTTGGTAGCACAAACCATAATCACTAGTGCCATGCAAATACCTGAAAACCCACTTCACTACTGTCTAATGCTCCTTCCCTAGTTTTGACATAAACTTGCTCAATACTCCCACTGCATGTGCAATGTCTGGTCTAGTACAGACCATCACATACATCAAGCTACCGACCACACTTGCATATGGAACACGGGACATTTCATCTTCCTCTTCTTGTGTCTTGGGACACTGTTCAGCAGATAAATTTACACCTATAGGAATAGGAACCTTCACCGGTTTACTATCATGCATATTAAACTTCTGCAATATTGTCTCGACATACTTCCTCTAGTTTAACCAGAGCTTCCTCTTTGTCCAATCTCTTTTAATTTCCATGCCCAAAATATAGTTTGCAGCACCAAGATATTTCATGTCGAATTTGAAGGACAAATGGGTCTTCAAATCCTGGATAATTTCTTTGTCATTTCCAACCAACAACATATCATCCACATACAAGACTAGATAAATAACATGGTCACCAATTAATTTAAAATACACACAGTGATATCCTTTGCTTCTGGTGAAGCCAAGTCCCCATATAAATGTATCAAATTTTTGATACCACATCCTTGGTGACTATTTTAACCCATACAGAGACTTCTTTAACTTGCATACCAGTTCTTTCTTACCCTTCACTACAAAACGTTCAGGTTGCTTCATGTAGATCTCCTCTTCTAGATCCCCATGAAGAAATTTTGTCTTCAAATCGATCTATTCTACCTCAAAATCAAAAGCAGTAGCAACAGATAAAAGTAATCTAATAGAAGTTACCTTGGCAACAGGAGATAAAATATCACCAAAATCAATTCCCGACACCTGGGAATAACCTTTTGCTACCAACCGAGCTTTGTATTTCTCCACCTTTCTTTCTACATTTGTCTTCTTCTTGAACACCCATTTTCTGCCAATGGGTTTCTTTCCAGCTGGCAACTCCACTAGATCCCAAGCCTCATTTTTGTGCAAAGATGCCATTTCATTAACCATGGCCTCCTTCCAGAGTTTTTAATCCTTTGAATCTACTACTTCCTTCACAGTTCTGGTATCATCATCAGTAATAGATAAAGCAAAATTTGAATAGAAAGCAGATGGACTATACCTTTCTGGCTGCCTTCTTTCTCGAACTGATCATCACACACCAAGAGTTTGTGGCTCTTCATCTTTTGATTCCTCCTCTGCTGTAGAGTTTGATTCTTCCTCCTTAAGCTCAAACTCTATCTTCTCATGTTCCTTTGGTTGGACTTCATGTTTAATAACATCTTTCACCTCTCTGAGCACCACATCTCGGCTGTACACAACCTTCCTTGTTATTGGGTTCCAAAGCTTATAACCCTTTAAACCATCCTTATACCCAATAAAGATGCACTTTTCAGATTTACTATCCAACTTGGTTTGTTTCTCCTTTGGAACATGTACATATGCATCACATCCAAATACCCTCAGATGTGAAAGAGAGGGTTTCTTACCAATCCATAGCTCTTGTGGAGTCTTATCCTCCAACGTTGATGAAGGTGATCTGTTGACCAGTTAACATGCTGTCTCCACTGCCTCTGCCCAAAATTCTTGTCCTAACCTGGCACCACTGAGCATGCTTCTTGCCCTTTCCATCAACGTCTTGTTCTTTCTTTCTACAACTCCATTTTTCTGAGGTGTATATGGAGTAGTATTTTGCCATGATATACCACACTTCTTACAGAATTATTCAAATTCCTTACTGCAAAACTCTCCACCATTATTTGTCCTCGGCACCTTTATCTTCTTCTCTGTCTAGTTTTCCACCAGAGCCTTAAATTCTTTAAACCTGTCAAAGACTTCAGATTTCTTCTTAAGGAAATATATCCATGTATTCCTTGAGAAGTCATCTGTAAATGATACATAGTACACAGACTTACTCAGTGATGGAACCCTCATAGGTCCAAACACGCCACTGTGCACAATCTCTAATATATGTTTCGCCCTCTTACTGCGAGAGGGGAAACTCACACTATTCTTCTTTCCATATACACAATTTTCACAGAAATAAAAATCCATGGAGATATTACTCGTACCTTCTACCATACCTTTACCATGAAGTATTCGAAGGCCCTTCTCTCCAATATGTCCAAGCCTTTGATGCCACAGCATGGTCTTCTCTCCAGAGACCACTAGATTTTTTGCTCCACTTTTAGGAACCATAGAATTGTTGCACCCATCAACAATAGTGCTACCTTGCAGCTTGTACAAAGTTCCAATCTAAACTCCCTGCATCAATACCAGTGCTCCTCGAACCATCTTGTGGGTATCCTTCTCAAACACTCTTTTTACAACTGCATCATCTAGCTTGCTTACAGAAATCAGATTTCTGGCCAATGCAGGAATATGTAGAACACCCGTAAGTGTTCTAACCCTTCCACCTTGCAACTTCAACTTTACTTTTCCATGACCAATGATTTAGGCCTTCCTATCATCCCCTAATAAGACATCACCACCATCGTATTTCTCATACTTGCAGAACCACTCTCTATGGGGATTAAAGTTAAAGGATGCACCTGAGTCAATCAACCATGCCCCATGATCTACATGTGTACTTGAAGAAGCCAAGTACACATCCCCACCTTCATCGAAGGTGGTTTTCACCTCTGCAAAAGGAGCATCATTAGATCCATTTCCTTTGTCAGGAGCTTTAGATTTACAATCCCTTTTGCAGTGCCCTTCCTTTCTGCATTTCCAGCAAACCACCTTTAAATTTCTTCTTGGAGATTTAGATCTCCCTCTAGATTTAGATCTCCCACTCGATGACTTATTTTTTTTTATGTTCTAGGAACTTCCTCATACAAACAACGCATCGCCATTCTGGCTCTCCATATTTTTCTGTCTCATCTCCTCCGTCAGCAAGGATGAGACTATTTCATCAAACTGCAAGGCAGTTGCATTGCTACCTATTTCAATAACCAGACTATCCCATGAATCTGGTAGAGAACACAACAAACTAATGCACTTATCTTCATCTAAAATTTTTATATCAACAAACGATAACTGACTTGCCACAGTATTAAACGCATTCAGATGCTCTGTCACTGAGTCTCCATCTTTCATCCTTAGGTTATACAACTTTTTCCGTAGGAATAGTTTATTTACCAAAGACTTAGGTTGGTACAAAGTCCCTAACTTGCCCCACAAAGCTTTCGTCGTAGCTTCCCCTCATACATTCAACAATACTGAATCTAAGACACACAATTGATTGTGCTCTTTGCCTTCCGATCCAACTTCTTCCATTCTTCATCAGACACTCCCGTTGGTTTAGTACCTAGATCTACCGTGATCCACTGATCTTTTTCAACCAACAGATCCTCCATCTTGAGTTTCCACAACTCAAAACTCTAACCATTAAATTTCTCAATCTCTATCTTTCCACTGCTCACCATATTCTTTCACCACTAGAATCGATCCCGCGGATCTCCCACTGAACGGGGTCTAGCACAGGCCTGAGCGAAACCCCTCAACAACAAAGGCATCCCCTTGAAGCCAAAACAACTCTGATACCAAATGCAGGTTTTAACCCCGTACAGAAATTACCTACATACCAATTCTAAAACACTGAAAATAAACAATGCGAGAGCATAACACATAAAACACATATACACAAAGATTTTCCCCTAGATCCCAAAACCGGGACTACCATCTTGATTTTTCATTATGTTCCTTTCAATGTTACAATACATATTTATACATGCCGAATCATCCAATGCCATGGACTGAGAACCATCGCATCCAAAACCATGGACCGAAAACCATTGCGTCCAAAACCATGTGCAAAAATCATGCACAAAACCGTAGGTAGGTCCGCCCAACCTAATATAGGGTCCAAAAACAAAATTTTCCATGGTGTTGTCTCGGGCCCCATAGAGTGGGGTTACCTGCACCCCTCAAACCCTATGTGAACCCCCCCCCCCAGGCTACGCAATCGGCACAACAAAGGGGGGGATATGCCCCCCTTCTAACCCCCTGGTTAACTACGTGGGCTAGTCGTGGAAAGAATATAACACAACCCAACATTCTCCCACTTGTTGTTTTCTTTCCATAAGGGGCCACAAGAGAGCTTAGTCATTTATCTAGCCCTGCAACACCCATTGTTTCTCTAACTTGAAAAATCCTCAAACAAAAGCCTTTTTAATATCATCAAGAAACTGTTAGAAGACAATAAGAAGACCTGGAACAAAAAGTTGGTTAATGCCTTATGGGCAGACGGACTCACTACAAAAAAGTCCATTGGCACATCTCCTTATCAACTAGTGTATGGAATGGATGTTGTTTTTCCATCCTCTTTAGGAGTGCCAGTGATGAAAATGATTCAAGTAATACAGGTAGAATCCAATGATATCCAAAGGAGGATAAATCATACAATACATTTGCAGCAAACTAAGTAAGAAGTCTATGTCAAATCCCAAGTGATCCAAGATAAAATCAAAAATATTTTTGACAAGAAAACCAAAGCTGATGACTTTTACATAGGTGACAAAGTGCTAAAATGGGATTCTAGAAGAGAAGAAAAGGGTAAACATGGTAAATTTGATTTCCTATGGGAAGGCCCTTATATCATTTATGGTTACATAAGTAACAATGCATTTTTCTAAAGGAAGTTAGATGGAACAGATCTACCAGGTGGACCAATCAATGGTAGAATGTTGAAGCATTACTTGTCTGCAAATTAACATTAGTTCATTTGTTTACTTTTCTCAATATACATAACATTGCAAAGTTTAGATTGGATTGGATGATTATCTTTTGAGGTTGAAGCCCGAAGAGAAGGCCCTAAGCCTTGAAAGGTGCACCATCATATGTATGAATAAAGCAGATCACAGAGAAGAATTTACAAGGCAAGCATAGTCAAAGTTCAAAAGGCTACTGATCTTAAAGTTCTTGACATTTCACCAAGAAATGCCATCCCCATGTGGAGACACTGTTAAGTTCCTATAATAATAGGATTCATAATTTTGAATTGGCTATGATTAGTCTTGAAATATTGTATATACTTTTTCTTTCTGCAAAATGTTTTCCCATATTAAAAATAAAAATGTAAAAAGGGTAAGTCCTAAAAGAAAAACCAAAGGACTAAAAGAAAAGGATTAAAAAAAGAAAATATGAACCTGTTGTGGCCAGCAACAAGCCCCTTCTTATTTTATTTTTGATACCAATACTAAATAAGTGGGGACCCTTCATCTAGAAAATAAAAAAATAAATTAGAACTTGTATTCCCTTTTTGAATAAATATTACTATCATAAACTTAGGAGAATATCCGCAAAATCCAAAAGGACTTAAGTTTTATGATGAGTTCGAGGAAAAATATTTATCTCAATGATAAAAGCATCGCATCGCAAAAAGGTAATGATGACACCATATATGCAAACTCCTAAAAATGCAAAATTGCGATGCGAGATCGCACACCGAAGGAACTCATCGCATTGCAGTTTTCATATGCCTCAAAAATCACTTAAGGTGAAATACTTCAAAACCAGCGATATGTGATAACGCGTCTCACAAATCACATTTCACAGAAACACATGGTAATGAATGACTGTCAAAATATAACAAATTAGCGACATTGTGATCTACAATATTGCGAAGCAAATTGCAAAATCGCTTTATCGCAGATCTGCAGGGCACATCGTTCCAAAACGTTTTTTGTAATCCGATGTCAAGTCATGCGAATTAATGTTAATTTAACAGGTTAGTTGATGATCATTAATGAAATAAGGTTTTGATCTAATCAAGAGGTCAGTTCACGTAGGGTGGTATATTTTATATGATTTTGGCATTTAAAGATTTCCCGTCACCTTATTCATATCATTACTCTTTCCTGATTTTGTAAATTGCAGGAGCGGAAAGCAGAAAGATATACATATCAATGTTCAGAGTATAATGGGAAAAGAAGGAGAAACTTCGATTTCCAAAGTCATATAACAAAACGCACAAGAGGCAAAAACTGGCACCAGGGAAGCCTGGATCAAGAAACGGAGGCAGTTTTCGATGCGCGATTAGCGGATTAGTGCTTAGCGCTAATCGCACATCGCCGAGAAAAACCCCTTGAGAAGGAAAGCTTCTGAATGCTCAGTCACCTGAAAGCCCGGAAAATTGTAGAAAAAGGTGCTAAAGGTTAAAGGCAAAACTCGAGCTCTAAAAACAGTGGTATTTATCAGGGATATCCTTAAAGTGGTATGTAAATTTCTCCCAAATGCACAGCATCTACAAAAAAGCTGGAGGCAAAAGGTTGAAGAAAGAGAAAAGTCTATCAATAGGTTAACCAAGTTGAATTGGGATTCTTACTGGAAGTACTTGGTTAAACCACACAGTCAATGCATGACTCTCAAATGCCTCACTAACTCTGCCGAGAAGATAGCGCCAGCGCCTGCCGATTCTATTTTTGCAAGAAAACTAAAGTCGGAGGTCGGCCAACCAACTCTCCTCAAGTCGATGCTAAATGCTTGCGATCACAGAGAACAGATACATAGATAGTAATTTCCAGATTCAGTTTTAGTTTTAGTTTTAGTTTTAGTTTTAGTTTTGCCTTAGATGAGGATGGTCATTTAAACCTCCTCCTATAATTTTGTAATTAACTATTTTTTTAATTTAGCTAGTAGTATTTCAACCCTTCTCATGCATTTAGAGAAAAGGCCCTGAAATTTGTCAAAAACATTTCCTCAGAACATGCACTTCTGCACCCTCGAAGGAGGTTTTGATGAATGAATGGAACAAGATTTATTGATATCTGTGTTTAATATCCGCTACTGAAATTGCACTTTTGTACTCTTAGTAGATGTTGAACTAAGAAGAGATAAATCATTATTGCTGAAGCTCATGAGTAGAACTTGTTATCAATGGTACTTTCATCTCTTAATGATTTCTACTTATGTGTTTAAGTGATATTTATGTTCAATGTTGGCATTATGATTCAGGTGTTGTACTTGATGGCAAACTCTTTCAGATGGTAAATCAAGAAGGACGCAGGAAATTTTGTTCAGCAAGTGCGTCCCCGCAGGTATTCCATACAGAACCCGCGTCCAGGGACGCTGGCCAGCCGTTCAGAAGGTGCGTCCGCCCAGTGCACACATTTCAAGGTAGAGAAAAGCTCGTGGGGGCTTCTTGTGTAGCCGACGGTTGCGTGTTTCTATGGTGTCGGCTCGTGGTATTGTTCCACGCTTTGGGGAGAAGCTTGCCTATATAAAGCAAAGGAGTTCATTTGGATTAGGCATCATCTTGGTTGATCATCTCTTGGTGTGATCTAGTCCATATCTTTAAGGGTAAATCTTCTAATGGACTACGATCTATATGGCGCATGATCAGATCTGTGGATCTGAGTGTTTGGGTTGGTTCTGAAGTCCTCTTATCTTCTATATCTAAAAGGACGCAGATTCAGTGAAGGGAAAGTGCGCCGGGACGCAGTACAGTAAAGGATCAGGTGCGTCTCTGAAGCGAAGGACGCGGCGCGACTGTGGTATTAGGTGCGTCTCTGAAGCAAAAGACGCGGCGTGATAGTGTTGATGTGTGCGTCGGTCGCAGACAAGCAAAAGTAACAGTGCGTCTGCACGCAGAACAGCATAAGGTATGCTGCGTCCAGTCGCAGGCCACAGAAAGAAAATATGCGTCCCTGTCTCAAGATGATCTGTTAACTGTATATTTCTGTTCATAAGGTGTTCTGGGTTGTTTCTGTAATTACTGATCTGATATCTGTAGTAGACTGTATCTGTTGTATACTTGTTGATCATTTTGAAAAAGAAGTAGGGGGTTGTAGCTCCCTTCCAGGAGAAGTCTGGAAAACAAGAAAGAGTTGTAGCTCTTTGCAGGTTGCAGCCTGCGTGCTGGTAAAGGACTGCACCAGTACAAAATCATTGTAAAAAGAATTTCTTGAAAGAAGATAGAGACATTATTGCAGCAGGTGGTTTTCTCCCGCATTGGGTTTCCACCTTACATCTTGTGTTCTTTGGTGTGACTGTCTATTTTCTTTATTCATGCTCATTGTTTTATGGTACTGATATGCAAGAATATTTCAAAAGATCAAATAAGGAAGATTTGGTAAATTGCTAGATAATACTGATTCCCCCCCCTCAGTATTATTTCCAACAATTGGTATCAGAGCCGGTCCTTCAGAACAGCTTGATCGCTTGAAGGTAGATCGTTCATCATGAGCAACTACGAGAGAGAAGCATCAATCAGGCCACCCGTCTTCGATGGAACAAACTTCAATTATTGGAAGGTAAGAGTTACTGCATATCTTCAATCTCTTGGTACAGAAGTTTGGAACATTGTAGAATCAGGCTATGCCTTTCCTTCAGTTACTCCTACAGATCCAGCTGAGAAAAAGCAGTATGAAACAAATGCAAAAGCAGTCAGTACTCTATTAGGAAGTATATCTCAAACAGAGTTCATGAAGGTCATGCACTTCAAATCAGCAAAAGAGATATGGGACAAAATGATCACTAGCTATGAAGGAGATGAACAGGTAAAAGAAGCTAAACTTCAAACTCTCAGGATTCAATATGAGACTCTCAAGATGTATAATGATGAAAGTGTGGCTAATTATTTTCTTCGAGTAGATGAGATTGTTAATTGTATGAAAAATTTGGGTGAAGAAATAAAAGAGACTATAGTAGTTCAAAAGATTCTAAGATCTTTATCTCCCAAGTTTGAATCTAAAGTATCTGCAGTAGAAGAAAAGGAAAATCTCCGTGTTCTCACTATGTCTCAGCTGCATGGAATTCTAACTGCTTATGAAATGAGAAAGGGAGGTCCATCAGACAGAAGGGAAGCTGCTTTTAAAGCATCAGGCAAAGAAGATCACTATGAAGCATGTCATGTTCCAGAAGAAGAGGAAGAAGAATCAAACTTTGTCAGAAATCTTCAAAGGGGTTCTGGAAGGTTCAGAGGTAAGCTACCTTTCAAATGTTTTGCTTGTGGAAGAGTAGGTCATTATGCTGCAAAATGCTCTTATAAGGATAAAGGAAAGGAACCAGTTAGATGGAACAAGAAACAGGGTACAAATAAGAAAAGCTACTACACCCATGAAGATAGCGATGGCTTATCAAACAGTGATGAAGATGAACAAGGTAACAAATATAGATTGTTAATGGCATTTGAAGATGATAATTATGAGGATGCTATAGATGTGGATAACCTTTATGATGAAATTACTAGACTCAAGAGATGTATAGAAGAAAAGAACATGATTATTGATACTCTACAATTTCAGATTGATGAAAAGGAAAAACATCTTGAAAAATTAGAAGGTGAAATTGTTGGTCTTAGAAAAGAAATTGAGAAAACAAAAACTATTAATCTCAAGTTTGTCAAAGGATCTGAAACGTTGAATGAGATTATCAGTGTGCAGCGATCTCCTCTAAATAAGACAGGTCTGGGCTACAATGGAGAAACTTCTCAAGCTTCCACTTCAAAAAGTTATCTTGATGCAGCAAGAAGAAATGAGCAAGAACACAAGGAAGATCATCAGGTAAAGCAGGGACAAACTTCAAACTATCAGGGGCAATCCAGCTTAAGGGTGAACAAAAGCCACAACCAGCCACAGGTAAAACCTTCTCAATTTGATTCAAGAATAGATGAAAATAGAAATTACAATCAGTCGGCTGGTAGATTCAATAATCGCAGAAACTTCTTCAATGGACAATGCTTTTCTTGCCATAACTTTGGTCACAAAGCAGCCCAATGTGTTGCGTATAAAACAATCATGACTAGGGAAGCTCAAAAACAAAGAAGCATGACAGGGAATACAAAAAGGACCTATAACAATTTTTCAGCTCTTGAAAATGAAGTTGAATGCTCTATTTGCAATAATTTTGGACATGAAGATGTTGAATGTAGAAGCAGGTTTCCGGAAAGAAAGGTACAAGAACAAAAAAGGGAACAAACCTCAGGCACCAAAACATGGAAAATAAAGGAACCTCAAACAGAAAGATGTGGGATAGCATTCTATGCAGAAGGACAAGAAAATCTATGGTACATTGACAGTGGATGTTCAAAGCACATGACAGGTGATAAAGAAAAACTTGAATCTTATTCTAATTTAGAAAAGGAAAGAAAGTCTCTTTTGGAAATGATACTCCTGCAACTATAAAAGGAAAAGGTATTGCTCCTTTAAAAGAAGATGTTAAGGCTGGAAATGTTTTGTTTGTTGATGGACTAAAGCATAATCTTCTAAGTGTAAGCCAGATGTGTGATCAAAGAACCGAGGTTATATTCAGATCAAATGGATGTCTTGTTCGTGATCTTGATACAGGTAAAACAGTTCTCAAAGGAAAAAGAACTTCAAATAATCTATACATTTTTGATGAAGAACAACAACAATGCTATTTAAGCAAGGATGAAGAGCACTGGTTATGGCATCGAAGATTGGGACATCTAAGCTTCTCACAAATAAGGAAAGCTTGCAAATATCAGGCAGTTCGCGATCTTCCAGATATCAAAATTCCTGACAACACCATGTGCAGATCATGTCAGTTTGGAAAACAGACTAGAACTAACTTTCCAGAGAAAGAAGGATCAGCCAGTATGCCTCTTGAGCTAGTACATACAGATGTATGTGGACCATTCAGAAAAAGAACACCTAGAGGAGAGGAATACTTGATATTATTTATTGACGATTTCTCCAGGTTTGTTTGGTTAGGACTTATGAAGCACAAAGATGAAGCTTTCGAAAAATTCAAATCCTTCAAAGCCTTGGCTGAAAATGAATCAGGTCACAAGATTAAGTGCCTCATATCCGACAGAGGTGGAGAATTTACTTCAAATGAATTTTTCGATTTCTGTGATGAACATGGAATAAGGAGAGAATTTTCTACAGCTAGAACTCCTCAGCAAAATGGAGTAGTGGAAAGAATGAACAGAACAGTCCAGCAAATGGCTCGTGCTATGCTTGATGAATCAGGAACTCCTGCAACCTTCTGGGGTGAAGCTGCACATGCGGCAGTTATTATTCTCAACAAGACAAATGTCCGAGTGAACAGCACTCAAACTCCTCATGAGCTCTGGAGTGGTAAAACTCCTTCAGTAAAGCACTTCAAAATCTTTGGGAGCAAATGCTATATCAAAAATACTGAGGAGCAGCTTGGCAAACTTGATCCTAGAGCAGATGAAGGAATTCTTCTTGGCTACTCTCCACATAGCAAAGCATACAAATGCTACAATAAAAGACTTGGCAGAATTGTTGAAAGCATTGATGTAGTGGTTGATGAGAAAGGATACATTCCTAGGCAAATACATCGTGAAGACATTGAAGAAGATGAAAGCTACCCTCAAAGACAGAATGATGAAGAAGAAGAACCGCAAGAACAATTTCAAGACGGACCTCACGAAGAAGCAGAAGAAAGAACAAGAATAGAAGAAAAGACTCCATCCAGATATGTTCAAAAGAACCATCCAGAATCTCAGATCATGGGACAAAAGGAAGCAGGTATACAAACTAGAAGAACAGTTGCAGAAGCTTCAAGTTATTTGGCATTACTCTCCTCTACTGAACCACAAAATGTGAAAGAAGCATGCAAAGATGAATGTTGGGTGAAAGCAATGGATGAAGAACTTGAGCAAATCGAAAAGAACAATACTTGGGAGCTGGTTCCTAGACCAAAGGATAAGAATGTTATCGGAACAAAATGGGTTTTCAAAAATAAATTGAATGAAAATGGAGAAGTAATTAGAAACAAAGCCAGACTTGTTTGTAAAGGGTATGCACAGCAAGAAGGAATAGACTTTGAAGAAACTTTTGCTCCTGTTGCAAGACTTGAGGCCATCCGAATGTTTCTTGCTCTCTCAAGTTGTCAGAACTTCAAAGTATTTCAAATGGATGTGAAATCAGCTTTTCTGAATGGAGACTTGGATGAAGAAGTGTACATTGAACAGCCAGATGGTTTCATTCTTGGAAACGATCCAAATCTTGTATGCCGATTAAAAAAGGCTCTCTATGGTCTCAAACAAGCTCCAAGGGCTTGGTACTACCGGTTGGACAAATATCTTCATCAACAAGGTTTTTCAAAAGGTTCAGCAGATAGCAATCTTTATATAAAAGTTGAAAATGACAAATTACTAATACTTGTTGTGTATGTAGATGACATTATTTTTGGCAGTAATGAAGAAGCTATGAGTCAAAGCTTTGCCTCAGTCATGCAGAAAGAATTTGAGATGTCCTTGCTAGGAGAACTGACATACTTTCTTGGTTTGCAAATCCAACAAAAGAAAGGAGGAATCCTTTTATCTCAAACCAAGTATCTCAAGCAGATTTTGAAGAAATATGGCATGGAAGATGCAAAACCAGTATGTACACCCATGGTTACAGGATGTAGTCTCAGTGCAAATGACGAATCTGCAGCAGTTCATCAACCAACCTACAGATCTATGATTGGAAGTCTACTATATTTGACAGGTACCCGACCAGACATCATGCATGCAGTTGGAATAGTTGGAAGGTTTCAGGCAAATCCAAAGGAGACTCATCTTCAAGCAGTAAAGAGAATCTTCAAATATCTTCAAGGGACTCAAAATTATGGCCTATGGTATCCTAGAGATACAGATCTCACTCTTCATGCTTATACAGATGCAGATTGGGCCGGAAGCGTGGATGACAGGAAAAGCACAAGTGGTGGTGCATTCTTTATGGGTTCTAGACTGGTATCTTGGTTCAGCAAGAAACAGAGTTCAATTGCCTTGTCTACAGCTGAAGCGGAATATGTTGCGGCTGCATCTTGTTGCACCCAACTTCTTTGGATGATGCAGACTTTGCAGGATTATCAAATCACTTGTACACCTCCTATTCCTATCTTATGTGACAACACAAGTGCAATCAGCATCTCAAAGAATCCGGTTATGCATTCAAAAACCAAGCACATACCAATCAAGTACCATTTTCTCCGGGAACAAGTACTTGAACAGAAGGTCAAGTTGGAGTATGTTCCTTCTAAGGAACAAGTTGCTGATATTTTCACCAAACCGTTGCCCAGGGACACTTTTGAATACCTCAGGCAAAAGCTGGGGGTTGTTGATGCATCATCTCACTGTTGACCATCTTCCTATTGATGGTATAGGCTCAGGGGGAGCACATACTGCATTGTTGGCATTATGGAGAAGGAGATCTTGGAAATAGCTGCAATATGTCTCTGTCTACTTCATGATGGATTTCTGGTTACAAATCTGGAGAAGCATGAGCATAGGGGGAGCATACCCTTTGCTCTTGATGTCAAAGGGGGAGAATGATGAAGCTGAAGATTATGTGGTTGCCATCAAGTCCAAAGGGGGAGTTTGTTGGCATTATGATTCAGGTGTTGTACTTGATGGCAAACTCTTTCAGATGGTAAATCAAGAAGGACGCAGGAAATTTTGTTCAGCAAGTGCGTCCCCGCAGGTATTCCATACAGAACCCGCGTCCAGGGACGCTGGCCAGCCGTTCAGAAGGTGCGTCCGCCCAGTGCACACATTTCAAGGTAGAGAAAAGCTCGTGGGGGCTTCTTGTGTAGCCGACGGTTGCGTGTTTCTATGGTGTCGGCTCGTGGTATTGTTCCACGCTTTGGGGAGAAGCTTGCCTATATAAAGCAAAGGAGTTCATTTGGATTAGGCATCATCTTGGTTGATCATCTCTTGGTGTGATCTAGTCCATATCTTTAAGGGTAAATCTTCTAATGGACTACGATCTATATGGCGCATGATCAGATCTGTGGATCTGAGTGTTTGGGTTGGTTCTGAAGTCCTCTTATCTTCTATATCTAAAAGGACGCAGATTCAGTGAAGGGAAAGTGCGCCGGGACGCAGTACAGTAAAGGATCAGGTGCGTCTCTGAAGCGAAGGACGCGGCGCGACTGTGGTATTAGGTGCGTCTCTGAAGCAAAAGACGCGGCGTGATAGTGTTGATGTGTGCGTCGGTCGCAGACAAGCAAAAGTAACAGTGCGTCTGCACGCAGAACAGCATAAGGTATGCTGCGTCCAGTCGCAGGCCACAGAAAGAAAATATGCGTCCCTGTCTCAAGATGATCTGTTAACTGTATATTTCTGTTCATAAGGTGTTCTGGGTTGTTTCTGTAATTACTGATCTGATATCTGTAGTAGACTGTATCTGTTGTATACTTGTTGATCATTTTGAAAAAGAAGTAGGGGGTTGTAGCTCCCTTCCAGGAGAAGTCTGGAAAACAAGAAAGAGTTGTAGCTCTTTGCAGGTTGCAGCCTGCGTGCTGGTAAAGGACTGCACCAGTACAAAATCATTGTAAAAAGAATTTCTTGAAAGAAGATAGAGACATTATTGCAGCAGGTGGTTTTCTCCCGCATTGGGTTTCCACCTTACATCTTGTGTTCTTTGGTGTGACTGTCTATTTTCTTTATTCATGCTCATTGTTTTATGGTACTGATATGCAAGAATATTTCAAAAGATCAAATAAGGAAGATTTGGTAAATTGCTAGATAATACTGATTCCCCCCCCCTCAGTATTATTTCCAACAGATATCTGTGTTTAATATCCGCTACTGAAATTGCACTTTTGTACTCTTAGTAGATGTTGAACTAAGAAGAGATAAATCATTATTGCTGAAGCTCATGAGTAGAACTTGTTATCAATGGTACTTTCATCTCTTAATGATTTCTACTTATGTGTTTAAGTGATATTTATGTTCAATTATTTATATATGAATGCTTGAATGTTTGAGTTATCATTTGGCACTTTTGTATGGTGATGGCTATTATGTTTATGCTTAATATAAGAATGACTTATCATGCGATATGCTTTACACAACTGTTTCGGCTAACTTTTTGTACGAAACGGTTCATCTTTATTGAATTGTTTTCTTATAGCGATTGAATGATCTTTATTACCAATTTCTATTATAAACTATTTTAGATCGCATAATTGAAAGGTTAAATCCTAGGTTAGTTTTAGAATTAGATATTTCTGTTCATTAGAATACAATTGCATGTTATTAGATTAGATTTAGAATTAAATCATTTTACTTAGGAATTATTAGGAAGGAAATATCAATTCTCAACACACACACACAAATTCAGAAACTGGTCCCATTATCCCCAATTGGACCCACCATCCCAAATGGAAAAGGAGTTGCTTACCAAGGTCCGAACTGGGTGGGTACCCCCCTTGTTGTAGACCCGATTTTTGGGGCTTCAACAAAACCCCACCAAAAAGAGATCAAAATAGATTCTAAAATTGATGCAAATTCAAGTTCCACTACTTTTTACTTGCCTTGAAAAATAAGATTGTGTGCAGCTTGGCAAAATGCCATGATCCATGATGGTCAAATAGTTTAATCTTGATCCATTCATACTTTAAATTTCATGTTGGTAGATAGAGAATGAATATCTAGCCAAACTGTTTAATCTTGGCATATTAGTAGTTAGGTAGAGAATAATAAGTAGCTCATTAGTTTAATCTGAGCCCTTGGAAGTTATAAGGTTAGAATTATATAGATTGATTATCAAAGAAAAAGGAATAAAGGGTTAGCAAGCTCAAATGCATCCAATAAATGAAGAGAAAATGCTAGAGTAAATAAAGGGTAGGAAGAAGAGGTTTTGAAATGCACAAGGTTGCTAGCTCAATTTCACCTTCATCATGCTTAAATCCTATGTTTCATGTGCAGGAGGAACTATCAAAGGAAAGAGGACATTCACAAAAATTGTGTATTACTTTGGGTATTTACCCTAAAAGGTTCTATATGATTTTAGGTCTAAATACTAAAGCTTATTTACTAATTTCCCCTCATTTCACTAAACCCCTACATGTCTAGTTTAATAATTTCCCTTCATTACCCCTTCATTACTTTTTATTCGCTAATTTCACCTTCTTGATTCCAAAGTACCCTACCCTCTTCATTTCCCCTTGTAATAACCCTTTCCCTTCATATTAACCCTTTTTCCATTTGTTTCTTACCTTTCCCCAGAGATTACCCTTTAGAAATCATTTCCCCCTTATTAATTTTCCTCTTTTCCCTTAAAAACCCACTAAACCCCCTTATCCTAAGTTATTTCCTAACCTATAGTCCCGCTTTATGTATATTACCCCCCCACTGTATAAATCCTCGACCCTCACTAAACCTTTGATTATATTGAACCCACCGCATTATTAATCCTCGGACCCGCCAATCAAACCCCAACTCATTCCTTACAACTCTATCACACGATAGCCCTCCGATCAAACACTCTCGGATCTGATGGCCCAAATCCATATCGAGCGCTCCCACTATCCGACAGTTAAAACCTCAAAAGCACACGAGATTCGTGGTTTTACCTGAGTGCTCTTTTGCTATGTGGCAGCCCCACGTTATATTGCATGCTCTCAAAAAATACAACCTTCACTCAAAAGCGGTGCGATATGCCACAAAACCACCTCCCCGCATAAAAGTAAACCGCCCATTGTTCATTTATTAATCTCGCGCCCAAATTTAACCGTTGTCGGTTAAAAGCCAAAAAAACCCCATTTTCACTCTTTTCACTGTTATTTCATTGCAAATACCTCTGCAGACCAATTCTGAACCCCAGGAACTCTGCTCAATCATTTTTTTACCCATTTGCATCCTGGAGACCTTGCAAACCTAAAATTGAAGCAGCACACAGATAATTGAAGCCTCAAAAATCTCTGCTGCTACCACAGAACCCTATCTGCACACCAAGTCTATGTTTTTCTAGGTATTCTTGAAAGAACCAGAATGGCCCTCTACTTAAACTTTGCACAGTAATTATAAAAGGTTAATTAATTAAATTAATTAAAAACCTTACTAAATTGAGGAAACCTACTGTGCATCCAAAGAAACCCTTTCCTACAGACTGTATTCATTCTTCCCATTATTCCAGAGCTCCTAACCCTACCCCTAAGATCTAGAGAAACAATAATTCAATAAATAAGCTGAATTATGGCTTCCCAAAGTATTCTAAATGAGAAACCCTTGAAAACCCCTCACTTGGATGTTGACCACCTCCCATTGGCTGAAAGAGATTTCAAAATTAAAGACACAGTTTCCCCTAGCCATCTATTGAAACTCCATTACTGGAGTAAAGACAAATTCCTGAACCAAAATGATAGCATTCATCTATGGGAATCCAATTTTCCTAGATACTTGTTCCCACAGGTATACCAGTTCCCTGAAATAATCCATCTATGCCAAAATTGTTATATCGCAAGCCAAAAAGCCATAGTTTCTCCTGACCGGCAGATTTTATTTACAGTCACTGTAGAATCAATAAACCAAACAATCCAGATCTAGCCAAACCCAAATGAAACCCCATTTTCCATTGAAAACCTACTTGAACTCTATTTGAAGTTGGACCTTCCCAAGAGTGCTCAAATCTTTCAGACTTTTATCCTAGAAGAGTCTCATAATCCTACAAACAGTCCTCCATACTCAGCCACCATTTTCTATGAGAGGGATAGACAAATTGTGACCATGCTCTCTTGCATTCTAGGATATACCAATGATGAGCATGTGGATGAGCCTATACTTACTTTCCCCTCCATTTTTTTCCCAGGCAAGCCTCCAGCAACAATCTTCAATTTTGCCCAGTTCTTGGCAGACAAAATCAATGATAAATTGATCAGATTGCCAAATGAAAGAGTATTTAAATACTCTTCAATGTTGTTCCACATATTTTATATTTTCAGTCAGATAAGTTTCCAGTCAATATCCAAAAGTTGGACACTAAGGGCCATCCCAAATTAGTCATCTTTTGGACACCTTTAATCCAAAAGTATTCCACTATTTTTAGTTACAAAGTGTTCATTGATTCCTTTGTGCATCTAGTTGTAAATATGCTAACCGGTAGCAATCAACCCAAGATCAGTGACGAGATAAAAAGAATTTTGTAGTTATCTAAGAACGGTAGAATAGGAGACTGGTATCTATACCAAGATTACACTGAGATTAGAATATATGGATGCCAGATGACTCCCTATAAGCTGCCCAAATATCTTCCCATGAGGATATTTGCATTAGAATATATCAGGCATATTATAAACTCAGATGATGTGAATTTCCTATCAGCCAAGAAGAAAACACAATTCAATATAAAAAAACAAGTTTGGTCCTTTTATCTGTAATAGTAGGGAGGCTGGAGAAGAAGCAAAGAAGTGTTTGCAGGAGATGAAGTTTAGTAGCAGTTTTAAATGGAAGTATGACCCTTTAGGGGTCATAAACAAACTAAGGCTCAAATTCAAATTAAGCCCTTTTATGCATGAATCCAGGGTAGACATTGAAAAGTATGCCAACCAGTCAAAGTAGTTGGAAAACACCTTGATAGATATGGAGAAACATATGGATACTAGTTCCATTCTGCATACTACAGCCCTACAGGGAAAAGGTACAAAAAGGACCAGGGAAGAAGGTTCTTGCTCAAGCATAGATACAACACATGACAGATTTGAAATCATGTACAAGAAAAATCCCAAGCTAAATCCTGTAAATGAGCAAGAAGAGAAAGAAGAGGTCATTGAGACAGTAAATACACTTCAAATCATGGACACAGATACAGGGGTCAAAGAAAATACAACTCCATTAGTTTCATAGGAAACTCATCAACCATCCACCTCTAATACTCAAAGCATTCAGAAACAGCTTAGCTTAGAGGTTTCATCATCAAGCAAACCAATGGATAAAGAAATGGACATAAAGGAGAAGTATAAGGAGATCAAATGAAGAAATGAGGCATTGAAAGCTGAAACATATGCCCAGTAATTCAAACAGACTCCTGGCAATCAGAATAAGTTGATGTCAGCTTTTGAAATTAAAACTAGTAAAATTCAAATGACCTTTTTGTAGCCTACAGTCCAACAACCTAAGTCCTCAGCAGACTACAGGAAGACAGAGTTTGAAGTTTTGGCCAGGGATGTTCACCCTATTGATCAAATTGAATTCCATAAGCAGGCAGGTGAAATGATATACTCAATAATGACAAACAAGGCCATGAGTGTTTATAAACTTCAAAACTCTCTAGATAACATCACATCACAGTTTAAGCTAGAGAAAGCATCATCACAGGCAAAGGATAACAGAATCAAGTCACTAGAAAACTTGGTTATTGAAATTGGATATAATCCAAATGATATCAAGGCTGCAGAAAAAATAATAAAGAAGAAAAATGAGTATATTGTTGCTTTAAAGAAGAAACTAAAGTTACCCTCTTCTGAACATCCATAGACCAAGGAGGTCCTAGAGAGCCAAAGCCAGAAAGATGAGATGATGGACCTCATTCTCTAGCTGAATGCTCAATTAAAAGAAATGGAAAATGAATTGGAAGAGTTAATATAGTTGAAACAGGCCAGCATTGAGACAGCTGTTGCTACTGCTATTCCTATAGTTACTACAACAATTCCTTCTACTTTGGCAGCTTCATTGGCCCCAACATCTCCACTAGCTGCAACACTTCCTACTACATTAGAAACTACTTCAACAACATGTTCAACAACAACAGCACCTCATCCTAGTGATGAAGCAACTAACTAGTCAAGGCCATGGAGGATATGTCCATCCAGACCACTGAAATAAATAGGTTTAAGGAACAAATGAAAACTCTAGAGGATGAGAATAAATTGGCTCAAACTATGCATAAGAATGAACTTCAGAAGAAAAACATGTTGAATGAAAGGATACAAAAGTTGGAAAAGAAATTAACACTGATGAAGCCACTAGCCCGGGAAAAACAACTTTTATGGGCCAATATCATTGACTCAGTCAATGATATTTGGCCATCTATACAGGTGATATTTGAAGAAAATGATTTAGTCAAAGAGGTTGGTGAAGCAATTCAAAGGGTTAATGCCAAACTTGGCAATATGCCAGAAGAAGCCTCAAGAATAATCTAATCCCTTAACTTGAAGAATAAATATGAATTGCAGGAGCTTGGTATAGCTGACAGAACTAGCAATATACTAGACGTGAAGAAGGTAATCGCCAAGAGGAACCTAATGATGCAGCTTGACGACAAATTCCAAACAATGGAGCTAGCTATAGGCAGGTTCATGGTCAAATTTGACGCTTTGAGGCAGAAAGGTCTGCCTAATTCATTGGTAATAAATGACAGGTTAATGCCACATGAAGATTATGACAAGAGAATTAGAGAAGTGGCAAAGGAGAAAGCCAATAGTTCCTCCATGAAAGGTATGCCTACAGGAAAGGTTCTTTACCAGATTTTTGAGAACCTATTTTACCTCCAACATGAGGTAAAACATATTTTTGTAAACAAGCCCACCTTTGCAAAATACACAAAAGCTTATGAAGTCTACAGAATAATGGTAAATATTAAATTACCAGATATAGAGACTTGGGAAAAATTGAATGATTTATTGTGAAAATGTAAGGTAAATAGTGAATACATAGCAGTGAAAGAAAAGTAGCAGATCATCTAAGTAAAAGAGTATCAGATGAAAGAGTATCAGTCAAAAGGCAAAGTAAAAGAACAACTAGCATAGAGCAATAGCTAAGGAGAGAAAGCAGCAAAAGATCAAAGCATAAAACAGTAAAGTCAGTAAAATAAGGGACAGCTAGCCTTTAGTTTCCTTGGTGTCTCTATCTTCTTGCATGAAGATATTTATTTTCCTTGAATAATTCCTAAAATGGTTTAGGATATTTTGTAACTATTTTTTGTATAAATACTTCATAATTCAAAGTATAGAGTGTGGACTGCTGAACATTTCTATAGTGACATTGATCTGAAAACCTGAGGATTTACTGTAAAAAATTTCAAGTTAGCAGACTGGACTGAGTAATAAAGGCATTGCATTACAGGATTCATGTGTTGGGCCACTTCAGTGAAGTATCTTTCATTTTTAAAATTGTTATTTTCTTAAGTATTTCACAAACATACATGCTTTTCCAATTTGAATGAAATAACTAGAATTTTACTTCAGAATTTGTTTAAGTACACTCTGCCTTGAATAGTTATTCATTTTAATGTTTTCTTCTGATATCTAGAGTAGGGAATTCTTAATTTCTCCCTAGTTTCGATTGACCTCTTTCAATTCTCTCATTATCCAGTTTGAGGAATCCTTGATTGCTCCTTAACCCCGATTGAAAAACCACTTTACCATCCAGCCTAAATGATCTGAATTTACTCAGCTACCTTGCTTTGTGAACACTATTTTTAGAACTTGATTCAGTCTAACATTTTGACTCCATAATTAATGGTAAAAAGACACTTATCTATCCATCTGAATCAGTGATTCCACCACCAAATCAAATCAAAAACCAACCAAGCTTAAATAACTAACCTAAAATCAATTAACTCAACAAAGTTAAATCATTAAGAGAGAGCCCTCTCTAAGCATTAGGAAGGCTAGATCCTGATCTCAAAAGTAGGTTTGTGGTTACCTCTATTATTTATTTCATGTCAACCCTAGGGAAATTTTAGAGTGATAACAAATGGCTAATTCACCAAAGAGGGTAGGGAAGAACGAAGGGGACTCGGATAGAAGCGTTTCATCTTTCGTCGAGTGTTGATGTTCAAGCTCCCACTCATACTCTTCATGAATGACAGTGCATGTTCGTTTTGAAACACCAACTCCGTCAATGAGTTTTTCCTCATTCATAAGAGTCCGGAATGGACAAACACAAGGCAGCATCATCCGAAGGAACACCTGGGTGCGAAGATGGAGGTCAAAGAAAAGATTTCAAATGAGGACTCGAAGAAATCACAACCAAATCTACATGAAAATTGAGTGGAGTGATGTTGGGAGAGTGTGAAGGATGAACAAGTGTGTGAGCATGATCCTCAATATCACCGGGCAGTGGTGGAGCTATTGAATGAGAGGGAGGCGGACAGTCAGTTGAGACAGTGCCCGCTCCCACATGATATTTCGTAGTTCCATCAATGAAGAATGTTAAGCGAGGCTTGATATCGAGATTCCTCTTGGGACAGGCATATTTCTTAAGGCAATACTTGAACCGGTCCTAAAGATAAGCAAATTTCATCTGGCTCTTCGGAGCTTGAAACTGCAAGTCATGGAACCATTGCCAAAAATCAATAACAGATTCATGCGGATCTCTCTGTTGTTGTAATAGTTTTTGGTCAAGAGAGTCTGGATCAAAATTATAGAATGTGACTTCAATGAGATCACAATAGTGCTTAAATGAGTGCATGGTGTCAGCCAGTAGGCTAAGCACCTAACAAAATGGAGATTCGTCAAGTGTGTATGCAAGAAGAAAACCAGCCTATTCGTCAAAAAACTCATCTTCCTCATAAATCATGAAAAGAAAGTTATATAAGTGCTTAGGCCAGGCCACTTCACCTTCACCATCATACGTGTGACTGGACAAGAGATCGAAAGGCTTCCTCGGGATGGAGAGATCTTCATGATTCGAAAAACACTTTGGGGGAAGAAGAGTGCAAGACTCCATGAAAGATATGAAAAGGTTCAAAACAAGATGAGAGGACACAACTTGTCATCAAGCCCTCATTCTAGTGCCAGAAATGTTGACAGTGTTGGACCCGCCAACATGTCAAGGGGATATCCCTGGTAAGAAGTCCCAATTAAACCTCAAATCGTTTGGTGTAGGAGTCCCAACAGTGGGTAGTAAGGTAATGCCTTGACCGCGATGTCGTACAGAGGCAAGTAAGATAACTCTGTTAGTAGCAAGGGTGTGACTGATGTAATGAGACAAGGAATGTGTATGAGAGGTTCTAACACTTCGAAGGGAGAAGAAGGTGAAGGTGAGTTCCAGGTTGAAAAGGATCAACCCCAACTCGGCTAGGAACACACAACACAAAAGGACATGCACAACTTTCGATGGAGCAGTCCACTTAGATGCAGCAGTCATATCATACAAGGTAAGATAACATGTACAACACTCATGGATCAATCCGAGATGAGTGTGATGGTTGTTATAGCAAGGTTCAAGTGAAAGGCGTGTTTGATGTCCGGAAGAGCATTCGACACGGACGGTGATAGCATTAACAACATGTTATGTTCCTATACCAATAGGTGTCATAATTTTTGAATGGCTGAGGTCTAATCTGTAATATGTACATACCTTTTCTTTTTGCAAATGTTTTCCATATTTGTAAAAAATCAAAAAAATTAAAAAATGTAAAGAGGGTATGTCCTAAAAGAAAAATCAAAGGACAAAAAGAATGAAAAAAGGTCAAAAAAGATGAAAAATGAACCCCAAGAAAAAGAAAAAGACCATGAAAGTGTGCAAGTCCAAATGCCACTGCTATTTTACTTTTTTGTACAATAATGATTGTGTGCAAATTGTTGTTTATGCCACAATCCATGGTAACCAAATAGTTTAATCTTGGTTATTCCATGCTTTGAATTTCATGCTTAGGGATAGAGAATAAAATCTGACCAAACTATTTAATCTTGGCAGATAAGTAGATAGGTAGAGAAAATAAAAGGAGCTCAATAGTTTAATCTGAGCCCTTGGATGTAATAAGGATAGATTTAGATAGATTTCTATTGTAAAAGAAAAGAAAAAATTTGATAAGGGTTTGCCAGCTTAAGTGCACCCTAATAAAGAGTAGAAAAAATGGTAGGATGAGTAGGTGGGTAAGTAGTTGGATGGTTGCAGAATTATGGTGATTGATTGGATAAAGTCATATCATTTACTTTCATCATCAAGTTGCTAAGAGTGTGGATGATAATTGAGCATTTACACAAAGTCAAGTGATTAATTTCCCCATTCATTTCACCCTTAATTTTACTAATTTCCCATAAGCAAAGTAAAGAGTACCTAAAACCTTAAGTTAAAGGGGCTCAGAGCATTTCTCTGACTTCTGGAGGGACCAGACCCTCGGCCCAATAACTTATAGGTTCTAAGTACTAAAATCCCCTCATGAAAATTCACCCCCTTCAATTCATTCATTTTCCCCTAAAAAACCCCTTTTCCTAAGGTGTGAAATCATCATTTACCTAGGGAAAGTAATTAACCCTACATAAAACCCCTTTTTCCCACAAAAAAGCATTTAGCCTAAGTAATGATGTGTAGATGTGGATATTAAAATAAATATCAATACATTATACTTAGCGCATTTACTTTCCTCTTTCGCTTCATATTAACATTAATCTTTATTGTATTTATTTAACTCCCAAAAAGAAAACCCCCTTTCCCGTATATTTTATTTAAATCCCATATGATAATATCCTGCCCCGATGGTTTGAAATATAAACCTTATTAACTAAATTAGTCAAAATGGATTAATTAGTCGATCTGCGACTAATTAAGAGCCATAACCCTCTGCCAAACAAAAAGGGGTTAATTAATCAAATTGTGATTAATTAATAACCCGTTCCTCCAATCATATCACCCCCGACGTCATTAAACCGCCCTAACCCACAGTTAAAAACCCATCGGGCCCCTCCATTAACACCCTATCAAATCACACCCCCGATCAGGGAAAATGTTAAGAACCACCCTAAATTTATATGTATAATAAATGGGCTAATCCCCATGATACATAGGAAAGATGGGAAGTTATTTTATCAATAATATAATATGTATATATAATTTTTTTGGTGAATCTCTCACCAGATTATATTATCTTGTACAGTGATGGAGAATCTTTCACTGAATTATAAAATCTTGTACGATCTTGGCAAATCTTTTACTGAATAATAAAACATTGTGAAGTATTGGCGAATGTTTTTTTAAAGTATGAAACCATATATGATAATAAGAAAACATACTCATTAAACTGTAATATACTAACATACATGTTTGGAAAAAAAAACATAATTTTCTCTTCCTACAAACAATGTTCCAAGTTTCAGTGGCCATGTTTGTCAAGGTTCTTACAATACACTCTTTCATATCCTTCTATTAGTTTTGATAATATTCCACAACAAATTTCTTGTAGGTGTTGATATTGGCAATGAGTTCTGTCAAGGTAGGAGAGAGAATCTTTTCCCTACAACTTTTGTCAAGCTACCACTTTTTTCAAGTTATCACATTTCTTTCTTATTCTATAGACTCCAACTGCGAGATAAAAAAAAAAAAAACACATCAAGTTTGTTTACCCCAACACACCAACAAGTAGCAAGCCCCAACTATATTATATAAGTATTAGGTATCCCAAGGGCTTGAAGGGGATCTAATTGAAAGAAGTAACCATTGTGAGAATCCTTCCAATCAATATATGAATATATAAATGTAGATTTATTATTATTTTAATTGGAAAGCTTCAATTAAATAATAAAATTTAATTATGTCTCTCCCAATCTAAATTGCTTATTAGCATAATTCACTACCCTCATAGGTCTCGCATTTTTTAACAGTGTTGTAACATGTAGATTAATTTCCTTTTTGGTGAACAATCTCCACCTTTTAGGAAAATATGGTGCAGTGGCTCCAACCCCTACAGAGCATTAGGACAAAATAAGAATAGCACAAAAGATGAAAGGTTATACAAACCAACTTATTTTTCAAACAACCAATCCAACATCAGTACCTAAACTTTTTCATGAAGATATCATATTGAGAATGTTTGAAAAATGGTGAGAAATATTGTGCGAGGGTGATGTGGAAAGAGTGATAAGGTTTCATTGATTTGAATTTTTTTTGTTAAATCAGAAAAAGTTAAAAACCAATACTAATGGAGATATTGGTATTTTTTACTAAATTTTGTGAAGTGACTAAATGTAGCTTTAACCATTCACCTTAAGATATTTTTACAATATAATTTCCTAAGTCTATTTAATATCTTCATTATCAAAAAAACCAACCTATATCCATATTAACTCCACATCTACTACTCTTAGGGGGATGAAATCTATTTATCCCTCTGAGCACTTGGTAGACCTAGAATTAATATGGATCTAAGATGATAGAATTTCCTCTTTAAATAGTCTATGCTCACATGAATACCATGGTATTACCATGGGTCAATACCATGGGTTATCATAAACCTGGATCTTAAAAATTACTATTAGTAATTTACAAAAATTAATAAAATTAATAATTGATTTTTATTTTATTTTTTTTATTTTAACCAAGTTAAAATGTTTAACATACGTTAAATTACAACATCTATTTTTACTCTTGATCCACCAAGCCCCGAGAGGGATCAAATATTTTTTCACTCCATGCTAGTTTGCATATCACAATATTTGATACCTCTCGGGGCTTAGTAGATCCAGAGTAAAGATGGATCTATGTTGGTTTAATTCCCCCATTTAAATAGGCTACATTCCACGTGAATACCATGGGTCAATACCATGTGCCATTTTTATTTTTATTAATATTAATAATGTTTTTTTGCATGGTATTAATAATAATCTAGCCCATGGTATTTGGCCCATAGTATTTTGCCCATAGGTTTCACCTAAATATAAGGAATTTTTTGAGTGTTCCTAAATATAAGGTGACTTATGGAGTAAATATAAAAAAATGTTTTATTTGTTTACCATACCTCTGGTTTATTTATATTTTTATTAATTTACCATACCTTTTTTACAAATATGGTATTTGGCCCATAGGATTCACTTAAATAAAACCTCTTTTTGAGCCTTCATAAATAGAAAGAGGGTTATGGACTAAATGTAAAAAGAAGTTTTATTTATTTACCATACCTTTTGAGTAAGTATAAAAAGAGGTTTTATTTCTTTTTGAGCCTTCATAAATAGAAAGAGGGTTATGGACTAAATGTAAAAAGAAGTTTTATTTATTTACCATACCTTTTGAGTAAGTATAAAAAGAGGTTTTATTTATTTACCATACCTCCACTTTATTTTTATTTTTATTTGTTTACACCCTTGCATGTATATAAGGTGACTTATGGAGTAAATATAAAAAATGTTTTATTTATTTACCATACCTCTCATTTATTTATATTTTTATTAATTTACCATACCTCTTTTATAAATATGGTATTTGGCCCATAGGATTCACTTAAAGAAAACCTATTCTTGAAAATTAGGGCGAACGGAAGGTTGTAACTCCTAATTTCAAGGGCTAAATTTACCTTTTTTACCCTCTCCCTTAAAATAAGGTGGGCTATTTGAGGCAATTTGTAAAAATGTAATATGATACAAAATATTCACCCACTAAAAATTTAAAACCCCTTAGTTTCGCTAAAGGGTGAACATTCGCCCCTAAAATTTTCCATGCCCCCGATCATCATGCGATCTAACCAGATGCTTTATTAGTACAACCCACTTATTATATTGATGTACCCATGTAGTGCCCATATTGTTACTATTGTGCCCCATAGAATCCCTCTATTGTTATTTTTGTGGCTTTATATTATTATTGTTAGGTCGGCTAGGTTATATTGTGACTCCTTAGACTCCTATATATAGAAAGGAGGTGCTTTCATTTGAATCATCCAAGAATTGTTCATTTATGTAATGTAAAGGAGGTTGCCCCCTCAAAGAGGCTGAATTTTAAGGCGTTGATCTATCTTTTCTATCTCTTTCTTGAGCTGGTTTCATAACATGCTTCAATTGCAACCAAGCCAAAACCTAACCCCTCTTTCCATTGGGGACACGCTAAACAAATACCCTACACTCACTTCAGTCAGACTAGCCAAGTTGTTCTAGATTTTTATCAGAGAAGAACAATATATTCCAAAGAACCCTCCTCCTTATCTATGGACTATATTCTCCAACCTTGGTTGAGATATTATAGATATGATATCTGGTATATTAGGCTGCACCACCAGTGAATATGTCGATGAAATCATAATATCCATCATGTCAATCTACTCTCTTGACCAACCACCAGCCATCATATTTGACTATGCAAAGTTTATTGCTGACATAATGCATGATCAATTCATGAGATTGGAAAATGAAAGAGTGTTTAAATATTCCTCAATTCTGTATCATTTATTCTTGTACTACCAAGCTGAGAGATTTCCAATTGACCTCCAAAATCTTGATACTGAAGGAAACCCCAAATCAATGATCTTCTGGACTTATTTAATTCATCAATTTAATTCTCAATACTCCTATACAGACTTCATAGACCTCTTTGTTTATCCTGTCACAACCATGCTACTAGGAAGCCCTCTACCTAGAATCAGTGCAGACATCAAGAAGGTCCTGCAGTTGTCGAAACAGTACAAAGTAGGGGATTGGTACTTGTACCAAAACCATACTAAAATCATAATTTATGGATGTGAACTACCACCTTACAAATTGCCAAAGTACCTCCCCATGAGATTATTTGCTCTGGAGTACTACAGACGAATGATTAATTCAGATGAGGTGCACTTTGTAAGATCCAAGAAGAGAGGCCAACTCAAGATAAAGGACTAGCTAGGCCCATTCTTTGTAACAATAGAGAAGCAGGAAAAGAGGTAGATGAAATCCTCCAAAGGTTGAAACTAAAACAAAGTTTCATGTGGAACTATTACCCCTACAGCTTCATTTGCAATAGGAGACAAAAGAATAAACTATCTCCTTATATCCATCACAAGATCTCTGAAATTGAACAATATGCTAATCAATCCGAATGGGTGGAAGGTACTTTGATAGATCGAGATAGTACAGAGGTTGTTGTAGATAACGTATTAATGGACATAGACAGGAGACTTGATAAGGATTTCTTTGTACAGGTTCCAAGAGACTCTCAGTCTCAGAGACAAGCACAAGACCCCAATGGGCAAACAGAAGCAAGTCCATCATCAGAGGCAGGACCATCAGGACAACTGGAATCATCAAAACAAGTAGATCCATCAAAACAATCGGAGCTTTTAGAACAACCAACAGAATCTGAACAGCGTGAAATTTTAAAGGAATTTGCTCAACCTGAACAAATCATGAGCAATCCTCCTATTTTGCAGACTCCTCTCAATGAGGAAAGAAACCTTAAGAGAAACTGAGAGGAGGCCACTCCTTCCAGCATGCCTGTTGCTCAAACCTTTACTAAGAGGCAGAGGTTAAATCCATATGCAAAGCAAGAATATATTGAGGAAACAGCAGGGACTACAAGAGTAGAGAGGATAGAAAGTGGGCACACCATTCCTTCAGGAGGGACACAAGAACCTTCCACCTCTCAAAATCAAATTTTGGAAAGGCAACAGAGTGTGGAAGTATCCTCCTTCAGGGCTCCCACAGGACAAAGCCAAGACATCAAAGAAAAATACAAGGAAATCAAGGCAAGGAATGAAAAGCTGAAGGTGCAGAGCTATGCACATTATCTGAGAATGGCCCCAACCAACCAAACAAGGCTGATGTCAGCCTTTGATATAAAAGAAGGCAAGATGCAGATGAGTTTCCTCAAGCCAACCATACAACAACCAAAATCAATGGCAGACTACCTTAAAATAGATTTTGAGGTCATGGAAAAGGATATCCATCCTATTGACCAAATTGAGTTGCATAAACAAACTGGAGAAATGGTTTATTCCACATTGACCAGCAAGGCCATAGCAACTCACCAACTTTAGAATTCACTAAACAACATCTCAGCCCAATTCCAGTTGGAAAAGGCCTCTTCTCAAGCCAAGGACACTAGAATAAAGTCCTTAGAGGACTTGGTCATAGAGTTGGGACATGATCCCAAGGATGTTAAAGCAGCAAAGCAGTTGATAAAAAACAAAAACGATGACATAGCTACACTGAAGAAGCAGCTCAAAATTCCACCTCTTCATCATCCTCAAACAGCTGAAGTCTTAGAAACACAGAAGGAGGAAGAACTTATGGACCTAGTCCTTAAGTTAAATAACCAATTGAGGGAAATTGAGAAAGAATTGGACAACTTGATACAGTCCAAGGAAAGTGAGTTGGACATCGCTCCTCATACTGTAATTCCTATAGTTTCCACAGCAGTACCCTCCACTTTGGCAGCTACCTTAGCACCAACAATCCCACCAGCAACAGCATTGCTAGTGATAGGTACTACAACAGGTACAAGTACATCAACTAGCACAGAGACACCAATAGAGAAAACTACAGAGTTAATCAAAGCCATGGAAGAAATGAGTATCCAGGCCACTGAGATTAAGAAGCTCAGAGAAAAAATGTCAAATTTAGAAACCAACTGTAAACTTGTACAAATATAGAACAAAGAAGAAACTCAAAGGAACTTAAGGATGGCAGAAAGGATTAAAGCCTTAGAAAAGGATTTAACACTTCAAGAACCACTAGGAAACATGAAAGAAATCCTTTGGGCCAACATCATTGACTCCATTATGATGTTTGGCATTCTATTCAGATTATTTTTGAGCAAACAGAATTGGTCAAGATGGCTACTGAGGCAATCCACAAGACAGTGGAAGAATTAGGAAATAAACCAGAAGAAGCCAATCAGTTGATCGCCTTTTTGAACAGCAAAAATAGATATCAGCTTGATGAATTGGAGATAGAGGATAGAACTGCAACAATCATAGAAATCAAAAAGGTCCTCACTAAAAGGAACTTAATGCTAAACCTAGGAAAAATATGTCAGAGCATCCAAGCAAACATTGACAGCTTCATGCTGAACTATGGCATCTTAAGAGAAAAAGTACTTCCTAGTCCTATGGTAATACATGATAAGTTGATGACTCGGGAAGATTACATTGATAAAATAAACAAGCTAGCCACAAGCCAAGCTAGTACTTCAGGGGTGAAATCTTTGCCCACTGGAAGAGTGCTTTATGACAGCTTTGAGAATATGTTCTACATAGAACATGAAATCAAGCACTTATTCACAAGAAAACCAAGTTTTTCTAAGTACACAGAAACTGATGAAATTTACAGGAAGATGATGAGAATAAAGTTACCTGATAGTGAATGGTGGACAAGTTTGACTGATTTACTATAAGTTACTATAGTAAATCTATAAGGTAAAAGATAACTTCCAAGTAAAACAGGTAAGACAAGATGAAACAACACAGGTAAAGAGTATCAGTAGGTCAAAGATAAAAGTGATTCCAGCACATAACTACAAGGCAAACTGCAAGAGCCAAATCCAAGCAACAAAAGCCAGCACAGTCACAATAAAAGGGACAACAAACAAACAGTTCTCCATCTGTCTCTATCTTCGTGTTGAAGATATCTTTTGTTTCCTAGAATAATTCTCATATAGTTATGAGATATTTTGTATCAAATTTTTTATAAATACTTCACAAATCGAAGTAATTGGGTGGATTAAAATACATTTCTGTAAACATATTCTTTTTGAGCAAAGGAGCTATTGTACTCAATACTGGACTGGTTTTACTAGAAATGAAATAAAGCTGAGGACATTTCACTGGATTCTTGTCACATTTGGAACACATAAGTATCACCTTCTCATGTTTATATATTGTATTCTCTTTATGTTATGAAATATTCATATGTGTTTCTTATACAATCTTAAAAGCAAACAAGGAATGATATCATCATAATTAGCTTAATTGCTCTCTGTTTTAACTGTTTTCTTTATTTATGTTTTCTACCAAACTGCCTTGGTCTGGGGATTCTTAATTTCCCCCTTACTTCCATAGTTTATCCCCCTTTTGGCCCATAGTACAGGATTCTTCATTGCCCTTTGCTACTGGCCATCCTTCCTTTCTTCATCTTAATCCCTGTTAAGGATTCTTCATTGCCCTTAGCCCTGGTTAGGATTTTCATCCATTTAAACCTGCAGATTTTCTCTAATCGTGCTAGCCTTCCCTGTGGACTCTTACCTCAGTAATAGATTAAATCCAGTTAAGCTTTTTGTGATTGACTCCATATCCCAATGGCCTAAATATTTGATCTGCCCATCTGTCTCCTTACCACCACCCAATCAAAACAAACAACCGTGAACATTAAGAACTAGCCTGAAATCTTATTTAAAAAAGTTAAATCATAAAGAGAGAGCCCTCTCTGGACTTAGGTTGGCTAGAACCTAGGTATAAAAGATTGGTTAGTGGTTACCTCGAGCTATTACTTCTTTGATAACTTCTAAGGAAAAAGCCTGAGTGATAATACAACACATTAACAACAAAATTCATATAATTGCATGTGAATCAGTTCATACACAAGTATGTAAGTTAAACAACATATATCATTAAGGCAACTAGAGCAGTCCAACTATGATAACAACATATGCATGGAAATTTGTTGGTTCTTACTATATAAAGAAGTGTATGTCTCAATCATACAATACATCCATGTAAACCTCCTAGCCCCAACAGTGGAACATTACAGCCACATCTGCCTACTCCTCCAAAGAGATGTACTAGCTCCGTGAAATAGAGAAGCCAAGGCGCATTACAATACTTTCTAAGCCTTCTTCAAGATAGTCTTAGTAGAAGCTTGGTTGACCAAAAGCCTATATAGTGAGTTATGAGGGACTATTTATAGCAAAGGGTGGGGTGACCCTTAACATTCCCCTTTGTGACAATTCAACTACCCTCATGACTCTTCACCTAATCTATGACTATTACATCCAACTGCTGACACTTCAGATGACTCAACATTACAATGCACATGTACTCATGTGAGACAGCATGGCTTGAGAAAGCCTTGCAAGACATCACTGACACTTGGTGTGATGTGGTGAGACCAACTCTTTGACATGCTTGTGATGGTGAAGATGGTGAGTTGATGCCGAGCTTGGTCGTCTGTGATGGTGTGCATGCACCTCATGGTGACATCTTGTTGAAGCGAACTCTTGCCTCTGTTGCAATCGGTGCATTGGTTCAGCCCCTTCATCCAACTCATCTACTAACATGTGCATGGTATTCTTGGGTATGGTTGAACTAGCAACACATTGATGCATAGTGTCTGTGTTAATCTTTAGGTGTCTGTTGGTGGTCATGCGCATAAACTTGTCGAAGTACATGTTTAGCCCCAACTGAACTTGCTTCTTGTCTTGAATGGGTTGGATTGCATGTGTGCACTCAATGACATGCTTTCTACTGAATCCCTTGAATGTAATCAAACACATTGCTCACCATGTCTGCTCTATGTCAACTGGTGGGATGGATCCTTAACCTGTACGGGCATAGTTTCATCCGTGAGTGCATGTTGCACCCACTAATGTTCATGTTCCTGTTGCAACTGATTCTTCTGTTTGTGCAGCTTCATGTTCTTCTTGAGTTGTTGCTTCAACACATGAAACTCCTTCTTTGTTCCATCTTCAGCCTTCGCGTGATCTTCATGTCGCGTCGTCACTTCATAGATGGAGTCTCCAAAGTTGCTTTCATCATCAATGGACTTGCTTGAGCTTGCAACCTGATGAGCGCCAGTATTGCAGCATCCTTGCTGCAGTACTAGCACCAGTATTGCAGCAAGGATGCTGCAACTCCTAGGCTACTAGCTTTACTTTATCAACCCAGCGTTCATACAAACTTGGAGGTGACAGTGTTGTATACACAAGTAAAAGTCATGGTTTTACATGTTGTCACTGTTCAACTGGCAAGAGACCACTAGTGTTTCAAGCCAGACTTCTATGGAGTTAGAAGAAGCTTGATTCTTTGATGGAATAAAGGTAAATCTATTCTAAGAGAAAGCTACTCTACTGCAATAATGGAGAAGGTCAACATGTAATGCTAAATCACACCATTTCCTAATTAACCGCTAAGAAACTATGCTTGGTAGAAATGCTAAATAAACATGAACCAAATACTACTATCTAAGTTGTAGAAGTAAGAAGCATCAAACATCACTAATGTGCAAGTAAAGAGACTGAACTAAATATTTTTTTTCATTTTTGTCTTTTTATGCAAGATCAAGTATGCAAACTAATTGCTTCTGTTGATGTGCCAGGTGAATTAAGGATGTTTGAGGATGGTTGGAAGGGTTATGAGATGTTTGGATGGTGTGGAGGACCCTTGGGAGGCTTTTGGTGACTTCCTAGAGGTTTTCCATCAATTTGGCCTCAAAACAGGCCATTTCAGGAAATCCTACAGGATGTACTAGAAACCTACAGGATCCCCTGTAAACCTACAGGATATAGTCGAGAGCATAATGTCAGGTGTTAGAGGTGATGAAAGGCCTAGAAAAGGTGTGTGATGGGTGGAATAGAGTGGGAGAAGGTCTAGGATCACTCAAAAGCCAACATCCAAGATAGTAGATGGTTGAATTCGCTCAATATGCTTGGAAGAATTTCTATAAAAATGATGAAAAACTAGTGAAGGTGATGGTGAAAACAAGGGATGGATAAGGTGGATGGAGTGGAAGGTGGCTGCTGGCTATGAAGTATTAGTCTCCTCCTGAAGCACCTTCTCTGCATAAAACATGTATATATTCCAAAAACTATGCAAACAAGAAACCTTTTCATAAACTAGAAAAGCAGAATTTGTTAGGTTCCTATACCAATAGGTTTAATTTTTCATGATTGACAGTAGAAGAGCCAAATATTTTCATCCTTTCATGCTGCAAAGGTTCCATATGTTGTAAACAAATCAAGAAAATTAAAAAATGAAAAGAGGGTATGCCCTAAAAGAAAAATCAAAGGGCAAAAACAGTAAATTGGTCAAAAAGAATGATGAAAATGAACCCCAAACCAAAAGACCAGGAAAGTGTGCTAGTTTAAATGCCACTACTGTTCCATTGTTGCAGGACTTCATTGTGTACAGATGGTAGATTTTGCATACACTAGATGAATAGCCAGACAGTCCAATCCTGGCTAGATCATGTTTGAATTTACTTGTCTTTAGAATAGAGAATAAAGATCTGTCCAAACAGTTCAAGCTTGGCAGATGGGTAAACAGGTAGAGAAACAAAGGAGACCAACTGCTTAATATGGGCCCTTGGAAGAGATAAGGGTAGATTTAGATAGGAAGACATTCAAAAGAAAAAGAGGAAAATCAGGGTTTCCTAGTCCAAATGCACCCAATCAAAAGGAAGAAAAAATGTTAGGTGTATTATGCTGGGTAGGTAGTTTAAGGTTGCAGAAGAAAGTTGGTGATCATTTTTGTCTTATCAGGAAAGACTCTTCTCATCAATGACACAAATACCATGGCAAAGTAACTGCAGGACAGTGGAAGCATGACTAATTTCCCCTATCATTCCCCCAGAAATCATTTACTAACATCCCCTCAAGGACCTTGGGATCTGCCCAATAGTCCTATTTCACTTCATTTTATGAGAAATGCTAAGTTGATCTCTGAGTTTACTTAGTTAAAAGAAGCCACATTTCTTGTGTAAAAATGATCATTCCATACTCCTTTCATTTCCCTATGCCTAAGTTTTCACTCTATAGACTTAGCATTTATTCATCCAGTTTCATTCCATATATTCATATTGACATCTTAATTTATTATATAGCTCCTTTATCAATATCCCCACCCCTATTTTACAAAAACTATATAAAAAACCCAAAAAGTATTTAATATTCCCACCCTTGGCAACTATAGCCATATAACAAAGTTCGGGAATTATTAAGTCCATCCGGGACCTTAGTAATAACCCTCCCACGTTCATAATCCATCAGGGGTTTATTTAACACCAGGTTAAATAAATAACCACACTCTAAACCCTCCCACCTAAACCATATGCTAACCCCACGCGCATGTATATAATGGGATTTGTTAACACTTGGTTAAACGAATAACCGTGGCGCCCACATAAACCCATAACCCAAAGTTTTATGCCCCGAAACATTATTAAAACATTTAAATAATGTGCGGGTCCCCTCATTTCAAAACCCCGCTGCTTTTATTTCCCGTCCACCGTCCGATCCCGCACCGTAGATCTGACGGCTAGCGGCAATATCGGAACCCCTGATCTGCCGGGAGTTAGCGTCCGGGGGATGGGTGGTATTCCTGCCGTACCCCTACCACGCGTCGGCTTCCCGACGTGATCGAAGCCCCCTCCTGCAAAACCACCCTAGGCCAATGGCAGTGTGGGGAAAACCACTTACCGCCCACCACCTGCCCCCTGACGTCAGGCCCACGTCACCCTATGACGTCGCGTCCCTGTCGCCCACCACTCCTCTACAGTATTGCCACATCATCTGCTGACATCACCGCCCGGCCACCGTGTCATGCGCCATGTCACCATACATGTCAGTTGCCACGTCATCCTCCGTACCCACTACGCGACAAAAGTACATCACGTTGACGTCATCATAAAAAGCGCCAAAAAGCGCTAAAAAGGCGCAAATTTCGTTAAAAGTCGCGAAAGTGACTCGTTTTTGTTATTTCTATTTGTTTGATAGTGGAAAGTCTGCATGCGAACTACGACCAATTCGCCACCAACTCTCCTGTCCGCCACCCAGACTAGATTACTCTGCAAACTCGGCCTCCTCAGCTTAGTATTGTACCTGTTAATTGCCCTCTGCGCCATTAAAACAGGTATTTACCCATTTTTCACCCGAAAACCCTGTTTTTTCCGAAATTCTCCTTTAAAGTCACCTAAGGATCTGTAATTCAAATTTAAAAGTGCTCTTGCCTATGAACCACTGCATTTTAATTCACTAGGTGACCCCTTTCTCCTAAGAAAACCTGCAAACCTTGCCCTCCTCTACAAATTTTCCATTAAAACACACTTCGAGCCCACTTCCGCCGGCAAAGTTTCCAAACTGCCCATGCATTAAGTTCATTCGTCAAAATCCTCTGCAACGGACATCATTTCCTCTGTATATCCGGCCTCCCAATTTAACTGTGCAGACTTTGTCCTTCCTATGAACTTTATCCAATAAACCCATTTTTTATATCAAAGTTTAGTCTGCTAGTTCCCTGACAAAGCCTCAGAGGCAGTTTTCACTATTTAGTTGCTGCACAAATCCAAATTCCAGATTACAAACACAGAGAATTTAAAGATGGCCACTCCAGCAGCCTTGAATATCACTCCTCTCAATGCACCTCACAAGGAACTAGAAGCATTACCTTTAGCTGATAGGGATCACTTAATTCAAGACTTGGTTGGTGACAGAAACCACCTGCAGACTTTCTGTCAGCTGAGGAATAGTTATTTGAACAACAGTGACATTTATGGCATTTGGGAATCAAACTTGCCCATATACTTCCTCCCTTCTGTCAATGTCTTCCATGAAATAATTCGCCTCTGCTGTGAAAACTATGACCCAACTCAAAGGGTAGTCAAGTCTCCATATGGGAGCATCCTCTTCCATATAACTCCTTACTCAATCAACCAAATGCTAAACTTCAAGAAAACTCAGCTTCTGGTCCCTCTCTCTATGAAATTCCTACTTGATGAAGGTCCCAAACTCTCCAGCTCAGAGATAGCCCGAATTGCTAAAGTATTCATGAGAGAAGACCGCCAGCCTATAGGGCCACCTCCTTTTCTCGATTTATGTTTCAATGAACTGGGAAAATTACTAGTAGATATGATATCTTATGTACTGGGCTTCAAGACAAGTGAACATGTTGATCATACTATATTGGTCTTGTTGTCTGTATTTACCCCAGGACAGCCCCCTACTGTCAAATACAACTATGCCAAATTCATTGCCAATAAGATACATGACCAACTGCTGAAACTGGATAGGGAGGGAGTCTTCAAATACTCATCTTACATCTATCATCTATTCATGTATTATCAGCCTGACTGTTTCCAATGCCCCATCAAAAGATTGGACTCCAAAGGAGAAAAGAGGTCTGTGATTTTTTGGACCTTAGTCTTTCATGAAGTCCACAACTCCCCCTACTCTTACTGTGAGTTCATTTACCTGTTTGTCTATCCAGTCTCTTGTCTCCTGATGAGAACTCCTCCTGCCAGGCTATCCTATGACATGCAGAAAATATTGCAGCTTTCAAAGAACTACAAAATAGGTGATTGGTACTTCTACCAGAATCACATTGTCATTAGGATATATGGCTGTGAGCTCTGTCCCTACAGGCTGCCAATATATGTGCCAATGAGACTGTTTGCCTTAGAATATTACAGGCAATTTATCAACTCTGATTTAACTCATTTTCATAGCACCAAGAAAAAGGCTTAGTTGAAATTCAAAGACCAACTAGGCCCCTTTGTCATGAACAAAAAGGAAGGATCGCAAGATGTTGATCAAATATTGGGGAAGAAATTCAGGTTAAAAAGAAGTTTTTGGTGGGTACCTTATGACCCAAGTTGTTTTATCAATGCCAGAAAAATAAAATATAGGCTGTCAGCCTATTAACATTTCAAAATCCCACATATTGAACAATTTGCCAACCAAGATGAGTGGGTGGCAGGGACACTAGTTGAAGAACTCACCCAAGAAGAAATAATGGAGCAAAATGTAAAAGATTTGGAAAAGACTCTTGACTTGGATTCTTTTGAGCAGGTGACATTCAAACTACCGAAGCAAGTTGGAGAAGGCACATCAGCTGCTGCTCCACAAGCTGTCCAAGAAAGGTCTACACCAGCAACAGGGACAGCAAAGGGCAAGGAGGTAGTTGATGCAGAGCAAGAAACAATGACAGAACAGCCAACTACTTCAACGGAACAGAGTCAAGGGAAAACCCATCCACTGTAGACAAAGGCTCCACAGGTACCAGCTTTATAGACTCCTCTTAATGAGGAAAGAGGCAAGAAGCGGGATAGGGAAGAAACTACACCTGCTAGTGGCTCAACACAACAGCCAGAGCTTAAAAGGCAAAGAATAGATCCTCAAATTGAAGAGGAAATTAGTGAAGAAGTCATAGAGAGCCTAAGGAGGGAGAGGGAAACCAGTCAGCAAGCATCCATCAGCTCTCAAAGACAGGAAACAGAGAGGCAACATGGTATGGAGGTATCCTCCTCGAGGCAGCAAGGTGCACAACCATCTGGCATTAAAGGAACTTTTATGGAAATCAAGGCCCAAAATGAGCTATTGAGAATACAGTTGTATGATCAATTTCTGAAGACAACACCCTCCAAACATTAGAGATTAATGGCAGCTTATGACATTGAGGAGGAGAAAATGATCTTAAGTCATTTCAAACCGAAAATACCACAGCCACAGATAGCTGCAGATTACATAAATACAAACTTAGAGGTCCTTGCCAAGGACATACACCTGATGGACCAAATTGAGCTACACAAGCAGATAGGTGAAATGGTCTATGCTACTCTAGCAGACAAGGCAATGTTGGCCCATCAAATGAAAGAATCATTGAAAAATACAAATACTCAATTGGATTTGGAGAGAATGTCTTCATTGGCCAAAGACAACAGAATAAAGACATTGGAGAAAATTATTATGTAATTAGGGCATGATCCTAAGGATGCCAAGGGTATCAAAGCCCTCATAAGAAAAAAGGAAGAAGATATTGCTGCACTTAGAAAGCAACTAAGGCTACCTGCAACCATGCACCCTCAAACTACAGAACTTGTACAAGAAAAGGAAGGTGAAGATACAATGGATTTGCTAATGAGGATGAACCAAAGAATAATTCAAATGGAGGAAGAATTGGAGAAAGCATTGCAAAGCAAGCAGGGAGAGTTGATCTCCCAACCACCGGTAACAGCTCCAACAGTCCTTACTGCCCTTCCCACAGCAGCAGCAGCAATTCCTCCTGTCATTCCAGCATCAACAACAGCTACATCAACTACAGATGCTACAGCAGCAGCAGCAACAACAACACCAGAATCTAGCTTAAGTATGGAAGAAATGATGAAAGCAGTCAAAGAGCTAGAAGTCCAAATGACAGAGCTGAAAGAGGCCAAGGAAAAGTTGGCCAAACTTGAAGTAAGCTATGACAAGTCCAAGGTAACAGTGGCTGAGAAAACAAGGGAAATAAAGGCCCTGGACAATAAAATAAAGTCCTTAGAAAAGGAGCTTACTCTAGATAAAACTCTAGCTGAGATCAAGAAAATTTTGTGGGCCAAGATTGGCCAATCTATCACTGACCAATGGCAATCAATCCAGACTATACATGAGAAAATAGATTTGATAGGCCAAGCTCAATTTGATACTCAAAAGGCTAGAGCAACATTGGGAAACATGCCTGAACAGGCCAATAGAATGATTCAATTTTTGAATACTCATACCAAGGAACAACTGGCAGCACTAGATATCAAGAACAGGACAGATACCATTTTGATAGTGAAAAAGGTGCTAACCCTGAGGATTTTTGTGCAGACTCTAGAAAGAAAGTGCCAGGAGATGCAGGCAGAAGTAAATGACTTCAAAATAAAGTTTGCAACATTGCAGAGCAAAGGACTACCGAGCTTATTAACCAGCAGTGGAAGGATGCTAACACATGAACAGTATGCCAACAGGGTGAATAATTATGTTTCCAATCAAATCACATCATCCTCTAGCACCTTAGAAGAAACAGGGCCTCCCTCTGGACAGAATCTTTATGATAAATTAGAAAATTTGTTCTACATTGAACATGAGATAAATCACCTTTTTGAGGTTCAGCCCAACTTTTATAGATATACTGAAGCTGATGAAACATGGATAAAAATACAAAGACATCAGTTTCCTACGGAAGACTGGTGGTAGAGAATGCTGGAAATTTTACGAAGGTGATTTTGTTTCTATTTTCCTCTTTTTTGGTAAGCTACAGGTCAGCATATTCAAAGACACGGGCCACCTGTCAGAGAGTAAAAACAACGAAAAAGGAAAAGTCAAATTGTGACTGCAGATCATTAATGAAAAACCAAGCACTGATGACAAGGCCAACACAGCAAGACAACAAGACAGAAAACGCAGGAAACGCAGAGTAAAGACGCAGTCACCAGCCGACTCACTCAATCCAGAAAATCAAATATCTCTGACAAATTGGACAGCTAGCACACCAACATTTACTGTAGCATTTATTTCTCTCATTTACTTCTTCTGAAGAGTTGGTGAAGAAAGTTATTGCATGAAGACTTATCTACAAGATATTTTGTATCTCATTTTTGTATAAATACCTCCCCATAAAATGTATTTGGGGTTGGTGATTTTCTCTCTAGACTGCGCTGTAAATTTTGAGACTGTCTAATACAAAGGCTGTTGAAGTTCACTGTTGCTGGACCGTCTGAGTGTGGATTTGATGTTCTAGGAACTGCAACAGAATTCCTGTGTCCTTCTATGGATCAATAAGTTGCTCTAACCTTTGTTTATGTTTCCTGTGTTTGCAAATATCATATATGTCTCATGATATTAGTAACAGAGAAAAAGATTTCTTTAAATACACTTTGTGTTCAATCTCTAATATTAATTATGTTTTCTTCAGAATTAGTCATAAATAAGAACTCTTAGCTACCCCTATTTTAGCTAATTCTTTCATTTTGAATACTATTTAGGAATTCTTAACTGCTCCCTGATAATATTCATGCACCTTCCCTCTACCAGCTGTTGGAGGGAATTGCTCCCCTAGGGCTTTTTGGGTTCAAACCCTAGCAGACTGAAAGTTGTCTATTCAAAGAAACATGCATTCATACAGCCATTATGCTATTATAAGCAAATTCTATGATAAGGGTACGTACCTTTGGTCCTACATTTGAGAAGGCCCTTAGCATCCAAACCCTTCTTGGAGTTCCCTTCTTCTCTTTTGTCCTGCAAAACAACCAATTCAAATAACACAACAGTATATGGACAAAAACTTATAAAGAAACCATCTTCATGTTATAAAGAAATGTAGTTAGTTATGAAATCCAAACAACCATTTACATATGAATTCTAAACATGAATATCATTAACATAAAGAAGATTCATTTCGGGAACCAAGACATGTGTTTCTTTTATTATAGACAAATAAAGTACATAAAAAAGGAATATTTTCACCTGAGTCACCTTCAATAGGCTCCAAGCAAAGCTTCCTTCCGGATCCGTTCCAGCCTCAAGCCTCTAACAAACTCCTTCCATGACTCTCTCCATGATGTCATAAATGGTGGATGAACATCAACACACAAGGAAACAAAGGTTTCCAGTACAAAATGGGGGAAGTGCAGAAGGTACAAGGGACTTCAGACCTGGTCAAGGGAAAAATCTCAGCATAATAACCTTTCTCTCTCTTCTCTCCTCCCTTTGGCCTTCCCTTTGAGGTCTTTTTATACCTCTCCCAAAGTAGTTTTTTAGTTGGGAGTTGGTTGGGAACAGTTGGGCCACGGGCACTAACAAGTGATCAGCAAGTAAAACCCGCGATCTCCGCCCGAAAATAAGGAATTTTATATTTTTTTAAGTGTTTTAATACATACACGCAGGTTGGGTATACACAGACCCGCGTATACATGTGTTTAACTCAATGCAATATCGCGTATACGGGATAAAATACTGTTTTTTAAATTTTAGGACCAGGTCTGGAAGGAGGGGTTGCCCTAGGCCATGAGTACAGCATCACAAACCATAGGAGTGAGATTTGGAGCTATAACAGATGCCCCCTAATATATGAGGTCAGAAGGGGTACATGATCGCCGAAATATATTATGCAAGTACATGGAAAGGAAGTCTGTCAAAAACTGAGGAGGACTTCACCAGAATTCAGCCTGCTAAGACACCAAAGGAGATCAGAAAAAAACACTGTCTGAGGCGGGCATACCCATGCTCAGAAAAAGTAAAGCATGTCCGCATATCAAGTACAAGCGGATCCACTAAGTATACAAGTATAAATGACTGAAAAATACATAATGGGTCATCTGATCATGATGAGCAAGTACATGTCTGAATATCACATATAAGACTGTCAATGATGCTGAAAGATACAACGGATCACTGATATCAAAGACTGATCCCAAAAGATACCAACTGAACATGATGGAATAGGATGGTACTACACTACAAAACTCAGGTGCCAGCATATAGAATGTCGCCATGACTGACTGCAACATATAAAGTGGAGTGGTATCAACTAGCAGCAACAAGAGCAACTGTCAAGTGAACCAATGAATGCTGATACAACCTGAGGTCTTCACCGACCGCCGTGGTACATTTCTACACCATGGGAATAAATGATCTGAAGTCGACCATGAGAGAAATCATTTGATTACTGGTCATTGATGTATACCATTAACAAACGCGAGACTACTCACCGATAATGATAATGAGCGTCAAGGTACCCAGTACAATCTAACAAGTGTGAATAGATGAGCTGGACTCGAACACCTATAAGAATCTATCGATCAGGAGACAATGATGGTTTCTCACTATCGATAGCGAAGGATCTGCCACTAATGACTGCAAACCCCAAGGTACTGCCAAATGGACTCTAGATCTTTTCCCCAGAGCAATGAGTCGAAGTCGATAAGGAAAGATCCGCTAGAAGGAAGGCATTAAGGCATCCTTCATCAATCTAGTGCGAGTGTAACCCGTAGGCCAATAATGTGGAAGGAATCGGATGAAAAAGATGTAGTAACCCAACCGAAGTATGTTTCCAGCGTACACAAGATGTGGCTAGCGCACGACAGAAACCCTCTGAACCAACCAATAATGAAAGCTGACACAGAGGCGAGGTATCCACCAATAGGGTCAAATGGAAACCAAGGTACTGCACGAATCCCAATGTGTGATAATGTAAGCTAATGTCAAACACAAGGGAAACCACTCAATCAAAGACCCATGATACTGATCGATGCTGAGCACAAGGTGACCTATCAATAATGAAAATAGGGCCAAGGTGCAGCTCTAGGCCTGTCCTCAGAGCAAGATGTCGTCGTCGATAAGGACAAGACCTGCCAGCAAGAAGTCAATGGGGACCTTTCCAAACCACACGAGTAAAGGACCAATATAGCTGATGTGATGATACACATGACACTGAAAACCAGGGATGGCCGACTGAAAAATGAGTCAAGAGACACCGCAGAAAGGCCGACTCAGGCTAACTTCCCTTGAACAAAAGCACGACTCAATGTGACTATGTGGCAGCATATGATGACTCTGTATAAGTTCGTCATGCAGGAGGCACGAACGAACCCTCCATATGATTGGAAGAGATAACCAATCGAGGGAGAACTGACTCAATAACAAGGTTATGGAGTACCTAAGTCAAACTAAATCCTGCCCAAACGGAGGAGACTTCGTTTTGAGTGCTTTGTTCAAGGGCGACACGACTGACTCTAGCTGCCAACAATAAATGGAAATACTATCCCGTTCCCGCTCTCTTTTTGAATATTTAATTTTTTTGTCTTTTTCTGTTAAGCTGGAAAAAGAATAAAAGAATGCTATGGTACAGTGGAAAGAACGAGTGTCGGTGCAATAGATGATCTAGTTCCTGGGAATGGAACGTTCCTATGCTCAATGCAGGGAGGTGAAAACTGGTCAGTGACACTCAAAGGTGTGTTCCTTCCACGGGTCAAGGTGTGTCAAGCTGTAGAAGTCAAAGGTATGCAAGGTTGATTTTGCAGTCGTCATGGTCAAAAGTTGGCTTAAACACGAGTCCAAGTGAAGCCGGCTCTAGGCCAAAAGGTGCAAGTGGTCAACATGCAATGTAGTAGTACAACTCAACACAAAGGAGCCTCTAGGGTATAAGGCCAGAACAAAGCGGAGAAGCTAAGAGAAATGAGTCTTCAACGCATAAGTCATGGCGGGACTATAGAGGACTCCCGAGCCTACTCAATGGAGCAGCATGGGCAACAAATGTCAGTGAGGTGCTAACTACGATGCCCATGTAAAGGATGGCTCTACCATCGTGTCATGATTTAAAGAATCAGCGAGTGAAAATGGCTTACAAACCATAACACGATGGGATCGACCCTATGGCAGATGTATCGACAAATGGAGGCTAGTATGCATAATGCAACGGAAAAAATGGTGTCCCTAACCTATATGCCAGTGAGAAAACGATACCTGCCATGACGGGTCAGTAGTCATGGAACCGTCTCGAAACTGAAAAACGTCTAAAATGTCCTGAAAAACAAACCATTCTTGACATTCCAAGCTCCCAAGTTAAAAGTCACATGAGGCCAAACAAAATAAAATTTTGAAAAAATTTTACATTTTCAAAACTTATAAAAAGCATTTTGGACTCACCATTTTTACCATTTGAGTTTGAGAGCAAATGTTTTGGAGCAAAAGGAGCAAACTTCCCACAGCCAGATTCAACCGTTCAAAGTCGTCAAAATCCTCCAGGTAACTCTTATACTTAGCTTGCAATTGATTGTGACAGGTTTAAAGATTTTTGATTGATGTTTCACCGTTGAACTTTTGTCAAAAATTTCCTCACGACGTATACGCGGGTTGGTAATATTGAACTCGCGTACACGCGGGCCCTATACGCGACTGTGTGCACAGGGACCCGCGTATACGCCGCGAACCATTTTTAAACAAAAACTAACGGTTTTAAATCGATTTTTCCTTAGGATACCTGTCACGTGGCGCGAAAGAGAGCACGCAGCAGTTGACAATGAAGTTATGAACAGTCCAGAAGCTTTAGATGCACTACGGGGATGCGGTTTGCTTAAATTTTTCAAATTTCCAAATATGAAATCGAACACGCGTCTGCTTGAGATGTTCATCGATTATTGGGACGTCGAGGAGGAAGCCTTTATGATCAATCAGATGTCGCTCAGGGTAGAAGTGGAGGATATATATTTTATCACGGGCCTTTCCTGAAGGGGAGAGGTAGTACATTCCCAGGGCAGGACACGGAGTAGCCTCACGATAGAGGACTATGTACAGATCTACTGCCCGGGACATCCCAAGAAGGTTGGGAGCTAGATTTCCATCACACGTGTGGTGATTTTATCACTTAGGATTATCCTGTTCACCATGGCTCGAGTGAACGGATCATCCTTGCTGCATCAGGCGTCACGGCTAAACATGAGCGTGGCAGTTGACTGTCTCACTACTGTGTTCGACTGGTGTACTCCTCTTCTGGCCAACATGAAGAGCCAGCTCACTTCTATCCAGAGGGGACAGACCAAGAACTTTGGATATGGGACTATCTTGTGTACTTTCTTTTTCGAGAAGGTTCCCGTACTCTGCCCCAGGGTAGCAGTTTCCATCAGCACCCCACGCGATCCACGCATGGGCCGGTGGGCTGATCTGATGAAACGTGTGGGGGGTGGGGAGGTCCCAAGGACTACCTTCGACAATGACTTCTTCACCTGGTGGGATCAGCAGATGATGGCCGTGGATGACTACCCCTATGCTGGGCTGGATTTCCGAGGAGCTCCTGATCTAGTGTTACCACCGAATGCAGCATGGGGCGAGATTGGTAAGATTTTTGATTTTATGATTTTTTTGGATTTTTCAAATATAATGATGAATTTTGAAAATTATTTTTTGATGAGATTCAAATGACAGATATGATGATCATGTTCCAGACATTGGGCCAGTATGACCAGATGGGTTCCCGCAGCATGGACGGCGCGGCCGAGGAGCCGAAGAGGCGGCTGCTAATACAGAACGGACTCTAAACAACGTCCAGCGACACTTGGCAAGACTGAGCTGCCGAATACTGATGGCCGTCATAGAGGACCTTCCTGAGGATATGCAGCGTCATGTGGTTGGCATGCCACGTGACTGGGTTCGCACTTTTCGGCGTGTGGCCACTGTGATAGTTGCATACTTAGACGCTCATCCTGAGCCGATGCATTAGATATGCCGGACATGATTATGGGCATTTGAGTCCCAATTTTGTATATTTTTGGACACACATATGTACACTCGAGACGCTTTACGATATATATATATATATATATATATAGATATAGATATAGATATATATATATATATATATATATATAGATATAGATATAGATATATATATATATATATATATATATATACAGTTTGACTTTTTGATGCTTGATTTTATTATGATGAATGATTGATGTGCCAGTCTAATGCTTGATTAGCGATAGAATCAGCTAATCAATTATGAGATCTTGGAATGTGCAAATAATTAATATAAGTAAATGATCTTTGCAACATCCTCACCCTTAAATAATGGCGATATAAAGATGGATCCCGTACCCGATAAATGTTATTTAATTGAGACACTATCAATTGAGAATCAAGATACACTACCAACGAGTCAATCCCATAAGAGATTGCCTCGGATAATAAATTAATAACGGCAGTAGACTCGGCCATATTGTTTGAAGCAGGACCGATACACACGCCTCTTGATGCCATCAGTTGACCAGTTGGATAATAGAGTACCCAAGCTGCGGAAGCGAGATTCCGAGTGTGCCGACTAGCACCATCGACGAACCCAAAATAGACCAAATCATCCATCAACACCTGCCACAGCAGACCAAAAAGTGCTGATATCAGAAAACTCTCGACGATATATGTACAAATATACATAAAGTACAAAGAAGCCATTGCCTGGCCAAAAACTAAGCAAAGTACTTCTTTAAGTAGAGCCCGTTTCAGGGCTCCGCCAGCTTGTTTCCTGCGAAATCAATTAACTCATACGATCCTTTTTCTAAAACTCGTTTAATAATGAAAGGACCTTACCACATAGGCTTAAATTTGCCTGCCCCGAAGGTGTATTTATCTTGGTCATAAACCAAGACAAGGTCACCGTCAGAAAAGACTCGAGGACGGACAGACTTATCATACTGTGTTTTAACCCTTTTCTTATAAGCCTCATTCATCGTGGCGGCATCTCGACGCTGCTCATCGAGATGTTCCAAGTGAAGTAGGCACTCTTCGAGACTCGAAGTCTCTGGAAGGAGCTCAACAGCCAATTTAAGAGATGGGATTTCACATTCAACTGGAAAGATAAATTCCATCCCATAAACCAACTGAAAAGGTGTAAAACCAGTAGCCGTTTTCACGGAGGTTCGTTATGCCCAAAGAGCCGAATACAACATAACGTGCCAATTGGACCGATTTTTATCGATTGTCTGTTGGAGTATCGTCTTAAGAGTTTTATTGACTGCCTCGACCTGTCCATTGGCCTGAGGATAATAAGGGGACGAATGCTCCTGGCGGAAACCTAATTTAAGAGCCAATTCGGACATCAGTTGATTCTGGAAATGACTGCCATGGTCAGTGACAATCTCTCTCGGGATACCGAATCTTGAGATAACCTGATTGAAAAGAAACAATGCTGTCGTGTCACTATCGTTCTTATAAGTAGGCATGGCTTCAGCCCACTTTGTAAAGTAGTCTACAGCCACGATAATGTACCTGTGATTCGCCGCTGAAGGTGGATTACAAGTTGTAAAATCAATACCCCACTTAGTAAAGGGACCGACAGTGACAACGGGGAAAAGAGGAGCTGGATGTGTGCGCATCTTCCGAGTAAAAATTTGACACGGGTGACAGTGTTTAATCACTTCCACACAGTCTTTAAAGAGTGAAGGCCAGAAATAGCCGGCACGTAAGATGCGCTGGGCTGTGGCAAGCCCTGATAGATGACCACCACAAGCTCCACTGTGGCAGTCATTTAGCACTAACTCTGCCTCCTCTAAGGTTAAATAGCGTCGAAGGATTGAATCAACCCCTCGACGGTATAATGTTTCACCAATGATAACATAGTTTTTAGCCAGGTGACGTAATTTTCGACGTTCATCCCTGGAGAAAGTAGAGGGAAACTTCGAAGTCTGGAGATAGATAATGATATCTCCATACCAAGGGTCGAGTGAAGAGATGAGGAATAAATGTTCGTCGGGAAAAATTTCCTCATAAACAGTATCCTCTCCACATGGTAGCTCAGAAATTAGCTCCGCGAAAACCATGGATTTCTTAGACTTTGCAGACAAGAAATCGAGGTCGAATTCTTGTAAAATGACTATCCATCGATTATATTTGCCCCCAATCACTCGCCTACTCAGGACAAATTGAAATGGATTGACTGCCGCTAAGACAAAAGTTTTGCGTAGTAAGATATAATGACGGAGCCGCTGGACAGCATGAACAGCTGCCAAGGCCAACTTTTCAACCAGAGAATAGTGAAGTTCAGGACCTATTAAGCCTCGGCTCAAATAATAAATCACATGCTCCATGAGAGCATCGTCCTCCTGAACAAGAACCATACCAATGGTTGATTCTACTGCAGCGAGATATAAAAGGAAGTCTCTACCATAATCCGGTGGACTCAAAAGCGGGGCAGAGACTAATGCCTTTTTCAAAGCATCAAACGATCGTTGCGCAAAGTCGTCCCATACAAATGGAACTCCTTTCCGTAGAAAACGCATGAACCCTTTAGTGATCTCGGCATAGTTTGCTATAAACTGTCTTAAGAAATTAGCCTTCCCTTGAAGACTTTGAAGTTGTCGAATCGAGGACGGGGGAGGCAACTGAACTATTGCCTCAACCTTGAAGGGATCAACCCAAATCCCTTCATTGGACACGATGAACCCTAACAACCGACCGGACGTAACCGCGAAAACGCACTTTTTGGGATTCAACTAGATTTTATAAAAACAACATCGCTCAAAAACCAATCGAAGATGACTAGGGTGATCAGTTCTCTTTCGAGAACGAGCAGCGAGATCATCCAAGTATGCTTCGATGACATGTTTGATGTCGTGGAAAGCATATGACATGGCCCGTTGAAAAGTGGCTCCAACATTTTTAAGACCAAAAGGCATCTTTCTATATGCAAAGGTACCCCAGGGACATATAAAGGCTATCTTATGTTGATCTTCAGGACGGATAGAAATTTGATTATAACCCGAAAAACCATCCATGAAGGAAAAAATCTCATTACCCGCACACTCGTCGATAATTTGATCAATGAATGGCGTGGGGTAATTATCTTTCAGACAAGCCTTGTTTAAGTCCCTAAAATCGATGCATACTCGGATTGTTCCTTGCTTTTTATCCACAGGGACTGGATTAGAAACCCAATCAGTAAGAGGAACAGGGTATATAAAACCCGCCTTTAGAAGCTTCTCAACTTCAGCTTTGATAGCTACTACTTTCCCAGGGTTAACCGGCCGAAGCCTTTGACGAACCGGTTTGGCGTTTTCATACGTCTTGATCTCATGCTGAACTATAGAAGGATCAATGCCAGGCATTTCCTCATAAGACCAAGCGAATACATCTTGAAATTCCTTAAATAGGTCGGTGTAAATTTGAATTTCTTCAGGGGAACACTCAATTCCGATGAAGAGATTCTCGACGACGTTAGGGTCCCTAGAGATGTTTATAGGTATCGTTTTTGAAATCACCGACATATTTCCTTCGGCACGAATGTGTGCTGGAGCCAAAGGGTTTGACACCGTACAAACATCACTAGTAAAGAGCTCGGAGAATCTAGATTCTACTTCCTGCAATGGAGGAAGAAAGTACGAACGATGGTGTAAGTCTTCCCAAGGTCGATCTATACCCATCATTGCTTCGAGGATTGCTTCTTCAGAAGGTAAAACTGTGTCTAAGCAGTCCAAGGAAGAGGTAGAATCAAGGCTCCAAGCCGGGGCCACATCACCATCTAACTCCTCTTTGAAAAAAGGAGCAAGGTGGTTGTCTGCAGAGTCTACGATAAACTGATATCTAAGCTCAGCTGCAGATATAGGAAATGCCATTCCATTTACTTGTCCTTCAACTAATGTGGTCATAGGTGAAGGCAAGGTCCAAGGGTCTGAAAAATAACGAGTTCGAAAGAACTCTTCTCGGGGAGACTGCTTAGATGATGAAATGGCATTGATTTTAGCGAAAGGAGAGGGAATATCAAAGGTACCCATCAATGAGGAATACATTCCCACTCCTAAATTCTCAGTAGGCGGGCGAGGGTTAACCACTAAAGGAACAGTAGAGTCAGAGCTTGCTTGAGGATCGACTGGACAATAGTCCAATTGATCAACCTTAACAATTTTCCCCTCATGAGGAAAGCAAATGACACGAAACAGAGTCGAAACAATGGCGTCCACTTCGTATACCCAATTCCTTCCTAATAGGAGATTATAGTCTAGGTTAGCATCTATGACCTCTACTTCGATATTGACGACCTTCCCTCCAACACATACAGGAAAGGTCGGGATAATCCCATGCAGCTTATGAGAATGACCATCAAATGCAGTCAAGACGGTGGATGAAGGAATAGCCGAAGGCAATCCAATGGCCTTCCAGCATGACATCGACATGACGCATGTGGAAGCTCCTTCATCTATAACGGTGCGAAAAATATTGATTTTCCGGTATGTAGACTTTATTTGGAAAGCCATATGATGAGGGAGTCACTTTTTGACATTTAATATGTCAAAAGTGAGTACTAAAGAATTAGCTGGATCGACTGCTCCAATCGCGGAAAGTAAAGCACTTCTCTGAGCCGGACATGACTGTAGAACCTCTAAAGCGGACATGGCGCACGGACTCTGAGCTAGATCCTCCACAATGGAGTAATTCTGGCCAGCCCTAGCATTAGGATTAATCGTTTCGCGTTTAGCGGAACCTTTCGGTATCCGTGGTATAGTCTCGACAGGGGGTCGCTCAATATGAAGGTCAGTACTTCCGGGAACAGTCTTGTCCTTGGAAGTTTCGGCTTCACCATAATCACGTGACCGAGTAGCCACATAGACGTTAGAACCCATCATGAAAACATTCGATGATTTTTCCCCTTCCTGGTTGCCCCCTACAGAGGTTCCAGGGTTTGAACTTGCGCCAGCAATAAGTTGCTGCCCTTGGGGAAATGGGTTAGTTAACACAGCTTGAGAACTAGAAGTCCCTTGCTGTCCTAACAAGCGCTGAGCATCTTCAATCTTAGGGCAGAGATGATTTAAGTGGTCTCCACTGCACAACTTGCATGGAAACTTGACTTTATTTCTCGGCTCATTTCTACCACCACCAGCGTTGTTGCCGGATTTATTTGCATCAGGCTTCCCATCCTGGTTCTTTTTCTTACCTCGTCCTTTCTTTTTCCCATTGGAATTTTGATTTCCTTTGGGGTTATCAGATTGGACGGCATTAATTGAAGAAGTTTGGGAAGTTGAGGGATTAGACGATATGACTTGGTTGTTAGAAGTAGTTTGTAAGGACAACTGCTGCAATTGATTCAACAAGTTCACGGTAGTTGTGTCTACCGACCCAACGATACCATCAGCATGGGGACCTGGCTTCGAATTAGCAACATCAACCTTAGACCCAGGAGCATCTGGAAAGTATTTTTGTAGGATCCCAGACTAAGAGTAGATCAATTCTAATTGCTGGGCCCTAAAAATGGCTTGCTCCTCAGAATAGACCCTAGACATGGAGACATCCTTGGAGATCTCGTGTTGTAAAGATTTCAATAACCACTCGAGACGGTACTCCAGAGGGATTTCGGCTTTAATGAGCCTCTTTCTCCGTCTCCATTCCTGAATATGGTCAGAAATGTGGGTTGCCTTATCCTGACGAAAAGTGGCCAGAAGTTCAGTTCCGACATCATAGCGGACAGGCAACTGGAAATGATTTAAGAAAATATTGGCTAAGTCAGCGAAAGATGTAAAGCTGCCCCCTAGCAACTCTATATACCATTTGGCCGCATTGCCAGTCAAGGTGCGCTGAAATAGTCTCAACCTAATCGAGTCGTCGATAAGGGAGTTAGATGAGCACCACAAATGGAATGTGGTTACATGGTCGCCTGGGTCTTCACCACTCTCGTTGTTGGGAAAAGTATCCAATACGGAATGACCCTATCCCACTCTAAGGGTGATAGTACCTCAGCAACAATCAAAGCAAAGCTATTTGAGATTACTTCTTTATGAAATGTAAAAGAGGGGAGAAAGAGATCCACTAACCGATGTCTTTCGCTAATGATTGATCCAATCTTCTCTCTTTGCCGCTTGCTTCCAGCTCCTTGCTCTTTCACTGGCCCAGCTACAACAAGATCCTGCAAAATGGCAAGAGAAGGAAACTACAAGAAGCATACATTCATAATTGATTCAAGGATTAGAATAAATCAAATACACAAGTATAGCAACACATCATTGAGACACATGTATATAGAAGAACCTCAAATGCTTTATTAATGGAAGAAGTAAAGTTCAGGAAGTGATACAACCATAAGAGGCCCAATCCAGCATCACCTCCCAGCAGAAAGAAATCTCCTCTTCACCTCCTTCAAAGCAAATCACCCAATAGTTCTAAACTCAAACCAACAGCACTTCCTTACATTCACAAGATTCCAGCCTCCCTAGACCTCATGAGAGAGCTCTATATATAGGAGTTTTGGAGAAAGGATGAGTCAGCTTGAGAGCTGACTAGTGTCCTCTCTCACTTTAGTTATTCTTCAGTTCTTGAGTCCACTTGGAGGTTCTTGCTTCCACTTGGAGATCTAGACCCTCTTACTCCTCACCAGTCGAATTCCTTGATCCAAGTGTCATTTTGGAAGCTTCCTGGGCATTGACACCTTGAGGAATGACTGTGCCACATGTCCCAATTCGCCCAGCGCAGGTAGCCTTCTTTGTAGTTGACATTCAGCGCAGGTAGACAGTGGAGCAGTTGACATTCAGCGCAGATGCTCAGTGGAGCAGTTGACATGATCCAGAATTGCCTTATTTTTTAGTGTTTTCAGGTGGAGAACTGTTATTTAGTGCTATGGTTTGCTGACCTTGTTCCTCTAGGGGTAAGAACAACATGTTTAGGGACTTTGGATCCCTTAGATTATGGACATTTCATGCTTCATGCTGTAAGGCACAAAAATGTCTATAATAGTTGCCCCCTAAAGTATGAGGTCGTTTATCGGGTGAAATGCTTTATCAGGAGGATCCGAAGTTCATTCAATCGCTGAGAGGTGACCTGTAATAAAATACAATATAATACATTATTTTTCATTCTGCTTTCATGATCTAGCTGAGGCGGGCATTCCCATGCTCAGCTTTATAAATTCATTTTGGTACATAGAACAGACGATCGTCTGATGATAGACTGATAATTCTCTGCTGAAATTATCATCCTTTGAGTAGGATGATCATCTGCTGCAATGATGTACATGTCAAATGTCTTTATATTTCCTGAATATTTATCGCAACCCAGATGGATGAAACTAGATCCGGGGTCTTCAAACTCGTTCGATCTTCACTCTAAGTACAAGTCGATCCATGTGAGAATTGCGCTGAAGTCGAACATGGAAATACATCGCTTGATTACCGGTCAATGATGTAAACCGTTAACAAGCGTGAGAGGAATCACCGATAATGATAATGACCCTCAAGGTACTGCAGTACAATTCACGTGGTGTGAATATAGGACTTGGCGCCGAACACCACGCAAAATCTTCTGGTCGAAGGTCATTGATGTATACCTGTCGCCGGAAGTGAGAAACTTGCCATTGAGGCATGCAAGCTTCAAAGTACTGGGGGGGGTGTTCCTAGATCAACTTCTTGGATAATGAGCTGAAGTCGACAAGAAGCGATCCGTCAAAGGAAGGCCTTAATGAATCCCACATCAGTGACACGGAACGGAGCTAATGATTTTAATGGAGGTGAAAACAATCTGTGACATATGATTCAGGGTGGCGATCATGGATGGATGAAGGATAATGTATGGCAGTGGATGGGACACGGTTGACTCTTTCTGAACAACATCTCTTGAACACATAACGACACTGATGCGATGGATCGGTAGCATTACCCCAAATGTGGATGGTTTGGCGAGACCATGGTGATGAGACCGGTGAATGAAACAACCCAACCGGATGTGGTACGGAGGAAAAGTGTCATGTTCAAGAGCGACTTGCTACCATTTAAGCTTTGAGGTTCTCCCAATTTTTCCCCAGTCATTTCTGACCAGTACCTCTTTATTTTTGTCAAGCTTGAGGAGGATAACATATGCTTGTTCTATAACCTGCCCTTCGGGCAAGCCCATCGCTATGTTTTAACGAGCCTAGAGATAGGGAAACTCGTTCTCGTCTAAAGACAAGTTTGTCGCTATTTAATCATTTTAACGAGTCTAACGACAAGGAAAACTCGGTCCTTTTCATTTTTAGAGAGTCTGAAAAGGTACAGAAAGTTAACTCCAAAATTCCCTTTTCGTCATCTAATCCCTTAAGTCCGAAAAAGTATAAAACAATACAGAAGGGATGAGTTTTCGATAATTTTAACGAGCCGAATAAAACAAGCGCTCGACCTTTTTGTGCAATAATCCCTCAGGTCCAAAAAGATTAAAATCTAGAGGAGGGATAGCTCTTCCGGTCCTTTTAGCGAGCTGGAAGGCCAAAACTCGGCAATTTTTTCATATTTTACGAGTCAGTTGAAAAGAGCTCAAAGAAGACTCGTCTTTTGAGGAACGAGTGATAAACAGGGATAGCAGCAGATTCCAGGTACAGGTTGGAATTTTCCAATCACGGCAGTGTCACAAGGATGGCTAGGTGAAATCACTCTTCGCAGCTGTTCCTCAAAATGGGTAAACAATCATATGGAGGTGAACGATCGGCCAAATGACGGTGGAGGTGGCAGGTGCAAACACGACCAAGGCTTTTTATGGCTGATGAATTTACGGTCTCAAATGGTTATTTACCGGTACTGGGTTCATTTTTTAAAGAGCTCGAATGCGCCAAAACATTGCTCAATCTTATGTTTATTTTTTAACGAGCATGAACTATGTGCTAAAACTGCTCGGATCTCGCTTTTCTATTTTTTAACGAGCATAAATTCCGCGATAAAACTGCTCGATTATACCAGTCATAAGATAAGAATGTCTCCTGTGAGATAGCTATTTTTTATGGAGCTTTATCTCACGAAGCTATGCTCCGCTCCTTTCTTCATGCAAGTTTGGAAACGGCTAATCCTACGAGTTTAAAGGGTTAGACCTACAGGTTTAAAGGGGGGACCTAAAAATTTAAAAAATAAATAGTCGTCCCTTGCTTGCACTCCAAAAGGTTGCATGCCCCCAGGTATAAAATACAATTTCAAGGCTGCCCCTACTTATCCGTCAAAACAATTGTTTTAAAGGGTGAGGCTTACCTCTTTCGGGTTACCCAAAGATTGTTCTGTTAGTAGTTTAAAAAAAACATTTCCTCGGCAATGTCTACCGAAATAGACAAAGGTGGGTGAAAAATAGTTTATTTCACTCACATAACTTTGACAAAAGAATCTTGTTCCAGAACAACCCCTCTTCCTCTATGGACGGGGTACGGACTAGTCATATTCTCTCGCGGAAACTCTATCTTATACCCAAGGTTTTCTCTGCCCAAAGCAGACCAGGATGCATGCCCCCTGGGTTCCAGTCTCATCTTTCCGAATCACTCACACTCATCAGGAAGGAGGACTGGGGATGGAGACATTTCTTGATTGAATAGACCATTCAGGGTTGGTATGTGACTATTTGCGATGAGTGATCCCGGAAATGAAAGTTGGTCTACGAGCTTGACCATTCTTCCTTCGTGTGGAAAACACATTACTCTAAAGAGTGAGGAGACTATTGCTCCCATGCAATATATATAGTCTCGTCCAAGGAGTAGGTTATAATCCAAGGGTCCTTGAACGACCATCACATTCATTTGAACGGTCTTCCCTTTCAATGTAACAGGCACATTAGGGAGGATCCCTAATGGTCGACTGGTTCCTTTATCGAAACCCGAGAGATTTCTTATCTCAGGCAAAAGCGCCGGGGAACCCAGTGCTTTCCAAGCAATAGAGGAAAGGATACTCACAGATGCCCCTTCATCAATGTTAGTTCCAGCCATTACCATTCTGTATATTTGGACCATGATTCTGAATGGTATACTGGCTGACAACCGGGGTCTGCCTAGTTGGTTCCAATCAAAGGACACAACCAGGTTGCTTGGTGGTGGGACCGAATACACGGCCAGATATGACCCTGACGATGTTCCTTCCTGCGATAAAGGAATGGGCGCATTGCCCTGATGCTCATCAGAGTCTGTGTTGATGAAAAGAATCTGGATGGTGTCATCCTTATTCTCTTCGGTGAGGGTGTCATTTGAAGATGAATCTTCAGTGACGGTGCCATTTGACGATGAAACTTCTGAAGGAAGAACCGGGTCAACTGCCGTTTCGACCTTTGGACTTTCGTCCGGTCTGAATTCAGTAGGTTCATTTTCAATGACTGACGCTTCAACTGACCACTTGAGCGGGCCAGCTGTATTCTCAACCAACGAAGGACTTGGCACGAGTTTTTTGTATCCAGGAGGAAGTCTCAACGGTGAAACCGGACGATCTTCCAAAACTCTCTTCGCTTCATCTAAGAAGGGACAACGGTGGATGGCGTGATCGCCTTCACACAGTCTGCAGGGGGATCTTACTCCCCCTTTTTGTCTTGAACCTTCACTTTCGCTGGTTGACGGTAAGCATTCAACATGGCTATCAGAGGTTGATGCTCCCGAATTGTGCAAACGAGGGGACCAGTCCCTTAGTATCCAGGGAATACAGGGACAATCTCTATGGAAGTGGTCTCCTCTACATATGACACATGGCGATTTAGGCCCGGTCTGTGCTGTGTGTGGATTTTTGTCAGATTTCTTTTGCTTGCCCCCAGTCGCCTTAGGCTCCTTCTTCTTCTTCTCTCTCTTCTTCTTCTCTTTCTTCTCCATGGGAGCTTGGCTTTTGCCGGCTCTACCTTGCGAAGATGAAGGATTAGAGGAAGAGTTATAGGAAGTAGAAAGCTGGTGGGCAGCTCTAGACTGATCTAACTGTTGACTCGACTGTTCAGGAACCATGGTGTTCTGAACTACATTGGTTGAAAATAGCCAAATTGGCAGGCCATTGTCAGTCCTCGAAGCGATAATGTGGCCATGTGGGGCACACCAACTTCTCCCCAAGAGGAGAAAGGACTAGGATTTCCATCATGTGGAATTCCTTGGTTGGGGCATTCCATGTCCTCAACCTACATATCAACGCAAGAATAGGAGGTGATTATGTTCCGTTTAAAATAAATTTTATAACGACGCTTTAGACACAACTTGCTTTTTCACTTTTTAAGAGTCGAGAAAAAGCTAAAGATGACTCTAGTCTCCTTCGATGTTTTAACGAGCCCGAAGTGACAAATGCTCAGATGGACTTTTTCAGTTATAGAGTTTGAAAAAGACCAAAAGAAACTACTCTGGAGATCTAGGCAGAGGGTGTGCCAAACTTTTCGCAAAACCACAGAATACGTTTTACGGTACGAGTGGTCGATCTTCGTGAATGCTGTGTTCACTGCATTGCGATCAGTAGGGCGGCCGACACGGCTTCCTGTGGATAAAGGCTTTGTTCCTATAGGGGTCTCCCAATATATACACGACGGTACGTGGGAGCACAAGTCCGTATTGATACTTATCGCTTCACCGTGGAGGAATCACCCAACCACTCAACGCTAAGATATCACGTTTAACGACGCCGGAACACGTCTCTAGCTTAGACCTCTATGTGTTTGCGTTATGTTTCAATGCGTTGTTATGTAAATTCAATTTATTTTAAGTTGATCTTGTTTAGAAGTTTGCCTTTATGGATCACCACGAGATGTATGGTACAACTCCTAAATGCAGTCTAAGATGATAAGCAAGCTTTTCAATCTTTCAACTTTGAAAATCTTAACTACTGAGGGAAAAGAAAGACATCATCTTTTCACACAGATCATAGAGCACACACTAATGCACTTTTTCCTAAATCAACATACAAGCTGTCAAAATGCACATGCACAATGCAGGTATTTCTTTTCTCTTTCTTAATGTTGATGTACTACAAAAAGAAAGCTGTTGTATAACTTTGAATTCAATTTCAAGTGAAAGCAAACAAGCTTTTGTCCAAAATCAAAAGACACCTTAAGATTTACTTGTTTCAACACTAGAAATACATAAATTCAAACCATATGACGAAAGCAAAAGCTCAATCAGCTATGAACAGCAAACAAACTAACTCTTAAGATCAGAACGACACTTATCACAGATCTAGATCTAAGAGGCCACAGCAAGACTAGTTCACTTTCGTTATGGGAAACTGCAAATGATATAACAAATACACAAAGAAAAAATACAGTTTCTTTATACAACCGAGGTGGAATAGTGGCAAAGAAAGGTGGTTTCAGATAGGTACATTGACTGATAACAGGCTGCAAAAACAAGGATGAAAACAGGGCAACAAATAGCAGGGAACCCCAGTTGCACAAGGCAAAACTGGTTCAGCGCAGGTAGTACACTGTCAGTTTGACATTCAGCGCAGGTAGCCCCTTCGGGACCTGCGATGAAATGTAGACTACCTTCACAGTGCCTGCAATGAAGAGAGAAACTCTCGTTTCTCTTGGTTTCCGGGTTACAGATTGCTCAAAAATTCACAGTTTTTGGCCAAATCAAAAGCTATCAATCAAGTACACACTAAAGGATGAAAAGCTATCACTAAGAGCTTTCAGAGTCCTTGTGGATCAGCTCTTCAAATCATAAATATGCCCAGAAACTGAGCTAGAGTAGCTGCCCTCTACTTTGCATTTGAAAGATCCAAATGCAGTTCGATTCGGTACTCCCTGTGTTTAGGAAATGAATAGAAAAAACACAAGCAACCAACAAGATACGATCCCCAGCAGAGTCGCCAATTTGTTGTTGGGAAAAGTATCCAATATGGAATGACCCTATCCCACTCTAAGGGTGATAGTACCTCAGCAACAATCAAAGCAAAGCTATTTGAGATTACTTCTTTATGAAATGTAAAAGAGGGGAGAAAGAGATCCACTAACCGATGTCTTTCGCTAATGATTGATCCAATCTTCTCTCTTTGCCGCTTGCTTCCAGCTCCTTGCTCTTTCACTGGCCCAGCTACAACAAGATCCTGCAAAATGGCAAGAGAAGGAAACTACAAGAAGCATACATTCATAATTGATTCAAGGATTAGAATAAATCAAATACACAAGTATAGCAACACATCATTGAGACACATGTATATAGAAGAACCTCAAATGCTTTATTAATGGAAGAAGTAAATTTCAGGAAGTGATACAACCATAAGAGGCCCAATCCAGCATCACCTCCCAGCAGAAAGAAATCTCCTCTTCACCTCCTTCAAAGCAAATCACCCAATAGTTCTAAACTCAAACCAACAGCACTTCCTTACATTCACAAGATTCCAGCCTCCCTAGACCTCATGAGAGAGCTCTATATATAGGAGTTTTGGAGAAAGGATGAGTCAGCTTGAGAGCTGACTAGTGTCCTCTCTCACTTCAGTTATTCTTCAGTTCTTGAGTCCACTTGGAGGTTCTTGCTTCCACTTGGAGATCTAGACCCTCTTACTCATCACCAGTCGAATTCCTTGATCCAAGTGTCATTTTGGAAGCTTCCTGGGCATTGACACCTTGAGGAATGACTGTGCCACATGTCCCAATTCGCCCAGCGCAGGTAGCCTTCTTTGCAGTTGACATTCAGCGCAGGTAGACAGTGGAGCAGTTGACATTCAGCGCAGATGCTCAGTGGAGAAGTTGACATGATCCAGAATTGCCTTGTTTTTTAGTGTTTTCAGGTGGAGAACTGTTATTTAGTGCTGTGGTTTGCTGACCTTGTTCCTCTAGGGGTAGGAACAACATGTTTAGGGACTTTGGATCCCTTAGATTATGGACATTTCATGCTTCATGCTGTAAGGCACAAAAATGTCTATAACAACTCTTCCCTTCGAATTTTGGAATGTCCGAAGGGAGTTTGGTTGGGACCGGAGGCCAGGTTGGATTGTACTTGATTGGGTCATTTGTTAACTTAGTGAGATCTGGCAAGTTCAACGTTGCCAGAAACGGAAGCCTAGGAGGACCTTGGGGATTCCACCCAAACTGGGCAGAACTCCCAAAGTTCTGAAAAGATTGTCCTAGAATTTGGGAGGCACCAGGCTGCCCAAAGTAACCAGTAGAACTGGCTGAACCAAAAGGCAAGCCTTGTGATCCAGCAAAATTCGGAGTTTGACCAACTCTGGCCGTATAGCCTCCATAACCAGCAAAGTTTCCTCCTAAAGGATTGTAAGGAGTTGATAACCCCTAATAAGGATTCCAAGTGGTTGAGGGGAAAGTACCCCTAGGGTCCTTTGGGTTAAGACTCTACCAAACTGAAAATTGCTTATTCAAAGAAACACACACACAGCCATTATCTTTGCTATAAGCAAATTCTAATGTTTAGGGTACGTACCTAAGGTCCTACATTCGAGAAGGCCTTTAGGGTCCAAACCCTTCTTGGAGTTCCCTTCTTCTCCTTTGACCTGTAAAACAAACAAATCAAAGAACACAACAGTACATGGACAAATACTTATATGAAAACCATCTTCATGCTATAAAGTTAGTTATAAAAATCTTTAAGTAACTACTTGCATAAGAATTCAAGACAAGAATCTCATAAGCATAAAGAAAGATTGTTTCGGGAACCAAGACGTGTTTCTTTATATAAAGGCAAGTAAAGTACATATAACGAAAAGATTTCACCTGAAACACCTTCAGCAGGCTCCAAGCAAAGCTTCCTCCTGGATTTGTTCCAGCCTCAAGCCTCCAACAAGAGCTCCTTCCAAGTTTTACTCAATGGTGATATAAAGGATGAATGATCACCAATACACATGGAAACAAGGGTTTCCTATGCAAAATGGGGGAAGTGCAGAAGGCACCAAGGACTTCAGACCTGGTCTATGGGGAAAATATCAGCATAATAATCTTGCTCTTCTTTTCTCTCTCCCTTAGGCCTTCCCTTTGATGTCTTTTTATACCATCTCCAAAGTAGTTTTTTAGTTAGGAGTTGGTTGGGAACAGTTGGGCCACGGGCACTAACAGGTGATCAGCAGGTAAAACCCGCGATCTCCGCCCGAAAATAAGGAATTATTTATTTTTTTAAGTGTTTTAATACATACACGCGGGTTGGGTATACACAGACCCGCGTGTACACGCGTTTAACTCAGGGCAATGTCGCGTATAGGGGATAAAACACTGTTTTTTAAATTTTAGGACCAGGTCTGGAAGGAGGGGTTGCCCTAGGCCATGAGTGCAGCATCACAAACCATAAGAGTGAGATTTGGAGCTATAACAGATGCCCCCTAATGTATGAGGTCAGAAGGGGAACATGATGGCCGAAATATATTATGTAAGAACATGGAAAGGAAGTCTTGTCGAAAAACCGAGGAGGACTTCACCAGAATTCAGCCTGCCAAGCCACCAAAAGGAGATCAGAAAGAAACACTATCTGAGGCGGGCATATCCATGCTCAGAAAAAGTAAAGCATGTCGGCATATCAAGTACAAGCGGATCCACTAAGTATACAAGTATAAATGACTGGAAGATACATAATGGATCATTTGGTCATAAGGAGTAAGTACATGTCTGAATATCACATATAAGACTGTTAATGATGCTGAAAGATGCAACGGATCACTGATATCAAAGACTAATCCCAAAAGGTACCAACTGAACATGATGGAATAGGATGGTACTACACTGCAAACTCAGGTGCCAGCATATAGAATGTCGCCGTGACTGACTGCAACATATAAGTTGGAGTGGTATCAACTAGCAGCAACAGGAGCAACTGTCAAGTGAACCAATGAATGCTGGTACAACCTGAGGTCTTCACCGACCGCCGTGGTACATTTCTACACCATGGGAATAAATGATCTGAAGTCGACCATGTGAGAAATCGTTTGATTACCGGTCATTGATGTATACCGTTAACAAACGCGAGACTACTCACCGATAATGATAATGAGCGTCAAGGTACCCAGTACAATCTAACAAGTGTGAATAGATGAGCTGAAGTCGAACACCTGTAAGAATCTATCGATCAGGAGACAATGATGGTTTCCCACTGTCGATAGCGAAGGATCTGCCACTAATGACTACAAACCCCAAGGTACTGCCAAATGGACTCTAGATCTTTGCCCCAGAGCAATGAGTCGGAGTCGATAGGGAAAGATCCGCTAGAAGGAAGGCATTAAGGCATCCTCCATCAATCTAGCATGAGTGTAACCCGTAGGCCAATAATGTGGAAGGAATCGGACGAAAAAAATGCAGTAACCCAACCGAAGTACGTTTCCGGCGTACACAAGATGTGGCTAGCGCACGGCAGAAACCCTCTGAACCAACCAATAATGAAAGCTGACACAGAGGCGAGGTATCCACCAATAGGGTCAAATGGAAACCAAGGTACTGCACGAATCCCAATGTGTGATAATGTATGCTGATGTCGAACACAAGGGAAACCACTCAGTGAAAGACCCATGATACTGATCGATGCTGAGCACAAGGTGACCTATCAATAATGAAAATAGGGCTAGGGTGCGGCTCTAGGCCTGTCCTCAGAGCAAGGTGTCATCGTCAATAAGGACAAGACCCGCCAGCAAGAAGTCAATGAGGACCTTCTCAAACCGGCACGAGTAAAGGACCAATATACTGATGTGATGATAGACATGATACTGACAACCAGGGATGGCCGACTAAAAATGAGTCAAGAGACACCGCAGAGAGGCCGACTCAGGCTAACTTCCCTTGAACAAAAGCACGACTCAATGTGACTATGTGGCAGCATATGATGACTCTGTATAAGTTTGCCATGCAGGAGGCACAAACGAACCCTCCATATGATGGGAAGAGATAACCAATCGGGGGAGAACTGACTCAATAACAAGGTTATGGCATACCTAAGTCAAACTAAATCCCACCCATGCGGAGGAGACTTTGTTTTGAGTGCTTTGTTCAAGGGCGACACGACTGACTCTAGATGCCAACAATAAATGGAAATAATGTCCCTGTTCCCGCTCTTTTTGGAATATTTAATTTTTTTGTCTTTTTCTGTTAAGCCGGAAAAAGAATAAAAGAATGCTATGGTACAGTGGAAAGAACGAGTGTCGATGAAACAGATGATCTATTTCCTGGGAAAGGAACGTTCCTATGCTCAATGCAGCGAGGTGAAAACTGGTCAGTGACACTCAGAGGTATGTTCTTTCCACGGATCTGGGTATGTCAAGCTGCAGAAGTCAAAGGTATGCAAGGTTGATTTTTGCAGACGTCATGGTCAGAAGTCGGCTTAAACACGAGTCCAAGTGAAGCCAGCTCTAGGCCAAAAGGCGCAAATGGTCAACATGCAATGCAGAAGTACAACTCAACACATATAGGAGCCTCTAGGGTATAAGGCCAGAACGAAGCGAATAAGCAAAGAGGAATGAGTCTTCAATGCATAAGTCATGGCGGGACTACAGAGGACTCCCGAGCCTACTCAAAACGAAGCAGCATGGGCAACAAATGTCAGTGAGGTGCTAACTACGATGCCCATGTAAAGGAATGGCTCTACCATCGTGTCATGATTTAAAGAATCGGCGAGTGAAAATGGCTTACGAACCATAACATGATGGGGTGGACCCTACGGCAGATGTATCGGTCAGATGGAGGCTAGTGTGCATAATGCAACGGAAGAAATGGTGTCCCTAACCTATATGCCAGTGAAAACACGATACCTGCCATGACGGGTCAGCGGTCATGGAACCGTCTCGAACTGTCGAAAAATGTCCAAAATGTCCTAAAAACAAACCAAACTTGGCATTCCAAGCTCCCAAGTTAAAAGTCACATGAGGCCAAACAAAATAAAATTTTGAAAAAATTTTGCACTTTCAAAACTTATAAAAGGCATTTTTGACTTACCATTTTCACCATTTGACTTGGAGAGAAAAAATTGTGGAGCAAAAAGGAGAAAACTTCCCTGTGATCAATTCAACCGTTCAAACTTGCCGAAAACTTCCAGGTAAGCCTCAAACTTATCTTGCAATTAATTGTGATAGTTTTTAGGAATTTTAGTTGATGTTTTACCGTTGGATTTTTGCAAAAAATTCCTTCACGGCGTACACGCGGGTTGGCAATATTGAACTTGCGTATACGACGGCCCTACACGCGACTGTGTATATAGGAACCCGCGTGTGCGCAGCGAACTAATTTTATAAACAAAACTAACGGATGAAAATAATTTTTTCTTCCAGGATGACTATCACATGGCGTGAAAGAGAGCACTCAGCCGTGGATAATGAAGTTATGAACAATTATGAGGCATTAGATGCCCTACGGGGATGCGGGTTGCTTAAATTCTTCAAATTGCCAAATATGAAAGCAAACACACGTCTTCTCGAGAGGCTCATTGATTATTGGGATGTCGATGAGGAAGCATTTGTGATTGATCAGATGCCACTCAGGATAGAAGTGGAAGACATATATTTTATCACGGGCCTTTCCCAAAGGGGAGGGGTAGTACATTCCCGGGGCAGAACACGGAATAGCCTCAGTGTAGATGACTATGTACAGCTTTACTGCCCGGGTCATCGGAAGGTCGGGAGCCAGATCTCTATCCCACATGTGGAGAGTTTGTCACTCAGGATAATCTTGTTCACCATAGCACGAGTGAACGGATCATCTTCACTACATCAGGCGTCACGGGTAACCATGAGCGTGGCAGTGGATTGTCTCACTACTGTGTTTGACTGGTGTACTCCTCTTCTTGCCAACATGAAGGAACAACTCACTTCTATCAGGAGGGGACACACCAAGAACTTTTGGTTCAGAACCATCTTGTGCACTTTTTTCTTCGAGAAGGTTCCCGCACTCCGCCCCAGAGTAGTAGTTGCCATCAGTAGTCCACGTGATCCACGCATGGGCCGGTGGGCTGACTCGATGAAACATCTAGGGGGTGGGGAAGTCCCAAGGAATGCATTTGACGATGACTTCTTCGCTTGGTGGGAGCAGCAGATCATCGCCGAACCCAAAATAGACCAAATCATCCATTAGCACCTGCCACAGCAAACCAAAAAGCACTGATATCAGAAAACGCTCGACGATATATGTATAAATATATACATAAAGTACAAAGAAGTCATTGCCCAGCCTGAACTAAGCAAAGTACTTCTTTAGGTAGAGCCCATTTCGAGGCTTCGCCAGCTTGTTCCCTTCAAAGTCGATTAACTCATACGACCCTTTTTCTAAAACTTGTTTAACAATGAAAGGACCGTACCACATAGGCCTAAATTTGCCTGCCCCCAAGGTGTCTTTATCTTGGTCGTAGACCAAGACAAGGTCACCTTCAGAAAAGACTCGAGGACGGACAGACTTATCATACTGCGTTTTTACCCTTTTCTTATGAGCCTCATTCATCGTGGCGGCGTCTCGACGCTGCTCATCGATATGTTCCAAGTGAACTAGGCGCTATTCGAGACTCGAAGTCTCTGGAAGGAGTTCGACAGCCAATTTAAGAGATGGAATTTCACATTCAACCGGGAAGATGGATTTCATCCCATAAACCAACTGGAAAGGTGTAAAACCAGTAGCCGTTTTGATGGAGGTTCGGTATGCCCATAGAGCCAGATACAACATAATGTGCCAATTGGATCGATTTTTATCGATTGTTCGTTGGAGTATCATCTTAAGAGTTTTGTTAACTGCCTCGACCTGCCCATTTGCCTGAGGATAATAAGGGGACGAATGCTCCTGACGGAAGCCTAATTTACGAGCCAATTCGGACATCAGTTGGTTCTGGAAATGACTGCCATGGTCAGTGACAATCTCCTTTGGGATACCGAATCTTGAGATGATCTGATTGAAAAGAAACAAAGCTGTCGTGTCACTATCGTTCTTATAAGTACGCATGGCCTCAGCCCACTTCGTGAAGTAGTCTACAGCTACGATAATGTACTTGTGATTCGCCGCTGAAGGCGGATTACAAGTCGTAAAGTCAATGCCCCACTTAGTAAAGGGACCGACAGTGACAACGGGAAAAAGAGGAGCTGGATGCGCACGCATCTTGCGAGTAAAAATTTGACATGGGTGGCAGCGTTTGACTGCTTCCACACAGTCCTTAAAAAGAGAAGGCCTAAAATAGCCAGCACGTAAGATGCATTGGGCTGTAGCAAGCCCTGATAGATGACCACCACAAGCTCCACTGTGGCAATCATTGAGTATGGACTCTGCTTCCTCTAAGCTTAAACAACACCGGAGGATTGAGTCAACCCCTCGACGATATAATGTGTCACCAACAATAACATAGTTTTTTTCCAAGTGACGTAATTTGCGACGTTCATCCTTGGAGAAAGTAGAGGGGCACTTCGAAGTCTGGAGATAAACAATGATATCTCCATACCAAGGGTCTTGTGCAGAGATGAGGAATATATGTTCGTCGGGTAAACTTTCCTCATAAACAATATCATCTCCACAAGGTAGCTCCGAGATAAGTTCCGCAAAAACGATGGATTTCTTAGATTTTGCAGACAAGAACTCGAGATCGAATTCTTGCAAAATGACTATCCATCTATTATATTTTCCCCCAATCACTCGCCTACTGAGGACAAATTGAAATGGATTCACTACCACTAAGACAAAAGTTTTATGTAGCAAAATATAATGACGGAGCCGTTGGACAGCATGGACAGCTGCCAAGGCCAACTTCTCAACCGGAGAATAGCGAAGCTCAGGGCCTATGTGGCCTTGGAGAGTTAACTCTCCACTCGCCTAATCCAAGGCCCTAAAATCCTAAACTTGTTGGTGTAACTGACTAAAACAAAAAGTTCTAGTGGATTTTAATTAGCGCTTGATTTTATTAGGCTGTTCTTTAAGTCACAGGGTAATGGAGATGAAACTTGTGGTGTTTTTATGCACGCAAAAGAAATTAATAAAACTTAGCTACATGCACATGCACTTTTTGTTTTCGATGAAGAGCAATTTCTATGAGGTTCAGAGGTACTTCTAATATAAACAAATTTTCTTTTTCTTTTCAGACCCCACACTCACAAAAACTAACAAAACTATATATGCCTAAAAAGAGATGCAAATCTATCCTAATGCAAGAACTATATGTGGATGCAAGATTTAAAGACTACTCTAAAAACAAAGAAGGAAAGTTGTTGGCTTATCAAATTTGTCTTGCCACTAAAATGCTTAGATAGAAGATGATGTGTTACCAATCATTTCGTCCAAACAATAAAAACAAGTTCTAAGATAAACACAAATCACTTTCACTTCGCAAAAAAGGAAATCAAATGAAAAGCAAGTTTAAGAAAGTGAAACTCAAAACTTTCAAAAGATTTTCTTTCAATGAAGCCAAGAAGTCTTTTTCAAAGGATGCTCTCAAAAATACTGACACCAATGATTGATGAATAGGCAACCAAACACTTTTGTGAATTGACACCTTTCAAATGATGAAAACCCAACAAAAACAAATGCGTTTGAAATCGCTCATGACAATCAAAAGCAGCAATGAAAGTCCAAAAGATCAAAAGACAAGTTTCAAGAAAATGGTAACAAACAACTTTCCCGAAACAAAGGAGAAAATGGTCACAAAAATGGTTTCGTTAAGCAAACAAAAGGTCACCAAAACAAAATGAACACAAAGATTGAATCCAATCTTCCTACTCTGCCAAAACAGAGCAGTCAAGATTCTTAATCAGAAATCTTGTGTGTCAAAAAACAATGACGCTTGCAATCAACGAAAACAAGACTGATACTCCTTATAACTAGAAAGAGTTCAGAACAAGATGCCCCCTGTTAAACAGAGGACTATTACTGGAAAATGACTGCTTCAAACTAACCCAAACTACCAGACAAACATTCAGCAAAAAGAAAATTTATAAATCTTGAAAATTAGATAATATACGCGCCTGTAGTGATGTGCAGAGTGCGTGTACACACGACTGTAACTGAGGAAACCTGCGTATACGCAGGTTCACTTAGTACAACTTGCGTATATACGCTTCTGTAATCCAGCAAAACAGCGTATCTGAAGATTTTCAAGGAAAATAAAAAACACAGACTGAAAAACTGGAAAAGCTTAGAGTTCAAGAACAGATCAGACAGTCAGAGCCAGCAAACAGAGAGGCTGAGCCTTGATTGGCTTGAAGACTACCCAAACTAGGAACAACAAGAATGTTGATCCCCAGCAGAGTCGCCAATTCTAGTTGAGGGGAAAGTACCCCTAGGGTCCTTTGGGTTAAGACTCTACCAGACTGAAAATTGCTTATTCAAAGAAACACACACACAGCCATTATCTTTGCTGTAAGAAAATTCTAATGTTTAGGGTACGTACCTAAGGTCCTACGTTCGAGAAGGCCTTTAGGGTCCAAACCCTTCTTGGAGTTCCCTTCTTCTCCTTTGACCTGTAAAACAAACAAATCAAAGAACACAACAGTACATGGACAAATACTTATATAGAAACCATCTTCATGCTATAAAGTTAGTTATAAAAATCTTTAAGTAACTACTTGCATAAGAATTCAAGACAAGAATCTCGTAAGCATAAAGAAAGATTGTTTCGGGAACCAAGACGTGTTTCTTTATATAAAGGCAAGTAAAGTACATATAACGGAAAGATTTCACCTGAAACACCTTCAGCAGGCTCCAAGCAAAGCTTCCTCCCGGATTCGTTCCAACCTCAAGCCTCCAACAAGAGCTCCTTCCAAGTCTTACTCAATGGTGATATAAAGGATGAACGATCACCAATACACATGGAAACAAGGGTTTCCTATGCAAAAATGGGGGAAGTGTAGAAGGCACCAAGAACTTCATACCTGGTCTATGGGGAAAATCTCAGCATAATAATCTTGCTCTTCTTTTCTCTCTCCCTTAGGCCTTCCCTTTGATGTCTTTTTATACCATCTCCAAAGTAGTTTTTCAGTTAGGAGTTGGTTGGGAACAGTTGGGCCACGGGCACTAACAGGTGATCAGCAGGTAAAACCCACGATCTCCGCCCGAAAATAAGGAATTATTTATTTTTTTAAGTGTTTTAATACATACACGCGGGTTGGGTATACACAGACCCGCATGTACACGCATTTAACTCAGAGCAATGTCACGTATAGGGGATAAAACACTGTTTTTTAAATTTTAGGACCAGGTCTGGAAGGAGGGGTTGCCCTAGGCCATGAGTGCAGCATCACAAACCATAAGAGTGAGATTTGGAGCTATAACACCAAGCCGAAGCTAGGGGAGGAATACTTTGAAACGAACTAACCGTGGAGTACGACCTATTCCCTTGTTGGCCGAAAAACGGATTCCCAGTTCCCGCGCTACTAACCCCAGGGTTATTCCAACCTTGGAAAGGATTGCTGCTTTGTCCTACAGAAGAAAAAGGCATGGATCCTATCGTCAGGTTGGAATGTGGTATACGACCACTTCCGAAAGGAAAACCCTGGAATGAAGCCGATCCGCCCATCATGGACGTAGCGGCACTAAACGAAACCAATGGAATACCCTGTGAGTGGGTGCCAAATGGGAAGAATCCAGTACCAAAAGCATTGGTTTGGGCATTTCCACTTGTGGATGGAATGGAGGTAGACCCAACTAAAGATGTGCTAGCAAAAGATCCAAACAAGGAAGCAGAGGAGATGGAAATCGTTCCTCCTCCTTGCACCGATGTTGGAGTTTGCATAGTCGTAGCACTTGTAGAAGCCATGCTTCCAGTAGTGGTCATCGATGGTAAGCACGTAGCGTAACCTGGACTTGACGGTCTATGCGTCGGAGTCCCAATGTATTGCAATACGTCCGAATGACTAGATGGCAGTGGAGAATTTGGAGCCGCTGACGACTCTGAGAGTTCTTCTACCTCTATGCTATTCTTCGCTTGAAAGAGAACTCGAGAAAGGACTGGAGTGTCCCTCTCTTGTTCAGAAGTGCTAGGCCTTGCTTGGCCACTAATGCCCCCGAGAGGAGGATCAATCCCCGATGCGTCAACAGCTGTGGGACAAAACCCACCAGTAGTATTACCTCTGCGCCTTCTAGGAGAAGGCTCTAAACTTGGTGGTGAAATACCACGAAGTCTTCGAGACCGTCTAGGAGATCGGTCAGCCACTTTGAATTTTTTCTTATGATCTAACTAAAGACTCAAAAAATTGAAAGCTAGGCCAACTAAGAGCACAGAGCACACACTATAAAGTCCCTAAAGATACAGCCAGTCAAACAAATTTCAAGTATTTCTGCTTCGGGTGATTAGGACCAGACACCAAAATACGAGAAAGTAAATTAAGGGACCTTCTGAAGATAGTCTGGGATGATGAGGGCCCAGTCCTATCAGCGAATGTATCAGAGGAAGTTACGCTGACCTCCTAACAACAGCCTGCGCCGGTGCAAGCCCCCAAGCTTCGTAAGGGTTCCCTCCAGTAGTACTGTCGAGAGTGATGCAACGTCAACCTTAGGTGCCACGGGATTCCCCTCCGCAGTCACCTGTGTGGATCCCTAGGAGTAGAAACTATGGATACCAACTCGTCGCAGAAGCCAGGCGGAACTGTCGTGAGGTAAGTTTGGACAAGTAGGAGAGGGGGTATCTCTCTTCCCTGTCTTCACAGACCCTCGTGCTTAACTCCCAGATCTGGAGCTTTCCTGGTCTTCCTAACGCTATTGTATTTTCTCTCGTTATTTAGACTCCTACGTTTGACGTTTATATGGCCTTGGAGAGTTAACTCTCCACTCGCTTAATCCAAGGCCCTAAAATCCTATACTTGTTGGAGTAACTGACTAAAAAAAAAGTTCTAGTGAATTTTAGTTAGCGCTTGATTTTAAATTAGGCTGTTCTTTAAGTCACAAGGTAACAGAAGTGAAACTAGTGGTGTTTTTTGACGCAAAAGAAATTAATAAAAACTTAACTACATGCACATGCACTTTTTCGTTTTTCGATGAAGAGCAATTTCTATAGGGTTCAAAGGAAATTCTAATAAAACAAAATTTTCTTTTCTTTTCATTAATTCACGCTTCACACTCACAAAAGCTAACAAAGCTATGTATGCCTAAAAAGATATGCAAATCTATCCTAATGCAACAAATATATGCGGATGCAAGATTTTAAAACTACTCTAAAAACAAAAAATGAAAGTTGCTTGCTTATCAATCTTTATCTTGCCACTTAAAATGTCTAGATGGAATATGAGATGCTACAATTCATTTCGTCTAAACACTAAAAACAATTTCTATGATAAACATAAAGCACTTTCACTCACTAAAAGGAAACCAAATGAAAACCAAGTTCAAGAAAGCAAAACTAAGATTTTCACAAAGATTTTCTTCAAAAGCAACAACAAAAAGAATCTTTTCAAAAAAATTCTCTCAACAACACTGAAACTTGTGATTGAAGAATAGGCAATCAAACACTTTTGCGAATCGACACCACTCAATCGATGAAGATTCAAAAAAAATAAATGTGTTTAAAATCGCTCTTAACAATCAAAAGCAGCAATGAAAACCAAAAAGATCAAAAAGACAAATTCCAAGAAAGTGTCAAACAACAACTTTCATGAAACAAAGAAGTGGATGGTCACAAAAAGCGATTTTTGTCAAGCAAACAAAAAGTCACCAAAAGCAAGGTTAACACAAAGATTGAGATCAATTTTCCTACCCTGATGAATCAGAGCAGCCAAGATTCCTAGCAAGAAATCTTGCGTGCTTTAGCAAAAAACGATGACGCTTGCAATCAAGAAAAAGAAGACCAATACTCCTTATAATCAGAGAGAATTCGGAATAAGATGCTCGCTGTAAAAACAAACACTGATACTGGAAAGTGGTTGTTTCAGACTAACTCAAACTACTAGACAAACCTTCAGAGACACAAAGATTTACAAATCTTGAAAATTGAAAGATATACACGACTGTACTTATGTACAAAATGCGTGTATACGCTACTGTAACTAAGGAAACCTGCGTATACGCAGGTTCACTTAAAGAAACATGCGTACATACACCTCTGTAACTAAGAAAAACAACGTATATGAAAAGCTTCAAGAAAAATAAAAAACAAACTGAAGAAACTGGCAAAGCTTAAAGTTCAAGAACAGACCAAATAGTAACAGCAAGCAGACAAGGCAGCTAAGCCCTGATTGGCTTGAAAAATACCCAAACTAGGAACAACAAGAGTGTTGTCCCCAGTGGAGTCGCCAATTCTGTTGGAGGGAATTGCTCCCCTAGGGCTTTTTGGGTTGAAACCCTAGCAGACTAAAAGTTGTCTATTCAGAGAAACATGCATTCATACAGCCATTATGCTATTATAAGAAAATTCTATGATAAGGGTACGTACCTTTGGTCCTACGTTTGAGAAGGCCCTTAGGGTCCAAACCCTTCTTGGAGTTCCCTTCTTCTCTTTTGTCTTGCAAAACAACCAATTCAAAGAACACAACAGTATATGGACAAAAACTTATAAAGAAACCATCTTCATGTTATAAAGAAAGGTAGTTAGTTATGAAATCCAAACAACCATTTACATATGAATTCTAAACATGAATATCATTAACATAAAGAAGATTCATTTCGGGAACCAAGACATGTGTTTCTTTTATTATAGACAAATAAAGTACATAAAAAAGGAATATTTTCACCTGAGTCACCTTCAGCAGGCTCCAAGAAAAGCTTCCTTCCGGATCCGTTCCAGCCTCAAGCCTCTAACAAACTCCTTCCATGACTCTCTCCATGATGTCATAAATGGTGGATGAACATCAACACACAAGGAAACAAATGTTTCCAGTACAAAATGGGGGAAGTGCAGAAGGCACAAGGGACGTCAGACCTGGTCAAGGGAAAAATCTCAGCATAATAACCTTTCTCTCTCTTCTCTCCTCCCTTTGGCCTTCCCTTTGAGTTCTTTTTATACCTCTCCCAAAGTAGTTTTTTAGTTGGGAGTTGGTTGGGAACAGTTGGGCCATGGGCACTAATAGGTGATCAGCAGGTAAAACCCGCGATCTCCACCCGAAAATAAGGAATTTTATATTTTTTTTAAGTGTTTTAATACATACACGCGTGTTCGGTATACACAGACCCACGTATACACGCGTTTAACTCAGGGAAATATCGCGTATACGAGATAAAACACTGTTTTCTAAATTTTAGGACCAGTTCTGGAAGGAGGGGTTGTCGTAGGCCATAAGTATAGCATCACAAACCATATGAGTGAGATTTGGAGCTATAACACCAGCACAATGAAGGATTCTTGACTACCCTTCATCCACTGGCTTACATTCCATGAACTTCCAGATCTAAAAATTGTTCCAAAACTGATTATCTTGCTCTGTAGCATTGCCCTTTACCAAAGAAACATTTTCAGCAGCACATCATCATTGACCCCATTGCCCAATGGTATAAACTATTTTTGATTTACATCCCAGCTTTATTTAAGATCACCATCGAACAAACTGAAAACCAAACCCTGTGCACCATAACTAGCCTAAAACACTTCGAAACAAAGTTAAATCATAAAGAGAGAGCCCTCTCTGGTTGCAGATTGGCTAGAATCTGCAGCTAAAAGACTGGTTAGTGGTTACCTCGGCCATATTCCCTTATGGAGGCAGGGAACAACCTGAGTGGTAACAGAATTAATGAACTAACTGCCTACACTATGCATGAGGAAAGTTGTTGAAAGGAATGAAAGCATGGATGAGATCTACTGCATAAATGGAGATGAAAAAGATAACAATGGAAATCTACCTTGCAAAACTAACCAAATAGTTATTTAAAGATAGCAAACTCCAAAGCTCATAAAAGAACTAAAAATCTCTATTTTTGGGGCTACTTAAGGGTCCCTTCCTCAAGTCATGATCCCAGAGGGAGGAAGTGAGGCCGAGGCACTTGCTGACAACCTTATGGTGATCCTTTTATCCCTGCTAACTTGCTACTGAAGTAAGGCACAAACGGAAGCAAACTAATAAACAACCAATCTAATCTACACTACTTGTAATGGAAATGCATCTAAAAAGAAAATTAACAATGAAGCTATGAAACTACACTAAACATACATATAAAAGAAATAGGAGCCTTGGCTGCTAGGGTTGGGCCCTAACCCAAGAGCTTCATCCCTCTGAGTTAACTCAATGCTGGCTCAAAACAAAACTCATTCTTATTACCAAAACAACAAATTACATCAATGGAACATTCACAAGTATTGCAGCTCGAAAATAGCTTAGAGTTTTACCATAAAAATCTGAATCCTACTGAGGTCCTAGGCCTCTCTACTTATACAATTGAAGTCCCCAATGACTTCCTTAAAATTAGGGAGGCTCGGCTCCCAAACTCGAGATAAACTAGTTCTTTTTCTCTCACTTGCTCGGCTGCCTTATAATCCTCATGATTTGGTTGTTTTCTCTTCGAGCTGATGTGATGAATGGAGGAATATTCAAATAGATGAGTAGTAAATGAGAAGGATTAACCTCCTACAATCCCTCTCCCTTTTCCCATTTGAGTTTTGACCTTAGTCTTTACCAAAATTCCTTGATTTTCTCCTTTACTCTTGCATTCAATGCATATTAGTCCACTAAGCATAATATCCAACTTTACTCACCTCATAAAAAACCATAATCAAAAATATGTAATAAGTTATGAGAAAAGTTGGTTTTATTAAGCTAGGAGGTTAATTAAGGCCCATATAATTACCCAATGAAGTGGCTCATCATCACCCCCCTACTGAAAGTGTTGCTCATCCTCTGAGCAATTTAATCAATATCCATATCCTTCATGGCTCTAGTGGCCTCTTTGACATCCCATGCCTCTGTTTTGGTCTCCTCCTCTTGTTCATAGAAGATTTCTTTCTTTTCTACCTCCTCCCACTCCCTCTTTTCTTCTTCTTCCTTTCTCCCTTCTAGCATCCCTAAGAGTAGTTGTGGACTGAGTTTTAGGCCAATCCAATTGACTTTTAGCCTTTGCATAAATTTCTTATACATGGGTGTCATGTTTAGTGCCTCTCTCAACCTTTGAGGAGAGTGATCCTCTCTTATCTTTAAGTTGTATGGCAGTGTGTTCCATCTCCTCAGGCAAGCATGTATGCTATCATCACCTAACAACCTGAACATGTCCTCAAAATGTTAAATTGCTTGCTCTTGGGAAGCAAGATATCTAGGTGCAAGCTGAGGATCATTTGCAATCAAATTATGGGTACTGATGAGGGCCATGGGATTTGATTGTTTAGCTCTGATCACAAGAGGTTTCGTTTTCTCTCTTGCCAATATCCTTTTCATCTCTACAGCCCTTGACTCCTCGTGGTTCATCCATGATGCCAAAGCCATCAATTGTAAATCTCCTAGCTTGGCATTAGGGTCCCATACATTCATGTCAGTTAGGGCCATGTTGTGCAAATAAAACTCAACCATCTTGGCCCTATCTTCCAGTGTGCTATGATCACAAAGATCAATGATTTGTTTGTATTCCTGAAATGGCATGGTGCCTCTTTGTGCTAGGGTCTTGATCTAGAACTGTGTCCATTGTTCCTTGAGATATAGGGCACAAGATTTAGTTTCCATCCTACACTAGATTGCTTCCAAAGAGAGATTGGCCATGCATGCCAATTAATTCTCTCTTTCCTACAACTGTCCTCTCAACCATGCATTTTCTGTCTCTATTTGATTTCTCATTATGGCCTCTCTATCTCTCAAAGCACTTAGCTCTCTGCCCATCTCCTTGAGTTTCTCCTCCATGTGCCCAATGTCTTCCACCCCCTTTGATTTGGTGATTTGCATCCATCGATGAGTTCTGGCTCTCTCCTTCTCAAGCTCAAAGAATAGTGGGATAGAAAATTTTTAAGGTATGACCAAGCCTCATTCAGTAAACCTGTAGTAGGAGTCTAGGTTAGGTTGGGAGATGGGTTCTTTTCTCTCTGCGTCCTCTTCTTTAGTTTCTTGTTTCTCCCCTACCTCCCTTTCCAATTTTTGTGCCTCCTATAGGTTCAGCAAAGTATCCTGTAGGACTGCTTCTGCTTCTTGTAGATTATGTTGTGCATCCTGTAGGATTGCCTTTTGCTTGGAGGAGGTTGATCTAGTAGTAGGCATTCTCACATAGGTGATAGGAGACTTAAGGGAAGGAATTTTCTCCTTTTTTGTAGGGGAGTCTTCAATCACAATGGGAATTTTGGTTAATGTTTGGGGTTTCCCCTTTCTTATTCTTGTGCTTTTCCTTGTCCTAAAATATAAGGGTGTAAGCCTCTGTATTTTTCCTTTTTGCTTGATGGGGGTTGTTATCACTAATTTCTAAGATTTCTAAAAAAATCTTCGACAACTGGTATGGTTCCAAAATTTTATGTTAGTCATGGTCAAGTCATTTTTATTTTTCTGTTTTAGAGTCTAAATCATAGAGTTGGAGTCTTGTTTCCATTATCAAATAAAGGTCAACAACCTTATTTTACCTATCATAGATCCCACATCATTTCAAAAGTGTTATGTGTTTGGTTGTTTAAAAATTCGAATGTGCTACGAAATTTCCTAGGAGTTTTCGTAGTGAAAAACTCAGAAAATGCACTATATGCACTACAAAATCGGGGATTCATAATTGGGAGTTTTCGTAGTGCAAAACCCATAACTTTCACTAGATGCACTACAAAATCAGGGATTCGTGTCAAATCGATTCTAGCTGTCAAATCAACCTGAATTCATTAATGTTTCATCATTAGGTGTCATTCCATGAACCTTACCCATCACATGCAGCCATTCACACTCATCATTAGATTCGTTAGGGGTCTTTGTCCACACTCGTTTCAAATTTAAAAAAAAAAGGATAAGTAAGGGTGAATTGGTCTTGGTCATTCTCATGTTGCTTTCATGCATAAGAATCACTTGGCAAGCTCAGGGTCAACGTACATCAAAGTTCTTTGAAGGCTCAAGCGAGGTAGTTCTCTATCCAACTCAAGTCAGGTAGTGGTTAAAACTATACAGGGAAAATTCTTCTAGGTATCCTTTACAGGGAGTTCACAGAAATGTCTGAAGAGAAGAAGAATCGTAGATCAGGCCGTTGTTTGAGGATTGAGCCTAAAGGCTTAGATGCTCTCACAAAGAATAAAGAAGCTTGCCAAGTTTGAGATTGCCAAACTTAAGAAAAGGGCAAGAAAACATGCAATTGAAAAGGTTGACTTTAATAAAATGAAGGCTTTGTGGGAACATGAGAAAAATTCAAAACCTCAAGCAGTGAGTAGAAAGGCCCAATATTTCCCCTGGACTATCCCTGCTATTAAGGAGACAAGATACATTAGATGGATTAATAACAGGCTCAGAACTAACATCATAGTGATGAAAAGGCAAATAGAAGACTTGAAGATTCAACTGAACAAACCTGAAGGACAGCCTTGGCTTAAATGAACCATACAGTAAGTGATAAGTCTTAATACAATTTTGATGTGGAACTTAACTTTTTGAAGATTGTTTTTGGATGGATATTGTCAGACTTATGTGGCCAATTAGCATATGGTGAGACTATAAAGAAATCCCAAGAATGACAATTTTGAGGAAAAACTGTTTGTTTTCTACTCACACAGCAGTTTCATAGCACGCTACGAAACTGCTTTAGGTGACATGTTACGCTACGAAACTCCTATAGTTGCAGTTTTGTTTTTTTTAAGGATCTATCTTGAAAGAAAAAGGGGATTATTTTGAAAGGGATGCTACTTTCGAGGTTTAAGAAGATCACTTGAGAAGGTTTGAGCCCTAAGCAAAAGGTAAATTCAAGAAATGAATACATATACACATACCAAACCTTGCGCTACGAAATCACTAAAGCAGCCTTTTTCAGCAGCAAAATTGTTTTAAGTAGTCAACTTCCAGAAGGTCTCTTGAGCAACTGAAAGCATATTTTGGAAAACTGAAAGAGGTTTTTATTAATAACATATTGAACTACAAAAACCTCTTTCATGTTATTCAAATTCATTATTATCTAGAAGAATTTTATGACTCAATTTGTGCTACGAAACTGTTGTAGGAGCAGTTTTTTAGAAATTACAATTTTCTAGTTTACACCTGGTATTCAAAGATAGTTTATGGGCAGTAGGAAAGGTATTGTGAAAACCAAAGAGAGTTTTTTTTTTCAAAATAGAGTGGTATACAAAAGCCTCCTTCAGTTTTTCAAAATAAATTTTTTATGAGGAGAAAAAAGCTCTATCCCAACACCTATTTTTCAGCCAGAACAGAGTAGGGGACAGTTTCCTAGTTTTCAAGGTAGATGAAGGAGAAGTTATTGAAGGCCAACTAGGGGGGTATGGACATCACCAAGTTCGAAGTTAAGAAGGAGAAACTATTAAAAACTGAATTTATTTCACAGTCAAGGTTGTTTCTAGCATAATAAGGAGTTGCACTCCTAGTTGTATTAGGTCTCTAGGACTGTTAGTTAACAACTAGTTGTAATTAATAGTTTGTTTAAGTATCAATAGGTGTCAGGTCAAGTAAAATTCGAATTCCCCTCATGCTGGAGGAAGGAATCCAAGATTGTAATGAACTCTATATATTACAAGAGGTGTAATGCACCAAGGGTTGGAAAATGTTATAGAAAAAGACTACTTTTGTAAATGTTGTGCAGGGACTGGTATATACAGAATCAGTTTGACTTTTCTGAATCTGAGATTCTTAGTGTACTTCAGTGACCTTTATATTTTATTTTTCATATGTTTTAATTCCATAATCTTAATTCTTATTACTCAGAATTCATGGTTAAACATGCTATGACTTCAAGGCCCAAAATGAGCCATTGAGAATACAGTTGTATGATAAATTTCTGAAGACAACACCCTCCAAACAGCAGAGATTAATGGCAGCTTATGAATTTAAGGAGGAGAAAATGATCTTAAGTCATTTCAAACTTAAAATACCACAGCCACTAAGAGTCGACCTCCCAACCACTGGTAACAGCTCCAACAGTCCCCATTGCCCTTCCCACAACAGCAGCAGCAGTTCCTCCTGTCATTCCAGCATCAACAACAGCTACATCAACTACAGATGCTACAGTAGCAGCAACAGCAACAACACCAGAATCTAGCTTAAGTATGGAAGAAATGATGAAAGCAGTCAAAGATCTAGAAGTCCAAATGACAGAGTTGAAAGAGGCCAAGGAAAAGTTGGCCAAACTTGAAGTAAGCTATGACAAGTCCAAGGTAATAGTGGCTGAGAAAACAAGGGAAATAAAGGCCCTGGAAAATAAAATAAAGTCCTTAGAAAAGGAGCTTACTCTAGATAAAACTCTAGCTGAGATCAAGAAAATTTTGTGGGCCAAGATTGGCCAATCTATCACTGACCAATGGCAATCAATCCAGACTATACATGAGCAAATATATTTGATAGGCCAAGCTCAATTTGATACTCAAAAGGCTAGAGCAGCATTGGGAAACATGCCTGAACAGGCCAATAGAATGATTCAATTTTTTAATACTCATACCAAGGAACAGCTGGCAGCACTAGATATCAGGAACAGGACAGATACCATTTTGATAGTGAAAAAGGTGCTGACCCTGAGGAATTTTGTGCAGACTCTAGAAAGAAAGTGCCAGGAAATGCAGGCAGAAATAAATGACTTCAAAATAAAGTTTGCAACATTGCAGAGCAAAGGACTACCCAGCTTATTAACCAGCAGTGGAAGGCTGCTAACACATGAACAGTATGCCAACAGGGTGAATAATTATGTTGCCAATCAAATCACAACATCCTCTAGCACCTCAGAAGAAACAGGGCCTCCCTCTGGATAGAATCTTTATGATAAATTAGAAAATTTGTTCTACATTGAACATGAGATAAATCACCTTTTTGAGGTTCAGCCCAACTTTTATAGATATACTGAAGCTGATGAAACACGGATAAAAATATAAAGACATCAGTTGCCTACAGAAGACTGGTGGCAGAGAATGCTGGAAATTTTACCAAGGTGATTTTGTTTCTATTTTCCTCTTTTTTGGTCAGCTACAGATCAGCATATTCAAAGACACGAGCCACCTGTCAGAGAGTAAAAACAGCAAAAAAGGAAAAGTCAAATTGTGACTGCAGCTCATTAATGAAAAACCAAGCACTGATGACAAGGCCAACATAGCAAGACAACAAACGTAGGAAACACAGAGTAAAGATGCAGTCACCATCTGACTCACTCAATCCAGAAAGTCAAATATCTCTGACAAATTGGACAACTAGCACACCAACATTTACTGTAGCATTTATTTCTCTCGTTTACTTCTTCTGAAGAGTTAGTGAAGAAAGTTATTGCATGAAGACTTATCTACAAGATATTTTGTATCTCACTTTTGTATAAAGACCTCCCCATAAAATGTATTTGGGGTTGGTGATTTTCTCTCTGGACTGCGCTGTAAATTTTGAGACTGTCTAATACAAAGGCTGTTGAAGTTCACTATTGCTGGACCGTCTGAGTGTGGATTTGATGTTCTGGGAACTGCTACAGAATTCCTGTGTCTTTCTATGGATCAATAAGTTTCTATAACCTTTGTTTATGTTTCCTGTGTTTGCAAATATCATATATGTCTCATGATCTTAGTAACAGAGAAAAAGAATAGCCTAGAATTTGTTTAAATACACTCTGTGTTCAATCTCTGCTATTAATTATGTTTTCTTCAGAATTAGTCATAAATAGGAATTCTTAGTTGCTCCTATTTTAGCTAATTCTTTCATTTTGAATACTATTTAGGAATTCTTAACTGCTCCATGATAATATTCATGCACCTTCCCTCTGCCAGCATAATGAAGGATTCTTGACTGCCCTTCATCCACTGGCTTACATTCCATGAACTTCTAGATCTAAAAATTGTTCCAAAATTGATTATCTTGCTCTGTAGCATTGCCCTTTACCAAAGAAACATTTTCAGCAGTACATCATCATTGACCCCATTACCCAATGGTATAAATTGTTTTTGATTTGCATCCCAGCTTTATTTAAGATCACCATCCAACAAACTGAAAACCAAACCTTGTGCATCATAACTAGCCTAAAACACTTCGAAACAAAGTTAAATCATAAAGAGAGAGCCCTCTCTGGTTGCAGATTGGCTAGAATCTGCAGCTAAAAGACTGGTTAGTGGTTACCTCGGCCGTATTCCCTTCTGGAGGCAGGGAACAACCTGAGTGGTAACATCATTGGCGACTCCACCGGGGACCTGAATGACTGTTTGTAACTGCTGCCTATTTCCTAAAGCTACAAATGGAGCCTGAAGTTAGCCAGGCAACCTTTGAAACTGTCTTTGCTGTGCATTTACAGGAGTAAATAAAAGCTGCTTCAGTCAATCTCTAGTATAGCTTTAGGCTTTAAACAGCTGTTCCAAAGATTTGATCAGTTTCCCTATTTTAACATATTCAAAGAAAAGCCCAAAGCCTCCTACATTTCAAAGAATTTCCTGCAGAATATTGTCAAAAACGGTGATCTTTAAACATTTCCAGAAGACACCAAAAACAAATTTATAAGCTGGCTCCAAAGAAGAAAAGTCGTTACACCAGGTCAAACCCTGACCCGGATCCTCCAGCTATTTTTGAAAATCCCAACTTGATCTCTAAGACCCTTAAAAACAAGAAAAACTAGAAAAAACTGTTGATTTAGACCTTGATATACTTCAACAAAACCCTACTAAATCTGAGCTTACCCCTGGGAGAGCAGCAGTCCTTTCTACAGCCTCTCCTAGTTCTTCATCCACACCTCAAAGTATCCTCTCCACTCCCCCATCCATTGCACAAATTTCCACTGTTGTCCCTACTGTTCCAGCTGTTTTATTTCTTCCTGTTGTCCCATTTATCCCTGTAAATATGGCAAACCGTTATGCTCCTCTTCAGTTGCCTGGAAATCCAGGGGCTATGCCTCAGGATTATCAGAGCAAAATCACATATTTTGATGGTACTGGCTCCTATACAGCCCAGCAACACACTAAGAAAATGCAAGATTATTTTGAGAACTATGAAATTGATGATGATGATGTGAGAATGAAAATCTTTGTCCAAAGTCTAACTGGTGATGTAAGGATTTGGTTTAGAGCACTTGTTGTAAATTCTATAGCTGATTCAGAAGCTCTTTATCAATCTTTCTTAAACAGATGGGAAAAGAAGAAAGACCCTTTACACATTTTAACAGAATATGACAATTTGAAAAGAGGCCCACAAGAAACCGTCCAAGACTATTGTGCTAGGTTCAACAATGTCTATAATGCTATTCCGTAGAACCTTAGACCTCCACCTGATTTGGCCTTGATCAAATTCCCTGATTGATTTGATTCTGACATGGCATATCAGCTGAGGGAAAGAGCCCCTCCAAGCTTAGCAGACATGCAAAATATAGCTGTTAGTGTCGAGGCAAACCTGATTGCTAAATGAAACCGGGCAAGAGTTGAAAGAAGGACAACTTTCAAAGAAGAGCCTTCAGCATTTGAACAAAAACTGGATGCAATCATCAAAGGTATGGACAGACTTGGAGATAGAGTGGAAACTATTGAAAGGAAATCATCTTGGGAAGTTCAACCAAGTAACCCTGCAAGAAACCCAAACTTTAGAAAAAACCAAAATCCAAATGTTAGAAGGGTTGGCCTTGACCAGAACATCAGACCTCCATTTCAAGAGAAATATGTCGAAGCCTCAACATCTAGTGAACCAACAGAGGACACCCAAATCAATCTAATGGGTTTGAACAGTGAGCAACAAATCTTCCTAACCCAAGATGACCAAGAAGCTCATAATTTCAACCAATTTCAAACCAAGTCCGGAGAGTCATTTGATTTCAGAGAAGGCTATGATGTAGCAGTCTATGAGGTCCATAAACAATAAAAATTAAGAAGCAGAACCATAGATGTGCTTGAACCTACCAAGCTCAAGGATACCAAGCAGCCAAAGAAAACAAAGGATAAAGTTGTCCTAACAGAACTCCCTGCTAGAACAGATCCCAACCCAAAGGAAGCCACTATTGAAGACATATCAGACTTACAACCCTCAAAAAATCAGCCATCCACATCCCATTCTTCAAAAGAAAATTTGTATCACCCTCCTGAAAATAGTTTCAAAACAGATTTACCTCAAAACAACATTTACAATCAAGAGAAGGTCACTGAAAATTCAGCTGAAAAGGAAAAGTTTGTTGTCCACAATACAAAAATTCAGATAGAAAAACCTTTTAACTTAGAAACAGAAATAGGCAAGCTGAAAATAGCTATTCCTCTCTCTGAATTGGCTAAACATGAAATTTACAGACAGCAAATCAATAGGTCACTCCAAATATCAGAGAATAGGGATGCAGTCAATGTTCTAGATGATCAACCAGAACTGATTTTTGGTCCTGAAGTCAATGATAAAACAGTAGATGGTGGAGTTCCTCCATTCTATGTAAGCTTAAACATCCATGACAAGGTGTTGCACAATGCAATGTTTGATTGGGGAGCTTCCCATAACCTAATGCCTAAGTCTGTGATGGAAAGACTGGACCTAGATATCACAAGGCCATACAAAGACTTGTTCTCATTTGATTCCAGCCAGGTCAGGTGTCTAGGCCTAATTAAAGATCTTTGTGTATCCTTAGTCCAATATCCAGCCAAAACAATCTTGATGGATGTGGTGGTAGCTGATATTCCACCTAAGTATGGTATGCTTTTGTCAAGATCTTGGGGTGCAAAACTCCAAGGGTCTTTGCAACTAGACATGTCCTATGCCACTATTTCAGTCTTTGGCCAGCCAAAGAGATTGTACCGGGAAACATTAATGAAATATGTGGTTAGCAGTCAAGAAAAACCCCAAAACTTCCCCATCTATTCTATGCACTCTGATATGGATTCATTCATTTTATATAATGTTGAGATGTGTCCCAAAATTGATGTCAAAATCCTGAAAACAGCACAAACAGAAAGCATGAATGAACAATCTAGTGCCCGAGATCAAAAAAATCTTGATGTGAATGATACAACAAAGCAAAATGACATATCATATGAGTTACAAGAGCCAAATCTGCCCACTGAACAAGCTTCCAAAACTCTTGAGGCTTGTCATAACCAAGAAATCTTATGGTACTTAGAGTTTGATGGCTTAGTGAATAAATTAAGAGCAGGGGCAGGGGTTTGGACACACAACATGCATAATGACCGTGCTGAAGATCATGCATATAAGTTATTTCAGATGTACAAACAATATGGCCGAGTATGAAGCCCTTATAATGGGTCTCAAACTCATCAAAAGTCTTGGGGCAGCTAGGATTTCAATTCTAGGGGATTTAGATTTGATTATACAGCAGATGAAGGGAAACTTTGTTACAAATGATCTCAGGTTGAGAGCTTACAGAGGGGCAGCCATTGAAATACTTAACACCTTCTCAGAATCTCAGCTCACCAAAATTCCAAGAAAGCACAATTTACATGCACATAGCTTGGAAACTTTTGCCAGCACTTGCAAGCTTCCATTTGAGCCCAACCACCACTTCACTGCTGAAATCAAACACAGACCTGTTGTCCCAGATAATGTCAAAAATTGGCAGGTCTTTGAAAATGATACACAAATAAATAATTTCCTGACTTTGAAAGAGGAATTCTCAAGTATAAACATTGACACAAGCACCATGGATGAACAACAACAAATAGACAAAAGTGAGCAAAGTATATCAGCTGAAACAGAAAATCTGATTTTGCACCCAACAACTTTTGATGACAAGAATTTACAAGAGCTAAAGCAAACAGACCTTGATGAAATGGCTGAGGCAGAATCTGAAGTAATTGAACTAAAGGATAATTTTCTTCCCACAGGCTTAACTCCTTTGGAGGATATATTTGATTCAAATGATATCCCAAGAAAACCAAAAATGCAACCACTGAATGCAGAAATTGAAGACTGCAACATTGGGACCACAGAAAATCCTAAAATGGTAAAACTCTCCAAAGCATTACCGGCTGATCAAAAGCTGAAATATATTGAGTTGTTTAAGGAGTTCCAAGATGTCTTTGCCTGGAGATATGAGGACCTCAACTCCTATGATACTTCGGTCATCTAACATACTATACCCTTGAAAGAGAATCAAAAACATTTTAAACAAAAGCTTAGAAGGGTGAATCCTGTCCTCCTTCCCCTGATTGAAAAGGAAGTTAAACGAATGTATGAAGCTGGAATAATTGCACCAATCAGGTTCTTAGAGTGGATTTCAAATCTAGTGCCTACTAGAAAGAAAACGGGAGAGATAAGACTATGTGTTGACTTGAGAAATTTGAACAAAGTCTCTCTCAAAGACCACTACCCCTTACCAAAAATGGATCATATCCTACAAAGGGTAGTAGGAGCCACTAGGATCTCACTGCTAGATGGATTCTCAGGATTTAATCAGATTTTAGTCCACCCGGATGATCAAGACAAAACTACCTTTACAACACCTTGGGGAACCTTTAAATATGTGAAAATGCCTTTTGGACTCAAAAATGCAGGGGCCACGTTTCAAAGAGCAATGGACATAGCCTTTGCAAAGGAGATCCATGATTTCTTAGCTATATACCTTGATGATCTCACTGCTCTTTCAAAGTCAGACCAAGAACATTTAGAGCATTTGAGGCAAGTATTTCTAATTTGCAGAAAATATGGCATATCATTGAACCCAAAGAAATCATTGTTTGGCCTAGAAGAAGGCAAACTCCTAGGTCATATAATCTCAAAGGATGGCATTAGAATTGACCCGGACAGAATTCAAGCTATTCTCCAAGTGCCCCACCCAAGAAACATCAAAGAACTGCAAGCTTTTTTAGGAAAGATCAATTTCCTAAGGAGGTTTATTCCCAACTTGGTCGAGCTAATAAGGCTGTTGAATAATATGCTGAAGAAAGATTCTAAAGTCAAATGGACAATGGAACCTAAACAAGCCTTTGAGGACATCAAAACAGCTTTAACAAAAACACCAGTCCTCACCAGCCCCAAGTTTGATAGAGATTTCATGATCTTTTCCTTTGCATCTGAGCATACTATTGCTGTTGTTCTATTGCAAAAAGATGATCAAGGGTGTGAGAAGCCCATTGCTTTTTTCAGCAAGGCACTTAGAGATGCACCTTTAAAATATCAGATCATAGAAAAGCAAGCTTATGCCCTTGTAAAAGCCATCAAGGATTTCAGAGTTTATATCTTGTATTCACATGTCATTGCTTATGTCCCTAATGCCATGGTCAAAGACATTCTGACTCAAGAAGGAATTGAAGGTAAAAGGGGCAAGTGGATAGCTAACATTTTAGAATATGACATTGAAATTAAGCTAACCAAACTGATAAAAGGATAGAGATTAGTCAAGCTGATGACTGAAACCAATTTTCAAGCCCTTGACATCAATGAACTGGATAACGAACAGGAGATGGCGACTCCACAGATCAATCAAGCCTTTTTACAACCACCTTGGTATGCTGACATATGTTTTGTATTGTTAAACCTACAAGCTCCTCCAGGGTTATCCAGGACTAAAAAGAGATTCTTGAAAATGAAAGCTTCAAAGTTTTGTATCATAGATAATGTTTTGTTTTGGAAAAACCATGAAGGTGTCTTGCTTAATTGCCTAACACTTGATGAAACTGACAAAGTACTCAAGGAATTTCATGTAGGGGACTGTGGAGGACACTTGTATTGGAAATCAACAGCTGATAAAATCCTAAGGGCTGGATTTTATTGGCCTACACTCTTTGTTGATGCTAAGAAATATGTAACTTCTTGCCACAAATGCCAAATCTTTGAAGGCAAGAAAAAGCTGTTGCCTTTGCCCCTTAGACCATATCAGGCCAAGGTAACTCCAGAATGAGCGAGAGAGAAAACTGATTGATGTTATTCATTAGCTAACTCATGTTTATATACAAAAATAAAACAGATCAGTTCATCTTCTAGATGACTGTCCAGTTCACCCATCCGTTTCGGATTAGGTGTCAACATTCCCCCCCTTAATCTGAAGGGATGTTGGTGAGTCCAAGCATCGTTCTGAATCTTTCAAGATTTTCTCTTCCAAGCGCTTTGGTGAAGATGTCTGCAATTTGCTCGTTTGTGGAACAATGACGGAGATAGATTGTTTTGGCCTCAACATGATGTCGGATCAGATGATATTTAGTATTGATGTGCTTAGTACAATCATGGAACTTTGGGCTCTTGGCCAACTTTATTGTAGATGTGTTATCAATCATGAGTGGAGTTGATTGTATTTGTTTTACTTGCAAATCTTCAAGAATTTTCCTGAGCCACACAATTTCTTTCGTTGCTTCAGCTGCTGCCACATATTCTGCTTTTGTTGTGGAATCTGTTGGTACTGATTGTTTGCGTGATCTCCAGGAGACAACTTCTGATCCAAGACTCATAGCATATCCTGAAGTAGATACCCCAGTTTCTTTGTCTCCATCGAAGTCTGAATCAAAGTATCCAATCAAGTTGAAGTCGTCCACCTGTGTATACTTGATTCCAAGGTCTTGAGTTCCCTTCAAGTACCTTAGAACTCTTTTTGCAGTAGACCAATGTCCCTCACAAGGCTTTTGCATGAACCTGGAGAGGATTCCAACAGCAAATGAAATGTCTGGTCTGGTAGTAGTGAGGTAGATGAGACTTCCTACAAGCTGTTTATACTTTGTTGCATCCTCAAATTCCTTTCCTTCAATAGATGTGAGCTTCAAGTTTTGTTCCATTGGAGTACAAAGGGGATTGCACTCTGTCATGCCAAATCTGTTTAACAAATCTCCAATGTATTTCTTTTGAGAAAGAAATATGGACTTTGGATGTTGGGTTACTTCAATGCCAAGATAGTAATGAACATAGCCCAAATCAGTCATTTCAAAAAAATTTCCTAATTCTTTCTTTATGGATGCAATATAGCTTTCATTGTTCCCTGTCATTAAAAGATCATCTACATATACCACAAGATATACAACTGTTTTGCCAACTTTCTTGACAAATAAAGTTGCATCATCAAGATCAAAATGTTTGAAGTTGAGTTTCAGAAGATGCTCAGTTAGTTTTTCATACCAGGCTCGTGGTGCTTGTTTGAGGCCATACAAGGACTTCACAAGTTTGCATACTTTGTGTTCATGTCCTTTCACAGCAAATCCTTCAGGCTGGGACATAAAAACATTCTCTTTTAGATCTCCATTCAAGAATGTAGTTTTTACATCCATTTGATGGACTTTCCAACCGTTCTGAGCAGAGAGTGCAAAGAGTGTCCGGATGGTGGCCCATTTTGCTGTGGGAGCAAAAGTTTCCTCATAATCGACCCCTTCCTTCTGTGCAAAACCTTTTGCCACAAGCCTAGCTTTGTGCTTGTCAAGTGAGCCATCAACTTTGTACTTGTTCTTGTAGACCCACTTGCAGCCAATTGGTTTGGTTCCAAATGGAGGATCAACCAGCTTCCAAGTGCCATTCTTTATGAGGGCATCATACTCCTTCTGCATCGCTTCTTTCCATTCATCATGAGAAGCAGCTTCTTTGAAGGAAGTTGGTTCAAAATCTGTAGACAAGTTCAATTCACAATCATAAGTAACATCCATATCAACAGGTGAATTAGAGTTATCTACATCACCTCCATCTTGTCAGTTTGTATTTTTGGTTCCTGTTTTTCCAATTTCATCAGGATGAACACTTTCAAGTGTCTTTTTCAACCACTTTGGGGGACCTTTCTGAGATGGTCCAGGCTGTTCTGTTGATTGAGTTGGGACTGAATCAAGATTAAGTCTCCCATTTCTATCAATTACATCACTTAAAGCATCATCCGTTGTTGGAGTGTCATGCAGGGGAGATTGTTCTTCAGAAGAAGATTCCACATGTTGATCTAGTATAGGAATCCCCCCTTCAAGATGTGGAATCTGATTATCAAACTCTTGAAATGATTTTGGTTTTGTGAATTTATCCAAGCGATCAAGTTGCCGCTCAACAACACTGTCAGATTTGGATGATTCAAGAAAAATGACATCTCTGGATAAAACAAACTTTTTATTTACTTCATCATAGAGGCGGTATGCTTTAGATGTGTTTGAATACCCCAGGAAGATACACTTACGACTTCTAGCACCAAGTTTGTTTCTATGTACCTTTGGTATTAAAGCATAACAGGTGGAACCAAAAATCCTGAGATGTTTTACCGAAGGAACATGTCCATACCATAATTCATAAGGAGTCTTGTTTCTTATAGCACTAGATGGACATCTATTCTTTATATATGCAGCACATAGAATAGCATCAGCCCAAAATATTGTCTTTACATTTTTGAAGAAAAGCATGGAGCGTACCATATTCAAAATTGTTCTGTTCATTCTTTCAGCTACACCATTCTATTGAGGATTATAAGGCACAGTTGTTTGATGTTTAATCCCATGTTGGCAAAGATAGTGTTCAAATTCATTTGATGTATATTCTTTTCCATTATCAGTGTGAATAGACCCAATATGAGATTGTGCATCATTTTCAATCCACTTATGAAAATTATTGAATGTTTGAAAAGCATCAGATTTGTTCTTCAATAAGTAAACCCAACACATTCTGGTGTAATCATCAATAAATGTCATGATATATTTATTTCCATTTGCAGAAGGAATAGGCATTGGACCACATAAATCTGAATGAATAAGTTCAAGCTTCCTATGTGCTCTTGAATGTGAATCATGAAAAGACTGTTTGCTATGCTTTCCTAGAATGCAAGCATCACATTGTTTATGTTTTCTAGGAACTGTAGGCAAACCAGCAACACCATTTTTCTTCAACAAGCGGAGACTATCATAGTTTAAATGTCCAAATCTAGCATGCCATAATAAACTTGATGGAAGTGTACCTTCTTCATGATGAGAAATATATGAAAAATGTTGTGCATGAGCAGAGGTTCCTTACAGTTTAAGAAGTCTTTCTTCTTCTATACCCCTCATGACAAGTGAGTGGTCAGATGCCTTTCTTACCTCAAGCTTGCCATCAAACATATGAATGGAGTGACCTTGCTGGCGGATGTGGACCAGGGACAGCAAGTTTCTTTGAGCTGTGGGAGATATAGAACATGATCCAGAAGAAAGTCTGGAAGACCAGGCAGTTTAAGCTTGATTGTGCCAAGCCCTGATGGCTTGATTTTTGACTGATCTGCAAAGTATACTGCTCCATCAACATTGTCAGTGAAATCTTCAAAAAAATATTTCCTATGAGTCATATGACAGGTTGCTCCTGAATCAAGCAACCAGTCATTTTTCGAAGAAGCAAGTGAAGCATTAAACAAGTCTTCATTTACTCCAATGTTACATTGTGCCTCAATATAGTGAGCGGATTCAGGTGCTTTACCTTTGTCTGTGTCATCAGTTTTACCTTTCTGCTGGTTTCTTCTCTGCTCAACCTTGTCCCATGGTAGCTTGCATGTAGAAGCATCATGTGATCCATTTCGTTTGCAGTGAATGCAATGCAGATCTGCCTTTTCTGCTTGAGGATATCTTCCCCCCTGCCTCTGAAGTATCTTCCTCTTCCTCTTCGTCCACCTCTTCCTCTTGTAGAATCTTGAGCAGGATGCTTTTCTTTATGAGCAAGGCAAACAGTCTCTTCAGAAGATTCAGGGACTGTTTTCTTTCCAAAGGCTTTCTCTCTTTCAGCAAACTTTTTCACAAGAGTGTCAAAGGTTATATCTTTAAGATTTCCATTTGCTTGTAAAGACTCAAGATAATTAGAGTAGGTAGGATAGAGTGCTTTGAGAAAGGCAATAAGAGAGATATCCAGCTCAACCTTAGTGGATTTAATATCATGCATTATAGACTTTATTTCAGATGCAAGAGCAAGAGGATCATTATTTTTCAGTTCAAGAGTGAAGAGTTTAATCATGAGCTGAACAACTTCAAGTGCAGAATGTGTATCATAGAGTTCTTTCATCTTTTATAAAGCTTCAAAGGCAGTGGAATAGGATGAAATATGATGACTTACTTCCTCATTTACAGATGCTGCGATCAATGCATAGGCTTTGCTGTTCTTGTTTTCCCAAATGACAATTTCTTTATCTGATGTAGGCTGCACAGGGTCTTTGTCTTCTTCTCCGACACACACTCCTTTCAACATCTCATTGTAAATGAGGGTGTGTTTTACCATCCGAGACCATTCAGAGTAGTTCACCTTGCCAGTGAGAACTATTCCTACCATAGAAATGATTGAATGCATTCTGTAAAAATATCTCTGCTAAAAAAACTTCTGTTGATAGAAAAAATTTCTGCTAAAAAAAAATCCTTATGCCACAGCCTTATGCATTTGCATCAGCATTTCTTATATCAGAAATATTACTATGTTTTGAGAGAAAAAAATCTCAAGGATCACTTCAATATATATCATGCAATACTACAGATGCTTTGATATAAAACACTCTGACTGATATAAACACTCTGACTGATATATAAACACTCTGACTGATATAACTTGAATGCTTTGAAAACTGCCTTGAATGATATATATATAAACACTTTGAAAGACAACGCAATACTATTTGAACTACTAAACACAGTTTTGTTACCATACAGCGTCAGATGTTACAATCTTCCCACAACAACCATATTTGACTCCATCCTCTGTATGTAACCTCTGTATGTAACAATGCATCAGTTATGTAATTATCTGTTTAAAACAGTCTTTTACTTGAGAACAGATTCAATGGTGTTCCATTTTCCTTCATACATCAAAAGGCTCTAAAACATTTCGCTTGAAAATAGATGAAGAGCACTACTGGAAAGACTTTGAAATAGAGAACGAATGTATGAACAGCGCATTCAAAAACTCAAACATAAAGTTCTTTGAACAGCGCATTCAAAACAGAGAAGTATTTTGAATAGCGCATTGATGCTTCAAGGTCTTTGATTCTCACAACCGGCTTTTGGAAAAGCGAGCTTTGGAAGGCAGCCCTTGATAAACAACTAACCACGCAAAGACCCAAAAATTTTGTAGCTCAAACACAGAGACCATAAAATTTATAATCCGCAGATCCAAAACGTCAGACGCACCATGTCAGCTGTTGCTTCTTGGGCTTTGATACTATAGGCAGACAAAGCAATGATACATCCACGGAATCGCAACGTCCTGTGAATTTGATATGCAATGATCTTGACAATGCGAATGAACACTGTAAAGATAAGGCAATGATACATGTCAGTCAGAAGAAACCCATCTAACATTGAGGGCATGAGAGAATGGGTGTTTCAGATGAAGAGAGTAGAGCTTCCCGGAGTCGTAATGTTGAAGAGGTTTCCCAATCTCTTCAAAATGGCCCATGCATGTCCAGTATTTAACTTGTATCGATCTTCAACAGAGAGCAGACTAGTGATCTTTGGAAACCGACCTATCCAATGAAAGGAAAGAGTTCTGGAAGGACTGGAAGCATTGGAGAGTGCGTGAATGTGTACAGGTATAGACACGGCAGAAAACAGTACCTATAGACTGGTAATGACCCCGCGCCTCTTCCACAGTGATGAAAGTTTCGACGGAGGCCGTGGCGACTCAGAAAACATCCGACGGGACCATGAGGGGACCGGTGCTGCGAGCAGAGTGTATATGGGAGAGCAGCGTACTCAAGAAAAACAGATGCGCAGATGCGTTGGAATATGGACAGATATGTCAGGTCAGAGGCAGCGCAGAGAGGGGCAGCGAATTCATGCAAACATTTATACAAAAAAAATGCGCAGTCTCTCAGAGAAAACGGATGCGTAGTCTCTCAGGACAGAGGTTTCATGAGGCAGCAGAAACCTGGCAGAGGAGTTACAGCTATTTCTGGGACCTGTGCTCTGATACCATGTCAGGCCAGGGTAACTCCAGAATGAGCGAGAGAGAAAACTGATTGATGTTATTCATTAGCTAACTCATGTTTATATACAAAAATAAAACGGATCAGTTCATCTTCTAGATGACTGTCCAGTTCACCCATCTGTTTCAGATTAGGTGTCAACAGACCCATTTCAACTGAAAGGTCATTTCAACAATGGGGTTTAGATTTCATTGGAGAAATCCACCCTTCATCCTCTGGCCAGCACAAGTGGATTTTGACCGCCACAGACTATTTTACCAAGTGGATAGAAGTTGCCCCTTGCAGGCAAGCCAATGACTCAATCATCATGCAATTCTTAGAAACCAACATCTTGTCTAGATTTGGCTGTCCGGAAAAGATTATTACAGACAATGCAGCTGCCTTTAAGTCCAAAAGAATGATCAATTTTTTCCACAAGTACCACATTACCTTGGGCCACTCCACAGCCTATTACCCTCAAGGTAATGGTTTAGTTGAGTCATCCAACAAAAGCTTAATCAACATTATCAAAAAGGTCTTGGAGGAGAGTAAAAAAAATTGGCATAAGAAGCTTGTGAATGCACTATGGGCAGACAGATTGACCACCAAAAGATCTATTGGAACCAGCCCATATGAATTGGTTTATGGCATGGAGGAAGGATTCCCTTCATCTTTGGGAATCCCAGTGATAAAGTTGCTATAAGAAATACAAGCAGAACCCAATGATATTCATAGAAGGATCAATCAAACTATTCACTTGCAGCAGACTAGAGAGGAAGTATATCAGAGAAGTCAAGTTTTACAAGAAAAACTGAAAAGGATGTTTGATAAAAGAACCAAAGCAGAGGATTTCTTCATTGGGGATAAAGTGTTAAAATGGGATTCTAGAAGAGAGGATAAAGGGAAACATGGCAAATTTGATTTTCTTTGGAAAGGACCATTTATTATTCAGACTGTGCAAGGAAATAACACCTATTTTCTGAAAAGCTTGGGTGGTACATAGGCAGATGAAGGGCCAGTAAATGGTCGAATGCTGAAACATTATTTTGACCCTGTTTGTTGAAAAAATCAGCACGGTAGTTTGTACATAATAGTGTTTTTTTTTCTGTAAATTTAGTACAGCAATATGATAGGGAATAACATGCAGAAAATTTTGAGGAAAGATGAGGAATTGTGACACCTAATGGTATGGAACTTTGAGTATACCACAAAAAGTTACAAAGAGACTTGGGAACTGTAAAAATTATGGCAAATGTTCAGATAGAGTAAGCCAAACAGAGCTGCAACTAAATGAATGAATTCATGAGAAACACTCACACTTTTCAAAAGCACCATTTAGTACACAGCAAAGGAGGAATTTCAGATTACATCAAGAGGTGATAATAAGGCCTTCTGACCTGCTGTTCTTGACTTTTCACCAAGAAAAGCCATCCCCAAGTGGAGCCACTGTTAGGTTCCTATACCAATAGGTTTCATTTTTCATGATTGACAGTAGAAGAACCAAATATGTTCATCCTTATATGCTGCAAAGGTTCCATATGTTGTAAACAAGTCAAGAAAATTAAAAAATGAAAAGAGGGTATGCCCTAAAAGAAAAATCAAAGGGCAAAAACAGTAAATTGGTCAGAAAGAATGATGAAAATGAACCCTAAACCAAAAGACCAGGAAAGTGTACTAGTTTAAATGCCACTACTGTTCCATTGTTGCAGGACTTCATTGTGTACAGATGGTAGATTTTGCATACACTGGATGAATAGCTAGACAGTCCAATCCTGGCTAGATCATGTTTGAATTTACTTGTCTTTAGAATAGAGAATAAAGATCTGTCCAAACAGTTCAAGCTTGGCAGATGGGTAAACAGGTAGAGAAACAAAGGAGCCCAACTGCTTAATTTGGGCCCTTGGAAGAGATAAGGGTAGATTTAGATAGGAAGACATTCAAAAGAAAAAGAGGAAAATCAGGGTTTGCTAGTCCAAATGCACCCAAAGGCGGTGCGGGGAAAATCGCTTACCGCCCGCCACCTGCCCCCTGACGTCAGGCCCACGTCACCCTATGACATCGCGTCCATGTCGACTGCCACTCCTCTGCAGTACTGCCACATCATATGCTAACATCACCACCTGGCCACCGTGTCATGCGCCACGTCACCGTACACGTTAGTTTCCACGTCATCCTCCATACCCGCTACGCGACAAAAATACGTCACGATGACGTCATCATAAAAAAGCACCAAAAAGCGCTAAAAAGGCCCAAATTTCGTTAAAAGTCGCGAAAGTGACTCTTTTTTGTTATTTCTATTTTTTTGATAGTGGAAAGTCTGCATGCGAACTACGACCAATTCACCACCAACTCTCTTTTCCGCTACCTAGACGAGATTACTCTGCAAACTCGGCCTCCTCAGCTCAATATTGTACCTACTAATTGCCCTCTGTGCCATCAAAATAGGTATTTACCCATTTTTCACCCAAAAACATTGTTTTTTCCGAAATTCTCCTTTAAAGTCACCTGAGGATCTGTAATTCAAATTTAAAAGTGCTCCTGCCTATGAACCACTGCATTTTAATTCACTAGGTGACCCCTTTCTCTTAAGAAAACCTGCAAACTTTGCCCTCCTCTGCAAATTTTCCATTAAAACACACTTCGAGCCCACTTCCGCCGGCAGAGTTTCCAGACTGCCCATGCATTAAGTTCATTTGTCAAAATCCTCTGCAAAGGACATCATTTCCTCTGTATATCCAGCCTCCCAATTTAACGGTGCAGACTTTGTCCTTCCTGTGAACTTTATCCAGTAAACCCGTTTTTTATATCAAAGTTTAGTCTGCCAATTCCCTGACAAAGCCTCAGAGGCAGTTTTCACTATTCAGTTGTTGCACAAATCCAAATTCCAGATTACAAACACAAAGAATTTAAAGATGGCCACTCCAGTAGCCTTGAATATCACTCCTCTCAATGCACCTCACAAGGAACTAGAAGCATTACCTTTGGTTGATAGGGATCACTTAATTCAAGACTTGGTTGGTGACAGAAACCACCTGCAGACTTTCTGTCAGCTGAGGAACAGTTATTTGAACAACAGTGACATTTATGGCATTTGGGAATCAAACTTTCCCATATACTTCCTCCCTTCTGTCAATGTCTTCCCTGAAATAATTCGCCTCTGCTGTGAAAACTATGACCCAACTCAAAGGGCAGTCAAGTCTCCATCTGGGAGCATCCTCTTCCATATAACTCCTGACTCAATCAACCAAATGCTAAAATCCAAGCAAACTCAGCTTCTGGTCCCTCTCTCTATGAAATTCTTGCTTGATGAAGGTCCCAAACTCTCCAACTCAGAGATAGCCCGAATTGCCAAAGTATTCATGAGAGCAGACCGCCAGCCTACAGGGCCACCTCCTTTTCTCGATGTATGTTTCAATGAAGTGGGAAAATTACTAGTAGATATGATATCTTATGTACTGGGCTTCAAGACAAGTGAACATGTTGATCATACTATATTGGTCTTGCTGTCTGCATTTACCCCAGGACAGTGCCCTGCTGTCAAATACAACTATGCCAAATTCATTGCCAATAAGATACATGACCGACTGCTGAAACTGGATAGGGAGGGAGTCTTCAAATACTCATCTTACATCTATCATCTATTCATGTATTATCAACCTAACTGTTTCCAATGCCCCATCAAAATATTGGACTCCAAAGGAGAAAAGAGGTCTGTGATTTTTTGGACCTCAGTCTTTCATGAAGTCCACAACTCCCCCTACTCTTACTGTGAGTTCATTGACCTATTTGTCTATCCAGTCTCTTATCTCTTGATGAGAACTCCTCCTGCTAGGCTATCCTATGACATGCAGAAAATATTGCAACTTTCAAAGAACTACAAAATAGGTGATTGGTACTTCTACCAGAATCACACTGTCATTAGGATATATGGCTGTGAGCTCTGTCCCTACAGGATGCCAAGATATGTGCTAATGAGACTGTTTGCCTTAGAATATTACAGGAAATTTATCAGCTCTGATTTAACTCATTTTCATAGCACCAATAAAAAGGCTCAGTTGAAATACAAAGACCAACTAGGCCCCTTTGTCATGAACAAAAAAGAAGGATGGCAAGATGCTGATCAAATATTGGGGGAGAAATTCAGGTTAAAAAGAAGTTTTTGGTGGGTACCTTATGACCCAAGTGGTTTTATCAATGCCAGAAAAATCAAATATAGGCTTTCAGCCTATGAACATTCCAAAATCCCACAGATTGAACAATCTGCCAACCAAGATGAGTGGGTGGCAGGGACACTAGTTGAAGAATTCACCCAAGAAGAAATAATGGAGCAAAATGTAAAAGATTTGGAAAAGACTCTTGACTTGGATTCTTTTGAGCAGGTGACATTCAAACTACCGAAGCAAGTTGGAGAAGGCACATCAGCTGCTGCTCCACAAGCTGCCCAAGAAAGGTCTACAGCAGCAACAGGGACAGCAAAGGGCAAGGAGGTAGTTGATGCAGAGCAAGAAACAATGACAGAACAGCCAACTACTTCAACGGAACAGAGTCAAGGGCAAACCCCTCCACTGTAGACAGAGGCTCCACAGGTACCAGCTTTATAGACTCCTCTTAATGAGGAAAGAGGCAAGAAGCGGGATAGGGAAGAAATTGCACCTGCTAGTGGCTCAACACAGCAACCAGAGGCCAAAAGGAAAAGAATAGATCCTCAAATTGAAGAGGAAATTAGTGAAGAAGTCATAGAGAGCCCAAGGAGGGAGAGGGAAACCAGTCAGCAAGCATCCATCAGCTCTCAAAGACAGGAAACGGAGAGGCAACATGGTATGGAGGTATCCTCCTCAAGGCAGCAAGGTGCACAACCATCTAGCATTAAAGGAACTTTTATGGAAATCAAGGCCCAAAATGAGCCATTGAGAATACAGTTGTATGATCAATTTCTGAAGACAACACCCTCCAAACAGCAGAGATTAATGGCAGCTTATGACATTAAGGAGGAGAAAATGATCTTAAGTCATTTCAAACTGAAGATACCACAGCCACAGACAGCTGCAGATTACATAAAGACAAACTTAGAGGTCCTCGCCAAGGACATACACCCGATGGACCAAATTGAGCTACACAAGCAGACAGGTGAAATGGTCTATGCTACTCTAGCAGACAAGGCAATGCTGGCCCATCAAATGAAAGAATCATTGAAAAATACAAATACTCAATTGGATTTGGAGAGAATGTCTTCATTGGCCAAAGACAACAGAATAAAGACATTGGAGGAAATTATTATGGAACTAGGGCATGATCCTAAGGATGCCAAGGGTATCAAAGCCCTCATAAGAAAAAAGGAAGAAGATATTGCTGCACTTAGAAAGCAGCTAAGGCTACCTGCAACCATGCACCCTCAAACTACAGAACTTGTACAAGAAAAGGAAGGTGAAGATACAATGGATTTGCTAATGAGGATGAACCAAAGAATAATTCAAATGGAGGAAGAATTGGAGAAAGTATTGCAAAGCAAGCAGGGAGAGTCGACCTCCCAGCCACCGGTAACAGCTCCAACAGTCCCCACTGCCCTTCTCACAACAACAGCAGCAATTCCTCCTGTCATTCCAGCATCAACAACAACTACATCAACTACAAATGCTACAGCAGCAGCAACAACAACACCAGAATCTAGCTTAAGTATGGAAGAAATGATGAAAGCAGTCAAAGAGCTAGAAGTCCAAATGACAGAGCTGAAACAAGCCAAGGAAAATTTGGCCAAACTTGAAGTAAGCTATGACAAGTCCAAGGTAACAGTGGCTGAGAAAACAAGGGAAATAAAGGCCCTGGACAATAAAATAAAGTCCTTAGAAAAGGAGCTTACTCTAGATAAAACTCAAGCTGAGATCAAGAAATTGTGGGCCAAGATTGGCCAATCTATCACTTACCAATGGCAATCAATCCAGACTATACATGAGCAAATAGATTTGATAGGCCAAGCTCAATTTGATACTCAAAAGGCTAGAGCAGCATTGGGAAACATGCCTGAACAGGACAACAGAATGATTCAATTTTTTAATACTCACACCAAGGAACAGCTGGCCGCACTAGATATCAGGAACATGACAGATACCATTTTGATAGTGAAAAAGGTGCTGACCCTGAGGAATTTTGTGCAAACTCTAGAAAGAAAGTGCCAGGAGATGCAGGCAGAAGTAAATGACTTCAAAATAAAGTTTGCAACATTGCAGAGCAAAGGACTACCCAGCTTATTAACCAGCAGTGGAAGGCTACTAACACATGAACAGTATGCCAACAGGGTGAATAATTATGTTGCCAATCAAATCACAGCATCCTCTAGCACCTCAAAAGAAACAGGGCCTCCCTCTGTGTTGTGGGGAAAAATGCCTATGCAGGACGATCCTATCCACCTAAGGTGTGACAGTGCCTTAGCAACAAACAGAAACAGCTATTCTAGTATTCTTCCTTTATGAATTAAGAATGAAGAGAGATAGATGGACTAACCGGTGTCTTCCGTTTGTCCCTCGATCCGGTTTCTCTTCTCTTTGAGGGTTCCCAGCTACTTGCCTTCTCGCTCGCCCAGCTTCAACAGGTCCCTGCAAGATCACAAGAGGAGAACACTACACAAAGACATAGATTCATATTCATAACTAGTTCAGGATTAGAAATAAACTAAACATACTAATGCAATCATACATCAAAGATACATTAATATATAGGAGAAACCAATATAGCTTTATTGATGAATAACAAGGTTCAGGAAGAGATACAACCCAGAGGGCTCTAATCCAGCATCTCCTTCCCAGCAAATGAAATTCCTATCTTCACCTTCCTTCAAAGCATTAAGCACCCAATGATTCCAATCACAAACCAACAGCAATTCTTTGCAATCACAAAATTCCAGCCCCTGGATCTCATGGAGGAGAGATCCATATATAGATGTTTGGAGAGAGGATGAGTCAGCTTGAGATCTGACTAGTGTCCTCTCCCTCTGTCAGTTCTTGCTTCCACTTGGAGACTAAGAGCCTCTTACTCATCACTAGTCGAATTCCTTGAGGCAAGTGTCATTGGAGAAGATTCTGGAAGCTTCCAGGGTCTTTCCACCTCGTTGAATGAACTTTCCATTTGTCACTTCCCGCTCATCGCACCCTGGTAGTGCTTCTACCTGCGTTGCAGTGCACCTAGCCAGTGCAATCTCTGCATTTCAGCGCAGACAGCTAGTGGAGCCTCTGAATTGATCCTGAATTGACTTGTTTTTGAGCAGTTTCTGGTAGAGAACTTCTGTGAATTGCTGTGGTTTGTTAGCCTTGTTCCTCTAGGGGTAGGAACAACATGTTTAGGGACTTTGGATCCCTTGGATTATGGACATTTCATGCTCAATGCTGTAAGGCACAAAAATTTCTATAACAGTTGCCCCCTAAAGTATGAGGCCGTTTATCGGGTGAAATGCTTTATTAGGAGGATCCGAAGTTCATTCAATGCTGGGAGGAGACCTGTAATAAGATACAATACAATACATTATTTTCCATACTGCTTTCATGATCTAGCTGAGGCGGGCATTCCCATGCTCAGCTTTATAAATTCATTTTTCTGTACATAGAACAGACAATCGTCTGATGGTAGACTGATGATTTTGACGAAACCATCATCCTTTTGGTAGGATGATTATCTATTGCAATGCTGTACATGTCAATGTCTTTATTTTTCCTGAATATATATCGCAGCCCAGATGGATGAAACTAGATCCGGGGTCTTCAAACTCGTTCGATCTTCACTCTAAGTACAAGTCGATCCATGTGAGAAATGTTCTGAAGTCGAACATGGAAAGACATCGCTTGATTACCGGTCAATGAGGTAAACCGTTAACAAGCGCGAGAGGAATCATCGATAATGATAATGACCCTCAAGGTACTGCAGTACAATTCACGTGGTGTGAATAAAAGACTTGGCGTCGAACACCACGCAAAATCTTTCGGTCGAAGGTCATTGATGTATACCTGTCGCCGGAAGTGAGAAACTTGCCATTGAGGCATGCAAGCTTCAAAGTACTGAAGGGGGTTGTTCCTAGATCAACTTCTTGGATAATGAGCTGATTTCGATAAGAAGTGATCCGTCAAAGGAGGGCCTTAATGAATCCCACATCAGTGACACGGAACGGAGCAAATGATTTTGATGGAGGTGAAAACGATCTGATGACATATGATTCAGGGTGGCGGTCATGAAATGATGAAGGATAATGTATGGCAGTGGATGGGACACGGTTGACTTCTCTGAACGACTTCTCTTGAACATATGGCGACACTTATGCGATGGATCGGTAGCATTACCCCAAATATGGATGGTATGGCGAGACCATGGTGATGTGACCGGTGAATGAAACAACCCAACCCGACTGTGGTACGGAGGAAAAGTGTCATGTTCAAGAGCGATTTTCTACCATCAAAGTTTTCTTCAGTTTCTCCCAATTTTTCCCCAGTCATTGCTGACCAGTACCTCTTTATTTTTGTCAAGCTTGAGGAGGATAACATATGCTTGTTCTATAACTTGCCCTTCGGGCAAGCCCATCGCTACGTTTTAACGAGCCTAGCGATAGTGAAACTCGTTCTCGTCTAAAGACAAGTTTGTCGCTATTTAATGCTTTTAACGAGTCTAACGACAAAGATAACTCGGTCCTTTTCATTTTTAGAGAGTCTGAAAAGGTACGTAAAGTCAACTCTAAAAGTCCTTTTTCGTCATCTAATCCCTTAAGTCCGAAAAAGTATAAAACAATACAGAAGGGATGAGTTTTCGATAGTTTTAACGAGCCGAACAAAACAAGCGCTCAATCTTTTTGTGCAATAATCCCTCAAGTCCAAAAAGATTAAAATCTAGAGGAGGGATAGCTCTTCCAGTCACTTTAACGAGCTGGAAGGCCAAAACTCGGCAATCTTTTCATATTTTACGAGTCAGATGAAAAGAGCTTAAAGAAGACTCGTCTTTTGAGGAACGAGTGATAGAAAGGGGTAGCAGCTGATTCCAGGGAAGGATTGGAATTTCCAAATCACGACAGTGTCACAAGGATGGCTAGTGAAATCACTCTTCGTAGCTGTTCCTCAAAATGGGTAAACAATCATATGGAGGTGAATGATCGGCCAATGGAAAAGTGGAGGTGGTGGGCAAACACGACCAAGGCTTTAATGGATGATGTCGCTACATTCACGGTGGTTATTTACCGGAAGATAGTTCATTTTTTAATGAGCTTAAACGCGGAAAAACACTGCTCAGTCTTATGTTTATTTTTTAACGAGCATGAACTATGTGCTAAAACTGCTCAGATCTTGCGTTTATTTTTTAACGAGCATGAACTGTGTGCTAAAACTGCTCGATTAATCCAGTCATATGATAAGAATGTCTCATTGAAGATGCTATTTTTTATGGAGCTTAGATCTTACAAAGCTTTGCTCCGGATCCTTTCGTTATGCAAGTTCGGAAACGACTAATCCTACGAGTTTAAAGGGTTAGAGCTACAGGTTTAAAGGGAGGACCTAAAAATTTAAAAAATAAATAGCCGCCCCTTGCTTGCACTTCAAAAGGTTTGCATGCCCCCAGGCATAAAGTACGATTTCAAGGTTACCCCTTCTTAGTCCAATATAACATTTGTTTTACCGGGAGAGGCCTACCTCTTTCAGGTTACCCAAAGATTGTCTCGTTAATCTTTCAAACAAAACACTTCTTCGGTGATATCTACCGAAATAGACAAAGGTGAGAGACTCCGTCTGTCAACTCACATAACTTTGACAAAAGAATCTTATTCTAGAATAACCCTCTTCCAGCATGGGCGGGGTACAGACTAGTAATATTCTCCCATTCCATGTGATTTTCGCCGAAATCTTTCTCTAACTTATTATGGATCACAGAAGCCTAAACTCTATTATAGTAATATTCTCCCGTGGAAACCTACTCCATACCCAAAGTTTTCCTGCCGAAGCAGACCAGGACGCATGCCCCCTGGGTTCCAGTCATATCCCTCCGAATTACTCGCGCTCATCGGGAGGACGAACCGTGGGTTGAGACATTTCTTGCGTTAAGAGACCATTTATGGATGGTATATGACTATTTGCGATGCGTGATCCGGGAAATGAAAGCTGGTCCACGAGCTTGACCACTCTTCCTTCGTGCGGAAAACACATTACTCTAAAGAGTGAGGAGACGATGGCTCGCATGCAATATATATAGTCTCGTCCAAGGAGTAGGTTATAATCCAAGGGTCCTTGAACGACCATCACGTTCATTTGAACGGTCTTCCCTTTCAATGTGATAGGCACATTGGGGAGGATCCCTAAAGGTCGACTGGTTCCTTTATCAAATCCTGTCAGATTTCTCATTTCAGGCAAAAGCGCTGGTGAACCAAGTACTTTCCAAGCAATAGAGGAAAGGATACTCACAGATGCCCCCTCATCAGTGATTGTGCCATCCATTACCATTCTGTATATTTGAACGATAATTCTGAATGGTATGCTCGCTGGCAAACGGGGTCTGCCTAGTTGGTTCCAGTCGAACGAGACAACTAGGTTACTTGGTGGTGGGACCGAATAGACGGCCGGATATGACTCTGACGAAGTTCCTTCCTGCGATAAAGGAATGGGAAAATTGCCCCCTTGTTCGTCGGAGTCTGTGTTGATGAAGAGAATTTGGACGGTGTCGTCATTATTCTCCTTTGTGATGGTATCATTCGAAGATAGAGCCTCTGAAGGCAAAACCGGGTCAACTGCCGCCTCAACCTTTTGACTTTCGTCAGGTATGGATTCAGAAGGTTCATCCTCAATGATAGGTGCTTCGGCTGACCACCTGAGCAGGCCAGCCGGGTTCTCAACTGGTGAAGGACTTGGCAGGAGTTTTTGATATCCAGGAGGAAGTTGCACTGGTAAAACCGGGCGATCTTCCAAAACTCTTTTAGCCTCATCTAAGAAGGGACAACGGTGGATGGCATGGTCGCCTTCACACAGTTTGCAGGGAAATCTAGCTTTCCCTCTCTGTCCTGTGGCTTCACTTTCACTAGTTGATGGTGTGCTGTCAACATGGCTATCAGAGGTTGACGCCACCGAATTGTGCAAACGGGGAGACCAGTCTCTTAGTATCCGAGGGATACAGGGACAATCTCTGTGGAAGTGGTCTCCCTTGCATATGACACATGGCGATTTAGGCCTAGTCAGTGTTGTGTGTGGATTTTTGTTAGACGACACTTGTTTGCCCCCAGTCACTTTTGGCTCCTTCTTCTTCTTCTCTTTCTTCTTCTTTTCCTTCTTCTCCTTAGGAACTTGGTTTTTTGTTTTACCAGTTCCGTCAAGCGAAGAGGAAGGAGGAGAGGAAGAATTAGATGAAGTAGAAGGCTGGTGGGTAACTCTGGTCTGGTCTAACTGTTGATTCGATTGTTCAGGAATGGTGGTGTTCTGAACGACATTGGTTGAGAAGAGCCAGACCGGCAAGCCAATTGTCAGTCCTGGGAGCGACAATGTGGCCATATGGGGCGCACCAACATCTCCCCAAGAGGAGAAGGGACTAGGATTTCCACCAAGGGGAATTCCTTGGTTGGTGTGCTCCATTTTCTCAACCTAAAGATCAACGCAGGAAAAAGGGGGGATTGTTCTGTTTAAAATAAATTTTAACAACGCTTTAGACAGAACTTGCTTTTTCAATTTTAAAGAGTCGAGAAAAAGCTAAAGATGACTCTAGTCTCCTTCAATGTTTTAACGAGCCCGAAGTGACAAATGCTCGGATGGACTTTTTCCGTTATAGAGTCTGAAAAAGGCCAAAAGGAACTGCTCTGGAGTTCTAGGTAGAGGGTGTGCCAAACTTTTCGCAAAACCGCAGAATACTTTTTAAGGTACAGGCGGTCAATCTTCCTTAATGTTGTGTTCAGTGCATTGCGATCAGTAGGGCGGCTGACACGGCTTCCTAAGGATAAAGGTTTTATGCCTATAGGGGTCTCCCAATATATACTCGACGGTACGTGGGAGCACAATCCGTACTGGCGCTATCGTCCCTCAGGAGGAATCACCCACCATCAGCGAAATCGATAGTCACCAGGCTTTACGACACTGGAACACGTCTCTAGCCTAGACCTCTATGTTGTGCGTTAAGTTACAAAGCGTTGTTAAGTTCATTCAATTTATTTTAGGTTGATCTTTTTAGAAGTTTGCCTTTTCGGATCACCACGAGATGTATGATACAATTCCTAAATGCAGTCTAAAGATGATAAGCAAGCTTTATCTCTTTTTCAACAATGAAAATCCTAGCTACAAAGGGAAAAGAAAGAAACCATCTTTTCTCAAAGAGAAATCAGCACACTCTAAATGCACTTTTCCTAAATCAAGCATGCAAACTATCAAAATGCAAATGCACAATGCAGGTGTTTGTTTTCCGCTTTCTTAATATTGATGCCTAAAAAGAAAGCTTTTTGTACAAATTTGAATTTGCTTTTAAATGACAAATACAAACAAGTTTACTTTTTCGAAATCAGAAAGGGTAGAAGAGATTACAACACTTAACGATTTTCGAAATGAATACTTGTTTTGACACTCAAAAGAGACAAACTCAAACCAAAAGCAAAAATGAATGTATAACCAACTGTAAACAGCCAATGAACTCTCTCCTAAGATCACAATCAACAAATCTGAATCAAGGGCTACAGGATTACTATTTCACTCTTGCAAAGGAAAACTGTAAATGATGCCACAAACACATAAAAACACTCACAGTCTTTTTGTACAAAAGGAGGCGGAATTTAAGCAGAGAAAAGGAGTTATCAGACAGGTACCTATGCTAGTTACAGGCTGCAAAAATCAGAGATCAAAACAAGGCAAAACAGAGCAGAGAACCCCAGCTGCACAAGGCCTAACTGGATCAGCGCACCCCTAACACAGAGGTTTTGACATTCAGCGCAGGTAGCCTTCACGGGACCTGCGTTGAAATGCAGAACCTCTTCACAGAGTCTGCGCTGAAGGAGAAACGAGAGTTCCTCACTGGGTTCTGGGTCACAGTTTGCTATTTAATCTACAGTTTCAGGCCAAATCAAAGCAACAAGCAAGGTACAATCAAAGGGATGCTTTGAGGGAGGACTAAGATCTATCACAAAGGATCATCAAATCATTTGTGAGTCCATTGTTCAGATCATAGACAAATTCAGTGAGTGGATCAAAGCAACAGCTGTCTACTTTGCATCTAAAAATAGCAGATGCAGTTCGATTGCTACTCTTGAGTCTATGAAACAAACAATGATAGAGACACAAATAAAATGACTAAGCAGATGTCCCCAGTGGAGTCATCAATTTGTTGTGGGGAAAAATGCCTATGCAGGACGATCCTATCCACCTAAGGTGTGACAGTGCCTTAGCAACAAACAGAAACAGCTATTCTAGTATTCTTCCTTTATGAATTAAGAATGAAGAGAGATAGATGGACTAACCAGTGTCTTCCGTTTGTCCCTCGATCCGGTTTCTCTTCTCTTTGAGGGTTCCCAGCTACTTGCCTTCTCGCTCGCCCAGCTTCAACAGGTCCCTGCAAGATCACAAGAGGAGAACACTACACAAAGACATAGATTCATATTCATAACTAGTTCAGGATTAGAAATAAACTAAACATACTAATGCAATCATACATCAAAGATACATCAGTATATAGGAGAAACCAAGATAGCTTTATTGATGAATAACAAGGTTCAGGAAGAGATACAACCTAGAGGGCTCCAATCCAGCATCTCCTTCCCAGCAAATGAAATTCCTATCTTCACCTTCCTTCAAAGCATTAAGCACCCAATGATTCCAATCTCAAACCAACAGCAATTCTTTGCAATCACAAAATTCCAGCCCCTGGATCTCATGGAGGAGAGATCCATATATAGATGTTTGGAGAGAGGATGAGTCAGCTTGAGATCTGACTAGTGTCCTCTCCCTCTGTCAGTTCTTGCTTCCACTTGGAGAATAAGAGCCTCTTACTCATCACTAGTCGAATTCCTTGAGGCAAGTGTCATTGGAGAAGATTCTGGAAGCTTCCAGGGTCTTTCCACCTCGTTGAATGAACTTGCCATTTGTCACTTCCCGCTCATCGCACCCTGGTAGTGCTTCTACCTGCGTTGCAGTGCACCTAGCCAGTGCAATCTCTGCATTTCAGCGCAGACAGCTATTGGAGCCTCTGAATTGATCCTGAATTGACTTGTTTTTGAGCAGTTTCTGGTGGAGAACTTCTGTAAATTGTTGTGGTTTGTTAGCCTTGTTCCTCTAGGGGTAGGAACAACATGTTTAGGGACTTTGGATCCCTTGGATTATGGACATTTCATGCTCAATGCTGTAAGGCACAAAAATGTCTATAACACTCTGGACAGAATCTTTATGATAAATTAGAAAATCTGTTCTACATTGAACATGAGATAAATCACCTTTTTGAGGTTCATCCCAACTTTTATAGATATACTGAAGTTGATGAAACACGGATAAAAATACAAAGACATCAGTTGCCTACAGAATACTGGTGGCAGAGAACGCTGGAAATTTTACCAAGGTGATTTTTTTTCTATTTTCCTCTTTTTTGGTCAGCTACAGGTCAGCATATTCAAAGACACGGGCCACCTATCAGAGAGTAAAAACAACAAAAAAGGAAAATTCAAATTGTGACTGCAGCTCATTAATGAAAAACCAAGCACTGATGACAAGGCCAACACAGCAAGATAGCAAGAAAGAAAACGCAGGAAACGCAGAGTAAAGACGTAGTCACCAGCCGACTCACTCAATCCAGAAAGTCAAATATCTATGACAAATTGGACAGCTAGCACACCAACATTTACTATAGCATTTATTTCTCTCATTTACTTCTTCTGAAGAGTTGGTGAAGAAAGTTATTGCATGAAGACTTATCTACAAGATATTTTGTATCTCATTTTTGGATAAAGACCTCCCCATAAAATGTATTTGGGGTTGGTGATTTTCTCTCTGGACTGCGCTATAAATTTTGAGACTGTCTAATACAAAGGTTGTTGAAGTTCACTGTTGCTGGACCGTCTGAGTGTGGATTTGATGTTCTGGGAACTGCGACAGAATTCCTGTGTCTTTCTATGGATCAATAAGTTGCTCTAACCTGTGTTTATGTTTCCCGTGTTTGCAAATATCATATATGTCTCATGATCTTAGTAACAGAGAAAAAGAATAGCCCAGAATTTGTTTAAATACACTTTGTGTTCAATCTCTGCTATTAATTATGTTTTCTTCAAAATTAGTCATAAATAGGAATTCTTAGTTGCTCCTATTTTAGCTAATTCTTTCATTTTGAATACTATTTAGGAATTCTTAACTGCTCCCTGATAATATTCATGCACCTTCCCTCTGCCAGCACAATGAAGGATTCTTGACTGCCCTTCATCCACTGGCTTACATTCCATGAACTTCCAGATCTAAAAATTGTTCCAAAACTAATTATCTTGCTCTGTAGCATTTCCCTTTACCAAAGAAACATTTTCAGCAGTACATCATCATTGACCCCATTGCCCAATGGTATAAACTGTTTTTGATTTGCATCCCAGCTTTATTTAAGATCACCATCCAACAAACTAAAAGCCAAACCCTGTGCATCATAACTAGCCTAAAACACTTCGAAACAAAGTTAAATCATAAAGAGAGAGCCCTCTCTGGTTGCAGATTGGCTAGAATCTGCAGCTAAAAGACTGGTTAGTGGTTACCTCGGCTGTATTCCCTTATGGAGGCAGGGAACAACCTGAGTGGTAACAGAATTAATGAACTAACTGCCTACACTATGCATGAGGAAAGTTGCTGAAAGGAATGAAAGCATGGATGAGATCTACTGCATAAATGGAGATGAAAAAGATAACAATGGAAATCTACCTTGCAAAACTAACCAAATAGTTATTTAAAGATAGCAAACTCCAAAGCTCATAAAAGAACTAGAAATCTCTATTTTTGGGGCTACTTAAGGGTCCCTTCCTCAAGTCATGATCCAAGAGAGAGGAAGTGAGGCCGAGGCACTTGCTGACAACCTTATGGTGATCCTTTTATCCCTGCTAACTTGCTACTGAAGTAAGGCACAAATGGAAGCAAACTAATAAACAACCAATCTAATCTACACTACTTGTAATGGAAATGCATCTAAAAAGAAAATTAACAATGAAGCTATGAAACTACACTAAACATACATATAAAAGAAAGAGGAGCCTTGGCTGCTAGGGTTGGGCCCTAACCCAAGAGCTTCATCCCTCTGAGTTAACTCAGTGCTGGCTCAAAACAAAACTCATTCTTATTACCAAAACAACAAATTACATCAATGGAACTTTCACAAGTATTGCAGCTCGAAAATAGCTTAGAGTTTTACAATAAAAATCTGAATCCTACTGAGGTCCTAGGCCTCTCTACTTATACAATTGAAGTCCCCAATGACTTCCTTAAAATTAGGGAGGCTCGGCTCCCAAACTCGAGATAAACTAGTTCTTTTTCTCTCACTTGCTCGGCTGCCTTATAATCCTCATGATTTGGTTGTTTTCTCTTCGAGCTGATGTGATGAATGGAGGAATATTCAAATGGATGAGTAGTAAATGAGAAGGATTAACCTCCTACAATCCCTCTCCCTTTTCCCATTCGAATTTTGACCTTAGTCTTCGCCAAAATTCCTTGATTTTCTCCTTTACTCTTGCATTCAATGCATATTAGTCCACTAAGCATAATATCCAACTCTACTCACCTCATAAAAAACCATAATCAAAAATATGTAATAAGTTATGAGAAAAGTTGGTTTTATTAAGCTAGGAGGTTAATGAAGGCCCATATAATTACCCAATGAAGAGGCTCATCATCACCCCCCTACTGAAAGTGTTGTTCATCCTCTGAGCAATTTAATCAATATCCATATCTTTCATGGCTCTAGTGGCCTCTTTGACATCCCATGCCTCTGTTGTGGTCTCCTCCTCTTGTTCATAGAAGCTTTCTTTCTTTTCTACCTCCTCCCACTCCCTCTTTTCTTCTTCTTCCTTCCTCCCTTCTAGTATCCCTAAGAGTAGTTGTGGATTGAGTTTTAGGCCAATCCAATTGACTTTTAGCCTTTGCATAGATTTCTTATACATGGGTGTCATGTTTAGTGCCTCTCTCAACCTTTGAGGAGAGTGATCCTCTCTTATCTTTAATTTGTATGGCAGTGTGTTCCATCTCCTCAGGCAAGCATGTATGCTATCATCACCTAACAACCTAAACATGTCCTCAAAATGTTAAATTGCTTGCTCTTGGGAAGAAAGATATCTAGGTGCAAGATGAGGATCATTTGCAATCAAATTATGGGTACTGATGAGGGCCATGGGATTTGATTGTTTAGCTCTGATCACAAGAGGTTTAGTTTTCTCTCTTGCCAATATCCTTTTCATCTCTACAGCCCTTGACTCCTTGTGGTTCATCCATGATGCCAAAGCCATCAGTTGTAAATCTCCTAGCTTGGCATTAGGGTTCCATACATTCATGTCTGTTAGGGCCATGTTGTGCAAATAAAACTCAGCCATCTTGTCCCTATCTTCCAGTGTGCTATGATCACAAAGATCAATGATCTGTTTTTATTCCTGAAATGGCATGGTGCCTCTTTGTGCTAGGGTCTTGATCTAGAACTGTGTCCATTGTTCCTTGAGATATAGGGCACAAGATTTAGTTTCCATCCTACACTAGATTTCTTCCAAAGAGAGATTGGCCATGCATGCCAATTAATTCTCTCTTTCCTACAGTTGTCCTCTCAACCATGCATTTTTTGTCTCTAGTTGATTTCTCATTATGGCCTATCTATCTCTCAAACCACTTAGCTCTGCCCATCTCCTTGAGTTTCTCCTCCATGTGCCCAATGTCTTCCACCCCTTTTGATTTGGTGATTTGCATCCATCGGTGAGTTCTGGCCCTCTCCTTCTCAAGCTCAAAGAATAGTGGGATAGCAAATTTTGAAGGTATGACCATGCCTCATTCAATAAACCTGTAGTAGGAGTCTAGGTTAGGTTGGGGGATGGGTTCTTTTGTCTCTGGGTCCTCTTCTTTAGTTTCTTGTTTCTCCCCTACCTCCCTTTCCAATTTTTATGCCTCCTGTAGGTTCAGCAAAATATCTTGTAGGACTGCTTTTGCTTCTTGTATATTATGTTGTGCATCCTGTAGGATTACCTTTCGCTTGGAGGAGTTTTATCTAGTAGTAGGCATTCTCACATAGGTGATAGGAGACTTAAGGGAAGGAATTTTCTCCTTTTTTGTAGGGGAGTCTTCAATCACAATGGGAATTTTGGTTAATGTTTGGGGTTTCCCCTTTCTTATTCTTGTGTTTTTCCTTGTCCTGAAATATAAGGGTGTAAGCCTCTGTATTTTTCCTTTTTGCTTGATGGGGGTTGTTATCACTAATTTCTAAGATTTCTAAAAAAATCTTCAACAACTGGTATGGTTCAAAAATTTTGTGTTAGTCATGGTCAAGTCATTTTTATTTTTCTATTTTAGAGTCTAAATCATAGGGTTGGAGTCTTGTTTCCATTATCAAATAAAGGTCAACAACTTTATTTTACCTATCATAGATCCCACATCATTTCAAAAGTGTTATGTGTTTGGTTGTTTAAAAATTCGAATGTGCTACGAAATTTCCTAGGAGTTTTCGTAGTGCAAAACTCAGAAAATGCACTATATGCACTACGAAATCGGGGATTCATAATTGGGAGTTTTCGTAGTGCAAAACCCATAACTTTCACTGGATGCACTACAAAATCAGGGATTCGTGTCAAATCAATTCTAGCTGTCAAATCAACCTAAATTCATTAATGTTTCATCATTAGATGTCATTCCATGAACCTTACCCATCACATGCAACCATTCACACTCATCATTAGATTCGTTAGGGATCTTTGTCCACACTCGTTTCAAATTTAAAAAAAAAGGATAAGTAAGGGTGAATTGGTCTTGGTCATTCTCATGTTGCTTTCATGCATAAGAATCACTTGGCAAGCTCAGGGTCAGCGTACATCAGAGTTCTTTGAAGGCTCAAGCGAGGTAGTTCTTTATCCAACTCAAGTCAGGTAGTGTTTAAAACTATACAGGGAAAGTTCTTCTAGGTATCCTTTACAGGGAGTTCACAGAAATGTCTGAAGAGAAGAAGAATCATAGATCAGGCCGTTGTTTGAGGATTGAGCCTAAAGGCTTAGATGCTCTCACAAAGAATAAAGAAGCTTTCCAAGTTTGAGATTGCCAGACTTAAGAAAAGGGCAAGAAAACATGCAATTGAAAAGGTTGACTTTAATAAAATGAAGGCTTTGTGGGAACATGAGAAAAATTCAAAACCTCAAGCAGTGAGCAAAAAGGCCCAATATTTCACCTGGACTATCCCTGCTATTAAGGAGACAAGATACATTAGATGGATTAATAACAGGCTCAGAACTAACATCAGAGTGATGAAAAGGCAAATAGAAGACTTGAAGATTCAACTGAGTAAACCTGAAGGACAGCCTTGACTTAAATGAACCATACAGTAAGTGAGAAGTCTTAATACAATTTTGATGTGGAACTTAACTTTTTGAAGATTGTTTTTGGATGGATATTGTCAGACTTATGTGGCCAATTAGCATATGGTGAGACTATAGAGAAATCCCAAAATGACAATTTTGAGGAAAAATTGTCTATTTTTGACTCACACAGCAGTTTCATAGCACGCTACGAAACTGCTTTAGGTGACATGTATTGCACAGTAGTTTCGTAGCGTGCTACGAAACTGCTATAGTTACAGTTTTGTTTTTTTTAAGGATCTATCTTGAAAGAAAAAGGGGATTATTTTGAAAGGGATGCTGCTTTCGAGGTTTAAGAAGATCACTTGAGAAGGTTTGAGCCCTAAGCAAAAGGTAAATTCAATAAATGAATACATATACACATACCAAACCTTGCGCTACGAAATCACTAAAGCAGCCTTTTTCAGCAGCAAAATTGTTTTAAGTAGTCAACTTCCACGAGGTCTCTTGAGCAACTGAAAGCATATTTTGAAAACTGAAAGAGGTTTTTATTAATAACATATTTAACTACAAAAACCTCTTTCATGTTCTTCAAATGCATTATTATCTAGAAGAATTTTATGACTCAAATTGCGCTACGAAACTGTTGTAGGAGCAGTTTTTTAGAAATCATAATTTTCTAGTTTACACCTAGTATTCAAAGATAGTTTCTGGGCAGTAGGAAAGGTATTGTGAAAAAAAAAGAGAGGTTTTTTTTCAAAATAGAGTGGTCTACAAAAGCCTCCTTCAGTTTTTCAAAATAAATTTTTTATGAGGAGAAAAAAGCTCTATCCCAACACCTGTTTTTCAGCCAGAACAGAGTAGGGGATAGTTTCCTAGTTTTCAGGGCAGATGAAGGAGAAGTTATTGAAGGCCAGCTAGGGGGGTATGGACATCACCAAGTTCGAAGTTAAGAAGGAGAAACTATTAAAAACTGAATTTATTTCACAGTCAAGGTTGTTGCTAGCATAATAAGGAGTTGCACTCCTAGTTGTATTAGGTCTCTAGGATTGTTAGTTAACAACTAGTTGTAATTAATAGTTTGTTTAAGTATCAATAGGTGTCAGGTCAAGTAAAATTCGAATTCCCCTCATGCTGGAGGAAGGAATCCAAGATTGTAATGAACTCTATATATTACAAGAGGTGTAATGCACCAAGGGTTGGAAAATGTTATAGAAAAAGATTACTTTTGTAAATGTTGTGCAGGGACTGGTATATACAGAATCAGTTTGACTTTTCTGAATCTGAGATTCTTAGTGTACTTCAGTGACCTTTATATTTTATTTTTCATATGTTTTACTTCCATATTCTTAATTCTTATTACTCAGAATTCATGGAGTAACATCCTCTGACTTCCTTTAAGTGTTAAACTATGGTGAATTGAGTTCTTGGGTCCTATCTTTGGATGTTTTTCTTCAATGTTTTAATACTTACTCAGAATTCATGGTTAAACATGTTATGACTTCCTTTAAATACTTTCATTTTGAATACCTTGATGTATCATTACTTAGAATTCATGCCCACATGATCTGACTCCTATGAACTTCAAGTTATTGAGACTTTCCTGAATGTGTTACTCTTTCATTGAAGTATATACAAGCCTCAGTTTTATAAGAAGAGCTATTTGTTATCTTTATCTCTCTCACTGACTCCATAGCCCAATAGTAGCAAGCCTTCATCTTTCAACCTATAAACATACAAAACCAAGATAGAGTTAACCATCTATATTATCATTAATCAATGTCATTAACCCTTGAGAGAGCCCTCTCAGGCTGAGGAGGCTAAGCCTTAGCTAAAAGATTGGTTTGAAATAGTTACATTGAGATAGCTTGATCAGCAGCCTATCAGGGTCCTATTTTGGTGATAACATTTTGGTGCGTCTGTCAGGAGTCTGAAGATTACTCATTCCCGAAATCAAGAAGTTGAACTTCTGAAGGTAGCAAGAGCTCAGGAAGTTGTTTGAGGCTACATCTACGTTGGCAACTCCACACATCAAATAACAAATTGGAAGGTGACTCCACTGCTAGAAGATTAGTAGCTTGATGAAATTTCAAGATGAGTTCCATTGCAAGATTGAATGCCAGGTATGCCCCTATGAATCGGTCTCATATCCGTGGTTTTCCAAATCCTATGCCAAAGGTCGAATGGTTAGATGATCTTCCAATATTCAAAGATGAAAAGAAAGGTAATGTTGCTCTTCATTTGGTTAGGTTCCATATGCATGTATGCAGTCTTAAGGTTCAGTCCCCTGAAGATTGTCTCATGAACACGTTTATGACCACTTTAGAAGGAAAATCATGGTCTAGGTATAAAAGCTTGGAAAATGATTCAATATATTCTCTTGCTAATTTTCACGATGAATTCTATGAGATGTATAAATAATGTCATCGTTCCTTATTGTTGGTCAAAGATTGCTATAAACATTATTTGAGTCCTATTCAGTATTTGGAGGAATGTTATGATGATGATGAATTTATGGATGAAGAAATTTTAGAGCCTCTTGATGAGCCCCAAATTTGGTAACATTTTAGGCTCATTTGGCCTAACTACCCTTGCTCAATCCTTCATTTTTCATAACTTATGCATCATTTTTTAGTATGTTTATGTCATTTGTATGAATAAGGGCAGTCATTATTCATAGGTGGCTAACACGTGCTCATTTCAGGTTTTTTGACACATGCGGGAGCAAAACCGAGCAAATAAGGGCTAGGAGATAGCCAAGATGGGGTTGAGGATTCGTAGGAGGGTTGTCCATGGCATTAAATAGCCTTCCTCGGGATCTTCACCCCCAACTCCGAGCTCCAACAGCCACCACAACCGGATCTAGAAGGCAGCCAAACGGATTTTGAGAAAGCAGTTGTTCACTCCCAGTTTGGTCAGCCGAGTCCCACAGATTTAGGAGGCCAACTTGGGGCCTCGTGATGTATAAATGATAAGGCTCTAGCCTTTGAAAAGGACTTTTGGAACACTGTTGCACATTCTGCACTACGAGCTGCCAGCTCTGTTTTTGCTCTTTTGTAGCCATCATTGGCAGACCTTTTGACTTATGATTATTATTTTTTAATGGGAAGCAGTTAGATTTGATCTCAGTTCTGAGTTTCTAAAGGAGCCATAGCTCTCGGGGTTGGGCCCAACCTGAGAGCCTAGGGCCTCCTTCTTTTGTATTTATATCTTTTCTTTTAGTAGTATGGTTTCCTTTACATGCATTTGAAACGCAGTTTGTTGAGTTGGATTTCGTGGTGTGGTTAAGTAGGTTATTGTTAGAATATAGAGTTGCTCCATATGCTTGGAATAGAGTAAAAATATTAGAATTGATAAAAGTTCCAGAAAAGGGTTGCCTGCACTCTCATTTTCACCTCTTTCTAGGGGCTGGAATTGCAGACAGTGCTTCCCAACCAAAAACATTGGTTTGCGTATTCATGCAGTCTTTGGTGCAATATTTTCATTTGTAGAAGTTATCCATGCGCTCAGACCTCTTTGAATGTTTCTTTGCTTCAGTACCATACATGGTTCTCTTTAGAAATAACGTTGTTGTTCATTGGTTTCATTAAACAGTTAGGATAGATTAGTAATATTTTGATATTGTGCAGGACGTGGATGATTTGGTTCAGTTTATATTGTGCAGTGCATCTCCAGCATTCTCTTGTCCTCCTAAGCTTCGTCCAGGCCAACTGCTCATCTCCAAATTAGACCCCTCATCTCACAACTACTCTACTTCCCACGTCATCCTACCGTTTTTGGCCTTCCATTCCCTCTGCCCTCTCTAAGACAAACTAGCTTTACACACCCTCTCATCACCTCATCTCTCTGTCACTAAGTCATTACAAACCCCTCTCCTACCTCCCTATCCATCCATGCAGCCTCTTCCACTCACCCATCATCCAAAATCCAATTGTAGAACATCCTGTAGGAATTACTGAACATCCTGTAGAAATTCTGAAACATCCTGTAGAACCCCTGCAGACTTCCTGTAGAAGCTCATAAACGCGGTTTCTTGGCAGCCAAAATTTGTGAAACTCTCTGGAAGGATGTTAGGAACCCCTTAGACCCTCTCTGAACCTTCCTGGCTTCTTCCAAGCATTTCTCCTCCATGACCCGCCTCTGCACAGTAAAAAGCCAGTTACAAGCACATGCATGATAATTCTAACTAACTTATTCAAAAATACAAAAAGATGTTTTCTTCAAGTAGAAGTAGTCTAGACACATGCATCTCACATTCATAGAAGTAATGGCCTCTCTTTCAGTAGTTTTCATTCCCATTTTTGCATCAGTAGGACTAGCTGGTAGAATTAGGGTTTGCTAGGGTTTGCGTTTCTCATTGGCTTTCAGTTCCTTTCTGCAAGTAGATTAGCTTCCTTTGAGTTAGCTTTCGTCCATCAGTTAAAAAGCTTCTTCTAAGAGCTCATAGAAGTTGGCTTGAGCCCCTAGCGGACTTGTGCCAGCTGACCAAGTGACAGCTGTGGCAAGAGCTAGTACTTGTGCATACAGCACCGTCGCTTCCAAGTTTGTTACGAACAACCGGGTTGATAAAATTAAAGAAGGAAGCTCCAGGAGTTGTAGCATTATTGCTACAATACTGGAGCCCACCATCTTTTTGGCGCCGTTGCCGGGGAAGCGTCAGAGTATTGGTGATTGTTTCTGTTCTTCTACTTTCCTACTCTCGCCTTCTGCTAAGTAGTTTATTTCATTTCCATTCTGCAATTTCCTTTCTGCAAAAGTAGCATAGACATTTCCTGCTTTCATAGATTAACATTTCAATTCCGCAATTTCATTTCTGCAAGCATAGATTAGCATTTCAATTCCGCAAGCGTAGCCTAGCATTTCATTCCTGCAATTTCATTTGAGCAAAATAGCTTAGTTCTTTTATGCTTTCATTTCAATTCCGCATTTCCATTTCAACAAGATAGTTAGTTGCAGTTCAATCTGTTTTAGTTTTGCAGGTACCAGAAAAAACAAAAGCAATCAAAAGTCTTTCCATTTCATGCCTCGTAGAAATCGAGATAAAACAGGCAAATTCTTACCCAACACCCCCACCACATCACTAAGTCACCCTTCTCTCTTCTTTGGTGACAGTGATCCAGAAGAACCTATAGGCGAACCTGCTGAGATATACGAAGATCCTATAGTAGAAGAAGAGTTAGAGAACACTCCATCTGAAGCTATGGCTGACAATAGGGGAGAAGATGAGAGAATTGAAGGTGCCTTCCCCATCCGAGAGACCAATGGAGACATGAAAATGAAGAACATAAGCCCCTCTGCTTTACCTCACTTCCATGGACTGACTACGGAGGAAGACCCTGATACCTTCATGTTTGAGTTTGCCGTCCTTTGTCGAACCTATGACTATACCGAAGATGAGCAAAAACTGAAACTCTTCCCCTCTACCCTTAAGGATGCAGCATTGCGTTGGTTCATGGGCTTACCTGGGAACAGTATCACCACTTGGGCCCAGATGCAGCAAGCTTTCAATACCAAATACCGGGACTACTGTAGGTCCAAGGAAGCCAAGGGAGAAATCTTTCGGATGACCATGGGGAATGATGAGTCCTTAGAAGATTATGAGGAAAGGTTCCAACTTAGCTATAAACGGGCCAGGTGCACACTTGACCCTGAATCTCTCAAGTTGGTCCTGCTCCGAGGAGTCCCTGAAGACCTCTTAGATACCCTTCACATGCTAGCTGGAGGAGATATTTACCAACTACCTTATGAGGATATAAATACTGTGTTTAGAAACCACTCTAGGGCAGCCCGGAAAAGAGGTAGAGGAAACCTACTCTCAGCTAGTATTCCTTTCTCCAAACATGAGCTTGCAAATCAATTAGAGGACCTCAAGAGTGAGGTGAGACAGACCATTGCCATGCAACTTGATACATTCCGAATCCAGCAGAAGAAAGAGGAAGCTGAGAGGGCTTTGGCTATCTTCTGCCCTAGGTGTACAAGGAAACACCCTAAGAACGAGTGCCCATTACATTCGGTTGAGGTATGTTTTGTTTGTGAGGAGGACCACCCCACAAACCAATGTCCAACCTTACCTGGGCTTAAAGCCATGTATCAAGGGACAGAAGCGCCCACTGAACCTCTCTATTTCCTCAACCAAAGGAGGCCACATGGACCTAGACCTTACCAACAGGGGATGCAAGGGACACCCCAAGCTTATTATAGCCCCAACCAATCTGCTCCTATGCCTTCCTGGGGTCCCCCTACTCATCCTTCCTGGTCTGTGCCTCCTCCATGGTCTTACCCGCCTCAGTACCATACTCAGCCCACTACTCATTCGTTCCACTCACATGCTCAGCCACAGCCTCAGTGGAATGCACCTCAACCGGGGTGGAGGCCCCAGTACAATACTATTCCTGCCGTTTTTCCTCCACCACCAGCTCAACCACAACCATTACCTCCTGCTCCTCCAAGGCAACCCAAAATGCCTGCTCAACCGAACCCGAACCCCAACAACCGACAGGCCCAGCAGGTATATACTGGGGAAACATCATGCCCTACCTATCTTGTGGAGATCCAGGAGATCAACCTGCGATCTGGAAAAACTCTTCCGGATCGCCAACCTCCTCCCCCAGAGGACGAGGAAGATAAACAGGAAAGTGAACCAAAAGCCATTCCACCCTTTCCCGAGAGACTAACGGCCACCACACAACCCAACCCAGAGGAGGATGAGCTTCTGGGAGAACTCAAACAGTTGTGTGTGAGAATACCACTTCTCCAAGCCATCAAAGATGTACTGATATACAACAAACTAGTTAAGGAAAAGTGTTTCAGACACCCAGGCAGGCGAAAAAGAGATGCTTCAACCATCAATGTCATAGGACAACTGTCTGATCTTATGTTGGGGCAAGTCATCTGCCCAAAATATTTGGATCCTGGGAGTCCTGTAGTTGATGTCCACATCAATGGCACCATCATACCGCACACATTGATTGATCTGGGGGCTACCATTAATGTGATGACCAGAGATACCATGCTCAAACTCGACCTTTAGGGTTCCTTGAGAAAGACCTCGATAGTCCTGCAACTAGCAGATCGCTCCACCGTGACTCCCGAAGGGATTGTAGAGGATTTCTTGGTCTCTGTTGACTCTTGGGAGTACCCTGCAGACTTCTTGGTTCTGCAACCAAAGGCAAAGCTTACTGGATACCCCCTTATTTTGGGAAGGCCTTGGTTAGCCACTGCAGATGCTTACATAAGCTGTCGTGCAAGAAACATGACCATCAAAAATGGTCATATGTCCAAGCAGCTAGTCTTGTACCCTCCTGCCCAACCCTCATTAGAGCATGACTTACCACATTGGTTGGAAGGAGAAGAGGATGAGGTGTACTCAGCACCTTTGTGCACCCTAGACACCACTAGGGGAGGCCCCCCAACTGAGGATGATTTGATTGAGACCTTGATTCAGAATCCACCTCCCAGTGCATTGTCCTTAGAGGAATTGGTGGAGGATGCCCAAGCCAGCACCTTAGTGGACCTTTGTGTGACCAACCTAGTCACTCCCAGAGTCAAAAATGTGGAGTTCGGCCCCGAGAGAACGTTAAAGATCAGCTCCTCCCTATCTCCTTCTCAGGAAAAGGAGCTGAGTAGTCTGTTGGCCAGTCATCTAGATGCTTTTGCTTGGAGCTATAAGGAGATGAAAGGAGTCCATCCTTCGGTCTATACCCATCACATCTACATCAAAGAAGATTGTAAACCGGTTAGGCAACCCCAAAGGAGAATGAATCCAGCCCTTAAGGACATCGTCAAGGAAGAATTGCAAAAACTGTTGGATGCCGGATTCATTTACCCCATCTCGGATAGCGAATGGGTGTCCCCTCTGGTGTTGGTTCCCAAGAAAAATGGGAAGTGGAGAATCTGTGTGGACTACCGAGAACTGAACAAAGCTACCAAGAAAGACCATTTTCCTCTACCCTTCATAGATCAAGTGTTGGATGGACTGGCAGGAAATAATTTTTTCTCTTTCCTAGATGGGTTTAGCGGGTATAACCAGATCCAAATCAGCCTGGAAGACCAAGATAAGACCACCTTCACTTGTCCTTGGGGTACCTTTGCTTACCGAGTTCTTCCCTTTGGACTATGCAATGCTCCTGCCACCTTCCAGAGAGCCGTCTTGAGCATCTTTTCAGAGATGGTCCATGATTCGGTGGAAATCTATATGGATGACTTCACTCCTTATGGGTCCAACTTCCAGGAAGCATTGTCCAAACTGGGAAAAGTCCTAACCAAGTGCATTGAGATGAACCTGTCCCTTAGTCCTAAAAAGTGTGAATTCTTGATGACTGAAGGGACCGTGCTAGGGCATACCATTTCTAGCCAAGGGTTACAAGTGGATCTTAACAAAATTGCTCTCATCAAGAAGGTTCCACCTCCTCAGAAGGTAAGAGATGTTTGAAGTTTCTTAGGTTTAGCAAGGTATTATAGGAGATTCATTAAAGACTTCAGTAAGCTAGCCTCGCCATTGTTTAGCCTCTTGGCAAAAGATGTTGAGTTTAAATGGACTGACGATTGTGAGAAGGCTCTGAATGAATTAAAGGATAAGTTGGTGTCTGCCCCAATCTTGAGAGGTCCAAACTGGGCCCTACCTTTCCACATCCACACTGATGCCTCGAACAAAGCCATAGGGGCAGCCTTAGGACAAGTTGAACAAAAACTTCCATATGCCATATACTTTGTCAGCAAAAACTTATCCAAGGCGAAACTGAATTACACTGTAACTGAGAAAGAATTCTTGGCCGTGGTCCATGCACTGAACAAGTTCCGACATTATATCACTGGCTATCAAACATTTGTACATACTGATCATGTTGCAATTAGATATTTAATGAATAAACTAGATGTGAATGCTCGTATTATTAGATGGTTACTCTTGTTGCAGCAGTTTGATTTGACTATCGTTGACAAACCAGGTAAAGAAAATGTTGTTGCTGACTTTTTGTCTAGGTTGGATTTACCTGCAGGTGAGGATGGAACAGTGGATGACCAGATGCCAGATGAACATCTGTTTGCTATCTCAGTACTCTCTCCATGGTTTGCTGATATAGCAAACTACCTTGTCTCAGCACAGTTCCCTCCGCACCTATCCTCAAGGGAGAAGAGCAGGATCGTGAGGAAGAGTGCCTCATTCACTTGGATCGGGGGCAACCTGTTCAAGCTTGGCCCTGATCAGATCTTAAGGTGTTGTGTAAGGGAGGAGGAAGTCTTTTATATCCTCCTAACCTGTCATGACGGGCCTTGTGGAGGACATTTTGCAGCCAAAAGGACTGCCTTCAAAATCCTACAGGTAGGCTACTATTGGCCCATGCTTCATCAAGATGTCAGAAGGTATATCAGCCAATGTGACCGATGCCAAAGGATGGGGAAACCGACCCCAAGGGACGAAATGCCTCTCCAACCTCAAGTGGCTCTTGAGCCATTTGAGAAGTGGGGTATGGATTTTGTGCGTCCAATCAATCCTCCTTCGAGGCAAAGGTCTTACATCATTGTGCACACATACTACCTGACAAAGTGGGCAGAAACCAAGGCAATCAAAGCAGTGACAGAATAAAAGGTGGCCGAGTTCTTAAGAGAAAACATCTTCTACAAATTTGGCTACCCAAGAGAGCTAGTCACCGATCAAGGAAGCCAGTTCACCTCCAACTTAATTGAAGACCTACTCGCTCATCACAAAATCAAGCATAGGACTTCCACCCCCTATCATCCTCAAGCAAATGGGTAGGTGGAAGTGACCAATAGAGCATTGGAAGGGATCTTGACTAAGGTGGTGAGCAGTAGTAGAAAAGATTGGGCAGATCGCCTGGTTGAGGCCACATGAGCTTACAACACCACTTGGAAGACCACAACCGGCTTCACAACTTATGAGCTGGTCTATGGGAAGAGAGCTCTGCTGTCAATTGAGTTCGAGTACAAATCCTTGAGGATGGCAGCTCAGCTGGACCTGGATCTCAGCCATGCCCAACAAGAAAGGTTATTGCAGTTCAATGGATTGGACGAGCACCGAATGCAGGCCCTTCTCCACTCAGAAGTGGTTCAACTTCAGAGAAAGGTGTGGCATGACCAACACCTCAATGACAATCAATTTCAACCGGAAGATTGGGCGTTGTTGTATGATTCCAGGCATAAGGATTTCAAGGGGAAGCTGAGAACCAGATGGCTGGGACCATATGCAGTGGAAAAATGTAATGACAATGGGTTTGTTCTTATTCGGACCATTGATGAGGAGGCCATCCCCATGCTTGTCAATGGGAATCAACTAAAGATCTACAGAAAACCCCTTTCAAGGCAAGAATTCATCAAAACTATGGAAAAATAAGTGCTGGTCATAGAGAAGGGTTCTGCTTCTGTTTTGGGCATACCCTGAAGATCTCAAAAAAAAATAAAATAATAATAATAATAATAATAATAAAGATCCTTGGGTGAAAACCTTTCTGAGGCTCCCAAGGCAGATTGTAGGGGTGAAAACCTCATTGAGGCGTCCCTGCTGTCTTCTGAAAATGTGTGAAAAAAGACCCTTGGGTGAAAACCCCTCTGAGGCGCTCAAGGCAGATGGTAAGGGTGAAAACCTCATGGAGGTGCCCCTGCTGTCTTTCCAAAAAGAAAAAAAGAGAAAAAAAAAAAACAAAAAAAAAAAAAAAACAAACAAAGAAACAGGGAAAACAATTTCAAGATTTGATAATTCATGCAGGTTGCAGGTATTCCATGCAGGAAAAGAGGTCCCTCAACTCAAGGACAAGGGTCCCTACTATGCTACCAGAGGACCTCACCAGCACTCCCTCCAGAAACACTCATCTCTTCCAAGGTCTGGGCATGATTTGATCACAGTTTAGCCTTCTACAGGAAGCTACAGGACTTTCTACAGGAAGTTCTGTATTTCTACAGGAAACTTCCTGTAGAATCTTTGGACGGCCCAGGACCGACTATGTGGGAAAATTCGAAGCCGAGGTCCAACACAGAGGCATGCAAGCCAAAGTTTTTCTCCGTCACCCACTGCTGTTGCCTCCTTCTACCACCCCTGTTGCCATGCAATGGAAATACCTGCACAGTCAAATCAGAACGTTGAATTCTCAGAGGAAGCAATTCTCAAATGGAATAAAGGATGCAGAGGCCCCATGCGTGACTTATCAAAGCCATCCGAGGACCCTGCGACCGTGACCGTGATGCCACCATCTCCACCGTTTCGGCATGCACCCGAGGAGGAGGAACTGCTACAGGATATCCTACAGGAATCCCGTAGCAGTTCATCCAGCTAGAGCGTACACCATCAAGGCACCTGCAACACATAGAGCGGCAACATGCACCATCCACAGCCAGGTAATAAGTTTCGTAACCAGCAGCAGTCTGCAATGAGGAACCCCCGTGCCTGTGCATGAAGCAGCGGCAAGCGGATCCGTCACCCTCGTCCAAAAGCCTGAAAATAACGTCGCGGCCGCACACGTAAGTGCCTCACCCTTTTTCGTCAAATTACATGAAAAATGCTCTAAAATGTTTGCGAGTATGAAAATGAATGGGTTGAGCCAGTCGGGTAGCCATTCAACTGGCCACCACGACCAGTCCGATGGTCTCGTTAGATTTGGAAAGTGTTGGTCATGTCAAGAAAAACAGGAAATGGACACGTGGGAAGCGTCCAGTCGGGGAGAAGCGACGATCTAACAGAAATGGCGGCGGTAGATATGCAGGGAATGATGCGGCAGTCAGGCAGACTTGCAGTGAAATGAATAAGTGACGTCGTCCAACGGTCCGGCAGGGACAGCTCACCCCCGCGCCACGAGTTCCGCAGGGATTCAAATATACCGGCTAGATCGTCACTCCACTCATTTATCATCAACCGCTTTGCAGTCGAGTAAGCGTCCGGAATTCCCTGAAGCTTGTTACTCTGAGTCCTCGGCTTGTTCAAACGTCTGGTGGTTGCACAGAAGGCCCAGAACCACTGACGCGCTCTCCAGAACCTTTGCGCGACTTCTACAGGAAGCTATGCTACAGGAAGCTCACCGCTACGGAGGAAATCAATCTATTCACGTCAAAGGTGGCGAATTGGAAAAGGTAAGCCTGAACCTGTTCCTCCCATGCAATTGGTTTGAAGGGTGGCGAAGTCGACGTCCTAAAAAAGTAAAACTACAGTCTGAGCATAAAATTGCAAGCATCGTCTTCCGTTTGCATGAGAATTGTCGTCGTAGTATATGCGGGGTTTTCTACAGGATTTGGTTCGTAATTGAGCCCCTGTCAAGGCTCACCTGTAGATAGCCGAGAATTCACGAACTGTGTGCTTGACAGAGGCGTAATTCTACGCTCTGTCTCAAGAAATCCGAAAGGCCCATCTTTTGATACGCACCAGCCACCTCCGGCTAACACAGCAAGCCTTCACCATGCCGGGTGGATTCATTAGGAAGGAACCGACAGACTCAAAGAAGCTACGGGAAAACCCTGAGGTGGTAGACCTGTTTTCTTGTGCACGATGGATGTCGTTCTGCGACAAGCTGCAAGGTTACGATGATGAGGTGGCAGAGGAATTCCTGCGAGCTTTGAAGCCAAAATCAAAAACGTTGGCCGTTGTCAATTTCAGGGGTTTGAATCTCAGACTCACCCCACAGTTCATCAGCAGAGTCACTGATCTCCCAATGGGGGTACCGTGGGATAAGGAGGAGGGGAAACTAGGCCAGAAGGCTAAAAAGGAGTTCTTTCTGCCAAAGGAGCAATTCTCAGAGGATAAGAACGGGGTTCACAGAGCTAGCCTACAGCCGCTCTGGAGTGAGGTCAGCCTCCAAATTATGAAATATATCACGTGCGAAGGACGATTTAGCATTGTATATGGGTACCGTTTCCGGCTGCTCACAAAACTTAGGCACCAGATGGACCTACCTTCAGAAAACAAGCTAAGTATTCCCTACTTCCTTCTGCAGTCCATGAATGAATGTGCCACCAAATTATGAGAGGGCACACCAGACCAGGTAGCCCATCATGGGCTCATTAAGCTCCTCGTGGAGGATGCACTCCACACATAAACCGTCCCTCTCTCGTGGGAAGCCTTTCGAAATTTGACTAAGGATAGCGACATCAAAATATTGACCGAGGAGCTCACCTCCTCCAGCAGCGAGGAGAAGGAACCAATACACACAGAGAAGAAAGGGAAAGGCCAAGAAACCACGGCCAAAGCACCGAAGAAAGAACAAAAGGGGAAACAAGAGAAACACCAGGTTGCCGAAACAGAGGATGACAAACCTACATTGACACCCAGGGAGAAAAGGTTACAAAGTAGGGTGGAAAGGACTGAACAAGTCCACGTCAGTAAAGGCACCTCGAAAGCAGCATCAGCAAAGTCAAAAGACAAAGCACCCTCAGCCAAACAGGCTAAAACAGTGCCACCTGTTTCTACAGGAAAGTCAAAAACGGCTTCTACAGGAAGCCAGAAATCAGCCGCTACAGGGCTTTCTACAGGAAGTCCTGAGAAAGGAAAACCAAAGGAGAAGACAGCCGAAATCCTTGCAAGGGAGGCAGCAGCCGTGCTGGCCACCCTTAGTACCCCTCCAAAGCCGAGGGAAAAATGAAAGAGGGAGATCCCTCTGTATTTCAAAGCAAGGAGAAGTGTGAGGATCAAAACAAGCAGGCCCCAACCTCCATCCAGCAGCCCAATTACTATAGATGACACCCCTACCTCGCCAAGGGAGAGGTCCCCCTCAAAGATATCAGTCACTTATGAGCGGGGGAGCCCGAAGACAACTGCTTGGAAGGAGAGAATGGACAGGTTGGCTTCAAAAACCCCGCTACAGGATGCTGAGGCCGTTCTACAAGAAACATTGGCCCGGCTCAAGGAGACAGAGAAAATTGAAGGAGAGGCAGCCACATCACCACTTAGGGAAGACGGAGTAGAGCCACCGAGGGAAGAAGAGAAAGAGCATATTCCAGAACCTAGTCCCCAGCCAAGCTTGAGCTCGTATTATAACTTTTTGGAGGCTGGAAAAATTATTCCACAGAAATTCACAGTGCCGCTTTTCTTTGCGTTGGAGGAAGAAAGGGTGAGAACCCACACGTGGATGAAGATAGCTAAATCAAAAGGAGTGGCAGATATAGGCCCCTTGGAGGAACAACTCAAGGAGGCACGAAGAGAATTAGCTATGGCCAAACACGTGGCAAACTACCAGCGGGTGTTCCTACAGGAAGAGAATGAGAAACTCAAACTGCAGCTACAGGAACTGAGGAAAGAAAGGGGCACATCATCAGGGGACACTACAGCAGAACATCAAGGCAAAGAAGGATTGCAAGTTGGTCTTGGGGAGCTAACCTCGCATCTACAGGAAAGGGAACTGCAAGCACAAATCGAGATACAAGCTCTCAAACAGTAGTTGCAGCAAAAAGAGGCACAACTGGCCTGCATGGCCAGTTGGGCCATGGATGCTCTACAATGCAGACAACCGGCCAAATCTTATGGCCTATACCTACGGGACCAGTGGCTGCAATTTCAAATTAATGCATTGGCACAGAGGGGTATCTCCCAAATCCAAGACCCCCAGCAGTTCACAGAGTTATGCAATAGCAGTTCATCAGAGGACAAGGCCAAACTATCGGAGTTCTATCTCCATAATTTGGCCCTTCCTAATGTGACTTCATGGGATCCCAACACAGTTGTAGGAGATATGCAGTTGATGGCATTTGCCTCATGGTTGAACCATGAAGAAAAGAGAGCAACAGAGGTCAAAGAGGTCATGAACCGAGAGTTACATGAGCCACTGCTGATTAGAGCAGAGCCAGGGGATCCCACTGCATTGATATCGGCCCACCAACACTTAGCCACCAACCCTCAAACTTTATTGAAATACATGGATTAGCAGGCTCAGGCTATAGCACATTTCGAGGATATGGAGCGACTATTAGGGGACAACTGTGTTCATGCTTGCACCCGCCGATGGAACACATTGTCCCACAGCCTCAAAATCAGAGAATATCACACTCCAACTCGAATGAGGGAAGCTCTAGCACGGGTGCCCCTCTACAAGAAGTCCATACAGAACCTCCAAGCCAGCTGGATTGGCCTCAAGCTAAGCCCACCTTTGCTTTTAGGATTGATGGAAGGCAGCACAGAAAAAGACGAGCATAAGCAGTGGGAAGAGGTGGAAAGGAAGGCTGGGTTCCATGCCAGTGAGGAGGATACTACTTCAGAAGCCTGGGATGTGAGGGTGGCGGTGAAAGCAATGAAGTACGAGTAGCTGGATTAGTTGCTCAGGGATGAGCAATCATTTTAGCTGGGGGGTGATGATGAGCCCCAAATTTGGTAACATTTTGGGCTTATTTGGCCTAACTACCCTTGCTCAATCCTTCATTTTTCATAACTTATGCATCATTTTTTAGTATGTTTATGTCATTTGTACGAATAAGGGCAGTCACTATTCCTAGGTGGCTAACACATGCTCATTTCAGGTTTTTTGACACATGTGGGAGCAAAACCGAGCAGATAAGGGCTAGGAGACAGCCAAGATGGGGTTGAGGATTCGTAGGAGGGTTGTCCACGGCATTAAATAGCCTTCCTCGGGATCTTCACCCCCAACTCTGAGCTCCAACAGCCACCACAACCGGATTTAGAAGGTAGCCAAACGGATTTTGAGGAAGCAGTTGTTCACTCCCAGTTTGGTCAACCAAGTCCCACAGATTTAGGAGGCCAGCTTGGGGCCTCGTGATGTATAAATGATAAGGCTCTAGCCTTCGAAAAGGACTTTTGGAACATTGTTGCACATTCTGCACTACGAGCTGCCAGCTCTGTTTTTGCTCTTTTGTAGCCATCATTGGCAGACCTTTTGACTTATGATTATTATTTTTTAATGGGAAGCAGTCAGATTTGATCTCATTTCTGAGTTTCTAAAGGAGCCATAGCTCTCGGGGTTGGGCCCAACCTGAGAGCCTAGGGCCTCCTTCTTTTGTATTGATATATTTTCTTTTAGCAGTATGGTTTTCTTTACATGCATTTGAAACGCAGTTTGTTGAGTTAGATTTCGTGGTGTGGTTAAGTAGGTCATTGTTAGAAGATAGAGTTGCTCCATATGCTTAGAATAGAGTAAAGAGATTAGAATTGATAAAAGTTCCAGAAAAGGGTTGCCTGCACTCTCATTTTCACCTCTTTCTAGGGGCTGGAATTGCAGACAGTGCTTCCCAACCAAAAACATTGGTTTGCGTATTCATGCAGTCTTTGGTGCAATATTTTCATTTGTAGAAGTTATCCATGCACTCAGACCTCTTGAATGTTTCTTTGCTTCAGTACCATACATGGTTCTCTTTAGAAATAACGTTGTTGTTCATTGGTTTCATTAAACAGTTAGGATAGATTAGTAATATTTTGATATTGTGCAGGACGTGGATGATTTGGTTCAGTTTATATTGTGCAGTGCATCTCCAGCATTCTCTTGTCCTCCTAAGCTTCGTCCAGGTCAACTGCTCATCTCCAAATTAGACCCCTCGTCTCACAACTACTCTACTGCCCACGTCATCCTACCGTTTTTGGCCTTCCATTCCCTCTGCCCTCTCTAAGACAAACTAGCTTTACACACCCTCTCATCACCTCATCTCTCTGTCACTAAGTCATTACAAACCCCTCTCCTACCTCCCTATCCATCCATGTAGCCTCTTCCACTCACCCATCATCCAAAATCCAATCGTAGAACATCCTGTAGGAATTACTGAACATCCTGTAGAAGTTCTGAAACATCCTGTAGAACCCCTGCAGACTTCCTGTAGAAGCTCATAAAAGCGGTTTCTTGGCAGCCAAACTTTGTGAAACTCTCTGGAAGGATGTTAGGAACCCCTTAGACCCTCTCTGAGCCTTCCTGACTTCTTCCAAGCATTTCTCCTCCATGACCCGCCTCTGCACAGTAAAAAGCCAGTTACAAGCACATGCATGATAATTCTAACTAACTTATTCAAAAATACAAAAAGATGTTTTCTTCAGGTAGAAGTAGTCTAGACACATGCATCTCACCTTCATAGAAGTAATGGCCTCTCTTTCAGTAGTTTGCATTCCCATCTTTGCATCAGTAGGACTAGCTGGTAGAATTTAGGGTTTGCTAGGGTTTGCGTTTCTCATTGGCTTTCAGTTCCTTTCTGCAAGTAGATTAGCTTCCTTTGAGTTAGCTTTCGTCCATCAGTTAAAAAGCTTCTTCTAAGAGCTCATAGAAGTTGGCTTGAGCCCCTAGCAGACTTGTGCCAGCTGACCAAGTGACAGTTGCGGAAAGAGCTAGTACTTGTGCATACAGCACCGTCGCTTCCAAGTTTGTTATGAACAACCGGGTTGATAAAATTAAAGAAGGAAGCTCCAGGAGTTGTAGCATTATTGCTACAATACTGGAGCCCACCAGCTCTTCATAAAAATACATTTCAACAACTAGAAGAAAGGATAACATCCCATGACATGCAACATAGAAATCAGCGAGAGTATACCTATGAAAATCATATTACATCCTCTGAGATTGATGTAGAGATGCAGCAGACTTGTCAGTCTTCATCATAATGAAGATGAAAATAATTGCAAACACAAAGAAGAAGTACTGGAAGATAGTTTTTATAACCCTCAGGCAGAGGAAAAGCTTTATTTTTTATGTCATACTTTGCAGTAACTTACATCAATGAATGATCTTAATAATGAGGAAAATTACATTGTTTGTGGGAATCATTCAGAAAAGCAGTTGGATAGCATATCAAAGGAATCGTGTGTGGCTGAGAATCAGTTGTCTGAAGATAAAGAATGTTATGATGATCATCAAAATAACCATGTCCTCTTTAACCCTATAAATGAATACATGGCAAAGCTTTGCACACCAGTATTTCATTTTCATTTGCATTATGAAGATTAGGTACATTATAAGTTGATTTGGTCATCTCACTATCATGGTTATTTTGAGGATGAATGTAGTCAAGAGCCTCAAATATCAGAAAAGACAATTGATTGGCTTTATTGGAAATATCATATTTCCTGACCTAAAGTGGAAATTGCAGCTAATAGGGTAGGTAGGAATATGCAAATAAGCTTAGGGTAGGTTGACTGAGCATTTTTTAGTAGGTTCAGTTTGAGTCCCTCTTGCAAAAATCATTAAAGCTTGGGGAGCATATTGGGCAACATTTCATAATTTTATTCTAAAGGATGGATAAAGCACTGGAACTGCAGGTTCTTAATGTACCACAGGGGCACACTATCCCAAGTGGAGCCACTGTTATCACTAATTTCTAAGATTTCTAAAAAAATCTTGGACAACTGGTATGGTTCCAAAATTTTATGTTAGTCATGGTCAAATCAATTTTATTTTTCTGTTTTAGGGTTTAAATCATAGAGTTGGAGTCATGTTTCCATTATCAAATAAAGGTCAACAACCTTGTTTTATCTATCCTAGATCCCACATCATTTCAAAAGTGTCATGTGTTCGATTGTTTAAAAATTCGAATGTGCTACAAAATTGCCTAGGAGTTTTCGTAGCGCAAAACTCAAAAAATGCACTATATGTGCTACGAAAACGGGGATTCGTAGTTAGAAGTTTTCGTAGTGCAAAACCCAGAATTTTCACTGGATGCGCTACGAAATCAGGGATTCATGTCAAATCGAGTCTAGCTGTCAAATCAACGTGTCATTCCATGAACCTCACCCATCACATGCAGCCATTCACACTCATCATTAGATTTGTTAGGGGTCTTTGTCCACACTTGTTTCAAATTTCAAAAAAAAAAGGATAAGGTAAGGGTGAACTAGTCTTTTCTCATTCTCGTGTTGCTTTCATGCATAAGAAGCACTTGGCAAGCTCAGGGTCAGCATACATCATAGTTCTTTGAAGGCTCAAGCAAGGCAGTTCTCTATCCAACTCAAGCGAGGCATTGTTTAAAACTAGATAGGGAAAGTTCTTCCAGGTATCCTTTACAGGGAGTTCACATAAATGTCTAAAGAGAAGAAGAATCATAGATCAGGCTAGAGTTTGAGGACTGAGCCTGAAGGCTTAGATGCTCTCACAAAGAATAAAGAAGCTTGCTAAGTTTGAGATTGCCAGACTTAAGAAAAGGGCAAGAAAACATGCAATTGAAAAGGTTGACTTTAATAAAATGAAGGCTTTGTGGGAACATGAGAAAAAATCAAAACCTCAAGCAGTGAGAAGAAAGGCCCAATATTTCACTTGGATTGTCCCTGTTATTAAGGAGGCAAGATACATCAGATGGATTAATAACAGGTTCAGAACTAACATTAGAGTGATGAAAAGGAAAATAGAAGACATGAAGATTCAACTGAGAAAACCTGAAGGACAGCCTTGGCTTAAATGAACCATACAGTAAGTGAGGAGTCTTAATACAATTTTGATGTGGAACTTACCTTTTTGAAGATTGTTTTTGGATGGATAATGTCAGACTTATGTGGCCCATTAGCATATGGTGAAACTATAAAGAAATCCAAAGAATGACAATTTTGAGGAAAAACTATGTGTTTTTGACTCACACAGCAGTTTCGTAGCACGCTACGAAACTGCTATAGGTGACATGTATTGCACAGCAGTTTCGTAGTGCACTACGAAACTGCTGTAGCTACAGTTTTGTTATTTTTTAGGATCTATCTTGAAAGAAAAAGGGGATTATTTTGAAAGGGATGCTGCTGCAGAGGTGTAAGAAGATCACTTGAGAAGGTTTGAGCCCTAAGAAAAAGGTAAATTCAAGAAATGAAGACATATACACATACCAAACCTTGCGCTATGAAATCACTGAAGCAACCTTTTTCAGCAGAAAAATTGTTTTAAGTAGTCAACTTCCAGGAGGTCTCTTGAGCAACTGAAAGCATATTTTGGAAAACTGAAAGAGGTTTTTATTCCTAACATACTAAACTACAAAAAAATATTTCAGTTTCTTCAAATTCATTAATATATGGGAGAATTTTTTATGACTCAAATTGCGCTACGAAACTATTGTAGGAGCATTTTTTCAGAAATCACAATTTTCCAGTTTACACTTAATATTCAAAGATAGTTTCTGGGCAGTAGGAAAGGTATTGCAAAAACCCAAGAGAGGTTGTTTTTCAGCATAGATTGGTCTACAAAATCCTCCTTTAGTTTTTCAAAATACATTTTTGATGAGGAGAAAAAAGCTTTTTCCCAACACCTATTTTTCAGCCAGAACAGAGTAGGGGACAGTTTCCTAGTTTTCAGGGCAGATGAAGGAGAAGCTATTGAAGGCCGGCTGGGGGGGTATGGACATCACCAAGTTCGAATTTAAGAAGGAGCAGCTGTTAAAAACTGAATTTATTTCACAGTCAAGGTTGTTCCCAGCATAATAAGGAGTTGCACTCCTAGTTGTATTAGGTCTCTAGGACTGTTAATTAACAGCTAGTTGTAATTAATAGTTTGTTTAAGTATCAATAGGTGTCAGGTCAAGTAAAATTCGAATTCCCCTCATGCCGGATGAAGGAATACAAGATTATAAGTAACTCTATATATGACAAGAGGTGTAATGCACCAAGGGTTGGAAAATGTTATAGAAAAAGACTACTTTTGTAAATGTTGTGCAGGGACTGATATATACAGAAGTAGTTTGACTTTTCTGAATCTGAGATTATTAGTGTACTTTAGCGAGCCTTATCTTTTATTTTTTATATGTTTTACTTCCATAGTCTTAATTCTTATTACTCAGAGTTCATGGAGGAAAATGCTTTGACTTCCTTTAAGTGTTAAACTATGGTGAATTGAGTTCTTGGGTCCTATCTTTGGATGTTTTTCTTCAATGTTTTAATACTTATTACTCAGAATTCATGGTTAAACATGCTCTGACTTCCTTTAAGTGTTAAACTCTGATGAAACACTTTAAATAATTTCCTTTTGAATACCTTGATGTATCATTACTCAGAATTCATGCGCACATGCTCTGACTCCTATGAACTTCAAGTTATTGAGACTTTCCTGAATGTATTACTCTTTCATTGAAGTATATACAAGCCTCAGTTTTATAAGAAGAGCTATTTGTTATCTTTATCTCTCTCATTAACTCCATAGCCCAATGGTAGCAAGCCTTCATCTTTCAACCTATAAACATACAAAACCAAGAGAGAGTTAGCCATCTATATTATCATTAATCAATATCATTAACCCTTGAGAGAGCCCTCTCAAACTGAGGAGGCTAAGCCTTAGTTAAAGATTGGTTTGAAATAGTTACACTGAGATAGCCTGATCAGCAACCTATCAGGGTCTTATTTTGGTGATAACAGGGGTGCCAAGAGCAGTGAGGGCAGCTACTGCCTCTCTCTCAGTGGGATTTGGAGACACCCTAGGTGACTCCTTCTTGTTTTATGTCCCCTCTTTTCCATTGCCTTCCTCACCTATGTCATTCCTTTCTTCTTCCTCTTGTAGATATTCAACATATTTATTAGTTTCCTCCTTAACATCCTCCTCTGTTTCTTCATCATCCTCATTTTCTTATGTTTCATCTCCTTCTTCATCCATCTCATCCTCATCTCCTTCTGTTTCTTCCTCTTCCTACTTTACTTCTTCTTCCTCTGCTTTAGTCTTTTCCTCTCCCTCTTCACTGACAGTAGGACTAACATCATATGTGAGAGCTTTGATGTCATCCTCTGCTGGCATGTCTCTGAAAACTGACCATGTTATAGGAATTCTGAGGTTTTGGAGGGCATCTTCTATAAGGATCCTAATTAACCCATGGTGAGCTAACTGTTGGGAATTTCCCTCCTGCACTTTGATGCTTGAGTCTATTAGTGATTGCAGCAAGAAGTATGGTATGCTGAGCCTTTGGTGAGGGGGTGTTTCTACTCCAAATCTCAATTCTTCAAGAAGCCTAAAATGATAGCCATAGACCACACTATACCTACCCTCACATGAAATGTATTTGATCAGTTGGTAGCTTACTTCATTCCATGGATATGGAAAACTTTCCCTCCTTACTCCATTTTTTTCCTCAGTGGGTTCGTCACCTTCTAAAAATAATTTACTTTTAGCAACCTGGCTATCTCCTTTGTCTTCTTTACTCCATGGCATTCCTAGGAGAAGTGTGGTGACTCTACTAATGAGCTCAGGGGTGATTTCTATGGAGAGGCCTCCTATCACAACAGTGGCATGGATTCTGGTGAGTAGAATAAGGGAGAGAGAAAATTCTCGGGCCACCTCATGATCATACCCTCTAAATTTTTCGAAAAACCCCATCCAATTATGTCTTGTGAAGATTTCAAGCACTTGGGGGTGTTGTTGGATTCTCACAGTGTTAATGGGCTCCCTCCTATTAAACCCTCATGTCATCATGTTGGTAAATTTTGAGGAGATGAGAGGGGTGACACAATTTTCAAATGCAAAACCAAAACTAAAATGACTGTGTGTGTAATTCCCTTACACAGCTTCTAAATTCACTTAAACTTAGAGGATGTATAGTCTAATTACTTGTAAAGAGGGATGTAATTACAGAGCCTACCTCTTCATATTATTTTCAATGGCCAACTGTTATGCTCTTAACCTACAAGACGATACCAGAATACCAAATATGCAAAGAAATATACCTAGAACATAGAACAATGAGCAATGACAACAAGTATTTTATTATTCAAAACGCAATGTTCACTTGCCTCTTCGAGGGGGCAACCTCCAATAGAGCTGAGCTCGATTACAAAATAAGACACAATGCTCCTCGAAGGGAGTTTCTATCCTTTATATAGGATTCATACATGCAATACCATGGGGCAATACCATGGTTATTATTAATACCATCTATCTAATTCCATGGCCTATTTGCAACTAACTGTGGTCCCGTCATTAAATGTGGGTTAACCACTTACAATTATTAATATGGGCTTTATTGACTCTTTACTTAACTATAACTATGACTCGATATTATTAAATAAATAAGGGGGTTAGGGTGGGACCCTAACATGCCCTCCCCCATAAGAATAGCCTTGTCCTCAAGGTTGAAGCTGCGGAAACTGCTGAAGAATAGTGGTTGGTTCCTAGGTTGCATCTTCCAGAGAGGTGTCTTTCCACTTGATGAGGACTTCCTTGATCATGCGGCCATGCAAGTGTCGTTCTCGTGTGTCCAGGAACTGTTCAATTTGGAGCCAGATTGACCCTTCTTCATTTAGTTCAAGTAGACTAGTTTGAATTCTGCAATTGTTCCCAATCACTTTCTTGAGGCATGAGACATGGAAAACTGGATGGATTTTTGCAGTGGGTGGCAAAGCTAGCTTGTAGGAAACTTCTCCAATGCGCTGAAGTACTTGATACAGTTTGTAGAATTTTGGAGATAGTTTCTGACAACCCTTGTCTTTGAGTGATGTTTGCTTATATGGTTGCAACCTCAAAAATACATGATCCCCTTCCTGAAATTGGCATTCTGAGCGATGTTGATCTGCCTGTTACTTCATGAGGTTTTGAGCTTGATGAAGATTCTCTCGAAGATCGGCCAGCATGGTTGTGCGATTCTGTAAGAGTTGATCCACTGCTTGTACCTTCGAGCACCCCTTGATATAAGAAGTAGGGGAAGGAGGGAGTTGACCATAAACTGCTTCATATGGATTCATTTTGGTGGTGGCATGATAGTTGGTGTTATACCACCATTCAGCTAGAGGTAACCATTGTACCCAGAGATGTTACTTTTCTGAAGTGAAACACCTAAGGTAGGTTTCCAAACATTTGTTGACTGCTTCAGTTTGACCATCAGTTTGTGGATGATAGGAAGTACTGAGTTGTAGTTGGGTACCTTGTAGCTGGAAGAGTTCCTACCAAAAGTTACTGGTGAAGACCAGGTCACGATCAGACACAATGGAGGTGGGTATGCCATGCAATTTGAAGATCTGATGCATGAAAGATTGAGCAACCAAAGTCGGTGTAAAAGGGTGGGGTAGGGCACAAAAATGAGCATACTTAGAAAGTTTTTCCACAACCACCATGATGAATGACTTATTTCCTGACTTTGGAAGACCCATAATGAAATCCATAGAAACCTCCATCCATATTAATGTTGGGATGGGCAATGGCTGTAATGTGCCTGGTGATTTGACTGTTTCTCCTTTGTGGTGCTGACAGACGTCATATTCAGCTACAAAATTAAGAATGTCCTTTTTCATGCCTCTCCAAAAAAATGATCTTCGAGTGCGAGCATACGTCTTTTGAAATCCTGAATGCCCTGCAGTGGGAGATGAGTGCAACTCCGCCAAAATGTAGCTTTTGAGGGTGGATGTTGGTGAGATTATGACTTTGTCCTTGTAGCGAAGAATCTCATCCTGCCACGAGTAGCCCTCTATGGAATTTGGATCCACTTGCAATTGAGTAATGAGTTGGGAGAGCCAGGGATGTGAAAACCATTCCTTGCGAGCCTCTTCAATCCCTTTTGGAATGGAATGGAAATTGCGAGCAGGGTACTTTCCTCCTCAAATTGGTGTGATAATGCATTTGCTACAATATTTTCGTGCCCTTTCTTGTAAATTATCTCATAATCATATCCCAGCATTTTAGCGAGCCATTTATTTTGTTGTGGTGAGGATAGGCATTGCCCCAAAAAATATTTAAGGCTTTGATGTTCTGTGCGGATTTGGAAACGTCACCCCAATAAGTATGGTCGCCAGGTATATATTGCATGTAAGAAGGCCATCATCTCCTCCTCATAGGTAATCTGTCCCAAATTCTTCCCACTTAGTTCTTGGCTCGTGAAAGCCAAGGGTCAACCTTCTTGCATTAAGATGCCCCCAATACCCATACCCGAAGCATCACATTAAATGACAAAAGATTTGGTGAAGTCGGGTAGTGCTAAGACTGGAGTGGAACACATAGCATTTTTTAGAACTGTAAAGGCCTGTTGTGCTTCATCATTCCAAAGTAATGAATTTTTCTTGAGGATTTGAGTGAGGGGCCTCGCAATGTGACCATAATTGCGGACAAATTTGCGATAGTAGCTTGTGAGACCCAAAAATCCTCTCAAGCTCTTCAAGGTCTTAGGTTGAGGCTAATCTTGCATTGCTTGGATCTTTTTGGGGTCCACCCTGACAATTTCATGCCTCACAATGTGGCCCAAATACTCAACTTCTTCCATGCCAAAAGAACACTTGGACATCTTGACAAATAATTTATGCTTGCGGAGCAGTTTCAAGAGCAGATCTACATTTTGACGATGTACAGCCGAAGTGCGACTGTAGATGAGGATGTCATCAAAGAAAACAAGGACAAATTTTATGAGATATGGTTTGAGCAAGTGGTTCATAAGGCTCTAAAAAGTGGATGGGGCATTACAAAGACCGAATGGCATGACTAGGAACTCATAATGGCCTTCATGAGTTCGGAAAGTAGTCTTTGGAATGTCGACTTCTTTCATGCGAATTTGGTGGTAGCCTGAGCAAAGATTAAGCTTAGTGAAGAATTGAGCCCCATTTAGTTCATCCAGCAAATCATCGACAACTGGTATGGGAAATTTATCTTTGACTGTCAACTTATGAAGGGCCCTGAAGTCTGGACACATACGCCATTCCCCATCTTTCTTGAGCACCATGACCACCGGTGATGAATAAGGACTAATGTTGGGACGAATGACGCCTGCTTCCAAAATTTCCTTGATTATTTTTTCTATTTCATTCTTTTGGGCGAATGGATATCTATATGGGCACACATTGGGTGGTTGGGCCCCTGGGACCAAAGTGATGCTATGATCATGTTCCCCTCTCGAGGGTGGAAGCTCATGAGGCTTTTCAAAGACTGGCAAATGGTTATTTAAGATCTGTTGCATCTCAGGATGAATCTGAAGAGAATTGGGTTCGAAGGCCTGGATGGCATTAAATTGACCTATAACTCCATGGTGCCCCTTTTTTAACAATTTTTCCATCCAATGTGAGCTGATGATAGAGGGAGCTCCCGCCTGGAGTTTGCGGAGGGTATGTGTGTGGTTGTTCTTCTTAAAGCTCATATATAACTCCTGGAAATCCATTGTGATTAGGCCAAGTGTGCAAATCCATTCAACACCTAGGATAATGTCGCAACCTCCCATGTTTATGGCAAACATGTGGGTCTTTAACTAATAATCCCCCATTTGAAGTTTGACATTTTCACAGCGGCCTTCACATTTCATTGTTCCCCCATCAACAATTTGGACTTGGAAGTTAGAAACTACTCGTACAAAACAATGCACTGCTTCCGCGACTCTTTGATGGATAAAATTATGTGTACTTCCACTATCAATCAAGACTACTATTGGGTGATGCTTAATAAAACCTATGATTTTGAGAGTTTGAGGTGAAGAAATCCCTGCCAAAGCATGCAGCGAGATAATTGGTTCTTCAAGTACATTGTCCTGCTGGTTATCCTCTTATTCCTCCTTTGGTTCCTCAAGTGTTGGGGCTTCCTCCGATGAACTGTGATCAATAGCATCTATTTGAAAGAATTTGGGCTCCTTGCATTTATGCCTGGGGGAGTATTTTTCATCATAGTAGTAACATAATCCTTGCTTTCTTCTTTCCGCCATTTCTGCAGGGGACACCTTTTGAACCTTGAGTGTTTGGGTAGTGCTTTGAGCCTATGGGGGGCGACCCTTGGTGGTGAAATGTGGGCGATTGGACTGGGCCGCTAACACACGTTCTACTTCACGAGCTATCCTGCAAGCCTGTATCCATGAGCTAGGGTGGTGCAGTCAGACGTGGGCTTGTATGGCTTCTTTAAGACCACTGACAAAACATTCCATGTAGAACTCATCTTGTAGACCTTCAGTGCAAAAAGTTAAGTCTTCAAAGGCTGTAATAAATTCATCCATTGTTCCTGTCTGTCGGAGCTTAGTGAGATGACCCAAAAAGGCAGATTCATGGTCAAAGCGATCCATAAGAGCCTTTTTCAATGTCTCCCAAGTCAAGGGCCTTCCATAGCAACGTTGATGCCATTGCCACCATTTCCATCTTTCATTGTCCAAGTACATGATACCCACACTAAGCTGAGTGGAATTATCCAGGATGTAATTCAGATTTAAATATTGCTCCATTTGTGTTATCCATGCAGTCGGGTGAGAGCCATCAAATTTATACATGTCCAGCTTGGGTGGTCACGGATGGGATTGTTGGTGGGTGCCAAAGAGGTGAAGAGACTGGCTAGACTCACCCTCACTGTGTTCAGTGCCAATATATGCCTCCTCGCATGCCTCCGCCTTGCCCTTAGAGAGTGTTGCATTTGATTCCTTCAGCTGCGACACTACGTCTTTCAAGGCTATTTCAAGGCTTTCCATCCTCTCATTCGCCATTGCTTGAGATCTAGTTTGTACCACGCATCGAGGCAATGTGCTTCAAATGTGGGACCACCCGAATTTTTTGGCACTAATAATTGAATGGTACCACCTTGCTCAACTCGTCGTCCTGATTCTTATGGGCTAAGTCACCAATAAGCGCCCCGGGGGATGTCAAACTCCGAATGGAGTTTTACTCTGAACGGAGTTTTACTCCTTCCTTAGGAATACTGCAGTAGCCGAATCCCAGAAATGTCATTGCTTCCAAAAGTCCTGCAAAAATCACGCCCAGGTATAGGAACCCACACAACTACTTAGATCTGGATGGTGGATCTAATGGATCTGTGATATCTGAACAGCAGAACTGATTGCTGCTGCAAATCTGATGGATTTGAGAGATCTGAATGGCTGATATAATAGATCTGAACGGCGAAACTGATTGCTACTGCGGTGACAAAAACCCCACTTGCAAGATCTGATATGGCAAAGATTATGTGTGATCCAGAGATAGATCAGGGAACTATGGTCTCCAGGAGTGTCAGGTGCTACAAATTGCAACATACATAAGGGTCTGACAGTAGTACTCGGCCATATTTTTTAGGGCACTAACCAAGGAGGATCAACCGTACCCTTAGCTGTACAAACAGACTACTCTATTGTACACGCGAGTAATCTCTCCGAGTTCTATTCTCGGTGTGCTATAGCAGAAAGACGGTCGAAGGTTTATCTATGGCGAGGTTACTAAGGGAGCTAGGGGGCTTTCAATATACCCAGAGGGTACTTGGTAGACAGTTTGTGTGCGGTTCTGCCTAATGTGCTACTACTCGAAGGGGTACCCACATGAGTTACAAGGGAGTCCAACAAGCATGACCACCTCTTGTATTTCCTGCGTGCATGCCTTCCCAAATCTACAGGTTTATGCGCTCAACAACAAATCCTGTGGTTTAAAGACGCTGGAACACGTCTCTAGCCAAAAAAAAAAATGTTAAATATTGGAGATCCCATCGGCCTTGGAAAGCACTCTAATACCACTTGTTATGCTCTTAACTTGCAAGACGATACCATAATAACAAATATGCGAAGAAATATACCCAGAACATAGAACAATGAGCAATAATAGCAAGTATTTTATTATTCAAAAAGCAATGTTCACTTGCCTCTTCAAGGGGGCAACCTCCAATACAGCTGAGCTCAATTACAAAATAAGACACGATGCTCCTCGAAAGTAGTCTCTATCCTTTATATAGGATTCATACATGCAATATCATGGGGCAATACCATGGTTCTTATTAATACCATCTATCTAATGCTATGGCCCATTTGCAACTAACTGTGGTCCCATCATTAAATGCGGGTTAACCACTTCCAATTATTAATATGGGCTTTATTGGCTCTTTACTTAACTATAACTATGACTCGATCTTATTACATAAATAAGGGGGTTAGGGTGGGACCCTAACACTAACTCCCATGTTTTCCCCTCTAAAACTTCTCTTGGCCAATCCTATAGACAGTCTATGTGTATCCTATAGGAATTCATGTGCATGATCCTATAGGATTTCATGTGCAATCCTATAGGAATTCATGTGCGGTGAAATGATGGAGTTTTGCTTCCGGTAGGTTGCCTGGGTATGAGAGCGACCTATGAGAGTGAGCTTCGAGGAAGTGAATGCATGAATGCATGGGAACGGTGATTATTTCCTCTTATGGTTATTCAGGGTGAGGTGGTGTGCTGGCAACAAAGGTACATTTCCATTTTTGGACCGTTGGTCCCCACTACGACCTCATCATTCCCCTCTCCTCATAACCACTTTTTTCCTTCTCCCTCTCTGTCTTTGAGTTGATTGCTGCCACGTGTGAGAGGACACCCTGTTGTGTATGTGTTGACTGAATGAAGGTGGCCAAGTTAACTAGCCACATTTTTGCTTATAAACCAACTTACTCGTAACCCTTACATTTTTTTGACTACATGATGCATATGAGAGAGCGAGCGACATAGTTACCTATGGTGCCAATGCTTTTATACAATTGTCGAAGACCAGAGGTGTTGTTGTGTGTATTGGTTGCATGCTATTCTTTTTCCTCCTCTTGTTGGTTCCTAATGACTCCTTTTTTTGTGCAGATACCTATGGTGCTCATGCTTTGTTGCAATTGTCGAAGACCAGAGGTGCTGCTGTGTGTATTGGTTGCATGTTATTCTTGTTCCTCCTCTTGTTGTTTCCTAATGACTCCTTTGTTTATGCAGGCACCTGTGGTTGAATATGGTGGTGTTTCTGTTGCTTTGGAGCTCGTGGATCATCATGCTAGTGGCTTGCTTCTGTTATGATTGGTATTCTATGGGATAGGCTGCTACAGGATGTCATGTAGCTGCTTCTCCCTTAGAACTCTTAATCATACTTTTTGTTTGGGTTGTGAGGATGGTTACATGGATGGAGAAAAAGAATAGGAATGTGGACAACAAGGAATACTTAGGTGTTGCTCTCTATTCCTCCCTGTTTCCCTTCTTTTCGGAGACTGAAAAAAATACTCTTGAAATTGATTTTGTTTTTAATGGTGAGTGCGGGGGTGATGATGGTGGACAAGGTATGGTGATTAAATCATGAAGGGGTGCATTTTATTGGCATAGAAATTCATTCATTTTCTTTAGGACTGCCTCCTATAGGATTTCTGGGTCACTTTTCTTTCTAGAGGATCATCCTATAGGTTTTTAGGGGATCTTGTAGGTTTACAAGGCATCCTGTAGAAAACACAGTCCATTTGTAAACCAAAGAAACTGAGTGGAAAAAATGACAGAAATGGAAATTTCATGATTTTAATTTTTTTTTTTTATTCTTTTTTTTAAAACAACTAGGCTACCTCTGAGAGGTTTTCACCCTAGTTGTTTGGCCTGGGCGCCTCAAGAGAGGTTTTCACCTAGGGATCTTTCTTATTCTCCTTTTTTCTCTTTTTCTTTGCTTTGACACCACGGGGCCGCCTCAAGAGGTTTTCAAACCAATGATGGGACTCAGGCACCTCATGGAGGTTTTCACCTGAGTCCTTATTTTTCTCTTTCTCAGTGATTTGATGAGGGAGGAGTTGGAACTTGCTCCACTATCATCACTATTTTATTGATATCATCAATGAAATCTTGTTTTGATAAAGGTCTCTTTTAAATTTTCAATCGGTGTCCATTAACAAGCAAAGGGATGGCCTCTTCATCTATGGTTCTAATCTGCACTAAACCATTATCATGGCATCTTTCTACAACATAAGGTCCTAGTCATCTTCTCCTTAACTTGCCCTTGAAGTCTTTATACCTAGAATCATATAGCAACGCCCAATCGCCTTCTTGAAATTGCTTCTCCTTGATGTTTTTATCTTACCAAATCTTCCTTTGAAGTTGAACTACCTCTATATGTAGGAGGGCCTTCATTCTGAATTCATCCAAACCATTCAACTGGAGCAATCCTTCTTTTTGTGAACTGCTAATATCTAGATCTAGTTGGGTTGCCATCCTTAATGTGTTATACTCAAATTCAATGGACAACAGGGCCCTTTTCCTATAGACCAGCTCATAGGTGAATCCAATGGTGGTATTCCATGTGGTAATATTGGCCTAGGAGGCCTCAACTAGTTTATCTGCCCAATCCTTCCTCTTGCTAATTACAACTTTGGTCAAGATGCCCTCCAGCACTCTGTTGGTTACCTCCACTTGCCCATTAGCTTGTGGATGATAGGGAGTGGAGGTTCTATGCTTGATCATGCTGACTGAGCAAGTCTTCAATAATGTCGGATGTAAATTGGCTGCAATGGTTTGTGACCAGCTCTCTAGGGTACCCAAATTTGTAGAATACATTCTCCCTTAGGAATTCAACCACCTTCTCCTCTGTTGCTTCCTTAATTGCCTTGGTTTCAGCCCACTTAGTCAAATAATCAGTTCACACAATGATGTCCTATTTTTTCTTGGAAGGAGGGTCAATAGACCCAATGAGGGTCAAATGGCTCGAAAGTCACTTGAGGCTATAGAGGAATTTCATCCCTTGGATTAGACCTTCCCATCCTTTGTCACCGACCATATTGACTAGTATATCTTTTCACAACTTGATGAAGAGTGGGCCAATAATAGCCTGCTTGTAACACTTTGAATGATGTCCTCTTTGCTACAAAGTGACCTCGAAAAGGCCCATAATGACACGTCATAAGGATGTCACAAAATTCCTCCTCCCTAACACATCTTCGCAAGATTTGGTCTTGGCCAAGTTTGAAGAGATTGCCCCTAATCCAAGTGAAGGGGGCACTTTTCCTTACTATCTTGCTCTTTTCTTTGGAGGACAAGTTTGGTGGGAACTGTGCCGATACCAAATAGTTTGCTATATTAGCAAACCATGGAGAGAGAACTGAAATAGAAAATAAGTGCTCGTCCAGTAACTAGTCATCAACCATTCCTTCTTCACATGCAGGCAAATTCACTCTAGACAAAAATTCTGCAACAACATTTTCCTTACCAGGCTTATCAACAATAGTTAGATCAAATTGTTGTAATAAAAGTAACCATCTTATAATCCTAGCATTCACATCTAGTTTGTTCATTAATTATTTTATTGGAACATGGTCAGTATGCACAACTGTTTGATAGCCTGTAATATAATACCTAAATTTGTTCAATGAATGCACAACAACCAGGAGTTCCTTTTCGGTCACTGTGTAATTTAGTTGAGCCTTTGACAGATTCTTACTAATAAAATACATAGCATAAGGCAATTTTTCATTTGTCTGGCCTAGGGCTGCTCCTATGGATTTGTGTAAGGCATCAGCATGAATATGAAAGGGGAGGGCCCAATTTGGGCCTCGGAGAATCGGTGCAGTGGTTAACTTTCCCTTTAGGATGTCTAATGCCTCTTGACAACTTTTTGACCATATAAACTCAGATTCCTTGGCCAACAAACCAAATAAAGGAGAGGCCAACTCGATGAATTCCTTTATGAACCTTTGGTAGTACCCAGCTAACCCTAGGAAACTTATGACATCTCTCTGCTTTTGAGGAGGTGGGACCCTTTGGATGATAAATATTTTTTTTGGGTCCACCTGTAGTCCTTGCTGAGATATTGAATGACCTAGCATGGTCCATGTAATCATCAAGAATTCACATTTTTCGGGACTGAGAGACAGGTTCATTTCAATGCATTTATGCAATACTTTACCTAGGTTAGATAGAGCTTCTTGAAAATCACAGCCATAAGGTTTAAAATCATCCATATAAATTTCCACCGCATCATGGACTAATTCGGTGAAAATACTCATGACTACTCTTTGGAAAGTGGCAGAAGCATTGCATAGGCCAAAAGGAAGGACCATATAGGCAAAATTACCCAAAGGACAAGTGAAGGTGGTTTTATCCTGGTCTTCCAGGCTGATCTGGATTTGGTTCTACCCACTGAATCCATCTAAGAAAGAGAAAAACCTTTTCCCTGCCAGGCCATCTAACACTTGGTCAATGAAGGGTAGAGGGAAATGGTCCTTTTTTGTGGCTTTGTTCAATTCTCTGTAATCGACACAAATTATCCACTTACCATTTTTCTTTGGAACTAACCCCAAAGGAGAGACCCACTCACTGTCAAAGATAGGGTAAATGAATCCTGAATCCAGCTGTTTTTGCAGTTCTTCTTTGACTATATCTTTAAGAGTTAGATTCATCCCCCTTTGGGGTTATCGGACTGGCTTGCAACCTTCTTTGATATATATGTGGTGAGTACACACTGAGGGGTGTACTCCCTTCATTTCTTGTTAACTCCAAGCAACGGCTTCTAGATTTTCCTTTAGCATGTTGCATAACTTCTCTTCTTGGAGAGCAAAAAGAGATGGATTGATTTTCAAGGTTCTCTCTGCGCCAAATTCTATGGTTTTTACATAGAGTGGGTTGGAATCAGCCAAGCATAAGTCAGTTGGATGATTTTTCTGGGTTTCCTTTACTGCTTCTTCTAAGGGAAATGATCTGGTAGTTGGACTTTGGAGTAGGTGTTCAATCAAGTCATCCTCATCCTACTGTCCTCCTCCCATGGTTTCTTGTAAAGTATAAATTTGGGTGGAATAAACTTCATCTTATTCCTCCTCCTCCAACCATAAAGATAAATCATGCTCTAGAGAAGGTTGAGCAAGAGGGTATAGGACTAACTACTTGGACATATGCCCATTCTTGATGGTCATATTCCCAGCTCTGCAGCTAATGCAAGCATCGGCAGTGGCCAACAATGGTCTTCCAAGGATTTGAGGGTAACCAATAAGATTATCCTTAGGCTGTAGAACTAGGAAATCTACAGGGTACTCCCAAGAGTCAATGGAGACCATCAAATCCTCCATAATCCCCTCAGGGGTTACTATAGAAAGATCTGCAAGTTGCAGAACTGTTGTGGTATTCCTCAATGAACCTTGGAGGTTGAACTTGAGCATGGTTTCCTTGGTCATCACATTAATGGCAGCCCCAAGATCGATCAAACTGTGTAGGACAATGGTGCCATTGATGTGCACATCAACTACAGGGCTTCCACAGTCCAAATATTTTGGATAGATTACCTGCCCCATCATTAAGTAGGACAGCTGCCCAATGAAATTAATGGTAGTGGCATCCCTTCTTTGCCTCCCTGGATGCTTGAAGCACTTCTCCTTAATCAACTTATTGTAAATAGGAACATCTTTTATCTCTTGGAGAAGTGGAGTAATCACACCTAGATTTTTCAATCCTCCCAGAAGTTCAGTCTCTTTTGGGGTAGGCTGGAGTGGTTGGGCTAATCTATCAGGAAAGGGTGGATTCACTTTAAGATTACTTTCCTCTCTTTCTTCCTCAACCTCCCTAGGTGGAGGTGGAGGTTGGTTATCTAGGAGAACTCTCCCAGATCTCAGGTTAATCTGCTGGATTTCCACAACATAAGTTGGATATGACGTCCCTCCACTATATACTTGTTGAGACTGCTTGTTGTTCAGGTTCAGATTTGGCTAGGAAGGCATCTGGGGTTGCTTTGGTGGAGCAAACTGTAAGAGCTGTGGTTGGGCAGGTGGTGGAGGCAATAGATCTGGAGCATTGTTGTTGTTGTAACATGCATTTTTGTTGCTTGTAGTATTCATTTTTCATTCAAGAACTTGAAAATATTTCAAAAAAGATAAAAGCAAGAGGAAGAAGTGATAATGATATAGCAGAATCGCTAAAGGAACAAGCATAAAAGAATCGGTCCCAATATACCCATGCGATCAAGTTAAATCATAATATAAATGGTTATACAGAGCCATAACCGAAATATATATACTATGTTGTAAAGCCCAAGAATAATAGTGAAGTGAGAATTCGCAGAAGTCAAGCTCTGAGAGAGTTGAGCAGCGGGAAAATGAGAGGCCAAAACCCTAAAGAAAACCCCGGAACCACAAAATACTGAAGAAATGGCGCAAAGTCAAAGTGAGTGGACAGATCAAGAATGAATGCACAGGAACTGTTGGATCTTGGAGATCAACCGATGAGGTCGAAGGAAATGAACGATCCAGACTAAATCATGTAGATTTGAATCAAGGAATGAACGGCGGAGATTAACCAAAATAGCTGGTGGAAGAGAAATCTGAAGGAGCATCGCCGCCTTCGATGGTCGAAGATCTACGGTCATCGAGCGTGAACAAGTCCGGGTGTTAACCAAGACGAAGGGAAGATTTAAAGCTATAAGCGGATTTCGCGCGGATGCAAAATGGTAAATGGTATTTAGAGGAAAGTGCTTGATTCTATTCAATGGTTGACACATAAAAACAGGAGGAGAGAGAAAAACTGCGCATTTTGGGTGGGTAACTCTCGTGCAAGTAGTCCACCCGAAATTGATATCAGTCGTCGGATATTGGGGTTGAAATCTATGGTGGAGAATGGATCCGATATATATATGTGTTAGAGATGCGATTAAATCACAATCACAAAATGCAGCAGTACTTATATGAAATCACCCCTGGCCGGACCTGAAAATATATGCATTATGTTTTAAACTCTCCGCGCGTCCGTTATATCGCATATCATTAAGTTTTTTATTGATATATCATTTGAAAGGGCCGATTGTGATTTGTGATACGAAGTCAATGGAGCATTGAATGGGCGGATCTGATGGATTTATGCAGCCGATTTAATTCTTTTTGAGTTCCGCGGTAAACCAAAGATTAGCATTAATTTCGTTGTATAAAGGGAAAATCAGTGTTAAAACCAAATCCGAAGAAAAGGCAGTTGGGCATGTTTTCTTTGTATTTTGGCCAATCAAAACGCCTGATATATACATAAGCCTAGTTTTTGCACAAGTCAAAGTCTAACATAGTTAATTACGGTTAAAGAGGATTAAGAATTATTAAAGCATCCACAGAGGAACTCAAGAGCTGATTAACAGAGCCGAAAAGCCAGCAGTTATCCTCATCTTCTAGTTTAGTTATTTCTTGTTATTGTATGTTCTTTGAGGTGTCTTTTACCCTTTGTAAAATTCTGTAATAATTTTTACTTCAGATAGTTAGAGAAGCAGTTAAGTAGTTTGATAGTTTTAGAGATCAGTAACTATTCCCAATGTATAAAAGAGGAAAAACTACAAAGAAAAAGGTTGTTGGAATTTTGGAGAACCTGGAGACTAAGCCACTGTATTCCTGATATAGCTGTTGATTAATGAAAGAATCAGAAGTTTCCATGAATTGTTGGGTATAATTTTGTAACTTCTCTGTCATGTGTCATCTTATGTTTTCTTCTTTCAAGTATAGTAATGAAGCTGCAGGTCTTTATTTGCTTATGTAGATAAAGTTAAAATCCCTTAAAAGAGCACTCCTATACTTGAAGTTTTCATCTTCCTTTCTAAGTTATAGATAATAGTTTCTGTGTAAGGCAACATATTATCTTTAACTTCTCCAAGGGTCGCAGATAATAGTTTCTGTGTCAAGCAGCATATTGTCTATGATTCAGTTCTCATTTTCATAATTCTTCTAAGTGACAGATAGTAGGTTCTGTGTTAAGCAACATATTATCTTTAACTTCTCCTTCAAGCTTTCCTCATTCATCATTTATATATAGCAACAAATGGCATTCTGAGATTTTCTGGTCACACATGTATTAAGGGTTAAAGACCAAGTTTTCTAGGTCCTTCATTTGAGAACACAACAAACAATAAAGTGAAAAATAAGTGACAACAAATAATAATCATTAATGTCTTAAGCACAATTTCTCCATAGCCAGGAAATTTGTTTCTTAAGGTACAACATTAATTGGCGTCATTGCCGGGGAGAGAAGACAAGAACACTTTTCCCTGGGTTTTTCAATATTTTCCTCTGGTTGTTCAATGATGAGGAAATATTTGGCTATTTAGGCAATAACTCTGGCTTCAAGGAGACCCCATACAAGATTAGACACTTCACAACAGAAGGTTCAAGCTCTTTCAGATCCTGAAAAGCTAGTTTCTAGGAGGGCTGGAAAGTCTAAGATCCCAATTACACCCATCCCTACATTGTCTACATCAGGCAGTAACTTATCTGAACATTCATCTGATAAAGAGTCATATTTTTCATCATCTTCATTTCAGGAACCTAACTGTCAAGAGAAATCTTTAGAGTCTGTTACTTTTCATTTACCTGCTATAATTATTCAACCTGAACCAATATCCACATTACCACCTCTGCACACTCCATTTACTTCTAAGTCAGGTTCTACATTTGTTGGTAATCAAGGTTCAATAAACATGGCAGTACCTACATTCTTGATGAATAGGTATGCACCTCTTCAATTTCCACAACCGTTAAATCAAATGCCACAGGAATACCTCAAGATTCTTCCTCGTTTTATAGGGGAAGATGAACAAACTGCAGAGAATCATGTGTCAGTATTTTGCAATTTTGCAGAAAACAAAAATGTTGAACATGTAGATGTTGTTCTAAGACTTTTTGTTCAGTCCTTGGATGGAGAAGCAAGGAAATGGTTTAAAGGACTTCCCAATAATTTTATTCCTTCTTGGGAAGAGATGGAACGTTTATTCATTCAGAAATGGGGAAGAAAAGACCATGGGTATTCATTAATAGAGTTTAATGCCATAAAGAAGAAGTCTGATGAAATTGTGGTCAAATTTGTCATAAGATTTAACAAATTTTACAATAGTCTCCCAGCGGAGATTAAGCCTCCTCCTGCTAGTGCAAAAATAACTTTTGCAGGGGTTTTTGAATCAAATTTTGGATTCACATTAAGGGAAAGAAGATCTCCAACCCTTGATCAAATACAAACAAATGCATTAGAGATAGAAGCAAATCTGGTGGCTACAGGAAAAGCACCAAAGACACAGCCTATCCAAGACAAGGGAAAGGCAAAGATGGAATCCTCTCAAAGTCAAGCATTGGAGGATATGTGTAATGTAATTAAAACTTTCTCAGATAAGTTAAATAAATTAGAGTTAGAAAATAATAATTTTTAGAAGAAAACACAATATAATAAGAACTTTAATCCCCAATACAGAAGACAACCTTTGCAAATTTTGCAGAAGTAAAGAAAAGATCAAAATTAGAGTCAAGCACCATTATACATAGAAGCAAATCCTGGTGAAGAACAAGAGCACCCTGAAGATCAAATTTCTACATTATATGTAGTAGATGAAGATGAACTTGGTATCGAAGAAGAAGAGTATGAATATGATGAAACATATGCCATTCATGATGAAAATAAAATTGATGAATATTGAAAGCAATTCTCTAATTTTATGCAGGCTGAACTACATAAGAAATATGACTTGAGATCAAGGAAAATATCAAGAAATCAAGAAAATGAAAGTGAGAAGCAAGTTTCAACTTCCTCACCAAAGGAGACTCCACAAGAATCTCAGCCTACAAAACAAGTCAATAAAGGAAAGCAGTAGCAGAATGCAAATGGCAATACACAGATACTTCAAGGTGACTCTTCTCAAGATCAAGTTGAAAAAATTCCTTTGGAGAAATTTGTTTTAATTCCTCAAGTAATTCCATTCATGAAAAAGTTGAAGAGGAGAATGAAAGGACTGCTAAATAGGGTCACTTGTTTAGTCTTACTAAGGAGTTGGAAAAGGTAAGAATTCAGGTTCCTCTTACAAAATTGACAAGAATACCTATTTATCAAAAGGAGATTGTTGAGTTTGTTAATTTGAAAGAAAATGAGATTATAAATGACATTGTAAATCTGCAGGAAGACAAACTAGTAGTGGTTTTTGGTCCACATGTTGAGGAAATAGACTCTTCAATACCGCCTTTTTATATTTCTTTATGGGTCCATGATTTCATCTTACATAATTGTATGTTCGATTCGGGAGCTACACACAATCTTATGCCTTTGTCAATAATGAAGCAACTAAATCTATAAGTTACCAAACCCTATAGGGAGTTGTATTCTTTTGATTTGAACAAAGTCAAGTGTCTTGGGGTCATTAAGGATCTAGCAGTGTCATTAGCTCAAATTCCAACTAGAATATTGGTCATGGATGTAGTAGTAGCAAATATTCCTGCTAGATTTGGAATGCTTCTATCTAGGTCCTGGGGGGATAAATTGGGTGGTATTTTTGTAGATTTGAACCCCGTACAGAAATTACATGCTTACGAATTATAAAACACAAAATAAAGAATGCGAGAGCATAACACATAAAACACATATACACAGATATTTTCCCCTGGATCCCAAAATCGAGACTACCAGCTTGATTTTTCATTATATTCCTTTCAATGTTACAATACATATTTGTACATGCCAAAGCATCCAATACCATGCACCGAAAACCATCACGTCCAAAACCATGGACCAAAAAACCATAGGTAGGTTCGCCCAACCTAATATATGGTCCAAAAAAAAAATTCCCGAGGCACTGCTCCGAACCCCGTAGAGGGGGGCTACCCGCCCCCCTCAAACCCCTCAGACAGGGGGGGCTGCGGCCCCCCCGCTGCATAATTGGCACAACAAAGGGGGGACTTCACCCCTCCCTCTAACCCCCAGTTCACTACGTGGGTTAGTTGTGGAAAGAATATAACACAACCCAACATTATCCCACTTGTTGTTTTCTTTCCACAAGGGGCCATAGGAGAGCTTGGTCATTTTTCCAGCCCTGAAACACCCATTGTTTCTCTACACCAGGAGAACTTCTCAAAGCTCACAGATTTTGTCAATGCATCTACAATATTCTTCAAAGTGTCCACCTTTACCAGCAACACCTTTTTGTCTTCGATCATATCCCTCACAAAGTGATACTGAACATCAATGTGCTTTGTCTTGGAATGATAAGAAAGGTTCTTTACCAGGAAAATTGCACTTTGGTTGTCACAGTCTATCCTTATAGCTCCCTGTACTAACCCCATACTTGAACACAATCTCTACAACCAAACTGCTTCCTTGCTTGCATGAGTGCCTGCCATGTATTCTACCTCTATAGTTGATAGTGCCACTACAAATTGTTTCTTACTCATCCAACTAACTGCACCTCCAAATAGGTTAAACACATACCCACTTGTAGATCTTTTCTGATCCAAATCTCTAACCCAGTCTGCATCAACAAAGCCACGAATATCCAAAAATTTGTCCAATCCTGGTCTTCCTTGGTAGCACAAACCATAATCACTAGTGCCATGCAAATACCTGAAAACCCACTTCACTAATGTCCAATGCTCCTTCCCTAGTTTTTACATAAGCCTACTCAATACTCCCACTACATGTGCAATGTCTGGTCTAGTATAGACCATTGCATACATCAGGCTACCAACTACACTTGCATATGGAACACGAGACATATCCTCTTCCTCTTATTGTGTCTTGGAACACTGTTCAGTAGATAACTTTACACCTACAGCAATAGGAGCCTTCACCAGTTTACTATCCTGCATATTAAACCTCTGCAGTATTATCTCGACATACTTCATCTGGTTTAACCAGAGCTTCCTCTTTGCCTAATCTCTTTTAATTTCCATGCCCAAAATACAATTTGCAGCACCAAGATCTTTCATGTCGAATTTGGAGGACAATTGGGTCTTCAAATCTTGGATAATTTCTTTGTCATTTCCAACCAGCAACATATCATCCACATACAAGACCAGATAAATAACACGGTCACCAGTTAATTTAAAATACACATAGTGATCTACCTTGCTTCTGGTAAAGCCAAGTCCCCGTATAAATGTATAAAATTTTTGATACCACATCCTTGGTGATTGTTTTAACCCATACAGAGACTTCTTTAACTTGCATACCAGTAATTTCTTACCCTTCACCCCAAAGCCTTCAGGTTGCTTCATGTAGATCTTCTCTTCCAGATCCCCGTGAAGAAATGTTGTCTTCACATCCATATGTTCTACCTCAAAATCAAAAGCAGCAGCAGCAGATAAAAGTAACCTAATAAAACTTACCTTGGAAACAGGAGAAAAAATATCACCAAAATCAATTCCCAGCACCTGGAAATAACCTTTTGCTACCAATCGAACTTTGTATTTCTCCACCTTTCCTTCTGCATGTGTCTTCTTCTTGAACACCCATTTGTTACCAATGGGTTTCCTTCCAGCGAGCAACTCCACCAGATCCCAAGCCTCATTTTTGTGCAAAGATGTTATTTCATCAACCATGGCCTCTTTCCAGAGTTTTCCATCCTCTGAATCTACTGCTTCCTTCACAGTTCTGGGATCATCATCAATAATAGATAAAGCAAAATTTGAATAGAAAGTAGATGGACTATACCTTTCTGGCTGCCTTCTTTCTCGATCTGATCTTCTTACACCCAGAGTTTGTTACTCTTCATCTTTTGATTCCTCCTCTGCTGTAGATTATGATTCTTCCTCCTTTAGCTCAAACTCTATCTTCTCAGGTTCCTTTGGTTGGACTTCATGTTTAATAACATATTTCACCTCTCTGAACAAAACATCTCTATTTTACACAACCTTCCTTGTTACTGGGTTCCAAAGCTTATAACCCTTCAATCCATCCTTATACCCAATAAAGATGAACTTTTCATATTTACTATCCAACTTGGTTTGTTTCTCCTCTGGAACATGTACATATGCATCACATCCAAATACCCTCAGATGTGAAAGAGAGGGTTTCTTACCAGTCCATACCTCTTGTGGAGTCTTATCCTCCAACGTTGTTGAAGGTTATCTATTGACCAAGTAACATGTTGTCTCCACCGCCTCTACCCAGAATTCTTGTCCTAACCCGGCACCATTGAGCATGCTTCTTGCCCTTTCCATCAACATCTTGTTCATTCTTTCTACAACTCCATTGTGTTGAGGTGTATATGGAGTAGTGTTTTTCCATGCTATACCACACCTCTTACAGAATTATTCAAATTTCTTACTACAAAACTCTCCACCGTTATCTGTCCTCAGCACCTTTATCTTCTTCTCTGTCTGGTTTTCCACCAGAGCCTTAAATTCTTTAAACCTGTCAAAGACTTCAGATTTCTTCTTAAGGAAATATATCCATGTATTCCTTGAGAAGTCATCTGTAAATGATACATAGTACACAGACTTACCCAGTGATGGAACCCTCACAGGTCCAAACACACCACTGTGCACAAGCTCTAATCTATGTTTCGCCCTCTTACCGCAAGAGGGGAAACTCAGCCTATTCTTCTTTCCATATACACAATTTTCACAAAAATCAAAATCCATGGAGATATTACTCATACCTTCTACCATACCTTTACCATGAAGTATTCGAAGGCCCTTCTCTCAAATATGTCCAAGCCTTTGATGCCACAGCATGGTCTTCTCTCTAGAGACCACTAGATTTTCTGCTCCACTTTCAGGAACCACAGAATTGTTGCACCCATCAACAACAGTGCTACCTTATAGCTTGTACAGAGTTCCAGTTCGAACTCCTCGCATCCATACCAGTGCTTCCCGAACCATCTTGCAAGTATCCTTCTCGAACACTGTTTTTACACCTGCATCATCCAGCTTGCTTACATAAAGTAGATTTCTAGCTAATGTAGGAATATGCAGAACACCCAAAAGTGTTCTAACCCTTCCACCTTGCAAATTCAACTTTACTTTTCCATGACCAACGATTCTAGCCTTCCTATCATCCCCTAAGAAGACATCACCACCATCGTATTTATCATACTTGCATAACCACTCTCTATGGGGAGTGAAGTGAAAGGATGCACCTAAGTCAATCAAGCATGCCTCATGATCTACATGTGCACTTGAAGAAGCCAAGTACACATCCCCACCTTCATCTGAGGTGGTTTTCGCCTCTACAGAAGAAGCATCATCAAATCCCATTCCTTTTTTAGGAGCTTTAGATTTACAATCCCTTTTGTAGTGCCCTTCCTTTTCACATTTCCAGCACACCACCTATACAGGTTTTCCTGGAGATTTAGATCTCCCTCTAGATTTAGATCTCCCGCTCGATGACTTATTTTTGTTTCTATTACGGGACCACCCTCGTACAAACAAGGCATCACCATTCTAGCTCTCCATATTTTTTCGTCTCATCTCCTCCATTAGCAAGGATGAGACTATTTCATCAAACTGCAAGGGAGTTGCAATGCTACCCATTGCAATAACCAGACTATCCCATGAATCTGGTAGAGAACACAACAAACTGATGCACTTATATTCATCTAAAATTTTAATATCAATAGATAATAACTAACTTACCACTGTATTAAATGCGTTCAAATGCTTTGTCACTGAGTCTCCATCCTTCATCCTCAGGTTATACAGTTTTTTCCGTAGGAACAGTTTATTCACTAGAGACTTAGATTGGTACAAAGTCCCTAACTTTTCCCACAAAGCCTTCGTCGTAGCTTCCCCTGATATGTTCAGCAATACTGAATCTGAGACACACAATCGTATTGTGCTCTTTGCCTTCCGATCCAACTTCTTCCATTCTTCAGCAGACATGCATGTTGGTTTAGTACCTGGATCTACCATGATCCGCTGATCTTTATCCACCAACAGATCCTCCATCTTGAGTTTCCATAACTCAAAACTCTGACCATTAAATTTCTCTATCTCTATCTTTCCACTGCTCACCATCTTCTTTCATCACCAGAATCAATCCCACAGATCTCCCACTAAGCAGGGTCTACCACAGGCTCGAGCAAAACCCCTCAGCAACAAAGGCATCCCCTTGAAGCCAAAACAGCTCTGATACAAAATGTAGGTTTGAACCCGGTACAGAAATTACCTGCATACGAATTCTAAAACACAGAAAATAAAGAATGTGATAGCATAACACATAAAACACATATACACAGATATTGTCAACTCGATCCCAAAACCGGCACTACCAGCTTGATTTTTCATTATATTCCTTTCAATGTTACAATACATTTTTATACATGCTGAAGCATCCAATACCATGGACCAAAAATCATCGCATCCAAAACCATGGACTGAAAAACCATAGGTAGGTTCGCCCAACCTAATATAGGGTCCAAAAAAAATTTCCTAGGGCGCTACCCCAGACCCCGTAGAGGGGGGCTACCTGCCCCCATCAAAACCCCCTGTGACCCCCCCACTGCACAATCAGCGCAACGAAGGGGGTGCTCCGCCCCCCTCTAACCCCCCAGTTCACTATGTGGGTTAGTCGTGGAAAGAATATAACACAACCCAACAGTTTTGAAGCTAGACTTTACATATGCCGTTATACCAAATTTTGGTGGGGAAGAGAGGAGATTGTACAGAGAAACTAGCTTTGTAAAAACAATTACAAAAAATGGAGCAGGTAATTCACCTATATATAGCCAGGAGAAGGATGAATTTGCCTGTTTCATATTGCATGATAATGCAGAGCTGACTGAAGATAATCAGAAGCAGCTTGCTTCAGCCAATGTAATTACAGAGCTGCAAACTGAAGAAGTGTGGAAATGTTTCTTTGATGAAGCTTATTCCAAGGAAGGAACAGGTGTTGGTTTTCTTCTAATTGCACCTGGATGTAATATGTTCCCTTTTTCCTTTAAATTAGAGTTTGAGGCAATAAACAATGTGGCAGAATATGAGTCCTTGATTATTTCTTTACAAATAGCTAAACAGATGGGAGCTAAGTCAATTTATACTTCTGGAGATTTGGAGCTGATTATTAAGCAAATAAAAGATCACTGCAAGCAAAGCACCCTAGGCCTAGGGCATACAAAAATGAGGTATAGGATTTGATTGAGAATTTTTTTTGAAGTTTTTAACATTCAATTCATTCCAAGAGATGAGAATAGATTAGCAGATTCACTGGTTGTGGCCAGTACTTTCAAGCCTCCTATTAATCCAAGACTAAGATACGAGATAGAGATGAGATACAGGCCCTCTATTCATGATAATGTTAAAAATTGGCAAGTTTTTTAGGATGATTAGTAGATTAAGGAGTTTTTGACTATGGTTGAAGAGTTTTAGGGCACAGAAATTGATTAGGATGAATAAAAAACAACAAAAGTTGCAAAAGTCAGTGGTTTAAAAGGTTCAATAGCTAGTCAGAAAATATTTCAAATTGAAAGATAATATTATGCCAAAGGGACTTGTTCCCCTTGAAAGACTTTTTAATCCCAATGATGTGGCTGTTGACTCAGGGAAAATTTCACAAGAGGAACACATTCAGAATCACAAACTTGGAACTCAGGAGAATCCCAGGTTAGTGAAATTATTCAGGGGAGTTCCACCTAATTTTCAAGAAAGATATATTAAAATTTTTAAGAATTATGTTGATGTCTTTGCATGGTCTTATGAATATCTCAAAACCTATGATTTAAATATTATTCAGCACAAGATTCCCTTGGAATTAAACGCTACAAACAGAAGCTTAGACAGATAAATCCTTTGCTTCTACCATCAATTGAAAAGGAGTTTAAGAAGTTGCTTGATGCCAAAATAATAGTTCCACACAGGTATTCTGATTGGGTGGCTAATTTAGTGCCTGCGAGAAAGAAGAATGGAGAAATAAGGTTATGTGTGGATTTCAGAAATCTCAACAGGGCTTCTTTGAAAGATAACTATCCATTGCATAAAATGGATCATGTGCTGCAAAAGGTAAAAGGTTCTTTTAGAATGTCAATGCTAGATGGATTTTCTGGTTATAACCATGTGGTTGTGGATAAGGAGGATCAGAAGAAAACGACGTTCACAACTCCCAGGGGAACCTTTATGTATGCCAGAATTCCTTTCAGATTGATGAACGCAGGTGCTACATTTCAAAGGGCTATGGACATTGATTTTGTTGGAGATAAGTTTGTAGTAATATATTTGGATGATATTACTATTTTCTCAAAGTTTGATGAAGAACATTTGGACCATTTGAAAAATACTTTTGATAAATGTAGAATATTTGGACTTTCCTTAAATCCCAAGAAAACCATTTTTTCTCTGGAAGAAGGAAAACTATTGGGGCACATTGTTTCCAGAGATGGAGTGAAGATAGATCCAGCCAGAGTACAATTTGTGTAAAAAATACCATTGTCTAGGAGTAAAAAGGATATTCAAAAGTTTCTGGGAAAGATAAACTTCCTGAAAAGATTTGTATCGAACAATGCAGAAATTGTAAAAGAAATTACTAATATGCTAAAGAAGGAGAATGAAGTGAATTGGACCAAAGAAGCTAGAGAATCATTTTCCAGGATTAAAGAGGCATTACAGGTAGCTCCAGTCTTAATCAGCCCTGATTACCAAAAGCCTTTCCAAGTTTTTTCATTCGCATCATCAAGTTCAATAGCTGTTGTCTTACTGCAGAAGAATGATGAAGAGAAAGAGCAACCAGTTGCATTCTTCAGTAAGATTCTTAGGGATTCTGAACTAAAATATAATATTCTTGAGAAACAGGTGTATGCTTTGGTAAAAGCCCTGAAAGCTTTTAGAACTTATGTGTTGTAGTCACAAATCATTGCTTATGTGCCAAATGCTGCAGTGAAAGATGTATTACTACAAGGAGATGTAGAAGGCAGAAGAGGAAAATGGATAGGCAATATCCAAGAATATTATTTGGACATAAAACCCACAAAGTTGGTGAAAGGACAAGGATTGGCAAAAATGTTGACAGAATCAAACTTTCAGGCATTGGGAATCAACTTGTTGGCACCTGTGGATGAAAAAGCAGTTGAAGAAAGTGAAGGAAAGCAAGATCTAGGTATGAAGATCAGGTATAAATTTTTGTGTTCAGAATGGTATAAGCATATAATTCATTATTTGTGCTTTCTTTCCTGTCCCCAATCCTTAGATAGAACAAAGTATAGGGCACTAAAGATCAAGGCACAGCCATATGTGATTGTTGAAGGAAAATTGTACTGGAAGGATCCTGCTGGAATTTTATTGCTATGTTTAACAGAAGATGAATTTACAAAAACAATCAAAGATTATCATGAGGGTTTATGTGGAGTAAATTATAGTTGTAAAGTCACTGCACATAAGATCCTTCAGGCGGGATTTTATTGGCCTACTTTATTTGGTGATACATATAAGTTTGTTAGAAGTTGTCAGAAGTGTCATATTTTTGCTAAGAAAAAGAGATTATCCCCTTTACTCTTGATTCCAGTTTTCATAGAGGAGCCATTTAGACAATGGGGATTGGACTTTATTGGAGAAATAAGTCCACATTCAAGTAGACAACACAAGTGGGTTCCTACAGCAACTGATTATTTCACCAAATGGGTAGAGGCTATACCTACTAAGAAAGAAAATGATCAGATAGTAATGAAGTTCTTGGAGGAGAATATTTTCAGCAGATTTGGATGCCCCGTCAAAATTATAATATACAATGCTCAAGTCTTCAATTCAAGTAAGTTTATTTCTTTTTGTCACAATTATAATGTGACTTTGTCCCATTCAATGGCTTACCATCCACAGGGAAATGGATTAGCCGAATCTACTAACAAAACTTTGATGAAGATCCCTAAGAAAACCATTGCATAAAATCAAAGAGATTGGGATTCTAAGTTAAAGTTTTCTCTATGGGCTACTAGAGTAACTGCAAGAAGATCTACAGGGAAATCACCTTTTGAATTATTATATGGAACTCAGGCTCTATTTCCAAGTCAACTTGTGAAGCCGAAGATTGCAATGATTGAGGAGGTGAAAGAAGAACCAAATTCTTTGATAAGAAGAATTAATAAAGTGACGGAGCTAAGCGAGAATAGGGACAAGGTAAGAGACAACTTGATTATGTATCAATCCAAGATGAAAAATATTTTTGACAAAAAATCCAAGGAAATTGATTTTAAAGTTGCAGATTTAGTATTGAGATGGGATACCAGAAGAGAGGATAAGGGTGAACATGGGAAGTTTGATCCTCTCTGGTATGGCCCTTTTAGAATTGCTAAAGTAAGATCCAATAATACCTTCATTCTTGAGAATCTTGATGGTGAAACTCTACAGCTTCCTGTCAATGGGCAATACTTAAAGCATTACTTCCAGTTCTAAAGAATAAGCGTCATTTCATTGTAAATACCAGAGTGAAATAAGTGTACAAATGCCATAGAATTTAAATTTATGCCAAGCAATATATGACTCCATGCCCGAAGTGAAGGCACTAATCTATGGTTCTTAGTGCTTCTGGGCAAAAATCACTATCCCCAGGTGGAGCCAGATGTTGTAACATGCATTTTTGTTGCTTGTAGTATTCATTTTTCATTCAAGAACTTGAAAATATTTCAAAAAATATAAAAGCAAGAGGAAGAAGTGATTATGACATAGCGGAATCGCTAAAGGAATAAGTATAAAAGAATCGGTCCCAGTATACCCATGTGATCAAGTTAAATCATAATATAAATAGTTATACGGAGCCATAACCGAAATATATATATATACTATGTTGTAAAGCCCAAGAATAACAGCGAAGTGAGAATTCGCAGAAGTCAAGCTCTAAGAGAGTTGAGTAGTGGGAATATGAAAGGCCAAAACCCTGAAGAAAACCCCGGAACCACAAAATACTAAAGAAATGGCGCAAAGTCAAAGTGAGTGGACAGATGAAGAATGAATGCACAGGAACCATTGGATCTTGGAGATCAACGAATGAGGTCGAAGAAAATGAATGATCCAAACTAAATCATGTGGATTCGAATCAAGGAATGAACGGCGAAGATTAACCAGAAGCATTGGTGGAAGAGAAATCTGAAGGATCATTGTCGCCATCGATGGTCAAAGATCTACAGTCATCGAGCGCGACCAAGTCTGGGCATTAACCAGGATGAAGGGCAGATTTAAAGCTATAAGAAGGATTTCGGGCAGATGCAAAATGGTAAATGGTATTTAGAGGAAAGTGCCCGATTCCATTCAATGGTTGACACATAGCAACTATAGGAGAGAGAAAAACCGCTCATTTCAAGTGAGTAACTCTCGTGCAAGTAGTCCACCCGAAATTGATATCCGTTGTCGGATCTTAGGGTTGAAATCTACGGTGGAGAATGGACCCGATATATATATATATATATATATATATATATATCTGTGTGTGTGTGTGTGTTAGCGATGCAATTGAATCACAATCGCCAAATGCAACGGTACTTATATGAAATCACCCTTGGCTGAACCCAAGAATATATGCATTATGTTTTAAACTCTCGATGTGTCCATTATATCACATATCATTAAGTTTTGTATTGATATATCATTTGAAAGGGCCAATTGCGATTTGTGATATGAAGTCAATGGAGCATTGAACGAGCGAATCTGATGGATTTATGCAGCCAATTTAATACTTTTTGAGTTCCACGGTAAACCAAAGATTAGCATTAATTTCATTGTATAAATGGGAAATCAATGTTAAAACCAAATCCGAAGAAAAGGCAGTTGGGCATGTTTTCTTTGTATTTTGGCCATTCAAAATGCTCGATATATACATAAGCCCAATTTTTGCACAAGTCAAAGTCTAACACAGTTAATTATGGTTAAAGTGGATTAAGAATTATTAAAGCATCCACAGAGGAACTCAAGAGCCGATTAACAGAGCTGAAAAGCCAGCAGTTATCCTCATCTTCTAGTTCAGTTATTTCTTGTTATTGTATGTTCTTTGAGGTGTCTTTTACCCTTTGTAAAATTCTGTAATAATTTTTACTTCAGATAGTTAGAGAAGTAGTTAAGTAGTTTGATAGTTTTAGAGATTAGTAACTATTCCCAATGTATAAAAGAGGAAAAACTACAAAGAAAAAGGTTGTTGTAATTTTGGAGAACCTGGAGACTAAGCCACTGTATTCCTGATATAGCTGTTGATTAATGAAAGAATCAGAAGTTTCCATGAATTGTTGGGTATAATTTTGTAACTTCTCTGTCATGTGTCATCTTATATTTTCTTCTTTCAAGTATAGTAATGAAGCTGCAGGTCTTTATTTGCTTATGTAGATAAAGTTAAAATCCCTTAAGACAGCGCTCCTATACTTGAAGTTTTCATCTTCCTTTCTAAGTTATAGATAATAGTTTCTGTGTAAGGCAGCATATTATCTTTAACTTCTCCAGAGGTTGCAAATAGTAGTTTCTGTGTCAAGCAACATATTGTCTATGATTCAGTTCTCATTTTCATAATTCTTCTAAGTGATGGATAGTAGGTCCTATGTTAAGCAGCATATTATCTTTAACTTCTCCTTCAACCTTTCTTCATTCATTATTTATATCTAGCAACAAATGGCATTCTAAGATTTTTCGGTCACACATGTATTAAGGGTTAAAGACCAAGTTTTCTAGGTCCTTCATTTGAGAACACAACAAACAATAAAGTAACAAATAAGTGACAACAAACAATAATCATTAATGTCTTAAGCACAATTTCTCCACAGCCAGGAAATTGGTTTCTTAAGGTGCAACAGTTGTATTGGGGCCTCCACCCATGGGGTGGTGCATTCAACTGAGGTTGTGGTGGAGCACAAGATTGAAATGACTGGCTGGCTGGTTAGGAGTGATTTTGAGATGCAAAGGACCAAGGAGGGGGTGTAGACCAGGAAAGATGAGCAGAGGGTCCCCAAGAAGGAATGGTTGTGGTTGGGTTGGGGTTGTAATATGCATGGGACGACCCTTGCATGCCCTGCTGGTATGGTCTAGGCCCATGAGGTATCCTTTGGTTAATGTAGCAGAGCTGCTCAGTGACCCCTTCAGCTCCTTCATATACAGCTTTGAGTCCAGGCAAAGAAGGGAACTTGTCTATGGAGTGGTTTTCTTCACAGACTGAGGAAATTTCAATAGAGTTCAATGGACATTCATTCCTAGGATGCCTCATGGTGCGTCTAGGACAAAAAATGGCCAAGGCTCTCTCTGCTTCCTCCTGCTTCCTCTTAATGTGCATGGTGTCCATTTGCAAGGAAAGGGTTTGCATCATCTCACTTTTGAAATCTTCCAGCATGTTTCCAATTTCACCCTTGATGGATGAGTTGGAAGATGATGTACTAACCATAGGTTGATTACCCCTACCCTTTTTCCTAGCTGCCCTAGAATGGTTTCTAAACATAGTCTTGATATCCTCATAGGGTAATTGGTAGATATCTCCTCCTGCTAACAAATGTAGGGTATCTAGAAGATCTTCCCTTACTCCCCTAAGCAGGACCAGCTTTAGTGACTCTGGGTCAAGTGTGCACCTGGACCTTTTGTAACTATGCTATAATATTTCTTCATAATGCTCTAGGGATTCATCATTGCCTATGGTCATCCTGAAAATTTCTTATTTAGTATCCTTTGACTAACAGTAGTCCTGATATTTATTGTTAAAGGCCTGTTGCATCTGAGCCTAAGTTGTGATGCTATCTCCAGGTGAACCCATGAACCAACGCAATGTTGCATCCATGAGGGTAGATGGAAATAGTTTTAACTTATGCTCATCATCTGTATAGTCATAGGTTCGGCATATAACAACAAACTCAAATAGGAAAGTGTCAGGGTCCTCTGTGGTTAGGCCATGGAAATGAGGTAGAGTAGAGGGGCTTATATTTTTCATCTTAGTGTCCCCATTGGTTTCCCTTATGGGGAAGGCACCCTCAACTCTCTCTCTATTCCCTCTGTCATTTCTGTTTTCATCCATTGGTTCAATAGGAATCGGTTCTTCTTCTTATTTTTCCCCTGTAGGTTCTTCAAATATGTCAGGTTTCTCACCTAAGGGTTCCTCCAGTTCACATCCACCGAAAAAGAGGGAAGGTTGGTTGTTTGATGCAGTGGGGGTATTTGGCGAAAATTTCCCTAAGTTGTCCCTATTCCTACGAGGCATGAAAGGAAATATTTTTGGTTTGGTTTTGTATTTTTTTAAACTTGGAAAGTACTTTGCAGAATTGAAATTGTTGATTGAATGAAAATTACTGACAGAATGAAAAAGCTACTTGCTAAATTGAAATCTTGCTTGCAAAATGGAAAGGAAAGCAAAAAATGCAAAATGGAAGAAAGGAAACAACTAGATTACTTTTGCAGAAATAAACTAATGGTAGAATATTGAAGACAAGAAATAGAAGAAAAGAAAGTAGTAATCACATTTTACTCAAACACCTCCCTGGAAACGGTGCCAAAAAGTGATGAGCGCTAGTATTGCAACAAGTATGTTGCAACTTCTGGGCTACCAGCTGTACTTTATCAACCCGGGGTTCGTACAAACTTGGAGGTGACAGTGTTGTATACACAAGTAAAAGTGATGGTTCTGCATGTTGTCACTATTCAGCTGGCGAGAGACCACTGGGGTTTCAAGCCAGACTTCTATGGAGTTAGAAGAAGCTTGATTCTTTGATGGAAGAAAGGTAAATCTATTCTAAGAGAGAGCTACTCCACTGCAATAATGGAGAAGGTTGACATGTGATGCTAAATCACACCATTTCCTAATTAACCGCTAAGAAACTATGCTTGGAAGAAACGATAAATCAACATGAACCAAATGCTACTATCTAAGTTGTAGAAGTAAGAAGCATCAAGCATCACTAATGTGCAAGTAAAGAGAGACCGAACTAAATCTATTTTTGCTTTTTTGCCTTTTTATGCAAGATCAAGTACATAAACTAATTGCTTTTGTTGATGTGGCAGGTGAATTAAGGATGTTTGAGGATTAATGGAAGGGTTATGAGATGTTTGGATGGTGTGGAAGACCCTTGGGAGGCTTTCTGTGACTTCCTAGAGGTTTTCCATAAATTCAGCCTCAAAACAAGCCATTTCAAGAAAACCTACAGGATACAACCGAGAGAAAAATGTGAGGTGTTGGAGGTGATGGAATTAGTAAACGTGTGTGATGGGTGGAATGGAGTGGGAGAAGGTCTAGCATCACTCAAAAGTCAACATCCAAGATAGTAGATGGTTGGATTCGCTTGGAAGAATTTCTATAAAAAATGATGAAAAACTAGTGAAGGTGATGGTGAAAACAAGGGATGGCTAAGGTGGATGGAGTGGAAGATGGTGCTAGCTATGAAGTCTTAGTCTCCTCCTGAAGCACCTACTCTGCATAAAACATGTATATCTTCTAAAAAGCTATGCAAACAAGAAACCTTTTCATAAACTAGAAAAGCAGAATTAATGAATTAACTGCCTACACTATGCATGAGGAAAGTTTTTGAAAGGAATGAAAGCGTGGATGAGATATACCGTATAAATGAAGATGAAAAAGATGAAAATGGAAATCTACCTTTCAAAACTAACCAAATAGTTATTTAAATACAACAAACTCCAAAGCTCATAAAAGAACTAGAAATCTTTGTTTTTGGGGTTGCTTAAGGGTCCCTTCCTCAAGTCGTGATCCCAAAGGGAGGAAGTGAGGCCGATACACTTGTTGAAAACCTTATGGTGATCCTTTTATCCCTTCAAACATACTACCGAAGTAAGGCACAAATGGAAGAAAACTAATAAAAAACCAATCTAATCTACACTACTTGTAATGGAAATGCATCTAAAAAGAAAATTAACAATGAAGCTATGAAACTACACTAAAAATACATATACAAGAAAGAGGAGACTTGGCTGCTAGGGTTGGGCCCTAACCCAAGAGCTTAAGCCCTCTGAGTTAACTCAGTGCTGGCTCAAAACAAAAGTCATTCTTATTACCAAAACAACAATTTACATCAATAGACTTCCACAAGTATTGCAGCTCGAAAATAGCTTAGAGTTTTACAATAAAAATCCAAATCCTACTGAGGACCTAGGCCTCTCTACTTATACAAATGAAGTCCCCAACGACTTCCTTAAAATTAGGGAGGCTTGGCTCCCAATCTCAAGATAAACGGGTGCTTTATCTCTCACTTGCTCGACTACTTTCTAATCCTCATGATTTGGTTGTTTTCACTCCGAGCTGATGTGATGAATGGAGGAATATTCGAATGGAGGAGTAGTAAATGAGGAGGATTTACCTCCTACAATCCCTCTCCCTTGTCCCATTCAAGTTTTGACCTTAGTCTTTGCCAAAATTCCTTGATTTTCTCCTTTAATCCCGCATTCAATGCATATTAGTCCACTAAGAATAATATCCAACTCTAACTCACCTCATAAACAAAATATAATCAAAAAAATGTAATAAATTATGAGAAAAGTTGGTTTGACTAAGCTAGGAGGTGAATTAAGGCACATAAAATTACCCAATGATGAGGCTCATCACAACGTTGTCCCGCCTTCATGTTGTCAACAACCCTCCTCTTTCATTCATTACATTTGGTATGTTGTCTTCAACTTCTGTTCATGATGCTTCTCATTGTGATGTTGCTACTGTCATATCTTGGTGTCCTTGTCTACAAACAACTTGATGTCTTCATGGGCAGGCAAGTCCATAGACACTTGATCGACCGCATTCCCAAGTGTGCTCTAAAAGGTGTCTTTGTCTCTACTCTCTTGGAAACCATTGTACATATACTACTGAGAGACAGATGAACACATGCGATACTTGGAGGCATGGAAACACTCATGCCAAGCAATCTCTTATTAGAATGGAGGAATATTCGAATGGAGGAGTAGTAAATGAGGAGGATTTACCTCCTACAATCCCTCTCCCTTGTCCCATTCAAGTTTTGACCTTAGTCTTTGCCAAAATTCCTTGATTTTCTCCTTTAATCCCGCATTCAATGTATATTAGTCCACTAAGAATAATATCCAACTCTAACTCACCTCATAAACAAAATATAATCAAAAAAATGTAATAAATTATGAGAAAAGTTGGTTTGACTAAGCTAGGAGGTGAATTAAGGCACATAAAATTACCCAATGATGAGGCTCATCACAACGTTGTCCCGCCTTCATGTTGTCAACAACCCTCCTCTTTCATTCATTACATTTGGTATGTTGTCTTCAACTTCTGTTCATGATGCTTCTCATTGTGATGTTGCTACTGTCATATCTTGGTGTCCTTGTCTACAAACAACTTGATGTCTTCATGGGCAGGCAAGTCCATAGACACTTGATCGACCGCATTCCCAAGTGTGCTCTAAAAGGTGTCTTTGTCTCTACTCTCTTGGAAACCATTGTACATATACTACTGAGAGACAGATGAACACATGCGATACTTGGAGGCATGGAAACACTCATGCCAAGCAATCTCTTATTAGAAAACCAAAATGAACATGAAAACTGACTTGCAACATACCTGGGTGAATGATCATGAAGGTTGTGCAATTTTGGCCGAGAGGTCGGGAAACCGATTGCCAAGACTGCACAAGGCATAGTCTAGGCTGCTGGGAGACTGACTGACTACTGGAACTGCGCAATGCATAGTCCAATATAGCTATTGACTGTTGGGATTGCGCAATGCGCAATTCCAGCTAGGAAGGACTGCTGGCCCAAGGACAGATTTGCATGATTTCTTGGGCCAAGCAGCCACTCTCCTCTACAAATTTGAAAAATAGTCTTGGAGACCAATGTTGCGTAGGAATGCACAAATATGGAGAGGAAGGTGAGCCTTCCTTCCCCATATTGCATAATGCAGCCTTGGTGAAGGCAGAGCTCGGGCCAAGGTTGGTCCGACTCGTCGACAGGCAACTGAAAGCAAGTAAGTTAGTGAATGCATGGTGACACTAAGTGATAGTATAAGTGATTAATAGTGCATGCAAAACATGAATGAAAGATTTAGCAAACAAATCAACATGCATGTGGGTGAGGAAGTTCGCCGGTTGGGTGAACGTCCGTGAAAAATAGCTTCATGCATGCGACAGCGGTGAGATAGCAATGAAAATTGAAACAGAGCTAGGAAAAGCTAGTATAGATGTAAACAACAAAAATAATTCAAAGAAATCAAGAAAAAAGTACTCCCACAAGCGAAAACACAAAAAGCAACAGAAATGCAGCACAAGGCATGGGAAGCGGGCTTACCCCAAAATAGCTAAGCTGAATGTGCTGACTACTCCTAGATGTGATGTGCGATGTCAGAGTTGCAATGGTTATGTGAGGAATGAGATCTGCATCATCCGGTTGATGATTTTTGATAACATTGAGGTTGTGACGCGCATGCCACAAATCTAGGGGAAGCGACACTTGGTGGGAGGTTTCGGAATTTTTCCTTGCATGTAACCTCCAACTGCTAAACATAGATCCCTAAAACAAGGGATGTCTTTGCATGCTGCCTTGGGAGGAGCATCCCATGCATGTAAGTTTGTTTTGCTCAGTCCTGGAGGGAACCTGTCAACTCAGCTACACATACAAGAGACTACTAGACTGCCAGAGAAAAATGTGCATATTTGGCTAGGAGTTGGGTTGGTTGCCCAGGAGATTTGCGCAATTTCTGGGCAGAGCAGCTAATTTCTACCCAGATTTGCACAAATCCTGGGCTGAGCAGCCTGTTGCTGGGAAACTTTGCACAAAAATTGATGGGAGGGTTGGCTGGTAGGATTGAGAAATCCTGGAGCCCAACAGGTTGTTAGACAGGATTGCACAATTCCTGGAGGGAAGGTTGGTTTCCCTCCAGAAATGCACAATTTTCAAGGGGAAGTTTCTCAGCCTGCAGTTGGACCAAATCCCGGTGAGCAACTTGTGAGGGGAATGGATCAACTATGATTGACAGGCTGCCTTTGTGTGAGGAAAAACACTAAAGCTTGAGTACTTGATGAAGCAAGGCAAATTGTTGTGTAAGGTTGGTAGGGAGGCTCCAAAACAAGCTATGGAAAAATTTTGGAGGGTGGTCGTAGCTGCTATAACAAATGTAAAGAAGAAAATCTCTCATTAAGCAGTGAAAAATGTTTTATGATTTTTACTAATGGGATTGTTTTAGGACACCATATTTCAGGAAATGGAATTAGAGTGGATACATCTAAAGTAGAAGTTATCTCTAAAATATCAATTCCAACTTGTCAAAGAGATGTCATAAGTTTTCTCAGTTTTACTAGTTACTATAGAAGGTTCATAGAAAACTTTACAAAAATTGCTTCTCCACTTTTCAAATTTCTCACGAAAGTTTGTGAATTCATTTGGAATTATGATTGCCAAAAATCTTTTTAAACATTGAAAGAAAATATTTCTAAAGCACCTGTTCTAAGAGGACCAAACTGGAAGTTACCTTTTCATATTTCAACCGATGCTTCAGATACATCATTAAGAGTTGTATTAGGACAAAAGAATTTAAATCCTTATGCCATTTATTATACCAGTAAAAATTTGACTCATGCAGAGTTAAATTATACTGTAATAAAAAAGGAGTTTTTAGCTGTTGTCCATGCCATTAATAAGTTCAGACATTATATCACTGGTTACGAAACCTTTGTGCATATAGATCATTCTACAATTAGGTACTTAATGAATAAACTAATCACTAATGTTTGAATTACAATATGGTTATTGTTGTTACAAGAATTGAATATTACTATTTTGGATCGACCTAGAAAACAAAATACAGTTGTTGACTTTCTATCTAGGATTCAAAATAATAATAACGATGTACCCGTAGAAGATAATTTTACTAATGAATACATTTTTGTAGTATCCGTTAAATCTCCTTGGTTTGCAGATATTGCTAATTATTTGGATACAGAGAAGTTACCATTATATTTGTCTCCTTGAGAGAAAAGAAAAGTAATTCAAATTAGTGCATCTTACTCATGGATAAATGGAGAATTATATAAAACAGGGCCATATCTGATCATTCAAAGATGTGTCAGAGAAGATGAAATACCAGAGATATGAAAAGCTTGTCATGATAAACCATGTGGAGGACACTTCACCGATAAAAGAACTGCTTACAAAGTCCTTCTAGGATATTATTGGCCTTACCTTTTTAAGGATTCCAAAGAATATGTAAAGAGATGTGATAGTTTTCAAATAATGGGGAAACTTTTTTCTTCAAATGAAACGCCTCTACAACCTCAGGTACTCATTGAACCTTTTGAGAAATTGGCTCTAGATTTTGTTGGTCCAATTAATCCACCGTCAAGACAAAAAAGGTACATTCTTGCTTGCACTGATTATGTTACAAAATAAGTAGAAGCTAAAGCACTTTCTTTTCCTACTGAAAATTTTGTAGTTCCATTTCTTTTTTAGGATATCTTTACTTGTTTTGGTGTCCCATGGGAAATTGTGAGAAATCAAGGTACTCAATTTACATCCAATTTAGTACATAAGATAACGAGGAATACAAAATTAAACTTCGAAATTCCACTCCATATCATCCACAAGAAAATGGACAAGTGGAATCCACCAATAAAGTAATTGAAGCAATTCTTACCAAGACTGTGCATTTGCATAGAAGAGATTGGGCAGAAAATATTCCAGAATCTTTATGGGAATACCATACCACATGCAGAAACACTACAAGACATACTCCCTATGAACATGTTTATGGGAAGCAAGTTTTGTTTCCTATTGTGTTCTAGTTAAAGACCTTCAATACAGTAGTTAAATTGGGTCTTGATCTATCTGAAGCACAGAAACAAAGAATAGAGCAGATGAATGAGATAGATGAGATAACACAAGATGTCAACAACAAAGATACAGGTGGCATGATAAGTACATAAAAGAAAGGAAATTTCAGCCAGGAGATTGGGCGTTACTTTTTGACTTGAAGTTTAAAGATTTTCAAGGAAATTTTAAAACTCATTGGATTGGGCCTTATGAAATTGAAACTGTCTTTGATAATAGTATAGTCAGGATAAGAATCATTGTTGAAGAAAGAGTGACCTTCCTTGTAAATGGTCATCGATTGAGAATTGGTGCGCATACTGGAAGCATCAGAAGATCAAATTGTGCACGTTATCGATCACTGGCTCATTTGAATCATAGTAGGATTCATCACCAAATTCGCGGTAGATACTTTCGTCAGCTATAGCGAGGCAGAACGACGCTTCCTCAAGGGACCGCAAGGTAAGTACATTAAATCATTGGATACTTGGATTAAAATGCTACTGTGTGAAAAGCAGGTTATGCGAATAAATTGATGTTTGGGGCTATGCAGAGTGGGAGAATCTACATAAACGAAGGTAGCACAGAACTAGAAACTAGCCCCTTGATTTCACCTCCACGAGGGGGTGAAGAAGAGCTCGCGAAGGTCTCGCCAAGAAGTGCGATCAATCTCATAAGGTAGATAATTTCATGCATACCACCCCCACCCACACCACCACTAGTTTCACCGTCTTCACCCCCGTCTTCACCCATACCACCTCCGCCACCACCACGAAGTAGTATGGCAAGCACAATAAAGCTACCATTGTTCAAGGGAATAAGGAATGAAGATCCAGACCAGTTTTGGTTCGTGATAAAAGCTGTATGGGAAGCACAGGGTGTCACAGACGACAATATAAAGAAGGAAAAGTTGGTCAGCACTATGGAGGATCATGCGCTAACCTGGTACATTAAGCATTCCAATGACAATCTGAATGTGGGGATTGCAGATATCCAAGCTACGCTAAACAAAGAATTTAGCAGGCCAAAGTCAAAGGCACAGTCGATCATTGGATTCAAGGAAATCACAATACTACCAGGCGAGACCCCATGGGAATTGGATCAAAGACTGAAGTGCACAATTTGTGAAGCGAACATGACATTAACATATGGGAAACACCGTGAATGGTTTGTAGCATTGTTAAAACCACATCTATGTAACACATTGTCACAACAAAGGCTAACCACTCAAGCTGAGGCTCTGTAGGTCGCGATGAGATTGCATAAGACTTCGATACAAGATCCTAACCTAGGAGTTCAGCAGATTCACACGCAGTTAAAAAACTTGTGCTTGGAGATGCATAGTTTGAAACAAGACAGGACAACCCGCCCAGAGATGTGCGATGAGGTATGGTGCGTAAAATGCAAGGGCCAGGGGCATGACAAGGACCACTACTCGGTGTTCGCGAATTACCTTACGGGAGGAGGGCCAATGCCACTAAGACCGGAGGCACAAGCAGGACCAAGCGCAGTGCCTGCATTGTGGTGTGCAATTTGTCAGATAGGAGGAAAGTGTGCTACAAATAACTGCCATCTATTACAGAAGTATATGCAGAATTCATAGCTTTTGTTCTAATTTATGTAAGTCCATAGGACATGATGAGCGTACCTGTCGAAGTTATGAACTGATGATGGATCGAACTCCTACCTACAATGTTCAGGTCGAAACACGGGCCCTCGATCAAAACACAAGAATGGCACACACCGGATTTCAGGGGCACAGACGAGGCTGACGTGGAGGGGGACCAAGAAAATGGTCGCAGACAACTGATATGTTACAACTGCGGAGGGCCAGGGCATTATTCCCGCGATTGTATGAATCCAATGCGACCATCATGCTTGTATTGTACATTGTTTGACCATGAGATGGAGGATTGTCCCACACTAATAGCAAGGTTACACGATAAAGGAGCACTCCAACCTCCCCTGACTTAGAACCTGTAAATGACGAGGTCTGAGCCATGCGAGGAAGACCCTAATGTAAATATCATGCTCCGAAGTGGAATTACGACTAGATATGAAAAAGGCAAGCAACCTGAAGAAAGTACCTAGGTTCGCAAAGCTCCAACGAAGGAATCAAAATTTGATTTGGAGCGCGCTAAGGAGACCTTCATGGAAGCCAAGAGGAGCTTCACTGATGCCTCCAGTTCGGGAATTAAAGACAGACTGGAGTCGGAAATGGACCCATCGATGCTTACTACATTCTTGGAGACATGCATAAAGCTGTTGCACGACAGAAAGGCTATAAAGGGGCTATAAGAACTCATAACTAGATGCATTGGGACCACGCCAGGAGAACCACACATAGTCCAAAAGCTTGAGAAGCACAGGACATGAACAGGAAGGGAAATGAGATTAACCGCGCAAATTGGGAAATATGAGATGGACCAAGTGATTCTAGAACTAGGATCAGATGTGAATGTCCTACCAAAGAAAACATGGGAGCGCATGGGCAGGCCTATGCTGCAATGGTCTCCTATCCAACTGCGGATGGTGAACCAGCAAAAGATCCTACCTGTGGGGAGATTGCCGGGAATTACAGTAGATATCAAAGGAGCAAGCGCGCTAGCAGATCTCGAAGTGATAGAGATTGTTGATGACAGTAATCCCTACCCCACGCTATTGGGAATAGATTGGGCCACTGACATGAATGGAGTGATAAATATTAAGAAGCGCAAGATGATCTTTGAGAAAAAGTCACTTCGCATAGTGATACCTTTAGACCCTCCAGAAGGATCATGCTACACAGAACCAATGTGCGACTACGACAACGACAAAAATCTTGACTGCATCTACAAGATAACCACGCAGGAGCAAGACTAGGTAAATACAATTGCAGATGGTCGAATCTCATGGGAACGCGAAAACTCCTGCACATCAAATTCCAACGAGGAGATAGAACGATGGCAGAACTGGTTACACGAGGTAACTACGCTCAACTGTAACATGATGACAACGTTGTTGCACTGCGTAGCAACAAAGGTAAGAGATTTGCCTATGTATGATGGGTTAATCGAGGTGGATTACTTCTTGAATAAATTTGAAAAATAAGTACCAGAACAGCAGCGCTTCGACGCTTTGAAATGGGTACTGCGAGCTACACCCGCAAGATGGTGGGGGACGCACCAGAGGAGTTTTGAGGACTGACACGAATGTAGAAGGATGATCCACATGTGGTTTGGGAAGCCTTCGATACAGTTAACAGAAAAAATTGTCGGATGAACTGGCCCACACACCCACCTATCCAGGTGGATACAGGCATATGGTGCGAAACCTGGATGAATGCACACCATCCTGGCAGTAGGAGACACGATCAGTAAGCAGGTGCGAGTAAGGAAATGGCGCGAACAACCCCTCCGATTGGGACCACGAAGTATGGAAAGACCAAGTGCGCAGAAGAATATCCATGCAAAAGCTTTTAACAAAGTACGCAAAGCACTGAACAAGGTCCACAATGTGAAACGGACTGACTGGGACCTGCGCATACCAGCGGTTCTATGGGCTTATAGGACCACGTGCAAGAACCTGACCGTGCAGCCACCACCAAGGCTAGAGTATGAAGCAATCATTGTAAGCCCTATAGTACTTGGAGAACTTAGACCATTCATGATAGCACCAATAGATACGACGGTTCGCAGAACCTTGGAAGCAAAAATCCAACAGGGAAATTTTAGACTCCAAGAACTTGAAGAAGAAAGGGTATGATTAAGGAGGAAAAGTGCTCTAGTGGATGCGGAAGTAAAGAAGCTGGAGGACGAGATAAAGGAATATTTTCTTGGAAAAAAGACCAGGGTGATAAGGCAAGATGCGCACGATCACGATGATAGGTTTAAGGCCTATAGCCGCGAATTAATCTGTTTGATGCCTTGGCTTGGACTGCACATTACTAAGCGTATTGACCAGGGTAGCGCATTGCAGATGGTAAAGTGCGCAATGCTGACCGTAACAATAAAAGGTGGGTATTTTCCAGGAAACATGATGGATGACAGGATGAAACTTCACATGGGTGGTGCGACCACCTAACTAGCTGAAGGAAGTACTGCCTTAGCACTCCAGGCAACTGAAAGGAAGCGCGGGACTATAAACTATTCTACCCGGGAGCTGTGCTATGTTGGAGCTACGTGCAGAAGCAAAGAATCACAAGGTACGTGCCCGCGCACAGGGGGCTGTGCTGCCGTGCGAGTTGGCCAGAAAGTGACCATTGAAGTCACTATTCATGATGGGATTCTTGACTTAAGATCAAATGGAGTGGGCGGCCGGCATTTAAGACGCGATTTATGGGCACGATTTGGGAGAATCTACTGCCAAGGGAGAATTAATGAACCGGATTTGGGGGGAACATCGAATTCAAATTCAAAAATCTTTATAAATTACAAGGGGTTTCCCAGCAAACAACACTTGGTCATTTGTGAATTGAGCTATTGAGTAGAGCCTTGATTGTTGTGTGCCAAGCGTTGATTAAGCCCCTGAGTTTGCGAGTGATAGATTTTTGGACAAACACGATGGCAACAGCAGGAAGTTATGGAGATAACAGAAATGACCGGTGAAGAGGCCACACATGCCCTGACTATGGGGGATACTCTGGAAGGTGCTGGGATTGTGGCAGAAATCCCAAAATCATTGTGCACGCCGAGACCTAAGAAGTACAAACAAGAGATGGTTCCCATACGTGTGTCCCCGTGGAACCCGCTGCGCACCAAGCTTTCAATGGAGGAGAAGGGGAAATCCATCACCATAGAGACCAATGAAGAAGAAGAAGACCTAGAGGATCTTATCATCACGGAAGACGAGGATGAAGGCATGGAGGTGGAAACTGAGCCTGCGCACCCCCCGAAAAAGTTGCCCGCCTATGTCCCCCTGCACAAAGGGAAGGCTGAAGTACCAAAGGACCTTGACGAGACTATGAGGTCACTCTAGACCCCGCTCCTCCTAGACAACATTATTTTTGAGGGCACGCACCTGGGACGGGGTATGAGCTTAAAATTCAAATATTGGGACCTCGCTAACCACGAGAAGTCCCCTAACTTTGATACCTCACACCTCATGAAGCCCAAGCAGAACATCACAGCAAGGGTTACAGAATTAGAGCCGCAAAAGTGTTTGTGCGTAGTGGAAAAGGCTGGCTACTAAACCTTCTCTGGGTGTCACATTTCCACCGCACCCCAATAACCATTTTTGTCATCAGGCAGCTTCTCTGCCTGGTGCATGATGGGTGTTTGTGGCTGGAGCAGCCCATCTCCATCACAGCAGACTTGATTAACCACATTTCTCGGCTTCCATGCAAAGGAGAAGACCCCCCAGACATCTCAGAAGGGAAGAGCAGTGACTTGGCCATCATGGAGGCCATGAAGAAAAAGTACAAGCTGGCAAAGAAGAAAAGGGGCTACGCCATATCCAGCATCAATGACAAAGCAGTGAAAGTGGCAACTCAAATACTGGCCGATAAGTTTATGCACAAGTGTCGTGCAAACGAGGTACCCATGCCCATGGTAGCATTGGCTGAGCAGTGCACAGAGGGGTTCCAGTTTAACTGGTCCGAGTTCTTCTGCAAGGAGTTTTTGGAGAATTGATGCAAAGCTTAGAAATAGGGAAAAACATTCCACTATGCATGGCTTCTGCTATCCATAGTGCTCATGGCAGGGGAATTACCAGAGGATAGTCAATTCCCCACAATTGACAGGGATCTGCCGGAGGCCGTGAAGTACACTTCGCTCTGGGCCACAAAGGATGCCACTAGGATATGCGACAGTAAAATATTCTGGGTGTTCATGGAGATGAACCTCAGAATGGGGATCAACTGCAAGCCTCCGTTCTTGCCCACTATCTACAACAGCCTTTAGAGTTTTGCATAATTTAAAGTGGACATCCATAGCATTTACATCAGAGCACGCAAGGACCCGACCAAACAATGGAGGAAGCTACCCTTTGTATCCATAGACGATGTCATATTTAATGTCCTAGAGACATGGCTGCTGGAGTGGCATGCTCTAGACATCGTGGAGATAGAGAAGTCAGCAGCACAAAGGAAGAAAGACGAGGCCAAGCTGCACATCGCACAGTTGGCAGAAAAGAGAAGGAAGGAAGCAGCAACAGCAGAAGTGTGGGCGGCGCAAGATGCTACATAGATAGCAACTGAGCAAGAAAAGGCCACAACAACAGTAGCACAGGAGGCAGCCACGAAGGCACGCGAGGGCCAAATGTCACCTTCGCATGGGTAGGAAGCAGAGGAAGAAGAGGGAGGTGTAGACCCACAAACTATGTCAACACAGTTGAAGCGCCAGCACCCAATCGAGTGAATAGGGTCAAGGAAGAAGGTCAAGGCATCGAAGTTGTTTATTGACCCGATCACCCTAACCGAGCGTGATCTACACGACATCGGTGAGACAGTGCGCGATGTCACCTCCGAGGCCCTCCAAAATTTCATGCATGAAAACCAGATTGTGTTGGGGGCCCTCAGAGCACAGCTGCATGAGTTGCAGGTGCGCCCTCCTCAGGCTGGTACCCTTTTGACCAGCCTTGCAGACGGAACAATAGCAACATAATAGATGTTGTGTGCTCGGGTGACGAATATCATAGTGCTGCCAGAAGGGGCACTAGTGACAACAAATGAGGCTGACAGGCCTACGGTTAGCGCGTTGAAGGGTCTCGAAGCAGAAAATCAATATGGAACAATTGAGCTTGTAGCACGACAAAGTGGTGTCGTAGAATCAACAGCTAGTACAGGTAATAGACGAAGCTTGCCAAAGCGTCCCAGAGCTGGCCATCCCAGCAGACATACTAGCAGAGGCGCGCATCCACAGGTTAGCAACAGGGGTACGTGAGGCAAGGGAAGAAATGACAAAGGTTCAACTGGAGTTGAACCTTCAGATCACCAAGTTGCGATTAAAGGTGTAGCCGTCCACCCCCCCAGAAGTCAGAGAACAACACGCTAGCGCTATCACAGTGGGACTGGATGAAATTGGCAGTGCAGTGCGAGACTGCACCAGCATGTTGGAAGAATCATTTGAGGTCCTCACAAATCTGTAGGAGGACCCCAACATCCAGCGCATAGAGACAAAGGCGCAAGAACTCCAATAGTAGTATGACAGCGTCAAAGGAACTGCATAGACGGTGGCCCTCACTGTTGTTGGGAAAAGTATCTACTCAGAACGCCCCTATCCCACTCTAAGGTGTGACAGTGCCTTAGCAACAAACAAGGAAAACTACTTTCGTATTCTTCTTTATGAAATGTAAACGAAGAGGAAGGATGAACTAACCTGTGTCTTGCGCTAGTTTGTTGATCCAATCGCTCTCCTCTTTGACAGCTTCCAACTACCTGCTCCCTTACTTGCCCAGCTTCACCAAGTTCCTGCAAGATCACAGAAGAGGAAAACTACACAAAGACATAGATTTACATTCATAAATAGCTTAGGATCAGATTTAAGCTAAACATGCCAATATAGCAAAACATCATTGATACACAAGCATGTAGGAGAAACTCAAATAGTTTTATTGATATAATAAGAAGATCCAGGAGGAGATACAACCAAGTGAGTCCTGATCCAGCATCTACCTCCCAGCAAAGGAATCCCTTCTTCACCTCCAACAAAGCATAAATCACCCAATGCACTAATCTCAATCTCAAAACCAACAACAATTCTCTGCAAAGTACAAAATTCCAGCCTCTGGATCTCTGGGATGAGGGATCCATATATAGATGTAAGCAGAGAGGATGAGTCAGCTTATGTTTTGACTTGTGGCTTCTCTCTGTCATTTCTTGCTTCCACTTGGAGGCTGAGAGCCTCTTACTCATCCTTGGTCGAACTCAGTGAGGCAAGTGTCATTGAGGAAGATTCTGGAAGCTTCCATGGTCTGTCCACCTCGCGGAATGACATTGCCATTTGGCATTTCCCGCTCAGCGCACCCTGGTAGTGCATTTAGGTGCGTTGCAACGCACCTAGCTAGTGTACTTGGGTGCTATGCAACGCAGGTAGCTAGTGGAGCAGCTGAAATGATCCTGATTTGACTGATTCTGAGTAGTTTCTGGTGGAGAACTTCCGGGAGAAGCTGTAATTGGTTGACCTTGTTCCTCTAGGGGTAGGAACAACACTTTTAGGGACTTTGGATCCCTTGGATTATGGACATTTCATGCTTAGAGCTGTAAGGCACAAAAATGTCTATAACAGTTGCCCCCTAAAGTATGAGGCCGTTTATCAGGTGAAATGCTTTATTAGGAGGATCCGAAGTTCTTTCAATGCTGGGAGGAGACCTGTAATAAGATACAATACAATACATTATTTTCATACTGTTTTCATGATCTAGCTGAGGCGGGCATTCCCATGCTCAGCTTTATAAATTCATTTTTATGTACTGATGATTCTGATGAAGTCATCATCCTTTTGGTAGGATGATCATCTGTGCTGCAATGCTGTACATGTCAATGTTTTTATTTTTCCTAAATATATATCGCAGCCCGGATGGATGAAACTAGATCCGGGGTCTTCAATCTCGTCCGATCTTCACTCGATGTACAAGTCGATCCATGTGAGAAATGTTTTGAAGTCGAACATGGAAAGACATCACTTGATTACTAGTCAATGATGTAAACTGTTAACAAGCGCGAGAGGAATCACCGATAAGGATGATGACCCTCAAGGTACTGCAGTACAATTCACGTGGTGTGAATAAAGGACTTGGCGTCGAACACCATGCAAAATCTTTCGGTCAAAGGTCATTGATGTATACCTGTCGCCGGAAGTGAGAAACTTGCCATTTAGGCATGCAAGCTTCAAAGTACTGAATGGGGTGTCCCTAGATCAACTTCTTGGATAATGAGCTGATGTCGACAAGAAGCAATCCGTCAAAGGAGGGCCTTGATGAATCCCACATCAATGACACGGAACGGAGCAAATGATTTTGATGGAGGTGAAAACGATCTGATGATATATGGTTCAGGATGGCAGTCATGAAGGAATGAAGTATAATGTATGGTAGTGGATGGGACACGGGTGACTTCTCTGGATGACTTCACTTGGACATGTCGGCGACACTTATATGATGGATTGGTAGCATTTACCCCAAATGTGGATGGTATGGCGAGACCATGGTGATGTGACCGGTGAATGAAACAACCCAACCCGACTCAGGCACGGAGTGGAAGTGTCATGTTCAAGAGCGACTTGCTACCAATAAAGATTCTTTGAGTTTCTTCCCAATTTTTCCCCAGTCATTGCTGACCAGTACCTCTTTATTTTTTTCAAGCTTGAGGAGGATAACATATGCTTGTTCTATAATTTGCCCTTCGGGCAAACCCATCGCTATGTTTTAACGATCCTAGCGATAGTGAAACTCGTTCTCGTCTAAAGACAAGTTTGTCACTATTAATGTTTTTAACAAGTTTAACGACAAAGATAGCTCGGTCCTTTTCATTTTTAGAGAGTCTGAAAAGGCATGTAAAGTTAACTCCGGAATTCCTTTTTCGTCATCTAATCCCTTAAGTCCGAAAAAGTATAAAACAATACAGAAGGGATGAATTTTCGATAGTTTTAACGAGCCGAACAAAACAAGCGCTCGATCTTTTTGTGCAATAATCCCTCAGGTCCAAAAAGATTAAAATCTAGAGGAGGGATAGCTCTTCCGGTCGCTTTAACGAGCTGGAAGGCAAAAACTAGGCAATCTTTTCATATTTTACGAGTTAGATGAAAAGAGCTTAAAGAATACTCGTCTTTTGAGGAACGAGTGATAAAATGGGTAGCAGCTGATTCCAGGTAAGGGTTGGAATTTTCCGAGCACGGCAGTGTCACAAGGATGGCTAGTGAAATCACTCTTCGCAGCTGTCCCTCAAAATGGGTGAACAGTCAAATGGAGGTGAATGATTGGCCAATGGAAAAGTGGAGGTGACGGTGCAAACACGACCAAGGCTTTAATGGCTGATAATGTTACATTCACGGTGGTTATTTACCGGAGGATAGTTCATTTTTTAACGAGCTTAAATGCGGATTGAAACACTTGCTCGGTCTTATGTTTATTTTTTAACAAGCATGAACTATGTGCTAAAACTGCTCGATAATCCAGTCATATGATAAGAATGTCTCATATAAAACGGCAACATTTAGATTTTTGCCCCACATCCTTTCTTTATGCAAGTTAGGAAACGACTAATCCTACGAGTTTAAAGGGTTAGCCTACAGGTTTAAAGGGAGGACCTAAAAATTTAAAAAATAAATAGCCACCCCTTGCTTGCACTCCAAAAGGTTTGCATGCCCCCAGGTATAAAATACGATTTCAAGGTTACCCCTCAATTTGCAGACAAAACATTTGTTCTATCAGGAAAGGCCTACCTCTTTCAGGTTACCAAAGATTGTCTCATTCGCGTTACAAATGAAACATTTCCTCGGCGATGTCTACCGAAATAAACAAAGGTGAGCAGAGACGAGCGCCACTCACATAACTTTGACAAGAGAATCTTTTTCTAGAATAACCCCTCTTCCACTGACGGAGGGGGTACAGACTAGTCATATTCTCCCGCGGAAACCTACCCATACCCGAAGTTTTCCTGCCGAAGCAGACCAGGACGCATGCCCCCTGGGTTCCAGTCGTATCCCTCCGAATTACTCGCGCTCATCGGGAGGACGGACCGTGGGTTGAGACATTTCTTGCGTGAAGAGACCATTTAGGGACGGTATATGACTATTTGCGATGCGTGATCCGGGAAATGAAAGCTGGTCCACGAGCTTGACCACTCTTCCTTCGTGCGGAAAACACATTACTCTAAAGAGTGAGGAGACAATGGCTCCCATGCAATAAATATAGTCTCATCCAAGGAGTAGGTTATAATCCAAGGGTCCTTGAACGACCATTACGTTCATTTGAACTGTCTTCCCTTTCAATGTTATGGGCATATTGGGGAGGATCCCTAAAGGTCGACTGGTTCCTTTATCAAAGCCTGTCAGATTTCTCATCTCAGGCAAAAGCGATGGCGAACCAAGAACTTTCCAAGTAGTAGAGGAAAGGATACTCACAGAAGCCCCCTCATCTATGATGGTACCAACCATGACCATTCTATATATTATGACGATAATTCTGAATGGTATGCTTGCTGGTAAACGGGGTCTGCCTAGTTGATTCCAGTCGAAGGAGACAATTAGGTTGCTTGGAGGTGGGACCGAGTAGACGGTCGGGTACGGCTCTGACGAATTTCCTTCCTGCGGTAAAGGAATGGGTAGGTTGGCCCCGTGTTCATTGGAGTCTGTGTTGATGAAGAGAATTTGGACGGTGTCATCCTTGTTCTCTCCACTGACTGTGCATTCGAAGATAAAACCTCTGAAGGCAAGACCAGGTCAACTGCCGTCTCGACCTTTTGACTTTCGTCGAGTATGGATTCAGCTGGTTCATCTTCAATGACAGGCGCTTCAGCTGACCACTTGAGCGGGCCAGGTGGATTCTCAACTAACGAAGGACTCGGCAAGAGTTTTTTATACCCAGGAGGAAGTCGTAACGGTGAAACCGGACGATCATCCAAAACTATTTTAGCTTCGTCTAAGAAGGGACAACGGTGGATGGCGTGATCAACTTCGCACAGTTTACAGGGAGATCTAGCTCTCCCTTTTTGTCCTGGGACTTCACTTTCGCTAGTTGACGGTGTGCTTTCAACATGGTCATCAGAGGTTGACGACACCGGATTGTGCAAACGGGGAGACCAGTCCCTTAGTATCCGAGGGATGCAAGGACAATCTCTGTGAAAGTGGTCTCCCTTGTAAATGACACATGGCGATTTAGGCCTGGTCAGTGCAGTGTGTGGATTTTCATTAGACGACACTCGTTTGCCCCCATTCGCTTTTGGCTCCTTCTTATTCTTCTCTTTCTTCTTCTTTTCCTTCTTCTCCTTAAAAACTTGACTCTTGGCTTTGCCAGCCCCATCAAGCGAAGAGGAAGGAGGAGAGGAAGAATTAGAGGAAGTAGAAGGTTGGTGGGTAACTCTGGACTGGTCTAGTTGTTGATTCGATTGTTCAGGAATAGTGGTGTTCTGAACGACATTGGTTGAGAAGAGCCAGACTGGCAAGCCAATTGTCAGTCCTGGAAGCGACAATGTGGCCATATGGGGTGCACCAACATCTCCCCAAGAGGAGAAGGGACTAGGATTTCCACCAAGGGGAATTCCTTGGTTGGTAGACTCCATTTTCTCAACCTAATATCAACGTAGGAAAAGGGTATAAATATTCCGTTTAAAATAAATTTTACGACTCTTGGACACAACTTGTTTTTTCAATTTTAAAGAGTCGAGAAAAAACAAAAGATGACTCTAGTCTCCTTCGATTTTTAATGAGCCTGAAGTGACAAGTGCTCAGATGGACCTTTTCTGTTAAGGAGTCTGAAAAGGAACGAAAGGGACTGCTCTGGAGATCTAGGTAGAGGGTGTGCCAAACCAATCACAAAACTGCAGAATACGTTTTACGGTACGGCATTCAATCTTCCCGAATGCTGTGTTCGGTGCATTGCGATCAGTAGGGCGGCTGACACGGCTTCCTATGGATAAAAGGTTTTAAGCCTATAGGGGTCTCCCAATATATACTCGACGGTACATGGGAGCTCAATCCGTACTGGCACTTATCGTCTCACAGTGGAGGAATCACCCAACCATCAGTGAGGACAACAGTTACCAGGCTTTACGACGCCAGAACACGTCTCTATCCTAGACCTCTATGTTGTGCGTTAAGTTCCAAAGCGTTGTTAGATTCATTCAATTTATTTTAAGTTGATCTTTCTTAGAAGTTTGCCTTTTTGGATCACCACGAGATGTAGATGTAATTCCTAAATGCAATCTAAAGATGATAAGCAAGCTTTTATCTCTTTTCAACAATGAAAATCCTAGCTACAAGGGGAAAAGAAAGACACAATCTTTTCTCAAAGAGCAAAGAGCACACTGTAAATGCACTTTTCCTAAATCAAACCATACAAACTATCATTATGCAAATGCACATATGCATGTATTTGTTTTCACTTTCTTAATATTGATGCCTAAAAAGAAAGTTGATGTACAAATTTGAATTTGCTTTCAAGTGAAAAACACAAACAAGCTTCTTTTCGAAATCAAAAAGGTAGAGAAGATTACGACACTTTATGATTTTGAAATAAACACTCGTTTCGACACTAGAAAGTGACAAATTCAAACCAAAGGTAAAAGTAAAAGGTATAATCAACTGTCAACAGCAAACAAACTTTCTCCTAAGATCAAAATCGACACTTACGACAGATCTAAATCTAAGGACGACAATATGACTATTTTACTTTTCAATGGAAAACTGTAAATGATGTAACAAACACACAAAGAACACCTACAGTCTTTTTGTACAAAGGAGGCGGAATTAAGGCAAAGAAAAGGGGTTTTCAGATAGGTACACACACTAATAACAGGCTGCAAAAATCAGAGATAAAATTGAACAAAATGAAGCAAAGAACCTCAGCTGCATAGGGCAAAGGCTGATCAGCGCACCTGTTGCACAGAGAAACTAAATTGCAGCGTAGGTAGCCCTCTCGGGACCTGTGTTGAAATGCAGAACCTCTTCACAGAGCCTGCGCTGGGGCAGAAACGAGACTTCTATCCGGGTTCTGGGTCACGGTTTGCAGTTTAATCTATGGATTTTGGTCGAGTAAAAGCAATCAGTAAGGTACAATTAGAGGGATGATTTAAAGGAGGACTAAGAGCTATCACAAAGGGAAATTAGAGCATTTGTGGATCAGCTGTTCAAATCATAAACAAATTCAGTGGGTGGATTGAAGTAGCAGCTACTTTGCATTTGATAATTACAAATGCAATTCGATTGCTACTTCTGTGTTTATGAAGCAAACAACAAGAGAAACACAAACAAACTAACTAGACACGATCCCCAGCGGAGTCGCCATTTTGTTGTTGGGAAAAGTATCTACTCAGAACGCCCCTATCCCACTCTAAGGTGTGACAGTGCCTTAGCAACAAACAAGGAAAACTACTTTTGTATTCTTCTTTATGAAATGTAAATGAAGAGGAAGGATGAACTAACCTATGTCTTGCGCTAGTTTGTTGATCCAATCACTCTACTCTTTGACAGCTTCCAGCTACCTGCTCCCTTACTTGCCCAGCTTCACCAAGTTCCTGCAAGATCATAGAAGAGGAAAACTACACAAAGACATAGATTTACATTCATAAATAGCTTAGGATCATATTTAAGCTAAACATGCAAATATAACAAAACATCATTGATACACAAGCATGTAGGAGAAACTCAAATAGTTTTATTGATATAATAAGAAGATCCAGGAGGAGATACAACCAAGTGAGTCCCGATCCAGCATCTACCTCCCAGCAAAGGAATCCCTTCTTCACCTCCAACAAAGCATAAATCACCCAATGCACTAATCTCAATCTCAAAACCAACAGCAATTCTCTGCAAAGTACAAAATTCCAGCCTCTGGATCTCTGGGATGAGGGATCCATATATATATGTAAGCAGAGAGGATGAGTCAGCTTATGTTTTGACTTATGGCTTCTCTTTGTCAGTTCTTGCTTCCACTTGGAGGCTGAGAGCCTCTTACTCATCCTTGGTCGAACTCAGTGAGGCAAGTGTCATTGAGGAAGATTCTGGAAGCTTCCATGGTCTGTCCACCTCGCGGAATGACATTGCCATTTGGAATTTCCCGCTTAGCGCACCCTGGTAGTGCATTTAGGTGTATTGCAACGCACCTATCTAGTGTACTTGGGTGCTATGCAACGCAGGTAGCTAGTGGAGCAGCTGAAATGATCCTGATTTGACTGATTCTGAGTAGTTTCTGGTGGAGAACTTCTGGGAGAAGCTATAATTGGTTGACCTTGTTCCTCTAGGGGTAGGAACAACACTTTTAGGGACTTTGGATCCCTTGGATTATGGACATTTCATGCTTAGAGCTGTAAGGCAAAAAAGTGTCTATAACACTCACTCAGAGACTCGCGTGGTAGCAACAGGCCAAAGTGCAGAAAGAACAAGTGGACACGGCACAACACAAGGAAGCAGTCCTGAAAGCGCGTGTTCAGCCTTGTATCAACGAGGTCTTCACCATCATAGTAGAAATTGAAGGTAAACTTGTACACATGCAGGGGATACATGCACTGAGGCAAAGAAGCACTTCCAACACAGTGGTCTCGTAACAACGCATGCAGTAGATCCAGCAAGTAGCAGCTCAATGCACTACCGACCTTGCCACAGTTTGAGCACAATTGGAGGGACTCCACGCAAAGATCTCCGCGCCGAAAGAGTGACCCGAGGGTGAAGCACGATGTTTGTATTGGGGGCCTGTTGGGCATGGAATCCCCCCAAGGCATGTTTTGGGGCTTAAAGCCCAAGCTTTGACCAAATCTTCTTGTAAAAGCTCCACGAATTACGAGCGCGGAGCGTGAAATTATAATAGAGTCACAAGGTTTTCCGCCCTAGTTTTTGTAATGTAATGTCGGCTGGATAGACCTACCCATGGTCCATGGACCATGGGATTGTATAAATAGAGCGAGGCTCTAATTGTATAAAATAACCAATAGAAGATGGAATAGAAAAAGGTGAGAAGTCTAAGGGATTGAGTCGAAGTGTAAAATGTGTTTGTGTGTCATAGAGTAGGAGCAGGCTCTGCAGCTAAGTGCGCAGAGGCCCAGTAGTCTGCAACTGAGTGCGCAGACCCCTGCAGCTGAGTGCGCAGGGCAGGTCAAGTCTGTAACCATTGGGAGAATCAATAAAGAGAAGTTTTACTACATTTCTGTGTATCTTTCCCTGGTTTAATGCATGATTAGATATAATTTGCAAGTATAATGTTTATTTACTACGCGAACTTGTATGAATGTTTTGTATAACCAATTATAACTTAAGGCATTCATGTAGGTGAAGGTAATTAACTAGTACTGGAAGATAAGTAAGACCTCGGGTAACAGCGCAGAGTGCGGCGCGGGAACTCCACAGCCCCTGGTTAGGGTTGCGTGAAGGCAGTGTATCAAGTCGTGAGGGACAGGAAAGTGCGCGAAGCAACCTACGTGCAGAAACAAACATTGGACTAGTTGAACCTCTCAGACATCTCAAGGGTGTGGAAACCTGGTTCTAGCACCCTCCCATACTACTTCGGGTGAGACCTCAGTCCACACTCCGCGGACTGTTGCCGAAAGGGCTAGTAGTACAGGGATTTGTTTGGATAATTAACTCTGAACCTGGATCAGGCCCCAACAAGCCAACAAGAACCTTCGAAAGACCATCACACAAGCCTTTGGATGCAGAAACCTTGTTCTAACATTCCCTAATACTACTTTAGGTGAGACTGCAGCCTGCACTACAAAGGTTGTTGCCGAAAAGGCCAATAGTTAGGGTTTTATTGGTTGACACGAGTAATTCTAAACCTGGGTCAGGCCCCCTTAAGCCAACAGTTGTGAAGAAGTACACGATAGTGAAGATTTAAAATTTGTTTTTAATATCCAATTTATGAAAGAACCTTTTTGTTCCCATGTGTAGTTGAATGTTTGATCGATGGCGTGATTACCTACTTCTCATGAAGGGCCCCCTCGAGCAGTAAGGATTCTTGTTTGTTTTTCAATAGATAGAATTTAAACATATAATTTCATAAGATTTCTACCTATTCGATTGAGTAGTTGAATTTTTTATTTCTTTCATATTCGAATTAGGATTGTTTTACTAATCATTTCTTTTGTTTATAGATTCTGGATGCACATGAATTAAGCTTAGCAGCAGTGATGATAGCAATATGATTTTATACTTAGGCAAAACTTTATTTCCTTATAGAACAAAGAATTTATTTGAAGAATTAGATGTTACATTTCAAGCATGTGTTATTTATAATTCAAGCAAGTGTGGATGTATTTAAGTACAGGTTTATTTCATTTCGATTTCAAACAATTGTGAATGTTATTTTAACATATGTGTGATAAGATTAATAGTAGTCTTTCCTTTTAAACTTGAATGTGTATATAATTGGTGTGAAGAGTATAATTAATTTTCATTTACAACAAGTGTGGGATTGATTTACTTATATGCTTATTTGTGAGATATTCTTTCAAAGCAGAGTGTGATATTTTCCATAAGTAGTTTTTAGTAAAAGAGTGTGATCATTTCATTTTGTAGGAACAACTACTTTTCTCATGTGCATTTCAATAAATTAATTTAATTTAGAATTTATATTTCAATAACTCAATTTAATTTATAATTTGTGTGAATAATCAAATACTTCTAGTACATACAATATGCTTACACTTCATCATCTTACTAGCCCTGGTTGATCATTTATGCAAGTAATTTAAGATCAATTAAATTACCTAATAGAAAGAGAAATTTAATGGAGCTCAGAGAGAGCTTAATGAAAACCAACAGGTAATGTTAGACCTGGATGAAGCTCTGTGCATGAATAAAGGGTAGTTGAAGGCAAGAATATGACAGTCAATTAGGTTGGTTAGGTACATTGGTGTAAATGGAAGATGGAAAGAAAGTCATGATAAAGGTAACATGCAGGAAAAGTAAATGGACTTAAGGCATCAGATGCCTCGACTACATTGGGAATTTTCGGTCTCTATATTGTGCATGTTGTGCAAGGATAAAGGAAATTTTCTTAACCTTGACCTTATGATATATGGCAATTATGTTTATGCTAGTGTTTATATGTATATATGCATGTGTATGTCATTTTATGACAAGGTCATTAGGGATCATGATTGTTTTATGCTAATGTTTATATGTATATATGTATGTATGTATGTTATTGTCTAGCAAGATCATCATGCATCATTCTTGTGGAGGAATGATTGCTTATGCAGGTGAATGGAATGAAAAGATTCCTAGTCTTATGAGGATTCAAGCGGGAAGAGTAGTCTTGATAGATCAATGAGGTCATTATTATGTGGATATGATTGATATTATTGCTTTCACTATGTATATGTTTATTCTATGATAGGTAATGTTGACGGGTACATTGGTTAGAAGAGCATCCTGAGCTGGATAGACTACAGGTTCATTCTCACCATTACAAATCCTTTGCATGCTTCTCCTTGTCGTTGCTTGACGATGAGCTGAAGATTACTATCACGCGATCATCAACAGGTCCTGGAATAATATCTATAACTTGAATCACATGATACACAATACTATCAACACCAGGCAAATCTTGCTCTCTACCACTTCCAGATTTTTGCCTCTTATTGTTGTCGACAACCTCATTCTCCGTGCGTGTTCACTTTCCAGTAAAAGATTACAACCTGTCCATGGCAGGCAATCCTTCTACAGATAAGATCTCTCCCTATGTTAAGGGAAAACACCTGGAATGATAGGAAGGCTATTGAACTCACCAACGGGAAAAAGCTCCTGATTGTCTCCACACTTTAACCCTAACCACCTTCGTTACTTTCCTTTGTCAATTCACAGCCTCCTGTATCATATGGAAAAATTTAGAGAGCAGGTGTCTTAATTTGACCCTTTTATATGGCATGCGTCCGTGTTTACTAATGAGGACCACTTGTTAATTCACAAAAAAAAAATTGTGCGCCCGCTGCTTGTTGAAGGAGCAACGAAGCCCTAGCTAGAGAATGTCGCACGAAGCTCACAGCTGCCCCTCAGTGGCCTCCTGCTACTGGGGTTTGAGCACCATGGACGCATCAGAGGATGGAGAGCCTCTCTCAGATCAACAATAAGAAAATGAAGGAACAACAAAAGATTTTGCCTCTCTCATCTCCGCAATGGGCCCGGCAAAGAACAGACCATCAGTCACCAAGTTTGTTACAAGATTGGAAGACATTCCTGAAATCTCACTTCCTCCTGCCCTTCCCTGTAGAGCCACACTTTCTCTGGTGGAGCGTGGATTAGTGGGGACGTTTGCGAGGTTATGGCCTTCGCCCAAAACTGTGCAAAAATGGGTAGAAAGGAACTGGACCGTGTCAGTATATGGAAAAATATCAATCAGGTTTTGTGGAAGAGGATACTACACCTTTCACTTTGAAACCGAGGATTGAGATCTGATTTTTAGGAGTGGACCTTATTTTATGGATACAAGGGGTTTGTATCTAAACAGATGGACGTTGGATTTCGACCCAGAAATGGATGTCCCCAATGTCGTCCCCATTTAGGTTAGATGCCACATCTTCCCCCTTCACTGTTGGGGGATGATTCAGTCAAAGCCATAGGTAACGCAGTTAGGAAATATATAGATAGATGCGAGCCAAAGGAAAATTTGCATGCATGCGCCAAAATCTGTATAGAAGTGGATCTTAGGAAAGGGCTAACATAAGCTATCAAAATCAAAGTGGACCAGTGGACGCACATACAACAGCTGGATTATGAACAAATCCCCTTCAAATGCAAGGTATGTCATGAATATGGTCATTTTGCAAATAGATGTACAAAAAAAAAAAAATTAAAATGAAAAGAGTGAAGATCTAGGAAACAAATGGGAACAAGTCAAAAGAAAGAAGACAGTCCACAAACAAACAAATCTATCTACCTCACAACCCTCTGCATCCTCTGATCTCCATCCCACATCACCCAAAGAAGATAATAATCCTCTTGCCATCCTTAATCCTTTTGAGCCTCTGGATCCTTCAGCTCCCCCATCCCCTGGACCAAGATCCAGATCCCCACAACATACCCCCAACCCCCCTTCATCCCCTCTAGTATCAAACTCTCGCACCCCCCACCCCCCAGTAGACAGAATTCTAACCAGAAAATAGTCAAAGGAAGCACCCCCAAATGTAGAATATCAAAAAAAAGCAGGAAGAAAGACAAACAAAGAACTCAGGGATGAAGCAGCAGCAAAGGAAATGGCATTAGGAATGCAGCAACCTATGGAAACCTTCTTAGGAAGGAGTACAGGAAACAACGAAAAGAGCCAGCAAAGAGGGAAAGGAGCCATGCACCACCCAACAAGTAAATAATGATAGTGGTCTCCTGGAATTGCAGAGGAATGGGATCATCCGTCAAAGAAAATGCCACAAGATACATTCTGGCAAAAGAAAACCCAAATATCCTTATGATTCAGGAGACAAAAACAAAAAATCAAGAAACTAAAAATATCAAAAAAAAATCAGAAATTATGAAAGGGAAGAAATACAGGCAACAGGAGCGTCTAGAGGTATTTGCACAATATGGAAAAAGGAACCTGGGAGTTAATAAAACACAAAAAATACCAGCATTGGATCCAAATGGATCTAATGCAAATCAGCACAAAAGAGAGGTACAGTGTTATAAATATATATGCCCCAAATCACTACAAGGAAAAAGAGCAATGTTGGGCCACCATAAAAGAAGCACTAAAAGAAATACAAGCTGGGAAAATAATTCTAGGAGGATATTTAAATTTGGTAAGAAGTATAGAAGAAAATTTTGGAGGAACATACCATACTAACCCATCCAGGGATATTCTAGAAGAAATAATGGAACAACATAATTTAATAGACATCCCACCAAGCAACGGGAAATACACTTGGAGCAATAAAAGAGTGGGAAAAAGAAACATAAAAGAAAGGTTGGATAGAATTCTGATACAAGAAAACATAGTAGCAGTGCACAACTCCATAAAATCAAAAATTATACACACCACAACATCTGATCATAAACCGGTGACAATAGGCATGGGAAAAATGGAAAATCAGGGACCACTCCCATTTAGATACAGCGCAATTTGGGACAGCAACACAAAAAACAGCGAACTAGTCAAGGAAGCATGGGAGCCAAGAGTAACAGGATCACCTCAGTATATTTGGGAAACAAAATTAAAAACTTCAAGAACCAAATTAAAGGAATGGGCAAGAGCAAATGGAATTAAAAAAAAAAAATGGTTACAGCGGAAAATGGAAAGCATGCAAACTGAAAAAGAAAACAAAGAAGAAGGCAAGCAAGATTATCTAAGAGAGAAGGAAATATTCTGGGAAATATATAGGGAAAACAAGAAAGAAGAAGGAGAGGCAAGATTGAAATCCAGAAGTCTGTGGCTCAAGGTAGGGGACAAAAACACATCCTTTTTCCACAATACAATGAAAATAAGGGAAAGAAACCAAATAGAAAAAATTCAAGTCGAAATCCAAGAGGTCAGAGGTGCAGAGGAACTAAAAAAACCAGCCTATCAGCACTTTAAAAACTTACTATCATCCAATGGAGAAATGGCTGAGAGTGAATATTTCTTAAAGCACACAAAAAAAAAAATTAAAAAAGAACAAAATTCTGCACTGTGCAAGGATCCCACAGAAGAAGAGGTAGTGGTGGACATATGGAGCCTGCATCCAAACAAAGCCCCCGGGCCAGATGGTTTCACAATATCTTTCTACAAATCTCACTGGTATACCATCAGAGAGGATTTCTTAAGAACGGTGAAGAATGTCTTCCAAAAAAAAAAAATAGGAGGAAACACAAAATCTTCCTATCTTGCTCTAATCCCAAAGGAAGAAAACCCCTCAACTTTCAACAGGTTTCGACCTATCTCTCTTTGCAATTCTTCTTATAAGATAATAACAAAAATAATTGCAAATAGAACCAAGGAAGTACTCCCAATAATCATATCTAAAAACCAAGGAGGTTTCGTGCCCAATAGGCAAATCATAGATAATGTCATTATTGTACAGGAAGTTGTACATTCTAGTATGTTAAGGCAAGAGAAAGGCCTCATAATCAAGCTAGATATGGCTAATGCATTTGACAGGGTCAGCCATCCATATCTAATGGTTGTCCTCCAGAAACTTGGCTTCTCAAGAGATATAAGGGAATTCATACAGGCATGCATTTCTACTCCTTGGATTGCACCCCTCATAAATGGAAGGCCCAGTGACTTCTTCCAAAGCACAAGAGGCCTTAGGCAAGGTTGTCCTCTCTCTCCCTTCATATATATTATAATGGCAGAAACTTTAAGCAGGGCTTTGGAAAATAAAAGAAAGGAAAGAAACATCACAGGGATCAGAATAGAAAAAGGAGTAAAAACCATAAACCACTCACTTTTTGCTAATGATACTTTGTTGCAGGGAGGGGCTTCAACAATAATAGCAAGGAGTTTTTTTATAGGTTTGAGGTGGGATATTAAACAATGAAAAATGTAGGATATATGGATGGAATACCCCCCCAAGAACTATACAAAGGATCTCACAAATCTTAGACATCCCTGTACAGGAAAAATTGACACACTTCTTCTATCTGGGACTTCCAATCTCAAAAGAGAACATGAAGACAAAAATATGGACTAAACAAATTGAAAAAATGAAAAAAAAAATTCAAAGTTGGGGTATGATGTGGCTGAATAAGGCAGGAAGGGTAATACTAATCAAAGCACTCCTTGCAACACTACCTATTTACCAATATGCAATAATCATGGCTCCAACAAGTGCACACAAACAAATGGAGCTAATCTTAAGAAGCTTCTTGTGGCAGGGGGGGAAGCAAGAAAAAAAATATTTAGCCTGGTTAGGTGGGAGCAAGTAGTTCTTCCTTACAAACAAGGAGGGCTATCAATACGGATACCTGGACTCATGAATGTAGCACTGGGAATGAGAATAGTATGGAGACTAATTACAGGAAAAGAGAGCAGGTGGAAAAAGACTCTTTTATCAAAATATATGGATGGCACCAGGAAAAGATTGCTTAATGGAAATATCCCAATAAGACAATGTACCCAAGTTTGGAAGATAGTTAAAAAAACAATTCCATTAATGAGTAGATACATCTCTAAAATCCCAGGCAATGGAAAAACAATTTCAATCTGGAAGGACAGAATCATGGGAAAAGAACCACTTCAGACTCATCCAGAAATTGAAGACATACAAGAGTGGATGAAAGGTAAAGGTTTTAACACTTTACACTCAATCTCTTTATGGAAGCAAAAGGAGTGGCAAGACTGGAAAATATTAGCAATTCCGGCAGACCTGGAAGGGCAATGGAGAAAAATCAGGTGGCTCTCAAAAGGGCAATGCCAATTCACCATGATGATGAAGATGAATATCTCTGGGACCTAAGCGGTGGAAATTACACAGTTAGGACTGGATACAAAATCCTTCAAGAACAACCAAATCAACAAGAGTGGGATTCTTGGAAAATATCATGGAAATCAGAAAGCTTGCCTAAGATAAAAATGTTCATATGGACTCTTTGAAAAGGGAGAATATTGACTAGTGAAAACTTAAGAAAAAAAGGCTTTCAAGGTCCAACACGATGCCCATTATGCATGCAGGTTGAAGAAAATATTCAACATCTTTTCCAAGAATGTATCTTCGCCAAAGAATGTTGGCAGTAGCTGATAAGTCCTTTGGAAATAAGAATAAATTTCAAAAAGCCCTTGCCAGATTTTCTTCAGACCTTTGAGAAAGCCTACCCATACACAACAAAGAAAAAAGCCACAATTTAGAGGATATGGAAATGCATTCCAGTGGTTCTATGTTGGCAAATCTGGTTGACCAGAAACAAGTGCATTTTCAAAAATCAAATTCCAAGGATAGGGAAAAGAGCACAGAGGAGGACAAGCACAGGAGGTATATGGAAAATAAGAATGAGTGAAGAGGAACTGACAAACTAGAGGAAAAATCAGAATAGATATTGTTTATACTTTGTTGGGGCTTCAAAGCATAATCTGGGAAAGGCAGGGGCAGGAGGAATAATCCTCAATCCTGCTGGGAAAGAAAATGTCACTTATGAATGGGGCTTGGGACAAATTTCAAATAACAAGGCAGAAGCATAAAGTTTGTTGATGGGAAAAAGAATAATAAAAAAAGGAGAAATCCAAAATCCCATCATAATAGGAGAATCAACCATAATAATAGAGGCAATGGCAAGAAACAAAAAAACAAGCAATGAGCACATGAACAGAATCTTTAGAATAATCAGGAAGAACTTGGAAGGCTCTGGCGATGTAATCTACAAACATGTCTTGAGAATTCACAATCAACAGGTAGATTATTTTGCAAACCAAGCAGTGAAAAAAAATGAAGGGCTTATTCGTGAAAATCAGGAGGAATACCATAGCTCAGTTCCTTAATAACCAACAAAAACCTTATGTTTAAAGTTAACCAAATCAAAAGGAAAAATCACAATGAGAAAATAAATAAATAAATAAAAAACAGCTACAAATCAACAAAGGACACAACGTTGCAGCAAGAGCCAGGGAAACATGGGAAAGCAAAGGAAAAAGCATGAAAATCTGGGCTCTCATACAAGCAACAGTATGAATGAAGACATTGATCCAAGTCACAAGAACTACTTTGCAATCTATCTCATCGAAGGCAGGTTTCGGGCTGAGATAAAGAATTATAAGAACATAGGGTACATTCACAAAAATTGCAGCCGCAATCTCGGTGAGGAAATCCCCATTTTTCATGTTATTATAGTGATTCTTTGGTTTCCAAGATCCTCCCTATCCAATCTAATAGCCAGCAGTGTTTCCTCTACTCAGCGTGCAGACTTCATCTTAATCCCCCACCCTTCCATTTACCAAGCTTTCTCACTTTGTACCTCTTTTCTCCCTTCTCTCCCCCCCTCTCAGCTAGCGCAATTTCCTTCTGACCACCCATGCCCTCCATCTGCCCCTTTCATTATATCAGCCCTCCTTCCAGAACATATCTAGCCATTGGCCACCCTTCAAATTTATCGTTCGCAGGGACTTCTGCTTTTTTGGTTTCCAAAGGAAAAACCCATCTGTGTGCCTTATCCGGACTTCAAAATATCATTCATTCGCATCTATTAACATCATCGGGACCACTCTCCATAATATTTTCCGTAGTGCTGCACCCCCCTTTCTCTGATATCCAATCAAATCAGGACCGTTAATCAGGCGCTCGATCCGATGGTCTTTGATCAGCCTGACAATCCAAATCTACGCAAACCAACCACACCATAGATATGTACGCTAGGATCGAACAGCTCTCACCAATTTTAGGCGGTAAACAAGCACGAAGTTTACCCGACCAAAAAGTGGTTTTCTCTCTCCTCTGATGCTACGTGGTGCCTGGTCAATGGAATCTAGCGAGCCCTCCCCTTTACCACTTATGGTTTATATACTGCCCGATATACCACCTCTGCGTTTAATTCCGCCCTTCTGCTCAGTTAACTTGCAGACTTTTTTACGCTCGATGACCGTTGATCTCATCCATTGACGGTTGCGACGGCTCCTCCAGTCACCTCTTCCATCAGCGCCTCTGGTTAATCCTAACTGCACATCCTCTAATCCCAATCTTTGCGAACTAATATTGGCCACTAATCTTCTGACAACCTCATCTGTGGACACTCTCAATGGATCCTGTTTATGCCAAAAGGAAAGTGAACATCAGCAGCAAAAGAAGAAGCAGCTCAGGCAAAACAAAATCAAAGATACACAGGAAAATTTGGTGCAAAAAGCAGAGACAAAGGAAGAATAAGCATACAAATTACATGGTATCCAACCCAATGAAGGAGAGGACTCTTCGAGCAACGAAGGAGAGAACTTGGACAATTATGACAAGAAAAATAGTCAAATCAGGAGCATTCAGTCTTTAAGCCTTGAAAAATTGTCAGAGAGTCCATGACTTGTAAATTTCTCTTTCTAGTAGGTCAGTTCGTTAGGAAGTACACTAGAATACACATAAAAAATCATGAAGTCTTGAACACAAGCCTAGGAGAAGAGACTATGTTCCTATCTCATGGCTTCGAGGTTTCTCATGATACAGTATTTTGTAATAGGAGCTTGCTCCAGCAAAGTTTTTCGTAATATATAAACTACCTGACCTTGTTAAAAAAAAATGTTGAGGGGTACATTGGTAGAATGAAAGTAGTGTGATATGCGATATAGTGGGACAAGCATGGATAGTGGAGAGACACTAAAAGCAAGATTGTCGGTTGATCTAGATTGGATCATTATATTTTTTTTCATCATCTCGATGCATTCGGAGTGAAAAAAAGAAGGAATCAACTCATGGGACCATTTTTACCAGTGAGATCCAGTTTGGCGAAACGAGGTTTGAAAACTTTTGGGAGCATTTTGAGGCATCAAACAACATTTATTGGGGGTAAAACTTTGTCGCTTTAGTGCGGAACCTTTACATGTTGTTCTACATACAAATATATTTCCAACCAATAGGTAATGTTAGACCTGGATGAAGCTCGGTGCATGAATAAAGGGTAGTTGAAGGAAAGAATATGATATTCAATTAGGTTCGTAACAGGCAGGAAACGTAACAGGCTGGAAAAGTAAATGGATTTTAGGAATTAGATGCCTCCGCTACGTTGGGAATTGTTGTTCTTAATATTGTGCATGATGTGCGAGGATAAAGGATTTTTTCTTAACCTTGACCTTATGATATCTGGTAATTATGTTTATGCTGGTGTTTACATGTATATATGTGTGTGTATGTCATTTTCTGACAGGGTCATCAAGGATCATGATTTTTTTGTGCTAATGTTTGTATGTATATATGTATGTATGTATGTTATTATCTAGTAGGATCATCAGGGATCATTCTTCTGGAGGAATGATCGCTTATGCAGGTGAATGGCATGAGAGATTCCTAGTCTTATGAGTAATCAAGCGGGAAGAGTAGTCTTGATAGATCAATGAGGTCAGTATTATGTGGATATGATTGATATTATGTGCTTGCACTATGTCTATGTTTATGATATGACAGGTAATGTTGAGGGGTACGTCGGTAGAATGAAAGCAATGTGATATGCGACATGATGGGACAAGCATGGACCCAGATTGGATAATTATATTGTTTTTCATCCTTCTCAATGCATTCGGAGTGGAAAAAATGGAGGAATCAACTCATGGGACCATTTTTACCAGCGGGACCCAATTTGGTGAAATGGGGTCTAAAAACATTTGGGAGCATTTTGAGGCATCAAATGACATTTTTTGGGGGTAAAATTTTGTCGCTTTAGTTTTGATCCTTTACATGTTGTTCTACACACAAATATTTTACCAACGGTGCAAGAAGCACATTAATCGGAGTCGTTATCCAAAAGTTATGCTACTCATAAGTTGACCTTATTGTTTTCACACCTATTGTTTGGGAGATGTCACACTAGCGCCAATTATTCAAGGAAAATGGTCTAGCTACGTTTTTCTATGTAAAAGACTCTAGAAAAGTCTATATTATAACTCTAGTTAAGAGTTGATGTAGTGAAACTTAATAGTAGTCTATCAGGTTATGTTATAACTGGGCCACTAGGAGGAAGAGGCATTCCATTCTTTCGAGAGCATTTGGTTCCATAGTTGAGAAAAGATAGCCAAGAGAGATAGGAGGTAGAGAACATACAGAGGATATGTGCACTATAGCAGCCAACAGCCACAGGAATTACTTCTTTGTACCTACAGCCTTATTTTCCAGATAGACAAAGAGAGCAAAGCAGCCTCACCTTCCAGCTGGGATTTCTCCCAAAATGGTTTCCAAGAGCATAATTTGTGTCTTATGTGTGTGTGTGTGATTCTTTTTTTCATTCGCTACTTTTATGCATAATTTTCATTCGCATGCATGCACTAATTATAGTTAATTCTACATATCTTAAAGTTTAATAAAACTGAAATAGTGTAGAAATTTCGCATTTTAATATTTTATTATCATATATGTTGTGACGAACAGTCCAGTGGAATATCCATGAAATTTTACGAACCATTTGTTATCAAAGCAGGTTTCTTTGGGTATTTTGTGGAGATTGCATGGGTCTAAATCGATGAGGCTGAAAATCGTAAAACCTTAATCATGGCTAACAAATTTGTGAACAAACCTTGTGATCCTCCAAAGGTGAGGTTTACACGGATGGAACAGCAAGTCATAGGTATTAACCGCAATGAAAGTATCGTCATGGAGGCTAATGGGCCTCCAAATTATACCTAAATTAAATCCCATCTAACCTTTCCTAGGAAGATAAATACTATATTAAATGTCTCTTTCTACACTTAATAATGTTTTTTTAGATTTAATATGTCCTTAGGAAGGTTTAGAGATAATTGCATATTATGTGCCCAATATTATTTCTTTTTGCAAAATGTTGCTCAGAGAATATGGAGTAAATTTTGAATGAGATAATATAGGGACTTGCTCTTTACTATAGGAGGATCAAGATTGGATAATAAATGAACAAGATATTATGAAATTATTGCACAAATTCTGGAGCTCCAGTGATTGACAATATCTAGGAATGTGTTCCATGTCATTTAATGTGGATTCTTAGTATTGGGAACCAAATCCACTATTTGAGGGATTTTAGATGAGAAATCTTCCTCCTTTCAAGGAGAATTCTTCCCCATAAATTTGTATCAGTACCAATTCAAATTTTCCTCTAGGGGCATGATTTTTTTTAGTCTTCATGTGGAGAAAACTTGTTGTTTAGCAGCTTCACTTTCACTTATAACAGGGATGTACTTGGTGTTGTGGCTAAATATTGCACCGTGTAGCACAAGTGCAGCATGAGACAAGGAAACTCCCTAAAGACAGCCTCTGGGTTGATTTTAGACTAGTTCCTAGGAAATCTTAAATAGAGGAGTTCTTGTAAGGTTATATGTGAGGGGTTTGTAGCACTCCAATTGTCATGTAATGAAAGATAATGAGGGGGCTTGGTTCATTTCTCCAAAGGTATGAGTTATGGATTTCAAGTACTCCCTCACACGCATTGTTCCCAGTAGTATCACATAGAACAGCGGAGGTCGATTACTTCAAAGGGCATTACATATTAATAGGCTTTGTTGAGAAAATGAAAGAGGATTAGGAGAAAGAATAACTCATCACATAGAGCCCAAAACATCTAGAATTCTATTTGAACACATAGAGCTGCAAGCAATGGGAAATTCTACACTTGTTTGAGTTACAAGCAGAATTAATGGACTGGAGAGAAGATGGGTGCTATGATTCTTATAGAGAATTTTAACGATATACTTCAGCCCTTCATACAAGCATTGTGCATTAATAAATCAATACACATGGATCTCTAAGGAAGCATGAAATAATTTCTAACAACTATTGTAGCACACATGCAGAGAAGAATATGAACATAATTGAATTAACAGAAGGAAAAACATACTGTAATGCTAAGAAGGAGGAATCACCACCATTTTTGTGATAGTCTAAAGATCTGCCTATGTAAAGCAATACAATGTAAGATAACAGTCATTAACATACAGAGTTATGAGCCAAAATATGGTATCAAAGAGTTCAGCCCTCCTGGGTGAGAAATTCCATAACCTCTTTATAATATTGCTTCCCCCTATTTATAAGAGGAGGTGGAGCTGGAATTATAGTCTAAAAAATATATGAGCCTGAGCACCAGCTGTCGTGCTAGACTAGTTGTCTCGATCATTGTTGAGCTCTGCTGCCCCAAAAAGATTACAATCGGGATCAAATCCCTTCTTGGAAATAAATATAAATTAATGAACAAAGAAAGAAAATGGAGAGATGAAAGGAGGAGGTGTCCCTCTGCTGTCCCTGTGAAATATTCAAATCAAGTCACGTCCCTGCTGTGTTGCATTCCCCTTGCTTCTCAGCCAGTTTCTGTTAACTCTGCCTTAACTGTGAGAGTGACCTGCTCGATGGAGTAGGAGGCGGAGTGGAAAAGGCGTGTGCCCAAGCAGTCCCTTTCTGTGTAGAGGTATGGGGCACCATCCCATGCCATTAATTCATCCTAAGTTCCCCCCATACTTCTCTACAGCTACCCCATGCTCCATTAACTATCACAGCTAATGGCCCATCTGCCCATTTAAATCTTTGTACAGTGATATTGTTGTACCGTGCTATGGGCCTTTAAATTATTTAAAACAGACAAATAGGCGGGAATTTTCAATAAACTCTTAGGCCTCCTTTATTTGTAGCCCCTTTTATAAATTCCTTATATGAATGGGGGCTAGAACCACAGGCCCATGTGTTTGGCACTAAAGCTCTCAATAACTGCGCAGGGGAGCCTTTTTCTTTATATCGTAGAAGTCCCTCATCGGTCGATTTCTCGAACATGAAAACTTTATGAAATATGGCTTATTAAATATCGCATCTAGGGCCTTTTCCTTTTTTATCGATTTCTCCCACATATCTGTGCTTCGACTCTGTTTTTCCCTTCTCTATTCTTTTTCCTTGGCATGGGCTAATAGTCTTTACGTGAGGTCCTTATAGACCATGCCCTATTCAATTATTGCATCTGGGGGAGGAGTCCAGCATATCGCAATCGCCTGCTTGGAGGAGAAGACCCCTTACCCTTTTCTTTGAAGCAGGCCGACAATCCAAACGCGAGGTCCTTATTGACCCTACCCTAGTCATTTATCACATCCGAGGAGGAATCTCGCACATCGCAATTGCTCTGCACCAATTTCATAAGATTTTTCCCCTTAACAACTACGATCACTGATCTGCGGGGTGACGTCATCACTACCACAAGTCACCGTGTGAGTGGTGACACGTGGCACCTAGAAATGGCCCCATGTCACCCCTGAAAACACTGAAACTGGGTGACACATGTCCTCTACCACGTAATCAACTGTACTACCATGTCACTGCTAACATCGACTTCCTTATCAGCTCAGAGGACCAATCAGAGGCTGTAGGAATTTACATGGTAAGTTCCTCAACTAGGACACCAAAGGACACCGCTAACAAACAGATCAAAGATCAATACACCAGTATTCTTGACGTGGTTAAAACCCTCAAAGAGGGAAATAGTCCATGGCCTGAGCCAAATCGGCCACTTCAGGCAATTTATTAATAAAAGAAATAAAATTTACATAAGCTTCTCTCATGAACAATGACCCTCCATGCTCTTTAATAGAGATAATGAACCAATCGGGTGTTAAGCCACGGATCAAGTGTCGGTAATACCAAGGAGAGAATGAACCATCGGATCACTTAATGTCTAGAACATATCATGACCATCGGATTGTAAGTTACAAAAGTACATAGTAAAGAAACACACTTTACCTAACTCTACACTAGACCAAGTTATACTTAACTATTTCCTATGTGTGGCAATATCCTAACATCCCCCCTTAAGAACAACTTGGGATAGGATTAAAGGATGTACAAATATGACACAATAGGATAAGGAAGGAGGCAATAGATCCTATCCCCCCTTAGCGACAACTTCCTAAACTCCAACCATAAATCAAAGTTTAGTAGACTTCGCCTCTGTGAGAGCCTTTGTAAATATGTCTGCAACTTGATCATCAGTTGAACAATATTGCACTTCAAGAACATGGTCATGAATGAGCTTTCTGATGAAATACATTTTTAGTTCAATGTTTTTGTTGCGCTGATGTTGGACTGGATCTTTGCATAGTTGAATGGCACTTTGATTATCAAACCAAATTGTAGTCAGATGCTGCTGCTGAAAGCGAAACTCTGACATGATCTATCGAAGCAATAAGGCTTCCTTACTAGTTTCTACGATGCTAGGATACTTTGCTTTTGCTAAAGAAAGATAAATGGCACTTTGTTTCTTACAAGCCCATGAATTAGGTCTAGACTAAGAGTGAACACATAACCTGCAAAGACTTCCGATCATCAGGGTCACCAGCCCAATCGGAATCACTGAAACCAACCAATAGAGGAGATGCTTTTACACTATAATGAATCCCAAACTGAATTGTACCTCGAACATAATGAAGTATTATTTAGCTACTTTCCAACTTTCATGTGGGTTTTGAATAAACCAAGCAATAAGGCCAACAGCAAAGGAAAGGTCAGGACGGGTATAGGTCAGATACAAAAGGTTTCCTACAAGTTGACGATATAAGGTAGCATCAACTTCAAGGGAATTACAAGTGACTAAAAGTTTGACTCTAGACTGAAAGCGAGAAGGGGCTGGCTTACAGTCTTCCATGTGAAAGTGGTGTAAAAAATCACAGGCATACTTGGACTGTGAAAGGGAAATACCTTCCTTGTATTGCAAGACTTGAAGACCAAGAAAATAATGTAAGTATCCTAAGTCTGTCATTTCTAACAACTTTTTAAGGTAGGACTTCACATGGTTTATAAGGTTTGGATCACTACCAGTAAGGATAAGATCATCAACATAAAGAACAAGAATGATAAGAGACTTACCCACTTTCTTGGTGTAGACAATATTCTCAGAATGACACCTAGAAAAGCTAGTATCTAAAAGAAAGCTATCCATTTTGGCATACCAAGCATGAGGGGCTTGCTTGAGACCATAAAGGGATTTCTTAAGCCGACATCCAAGGCTAGATTCTATTAGTATAAATCCAGGAGGTTGTTCCATATAGATTTCTTCATGAAATCCCCCATACAAGAAGACAAACTTAACATCCATCTGATGGACTTCCCATTTGAAAGAGGCAGCAAGGGAAAGAACAAGGTAGATAGAGTTCATTTTGGCAACAAGGGAGAAGGTTTCAGTATAGTCAATGGCTTCAACTTGTGAAAACCCCTTAGCAACAAGACGAGCTTTATGTTTATCAACTTTTCCATCTGGTCCAAACTTGGTTCTATAAACCCATTTGCATCTAACAAGTTTTCATCCCTTTGGAAGAGGAACAAGATCCCATGTATCATTTGCCAATAATGAACGATATTCTTCATTCATAGATGCGTCCCAATTTGGATGTCCTGAAGCTTCTACAAAGGTGCCAGGATCATAATTTGTTAAAGCTTGAGCCTGTAAAGAAGAGGCTCTATCGAACTAAGAACGTGTACATCGTTGAACTGTAGGATCACCTGTAAGAGCACCTACTACATCCCAAGTAGCACGGAACCATTTTGGAAGCTGAGGAGCTGAAGGAGGATCATGAGAAGGTGGGGGGAGGATTTTCATCCTCTCTTTCACCATCTGAAGAAGAAATATTTTTAGAAGTAGAAGGGATAGAGAGAGGTGGCACATCCACCGAACTAGGCTCATAGGCCGATATATTTTCAGCAAACTCTACATCTCTTCTAATGATAACATTTTTGGACTTAAGTGGAATAAGTCCATATCCTTTGAAATCTTCAGAATATCCAACAAAGATACATTTTCACTCTTAGGTTCTAAAACTTTATGTTTCTCATCTGGAATATGGGCCCATGCTTCACTTCCAAAAACACGAAAGTGACTTACATCTGGTTTAATTGAGCTCCATGCTTCTTCTGGAGTGATATTCTTTAAAACCTTAGTAAGAGTGAAATTTACTATGTAATTTGCATAGTTAATTGCTTTTGCCCAAAAATTAAGATTAAGTCCTATAGATTGAAGCATACAATTAGCCATTTCCTTTAAGGTACGATTCTTCCTTTCAGCTACACCATTTTGTTGTGGAGTATATGGAACAATATGTTGCATTTGAATTCCATGCTCAGTGCAAAAGTTGATGAATTTATTGTTAACATATTCTCTGCCATTATCAGATCTTAGCTTAGAATTTGATGTCCAGATTGTTTCTCAACAAAGGCCTTAAAGGCCAAGAACATGTTAAATACTTCACTCTTGAGTTTTAAGAAGTATACCCAAGTGGGTCTGGAGAAATCATCAATGAAAGTTAAGAAATACTTGTAGCCAGAGAATGAAACAACTAGAAGTGGACCACATAAATCACTATGCACAAGTTGTAAAGGGTCTAAGGCATGCCAAGAGGCACATTTTCAAAACTATCTTGATGATGTTTTCCGAGTACACATCCAGAACAAGCACCATCTCTGCAAGATACCATAGGAAGACCTATCACCATATTTTCTTTACATAGATTTTGAAGGGAGCGATAGTTTAAGTGACCAAATCACTCATGCCAAAGTTTGCCCACTTCATCATTATGAGCAACAAATACCGAGGGAAGAGTTGATCACCCAAAGTTGTTAAACTTATACAACCTTGTAGAATCATCAGCAATGTCAGTAGCTAAAATGTGTCTAGGATCTCTTAGGTCCTTAATTACAACATCATGAGGTCAAAATTCAACGGTTTTACCTTCACCTGAATGAGTTATCTGATATACAGTTAGAAGGTTTCAGGATAAGGTTGGAACAAAAAATACATCATTAAATTGACCATTGTCTAGATGAATAGTTCCAGTTCCTACAACACTAAGAGATCTATCATCACCAACACATATATTTTTGGTCTTATAATCATTTAAAGAAGAAAACATGGCTTTGTTTTTGGCCATGTGATAAGAAGCTCTAGAATCAATGGGCCACTCATGAGAATGAGAGGAAGAAGATACATTTAGTGCATAACCAGACCGAGATGATTGACAACCACATGAAGAAAGTGTTATTCCTGAAGATGAAGTTGAAGTTGAACAGTACTCCAAATGGATGTTATGCTTCTTCATTATTGCTTCCAAGGCTTCCATCTTCTTAAAGCATTTGGATTCTAAGTGGCCATCTCGATTACAAAAGTTGCAACGTCTATTAGTCTTCTTCCCTTTGTTTTTATTTTCCTTATGATTTTGTTGAATTGATTTTTCATTTTGAGACTGAAATTGCTTAGGACCCTTGTTTTGTTTAGGACCGTTCTTTTTAGGATACTGCTTTTTAGGATTCTTTGAATTTAGTTGTTGCTGGGCGGCTAAGGCTTTCTTAGAAGAGTTTCCAAGCTTAATAAGACCAAGATGTAAGAGTTTTTCTTGTTCTCTTATTAAAGAATTACAAAAGACATCAAAAGAGGTGGACTTGTAGTCTTGTCCTTGATAAATAAAGGATTCTCTAATAGAATGGAAGGTGGAAACAAACATAGAGTAGGTTGGTCCCAACTTAATAAGAATGGAATAGATAAGGCTACCATCTTCTTTCTTAACCTTAACACCTTCCAAGAGAAGTCTAAGGGTCTTGAACTTGGACAAAAAATCTTCAATGGAAGAAAAATTATTGGGGTCCAACGTAAGCAACTCATTTTCGAGTTGATGGGCTCTAATTTCATTTTTAATTCCAAAAACTTTAGTGAGTTGTTTCATTGTTTCATTAGGGGTATCAAGTTTTGCGATATGGAATCTAAGGTCTGGAGAAATAGACATCCATATCAACCCATGTGCTTGATCTTGCCTATTTTCCCATTTGGCTGCCTTATCTTCATCTTTAGGTTTAGTTTCTTGGCCTGAGGCTATTCTGTAAAGACCTTTACTTCTAAGTAAATCCACAATGTAGGACCACCATTGGAAGTAGTTGGTGTTGTCAAGAATAACTTGGCATGGAATTTCCATTTTAACAAAAATTGAAGTTGTAGATGCTAAAACTAAGTGTTCCAATGGAAAGATCTCGAAAAATTAGGTCGATTAAAAAAAACGGCTCTGAAAACGGCTTCTAGATGAAAAAGTTATGGCTTTTCGATGAAAAGTTGTTGAAGATATCGACAAAGTGCGTGAATGTGCAAAAGTGAATGATAGTATTATATTTTACAAAAAATCCCCGCTCCCCCCTTCCAAATTTAATCTAATTAGGTCACTTTTAAAATGAGTTATGTGACCCACTTTTATAAATAAGTGAAAGTCACTTTTACAATGGTACCTTATGAACTACCCACTAAATTGTAACTTAAATAAAAGATAAAGAGACTAGAGAATTATAAGTGACTCACTTTTTATAATGGGTGAGAACACTTTTACTTAAAGTAACTTTAAAAAATAAGCTACATGTGCTTTTTGAAAAAGTAACTCAACAAAAAAAAACACTTGAACTCAAGACCTCTATTCTCATAAAGTAACTTTGGACCAAGTGAGCTAGTTTAAAAGGTTAGTATTTTTTGGAAAAGAAGAATGGGGTTTTTTGTTTTGTTTTTAAGTGAAAGTCACTTTTACAATGGTACTTTATAAACTATCCACTAAATTCTAACTTAAATAAAATATAAAGAGACTTTAGAATTATAAGTGACCCACTTTTTATAATGGGTGAGAACACTTTTACATAAAGTAACTTTAAAACATAAGTTACATGTGCTTTTTGAAAAAGTAACTCAACAAAAAAAACTTGAACTCAAGACCTCTATTCTCTTAAAGTAACTTTGGATCAAGTGAGCTACTTTAAAAGGTTAGTAATTTTTAGAAAAGAGGAAGGTGGGGTTGGTCTTTTCTTTTTCTTTTTTTGTAGTCACTGAATTTTTGGGGTGTGTGCTTACTTAAAAAAACCCTTTTTGCCTACAAAATAAAAAACCACACAACCCAACACGGACATGCAAAAAAACCAAACCTTATGGCTTAAAGTTAGCTTTCGCCAGAAACTAAATATTTTACTCAATGTTTCTGATTTTCCGGGATCACACTAAGGCGTGACGGAAAAGAGCATACGCATGAGAAAAATCATTCTTTTTTGTTTCTAATTTGCCCAGATCTCACAGAGTCACAGGGAAAAGAGCATACACAGAAATGAAAGGTATTGATCTGATAATAAAAAATAGAGAGATAAATAAACCGAAATAAGCATAGAGATAAATAATTAAAACTGCAAATAAAGATTGTATACCTCCAGATCTTAAAAATGACTTAGCTAGGGCTATCAGAAACCTTTTCACATGAAACGAAAGGGGTTTCTCAAAGGAACAGATGCCCCTAACACAATAGAGCAGTCCTCTTGGCCTGAAATTGGTCAGAAATAGTAGATCTAGGAAACGACATTCAGATGATGTTGTACCGGCTTCCGATTTGGATCACCAACAGATGCAGCCCTCAAATAGCTCTGATACCATGTAGGAATTTATAGGTTAAGTTCCTCAGATAGGACACCAAAGGAAACCGCTTACAAACATATCACAAATCAATACACCAGTATTCTTGACGTGGTTAAAACCCTCAAAGAGGGAAACAATCCATGCCTTAAACCCCAAGAAATCACAGTTTGCTTTAAGTGAAGGGAAGCTATTGTGCCACATTGTGAGAAAGGAAGGAGTGAATATTGATCCCAAAATGGTGGACGTTATTAATGATATCCCATTACCAAGGAATAAAAAATAAATTCAGGTTTTCTTGGGCAGGATAAATTTTCTTAGAAGGTTGATACCAAACTATGCTAAAATTGTCAACAAAATCATAGAAATGTTGAAGACGGATAGGGAAGTCAAGTGGGCTATAGAAGCCTAGAAGTTATTCTCCAAAATTAAAAAATATTTTGTAAAAGCCCAAATCTTAGCTAGCCCACACTGTCAGAGGTCGTTCCTCATTTTCTCTTTTGCCTCTCCTAACAGAGTGGCAGTTGTTTTATTACAGAAAAAGAGTTAAGGGTAAGAACAGCCAATTGCATTTTTCAGCCAGGTGTTGCAAGATGCAAAGATGAAGTATAATATCTTGGATAAACATGCCTATGCCTTGGTCAAAGTCGTGAATTCTTTTTGAATTTATGTCCTGCAGTCAAATATAACAGCTTGCGTCCCTACAACTATTGTGAAAGATATTATTGTGCAAGGTAACAGTGAAGGTGAGAGAGGCAAGTGGATATGTCAATATTCAAGAATATGACATGGATATCAAACATCTAAGTTGATCAAGGTGCAACAATTAGTGAAAATAGTATATGAGGCTAACTTTTAGGCCTTGGGCATAAACCTATTGGAAAATATGGAAGAAGAAGGTAAAAGAGAAGAGCGGAAAAAAATCATTATTTCCTCAACACAAAAAATTCAGTTGAAGTACCTCGCCTCACATTGGGACAAATATATTGTCCATTATTTAATTTTTCTAAAGTTCCTGGTAAATTTTGACAAAGCTAAATATAGGGCCTTGAGACTGTAAGCCCAAAAGTTTGATATATAAAATAGCCAATTGTATTGGAAGGACCCGTAGGGAATTTCGCTTTTATGCCTGGTAGAAAAAAGATATTCCTAAGGTGATTGATGAATTCCATAATTGTGTCTATGGAGGACATTACAGCTGGAGAGCCATAGCCCATAAGATCCTTAAAGAAAATTTCTATTAGCCCAAGTTGTTTGGTGAGGTTCGTGTTTATGTCAGATCAAGTGAAAAAATGTTAGTTTTTTGCTAAGAAGCAGAAGTTAGCACCCCTCCCCCTGATTCTTGTTTTTTTGGAGAAGCCCTTCAGGAAATGGGGACTATACTTCATTAGAAAAATACGTCCAACATCCAGTGGTCAACACAAATGGATACTTGTAGCCACTGATTATTTCACGAAATGGGTGGAGGCCATCCCATCTAGAAATGCAACTAGTGAAATGGTCATCAATTTTATGGAGGAGAATATCCTTGCTCGATTTGGTTGTCCAAGGAATATTATGACTGAAAATGCTTAGGTATTTAAGTCTGCCAAGTTTCTTAGTTTTTTCCAAAAGTACAACATCATTATGGGACACTCCACCACCTATTATCCATAGGGAAATGGATTGGTTGAATCTTCAAATAAAATTCTAGTAAGGATTCTAAAAAATACCATATCATAAAATCAGAAAAACTAGGACTCACAGCTAAAATTTTCTCTATGGGACAATTAGGTTACGACCAAGAGGTCAACCGAGAAGTCTCCCTTTGAATTGGTATATGGAAAGGCTTCAATTTTCCCTGTCCAACTAGCCATGCCATTAGCTAAAATTTTACACGATGTTGAGGAGGAGCCCAATCCTATCACCAGGAGAAAAAATCAGCTGGTAGAACTATAAGAAAACATAGGACTGGAAACTCAGAACCTGATTAAATACCAGGAAAAGATGAAGGCTCTTTTTGATAGAAAGGCAAGGGATAGATCCTTACGGTCATGAGATTTGGTAAGATGAGATGTTAGGAGAGACGAAAAAGGAAAACATGGGAATTTTGATCCCTTGTGGTTTGGACCTTTTAAGATATCTGAAGCCAAAAGAAATAACACCTTCTTACTAGAAAAATTGGATAGTGAGATGCTTCAAATTCGTGTGAATGGGTAGTTTCTCAAGCTTTATTTCCATCATTAAAGAGGTGAATTTTTCACCCACTGTATATATCGATGAGACATTGTACATACTAGTAATTTTTTGAGTTCTTACTACTTTTGTTTTTGTCTTCTATGTACTTGAATAAAATGACTCCATGCCATATAGATAGAGGCACTAATCTGCAGGTTTTTAATGCATTGTTTTCAATATATTGTCCCCAAAATGAGTCGATGTTGTTATATTTCATAACATCTTGCATTTGTTTCAAATGGTCCTATCTTTCAACCTTGGTACAAAGGAGGACTGGTGCAATTTTGGTTGACTAACAAAAGGAAAGCCAAAATTCGGAGGCCGAAGCCAAAAGGGAGAACCGAAATTCTGGGGCCAGATATCGGGATTTTGAGATATTGGAGGTTAGAACATGGAGGGGACCTCAGTGGTTTATCTAAAAGCGAACCCAAAATGGGATATCAAAGCAGACAGTCGGAAGGAAGGCACATCGGAACCTCGTAACTCTTTATAAAATGAATTCCTTTGAAACAGTCGAGGGTCATAGAGAAATATAATTACAAAGGAAATCCTTAGAAAACCGAAGGACCAAGGGACCCCTTTCTCTCTCCTCAAGATGGGACACATGGCATCAGGCGATTGGCCCCCAAGGTTTGATAAGGCAAATGATGTTAGCATGAGGTAATAGTATGAAGGAAACTCTATTTGATACATGTCACCACTCTGGAGGCGCGACATGGAAATGATGACCTCAACATGATGTCACCTCAGAGGTCGACATTTTGAAGGGAAGAGATTATGGAATTCTTGTGTATTTGAAAATCTAAAAAGTTCTGATGAAAGGGGCTTCTGACGGATGATCGGCACTTGGTCATAGGCACCCAAAAGAAGTGAGGACATATAGTAGACCTTAGCACCTAGTATTGTAAAGGCGCCATTTGCAAAGTATTTCGAAGGCCGCTTTATTATAGGTAGGAGGCAACATAACTCTTTTCTATTTGCATTTTGAAAAAATTACGATACTAAGGGACTTCGATGTGTTGGTGGCACATGGTTGTGGAAACCCAAAGAACCAAGGGTAGAGAAAGATCACAAAGGGAAATAGGCTCCTGATAGGAGCCCGAAGACTTTAGCACCCAAGCGCCAAGTCGTCAATCGCAGCACCTAGTCCCATGGAAGAGAAACAAGAAGAGGGGCTAAGCAACAAGGAGCTAAAGACCAATCAGGACATTGCAATTCATAATATTATTTTAATAAATTTACGATACATTGGGCTTCGAGATCTCAAATGCAGTGTGTATAAAAGCCTTTTGTCACAGCATATGGTACTATCGTAGATAAACAAAAAGGGGGCTAAGCAAGAAGGAGCTAGGGGCATCAGAATTCCATGATTTTGTAATATTTATTTTCATAAGAGTTACAATATATTGATCCCCAAAACTATAATACAGAGAGTATGGAGGATGAATGGTTCAGGAGCTATCAATTTTGTTCAGTCATCAATTAGTGTAGAGAACCTCCAACACCACCACACCAAATCACAGTCTACTCAAGAAAGAGGGAATTTAAGCAATTAGAGGGAGAAAGTGACAGGAGAAGTGGTAGATAACCGTGGTAGGAATATCATGACAAAGGTGTGGCCAAATCATCAGCCCACCACTAATCCAGATAATGGAGCCTGAGTCCACCTTAGGAGATCAGAGGAATCGACATCGAAGATATTTTTCTATGTCAATTATGACACCTCATGCTTTTCATTTTTTGTTAATTTCACATTTTCAAGAAAATAATCAAGTCTTTTAGGTAATCATTAATACAGCTAAGCCATTTGCATGCTCAGATAGCTAGTAGTTCAGAAAGTTGTAGCATTCTAAGATATTTTGTAAATGTTTTTTGAGCCCTCTCTCCCTATAAAAGGGAAGAGGAACTCAGTAGTAAGGGGTTCCCAAATTTTGTTTTCAGAGGTTTTGAATTCTATGTTTAAGGGTTCTGAATTCTGTTTTCAGAGGAGGTTCCAAGTTTGGTTCTATTTTCTTGTTCCATGGGTTGTATTTGTTTTGCATATTTCACAAGTTTAGGCATATAGCAAGTATTTCATTTTTAAAGATTAATGAAGAAATTTTCTAGTGATTCCAAGCATTTGGATATGTAGTATATGTTATACCTCTGTGTGTCATTTCATATGTGTATTTTATTCTCCATAAATTGTGTAATTGTAGTTGTTGGATTCACTCTTAAGTCACATATTTACTTATGTTATGTAATAGTTGATGGTACCTATGAGATTGTAGATTTATCTATGTTATGTAATAATAGACGGTACCTGTGAGATTGCAGATTTACCTGTGTTATGATATAGCAGATAGTACATGTGAGACATTGAGTTGAAAGCCTTAAAATGCACTCCATAATTTATGCACTTCATTCCTTTTATGCTGTCATGATTCTACTGGGATTTTTTGCATAGGATTTTGTGTTTATCCAATCCTCTGCACCAGGTTTCTCTCTTATATTTCTCCTTTCAATCTCCAATGCAAAAAAAAATTAAGTTCCATTTATTCTTGGGAATGATATGTTGTCTATGTGCATATTTAATCTTCCTTTGAGAAAGGTAATTGAACCAAAATATAAACCATTTCACATTTATTCTTAAGTTGCACTGATTTATCTTCAGGAGAGACTAAGTTGTCATAGGAACTGACCTCTCCTTAACCCGGGGGTTGTCTCTAGGAGCGAATTCAAAAATTTCACTAGCAAGTGCCAACCAAGCCAAGAAATTGATTAGTTCCATCAAGAAGTATGTTTTATCATTTTTAAGAGAAAGTCAATCTAAAGAGGAGTCAATAAGAGGCAAGGTGTCCCTAGAGGGGTGTACTAATAAATAGAAACAATAACTGGAGGGTTTATTACAAGAATACATGGATGTGTTTCGAGAGCCCAAAGGGTTACCACCTAAGAGAGAAGTGGAATATGAGATCCACCTATTTTCAGACTCTCCATTACCAAATCTTGGGCTGTATAGGCAATCTTTTATAGAAGCAAGTGAGGTGAAGAAATAGTTGCAACAACAGCTGGAACAGGGTGTCATTCAACCGATTACATCTCCATGTGGATCACCCATCATCATTGTACCAAATAATGATGGGACTTGGTGGATGTGTATAGATTACATGATTTTGAACAAAATCACGCTCAAGAACAGATGCCCCTTGCCCAGGATAGATGATATACTAGATCAGTTGCATCAATCAAAGTACTTCACCAAATTGGACTTGAAGTATTGATATCACCAAGTTTGAGTCAAATAAGAAGATACATAGAAGACCACCTTCAAAACTAGGCAAGGTTCGTGTGAGTGGTTAGTAACACGCCATTTGGCATATGTAATGTGCCATCTACATTTATGAGATTAATGAATGATATAATGTACCCTTTTACAGATTCATTTATTATTGTCTATTTGGATGATATGTTGGTATATAGTGCTACCTGGGAGGAGCATATTTCACATTTGACATAGGTGTTGGGAACATTGAAGAAGCATCAGTTGCTAGAAAATATCAAGAAATTGTGAGTTTGCACAACAGTCCTTGGTGTATTTGGGGTATGTGATTAGTGGAGGAAAAATGAAGATAGATCCTTCCAAGATGGAGGCCATCAAGAAATGGCCAGTGCCTACTAATGTTTCTGAGGTTAATAGTTTCATTGGGGCAGCACAGTACCTAAGGAAATTCATAGCCTCGTTTTCAGCGGTAGTAACACCGCTCCATGTGATAAATGCAAGTGGCAAGAGTTTCTAGTTGGGGAAACGTCAGCAGAAGGCTTTCAAGGGACCAAAAAAGAAGATCAATCAAGCACCAGTTCTGGAATTACCCAACTTGCAATGGCCCTTTGAAGTGGAGACAGATGTGAGTGGGTATGAAATGGGAGTTGTCTTGATGCATGGAGGAAGGCCTGTATAGTACCATTCTGAAGTATTTCATGGCGTAGTTCTTAACTACCCTACCTACGATAAGGAGATTTGTACCATGGTGCAATTTGTGAAGAAGTGGAAGCACTATATGATGGGAAAGGAGATAGTAATCCACATAAATCACCAGCCGTTACAGTACTTTCAAGCCCAAAATAAGCTACAACAAACCAGGCATTACAAGTGGATGGGAATTTTACAGTAGTTTCATTTGGTGATAAAGCATAAGAAGGGTAGCACGAATAAGTTGGCTGACATGTTGTCAAAGCCACCCACATCAAAGATCATAGCTTTGGGGACTCTTATGCACATGGATCCATTCACCCATGAGGCATACAAAGAGGTATATTCAAAAGATGAGGACTTTAAGGAGGTGTATTAGCAGTTGTAGAGTCAGAGTCATGTGCACGAAGGCAACAAAACCATTGACTATAATCTCCCGGATGGGTTGCTCTACAGGATGGATAAGTTATGTGTTCCTAAAGGTGAAAAACTGCAGTTGATTAGAGAGGCTCGCACCTCCAAGGTTGCAGGGTACTTTGGTGTAGGGAAGATCATGAATAACTTGTAGAGGTATGTGTATTGGCCCAAGATGCAAGAGCAGGTAGCTAGGTTCATAAGAGGATGCATGCTTTGTTGTACCAGCAAGCCTAGCAACAGGAAACATGGTCTATATCATCCCTTAATTGTACCTACTCATCCTTGGGAAATCATTTCCATGGAATTTGTGGGAGGTTTACTAACAACTAGGAAGTGACATGACTACCTGTTCGTGGTAGTTGTCAGGTTCAACAAGATCTGTGTTCTGATGCCCTATAAAAAGACCATCAGTGGACAAGAAGCAACAAACCTATTCTTTGGAAAATTCTAGGTGCACTTTAGGATACCAAGGAGCATCAATTCATACAGGAATACAAGATTTCTGAGTGCATTATCGACTAAGTTATGGGAGAATATGGACACAAAGTTGAAGAGATCTACAACATTCCATCCACAGACAGATGAGAAAACAGAAGTAGTCAACAAGACTTTGGTGCAACTTCTAAGAGGATACAACCAGAAGAATTCGAAGACCTAGGATGAAAATCTGGTATATATACAACATTATTACAATAGAGTGGTCCACACTTCTATAGGAAAGTCCACATTTGAGACTTGTTTTGGATATTTGCCACCTTCACCTATGGATATTGCATATCGATAATAAGGAGGGGGGAGGGAAGATATTATAGGAGATGCTTTGAGGGCTGAAAATTTTAAAGAGAAGATTAGGCAGATCCATCTATAGGTACAAGAAACACTGCAAAAGTCACAGGAGAACTATAAGGCTAGGTATCATCAGCACATAACAGAGAAATCATTCAATGTGGGAGACAGAGTATGGCTACAATTAAACAAGCAGAGGTTGTAGGGGTATAGTAAGAAAATCAAGGCTCTCAGGTATGGTCCTTTTGAGATACTGGACAAGGTGGGTGATAATGCATATCAACTTATTTTACCACCATATATGTGCATTTACTTAGATGTCAATGTGGAGAATTTGAAACTCTACGAGCATTCCATGCTAGATCATGAAGAGGAATAGGTCCTACCTTCAGTGGAGGATATGGCACCCAATTCTCAGGAAGAGTTGATAGAAGATAGAGTTTTATAGAAGAGGTCTAGAACTACAAGGGAGAGATAGCATGACCTTTGGCATATTTGGTTGAATGGACAACTTCCAAGCAAAGCTAAATGGTACACCAAAGAGAAGGTGGAGGAAAATTTTCCTCACCTCATTCAGTAAAAGATTTTGGGGACCAAAAACCTCCCAAAATGGGGATGTGTGATGTAAATTATATCATTATATTGTTTTTCATCCATCGTGATGCATTCGAAGTGGAAAACAGTGGAGGAATCATCTCATGGGGTTGTTTTTACTAGCATGACGTAGTTTGATGAAATGAGATCTGAAAACTTCTGGGAGTGTTTTGAGGCATCAAACGACATTTTTGGGGGGGTAAAACTTTGCCACTTCAGTGTAGCACCTTTTCATGTTGTTCTACACACAGATATTTTCAACGGTGCAAGATGCATGTCAATAAATGATCCGGATTTAAACAGGAACGCAACAAATTACAGAGATAACCATATACACAAAGATGCAGCGGAAATAATACTTCATTTCATTAATAGGAAATACTGAAATATGCTTACAATTAGAAATGGAAATAAACTAGCTAGGGCGATGGTAGCTTATCTCTGAGAAGAGATGTGATGGCTACATGCCTCTGAACTGTCTTACAATGAGGCTCGAAGGCCTATTTATTGTTGAGAAACAATGGAAAACCCTTAACATTCCAAAACCTAACCCTAGGAGATGAAACGCCAAACTGTGGGCCCCGTTTGGGGGTAAGTTGGTACATCAACTTCCCGGGGTCGTAACTTTGGCATATGATCTCCGTTTGACGCGCATGATAGCCCGTTGGAAAGATCTCTCCGAGGACTACGACGGAAAAGACGATTTTTATCAAAAAAATCGTTGGCGGTGGATTTCCCAAAAAACGTCGTTTAGGGCCTCAAAACGGCTCCGGAAGTTCAGGACCCGAAAAACTGCTAAAAATAGTAAGTTGTGCTACAATTAAGGAAACTGAAAATACTGAGAAAGACAATGGTGGGGGTCTAGGTGGACTTGGCAGGTGTCCACCAATATCCACCTGGATCAATAAAAGTCTATATGCAAAATTTATGCCACTCATAAGTTGGCCTTCTTGTTTTCACACCTACAGTTCAGGAGGATGTCGCGTTAGCCCCAATTATTCATTGAAAATGACTAGCCATGTGTTTTGGATGTAAAAGAATCTAGAAGATTCTATATTGTAATTCTGGTTAAGAGTTGATGTAGTCAAACTTAACCACTAGTAGGCTATCAGGTTGTGTTATAATCGGGCCACTAGGTGGAAGAGGCATTCCATTATTTCGAGAGCATCTTGTTCCATAGTTGAGAAAAGATAGCTAAGAGAGATAAGAGGTAGAGCACATCGAGAGGATCTGTGAACTATAGTAGCTCAAGGTCCACATGCATTACTCCTTTTGTATCTACAGCCTTATTTTCCAAACAGATTAAGAGAGCGAAGCGGCCTTACCTTCCAACTGGGTTTTCTCCCAAGAGGGTTTCCCGAAGCATATTTTGTGTCTTAAGTGTGTGTGATATTATTTTTATTGTTCTCAACTTTGGTAAATAATTTCCATTCACATGCATGCACTAATTACAGTTAATTATACATATCTTAAAGTTTAATAGAATTATAATAGTGTCGAAATTCCGCATTTTAATATTTTATTATTAGATGACGAATTGTCCAGTGGAATATCCATGGAAGTTTACGGATCACCGGTAGAGTCAGTGTGATATTTGGATGTGCAGTACTATTGTTCTATATATGTTGTACATGTTTTATATGTGGTACATGTTGTATATATGGTCTTATGTGCATTTTGTATATGTGGTATTGTGTACATATAGTGTTGTGTACATGTCGTATATGTAGTGCTATGTATAGATGGTGTTATGTACAAGTTGTATATGCAGTGTTGTGTACATATGGTGTGGTGTACATGTTGTACATATGGTGTTGATTACATGTTTTACATGTGGTGTTGTGTACATGTGGTGATATGTACATGTTGTACATGAGGTGTTATGTGCATGTGGTGTTGTGTACATGTTGTATATGTGGTGTTGTGTGCACGTGGTCTTGTGTACACACTGTGCAGGTAGTGTTGTGTGTATGTGGTTTTGTGTACACGTTGTGCAGGTGGTTTTGTGTACATGTGATGTTGTACACACATTTTGCAGGTGATGCTATGTACATGTGGTGTTGTGTACACATTGTGCAGGTGGTTTTGTGTACACGTTGTTCAAGTGGTGTTGTGTACATGTGGTATGTGTACATCTTATGCATGTGGTATTGTGTTCATGTCGTATATGTTGTGTTGTGTACAAATGGTATTGTGTGCATGTTATACATTTTGCGTTGTATACAAGCGGTACTACGTATGTGCATTATGTAGTCGTGTTATCGTGACATGTGTATTCATTGTGTGGTAATTTGTGTATGCATATGTATTCCATTGCGTTATACACTAGGTGTAGGTGTATGTGTTTTTTTGTACACTGGGTGTAGCTGTATGTGTTGTGTTGTATGTCGGGTGTAGGTGTATGTGTTGTGTTGTACACTAGGTAGGTGTATGTGTTGTGTTGTACATCAGATGTAGGTGTATGTGTTGTGTTGTATGCCATATGTGGTTGTATGTGTGTCGTGTACATTGTTTGTATGTGTACATGATTGAATAAAAGGCATTGGGTGCTTGTTGAGTGTGGAAATTGATCTGGTGTGTGTATAGAAAGGATAAAGGACAAAGGTAGAAGCGAAGAATTATTTGAAGGATAAGTATCATTATTTCTGTATTAATTATGCATGTGATCTATGACTCTAATTTATGATGGTTTCATGTGATTTATGATTCTGATATATGATGGTTGCATTTTGAGCTAACCAGATGCTATATGTTTATACACGATGATTTGATCAAACACTTATTTTGACTTATTGTGATAGGAAGTAAATAGAACTGCAGGTGTAACTTATCAACAAGCCACCTATGAGGTATGATTTGAATTTATTTCAATTTATTTTGAGTCTAATGGAAATTATGTTCTTGGTACAAGAAAGCATGAAAATTCTCGGTTGGGTGGTTGAAACTGACTACAATAATTAGCAGCAGCGGTAAAAGGAAATGGAATAGGAAGAAGTATGCTGGTAAAACACTTTAGGAGCAGGGCCATTATGGGACACTCGTACCCAATAGTGTACATTGGTTTCCAGGAGCATGCTATGGCCGGTATGATGGTTTTGAGACAGAGATGTGCCTTCGTTTTTGGACCTTCCAATGCGAGTAAACCTTGCCAAGGGATGGATATCCTGGGAAAGGGGATGTCAAGGAACTTGGAAGGTGAGTGACTACATGAAAGGGGATGTCAGGGAACTTGGAAGGTGAGTGACTACATGAAAGGGGATGACCATATTGCCTGAGGGACTGTGTATGATAGAAGGGAAGGTCGGGGGATGGATTTGTTTTGGTCATTAGCATTTCAAGATGGAATCAGATGCACATTGGGAGTGTACCCTGGAACAATGAGCCAGTAATTGTTCACTAAGGGAATAGTAGCACGAGGATTGTAGCACTGGACATTGGATGCACGTTTGACTTTAGTAGTGGATTATGTTCTTCCTGGGAAGGAGGCAAATCTTGGTACTACTTTTGAGGGTGGAGGTGTGAGCATATGGATTCCCTTGTTGTGGATGCAGGCATCATATCCTTTTATTTGTTGGGAGAGAAAATGTTCATATGTATATATTGTATTTTATTATGAATACTATATCGAGCTGGAATTATAAATCTCTAAAGACAGTATGATTATTTTTTGGTTGAATCAAATGTGCATGAGTGTACATGTAGTTATTATTGTAAATACCACGATGATTTGTGTTATAAAGCTCCAGTACACGGTATGTTTGTCATGTTTTAAGCAGGTTGATCATTATATATACTACATCAAGCTAGGTTATAAAGCCCCATAGGTAGTATATTTTGTTTTCATCTTTTTTCTAGTCATATGTGTCATAGAACACTAAGGATGGTGTTCCCCTAAGGGAGAGGGGTTTGCAACAACCCCGGGTTAAAATTTCATGTAATAAAGTCAATAAAGGAAAAATAAGACCAAGGTTATGGCACACATATTCCAAGATGAATGTTGGGAAAGACATCCTAGTGGGTGTTCATTTGGTTTATTATAGCTACGGGGAAATTGACAAATGCTTTGGAAATGTAAGAGGCATTAATTGGAATTTTATTTATGAAAATAAAGGAAAATAGAAGAAAAGGAATGTGAAAGCTCACAGGTTACATGTGAGGAGGAAATTGAAGGAAAATAATGGAAAATTAAGAAAGTAGAGGCCTCATTCATAAAAAGGCTTCTAAGAATAAATTCATAGACTTTTTTCAGTGTTAGGATAGAGCTCTCTCTCTCTCTCTCTATTCTCTCTCTTATACTCTTGCACACATAGATCATGTTTGGAGCACTCTATCTTAGAGAAAGGAAGGCAAAGGAAATGAAAGAAAGCAAAGAGAAGCAAACATAAAGAAAGGAAGAGTTGGATCTATTGTAACATATTTTGGCACACCTAAAAAATTTTAATTTTCAGTAAAAAATTGTCAATTTTTCATTAAGCTGGAAATGCTGAGAGATATATTATGCTTTTGAAAGATTTAATTTTCTTTTATATATTAATTTTTATTTAAAATATATTATTTTTATAAAAATATAGTTATATATATTTTTTGAAAATATTTATTTTAAAATTAAAATTATATTATAAAAGATTTTTATATTTGCCCAAGTCAAAGTTAAAGCATAAGGGTAATGATCGGGCATTTTTTAACGATGAGGAGAGCAACATGCAAAATCAAAGGCACACATTTAATTTCGGACCCCCTCAAGATTTTCGACATTTAATGGCGGGGAGGGATCCGAAATAAGTTGTTTAAAAAAAAAACTGCTTCCTCCATGCAGCATCATCTGGAGCATTTCGACCCTCCCAGCTACAAAACCATTTACCAGCAAGAGACCCCTCCAAAATCCTGCTCATGGTTTTCAATGACAGCGCAGCAAACAAAGGATTTTCTAGACAAAGAACTCGGCAAGTTGTTGATGGCCTTCCAGTTTTTAGGCCCTTCTTCTCCATTAATGTTTCAGCTCAGACATGTCCTCATCGAACATGCATTGAAGCAGTGAACACCAGATCACCCAACCATATAATTGCATTAGTGGAAGCTATAGGATTATTTTCAGGATCCAAAGCATGCCCAGGCATTCATCCTCAAAGCTACTACCAATTTTCTTCTGCTTCTCATCATGGCTAACCATTGAGGTTGTTACACAAAAATATCGTCACCATGATTATTTGCAGTCAGTATGAGTCTATCATCACTTGTATTGTCCTCCTAAGCAAGTCTCAGACCTCAGCTCTTCAAATCAAGCTTTGGAAATGAGAGAAAGACATTAAAAATCAATGTAACTCTGGTTCCGCACTTTCTCTCATGGTCACCTGCTGGTGGGCTCCAGTATTGTAGCAATAATGCTACAACTCCTGGAGCTTCCTATCTCTAATTTTATCAACCCGGTAGTTCATAACAAACTTGGAAGCGACGGTGTTGTATGCACAAGTACTAGCTCTTGTCGCAGCTGTCACTTGGTCAGCTGGCACAAGTCCGCTAGGGCTCAAGACAACTTCTATATGTTCTCAGAAGAAGCTTTCTAAATGATGGACGAAGGCTATCTCAAAGGAAATTAACCTACTTTGCAATAATGAACTGAAAGCCAACCAAACATGGAAACCCTAGTAAACCCTAATCTGACTAGTCTAATCTCTATGATGCAATGGTGGGAGTGCAAACTTCTAGAAATGATGCCATTAATTCTAGTGATATGAGATGCATGAATTTAAACTACTTCTACTGAAAAGAACATTATTTTTATATTTTTGCTTAAGTGGTTGGAGTTATTATGACTTGTTTCTTATTAGGGTTTGACTGTGCAGGGGTAGTTCGAAGGGAAAGAAAGCTTGGGAAAGGTCAGGAGGGCTAGGGGAGGTCCCAGGGGGTCCCTAACATCGTTCCACAGAAATCCACAACATTCAGATGCTTGGCAACCGAGGTTACAGGTTTCTACAGGATGTCTGCAGGGGATCCTATAGGAAGCTCGGGATTTCTACAGGAAGTCTGCTAACTTCTACAGGATGTGCTATGGTTGGAGTTTTGGGTGATGGAGGAGTGGAGGAGTTGTATGGGTGGATAGGTAGGATGAAAAAGGAGCTTGTGATGGCTCAGGGACAGAGATATGAGTTGGAGAAAGAGTGCTTGCAGTTGGTTGGTGAATGGAAGGGTGGAAGCAATGGAAAGTCCAAAGAGATGGAGCTACGTGAACAGTGGAAGTGTTGGAAGGCAAACGAGCTGAATAGAGGTTGGGTAGGTGACTTGGGCGCGTTGAGAAGAAGAAGAAGATAACAGAGTGATGCAACGCAGTGTAAAAGAAACAAATCTGCACAAAACCGAGAATTCATCAACCTATCCTAACTGTGTTATTAAATCAATGAACAGCAATGTAAACTTCAGAGAAAAATCGTGCATGGAGTTGGAATGAAGAAGTACTGCTCAAGATCAGAATGCATGGATGGATCTACAATTGAAATGACAGTGTTGCGGCTTGAATGAAAGCATAAGACTGCGTTTTTTGGTGGTTGGTACGGTCTTCACCCCCAATCTCTAAACAGAGATGGCAGTGAGTGCACTGTCAACCTTTTCTTGGAACTCTAATGAATGCTGATCCTCCTACTCTAATCTAAGCAACTAAAAGCGCTTGAACCGTAAACTAATCCTACTCAATTACATAAAAGAAATCGAATCAGCAGACTGTAATTTCTAAATGCATGTCAAAACAGAGGAATAATGTGCCGAAAGGAAAGACAAATAACAATACAAGGAAAAGGAGGTCTATTGCTCTCAGGTTGGGCCCTAACCTGAGAGCTATAGCTCCCTTAAAAACTCAGAATTGAATCCAAAGCTGCATGCCTTTATTGAATAATCATGAGTCTAACATCATGCCAAAACTGGCTTACAAAAAGCAAAAACCGAGCTGTAGCTCATGCTTAGAAATTGCAACAGTAGTTCAAAAGTTCAAAAAGCTCCTATCAAAGGCCACGGCCTTAATATTTATACATGAGGATCAAGCTGGCTTCCTCAATTAGTGGAGCTCGGCTGTCCAACTAAAAGTAAACTGCTGTAGACTGATGTTCCTATAGAATCCGTTGGCTGCCTTTAAGCTCGGTGGGGAAAGCTGTTGGAGCTCGGAGTTAGGGTGGAGATCACGAGGGAGGTCATTAAGGCTGTAGACAACCTCCCTATAAACCTGCAATGCCACCTTTGCTGTCTCCTTGTCTCCTTCTGCGTGGTCTTTGCTCCCTTTAATGCCAAAAAACCTGAAATCATCATGTATTAGCCACATAGATATAATTCCTGCCCTTCTTCCTACAAATAACACGAATATACTAAGAAATGAATGCATAAGTGATAAAAGATGAAAGGTTGAGCAAGGTAAGTAGGCCAAATGAACCCAAATTGTTACCAAAAATTGGGGCTCATCATCACCCCCCAGCTAAAATATTTGCTCATCCTTGAGCAATTTTGCCCCAGCTCCTTGTCCTTGGCTGAGAACTAGGCTCCGGAATACGCTCTTTCTTTCCTACTCTTGGTGGCTCTGCCTGTTCTGCCCTTGGAGGCGATGAGGGTGCCGCTCCTTCCCTCTTCTCTGTTTCCTTGACCTTGTGCCGGGCTTTTGAAACCGATTGGTCTACCCTTCCTTTCCAAGTAGTTGTTCTTGGGCTCCCCCTCTCGTAGGTGACCGATATCCTCGAGGGGGACCTCTCACTGGGGGAAGTAGGGGCATCCCCTGTAGTGATTTGGCTATTGGATGGGGGCTGTGGCTTGCCCGTCTTTATTCTCGCACTTCTTCGAGCTTCAAAGTATAGAGGGGTCTCCCTCTTTCTCTTCTCTTTTGGCTTAGGTGGCGTGCTGAGGGCGGCCAGCACAGCTGCTGCCTCCCTTGCTAGAATGTCCGCCTTCTTCTCCTTGGGTTTCACTTTTCCGGGGCTTCCTGTAGAAGACCCTGTTTTGGTCAACTTCGGGCTTCCTGTAGAAGACCCTTTTTCAATAATTTTCGGGCTTCCTGTAGAAGACCCTTTTTCTGTTTTCGGGCTTCCTGTAGAAGCCTTTTTCTGCTTTCCTGTAGACACAGGTGTCACCACCTTGGCTTGCTTTGCTGCATGGGTTTTGCTTTTTGGTTTGGTTGCGGGTGCTGATGAGGTACTTTTGCTGATGTGGACCTTCTCAGCTTTGTCCATTCTACTCTGCAACCTTTTCTCTCTTGCTGACAAGATGGGTGTGTCACCTTTTTCCTCAGCATCCTTTTTCTCGTGCTTCTTCCTTTATTCTTTCTTCTGCACTGTGGTCGGTTTCTTCTGGCCTGTTTCTTTCTTTCTCGCGGCCACTGATTCTTTTTCCTCACTGCTGGAGGAACCACTTTCTTCAGTTAACATCCTTATGTCTCCATCTCTTGTCAAATTTCTGAATGCTTCCCATGAGAGGGGAACCTTATATGAATGAACCGCATCCTCCACGAGAAGTTTGATCAATCCATGGTGGGCTACCTGATCTGGTATGCCTTCTTTTAACTTTGTGGCACACTCAGTTAGAGACTGTAGCAGGAAATAAGGGATGCTCAGTTTATTTTCTACAGGAAGATCAATCTGGTGCCTCAATTCAGTGAGCAACCGAAAGTGATACCCGTACACAATGCTAAAACGGCCTTCACAGGTTATATACTTCATGATCTGTAGGCTAACTTCATTCCATGGTGGCAGCAAACTGGTTCTACGCACCCCATTTTTGTCCTCCGAGAATTCCTCCTCAGGTGGAAAGAATTCTTTCTTTGCCTGCTGGCTCAACTTCCTTTCTTCCTTATCCCATGGCAAACCCACTGGAAGTTCAGTAATTCGACTGATATATTTCGGGGTGAGCTTGAGGCTTAGGCCCTGAAATTCACGGTGGCCAATGTTTTGGATTTCGGCCTTAAAGCTTGTAAAAATTCTTCTGCCACTTCGTCGTCATAACCCTGCAACTTGTCACAAAAGGATATCCATTGCACCCGTGTGAAGAGCTCCACCACCTCCTGGTTTTCTCTTAACTTTGATGAATCAGTGGGTTCCCGTCTAATAAACCCACCCGGCATGATAAAAACTGTTGCTAGAGGTGGTGAATGCGGAAGAAGTTTAGCTTATTGGGACATAGCGTAGAATTACACTTCCGTCATGCAAATAATCCACAAAACTTATCCCTGAGGACCTTAACACAGTTTAATTACACTGACATCCTGTAGAACGACAGTCTATGCACAAGAGACAACACTTGCAACAACTTTCTATGACCAGACTGTAGACGACGATTCTGCCACCTTTAAAAACCAATTGCATGGAGAGTTCAGGGTTACCTTTTTATCTGCCACCTTTTTACGTGAGGAACCCGCCTTCCTGTAGAAACAGCTTTCCTGTAGGAGCAGCGCGTGATTCCTGGGGAAGACTGCAGTTGGTCTACGCTCTCGGTGTTGCTTCACAGCCGTTCTGATAGCCAAAGGCTCGGAGTTTCGAACTGCAGAGGGATCCGAATGTTCACTCGAGCTTCAAACGGTGAATGATAAATGCATGCGAGCAATCTAGCCGATTAGATTTGAATCGGCGGAATCCGTGGTGCGGCGGTGAGCTGTCCCCGCCGGACCGTTGGATGACGTCGTTCCATCATTTGTCTGCGAGTTCACTTACTACTGCATCATCCCTCCAGCAGATCCGCCGCCGTTTCTTCTGCTAAATCCGTTTTTCCCGACGGGGATTGTTCTCACGTGTGTGCTGCCCATTCCTTTTGTCATGGCCACCACCCAAACATCTGACTGGACCATTAACCGGTCGACGTGGCCAGTCAACTGGCCATACAGCCGCTCAACCCATTCACTTCACACTTTGCAAGCAATTCAAAGTAAAATTCATGCAATCTGACGGAAGAAAGGGTCGAGACACTTACCTGCACGGCTGCAACACGATTTTTCGGGTTTTGGACGATGATGAATGGATCTATCTGCTGCTGGTGAATTTGCACAGGCCCGGAGGTTCACGTTTACAGGCTGCCGACGATGGAGTTGATGCTTGGCTGCATGCGTCCGCGTTTCCATTGCATATGGCCAGCGCTGTGAATAGTATACACTCTAGCGGGCTTAATTGTTACAGGACTCCCGCGGGATGTCTTGTAACAGTTCTTCCTCCTTGGGTTCATGCTGCACGACGAAGGATCTGGCCTCCCGATCACGCTCCCAGGGCTTCTGGATGACTGGGATGGATATGGTATGAGATCTCAGCGGTTTTTTTATTTAAAAATTGCTTTTTCTTGATAACTCATAGATCTGCTTTGCTGGTGCAGGTAACTTCGTTGCATGTCGACAAGGATGGCAGGACGAGGTGACAACAATGTGCAAGGGGGATAACAATAGCTTGCGTGCGTCCAAACCGATCCTTAGTCGTTAGATCTCCTCATAAAATGGATTTTGGGTCGTCCTGAACTTCTACAGGAAGTTTCCTGTAGAAATACAGAGCTTCTTGTAGAAAGGTTGCATTTCCTGTAGAGAGTCTGCACCTTCCTGTAGAAAATCTGCATCTTCCTGTAAAAAATTTGCGTCTTCCTGTAGAAAATCTGCGTCTTCCTGTAGAAGCCTCAAGCCGCGATAAAATTGCACGTACCTTGGAGAAAATGAGTATTCTTGGAGGAGGTGCTGGTGAGGTCTCCTGACAGCATGATAAGGATCCTTAGCTTTGAGTTGAGAGGCTTCCTCTCCTCCATAGTACACCTGCAACCTGCATGCAACTTTACATTATGAATTTGCTGACCTTGTTTTTTTTCTTTTTTTTCTTTTTTTCTTTTTTCTTTTTTTTTTTGAAAGATAACAGGGGTGCCTCAATGAGGTTTTCACCCTTGCCATCTGCCTCAAGCACCTCAGAGAGGTTTTCACTCAAGGATCTTTTTTCAAATCTCTTTTCTTTTTTTTCTTTTTTTTGAAAGACAATAGGGGCGCCTCAATGAGGTTTTCACCCCTACCACTTGCCTTGGGCGCCTCAGAAAGGTTTTCACCCAAGGATCTTTATTATTATTATTATTATTATTATTATTATTATATATATATATATATATATATATATATATATATATATATATATATATATATATTTAGATCTTTCAGGGTATGCCCAAAGGAGAGGCAGAACCCTTCTCTATGACCAACACTGATCTCTCCATAGTTTTGATGAACTCTTGTCTTGAGAGAGGCTTCCTGTATATCTTCAATCGATGCCCATTGACAAGCATGGGGATGGCTTCCTCATCAATGGTCCGAATAAGAACAGATCCATTGTCATGACATTTTTCCACTGCATATGGTCCTAGCCATCTGGTTCTCAGCTTCCCCTTGAAATCTTTGTATCTGGAGTCATACAACAAGGCCCAATCTCCCGGCTAAAATTGCTTGTCATGGAGATGTTGGTCATGCCACACCTTTCTCTGAAGTTGAACCACTTCCGAGTGAAGGAGGGCCTGCATCCGGTGCTCGTCCAGTCCATTCAGCTACAATAACCTTTCTTGTTGTGCATGGCTGAGATCTAGATCTAGCTGAGCTGCCATCCTCAAAGTGTTGTACTCGAACTCAATGGACAGCAAACCTTTCTTCCCATAGACCAGCTCATAAGGTGTGAAGCCGGTGGTGGTCTTCCAGGTTGTGTTGTAAGCCCATGTGGCCTCAACCAGGCGATCTGCCCAGTCCTTTCTGCTGCTGCTCACCACCTTAGTCAAGATCCCTTCTAATGCTCTATTGGTGACTTCCACCTGCCCATTTTCTTGAGGGTGATAGGGGGTGGAAGTCCTATGCTTGATCTTGTGGTGAGCTAGTAAGTCTTCAACCAGGTTGGATGTGAACTGGCTCCCTTGATCGGTGACTAGCTCTCTTGGGTAGCCAAACTTGTAGAAGATGTTTTCTCTTAAGAACTTGGCCACCTTTTCTTCTATTGCTGCTTTGATTGCTTTAGTCTCTTCCCACTTTGTCAGGTAGTCAGTACACACAATGATGTAAGACCTTTGCCTCGAAGGAGGGTTGATTGGACCCACAAAGTCCATACCCCACTTCTCAAATGGCTCAAGAGTCACTTGAGGTTGGAGAGGCATCTCATCCCTTTGAGTCGGTTTCCCCATTCTTTGGCATTGGTCACATTGGCTGATATATCTTCTGACATCTTGATGAAGTGTGGGCCAATAGTAACCTGCCTGTAGGATTTTGAAGGCAGTTCTCTTTGCTGCAAAATGTCCTCCACAAGGCCCATCATGACAGGTGAGGAGGATATCAAATACTTCCTCCTCCCTTACACAACGCCTTAAGATCTGATCAGGGCCAAGCTTGAACAGATTGCCCCCGATCCAAGTAAATGAGGCACTTTTTCTGATGATTCTGCTCTTCTCTCTTGAAGATAGGTGCGGAGGGAATTGTGCTGAAACAAGGTAGTTTGCTATATCATCAAACCATGGAGAGAGTGCTGAGATAGAAAACAGATGTTCATCGGGCATCTGGTCATCCATTGTTCCATCCTCATCTGCAGACAAATCCAATCTAGATAAAAAATCAGCAACAACATTTTCTTTACCTGGTTTGTCAACAATGGTCAAATCAAACTGCTGCAACAAAAGTAACCATCTAATAATACAAGCATTCACATCTAGTTTATTCATTAAATATCTAATTGCAGCATGGTCAGTATGTACAAATGTTTGATAGCCAGTGATATAATGTCGGAACTTGTTCAGTGCATGGACCACAGCCAAAAACTCTTTCTCAGTTATAGTGTAATTCAGCTCAGCTTTGGACAAGTTTTTGCTAACAAAGTAAATGGCATATGGAAGTTTTTGTTCGACTTGTCCTAAAGCTGCACCTATGGCTTTGTTTGAGGCATCAGTGTGGATGTGGAAAGGTAGGGCCCAGTTTGGACCTCTCAAGATTGGGGCTGACACCAACTTGTCCTTTAATTCATTCAAAGCCCTCTGACAATCGTCATTCCATTTAAACTCCACATCTTTTGCCAACAGACCAAACAATGGTGAGGCTAGCTTGCTGAAGTCCTTAATGAATCTCCGGTAATACCCTGCTAATCCTAAGAAACTCCGAACATCCCTTACCTTTTGAGGAGGTGGAACCTTCTTGATGAGAGCAATTTTGTTAGGATCCACCTGTAACCCTTGGCAAGAAATGGTATGGCCTAGCACGGTCCCTTCAGTCATCAGGAATTCACATTTTTCAGGACTAAGGGACAGGTTCATCTCAATGCATTTGGTTAGGACCTTTCCCAGATTGGACAATGCTTCTTGGAAATTGGCCCCATAAGGAGTGAAGTCATCCATATAGATTTCCACTGCATCATGGACCAGCTCCGAGAAGATGCTCAAGACAGCTCTCTGGAAGGTAGCAGGAGCATTGCATAGCCCAAAGGGAAGGACTCGGTAGGCAAAGGTACCCCAAGGACAAGTGAAGGTGGTCTTATCTTGGTCTTCCGGGCTGATTTGAATCTGGTTGTACCCGCTAAACCCATCCAGGAAAGAGAAAAACTTCTTTCCTGCCAGTCCATCCAACACTTGATCTATGAAAGGTAGAGGGAAATGGTCTTTCTTGGTAGCTTTGTTCAGTTCTCGATAGTCCACACAGATTCTCCACTTCCCATTCTTCTTGGGAACCAACACCAGAGGGGACACCCATTCACTATCTGAGATGGGGTAAATGAATCCGGCATCCAACAGGTTTTGCAATTCTTCCTTGACAATGTCCTTAAGGGCTGGATTCATTCTCCTCTGAGGTTGCCTAACTAGTTTACAACCCTCTTTGATGTATATGTGACGGGTACAGACCGAGGGATGGACTCCTTTCATCTCCTTATAGCTCCAAGCAAAAGCATCTAGGTGACTGGCCAACAGGCTACACAGCTCCTTTTCCTGGGAAGGAGATAGGGAGGAGTTGATCTTTAACGTTCTCTCAGGGCCGAACTCCACATTCTTGACTCTGGGAGTGACCGGGTTGGTCGTACAAAGATCCACTAAGGTGCTGGCTTGGGCATCCTCCACCAATTTTTCTAAGGATAGTGCACTGGAAGGTGGATTCTGGATCAAGGTCTCAATCAAGTCATCCTCGGTTGGGGGGTCTCTTCTAGTGGTATCTAGGGTGCACAAAGGTGCTGAGTACACTTCATCCTCTTCTCCTTCCTCCAACCAAAGTGGTAAGTCATGCTCTAAGGAAGGTTGGGCAGGAGGGTATAGGACTAGCTGCTTGGACATAGGACCATTTTTTATGGTCATATTTCCTGCACGACAACTTATGTAAGCATCTGCAATGGCTAACCAAGGCCTTCCCAAAATAAGAGGATATCCAGTAAGCTTTGCCTTGGGTTGCAGAACCAAGAAATCTGCAGGGTATTCCCAAGAGTCGACAGAGACCAAGACATCCTCCACAATCCCTTCGGGAGTCACAGTGGAGCGATCTGCAAGTTGCAGAACTGTCAAGGTCTTCCTCAAGGAACCCTGAAGATTGAGTTTGAGCATGGTATCCCTGGTCATCACATTAATGGCAGCCCCCATATCAATCAAGGTGTGAGGTATGATGGTGCCATTGATGTGGACATCTACTACAGGACTCCCATGATCTAGGTACTTTGGGCAGATGACTTGTCCTAACATAAGGTCAGACAGTTGTCCTAAGACATTGATGGTTGAAGCATCTCTCTTTCGCCTGCCTGGGTGTTTAAAACACTTTTCCTTAACCATTTTGTTGTATATTGGCACATCCTTGATGGCTTGGAGAAGTGGTATTTTCACACACAACTGTTTGAGCTCATCCTCCTCTGGGTTGGGTTGTGTGGTGGCGGTTAGTCTCTCAGGAAAGGGTGGAATAGCCTTTGGTTCACTTTCCTGTTTATCTTCCTCATCCTCTGGGGGAGGAGGTTGGCGATCCGGAAGAGTCTTTCCAGATCGAAGGTTGATCTCCTGGATCTCCACAGCATAAGTAGGGCATGATGTTTCCCCAGTGTATACCTGTTGGGCCTGTCTATTGTTGGGGTTCGGGTTCGGTTGAGCAGGTATTTGAGGTTGCCTTGGAGGAGCAGGAGGTAATGGTTGAGGTTGAACTGGTGGTGGAGGCAAAATGGCAGGAGGAGTGTTGTACTGGGGCCTCCACCCCGACTGAGGTGCATTCCACTCAGGCTGTGGCTGGGCATGTGAGTGATAGGAATGAGTAGTGGTTTGAGTAGGGTACTGAGGTGGGTAAGACCATGGAGGAGGCATAGACCAAGAAGGATGAGCAGGGGGACCCCAGGAAGGCATAGGAGTCGATTGGTTGGGGTTGTAATAAGCTTGAGGTGCCCCTTGCATCCCTTGCTGGTAAGGTCTAGGTCCTTGTGGCCTCCTTTGGTTGAGGTAATAGAGAGGTTCAGTGGGAGCTTTTGTCCCTTGGTACATGGCTTTAAATCTAGGTAAGGTTGGACATTGGTTTGTGGGATGGTCCTCCTCACAGACGAAACACACTTCAACCGAATGCAATGGACATTCGTTCTTAGGGTGTCTCCTGGTACATCTAGGGCAGAAGATAGCCAAGGCTCTCTCAGCTTCTTCCTTCTTCTACTGGATCCTAAATGTGTCCATCTGCATGGCAATGGTCTGTCTCACCTCACTCTTAAGATCTTCCAATTGATTTGCAAACTCATGTTTGGAGAAAGGGACACCAGTTGAGAGGAGGTTTCCTCTACCTCGTTTCCGAGCTGCCCTGGAGTGGTTTCTAAACACAGTCTTGATGTCCTCATAAGGCAGTTGGTAAATATCCCCCCCAGCTAACATGTGAAGGGTATCTAAGAGGTCTTCAGGGACTCCTCGGAGCAGAACCAACTTGAGGGATTCAGGGTCAAGTGTGCGCCTGGCCCGCTTATAGCTAAGCTGGAACCTCTCCTCATAATCCTCTAAGGACTCATCATTTCCCATGGTCATCCGAAAGATTTCTCCCTTGGTTTCCTTGGACCTACAGTAGTCCCGGTACTTGGTATTGAAAGCTTGCTGCATCTGAGCCCAAGTAGTGATATTATTCCCAGGTAAGCCCATGAACCAGCGTAATGCTGCATCCTTAAGAGTGGAAGGGAAGAGTTTCAGCTTCTACTCATCTTCAGTATAGTCATAGGTTCTACAAAGGACAGCAAACTCAAACAGGAAGGTATCAGGATCTTCAGTAGTCAGTCCATGGAAGTGAGGTAAAGCGGAGGGGTTAATGTTCTTCATTTTCATCTCTCCATTGGTCTCTCGGATGGGGAAGGCACCTTCTATTCTCTCATCTTCTCTTCTATTGTCAGCCATAGCTTCAGATGGGATGGTCTCTAATTCTTCTTCTGCTATAGGATCTTCGTATATCTCAGGAGGTTCACCTATAGGTTCTTCTGGATCACTGTCACCGAAGAAGAGAGAAGGGTGACTCAGTGATGTGGTGGGGGTGTTGGGTAGGAATTTGCCTGTTTTATCTCGGATCCTACGAGGCATGAAATGGAAAGACTTTTTTGATTGCTTTTGTTTTTTTTCTTTGGTACCTGCAAAACTGAAACAGATTGATCTACAACTAACTATCTTACTGAAATAAAGATGCAGAATTAAATTGAAAGCAGGAAAGAACTAATCTACTTTGCTCAAATGAAATTGCAGGAATGGAAATGCTAATCTACGCTTGCAGAAATGAAATGGCAGAACGGAAATGCTAATCTATGAAAGCAAGAAATGCTAATCTATGAAAGCAGGAAATGCTAATCTATGAAAGCAGGAAATGCTAATCTATGAAAGCAGGAAATGTCTATGCTACTTTTGCAGAATGGAAATGAAATATTAGCAGAAGGTAAGAGTAAGAAAATAGAAGAAAAGCAACAATTACTAATACTCTGACGCTTCCCCGGCAACGGCGCCAAAAATATGGTGGGCTCCAGTATTGTAGCAATAATGCTACAACTCCTGGAACTTCCTATCTCTAATTTTATCAACCCGGTAGTTCGTAACAAACTTGGAAGTGGCGGTGCTGTATGCACAAGTACTAGCTCTTGTCATAGTTGTCACTTGGTCAGCTGGCACAAGTCCGCTAGGGCTCAAGCCAACTTCTATATGTTCTCAGAAGAAGCTTTCTAAATGATGGACGAAGGCTATCTCAAAGGAAATTAACCTACTTTGCAATAATGAACTGAAAGCCAACCAAACATGGAAACCCTAGTAAACCCTAATCTGACTAGTCTAATCTCTATGATGCAATGGTGGGAGTGCAAACTTCTAGAAATGATGCCATTAATTCTAGTGATATGAGATGCATGAATTTAAACTACTTCTACTGAAAAGAACATTGTTTTTATATTTTTGCTTAAGTGGTTGGAGTTATTATGACTTGTTTCTTATTAGGGTTTGACTGTGCAGGGGTAGTTCGAAGGGAAAGAAAGCTTGGGAAAGGTCAGGAGGGCTAGGGCAGGTCCCAGGGGGTCCCTAACATCGTTCCACAGAAATCCAGAACATTCAGATCTTGGAAACCGAGGTTACAGGTTTCTACAGGATGTCTGCAGGGGATCCTACAGGAAGCTCGGGATTTCTACAGGAAGTCTGCTAATTTCTACAGGATGTGCTATGGTTGGAGTTTTGGGTGATGGAGGAGTGGAGGAGTTGTATGGGTGGATAGGTAGGATGAAAAAGGAGCTTGTGATGGCTTAGGGACAGAGATATGAGATGGAGAAAGAGTGCTTGCAGTTGGTTGGTGAATGGAAGGGTGGAAGCAATGGAAAGTCCAAAGAGATGGAGCTACGTGAACAGTGGAAGTGTTGGAAGGCAAACGAGCTGAACAGAGGTTGGGTAGGTGACTTGGGCACGTTGAGAAGAAGAAGAAGATAATAGAGTGATGCAACGCAGTGTAAAGGAAACAAATCTGCACAAAACCGAGAATTCATCAACCTATTCTAACTATGTTATTAAATCAACGAACAGCAATGTAAACTTCAGAGAAAAATTGTGCATGGAGTTGGAATGAAGAAGTACTGCTCAAGATCAGAATGCATGGATGGATCTACAATTGAAATGACTGTGTTGCAGCTTGAATGAAAGCATAAGACTGCGTTTTTTGGTGGTTGGTACGGTCTTCACCCCCAATCTCTAAATAGAGATGGCAGTGAGTGCACTGTCAACCTTTTCTTGGAACTCTAATGAATGTTGATCCTCCTACTCTAATCTAAGCAACTAAAAGTGCTTGAACCGTAAACTAATCCTACTCAATTACATAAAAGAAATCAAATCAGCAGACTGTAATTTCTAAATGCATGTCAAAACAGAGGAATAAAGTGCCGAAAGGAAAGACAAATAACAATACAAGGAAAAGGAGGTCTATTGCTCTCAAGTTGGGCCCTAACCTGAGAGCTATAGCTCCCTTAAAAACTTAGAATTGAATCCAAAGCTGCCTGCCTTTATTGAATAATCATGAGTCTAACATCATGCCAAAACTGGCTTACAAAAAGCAAAAACCGAGCTGTAGCTCGTGCTTAGAAATTGCAACAGTAGTTCAAAAGTTCAAAAAGCTCCTATCAAAGGCCACGGCCTTAATATTTATACATGATGAGGATCAAGTTGGCTTCCTCAATTAGTGGAGCTCGGCTGTCCAACTAAAAGTAAACTGTTGTAGGTTGTTGTTCCTGTAGAATCCGTTGGCTGCCTTTAAGCTCGGTGGGGAAAGCTGTTGGAGCTCGGAGTTAGGGTGGAGATCACGAGGGAGGTCATTAAGGCTGTAGACAACCTACCTATAAACCTGCAATGCCACCTTTGTTGTCTCCTTGTCTCCTTCTGCGTGGTCTTTGCTCCCTTTAATGCCAAAAAACCTGAAATCATCATGTATTAGCCACATAGATATAATGCCTGCCCTTCTTCCTACAAATAACACGAATATACTAAGAAATGAACGCATAAGTGATAAAAGATGAAGGGTTGAGAAAGGTAAGTAGGCCAAATGAGCCCAAATTGTTACCAAAAATTGGGGCTCATCACCTGTGGTCCCGCACCTTCTGTGTACAAAAACTGCAGACCTGCCCACTCTGTCCCTAACAGTGTAGGTGCGGACCCCTGTGAAAGTCAAAGGCGCAAGTTTTATCTTAAAAAACTCACTTTGGGTTAATTCTAGAGGTTTCTAGAAGGAATTTTGACGTGGATTGTTCGCTCTGAGGTGGTTCATCCATCCCAAAAGAGAAGGAGCTAATCCCTTGATGAGAGGAGCTATCCCTTTGAAGGGGGGCTTTATCCCTTTCAAGGAGGACCTAGTAACCTCACTCCATTGCACTATAAATACAGGCATTGGGCTGGTTGCTAAAGAGGTTAGAAGCTGAACATTTTTTAGGGTAAATGCTGGTGAAATCAAGACTTCCTAGTTGAGCTTAAGAGGAGAGATCACACATCTTTTTGGCTTCATTGGGGAGTGAGTGAAACTTGTCAAAGTAGAGGAGACTTCTTGCTGGACCCTGGGAGGAGCTTGTACAGCATCAAGGCAAAGGTTGTAAGGTTCTTCTTCTTTTGAATTAATACAATCAAACTCATTTTTCTCAACAATTATCTTATGTTATTTGTTTCATGGACTCCTTGACTTTCATGTTAAATATGTTTTATGCAATTGGCTTTTCAGGTGCTATTTAATTTGTTTGCCTTGTTTGTGTTTACAGATTCGCGAAAAGGAGCTCATTTGGATCAAAGGAGCGAGGGCATCCACAAGCTTGCGTTGGACCTAAGGTAGGCCCTAAACACACTTGTTTGCTATTGTTTATTAAAGCATATTTAGAGAAAGATAGTGTCTGGTTGGTTTTCTTGTCATTAGGTCTTCTTTAGATTCTAGGAAGGTCTATCTTGTCCGTAAGATCGACTTATTCCGTGTGACAAAATGGCGACTCCACTGGGGACTTGATTATTTTCCTTGTTGTTACTTTGACCTGAGAAACTCTATTTTTGTTTCTGTTTTTGGCTTGTTGTGTGTAAAATTGGGTAGAGTTTGTAGATCCAGGGTTATTTTTCGTTTTTCATAGCTTTGGGAGAGGACCGCACCCTAGCCGTTTAACACAGTGCGTACTTACCCGCAGCTTGGCTTTTAGCACAGAGCGGGACCGCACCTGTGCCAACTGTGGGCCTGCGGACCCTGTCAAAATTTTGAAAACCCTAAGATTTCCTCTGTTAGTTAGCTTAGTTTGTCTTTAGCAATTGTTATCCACTGCCCAGACCTGCATATAACTTGTCAGAAGCTTTCCTTGGATTGATTTCATTAGTGTTAGGGTTTTAGATGAAATTCCTAGGAGTTTTGCTTGTTGGGTTTGTTTTTCATTTTGGTTGTGTAGTGGCTCTGAGCTTAGAGGCTGTAGGGACTTCAGATCACCTTAGTGTCTACCAGCCTTCTTATGAGTCTGACCATTGATGAAATCTCCCCTTGTTTGAGGAATCGGCTTTGAGTTTTCTCTTTACAAAACTTCGAAAATCTTGTATTTGAAAGTTTGGATTTTCATTTTCAAAAAGAAAACAAAATTGGTTGTTCTTGACTGATTTGTGATTCTGCATAAATTAGTCCTTAGCTTGCATCTAGCTGAGTAAAACATCCTTAAAAAGACTTTTAGTAGGCTTTGACTTCAAATAGGTTTTTATAGTTTGTAGCTCTCAAAGTTAGTCATTTGCATAGTTTTGAGTGTTTTATTTAAAAAATATAAAAATCTCTTTTAGAAAAAGTTTGTTTTTTGTATTGTTTGAGTGCTTTGAAACGAAAAGGGAAATTTTTGTGAAATAACTAGTTGTCTCGTTTGAGTGCTTTGGAAAGGAAAAGCTCTTCTTTTAATTTGCTTAATTAAGAAAGATTTGTGTTTACAAAGTATTTTGCATTCTCAAACTCTTTCTTAGTTTAGAAGTTCATCGAAGAGGAAAAGATTGTTTAGATCATCTTAGGTGCATTTTTAGTGATTTTGAGTCAAGTTTCATACCACGAGTTTCATCTCCGAAACAAAAACCACTAAAGTAACGCTTAAAGTAAAATTCACCTAGTAACATTTTTATTTCCAGGGCTCTGATACACCAACTTAGCTTAGGCTAGTGTCTTGGAGTAGGAGAGTAATTAACTCTCCAAGACAGTAAAAACAAACAAGTAGCTGTATCTTGTGGTAGGGAAGAAATCCAATTGTTGAATTTATGCTCTAGGAAAGCTCCTCTTAAAGGAGAAGCACGAGATCGTGTCCGAACTAGTGTGGGAATCAATCCTTCCTCATTGGGAACGACGCTAGATATTCACGTATTAAAAATGGTAAACCTCGGATTAACCATTGTCGAGGAGCCTGGGGTCACTTGTTGGTAAACCTTGGATTATGTCAAGGAGCCTTCAAGGGGATTGAGCTTGCTACTCTGCCCTTGCGTGCGTATCGGATCGTAAACTGTTCCCCCAGGTGTATTTGTCTCAGTTAGTAACCTTAGTGGCCATATTCTTTAGGACTCTTCCTGAGGTGACAGTGGTGGAAAGATCCCACTGTACCTGGAGCAAACATCGGCTAGACTCACTTGGATTTTCTGGGGGGTTCACTTCACTGGAGACGGTTAAGTGGAGGAACTTGTGTCAGTCTATTCATTAAGCAGGTTACCGGGGTAACTGTTCCAACCGCCATTTCTGTACTGAACTCTGCGACATTGGATTTCATCACCAACTAGTGTTTTCGGTCCGGAAAGTTACTGTTTGTGTGTGTTTGATCTCCTAGATTCTTTAGGCGTTTGATTCAAATTTGTTAGGTTCTTTAGAGACCTTAGGTGCTTTTTATTGAGATTTTACTTTGTTTGCGTGTGAAGTAGTTAAAAGTCTTTAACTGTGGCTGAATTACCAAGACAGTCCCGTAGACTTCGGGGCCAGTCTCCTGAGATTGTAAACGTGGCTGAGTTACTGAGGAAGTCCCGTAGACTTCGAGGCAAACCTCCTGAGGAAGTACCAAGCCAGCTTGAAGGCTTGAAAGTCCTCGGAACTCCTAGAGACAGTAGAGTTGGGTCACCTGAAGAAGGAGAATCTTCTTTGATAGTACATCCTGATTTTCAAACGCCAGTAGCTGAGTATAATCCACAGTCAGTGTCTGTCTCCGAAATCGTTGGTAGCTTTTCATCTACTAGTGATATAGGTGAAGAACCCGAAATATCCGAGCCTGAAAGTGAATTTGCTGCTACTCCGACATCGGGGTTTGTTTCTCCAACTTTTAGTGGTCCTGGTTCACCTAGGGTAGAAAGAGTAATCACTCAAGATCTTCCTTCTGGACTTATTTCTATTGAAGAACTTGCTCCGGAAGAAGAAGAAGTAGGCATCCCTATCCCTGAAAATCAACCTATTATTGAACTAAGGGAGTGTGAATCAATTTTTTACAGTCCACCTAGGAGCAGTTCTTGGTATCTTTCTTTGACTAATTATTTAGAAAACTCAGGGTTAAGTTTTTCACCACCTCGTGCTCCTTATCACTCAACACCTAGAGGTTTTTATACTCCCGTAAATATGTCAGGACAGTCGTCCATGTTCACTCAATCGCCCGAATCCTTTTTGTACGGCGGTCCATCTGTTCCCTCTGGGTATCAGTCTCTTTCTGCTACTTTTTTGGGAGCATCTCCTCAACCCGTTGAGCAAGGGTTATTAACTGGAAGCAATGGTACAAAGCCGTTGAGTGTAGAATACATTCTTATGATGTCAGGTTCTATTCCCAATCCTCAACCTCAAGGTGGCCAGTTACCGCCTGGGGGGCAAACTCAAGGTACACAATTTGCATCTGGGGGGCAACCTCAAGGACAGTACATACCTACGGGACAGTATGTTCCCCAAGGTCAACCCCAGACTCAATATGTACCCCAAGGTCAACCCCAGTATCAATTTATACCTTAAGGTCAACCCCAGTATCAGTATGTGCCTCAAGGGTATCAACCCCAAGGTCAATACTCGAACCAAGGTTTCCAACCACCCCAAGGTCAAACGTATGTTCAAGGAACGGGAAATGTACCTTTCAATTATCAATCCTACCCTCAACCCGGTTATGGTCCTCAATATTCTCAACCAGTTATGGGTCAGTACCCCGGAATGAATATAGTGTGGGATCCATCGCAAACCCAACAGGTGTTGCAGCCAAGTGTACAGTTGTCATCTCAAACTGGACAACCCTTAGTTTCTGGTACACCCCAGTAACCAGTCCAGTCTAACATTCAAACTTCTGTACCTTCGGTAGTTTCTCAGCCTGGGCCCAGTACACCTCGTACTCCGCCTCAAATGACTGCTACAACTGCCGCAACATCTGTTCAATCTACCCCACCTACTTCTGGAGTATCGACAGCTCCGGTTTCTACTGTTCCTGTATCTACTCCTCAGACATCTTTACCACCGTCTGGATCTACGATTCAAACTTCGGTTCAGATGCCTGTAGGACAACCTGGTTTAAGTACGGTTGTCACAAGTCAACCACAATTCACCTATCAACCGTACCAGGGAGAGTACCAATTCGGTCCTGCTGTCCAACAGCCAGTTTATCAGTATCAACTGTATCCTGGGTACACTTATCAACAACCCCAGTACGGTCCGGTTAATCCTGGTTTTCCGGGAGGATACAATATCCCGAACGCGATTCCCATTCCCAGTTATCCTGGATATCCTCCTCCTGGGGCTGGTCTCATGACCCAGAGTTTTAGGGATCCTAATCGGTAGTTACCGTTTATCGCAACTTTGGACTTACTTGACTTATCGCGCCTAACGAACGATCCCATTAATTATCTTCCGTTTTGGCCGCCAATGCTGAATAAGTTGCCCAGTGACATTCCCAAGTTCGAAGGTAAATCAGGAGAGGACCCGTCGAACCATGTGACGACTTACCACCTCTGGTGTGTGTCTAACTCCATCACAGATGATTCAATCCGTCTTAGACTTTTCCAATGCGCTCTAATTGGTCTCGCGGCCAAGTGGTACATTGAGTTACCGCGAGGCACTTTTTATAATTTTAGTCAGTTAGCTACCTCGTTTTTAACTCATTTTCAGTTTCCAGTCCGATATGACAATGGCACGGAATTTTTAACTTCGCTGAAACAATCGACATCCACTTACATTTCAGATCATATTCATGAGTGGAGACGTCGACGTCGTTTAGTGAAGGTATTTATTCCGGATCAGATCTTGGCTGAGTCGTTTGTAAAATCTTTGTTGCCAAAGATCACTGAAGATGTTGCTAAAGCCGGCATTGTTACTGAGGAGCAAGTGATTGCTCAAGCATAGTACCTTGACTTGGTCTATACTCAGTCAGGTACGTTACATGAAAAAATCCCCGATCTTCCCAAGCAAAATCAAATCGCTGCAGCTCCTTCGGGATCTCATGCCGCTGATGGTATGATTGGCACAGTCAACACTAAAAGTAAGAAGAAGTCTTCCAAGAATTCTTCCCCTATCATAACCTTGCCCGACTCCCCGACAGGAGATTCTTCTGCAGAGATTTCCACCGATATTCACGTTGTACAGTCATCTACAGCCAAATCAAAATCCGGTGGGAAGAAGAAAGGAAAGAAGAAGAATAAAACGGACAAAAGTTCAAAGGAGAAACCTGAAAAGGTGGAATCCAATGATGAAAAGCGCAAACCTCTTTATCCTTGTCTCATTTGTGACGATGAACATTTTACAAGAGACTGCCCTCATCGTGCAGAGGTTGTGAAAATTGTCAAGGGTTCCCGAACTCCTGTTGTTTTGAAGGATCCTTTTCCGGCTCAAGACAGTAAGATGATAGGTCCATCCTCAAGAGCCAATGAAGAACCCATATTGATGATGTCCCATGTTAGGATTGCGACTCGATCACAAGATTATGGTAGTAAGAGTCATGTTGATAGTAAAGAAGCAGAATCTTCTCATTCTAATCCATCAACCTCAGCTCCCGGTTCCGATCCACTACAGATCGAGAAACCGAATCCAGACTTGGTAATCAAACCGCCCGCCAAGGGTATACTTCGAAAGTCAGCTTTCAATCCACATGCGAGAGCGACTCAGAATTATAACATTGTTGAGGATTTAGCTGTTTCACCCTCAGCAATGTTGGCTTTGGAAGTGCTGCAATCATGCCCAGCACAACGTAAATTACTTTTGTAGGCTATAGGAGCTGTTGATGTTCAGGACCCAAACCTAATAATTTTTGATCTAGAAAATAGTACACCGCGTTTGCCTCATCAAATGGCTTTCCAGATTCCAGTGATAGTCAAAAATAGGCCTATTCATCGGACTGTAATTGATGAGGGAGCCTCAACGTGTATTATGTCGATACAGTTTTGGAGATCGCTTGGTTCTCCTTCGCTAAATCAATCTCCGACGATTCTAAAGGCCTTTGATGGCCGTGGGTTTCATCCTTTTGGAATTCTACGGGATTTGCCTATAGGGGTTGAAGGAAAAACCATTAGTCTAGATGTGGAGGTGGTTGATGCCCCTCTAGATTACAACCTTCTCTTGGGTCGAAGTTGGTCTTACGCTATGACAGCGGTCGTTTCATCGGTCTTTCGAGTAATAAAGTTTCCACACATTGGAAAGATCGTAACAATAGACCAGCTGGCTTACTTTTCATCCGACCTAGCCTCTTCGGAGAGTATTCAACATGTTGGTAAAACGACTATCCCATATAAGGATGTTGGAGTAGGATTAGTTAAAGATGCCAGTTTACTGGGAACTTTTCCTTTTCCTCCAATCAACGCATCATCTTCATTTGCAACCATTCATATGATTACGTCAGATACCTTTATTTATGATGATCCTTGGATCATTCCTTCTCAATCTGAGATAGACTCATTTGGTAATTTCATGCCTTTGAGTCCATGTGAAATTGCCTATGAAGCCTTGCAGTCTTTTACCGACTCGTGTTCAACCAAAAATGACTTAATGAATGTGGTTCGTGAGGAATCACTTTTCACATCAACCTCGGATTTAACTACGTTTTCTGAACTTGTTCACTCTGATGAGCAAATTCGTGAAATCCTATGTGTAGATGATTTACCATGGGAAGATCTCCATCACAGATCTTCGTTTTTACCTGAGGATGATCGTTTTGAAAATTATTTCTCATCAATTTTTACAACTGAATATGTCAAGGAACCTCAGAATCCCATGAAACATCCCGATTCAGAGTTAAATTTGGTAAACATCTCTCGAACTATTCCTATTGACATTTCAGTTAAGTCTGGAATTGTTGAGAACATTCATATAGGTGCCTCGTGTACAGATGACGAAATTCAATTATATAAGGCCCTATTTCAAGAATTCTGCGACGTTTTTGCCTAGTCCTATGAGGAAATGCCAGACTTACCCGGACGCTAAACCCGTCCGGGCAACGTTTGCGTCAGATTCACCCACGAAAAGCTGCTGCAATTAAAGCAGAAGTTGAAAAATTGTTGAAAGCAGGTTTCATTTATCCGATCCCGTTAACGGATTGGGTATCGAATATTGTTCCGGTTAACAAAAAGCAGGGAACAATAAGAATATGCATCGACTATAGGGACATTAATCGCGCCTGTCCAAAGGACAATTACCAAACCCCCCTATATCGATCAAATCATTGATGATTGTGCCGGCAGCGAAATATTTTCCTTTATGGACGGTTTTTCTGGATACAATCAAATCAGCATTCTACCTGCCGATCAACCAAAAACGGCTTTCATTTGTCCATGGGGGACATTTTCTTATTGCAAATTACCTTTTGGGCTTAAGAATGCCGGAGCAACTTTTCAAAGGGCGATGTCTTATGCGTTTCATGACATCAAGCACATTATGCAACCGTATCTCGATGATTTGCCTGCTCATTCCTTACATCGAGCTGATCACCTCGTCCATTTACGAGCAATCTTTATGAGGTGTAGGCATTATCGTATTCGGTTGAACCCACACAAATGTGTCTTCTGTATAGAAACGGGTCGATTGCTGGGGTTTGTAGTTTCGAAGGCAGGCATTCGCGTTGATCCCTCAAAGGTCGAAGCTATCATCAAATTGCCTCCTCCTTCGAGTCTTCGCCAACTCCAAAGTTTGCAGGGGAAAGCAAACTTTTTATGACGATTCATTCCTAACTACGCCAAGGTTACAAAGGGTTTTACCCGGTTGTTGAAGCAGAACACTCCATTCTATTGGGCTGAGATAGCTCAGAAATCTTTTGATGCACTCAAGCACGCATTGACCCATGCACCGTTGTTGCATCCTCCCAATTACAACCAGGATTACTTCTTGTGTCTCGCCGCCTCTCATTCCACCATTGGAATGGTCTTAGTTCAGGAAGATGAATTCGGAACGGAACATGTCATATATTACCTCAGTCAAACCTTAAATCCCACTGAGCTAAAATACTCACATGTGGAGAAATTGGCATTGGCAGCCGTTCAAGCTGTCCAATGTTTTCGTCACTACATTCTACTACCTAAAACTACGGTAATTTCGGATTGCAACCCTATGATCTACATTTTTGCCAAGCAATTGCTAGGGGGCAAGTACTCTAAATGGATCGTTATCCTGCAAGAGTTCGACTTGGAATTTGAGAAATCTGAGTCTAAGAAATCTTTAGTTTTTGCGGAGTTAATGTGTGACTTCCCGCGTGCTGACACGGAAACTGTGGCGGAGGAGCCCATTGTAGACGAATCCTTGTTTCTAATCAGCACTTTAGATCCGTGGTATGGGGATATCATCGTTTATCTCCAGACCCAATCCTTTCGGCCAGAAATTTCAAGGTCAGAACGTCGGAAAATTTGATTCCAGTCCCAACAATTCAGAATTATTGGAGATACTCTTTATCGCCGCGGGGCAGATTCTGTTTTTCGACGTTGCTTAACTCATAAAGAAGCTGAAAGGGTTCTAAATGACTGTCACTCTAGAGCGTGTGGCGGTCATATGTTTGGGTTTGCCACAGCCCAAAAGATATTGCGCGCTGGCTACTTCTGGCCGTCTTTATTTAAAGATTGTATTACGGCGGTCCGAAAATGCCACAACTGCCAGATTTTTTATCGTAAGATGCGCACTCCACCTGCTCCTCTCCACCCTATTATTGCCGTTGGTCCTTTTGCCAAATGGGGTATCGATTTTATTACATGTAACCCTCACTCGGCCGGGGGGCATGCGTATATCATCCTTGCGGTAGATTATTTTACTAAGTGGGCCGAGGCAATGCCTACATTCGAGGCAGATGGCAAGACAGCTGCAATTTTCATGTTCAATCATATAATTGCTAGGTTTGGTGTCCCACAAGCGATAATCACTGATCATGGGCGTCATTTTCGAAACTTTATGATGACCGAACTTACAGGCCAGCTTGGTTTACGTCACGATAGTTCAACCCCTTATTATCCACAAGCGAATGGTCTGGTTGAATCCATCAACAAAGTTTTAGTTATCATGATCCGACGAATCATTGGGATTCATCGGTCGAATTGGCACAACATGCTATTTTCAACGCTTTGGGCATACCGAACTTCAGTAAAAACATCAACAGGGTTCACTCCTTTCCAACTAGTCTATGGTTTGGAAGCCATGTTACCCATTGAATGCGAAATCCCGTCACTACAAATGGCCATCGAATTACTTCCAGCCACTTCCGAAGAGGAAAAGCGTTTGTTATACTTTGCTCAATTAGATGAGAATCGACGTGATGCTGCAATGGCGATCGAGACTCACGCAAAACGCATGAAAGCTCAGTATGATCGAAATGTGACCCCTCGAAATTTTTCGGAAGGAGATCTAGTCTTAGTTTATGATCAAGCTAATGATAAATTAGGCGCTGGAAAATTCGTTCCTATGTGGCATGGTCCCTATGTTGTCAAGTGAAAGCTAGCCAAAGGGGCTTATGAATTGGTAGACTTTCATGGGGACTCTTTGGGTAAACCCAGAAATGGCCTTTACTTGAAGAGGTATTATGCTTAAAAGAATGGGTATGGAGATTTAGTTAGGATAGTTTTTCTTTCTAGCTGGTGTGTTTTAGTTTAAACAGTGTGCTTAGCTTAGAGAGTGTTTTTTTCGTCATTATTCCTGCTTATCTTGGTTTTACTCTTGATATTGCAGATGTCGATGCCTCTCCAAACATACATTGGTTTCGCTGATGGTGCTTGTCGTAATACACGGAACATCTCTTCCACAGCTTGGGTTATCTATTCGCCCTCTGACAAGTTAGTATCTATGCATGGGGTAAGCCTCAGTCAAACAACGAAAAACATTGCCGAGTATGGTGCAGTGATTGAGTTATTATCTGAATCTATTTCATTTGGGATTCGGAGTTTGATAGTGAGGTTAGATTCTGAACTCGTTATATTACAGCTTAATAGAGTGTATGCCATTAGAAATCCAGTGTTATTAAGATTATTTTTGAGAGTGCATCTCTTGGCACGTGAATTTGATTACATTGAATATCAGCATATTCCGAGATCTTTAAATACATTAGCAGATGCAATTGCTTCTCCAATGTTAAATAGAAATTTGCAATAATCATACATGTGAATTTAAAACCGTTCCATAACATGATTTACAAGATAAGCCGGTAATAGTGATATATATATATATAGGAGTGTGTCAAAAAATACATCGTCTTCGATCATAGGTTGAAAAACACCTTATGATCGGCAAAAATGATAAGTACAAAAAACAAAAATGTCACATGTGCCCACAATAGGCGATCATCCTATCACTAGTGATGATCTCTATAAGAAACCAGTGCACGGGCCACCTTGCAAAGGAATCTCCTAAAGGGTCCCGGGACTCCAATCACATAGCGCTGAAGTCAACGAGGAATGTCATCTATAGTGGTCTCAGGAATATCTCCTGTCAAGCGCTCAAGATGACCCTCCAACTCGGCCAAAAGCTCTGCTGATTCATCCTGTGGGGCTGGCGCGGGTGCAACTGGTTGCCTCCTCTCAAAAGGCCGGAGAGCGGCTGGTTGCTGTGGACCCACATCTGCATTTTAAATTTTTACTATTAGTTTTGAGACGATGGAAAAATTAAAAAAAATAAAAATAGAAAAAATGTTGAAAAGGATTTTACCTGACTCGTCCCACTGCTCTCCTGGTGGAAGAACCATGTCTGGGTCACCACGAAAATCTATCCCAGTGTAAGGGAAGTCCTGAATAGAAAAGACCTGGTTTTCCAACCATTGGAAATACTCAGGTTTGAATCAAGCAACCTCTGTCCTCTCGTCCGGGTGACAGGCCATGACTGCGACCCATCGCATCAGTTTGGGCTCTCAAGGAAGCCCAGCTCCAACAGTAAGGTGTTGTGGGATCAGCATAGGAACCCTCTCCAGGCCAAAACTCACAACCAAAGCCCCATAACCAAAGGTCTTTAGTTGTCCGTTTTTGGCCCTGGTCAGTTGGCCTTTCAGATTGGCCAACACGGCATCGCACCAGTTGAAGATGGTGCCTCAAAAGCAATCAATTGCCATACGCATCTGGGATCTGGTGGCAGTATGTAATGCGGCAGCTCCGCAAAGTCTGGTGACAGTGAACGCAATCACCATGAGCTCAGGACGGGATATGGTCTTTATATCTATCCCTTTGTCTCTAGCCTGGCTGTTGCAGTACTCTAGCCTGAGGCTATCGACAGACTGGCCACCTGCCTAGCCCCAAACAGAGTCAAGTCTTCGCCTCTCTTAGGCAAACCAGTCCAGACATATATGTCCGTCGGCTCGATTTCGAGCTGGTGGCCACCAGTGAAGAAACACTGGTCCTGTATGCTCCATCTGTCAACCAGCCACTGTAAGAAATCCACCTGAACCCTCATGCCAGGAATGGCCCAGAATTTGTACAATCCACACGCCCTCAAAGCATCAAGTGAAGGCTGATGATTCCATGCAGCAGCATCCACGTCCTCATGCTCTCGTTCACGCCAATCTAGCATGATGTACTCTCTGCATCAAGTATAAAGACAAATTAAAATGCTAGAAAATATTTTGTCTGGTCCATTTTTGAGAATTTTTGGGTTCAAAACCCTTGCGGCGGGGTACGCACCCTCCAGGTTAGACACAGCGTGTGGGACCGCACTTTGTCTACATGGAAAGTGTGGACCCCAAGCTTTTTCCCAATGGAGAAAAAGTCGGGGTCCGCAGGCCTGCAATGGTAAACCTGCGGGCCCCCACGCGCGGGTTTTGCACCTAAAAACCCTCCCAAAAATGAAAACAAAGGACTAAAACAAAAAATTAAACGGTTAAAAATGAAGAGTGGGATGATGTGGATTACCTGGAGAAGACGGCGCTCGATTCCGGCGGTTGGATTTCCCGCAATCTTCACGCGAAGTTTTCTTAGCAAAAGCACTATTTTCTCACCCAAACTCAAACGGTAAAAATGAATTGACAAAGACCCTTTTTATAAGTTTTTTGAGTAAATAAATTGCAAATTTGTTTATGTTCCACTTTGAAAAGGTATTTTGCGACGTTTTTATCCATTTCAAACAGGTATGAGTAATGTTTGTGTTTTTGTGCAGAATAAAGGATTATTCAGGCGAAATCTATCATTTTCGACGAAAAACATGTAGAGTCATCTTTAAGCTCTTTTCTGACTCCTAAAACATGAAAAGATTTCCGAGTGTTTCTTTTAGACTCGTTAAAACGGAATTAGAAGACGGTCCACTTACAGCTCTTTTCCAACCGTAAAAGCATGAAAAGGTTGCTGGATTTTTGTCGTTTCAAATTCGATATTGGTTATGTTAGTGTCAGTCTTTCCAGCCTTCCTCCAATGATCAAATATGCTCTTAAAAAGTGATTTTGAAGTGTCAAGATCAAATTTTATCATTTCAGTGAGTCTTCAAGCAAAATTTGGTCACTAGGCATTAGGTCTAGGGTTTGCTTTCACTCCTTTCAAAATTGCCCAAATGCCAATCCATGTCATCATTCTGCTGAGTCTATCATCATTCATAGGGTTGTCATTATCATGTCAATGTCTAATGAGTGATTTTACTTCTTGTTCATGCTTCAGTTGCGCCTAGGTAAGTTCATTTCCCTCTCCTAGGGTTTTGAAGGCAATCTCTCTTGGATGGTCAAATCATTAGCAAAACTTGTATCCAGATGTTCATACACCTTCTCCTATCCTTCACGTACTGTTGGGTGTGGAGCCTGATTATCTTCTATATTCAAAGGTATCGCCACATAGGACCCCAGTTCGAAATGGGGGCGGCAACGCCGCCCGTAAAATATTCGCTGCAGGGGGGGTCCGGGGGGGGCGGCTGCGTGGCGGGGGGTTTCGGGGGCAGTGCCCCCGAAGCTAAAAACAGCTGTAAAATTGCCTTGTAAAAGTATAGTAATTTCTCGTCAATCTGGGCCGTTCATTAGGCAGATGATCTGACGGTAGAACTTATGTTTAGTTTAGGGTTTTTGCCCTAGAAGGCAACCCCTCTCTTTGTATGAGGGTATTGTATTTGAGGCTGTGAGATAGATGTGTATTCTGTGAGTGAGAAACAGAGAGGTGAGACTGTGAGAGAAAACAGAGGATATTAAAGCGGATTTGTTGTAGGTTGTGTCTCTTCATTTTGCTGGATAATAAAAGGGAAGGACTGGCTGTTCGGGGTGGACGTAGCCCAAACTGGGGGAACCATGTATATCTGTGTCTCTCTTGTTTTGTGCGTTTTCTGTGTTTATATTTCTGCAATATTTTATGTGTTCCATTGCTCCGTAATATATAATTTTCTAACATGTACCTTATCAAATGCTTCCCATCACTGAGATCCCCCAAATTCCTCATTTTCGCACAAACCCTAGTTTCTTGCTACAACCTGGCAATTTTCTAGGTTGGACCTGTGTTTTTCCCTTTTGGACCCCTTCCCCTCACTCGATCTCTGAGATTCCACTTTCCCCTGCTTCCTAACATCCCTCCCTACTCCCTAAAATTTCCCCAAGAATTTACAAGCCCCTCATCCCCTTCATTTTGCTTCATTTCCACAAAATTCCTAGTTTCACACATCGGGATAAGTTTCACTCAAAAGATGTTTCAGAGCAATCAAAGATGAATTTTGGAAACCTGAGAGAGGTTTTTGTCCAAAACATGCCAAAGAAGAAAAACCTCCTTCACTTTTTACACAGATGTCATGGTTTTAGAGAAATGTCAAAAATATCGTTGCCTCAAGAGAATTGAATGCACCTCTGTAGTGACCTTGGGAAAATCAATTTTTCTCCTAGCTTGGTTGGCCAAATGACTTTCTTGATGAGTCAAATGATAACTAGACACAAATAGCTTTCCAATGAGCTATTCATGAGCTCAATTTGGAGTTGAGGAAGGCATTCAAAAGTTGACTGCAACAGCACTCTGCCTTGAGGTAGCCTCATTTGGCACATTTTGACCAGTCTTGGGAGGTTTGATTTTTGACAGAGAAAATGAACTCCAAATTAAAAAATTATAGTTTTTTTGGAAAGTAGACTCAAATACCTTTCCAACGCGCTGTTCTTCGCCCAATTTGGACACCGGAAAGGCCTCCAAAAAGCATCTGAAAGTCGCGCTACGCGTAGGGCTCAAGCGTGCTACGCGTCAGGGTTTTGGCTCAATGTGTAGCGCGCCGCGCGCTACCCTTAAGTTGGGGAGGTCCAATTCACAAAAGGTCTGGATTTTTGGATTCATGATGAAATACACCTACTCAGCCACTTCCAAGATATTTCATCAAGTTTTGGGCCCCCAAAAGGTCAAAAAACATGCAAAAAATGACCTCACTGCCCCTTTCTGGACACACAGGAAGCAGTCTTGGGAGATTTGATTTTTGGAGGGGAAAATGGGCACCAAATTGAGAAATTCCACTTGGTCTGGAGAGTAGACATCCAGTCCTTTCCAACAAGACCACTTTTGCCTCATTTGGATGTCGGGAAGTGCCTAAAAAGTGGCCTGAAAGGCGCGCTACGCGTTGAGAAATGGCGCGCTACGCGTTGGGAAAATTTGCCAGTTTTGCACTTTCAGCTCAGGAAAACGCAGCATTGACTAGTTTTGACTTTTTGGTGGGATTTTTCATCCTCTTTGATGTAATTGATTTAATTCCATGATGACATGACATTTTTTTACCTATTCTAGAAGATTCATTCATAAAATAGCAAAAAATTAATGAATGAATTGGTTTCCTAGCTTATAGAGGCAAGTTGTTTTGATTGCCTATATTGTAGTGCTCAGTTTAGAATTGGTTGAAACAGCTCCTAGGATGATGAGCTCGACCCCTAGAGGCAAGGGAATGGGTTGGCATGGTCTATATTATGTATTTTCCAAATCATTTTCATGGTTGGAGAGGTTGGACTCTTGAGGGATAAGCTTAGACTGTATTACTCTTTGTATCTCTGCAATTTTGGCAAATGAAAGACCAGGGTTTTGCAGCACTATTTTGGATTCCTGTGGTGATTTGTGTTGATGGTGTGTTTCTCTCATGTACTTGTAAGTTTGTTATGTGTACCACTTTCCTACTCTTCTCTTCTGCAAATTAAGTAAATGAAGTGTTAAGGTAGAATTCATGGTTTCTATGCTCTGCCTTTAAGTTTGCTTAATATCTATGTTTTCATCTATTTAAGGAGAACTCCTGATGGTTTCTTGCTCTCCTTAGCTCCTCACCAGTCATACCTATCCATTCACTTCCTTCAAAGGCATCAAGACAATCTCCTACCTTGCCCCAAAAGGACCTCTGCAAAAAACTGTGTCTCATCCCCGCACCCAAAATTGTCGTGCTCAGTTTTCCAACAAAACCCTAAAAATTTGAAATCAAACTTTCCCTATCAGTTTACTAGCCTAAAATCAGTGTTCTTTATTGGTCATCTCAGCCCTTTGAAAACCTTTTGCCGAGATAGACCCGGAGAGAGCCCTCTCCTGTCCCCGTAGGGCTAGCTACGAGGCTAAGTGGTTTGATGTTGCCTTGGATTTTGTCTTTTTCAGCCTGAGGCCAAATTCAAGCACTAACAGGTTATAAAACGACGTGTCATTGATCGCTTTTTTACTTTTTCAGGTCAGAGGCACTAATGACGAAAATTACTCCTTGGTCGTAAAAGATCAAGCGGTTCTCTCAAGTATTATTTTATACTTTTTCGGGCTTGGGAGACACAAATTTACGAAAAAGGTCAACCCTGGAGTCTTCTTAAGTTTTTTCAGACTCTCTAAAATTGAAAAACGTCGAGTTTCTCCTATATTGGACTTGTTAAAATTTCACAGTAAAGGACCTGTTCAATTACAAACAGGAACGAACCACTCTTTCTTAGGGTTCGAATTTAAACTAAGTTGGACTCATCCGAAGGATGAGCTTATAATCAAGCAAATGTTATCCTCCTCAAGCTTGTCAATAATAAAGAGGTACTTGCCAGAAATGGTGGGGGAAAAGAGAAAAAATGACCCTGTTTGTCATACTTTGTAACCACTCTTGAACACGACACTTTCATTCACCTGGGTTGGGAAATCCTTTGCCTAACAGTTGATCAAACCACATTGAAAGTCTTCAGCCGGTTTCTGGGTATTAACTTTGGGTCAATTGTCACCAAACCATTTGTCGTGTCGTTATGTGTTCAAAGAGGTCACTGCCAATAAGCCATTCATTTGCAAAATATATGTCATCCATCTTGACCATCCTTGAGTCAGTCCTTGCAACTAAATTTCTTCAACTTGATCTATGATTTCGTGTTGTGGGCTTGCCTACGACAGATCGCATTCTATCGACATCAGCTCATTATCTAGAAAGATGATCTAGAAATCGTCAGTACCTTGAGATCTGCATGCCTCAATGGCAGGTTTCTCGCCTTTGACGACAGTTTACATCATTGACTTTCGATCAAAGGATTCCGTGACATGTTCAACATCAACACATTTATTTGCATCTCATGGATTGTACTGGGTACTTTGAGAGCCATTGACATCACTGGTGGTTTCTCTCACACTTGTTAACAGTTTACATCATTGACTGGTAATCAAGTGGTTTCTACCATGTTCGACATCAACACATTCATTCGCATGGATAGAATCGTACTGTTTCGGGAAGTAGAAATGAAGACCCTAGATCTAGTTTCCACAATCCAGGCTGCGAGGAATTTTGTATTCATTATATAATGGACTATTCATAAACAGATGGTTGCGTCCATACTGTGTCCACATGAGTCTATACTTGTGATGTTTTACAAGATCATTCCTGTATCAGAGCAGTAGCTAGTTTCTAGTCAGTTTTTATCTGAGTATGGGAATGCCTACCTCAGCGATGATATGATCTCATATATATTTTTCATTGAATGTTTTTACAGGTTCCAACAGGGTTCTCCACAAGATGATCCTCGAAATGATAAATTTCTTCACTCTTCATAAATGAAAAGAAATCCTCATCTACTACAGACTTCGCACTTTAGGGGGCAATCTGTTACACAAAAATATCGTCACCATGATTATTTGTAGTCAGTATGGGTCTATCATCACTTGTACTATCCTCCTAAGCAAGTCTCAGACCTCAACTCTTCAAATCAAGCTTTGGAAATGAGAGAAAGACTTTAAAAATCAATGTAACTCTGGTTCCGCACTTTCCCTCATGGTCACCGGCGGTCCCGCACCTTCTGTGTACAAAAACTGCGGACCTTCCCGCTCTGTCCCTAACGGTGTAGGTGCGCACCCCTATGAAATTCAAAAGGCGCAAGTTTTATCTTAAAAACTCACTTTGGGTTAATTCTAGAGGTTTCTAGAAGGAATTTTGACGTGGATTGTTCGCTCTGAGGTGGTTCATCCATCCCAAAAGAGAAGGAGCTAATCCCTTGATGAGAGGAGCTATCCCTTTGAAGGGGGGCTTTATCCCTTTCAAGGAGGACCTACTAACCTCCCTCCATTGCACTATAAATACAGGCATTGGGCTGGTTGCTAAAGAGGTTAGAAGCTGAACATTTTTTAGGGTAAATGCTGGTGAAATCAAGACTTCCTAGTTGAGCTTAAGAGGAGAGATCACACATCTTTTTGGCTTCATTGGGGAGTGAGTGAAACTTGTCAAAGTAGAGGAGACTTCTTGCTGGACCCTGGGAGGAGCTTGTACAGCGTCAAGGCAAAGGTTGTAAGGTTATTCTTCTTTTGAATTAATACAATCAAACTCATTTTTCTCAAAAAGTATCTTATGTTATTTGTTTCATGGACTCCTTGACTTTCATGTTAAATATGTTTTATGCAATTGGCTTTTCAGGTGCTATTTAATTTGTTTGCCTTGTTTGTGTTTGCAGATTCACGAAAAGGAGCTCATTTGGATCAAAGGAGCGAGGGCATCCACAAGCTTGCGTTGGACCTAAGGTAGGCCCTAAACACACTTGTTTGCTATTGTTTATTAAAGCATATTTAGAGAAAGATAGTGTCTGGTTGGTTTGCTTGCATTAGGTCTTCTTTAGATTCTAGGAAGGTCTATGTTGTCCGCAAGATCAACTTATTCCGCGTGACAGAGGTGTTATATGAGGACAGAAAATGGATTTGATGGTTAAAGAAATTTTTTACTGTATACTTCATTTAAAAACGCAGTATCTTCAGTAGGTGATTTTCGGGCTCATTTTTTGGGCAAACAAAGATGAATTTCTCAATTCCGAGACATGGGTTTTTTGCAGGATGGTCCCAATTTAGTTAAGCGAAGAATATTTTGCAGAAATTGTGATCAAATAGAGATATTTTGCTAGTTTTCTGTAAGGCATATGTTCAGTGCCATTTTCTGCAAAACTATATGCCATGTTTGCTCTGTGTAATCACCTTTGCAGGCTTGATAAGGAGATGAAGGACGATTTCTCTGGAGCAGATGTCAAAGCTATTTGCACTGAAGCAAGGTTACTTTCTTTAAGAGAAAGTCGTATGGAGCTAGCCATGCTTTGGATGTTCTAGATTTCAGTCCTATAAATGAAAAGCCCAACGTACCCTGTTAGAGTTGTTAAATCAACTGATGCAAGAGGCGATGTTAAGGTCGCCTTTACTTTCAGTCCAATAGAAAGGCAAAGAAGGGGATTCAATGATCAAAGAAATTTTTTATTTGCATCTCATTTAAAATTTTCGCAGGGTTTTCAGATAGTGAAATTTGACTGTAGATTCTGGACAAACGATGGCAAATTTCAAAAATCTAGAACGTGGGATTTGTGCATAATCATGTTAATTAAGTGCATCGAGGGAATTATTTCTAGATTCTGAATAGTTAGGGATATTTTGAAGGTTCTCTGAATGGTACACACCCATATTTCCTCATAAATAAATTTAAATGAATTCCATGCAGGTATATGTTGCAATACATCCCTATTGCATCAAAACCATATAGTATTATCATGGCAGAATAGTAATATTTTTAAACACAACATATCGATCTCAAAATAGTGTAAGATTAGGTTTTCCTCTGCGCCTTGATGTGAACAAGACAACTTTTGGGTAAGGTTATCGGAAAAATATGGGTTATTTTGATGTAATTTTCTGTTCTTAGCTTCCAAATTTTCAGAAGTGTGCCATAGTTGGAAATCATGTTTCTCTAATTTTGAATTTTTCACATTTTACACAGTATTTCTAGAAGAAAGATTAGCAACAAATTATAAGGTTTCACTTTCATCACACCAAAGTGGATAATCATGGAACCATGGAGAAATAGCATGCTAAATCTGGAGCATGAGAAGCTCTTGAACGAAAGGAAGATACCAAAATTGTAATTTTTATAATGCAGACAGAGATGTTCTTCAAATACATTAAAGGAACATGGTACATGAAATGCTCTCATGAGATCTTGTCAATGTTAATTGCCCGAAAGAAACAAGAGTGATAAAATTGTTGTTATTTAAAGGAACGTGAGCACAAAATCTAAGGTTTTGGCACTCCTGGAAGCATTGAAGATGATTCTGTTGTTGATATTATTGAAAATATTTTATGTTTCAAGCTATCATCTTAAATGAATGTGTTTAAAGGAAACCTAAAGAGACAACAGGGAGACATTGTAGGTGCAACATCAAAGTATAGCGAGACATTGGCCCTATGTCCTGTGAAAATGCCAAAAGGAAAAAGAAAAAGTGTTGTGCAATAGCTGGTGTTTAGGTGGGAAAATTGGCTCAAGCAGTTCAACAAATGAAGGAAGAATATTAGCACTAGTGAACCAACTCCAGATTTCAAGGCAAGACACTTGCAATAGTTTCAGATTTCCAGCAACTAATTAAGAGATATATTTTTTTTAGTATATTGTTCAGGATTTTATTCCTGAAAGTTTGTAACAATTTATCATTTTGTATTTCGATATATATTTGATGAATTGTAATAAGAAAGGTGTGGACTTTTGATGTCAAGACTCTTCACTCTGTAATAAAGTTTCTGTTGTAGTATTTATAATGACAGCCTTACGGCTCTAGTTTTGATAGAATTTTGTGCTTCAAGTATGTTTTTCCAGTATTTCCATATCTATTTTCTGCACATGTTCCAAGCATTATAGAAGATCTGGGTAAGGATAGATTGAGTTTCAATCTTCCTGAAATCCCCTTCAAATTAATAATCATTTAAAGAGATAAGTATATTGGACTGTTTGTCTGAGTTAGCTCCTCTTTGAACTGATTTTATTGTTTGTACTTCTATCTTCCCCGAATATGTTTTGTTGGGTTGTAGAAACCTTCTACACGCATCCAAATCTTCCTAGTTGTTAAGTAGTCAATCTGGTTACTTAATTATTAGGAATCTCCTTACATTATTTGGTCAAATTCTTATACAAATCAAGTCATTTTGTCAGGCTGGACGCTGACACTTTCAAAGGGAACCCTGTGAGAGAGCCTTTAAATCATAAATAGGAATTGTCATTGATCGTCTACCACCCCCATTTAAAACCATAAATCTGACCATTATGCTTCAAAGGTTGTTGTTCAGTGATAGGTAATGCCGGGATATACGATAGATCCTAGTTATATATATGAGGATTTCGGGCCTAGGAATCCATTAACCAGTAATGGCGAGATACACGGTAAATCCTCAGAAGCCCTAGTTGTTTTTTTTTCTGAGTCCCACATTCATGCTTGGAATATGGCACAGGGGTGATTGGCTAAAAGAAATATTTGGTTTAGCCCAATCTATGGTCGGGTGGGATGTGGAAGTCCCTGACTTGGTTGTGTTTTTCCTGTGTTAATAAGACCTCCTTTCCTCTTGTATTTTATGAGTAAACGTACTTGTTATTATGTGGCTTTAATGGTTGCTTTGTCACTGATATTTTTATGGTTATATGTTGGTTATAAGCATGGTTTCATGACAGATTTTAGTTATGTCCCTTAACATGTTTTGATTGGTAAACGAATGGTTATTGAATGCATGACCTAATCAATGTTATTGCAGATATTATGAGAAGGCCCTAGATCTTCTTGGTGATTTTCAGATAAGTATCAAACCCTTATGTTTGGATATGCATTTATTGCCTGTAGATTACATGTTCATAATGTGTTCGAAGAAATGTTTATCATGGTTAGACTTGGTTAGGCCAAGTCCTTGATCAAGTTTTGTGTTATAATCTTTGTCTTTGTGTAATTTATTGTTTTCGAAAGTTTCATCAAGTTTTGGGTAGTGACCTATAGTCTAGCCCTGAAAAGGTGGCACAAATTCCACAGTCTCAGGTGTAGAAATTCTCATTGTAGATTAATCTGATTATGCAATGTACTAAAGCAAAATACTTAATCTACTGCTACAATCAAACTTACGGAAGCTTAATCAATTTGAGCAATATCAAACATAACACATATAACAGAGAAGAAGAATCAATCACACATGAAACACAGAAGAATACTCTGGGGAAAGCCTCAGCTAAAAACCCTGCTATCTATATTATCATACAAGTGGAAATATCTTAGGATTACACAAAGCTTTAGCTCTCACAGCTATCCAGCTCTCAGTACAATCCCTCTCACTGCTCATAGACAGACTAGACAACTCATATGCCTTTCCCTCTGTCCTCCAAGCCTCCTATTTCCTTGCGCTATTTTCCCTGGGTGCTCCTACTATAACCTTGTGTGACACTGATCTCACACACTACTCCAACACACTGTAAAACTGCGCAAATCTCAAGGAATGAATTCCTTCTGCATGCAAGAGATTTTCTTATAGGAAAATTCTAGCAACTGATAGTACACTGTCCCTGCCTTTAATCTCAACTGGGCCTTTGTCTGAACTGACATGCATGAGTTATTTATGAGAGAATATTCAGTTATCTGGAGTACACTAGTTTCATGCATGCATGCATTAACTGACTGAACTCACAATCAATTCCACAAACTGTTTGGAACTAATCTAACTGGACTTAACTCAGTTAACTGAGCTAACTAATTACAACTCAAATACAACTCATTCTTATCTCCTTAATTAAGGGATAACTTCCTCAATCAAAGGGATAATTGTTGCATGACTTCACAAAGAATTCATGTTTGAATTTATCCAACTAATTAACTCAAGATGAATTAATTATTTATTTTGCAAATAGCTGGTGAGACTAGATTCAAATTTTAATTCAAGGACAAATTAAAATTGGAATATCCTAAAATGCTATCTTTAGCAATGTTATTTTTAGCATTTCTTGTTGCTATTTTCAACACTCCCTCTCAACAAGAAATGGATTCTCTACCACCCCGATCCTATCTCTATGGAACTTAAATTTACACTTTGACAATGCCTTAGTCAAAATGTCAGCATCTTGCTCCTCGGTCGAAATATACTGCAACAACATGATCCTCCTTGCCACACAGTCTTTGAGATGATGATACTAAATGTCGATATGCTTGGACCTTTCATGAAATACTGGATTCTCAGATATTTTGATACAACTCTGATTATCACAATAGATCACAGTTGGATCCATCCTCTGATCAAACAAACCAACTAGAATTTTCCGCATCCAAATGGCCTCACATGCTGCCTGACTTGCAGCCATGTATTCAGCCTCTGTTAAGCTGAGTGCAACTGACCTCTATTTCATGTTATACCAGGAAATTGTTGTTGAAACAAGGTTGAAAATTCCTCATGATGTGCTCTTCTCATTTGATGGACTCCCTGCCCAATCTGCATCTGTGAAGCCCTGTAGCTTCACTCCCTCTGACCACCTGTACCATAATCCATACTGAGATGTGCCTCTAATGTATCTCAAAACATGCTTCGCTGCCTTCCAAAACAGCTTGGTAGGCTAAACCATAGCTTGACTCATCGGGTTCATCGCATAGCACAAATCTGATCGTTTGTTCACTAAGTACATTAGTGAAAGCACAAGCTGTCGATACATAGTAGCTTCTACTACTTCTCCTGAAGTAGCATCCTCCTTCCTCCACTGACCTGCTAGAAGAGTCTGCATGGGCTTGTACTTCTCCATGTGGAATCTCCTGAGTATCTCATTGGCATACTTGCCTTGAGACACAAACAACTCCCCATCCTTTTGCCACACTTCCATGCCTAGAAGTATTGCATGAGACCCATGTCTTTCATCTCGAACTCTCTTGCAAGGTCCTCCTTGCATGACATGATCAGCTGATCATCACCTGTCAATATCAAATCATCAACATAAAGAACAACGATCAACTGCTTACCTTCCACCATGATGTGGTACAAGTTCACATCTGCTTCAATCTTTGTGAAGCCCAACCCAATGAAGTAGTTGTTGATCCTGGTGTACCAAGCGTGAGGTGCTTGCTTTAGCCTGTACAAAGCTCTCTTGATTCGGCACACATGTGACTCATGATCGAAGGTCTCAAAACCTTCCAGCTGCTCTATGTACACCTCTTCCTCAATCTTGCCATTGAGGAAGGAAATCTTCATATCCATCTGATGGATCTTCCAACCCATCTGTGCTGATAGTGCCAACATCAATCTAATAGATGAGTACCTTTCTACAGGAGAAAAATTCTCATCATAGTCGATCCCCTCGACCTGTGAGAAACCACGGGCAACAAACCTTGCCTTATGTTTCTCCACACTACCATCAGCAACTTGCTTTACCTTGTAAAGACAACAGGAACTCACAACTAACTTGTTCTCCGGTCTTGGAACAACATCCCAAACACTATTCTGAACTATGGAGTCATACTCCTCCACCATAGCATCAACCCAAATCGGCTGTTGCACTTCTTCCTCAAAGGAATATGGCTCGGTCTCAACACATTCCCCAACAAGGGCCATGTATCTAGTGTACCTATCAGGTGACCTCCTCTATCTGTGTTGAGAAGATGGTTCTCCCACATTCTCTCTCGCATCCAACAACAATCTGTCAGCTTTTCTCGTGCGCTTCTGCCCATCTCTAGAAGACTGCTTGAGTGGATGTCTCCACTCCTAGAACCTCTGCATGCGGCTGCTCTGCATCAATCTGAGGCTCCTCCTCCTTAGGAACCAAAATTTCCTCCACAACCTGTAGTTGGAGCTCCCTCTCAAGGGAAACTCGCATGGCCTTCTGCTCATCAAACTTAAGATCTCTGCAAACCATTGTCCTCTGACTGGTAGGCAAATACACCCGATAGTTGCAGGGTGTATCAGTGTACCCCACAACTATCCCCAACTCAGTTGTCGGCTCAAATTTCTTCTGGGCATCCTTGGTCACATGGCGATAAACCGATGAGCCAAAGATCCTGAAGTGACCCACATCTAGTCTCTTCCTGGAGAAAGCTTCCTCTGGTGTCTTCATCCCAAGTATGCGACGCGAGCTTCTATTATGCAAATAGACCGCTGTGTTGCATACCTCAGCCCACAAATGAAGTGGTAGGCCTTGGTCATGTAGCATCGCCCAAGCTGCCCCCACAATCGTTCTATTCTTCCTCTTAGCCACCCCATTCTGCTGTGGGTTATGAGGTGCCATCAACTCTCGTTTAATTCCTTTTGCTGCACAGAAGTCCTTAAACTCTTGAGAGACATACTCTCCACCATTGTTGCTTCTTAAGGCCCTGATCTTCTTTCCTGATTCTTTCTCAACCAAAGCTTTGAACTCACAAAACTTTGAGAAGGTTTGATCCTTCTTCTGCATGAAATAGATCCAGTATTTACGAGAAAAATCATCAATGAAAAAGCATAATACCTTTGTTTCGGGGTGTATGTTTTCAAGAATGGTCCACACACATCTGTATGAACTCGCTCCAAGATCACTTCAGCTCGACTGTCTCGATCATGAAAGGAAGTTTTTGCATACTTACCCAAGGTACAACCTTTGCATGTGTCCACTTGCTCAAGTTTACCTTTGGGAAGTTCGATAGAAATCTGCTGCATTATCTTCAAGGCCCCATGATGCAAGACCCAACCTCCTATGCCATAACTCGCCAATGTCTTGGCTTTGCACCAATTCTACTTTCGAACTCAATGCAGCACAGTCATCTACCTCCAACTTGTACAGATTCTTCACTCGAATCCCAATCCTCTTGGTCTGACCCTGTGGCTATGTGTCTCAAGAATGCCTTTCCTTTACTAAAGACTACATCATAGCCTTTGTCTTCCAACATCGCGATTCATACCAAGTTATTCTTCAGTCCAGGCACATACTTTACATCAGTCAGGGTGGGAGGAGCTCCATGCTCCCTCTGAAACACAACCGTAAATTCACCTGAAACACAGTACTTTCCATCATCGCCCATCTCTATGCGCATCTTGAGGTCTTTCTCCTCCAAGGTACTGAATAAACTCTTATCGTCGGTCATGTGGAATGAAGCTCCACTGTCCAGGTACCAAACACAACCCACCATCGATGAAACCATGCATGCGATGAGGGTAAAATACAATTCGAACTAAGAGGCCAGTGCTTCACCTTCTGATCCTTTGGAGGATCCCTTCTTGGATTTCTTCAATGGATAATTAGTTGCATAATGGCCCACCTCATGACAATTAAAGCATCTCACTTTATATTTGTCAATCTTCTTCCCACCATGAGAAGAACTCGATTTGGAATGGGAAGCCTTCCATTTCCCTTTCCTTGCCTTACTTTCTAAGGCTAGCTTTTCTTCATCACCATGCTTAGATGAAGAACCATCTCTCGTGCTCCTCCTGATCTCCTCCTGCATCAGATCCGACCATAGTCGTTCCCAATCCGGCAGTTTCCCTCTTCCATTCACTGAGTCGTAGTATCTATGCCAGCTCTTAGGAAGACTAAGGAGAGCAAGACTCACCATATCATCATCGGTTGTCGTTATTCCTACACTTCCAAGCTCATCTCTGCAGGTAGTGAGCTTGTTCAGATATGTAGAAATAGTGCCGCCCTTTTCACACTTGATTTTTCAAAGCTTGTCCTTAACTGCCAACTTCCTCTGGTCGCTACTATTCTGATATAGGTCCTTCAATGTCTTCCACATTGAAAACGAAGTCTCGTTCCCATGGAGACTCGAGATAATATGGTCTCGAACTCCCTATAAAAGAATCCTCCTCGCCTTCACCACACACTTCTTCCATTCCACCAATTCTTGGGCATTAGCTATTGTTGGCTTGGGGATTTCTTTATCAATGAAATCCTTCAAACCATTATCTTCTAATACCGCTTCCATGCGATCCTTCCATGCTATGTAATTCAAGCTGCTATCAAGTGCATACTCGAGTCTCAAGCCATTGAACGCCATTGGAGAACTTAGAGGTGTGATAAGAATTTGATTTTGTACCTGCAATCAAGAACTTAAAACTTTGACTTTTCCCTTCTCAGTATGTTGTTCATAGCTCTAATCACCTTTGCTCTGATACCATGTAGAAATTCTCACTGTGTATTAATCTGATTATGCAATGTACTAAAGCAAAATACTTAATCTACGTCTACAATCAAACTTGTGGAAGCTTAATCCATATGAGCAAGATCAAACAAAACACATATAATAGAGAAGAATAATCAATCACACATGAAACACAGGAGAATACTCTGGGGAAAGCCTCAGCTAAAAACCCCACTATCTGTATTATCATACAAGTGGAAATATCTCAGGATTACACGGAGCTTTAGCTCTGACAGCTCTCGAGCTCTCAGTACAATCCATCTCGCTACTCATAGACAGACTAGACAACTCGTATGCCTTTCCCTGTATCCTCCAAGCCTCCTAATTCCTTGCATTGTTTTCCCTGGGTGTTCCTACTGTAACCTTGTGTGACACTGATCTCACACACTGCTCCAACACACTGTAAAACTGCACAAATCTCAAGGAATGAATTCTGTCTGCATGCAAGAGATTTTCTTATAGGAAAATTCTAGCAATTGATAGTACACTATCCCTGCCTTTAATCTCAACTGGGCCTTTGTCTAAACTGACATACATGAGTTATTTATGAGAGAATATTTTGTTATCTACAGTACACTAGTTTCATGCATGCATGCATTAACTGATTGAACTCACAATTAGTTCCAAAAATTGTTTGGAACTAATCTAACTGGACTTAACTCAGTTAACTGAGCTGACTAATTACAACTCATCATTTTCTCCTTAATTAATGGATAACTTCCTCAATCAAAGGGATAATTGTTGCATGACTTCACAAAGACTTCATGTTTGAATTTATCCAACTAATTAACTCAAGATGAATTAATTAATTATTTTTCAAACAGCTGGTGAGACTAAATTCGAATTTTAATTCAAGGACAAATTAAAATTGGAATATCCTGAAATGCTATCTTTAGCAATATTATTTTTAGCATTTCTTGTTGTTATTTTCAACATCAAGCATAGAACTAGTTGAAAAAGACTGAAGTCTCTCCCTTGAAAGATTGTGCATGGGACTTGAGGCCTACAGTCACATGGATGTAGGCTTATGCATGTGTCTAGGAGTTCAAGTTAGTAAAATAGAAGTTTAACTCCGGGTTAGGACACCTTGAAGGGTGGTTTAGCTCTTGGGGGTCTTGTAGCACCTGAGGAAAGTCAGTAAGGTTTTGGTTTTCTCAATTCCACTTCCTTAAGGTGATCTTGGAGGTTGAGTCATGTCATAGTAACTCTTCGTCACATGTTTACTGCGGTGGACCAGTGAGGTTGGGTAAATGTGCGAAGAAGGTATTACAGGTGCAGGTGATGATGATGCAACTTGATGTGATAATGTGATAAGGTCGTTGTAATCATTGATGTCCACAAGATCTTGCAACTGAATAATGTAGGTTGATGAAACCCTAGCTACTAGGGTTTGACTTCCTTGGAATTTGAGCACACTTCGCAGTTGGTGGAGTTTTTGAGGAAGCAGATCATTGAATTTTCCATAGAGGCCCTCTCCATTAGACTCTACTCGTCTGTTGATTCCGATGGTATGTGGAGTGTCCCGTGCACCCACACAGTTTAAGAGAAACACTTTGTCAAAGTCAGTCACCCCAACTAGTGGTCCAAAACCCCAAAGGGTTGAAGATGTGGAAACACACTATTGGAATTAGGATGTTTTGTTGATGGGGTACAAAAATCTCATTAACCATGGACCAATATCTTGAAGGGAAAAACAAATTAAATTTAAATATATTGTTGTCCCAAAATCTTAGAGATAAACTAAAAGATAAATTCAAATTTTGTTCTTGTCCAAAATTGGGAGGGAATAACTTTTAATTTTAAAGAAATTTTAATTCCCTCCTTTTGTTAAAAGTTCAGAACTAAGAAATATACATGGATGATTTCACTATGTATGGCCATACTTTTGAGGAAGCTATTGAAAATTTTCAAGAAGTTGTTATTAGATGTAAAGACGTAAACCTTTCTTTAAGCCATGAGAAATGTTTTATGATGTTCGATGAAGGCATTGTTTTAGGCCAGCACATGTCAAGGTGATGGAATTAAAGTGGATACATCTAAAGTATAAATAATTTCTAAAATTTCAATTCTTTTTTTTCAAAGAGGTATTAGAATTTTTCTTGGATTTACTGGATATTATAGAAGATTCATAGAAAATTTCACAAAAATAACCTCTCCACTTTTCAAACTCCTTACAAAAGATTGTGAATTTGTTTGGAATTTTGACTGTTAAAAATCATTTGAGACATTGAAACAAAAGATTACTAAAGCACCAATTAGGTTCCCTTAGAATGGATGCTTCAGTAATCTTTTGTTTCAATGTCTCAAATGCTTTTTGACAGTTAGACTTCCAAACACATTCACAATCTTTTATAAGGAGTTTGAAAAGTTGAGAGCCTATTTTTGTAAAATTTTATATGAATCTTCAATAATATCCAAGAAATCCAAGAAGACTTCTAACATCCCTTTGAAAAACATGAATTGAAATTTTAGAAATTATTTCTATTTTAGAAGGAAGGTTTGGAGCTATGTTCTTTTACCATGCCTGACTTTTGATGCATTCTATTGACGGGAATGAAATCAATTTGCCTTACTTTTTTCTTCAAAGTCTTAGAAGTATGTCATCTAGTATACAGAGAGAGTCTAGATCCATTGATAATGCCCTTTACCATCATGGACTTATCAAAATTCTCATAGAAGCACATTTAGAATCTAAGGGAGACAATTGGCAAGATTTTCTGGTTCGTAACCACTTTATAGAAGTTCAAGAAGAAGAACTAAGTAGTATGGTTAAAAGGAGTGGACGAAAGTCAACATCAAACCCTAAAAATGAAGAGAAAATGGAATAAGAGCTCCAAAACATAATAAAACGGAAGCACCAAAAGACACGTTTGAAGATGACACCCCACTCCCTTGGTACTTTGAAAAATGTAAGCAGAAAAATGAAAAACGAAGTCTTAGAAGAAAGAGGAAATAAGATGTTAGCAAAGAAAAAAGTCAAGACACTGAAGGATCAGGGTTAAAATTGAGAAGAATCAGGAGAACTTCAAAACTTTCAAATACGCAGTCTCTAGAAATGATTGAACTTGAAGAAGAACGGTACAGAACACCACCTCACATAGTGAGCCTGACAAGAAAAACATTATACATTGACCCAATCCAACAAGAAATTTATGACTATGTGGAATCCCTGGAATAGAGAACACGACAGAAGGTAAGTTCCTCTCTTAATCAAGAAAAATCGTTCAATGAAACTCCTTTGTGAGACTATAGACGTGAATACTCTCAAGCATGACATATATGAGTTATAAGTTCTTAATAAACATCTCTCACAGGAAATAGAAGCAGCAAAGGTACAAAATGAGATATTAAGAACTGAGAATGCAATAACATACTTTTACATCTATTCCATTGGTATAAGAAAAATAAGAATCTCAAAGCAAACAATAAGTTCCTTAAGGATAATATCACGGGTTTGCAGAGTAAAATTTTGATGAAGAGACCAAGTGATACCTTCAACATTAGGAAAAGAAAGAAAAGCACTAGTCTGGATGTGCTTTCCCAGGCTTCAGAAATCATACATTGAAGAAGAAAGAAGAACCAATATCGAATATTTGGTGCATGAGGACATGCAAGACCTTTGGTATGGGGAATGTTGAAGTATGAAATTGTTTCCTTTTTTACTACCTTTTTCCATCTCTTTCACCTTTTTGTCACCATTTTTGTAGCAGTCTCATCATACTCAAAGTCAATTCAAATTATAGAAAGGTATTTATCATCCATGTTTAGAATTTATGTTTCTTTATGAATTATAATGGAAAAATACCTACAATAACATAATTGTGAACATTCCATAGCTAATGTTGGGTTTGCAGCCATATCTATGATTAGACAGGTTTCCATGCATCAATAAATGAATGAAGGGTATCCGAAGATGAAAAATGTTCACTACATGGACAACCACCTATTTGCATGATTTGGCAGTGTACAAAGATCAGGAGATCTAAGAGTCAAACTCAAAGTCAAACTCTGAGTATGATGGTGTAGCGGTTTATTAAGAGCTTCTTCTCTTTCCTGTGAGAGATGTTTATTAAGAACTTCTAGCTCATATATGTCCTGATTCAGAGTTGTAGAAATTCCCACTGTAGATAAATAGATTATGCAATATACTAGAACACAATACAAGATATACTTCTACAACACTTTGCAGAAGCTTAATTGAATTGAGCAAGATCAAGAGAACACATATAATTGAGAATGAGAAATCAATGACACATAACACAGAAGAAATAACCTAGGGAAAGCCTCAGCCTCAAACCCCAATCTTTGTATTATCATACAAGTGGAAATCTTATTCAAGTTACAAAAAGAATCAGCTCTCAAGCTATCCTACTCTCTCTGCGATCAAACAATACCACTCATAGACTGAACAGACATAGTATATGTCCTCCTCAAGCCCTCCAAGCCTCCTATTTCCTTGCGCAATTTTTCTTGGGGTCTAGTGAAGCCACATGTGTGAATTGGCCTCATCACACTTACTAAACCTGAAGAAGTAACTGTGCAATCCTCAAGGAAAGAATTCCTTCTGCATGCAAGGAATATTCACAATGGAATATTCTAGCAACTGATAGTACGCTGCTCCTCCATCTGATCTCAACTGCATCTCTGTCTGAACTAACATGCATGAGTTATTTATGAGAGAATACTCAGTTATCTGAAGTGCAGTAATTACATGCATGCAAGCATTAACTAACTAAACTTACATTAATTCAACAAACTATTTGAATTAATCTAACTGGACTTGATTCAGTTAACTAAGTCAACTAATTACAACTCAATATTACAACTCATCCTTATCTCTTTAGCTGAAGGATAAATTCCTCAATTAATGGAGAAACTGTTGCATGTCCCCACATAGACTTCATATTTGATTTTCCTTAACTAATTTACTCAAGATGAATTAATTAATCATTTTACAAACAACTGCTAAGATCAAATTCGAATTTTACTTCACTATTTTAATTTAGGGACTGACTAAAATAGGAAGGTATCCCAAAATGCTATTTATAGAATGCTATTTTTAGCACTTCCATTTTTCCATCCATTGTTGCTAAGATCAACAATGGCTGAACTGCTATTTATAGTAGTGCTATTTTTAGCAATTCTATTTTTAGCATTTCTTGTTGCTATTTTCAACAAGAGTATCCTCAAGTCTATGGTCTAACAAAGGGGTTTCACTGGATGAAATTTCTTGATTCAGAGAGGAACTTAAATTCTACCACGCTCTCGGTTCCAAGGATTCCACATAGTCATAAAGTTCTTGCTAGACTGGGTCAATGTCTAGTGTTTTTCTTGTTGAGTTGACTATGTGAGGTGGTGTTTTGTACCCTTCTTCTTCAAGATCAATCATTTCTAGAGACTGTGTATTTGAAAGTTTTGAAATTCTCCTGCTTCTTCTAAATTTTACCCCTGATCCTTCAATGTCTTCACTTTTTTCTTTGCTAACCTCTTGTTTTCTCTTCTCTGACTTTTTCACTTCCTTTAGGTAGCTTAGAACTTGAGTCGTCTTTGTTCCTTCTAAGACTCTGTTTTTCATTTTTCTGCTTACATTTTTCAAAGTACTGAGCGAGCAAAGTGTCGTCTTCAAATGAGTCTTTTAGCGCTTATGTTTTATTCTGTTATGGATTTTCTTCTTCTTTTTTCTCTTTAGGGTTAGGGTTTGATTCTAACTTTCATCACCTCCTTTTAACCCTAGTATTTATTTATTGTTATTGGACTTCTACAAAGTGGTTACGAACCAGAAAATCCTTCCAATTGTCTCCCTTAGATTCTAAATGTACTTCTATGATGATTTTGATCAATCCATGATAGTAGAGGGAATTATCAAAGGATATAGGCTCTCTCTGTATACTAGATGCCATGTTTCTAAGAATTTAAGAAAAAAGTAAGGTACATTTATTTCATTCCCGTCAATAAAATGCATCAAAAGTTGGGCATGGTAGAAAAACATAGTTTTTAACCTTCCTTTACAAGTTAAAAATTTTTGAATAACCAACAATAAAATTATCCATTCCCCTTTTGGTGTTGTAGCTAGGATTCCATTTTTAAATATGGATATATCCATACCTGGTTCTCCGAGGAAGTGTATCCAGTAATTCTCCTTTATTTTCTTGTTCTTGAACCAACTTGCTCTGATTTTGGGCAATTTTGTAGCTTCCGCCATGATATACTCTATCAGAATAAGCATGATGTCTCCAATTTCTACCTCGAATCCATAAAAATCCTGAGCAAAGATTTGGTGACCCTTTCTTCATGCCCGTCGAATTTTTCAAAGAACTTAAGGGAATGTACCTGCTGCAACTGATCTCTAACTCTTGGGTATGCTTGAAGAAAAATGATTGTGTTTGGTTCAAACTAGATGATGACACCCATGGTGGAGAGAAGTCTCAGTTTTTTATTCTTTCCTTTCGATAGTGATGATGGAATATTGAGGCAAAAGGGAATGAGTGAATTTTGAATGGTAGAGGTTTCATAATGGAGAGAAATGAAATGAAAAAGAGTAAATGATAGCGGAATAGCCCACGGAAGAATTTGTTTTATGATCAAACTATTCCTTCCATATAATTACCCAAGATTTCGAGATCTGATTTCATAGGATCGGTGGAATGTATCTGATTTTGATCATATTGATGTGGCCAAATGAGTAATGATGAGGGAGTGGGGTATAACAGTTATGATAACGAGTGTAATTTTTTAGCAGTTTTATAAGATCTTTTAATGATTCAAATTTTTCTTTGATAAAATCATCCCTAAATTAAAAACTAATGTTCTTACATGAAAAATAATTCAACATTCTACAAACCTTTACTTTTTGAATTCCCTTGATATTCTTTTGCTGTGGATTTTCTGATATTGATGTAGAATTCAGAATTTGCTGCGAAATTAAAGGTCAAATACATAATTATATAAATTGTTGTTGCTTATCATTTCTTGAATTTTTCTTGTTTGATCAAGAGAAGACTCTTTATTGTTGTTTCTGCTTTTGGTGGTTAATGAAAAAGACTAGTCCTCAGAAGTATTGCTTGCCACCTGAAATTTTTTAGAAAAAGAAGGATAGAAAGAAATCAGGACAACAGAAGGGAATTATGAAAATCTAAACAGCCAAGAAATATTGGTTTTCAATTAAGATTTCATGTATAAACATGCCAGCATAGTTGGTTTTCATGTTTATACTTTTATTATTACTATTTATTATTATTATTATTATTATATATATATGAAAAAATTACAATGAAGTTGGAGAATGAGAAGAAAAATCTCCTTTCTTGACCAACTTGAATTCAGAATTCTCTTGTAAATATTTGGAAAACTCTTCCTTTGTTAGTGGTTTATGATACAACCTTAATCTATGACCATTAACAAGGAAAGTAACATGTCCATGATCAATAATTTTGATTTTGACTGCTCCATCATAAAAAATAATATCACTCTCATAAGGATCAAGCCAATGAGTTTGAAATTTCCCTTGAAAATATTTGAATTTGGAATAAAAAAGAAGGGCCTAGTCACCTTGCTTGAATTTTTTAGCTCTGATAAATTTGTTATGCCACTTTGATCTTTGCTGCTGATCTATGTTGGTTCTTTGAATAACATCTTGTTGGATCTCATATAACTCATTCAAATGTGCTAGTCTATGTTTTTTAGCTTATGATAAATCAAGGCCCAATTTATTTGAAGGTCTCAACTTGGAATTCAATTGGAAGCAAAACTTGTTTCCCATAGCGTTATCACAAAAAATTGATCATCTAGCCATATTTTACTAAATGGATTGAAGTACACCATGTAAGGCCAATTTTACCATACTAAAATTGCTTTCATTGTGAGCAATTACTTAATAAACCATATTTGTTAAGCAATTTATAATTAAACCCATGAAGAATAATTAAATAAATCACTATTTGTCTAATTATATTCTAGGAATAACTAATTAAATCATTGTCTAATTAATATTCATTGTCCATCTGGAAAGCAGTTAACAAAGCAAAGGACCTGATAAGGAAGGGTTTGACTTGGAGAATTCGCTCGGGCTCAAATGTGCGTTTGGGAGTGGACCCATGGGTGGGGTGTGGCAATGCTCACAAACTCCCCGAGGACCTGAGACTCCATCTAGCAGAACAGGGGATTTCTCATCTCAGTCAAATTGCAGAAAACGAGTGATCCTCATTAGCACAGCAGCCTTGGAAATCGGGAGCAGTCCTAAATATTCCCATTCAGTGGCAGCAAGATAGGAACCTCTACATTACAGTGCTAACAGAGCATCACATCAACATCACGGAAGGGGAAGATGAGCTCATATGGGCTTTTGCAAAACATGGCTACTATTCACCTAAGATTGGATACCTGGTACTAATGGAACCTTTCAAGCCACTAGACTCTGAGATAAGATGGAACCTTCTCTGGAGTCTCAAAGCTGCCCCCAGAACAAAGCTACTCCTATGGTACATCTTGAATAACAAGGTCCCTACAGGGGAAAATCTCATGAAGCGATCCTTTGCTGGACCATTCTAGTGCCACCTTTGCAGAAGCAGCAACGAGGACACAAAATGCCTCTTCCTGGGGTGTCCTTTGGCACAGTTTCTTTGGAATGGTATCTTAACAACACTCTCCATTAGGCCTAGCTGGCACGGGTTAACAGTAAAGGAGGCGTGGACCTCTTGGTGGATGGATACATCTGGAAAGGAAAGGAACCTACCTCTGCTAATCTGCTGGGCGATTTGGATAGCCAGGAATGAGATTATTTTCACGCAGAAGTTTCCACATTGGCCCTCCATACATAATAGAATCATAGCAGATTATCACATGATCCTTGAAGAGTCCCAAAAAAACCAGCAAAGGAATGTTGAGATAGAGGTCATCAACAAATCAATCCCTTGGGATTTTTTCAATGGTTCAGCTCAGGAGACAGGCTGTGTCGGGGGAGTGATTCTATATTTATCCAAAACCCATCTTTTCAAAATTCAAATGGGATTAGGCCGGGGAACCAACAACTATGCCGAGCTGATTACTGCAAAAAACATTATCCTTTTTGCTTTACAAAAACATTGCTCAAACCTGCAGCTTTTTGGTGACTCAAAGCTGGTTATAAACTGGATCAACAAAAAATATACATGTTCTGCTTACACTTTGAGGCATATACTAGATGAGATTCATAGACTTGTTTTGCTTTTTGACTCATTCACTTGTCATCACATTTACAGGGAGCGGAACACCTCTGCTGACTTCCTATCCAAAGAAGCAGCGATCAGGGATGACAACTCTTGGATGATCTGCGAAGATTTGGATGGGGTCATGTATCAGCATTATCACAGGCCATTTGTAGACCCTGAAGCACTATAATAGCAGCACAGAAATGAAACAATTTTAACTCAGTTTTGATCATAAACATTATATTTTTGTTATTATTTTGTTATATTTGTAAATAGTCATCGGTTGCTCTTTATCCCTCTGAGAAGAGGACAGAAAATTTTAAGTTATAAGTGTTTTTGAATTACATGTACTCCCTACGAGGAGAAATGCACAGTTTTCTTTCATTTTTGGTTGGACAGCTAGTGCCAGATCAAATTAATGTTTATGCATATACAGAATGTAATTTTCATCTTTATTAATGGAAATTACGACTTTTTCCACAGGAAAAAAAAAATATTCATTGTCATATTTGACCCAATTATGAGAAATAAATAGATAAATCATTAATTATCTTATTTTTCTCTAGGAATAATTAATTAATCATTAGTTATTATTCCTTGTCAAATTTAACCAAATCCCTTAGGAATAATTAAATAAATCATTATTTGTTTATTATTCTTTAACTATATTCCTTGAGATGATAAATAAATCATTTATTTATTTATTATTTCTAAATAAAAGTTTAAATACTTTTTCCCTCTAACCAAATATAATAAAATATTCCAAATGGTTATTTCTAGAATAGGGTTAATAATATTATATTATTACTCATTATTCGATGATAACTTAATATTTTGTTATAAATAGAAGGGTTTTCCATTCATTATTCACTTTCGATTATTTTCATTGTTGCACTCACTATTGTAGCTCTGATTGTTATCATTGTCATGCACCATCTTCTTTTTCATTTGAGTTCTCATTAAGCTCAAACATTTTTTTTGTTGGGTTTTACACATTATAAAGGAGAGAGACTCTACAAAAGCTGAAGGTATTGAGGATAGCCAAGAACCCATCCCATAGAGGGGGACTGGTAACATTATTTGTTCCCTTCATAGGTGTTGCTTAATAAAATATATTATTTATATATGTGGTTTACATTGGATTATTGGAGTTACTTGCGCTTATTTTACTATTTCATTTTTTTGTTTAACTAGTTTTGTTGCATAGATCAGGGCTTTGGCAGGTTTTGTTTCTATCATTTGTTGCAGATCCACATTATTTAACGGCCATTTATTGTTAGGGTTATTTGTCATACACAGCCTAAAGGGGTTTATTTTCGTACACATTCAAGAAGAATTCTACATTACAAATTGGTGACTCCACTAGGGATTTTCTAATTGTCGCTACAAATATTGGTGACTCCACTGCGTTTTTAATTCTGATCTGAAAACCTGAGTGACCTTCATTTTTCAGCTTAGGATTTTTCTTTTTCAGACTCTTAATGTTTTTCACTAGCATTCTAACCCTAGATCAGCCAAATTTCTAACTTTCGTAAGTTTTTTTGTCATTTTTGCAGGTCACAGGAACCAACCGTGACAGAGATGGAAAATTTCTCCAAGACTTGCCGCCCAAGAACTAAGGAGAAGAAATCACACTTTTCTACCCCAAAAGGGCGATCTGGAGGTCCATATCACACTTTCTGGCCCAAAAAGTGTGATATCCCCCTAAACAAATTGGTACCTGCGATTTTGGGGTTTTTAGAACTTTTTCTGATCTGTTTCTGGGTTTTTCCGAGAGTTGTCTACTGGGTTGGTTGACCACTATCTTACCCTACTTAGGCCTTGATCTACTCTATTTCGCTCGTCGAAGTGGAATTTAGCCCCTCAAGGCTTCTAGTACGATTCCACCTTTATAGGAGGATTTTAGCTAAGTAAGAAGTCTGAGTTTTTGCAGAGCTTTCAGCCATATTTTCCATATCTGTACCTTCCTATTTTAGATCTTCAAAGATAGGTTGTTTCCATCCAAAGTTTCATCTTAAACCTTGTTTTGTCATTTTCCTTAGGTTCCCATTGTTTTCCCTAGGTTTCACACCCATATCCCATCTTTTTACTACGATTTTCCCCCCTGGTTTTTTGTTGTTGTTGCACCACTTTCTAGCAGTATAGTGTCATTTGATCCTAGTCAAATCGACGCTTAGATATCTTACCCATTTTCGTGTGTTTTCAGTTGATTTCGCCACCAACCAACACAGTGTTTGCAAACATAGTTTGGGTGGGGTTTACAAAGTTGATTTGTTGTTCAGTTTCTGTTTTTAATTTCAGTTTATTGCAGTAATCTTTTTCTTTTTTCAAATGCAATCTAGGCTTAATTAATAAACACACTTACACACACAAGCACACCTTAAGCGAAGGGGATATGGTTTACACCGCCAAGCCAAGACTTAACTTAATTAATTTGTCTCCCCACATAGAGACAAAAACATCTTGTTGATCTCCCTTCACCATTTCCATGTCACTTGTGTCTTACAACCATTATGCCACCAAGGCGTTTTTCATGGAGACTCTTAGGCCTTTATCCCCAGTTTCTGCTTGGGCATATTACTCCTCCCCACATGGCTTGAGTTTATAGTCCCCCGAGTCCCCATATCGACTACTCTTCTGGTCCATCTGATTCCTCATCTCATTCTGAGCTTCCCTCACCACATATCGTCATCATGTCAGGACCCACTCTAGGTGTAGGAAACCAACCTGGTCTTGACTCCGGTTCTACCCCGGTAGTCACATATAGCGAAACCATCTCAGGAACCATTCTCGTAGCTCCCATGCTACCTTTCATGGTTGGGTTAAGCCTCCCAAATTTTAGCCAGTTGATTAACGACCCTATACAACACGATGTTGGTTGGCCAGCTATGCCAAAAAAGCTCCCCTCCGACATTCCCAAGTTTGAGGGTAATTCTGTAGAGGACCCCACCAATCGCGTTCGCTCCTTCCATATGTGATGTTCATCCAACTCCATCACCGATGATTCCATTCGTCTTCGTTTGTTCCAACGCACACTCACTGGAGACGAGCCCGTCGCCTCTCATTCCACTTTTGCGACGCTTCCTAAAGTGTTCCTCTCATATTTTCAGTTACCTCTGCGATACGACACTGGTACGGAATTCTCAACCACATTCCATCAGTCCTCTATCACCCGTTTTTTAATCATGTCCAGGAATGGCGTAGAAGGAAGCGCACGTGACATGCTCCGCCCTTTGAAGACCGTGTCTACCTCGATTAGTTTCTTAGGACTCTTTTAGCGCCTATTGCCAAAGATGTTGCATCTCACTTTTCTTAGATAGAGGAAGAGGCTCTCCATACTACTCTGAGATATGACTTGATTTATGCTCGATCCAGTTATGTCTATACCGTTATACCAAACCTCCCCCGTCTTGGTGGTACCAATGCACTGGGAGCATCTCACGTCATCGACGGTATCGTTGGAGCTATTTCACATCTTTCGCCATATACTCAGCAGAGTTATGGCTATCCACGGGGGGGCACCAGTTCCTCCAACACTTATGCCCCTCCTGCCAGCAACGTGTATTCAGGACAAACATTAGAGGAAATTTCAGCCTAAAAGTGGCTGCCTAAGGAAAAGCCAAGAAATTAATCAAAAATGCCATGTAAACAATTTTTTAATATTACTTTACTTTTATCTATGTTCCAAAATATTTATGAGCAAAGGATTTAACAATTTTTTTAATATATTATTTATTTTATTTTTAAACGAAATCCCTCAATATATATGACACTTGTATCAAAATAACTAACTATATATATTTTATATTTAAATCTAACGGTCTATATTTATATTTAATTATCCATCTATTTTTTATATTTAACTAATTTTTTTGTGTTATTTTAATGACATTGTCTACTGAAGCCACAATTTCACGTAGAATATATTTTTTTGCCAGAATCCAGTAATTTGTCCTTTCTAGAATACATTTTTTTAACTGTTTAACTATTTTATATTTGACTATTTTTTAACTATTTAACTATTTAATATTTATTTTGATAATGTCTTTAGCATTAATCTCATTTTAATATTTAATATTTAATTATTTTATATTTAAGTATATATTATATATTTTTGGTGGAAATCTAGTAATTTGTCCTTTTTAAAATACATTTTTAACTATTTTATATTTTACTTTTTTTAACTATTTAACTATTTTATATTTAGTTATATTTACTATTTAACTATTTTATATTTAACTAAATATTTATAGTTACAGAAAGATTTCGGCGAAAATCACATGGAATGTCATTTGTCGACGCGTTTCGAACCAACGAGTGTGGTTCATCGTCAGGACAAGTTGAAGAACTAGATCCAGCTTAGCATGTTATATAGACCGAGCAGAGCCTCCAACGGCTAGTTTGACCAACCGTTAATATTGACTAATGGACCAGGGTAAAAATAGTTTATTAATAAATATTTAAAAATTTTAGGTCAACTATTATTAAATATTAAAAATTAAAGGTCAACTATTATTTTTTAAAGACAATTAGTTACAACGGACCGCTTCTATGAATAAATTAAGAGTTAAAAGTGAATAAAATAAAACAAATTAAATAAATACAAAAACACGAAATAAATAAAATAATAAAAATAAAATAAATAAAAATAAATAAAAAATAAAATAAAATATTAATAATTAAAATAATAAATAATTAAAAATTAAATAACTAAATGGGAGTAAGAGTAAATTGTGAATAAACAAATAAATAAATGAATAAATGAATGGATAAAATGAATAAAAATAATAAAAATGAAATAAGAAAAAACATAATATAAATAAATTAAAAATAAGAAAAAATAATAAATAAATAAATAAACATAAAAATAAAAATAAAATAAAAATAATAACTAAATCAATAAATAATAATAATAAGAACTTATTGACAGCTCCGAGGATGAACCCTAGCTCTGCCGCCTCCATGCCCTCGGCCGCCATCGAATCTTTGATCGCTCCTGCTGCGGATGGACTCGAGAAACTCATGCACAGGTCAAGGGATTTTTCCCTCTCCGCAGACATGCAAGATGCTCAGACCAAGAATGTCGGTGCGGCAAACACGAATGCTCGCGCGGATCTCTCTGCAGAGAGCTCTGGGGTAGCACGGCCTCAGTCCCCTGCTTCCACAACGCGCTTATGGAGCCATCCTCAGATTGCCGGCGCAGCAGCCAATGGCGTTCAAGCAGAACCCCACGCAGCTTATCCTCTGATCTTGGCTGTTGGGAAGGAAAGGCCTGCACCGATTGGCTGTAAGCCTCTTCCGCCCATGAGGCAAATCCAGGAAATGAAAACCAATCATCACGCATGCCGCCTCTATACATAGATCTGCAGGGGAAAGAGGCATATGGACTTTTCCTCCTCATTCCAGGTACAAATCAAGCTCATTACAGGCAAAACTATGCTACAATGGGTAAGCCAGACGGATCTAGTGCAGAATCTCAAGCATACACTGAGCATCAAACTGGGGATCCCCTCTGCAGCTCAACGGCTTCTCCACGAAGGTAAACAACTTGAGGATCCCTATCCTATTTCTTTTTACGGCATTAAGAAAGATGCAACCATTATTTTAACCCTTCGCTTGAGGGGAGGAGCTGCTGGAGAGTCATCCTCAGCTAAGGCATTTTCATATAAAGATGCAGTCCATGCTAAGAAGCCTGAAAAGACAGATCCACTAGTTCAGGCTCCACCCAAGCCTTTTCTGGTTGACAAATCGGAAGAGGTCCCCTCTGTTGAGATCTCTTACCCTGACCTGGCAGACGACACCCAACAATTCGCTGAAAGGGCCATCATCTGCAGATTCAATGGGCTCTGGCCACGCTCAAAGGATCTTTATGACTGGATCAAGGAAAACTGGACTCACCACTGCAAGATTTACTTCTGTGCAAAGGGATATTTTATAGTGCTGTTCGACAATCTCGAGAACTACGAAGAGGCCTTAGAAGAAGGCCCTTGGTTCATGGGTTCGGCAGGCCTCTTCTTAACCCCATGGTTCCCAGACTTTGATCCAGCTTCTGCAGTTATCACTAAAGCCCCTGTCTGGATTAGACTTCCAAATCTCCCAATTCACCTGTGGCGCACAGAGGTCTACAGGCAAATAGGCAACACTTTGGGTTGTTTCTTAATGGGAGATTACAAGAGGGAACGGCAAGGTCTCTACACATATGCCAGAATTTGTGTGGAGCTAAATTTAAGCAAGGGATTGCCAGAACAAATCAATCCCAAGATCAAAAACACTGTTTGGACTCAGCTTCTAGACTATGAAAACACTGCCTTTCGGTGCCGCCATTGTCACCTAACAGGGCACCTACAGAACTCATGCCCAGCGCTGACAGCAAGATCGAAAAAGGGATTCTCCGCAAAAACCAAACCCAAGCGTTGGGCTCCCTGCCCTCCACCGCCAACTGGGAGCTCCAGCTCCCCAGGGTCGAAGGACGGGGAAAGCGATTCAGAACCGGATCAGGCGCCTCAGCCGATGGATCCTCCCATGGACACTATGGGACACACCCAGGATATAGCAATCTCGCAGAAACGCGCCCATGAGACCTCCTCCGAATCAGAAAAGGAATTCCCGATGACAGAGAATTCCAGTCTTCAAGTTGTCTTAGCTCATCCTCCCCAGGATGGCTGGACAAAAGTCAACAAAAAGAAAGGGAAAAAACAATGTGTTGTAGTTTCTACCCCTATGGGGTAAAGGTCAGTTAGTATGACTGTGATTTCAAGTCATCTGCTGTAGCCATGAGTTTGAATCTTTTCTCCGGGACCGAGGTTGATGGATACATCATTTCCGGTCTGCCGGTCTCTTGCTTCTCCTGATTGTACTATATTTTCTACTTAATAGAATTAGTCTTTATCGATAAAAAAAAAAAAAAAATAATAATAATAATAATCATAGATAAATCAATAATTAAAATAAAAGATAATAACTAAATAAAATAAAAATAAAAGGAAAATTGGATGTATAGAGTAATGTATAAAGTTAAAAAATATTTAGAGACCAAGCAATCTCAATAGAGATGATGGTTGGAAAGTGAGTAGGTGTTGGGTCCCTGCCCTCTCCTCCTAGTCGTTTTTTCGTCCTCTTTGGTTTTTGGTTTCTTTTATTGTTATTTTCGCTTATTTATTTATTTTATTATTGTTATTATTATCTTATTGATTTGCTTATTTATTTATATTTTCTAATCGCCTCTCCTATTATTTTTATTCATTATTTTATTCAGGGGCCTCCGTGTAACTAATTTCCTTTCGGCTTATATTTCGAATCTATCATCCTCTATTTTTCTCTTTTACACACAATTTTTAAAATATTTTTTAACTTTATACATTACTCTATACATCCAATTTTCCTTTTATTTTTATTTTATTTAGTTATTATCTTTTATTTTAATTATTGATTTATCTATGATTATTATTATTATTATTATTATTATTATTATTTATTGATTTAGTTATTATTTTTATTTTATTTTTATTTTTATGTTTATTTATTTATTTATTATTTTTTCTTATTTTTAATTTATTTATATTATGTTTTTTCTTATTTCATTTTTATTATTTTTATTCATTTTATCCATTCATTTATTCATTTATTTGTTTGTTTATTCACAATTTACTCTTACTCCCATTTAGTTATTTAATTTTTAATTATTTATTATTTTAATTATTATTATTTTATTTTATTTTTATTTTATTTATTTATTTTTATTTATTTTATTTTTATTATTTTATTTATTTCGTGTTTTTGTATTTATTTATTTATTTAATTTGTTTTATTTTATTCACTTAGTTATTTTATTCACTTTTAACTCTTAATTTATTCATAGAAGCGGTCCGTTGTAACTAATTGTCTTTAAAAAATAATAGTTGACCTTTAATTTTTAATATTTAATAATAGTTGACCTAAAATTTTTAAATATTTATTAATAAACTATTTTTACCCTGGTCCATTAGTCAATATTAACGGTTGGTCAAACTAGCCGTTGGAGGCTCTGCTCGGTCTATATAACATGCTAAGCTGGATCTGGTTCTTCAACTTGTCCTGACGATGAACCACACTGGTTGGTTCGAAACGCGTCGACAAATGACATTCCATGTGATTTTCGCCGAAATCTTTCTCTAACTTGATATGGATCACAGAAGCCTAAACTCTATTATTAAATATTTTATATTTTTGGTTACTTTTTTTGGAATATGTTTTCTAACTATTTTATATTTAATTTTATATTTTATATTTTTTTGCCAGAATCCGGTAATTTGCCTTTCTTTAAATATATTTTTAATTATTTTATATTTAACTATTTACCTATTTTATTTATAATTATATTTAACTATTTAACAATTTTATATTTAACTATATATTTTATATTTTTGGTGGAATCTCATAATTTGTCCTTTATATTTTATTTTTAACTACCTTTTAACTTTAATTATATTTTATTTTTAACTATAAGTGTCTAATTTATATTTTGTATTTAACTGTTTCTTTTTACGTTTTTTGGGCATGGTTATTAATGTCAAATGGGCCCCCATTTTTAATTTATATTTTTCACTAATATCAAGATTTACATTGCATTATTTGTTTTTAGATATTCTAAGTCATATCGTTAAGATAGGTAAATATTATTAATAAAATATTTCACCAATACCCAAATTAATAATAAAATATTTCACATATACCAAAATTAATAATAAATTTGACACAAATACCAAGATTAACCAATTAAAAATTATTTAGGACATGTACCTCTTTTTAAATTTAAAGGATTTTGATTGGTTAACATTTTAAGACATGGAAATTATGTGAAAATTTCATGGGCACTTTTAGGATGAAATTTCCTCTAATGGCACCTCTTACGCATTTACCCAACCACATCAGCAAATGTCAGGGCAAGCTAGTGCTCAACCTGTCTACCAAACCATTTTCCCTTCACCATCTTATACTTATGCATCGTCGAGCGCTCCATCCCCTCAGGCATTAGCGTCGTAGCCTCCCATGCATCCTTAGCCCCAACAGTCGCCACCCCCTTAGGGTCAAGTGTTTGCACAGCAGAGTGCGACCAATCCCCAAAATTTGAAGAAAAAGAATAAGGGGGAAAGTAACAAGGGAAACTAGGGTAACCAAGGTAATCAACCTAATGAACCCCAGGGGAACCAGCCTAACACCAACAACCAGCAACAGAGAGAACAACCCAAGAAAAACAAAGTTATTCGTATGAACAAGCCTTATGCATGTTGTGGTGTACATGGTCATTATACTCATGAGTGTCCCCTCTTACCCTAATGTTACCATCTCAGCCGAGCCATTTGAATCCACCTCCTAGGACCTCCTCCTTTTGTGGGTGCCTCTCCTTTGTTCCCACCAATAACTATTCCTCCAGGTCTCAATCATCCAGGAGTTGTTCTGCCAGGACATTACCCTGCAGGAAAGATACCTTTCTTGTTTCCTCCTCTAGGAATATTTTTTGTCCCTATCATGGCTTTGTTGGTCCTATCTAATATGACGTTGGGGATCCCAATGTGGTAGGTTGATCCCCCTATGAACACTCTGTCTAGTCAGCTAAGACCGTATCATGCTTTGACCATGGTTCAACCAATCCCTACGACCCCTGTCAATGCACCAGTTCCACCGCAACCTCAACATGAACCAACTCCAATTGTGAAAGCATCTGTTGAGATTGCAACAAGATGATGGAGCTTAGTGAAAAGAGTCGCCTTCACTAAGTGGGCCCGCAGGCTATTTTTGGTGCAAGTCTATTTTTAGACTATGTCTATTTTTAGACATATGGATCATGTCTATGGATTGCAGGTTGCTGTTTATGGATGATTGATCAAGTTGGGAAAAAATAGATGGACTTCTATTTTTGATGAAAGTGTGAGTGATCACAGTGTGAGTGATCAAAGTCTATTTTTAGACTGGCTGTCAAAAATAGAAAAGTCAAATATTATTATCTCACAATAATATTTGGACTATAAACTTAATCTTATTCTCTTGGAGCACTTCAGTTTGAGCTACATAGGTGGCACATGCAGCTGTCAGAAGGAAATATGCTTTTCTTATGAGTCAGTTGAGTTGTTGCATGCATGACTTCAGTTAGAACTCAATCAGTTGAGTTTGGTGGAGTTGATTGTGGAGTTGATGGAGTTGTGTTCAGTTTAGCTTTGTTAAACTGGTTGTATTTAGTCTAACTGGCAAATAGACTAGAGATGAGTTGGGTGAATTAGTTATTAATTAATTCACAAGTTATTAACTCATAATACAACTAATGAATACATCAGTTAACTCAGTCGCATGTCAGTGCATGTTCAGTTCAACAGGGACAGGTGGTAGAGAATTAGATTGCTATCAGTTGTGACTATAGTTGTGCACCAGATCTTGCACAATCAAGGGATTGAGTATGCCAATGAGTTTGCTCACGTATTTTCCCACATTATAGCTTGTGCTCACGTCCAACAAAGTGTGAGTGACTATTTTGCAGGTGAAAAACGAGTTTGGTGAGCCATTCTCATCAGTTCTTGAGCAGGTATTGAGCAGTGGAGGCAAGCAAGCAGTGGAAGAGATTTGGAGATCAGATCTGAGCTGTATTGTGTGTAACAGAGGTGGAGATACTTGTGAGAAGTATTATGCTGTGTAATGTTACATGACTCAATCATTAATATACAGATAGTTGGGGTTTTTAGCGAGATGCTTTCCCCGGGATACATACTGTGTTAATGTGTGAATGCTCTTGATGTTTTATTGTTATTGATGCTGCTATATTGATGATCAACGTAGAGGAGCTTATGTATTGTGTATGTTTTCCGCAATAGTACATGATCAGGATAATCTCCATTGAATATGTGTTAAATTATTCAAAATTTCTACATGGTATCAGAGCTGCTTGATTTGTAGAAGAGATTTTTACAGGATATCAAGCGAGGATTGATCATCAGATCTACTATTCAGGAAGTGTTTACATTCTATTTCTTCAGGCAGAGTCTGTAATCGGGCCAGTTAGCCTCTGGATTCATCCTTCCTTTGGAAGGTGAGATATCCGGTGAATTCCCATACAGTCAATCTCTGTACGATAAATATTGTGTTCTCACGAATTCTAGATCGGAAGCGGTTGAGTTGGTTGCTGGTGGAATTCGAATTTGCAGCAGTATTGTTGAAATGTCTTTCAATGGATTGTGAATGTTATTCCAAAGCAAGAGCGACCTGGCGCTCGAGGATAAACTCAGAAACAATAAAGTTGAGAATGGATCTTCATCAAAGGTATCTGATGAAGAGAATTGCGCTTTGATTGCCAAAGCAAAGAAAGGGAAGAACAAGAAAGCTTCTCATTCCGGTGCGAAAGGTAAGAAGCAGGACATGTCCAATGTGAAGTGTTTTCACTGTCACCAGCATGGACACTATGCCACAAATTGTCCGCAGAAGAAGAAGAACAAGCAAGCTGTTGGATCTGCAGGGGGAGAGGCCTTAGCTTCTCAGTTTGAGCTTGATTTTTCATTGATCGCATGTTTGGTTTCAAGTGTGATGGGATCAGTGTGGTTCTTGGACAGTGGTGCGTCTTTTCACATGACGGGAGATAGATATTTGTTCTCTGATCTGGAGGACAAAGATCTTGGAGTGCACATCGAGATGGACGATGATGGTAGATACGGTGCGACCGGTATCGGTACCATTTCCTTTGAGAGGGAGTCTGGTAAATCCTTAGTATTGAAGGAAGTCATGCATGTTCCAGGATTGAAGAAGAATCTCATCTCAGTGGCGATGTTAGAAGACAAGGGGTATGATGTTGTTTTTAGCGAGGAAAATGCCTTCCTGTGCAGCAAGACAACTGGTGAGACCCGGAAGATAGGGGTTCGAGTGAGGAACCTTTATCAGTTGCATGTAGATGGATGCGCAGCAATGGCAGGTAAGGCAGAAGGATTGGTGAGCCGGGATGATGGCGAGTTGTGGCACAGGAGATTGGGTCACCTTCACCATGGAGCTTTGAAGATACTGCAACAGATCACTATAGGGCTTCCTAAAGGCACACTTGCGCAGTCAGATCAGTGCAAGGGGTGTACTTTGGGGAAGTTTGTGAAAGCCACATTTCACGAGAAGGATAGTCGCGCCACGACGATCCTTGAGAGAATTCACACAGACGTGTGTGGACCTTTCTCAGTTGCTTCGACAGCAAAACACAGGTATTATGTGATTTTTGTTGATGATTTCTCTCGTAAGTGCTGGATATTCTTCATGCAGAAGAAGAGCGAGACATATTCAAAGTTCTGTGAATTCAAAGCACTAGTCGAGAAGGAGTTGGGGAAGAAGGTGAAGGCTCTTAGGAGCAATAATGGTGGTGAATACATCTCGGACGAGTTCAAGGATTTCTGCAAGACAGAAGGGATTCGTAGAGAGCTCATAGCTCCCCATAACCCACAGCAGAACGGGGTAGCTGAGCGGAAGAACAGAATGATTTTGGGTGTTGCACGGGCAATGTTGCATGATCAGGGCCTACCCCTTCACTTGTGGGCAGAAGCATGCAATACAGCAGTTTATGTGCAGAACCGTTGTCCTCATAGGATACTTGGCATGAGTACACCTGAGGAGACTTATTCTGGTAAGAAGCCTGATCTTTCCCATTTGAGGATTTTTGGTGCTAACATTTACATGCATGTGACGAAGGATGCCAGGAAGAAGTTGGAGCCGACCGCAGAGGTTGGGATATTTGTGGGGTACACTGATACGCCCCACAACTATCGTGTGTATTTGCCAGACAGTGGTAAAATTGTTGTGCGACGGGATATAAAATTTCAGGAGGAGAAAGCCATGAAGTGTTCGCTTGAGAGGGAGATACACTTGCATGCAGATGAGGAGCTATTAGTTCCTAAGGATGAGCTTCAGGACGTGGATCAGCCACAGGACGAGGTTCATGGAGTGGAAGAGACCACTCATGCAGCGCCAACCATTAGAGGGCGAAAGCGCTTGACAGAAGCTGAGCGATTGGCTCAAGATGCAGAGAAAGTTGTAGGACCACCTACAGCCCAACGCAGGCAGAGACAGTCACCTGATCGGTACACTGGATACATGGCTCTTATGAGCAAGTGTGTTGTGATTGAGCCATCCTCTTTTGAGGAAGATGTGGAGGATCCCGAATGGGTAGACGCCATGGTGGAAGAGTATGATTCTATTGTCAGAAACAGTGCATGGGAGATTGTTCCTAGACCGGAAGGGAAATCAGTGGTGGGTTCGAGATGGATCTACAAAGTTAAGCAGGCAGCTGACAGGAGTGTGGAGAAGTACAAGGCAAGATTTGTTGCCCGAGGCTTTTCACAGATTGAGGGGATCGATTATGAGGAGACCTTTGCACCTGTCGCAAGGTATTCTTCCATACGGACGATTCTTGCTCTCTCAGCGCAGATGGGATGGCACATTCATCAGATGGATGTGAAGACTGCGTTCCTCAACGGAGTCATTGAGGAGGAGGTGTACATTGAGCAACCCGAAGGCTTTGAAGTCTTCAGCAGTGAGTCGCATGTGTGCAGGCTCAAGAGAGCGTTGTATGGGTTGAAGCAAGCACCACGTGCTTGGTACACACGGATAGACAGCTATTTCACAGGACTTGGATTCTCCAAGAGCGAGGCGGATCCGAACCTATACTAGATTGTGGTGGAGGGTAAGTTGCTTATCATTGTACTGTATGTTGATGATTTGATTCTAACGGGTGATGAGCTGTTGATACTGTCATGCAAGAAGGATCTTGCTACAGAGTTTGAGATGAAGGATTTGGACCTCCTTCACTATTTCCTGGGATTGGAAATATGGCAGTGCAGTGGTGGACTGTTTGTTTCTCAGGGCAAGTATGCTCGGGAGATACTGGAGAAGTTCAACATGCATGGCTGCAAGCCTGTTGATACTCCTCTTCCTGGAGGTTGGAGGAAGGAGGATGCCACTTCAGGAGAAGAAGTGGATGCCACTATTTATTGACAGTTGGTGGGGTCGCTGATGTATTTGGTCAATACACGACCTGATATATGCTATGCAGTTAACCAGCTTTCACAAGCTATGGTTAAGCCTACCAAGCTCTTCTGGAAGGCGGGCAAGCATGTATTGCGCTACTTGAGAGGCACATTGGGATATGGTTTGTGGTACAAACAGGAGGATGAGGTGAAGCTATGTGGCTGCACGGATGCAGATTGGGCAGGGAGCCCAACGGACAGAAAGAGCACATCAGGAGGGGTCTTCAGTATTGGATCGACAGTAATTTCTTGGTACAGCAGGAAACAAAGATCTGTGGCACTCAGTTCAGCGGAGGCTGAGTATATGGCAGCAAGTTTGGCTGCATGCGAGGCTATATGGATGAGGAAGATCCTAGTTGGTTTATTCGGTTCTCATTTGGATCCTACTGTGATTTACTGTGATAACCAGAGTTGCATTAAACTCTCGGCTAATCCTGTATTTCATGATAGATCTAAACATATTGACATCAGGTACCATCATATCAGAGATTGTGTGCAGCGGAGGATCATGTTACTTTCATACATTCCAACGGAGGATCAAGATGCTGATATTCTGACGAAGGCTCTCACCAGGAGAAAATTCGAGTACCACCGAGGCAGGATAGGGGTTGCTGATAATCCATATCTTGTTTAAATAATCTTCGGCAAAATCACATAATCAATCGTTTGTCGACGCGTTTCGAACCAACAAGTGTGGTTCATCGTCAGGACAAGATGAAGATCGAATCAGGCTTAGCTCGATTAAATAGGGTGTGCAGAGACTCCAACGGCTATAGGATAACGGCTAGTTTGACCTAATGAACCTGGTCAAACTACTCAAATAACAATTAATATTTCAAGAGATAGTTAAAATAGGTAAATGAAGGATTTTATTTGTTAATTCAAGGATAATATTAATATTTTAATTCTAATGGTCATTATATAATATATATTCAATATTATTCAATTATTATATAAATAAATTAATTTAAAATTAGATATATTAATAACATTACTAAGAGAATATTTTAATTATAATGGTCATTATATATATTATTTAATTGCTTTATTACTATTATATTACTAAATAATTATTATTAATAATATATTTATTAATAATAAAAGATATATAATTGAATTCATTTGTTAGTTTAATATGATTTCAATTATCTACATGGTCATCATATAATATTGATTTATTATTATTCAATTTCTATCTAATTATTATGTAATAATGCGGTACTATTTATAATTTAGTTACAATGGATAATTGGTAATAATTTCTTAATGGCCCTTAGTAGGTTAGTTTTTTATTATTTAAATATAATGGTAATTAAACCTATAATAAATGCTTATTGAATAATCTATAACTACTCACTAACTAAACAGTTTCTTATCCTAAGTAACAGCGAAAATTAAGGATAAGGTCCTTAATTTTGGCTGTTACTTAGGATAAGAAACTGTTTAGTTAGTGAGTAGTTATAGATTATTCAATAAGCATTTATTATAGGTTTAATTACCATTATATTTAAATAATAAAAAACTAACCTACTAAGGGCCATTAAGAAATTATTACCAATTATCCATTGTAACTAAATTATAAATAGTACCGCATTATTACATAATAATTAGATAGAAATTGAATAATAATAAATCAATATTATATGATGACCATGTAGATAATTGAAATCATATTAAACTAACAAATGAATTCAATTATATATCTTTTATTATTAATAAATATATTATTAATAATAATTATTTAGTAATATAATAGTAATAAAGCAATTAAATAATATATATAATGACCATTATAATTAAAATATTCTCTTAGTAATGTTATTAATATATCTAATTTTAAATTAATTTATTTATATAATAATTGAATAATATTGAATATATATTATATAATGACCATTAGAATTAAAATATTAATATTATCCTTGAATTAACAAATAAAATCCTTCATTTACCTATTTTAACTATCTCTTGAAATATTAATTGTTATTTGAGTAGTTTGACCAGGTTCATTAGGTCAAACTAGCCGTTATCCTATAGCCGTTGGAGTCTCTGCACACCCTATTTAATCGAGCTAAGCCTGATTCGATCTTCATCTTGTCCTGACGATGAACCACACTTGTTGGTTCGAAACGCGTCGACAAACGATTGATTATGTGATTTTGCCGAAGATTATTTAAACAAGTTATGGATCACAGAAGTCTAAATTCCTTAATCCATATCTTGTCGAGAGGTAGTGTTGAGATTGAAACAAGATGATGGAGCTTAGTGAAAAGAGTCGCCTTCACTAAGTGGGTCCGCAGGCTATTTTTGGCGCAAGTCTATTTTTAGACATATGGATCATGTCTATGGATTGCAGGTTGTTGTTTATGGATGATTGATCAAGTTGGGAAAAAATAGATGGACTTCTATTTTTGATGAAAGTGTGAGTGATCAAAGTCTATTTTTAGACTGGCTGTCAAAAATAGAAAAGTCAAAAATTATTATCTCACAATAATATTTGGACTATAAACTTAATCTTATTCTCTTGGATCACTTCAGTTTGAGCTACAGAGGTGGCACATGCAGCTGTCAGAAGGAAATACGCTTTTCTTATGAGTCAATTGAGTTTTTGCATGCATGACTTCAGTTAGAACTCAATCAGTTGAGTTTGGTGGAGTTGATGGAGTTGTGTTCAGTTTAGCTTTGTTAAACTGGTTGTATTTAGTCTAACTGGAAAATAGACTAGAGATGAGTTGGGTGAATTAGTTATTAATTAATTCACAAGTTATTAACTCATAATACAACTAATGAATACATCAGTTAACTCAGTAGCATGTTAGTGCATGTTCAGTTCAACAGGGACAGGTGGTAGAGAATTAGATTGCTATCAGTTGTGACTATAGTTGTGCACCAGATCTTGCACAATCAAGGGATTGAGTATGCCAATGAGTTTGCTCACGTATTTTCCCACATTATAGCTTGTGCTCACGTCCAAAAAAGTGTGAGTGACTATTTTGCAGGTGAAAAACGAGTTTGGTGAGCCATTCTCATCAGTTCTTGAGCAGGTATTGAGCAGTGGAGGCAGGCAAGCAGTGGAAGAGATTTGGAGATCAGATCTGAGCTGTATTGTGTGTAACAGAGGTGGAGATACTTGTGAGAAGTATTATGCTGTGTAATGTTACATGACTCAATCATTAATATACAAATAGTTGGGGTTTTTAGCGAGATGCTTTCCCCGGGATACATACTGTGTTAATGTGTGAATGCTCTTGATGTTTTATTGTTATTGATGCTGCTATATTGATGATCAATGTAGAGGAGCTTATGTATTGTGTATGTTTCCGCAATAGTACATGATCAGGATAATCTCCATTCAAAATTTCTACAGCATCTGGACAGGGAGGCAAAGCCAAGAAGAAGGAAACTAAGGACAAGGATCCCTAAGCACCTCCAGCTCCAAAATCTCCAAAGTCGACACCTTCATGCGCTTTGTGTGAGGTGGTTGGGCATGCCACCAATAACTGTCCTGAGCTTCCTCGTCTCAAACCTCTGGTTCATGAAATTTTCCCTGAGTCAAATATCCCTAATTAGGTCCAAGTTACCTTACCGGGACCAGCCAAGAAACTCAAAACGTTGTGCACAAATTACCCTTGTGCCTTTTGTGATCATTATGGTCATTATTCCCATTATTTCCCTTATCTCGACGAATTTCATGATTGTATTCAAGTGCTTTGTGAATACAAGGCCACTCATAATGGATCATCTACTCCTCTACCTATGGATTTTGGTACCTCTAGTGTACCAGAACAGGGGGACTCTGGTCCCACTTTCGTGATCCCTCAACCCGATGTCGAGATGACAGACACCATGGTCCATATCCCTTACCTGTCATCATCCTTGAGTTCCTCGTAAACAAACCTTTCTGAGGTTTCTGCGCACGCTTCTATCGAACCTCCTTCGTTTGAAATCTAGGTCTCAACATCGGTAGATATTCTATCTACTAGCTCGCTGTTTATCATTCAAGATGATGCGTATGTGAACCTTCTTTCTTAGGATGATGCATTAGGTACACCCGTCACATCATGTAGTCAGTCTTCCTCCTGTCCGCCCATCTTCCATTCTGATGGGGACATCATGGAAGTTATGTCTACCCCTAATTACCCTTGCACGTCGGCAAGGGGGGCATATCTTCTAGAGGATTTTGAAGGCCATCTCCTTCCTAATTCTCCCAATGCACTCTACCTCAAGAAATTTCACTCATAGCATATCCCTATGATTTGTGTGTCTTTATTTCTATCATGAAGTTAGGTAGGTTAAATCATCTCATCTGTTGTCTTTTGCGCCTTTCGGATGGATCCATCATCCACACCTTGTATCGGTTATGCCGACGGTGCGAGTCGCTTCTCCAGGAATCTAGCCTCAGTGTCCTAGGCCATTTTTACCCCCTTGCATATGTTAGTCCTTTTGAATGGCATGTGCATTATATCTGCCACCAATAACTAGGTCGAATATGATGGAGTGATAGGTTTGTTAGTCGATGCCCTTGCTCATCACATACTTCATCTTCATGTTCATATAGATTCCTTGCTACTTCTCATGAAATTGAATGGTGTGTATCATGTGCATAACCAATTCCTATTTAGAAAATATATATGAGTTAACTTGTTGGTACGTGAGTTTGAAACCATCAGTTTCAGTCATGTTCATAGAGACCAAAATAACAATGTAGATACCATTGCAAATAACATTCTAGATTGGCATTTATCACGTGCATACCATAGAAGATAACAATAAAAAAAAACACATGGTGAACCATCATCGTAGGTTAGAAAGTAAGGCTTCAAGGCATGACCAAAAATTCATAATGACCCTTATGAGTTCTAAATATTGTTTTCGGGAACTTCTTCAGTCTTCATTCTTATTTGATGATATCCTGAATGAAGATCCAACTTGGTGAAGTAAATTTCTCCATGTAATTCATCCAATAATTCATCAATGATAGGAATGGGAAATTTATCTTTAATAGTGATTTTTTTTGGCTCCCTATAATATGAACACATGCGCCATGATCCATCCTTCTTGTGCACCAATACTACTGGAGCAGAGAAAGAACTTTGACTAGGTTGAATTATACCAGCCTCTAGAATTTCTGCAACCATACGTTCAATTTCACTCTTTTGGGCATAGGGATATCTGTAAGGCCTGATGTTTAGAGGAAAAATCCTGGAATCAAATGAATAGCATGATCATGATCACGAATAGGTGGGAGGCCTTTGGGAGTCTCAAATACCTTGGAATGATTGTCCAAGACTTTTTGGAGGTCTGGAGAAATAGATGATTTCGATGTTTGAGGCTCTAGTGAACATAATTGTGCAATTGCACCTCATTGTTCTTTCTTTAGAAACTTTTTCATGCCATTAGAGTTGATTATCATTCATGGTTTCCCTGCGATTCCCATTAATTCAACTTCCTTTCCTTCCCAAAAAAATTTCAAGAAAAGTTCTTGAAAATAAAAATCTATCGTACCCAGAGATTGTAACCATTGGACTCCTAGTACAACATCAACACCACCCATTGGAATGGAAAGCGTTTTACTATTCAATACATATGCTCCCATGGATAGCTTGATATTCTGGCATTTTCCCGAGCAATTTATGGTTCCTCCATTTGCAACCATCACTTGACACTCTGGTGTTGGTTATAAGAAACAATTTAATTCCTTGGTTATCTTACAATAAAAAAATTATGGGTACTACCTGAATCAATCAAAACTATTACCTTTTCCTTCTTGATATGTCCTTCTATCTTGAGAGTTTGAGGAGTGGTAATTCCTGCCAATGCATTACAAGATATGGTCAAATTCATTTCTTCTTTCTCTGGGGTTAGTTCCTGGTGTATATCCTCTTCTTTTGATGTTTATTGTTCCTTTTCTTCACAATCAATGTAAAAGAATTTCTTCTCAGTACACTTATGACCTTTAGTGTATTTTATATCACAATTGTAACAAAGCCCTTTTGACCTTTTTTCTTCCGATTTTTGTGGTGTCAACCTTGTAGGTTGTGGAAGGCTAGGAGAAACCACACTTCCATTTTTATAGTTGTGAGTGGTAGGCTTCCTTGTTGCCATAATTTTTCTTTCAATTTTTCTTTCCAACCTGAATGCCTTCTCCAGTGAATTAGGTCCCCGGAGGGGAACTTTATGTTGGATGTTATCCTTTAGAGTCCCTATGAAGACATCAATCCTATTTTTCTCTAGAATATCATTTACCCTTATATTCAATTTTTATAAGTCCTCAATGTGCTTCACTATTGAACACTTTTGTTTGAGATTTATCAATTGGCTAAAGAAGGTGTTGCTCTTTGTATCATCATAATGTGCTATCATTTCCTCCGTAAAAATTGACCGAGTGACAATTTGTTTATGCGAGCAAAGCCATTGATACCATACAAACTGATTGGGTTTCAAATATAAAGTTTCAATGTGTACCTTTCGTGTGTTTTGCACATTATGGAGATCAAAATATTGCTCCATATCCATGTTAAGGGATCATTTCCATCAAAATTCATCATATCGATCTTTGGAATATGGTGGGTCTTCAATCCAAAGTTAGAGTATATGAAATCATGATTAACATTTATTTTGTTCTCATAATGAGTTTCATCTACTACCTTTTGACCATTAGGAAGCATTTCTTGTAGCAACTTTTCCAAACCTCCTTTCAAACCTTCCATGTCTTTCTTCAAATATTCAATGTTCCTTTTTTCTTCATTGATGCCATTCATCTTAGCTTCCATCTCATTCTTCAAACCATCCATCTTAGCTTTTGTTACTTTTTGTGAGAGTGAAATTTGTTGCACTTGGTCTCATAACTTTGATATATCATGTTGCATTTCTTCCTCTTCTTCATGAGTCATAGTAGAAATTTTGGGTTGCTTACTAGGTATTTCCATTTTCTTTCTTCGAGGCATTAATTAATGATAATTATGCTTCACTATTCCCTTTGAATCACTTCAAACTAAATTTTCAAACAAAACTTATGCAATTTTTAAAAATACTACACACTTTTTTTTTATTTGTAGGAGGTCGATATTGAATCTGATGTATCTCTGAAATTTTGGATCTCCAAGATCTAAAATTGTGATCTTGGGTATCTCTCTGAGTTCTCTTTCCAATGCCATAAGTCTGATTGAAATTGTATTCTCCAGGAAAGTGTTATGTTCAATCTCCCAAGATGACCTAATTATATATGTTTTCAGTAGATCGAACTTGTACGAAGTGCAATGTGTCACTATTTTGATCTTCGACTCTGAAAACGATAACCAACAAACTGCAGTTTGTCATCTTTCTATCACTTTTTACAAAAATTGAATTTGATTCTTGGAAAGAAATATATGACGATTTTTCCAAGGTCACGTGTTTGAGATGGAATTATGAAGCCTGCAAAAACCCTAACTTCCTTAGATCATATCTCCAAACCCATAGCGAGCCAATATCTAAAATCTTGAAACAAGGTTCATCAAGATTTTGGCTCAAATGGGTTTATATTTCAACTTCTAAAGCTTCATAGAAAAAACGTTTTGGTGAAAATTCCACGATGCCCTGATTGAAGCAGCAAAACCCTAGAATACAAAGCTTCAATACCAACTATTATGCAACTAGCTCACATAATAGAAGAAGAGATAAATAAATGACTTCAAAATAAGCCTCTTCAAGGGGGAAACCTCCTTTACATTACACAAATGAAAAAATCTTGGATGATTCAAATTAAAAAACCTCCTTTCTATATATAGGAGTCTAAGGGGTCACAATACAATTAGAGTCGCCATAATAATAATAATGTAAGGGCACAACAATAACAATAGTGGGCTTCTATGGGGCACAACAATAACAATATGGGGACTACATGTGCACAACAATAAAAATAAGGGGGATACACTAATAATAATGAGGGAATACTTTAGTGTTATAGGGACATAGCACCAAGAAGCAAGGTCACAACACTGAGGGATGAGACTCTGCAGTTCACAGTTCAGTCGGGGTCTGGTGCAACTGAGTTGCCCGGTCGGGAAGATTTTTGTAAAAGTGGCTAAGTGCAGAAGGAAGATAGACTTGTGATGAACTTGAACTTGTGATCACACACTTAGCATACTTTTGTGACATGAAAACTTATACCACATGAGAAATAGGAAATAATTTCCCTCCATGTGACTGTCTCATAACAAGAAGCAACAAGGGAGACACTTGAGATACACTTTAGGATGACCGTGACGACACTCGTGCGAAAGTGCTCAAAACTCTCTGTATGAGTGTGGAATGTGTTTACATGGCTAGGACAAATCATCTACACAAATACCAACCTTCGAAACTGCTAGAAAATGTCTATAAACATGGAAAAATAGTCAAACCTCCCCAAAAATCACAGTTGATCCAACAAGTGAAAGGGTTCAAAGAACTTTAGGAAATCTAGTGAAATGAGCTTAAGTGTTTGCAAAAGTCAAGGAAAATACCAACTAAGGCTCTGAAATTTGAGTGCAAGACAAAATTTTGGAGGGTGTTGTAGTCGCTACAACAATACGTACCCTCCAAAGGGTTGTGAATCAGATGGAGTCTTCATATGGTCCCCATCTCTGACCTTCTATCATACCACAGGGTTCCTTGGTCTTCTTATCTAATGATAATCTTTTCTCCTCGACTCCTTAAGTGCCATATAGTGTTTCCTCCTTCTTTGTCTCCTTCTTCATCATTTTTCCATAGTGTAAGATATTACCTGCATCTTCCACTCACTCATGGCAAGACGACATCAGTCTAAAAACCCCTAGTCTAAGATAGAGCACTTGGATTCATGAACTAGGTCAGGACTGAGTGACATTTCAGGGGAGAAGGAAAAGTGATTGTGCAGTTACATAGTTCAAGAAGCCAAGGTTCAAGCTTGATCACTAATACTGCACAGTGTGCAACTTAGGCCTGACTGAGGAAAATTTATGCATAGTCCTCACTGAGAGAAAAAAATTGCGCAATGCCCACTGAGGGATAGAATTGCACAGTTCAAGTAAGAAGTGGTTGTTGCGAGATGGTTAACTAGGAGGAAAAACTAATCTAGATGGATATTGGTGGCTACCTGCCTATTCCACCTAGATCCATTAGTCAGTTTCATCTATTTCCTTGTTTATTTCAGCATTTACTATTTTTAGCAATTTTTCGGGTCCTGAACTTTTGAAGCAGTTTTGACCCCCTAAATGGCATTTTTTTGGGGTCCACAATAGACCCATAGTCATTGGCAAGGGCCTACGATGAAAACAGTAGTACTTGATGAGACCTTTCCAGCAAGGTATCGTACGTCCCAAAAGGAGACAATATGACCAAGTTACGACCCCGGGAAGTTAGTTTCCCAACTAACCCCAACGAGGCCCAAAAACTCTTGGTGTTACATCTCCTGGGGTTAGGGTTTTGGTTGGTGTTACATCTCATAGGCATGTAGCAGCCACGTCTCTTCTCAGAGATAAGCTACCATCAACCGAGGTATCTTATTTCCATTCTATTTGCAAGCATAGTTCAATTTTTTTCTATTAATGAAATGAAGTGTTTTTCTGTTGAATTTCTATATTTATGATTATATTTGTAAGTTGTTTTGTTCTTGTTTAAGTTCGGATCAATGGTATCAGAGTCGTCTGTTCTTTCTTTGTTTTTCTTTGCATGTCCCTAACAAGGTCAGGGTATAAGGAGTTAGGGCTTGATCTCGTTGAACCATTGCAAGATAAACCTCGCAAAACCCGACGACCTCCCATGGTATAAGAAAAGAAATATGAGGGGGTAGGAGATCCTTCCAAAATGTTGCTCGAGGAAACCCTTGAGTGACAGAGGGATGGGATGATGAATAACTTGGCCCAAATCCTTCGATGGCTACCCATAGGCAATGCATCTTCATCCAACAGCCACTCTAGAAGCGCCACTCCTTTTAAGGTACAAGTTAACTTTGATATTCCCATATTTGAAGGCCTAAGAGATGCAGATGTCGTAGATAAATGGTTAAATCTGTTGGAAGGATATCTTTCAGTTCATGATTTTTCCAATTGGGAAAAGATTACTTTTGCACTTCTCAAAGTTGTCCCGCACAACAAGGATTGGTGAGAAACCTATTGTGAACAAAAGAACGAGAGTGAACCTCATTGTTTTCAGCCACACCCACTTGGAATTAGTTGCGAGACACCATCAAGGAACAATATTACCCTTTCAATATCTATGAAGACAAATACATAAAGTGGACATCACTATGGCAGGGAAAGGATCAAGATGTGCCAGAGTTCACAAATATATTCCATGCCCTTCACACAAAGCTGGGTATCAAGGATATTGAGTGGCATTTGGTGCTCAAGTACCGCGGCTGTCTACACAAGTACATCTAGGACGAGATGGAGTTCATGGACATTTCCTCGCTCAACATGGCATATCATTACGCTATCAAGATTGAGCAGAAGTTTAAACAAAAGAAGCGGGGCTTTAGATCTATGAATCTAAGGCAAGGAAAAGGCACCCCCAAACCATAGAACAAAGGACCAAGCCAAGGCAGCGCTACCCAGGACAACTCTCTGAAGCCGCAAGCAAAGAACAACACCACGAAGACGAAGAAGGACATGGGAAAATGGTGTGAGTTCCATAAGAGATCGACTCACAATTCAAGTGAGTGTCGGGCCAAGCAGTCACTGGTGGTCGAGTTGAAGGCTTCTGAATCATACGTAGGTTTCGACTCTGAATCAGAACCCAATAAGGGAAGTAACAAAGGGAAGCAGATCATTGACGTGGAGCCCAGTGCCACCATTTCCACCACCAAGATCTAGAATATTGGGCTTGAAGATTCAAAGGAGGGGGAACGCCTCTTCCACTAAGATATGTGGGTGAAGGGTTCTCTACCGCAGTTCATTGTTGATAGTGGGAGCTAAAAGAACCTCATTTCAGTAGAGGTCATGAAGCAACTGGACCTAAAGACTACAACACATCCACATTCGTACACCATCGGGTGGCTTCACCAAGGATGAGATCTTCGTGTTAGCCAGTAGTGTCGCCTTCCCTCTAGCATCAAGCCCTTCACAGATGAGGTATTGTGTGACGTTTCTCCTCTTGAAGTTTGTGATGTATTGTTAGGACAACCATACTTGTGGAAGCGACATGTTGTATATGAGTCTAGACCTCGCTCTGTGATTATTAATTTGGCTAATAAGTTGTATAGGATACCAGAGGTAGCCCCGCCTACCACCGTTTGATCACTACAAAGCAATGCAGTAAGATCATTTCCCAGACTAAGAAAAATATTTTCCTTAAGATTCACCCCCATGGAAAGAAGAAGGTTGTGGCCACAGCTTCCAAGCATGGCTCCTCTGCACAGCAATAACATATGGACAAGGTTGTGGAGAAGTACAGGGATATTTTCGCCTCACCCATAGGGGTACCTTTGCACTGTCAAGTCAATAACTCCAATTGATCTGACCCCGGGCGTATCACTGCCCAATGGACCAATCTATCGACGCTCTATTCTGGAGAATGATGAGATCAAGAGGAAGATTCAGGAAATATTATAGAAAGGGCACATTAGGCCAAGCTCATCACCTTGTGGGAGACCAATTTTATTGGTACAAAAGAAGGATGGGACCTAGAGGCTTTTTATTGACTATCGGGAGCTGAACAAGATCACTGTCTGGAATAGGTCCCCAATCCAGCAGATTGATGACCTTCTGGACTAGCTCAAAGGGGCCAAATATTTCAGCAAGATTGACTTAAAGTCAAGTTATCACCAGGTGCCTATCGAACACTCTGATGTGTGGAAGACTGCCTTCAAAACCAAGGAGGTCATTTTCGAATGGTTGGTCATGTCGTTCGGATTGACGAACGCCCCTGCAACCTTCATGAGACTGATGGATGACATCTTGCGACCCTTCACCAATGCATTCATGGTGGTTTATTTAGATGGCATCTTGATCTTCAACCAGAGTTGGGAAGAGCACCTCCACCATATTCGATAGGTCCTTCAAACCCTGCGACAACACAAGTTGTGTGCTTACTTTAAGAAATGCACCTTTGGCCTGACCCAAGTTCAATATCTTGGATACATCATTGATGAGCAGGGTGTACATGTGGACCCATCCAAGATACAAGTCATTCAGGATTAGCCAACCCTAACCACTCTAACATAGCTCCACAACTTTTTGGGTCTTTCCAATTTCTATTGTAGGTTCATGTTGGGGTTCTCTCATATCACTTGGCCTTTAAGTCAAGTCACCAAGGGTAGAGCGAAAGAAAAAAAAAAATTGTCGGAAACCCAATAAAAAGTGTTCTCTGAGTTGAAGAATCGCCTTTGTTCTACACCAATTCTCACATTACCAGACCTGCAACAACCATTTGAGATTGAGACAGATGCCTCCAACTATGTTATTGGTGTGGTTCTTACTCATCACAGGCATCCAATGGCTTATCACAGTGAGACACTTTCAGACACAGCTCTTCTTTGAGCAAGTGCGGGTACACTTTGGGATCCCACAGTCCATTTTCTTAGATCGGGACAACAGATTCCAGAGTGAATTTTGTTCAAGTCTCTGGTCGACATTGGATACAAAACTTACTAAGTACACGACTTTCTATCCCCAAATTGATGGTCGAACAAAGGTTTTCAATAGGATGATCATACACATTCTGTTTGTGTACAACTCAAAGCATCCACTCACATGGGATGAAAGTCTCCCCTATGTCCAACATAGCTACAGCAGAGCTCTCCACAGCTCAACGGGCCATAGGCCCTTTCGGGTAGGGCTGGAATTTCAGCCATTATGCCCCATTGATGTGGCCATACCATTTGCAGCCACTTGGGTAGATTCGAATCATGTTCAGTCTGAAGCTGAAAGGGCTAACAGCTTCATTGAGCGCATTCAACACATCCACCAATAGGTCCATGATATATTGGAAAGATCCAATGCTAAGTACAAGCAGCGTCATGATCAACATCGAGTGCCGCACAAGTTCCAGGTGGGCGACAAAGTTTGGCTACATTTACAGAAGGAGCGCCTTGTTGGACCTCACTGCAAGCTTCACCCACTCCAATATGGGCCATGCACCATCACCAAGTCCGTTGGTGATAATATCTTCGAGATCAACATCCCATCGTTCCTTGGTCTGCACCTAGTGTTCAATGTAGATCAGCTTCGACCATACTTTCCATCATTGTTAGACACATATGACATTGCAGAACAACTCACACAAAAATAGCTCAATCTGGACTGCATGGAATAGGCCACAACTGATCAAATCATGGACACATAGATAAAGAACACTCGCCAACAGAGGATACAATTATATTGATTTGTCAAAGCAGACCAACTCCTTCACCATGGACCAGGTTCAACACAAATTTCCTCACCTCATGGAGGCTCTGCACGCAATGGGGACCATTGCTTCCTAAGGGGGAAGGAATGATCCAGGTGGATATTGGTGGCCATCCACCTATTCCACCTAGACCCCCCAGTCAGTTTCATTTGTTTCCTTGTTCATTTCAACATTTACTATTTTTAGCATTTTTCAAGTCGTGAACTTCCAGAGCAGTTTTGAACCCCTAAACGACATTTTTTTGGGGTCCATGGTAGGCCTATAGCCATTGGCAGGGGCCTGTATTGAAACCTATAGTACTCGGTGAGACCTTTTCAACAAGGTATCGTGCATGCCAAACGGAGACAATATGATCAAGTTACGACCCCGGGAAGTTGGCTACCCAACTAACCCCAACAGGGCTGACAAACTCTTGGTGTTACATCTCCTGGGGTTAGGGTTTTGGTTGTTTAGGGTTTTCTCATGTTTTCCAATAATAAATAGGCCCTTGAGCCTCATTGTAACACAATTCAGAGGCATGTAGCCACTACATCTCTTCTCATAGATAAGCTACCATCGCCCGAGCTATCTTATTTCCATTCTTTTTGTAAGCATAGTTCAATATTTTTCTATTAATGAAATGAATTGTTTTTCTACTAGATCTTGGTGTTTATGATTATATCTGTAATTTTTTGCGTTCTTGTTTAAGTTGGGATAAAAAATTGCACAGTTTCAGGAGGCAAGGGGGACTGGGCATTTGAGAGGCTTAAGGGACAAAACTATGCAATTTTGGGAGGTAGTGAGCTCTCGTTGAGGGAAGGACACTAGAGGAATCATATGCATAGTTTTGGAGGTCAAGGGAGGCTGGTCTTTGTATGTATTTAATTCGAACAGACATGGGAAAGGCTTGAAGGGTTCATATGCGAAGTGCGTAGTTTAGGAAGGTTGGATGAGGTTAAGTTGTTAAGAATCCTCTGGAATTTGGCCAAGTGTGGGATGAGTGGAACTGATGTGAACAATGATAAAACTATATTATGACCACACACTTGGACACTTAGTGATACAACATAGATCATCCAGAACATATGAAACATACTTTTCTTAATGCAACAACCTTTGTGGCAACTTAAGACAAGTGCAGACCCGTTGATAGACTTTGTAAGGATAATGATGACACTTGTGTAATGGTTCATGAAACTTTGGAAATGAGTTAGAAATATGTATATATGATGAGAACAAATCACCTTCACAAATATTTCCCCTTGAAGCAAACCATAACTCCCCTTTGCATGGCAAGCGATAATTCCCATTCCCAAATACGACACTTGCTATATAAAGATAAAAGCATGAGCTACACTTGATATCCAAGAAGGGGGCTTGAAATCATCAACTGGACAATAAGTGACTAAGGAATGGCTGATCGCAAGATCCATAGTAGGCTCCAAAATTTGGATGTAGACCAAAATTTTGTAAGGTGTTGTAGCCGCTACAACACTTGGCGAAACACTGATAGAATCCAGCTTCTCTGTTTTGGTTAACTTTTTCATCTAGGGCCTTCATTTTTCGGGGAGTATTGATTCATCGTGTAGATCACTTTGGCCTTTTCCACTTACCCCATGACTAGACATGGACCCCTATGTATTTTATTGATCGAACACAACATAAGATTTAGCATGATCACAATGTTTTGAGTTGGGAAGGGTATTGTAGCTCGCGAGCTTAAGCTTTTCAGAGTATAGTTTTTCATCCCTGGTGTTGCTCCATCACTAGCAGGCTTGGACAGTCCCCTAGCAGAGTCACGCGGGAACACAAACATTGCCCCATTGCCAACGAGCCTGTACAATACCCTAGTGGAGTTGTTTGCCTCACCTCTCTGCGCAGGAAGCCTTTCTCTCCTTTCGCCTTTATTTATTTATTTAAAGAGAACTATGCATTAGCACTTATTTATTTTGGGGTGTGTTGTCCCTTAAGAAACCAATTTCTTGGCTGTGTAGAAATTGTGCTTAAGACATTAATGTTTATTATTCTTGTCACTTATTTGTATGATATATCCTCAAATGAAGGACCTGAAAGACCTGGTTCTTAACCCTTAATACTTAGGTGATATGAAAGTCTCAGAATGCCATATGATGCTGGATATAAATGTTGAATGAAGAATGCTTTGAAAGGTTAGAGACAATATGTTGTTTTTCACATAAACTATTATCTGTAACACTTTAAGAAGTTAGAGACAATATGTTGTTTTCATAGAAACTATTGTCTGTAAATTAGAAGAAATGTAGAAGTAGGGGTTTTACGTATAGGTGCTCTCTTTTAAGGAATTTTAACTTCATTCACATAAGTAAACAAAGACCTGCAGCTTCATTGCTATACTTAAAGAAAAGAAGACATATGATGACACATAACAGAGAAGTTACAAAATCATAGCCAACAATGTGTGGAAAATTTCTAATTCTTTCATTAATCAAAAGTTTATCAAAAATACAGTAGCCTAGTCTCCAGGTTCTTTAAAAATTCAACCCTTTTTCTATAATTTTCCCTCTTTTATACAATATGAGATAGTTGGTAATCACCAGAACTGTCAAACTGCCTAACTATCTCCTAACTGTTTAAGGTAAAAGTCATTACAGAATATTACATTGGGGGATAAAAGACACCTCATTCTTATCAAGAAAATAAAATAACAAGAAGTAACAGAAATTAGAAGGTGACGGCTGCTTGCTGTTCGAATCTATTGCTTTACTACTGATGAAGTTTCTCTGTAGATGTTCTGATAATAGCTAGACTGTTTTAACACATCAAACTACATCTTTACAACACTCTGTGCATGGACTTGTGGTTATGGGCCCACGTATCTATCGGAAGTGTTCTGATTGGCGGAAACACAAAGAAACCCAACCAATCAATGTTCCTTTGAGGTCATCCTCCTCTAATCCTAGTTATTCTGCTAAAACAATGGAATTGGTTAATTTACGTGGAATATCAGCTACCACGAAACTGAAAATAATTTAGACTTCGGTTCATAACCTTATCACGTCCACCTTTTCCACAAACCTTTGCCTTCCCCATGGACCCGATAGGAAACAAAACTGCAGTTAAAAGACTTCTTAGGTCTGAAATCTATAATAAAACCCGTGCACTTTTTGACGCGATATCTGTTAGATCTCATCCCTTTTTGATGAGCGGATGTGATTGATCTAGACTTCAACGAATTAAATCACATTTCATAAACCATCGTGTCCATTTTCTTAATTAAACCTCGTCCATGTTAACCACACAATTACTGTCGGATCTGCATTCTTCAAGCGAACGGCCTTGATTAATTGAGGTTTTAACTTAGTTTTATAACTTCTCGCATCCGATGTTGGAGTAAACCCCGCCCCTGTTAACCGCGTGACTATTGTTAGATTTGTTGCCTGTCAATCGGACTGCGTAGATCTTCTCCCAAGTTTCTCACGTTCAAAAGCTGTCAATAATATAAAACAACTCATTTCTTTCAGACTTCCGCACTTTCTTTTTTTTCCATTATAACATAATATTTGATTTTGTTTTAATTTTTGTGATAAAACTGAAAATAAAATTAAAATGACAATGGATGCTACAACAGGGCGGAAGAGGGATCTCAACCTATTTAGAGCAGAAGAGGTTGTTCCTTTAGAGAAGCATATAGAGACCTCTAATTTGGGTTTGCTCGTTTAGTTTTTTCCCCTTCTCGGCTTCTACTAGTTAGATAAGCTTGAGAACTCCAAAGCATAAAAATTGAGTATAGGAATGAGGTTTCTAGACTAGACGTGGGTTCATGGTTGGACCAAAACTCTCCTTACGAATGGATCCTATTTTCCTTCATAACTTCATCGTCAAAAATATGTAACCAACACAAGGAATGTGGATAGATGGCTAGCCAAATGCTGAAGTGTCACAAGTCTCTTTATAGTTCAACCACACACATACTAAGAAGCCAAAATAGGTCCAGGAACATCACTTATTTGAAAAAATAAAGGAGAAACTTAACAAATAATAAAACACACAACAAGGAAACATAACCATAAGACAAGAGAAAAAAATGGCTAAAGCGAATATGATGTAGAACCAGAATAGGAAAACAAGGACAGACTGCAGGAAACGAGTGCATAATGAGTGCAATAAAGGGAAAACTAGGATGCAGTTAATTATTGGCATTATGATACATATATTGTACTTGATGGCAACCCACTCATCTAAGATGATAAATTATAGTGCAGCAAAGTTCACGCACTTTTATGCAGAGAAAAGTCTATTTCATGTAGAGAAAAGTTCACGCACTTTTATGCAGAGAAAAGTTTATTTCATGTAGAGAAAGGTTCACGCACTTTTATGCAGAGAAAAGTTTGTTTCATGTAGAGAAAAGTTCACGCACTTTTATGCAGGGAAAATTTTATTTCATGTAGAGAAAAAGTTCACGCACTTTCATGCAAGGAAAAGCGCGTATATGTTGGAGAACTTACCTTTGGTCCATTGTAGTTAGTCCTTGGTATTTGAACCTATGGTTTTGGACCATGGTACCTCATCAGAAGTGTTGATCCCAAGTATTGGGTTCGTGGTATTGGTTTATTATGGTTTTGGTCCGTGGTATTGCATGTAGAGAAAAAGTTCACGCACTTTCATGCAAGGAAAAGCGCGTATATGTTGGAGAACTTACCTTTGGTCCATGGTAGTTAGTCCTTGGTATTTGAACCTATGGTTTTGGACCATGGTACCTCGTCAGAAGTGTTGATCCCAAGTATTGGGTTCGTGGTATTGGTTTATTATGGTTTTGGTCCGTGGTATTGCACCCAAAAGTGTTGATCTCACGCACTTTCATGGTTGGTTCATGGTATTAGTCCAACAGTTTTTTGATCCTATGGTTTTGGACCGTGGTATTGTGAAAGGACTAAGGCTATAAAAGAGGAAGGAGATCATTTGGCAAAGCATCATCTGAATTATTGAATATCTAGATCTGGAATACTGTGATTGGGTTATGGTGCAGATCTGGATCTGAGCTAAAGAGGGATCTCACCGGTTGATGGAGAACAAGATCTAAGGATAGATCGGGATCAAATGGTTTGAAATGATCTATCTCTATATATTTGATTATGCTTATTCTAGATCTGTATACTGACGCTTGTAATGATCTGAACTGGGTATAACTTAAGTTTGAAATCGCTGCAAGTCATGTTTGAATATTTATAGATCTGTACGGGTTGGCTTTGGTGTAAGCGTGTATGTATGAAGGTTTGGTTAATTTTTATGATATTTGAAGTCACAGGTGGTTCTGGTTGTTGATGGGTTCTGATGATAGTTTAAAGGTGTCAGTATTCTGCATATCCTGTTTGGTTGAGTGTCTTTAGCTTCAGTATTGATGGATGAGAACTAATATTGGATCAGGATCATAATGACTCATATTTATGAGATCTGATGGACTAGATCTGGGTGCTAACATATATATTATCCTTGTATATGTATTGATCTGGTGTTTGGGTGATTCAGAAGATTGATTGATTATGTGCTTCAATGATATTAATGGGTCCAATATGAAAATTGGATGAAACGTGGTCCCTGGAAGAAAGAGAAGGTTGTAGCCTTCAGTAGGCCAGCACCTACGTACTAGTATCTTGGCTAGTACAAGAGCTAAGAGGGTTGTAGCTCTCTGCAGGTTTTAGCCTACGTACTGGTAAAGGACTGCACCAGTAAAAAATCTTATTAAAAGAAGATAGAAACATATTGCAGCAGGTGGTTTTCACCCACATTGGGTTTCCACCTTATATCTGGTGTTCTTTTGTGTGACTATTTGCTTTTCTTGTTCTTGCTCATTATTTTATGATACTGACATACAAAGTAATGATCAATATTTGAAGAATTATTCAAAGTATAAATAAGGAAGATATATTGAAAAGAATTTGATAATACTGATTCACCCCCCTCTCAGTATTATTTCCAACATTAATCCTACTCCTAACCTAACAGCTATAAGGTCGGAGTCACATATAATGAAATTTACAATGAAGCCACCTAGTCGTTCCCGACCTGCATCCACAAATATATGAATAATTCAAACCGATAAAGAGTGATGTGCAACAAAAAATATAAAACCTTGAATAACTTGCACAAGAAAAGGAAGGACTTTCTTGTGGGCAGAAAGATGTGTCACAACCACTACCTTCATCCGATTCACATGCTTACCTTTTCAATGAACACTATTTTTCAACAAACCTCGTAAGCTTCTTGTGGATGTTTCTTCATCTACACGGAGATCCTTAGTAAGCGCAAGGAAAGATCGAAACTTGTTGTTTGCTAAAGAGCTTCCCATGTAGGATTGTCCTAGCCATTCAGCAATTGGATCGTAAAATTCATAATGGCCCTCTTGAAAACCTTGAAATCTTGGAAAAAATGAATTTTCAATTAGAGGAGTGGTATTACGATGGGAATCTTGTAAGGGAAAATAGATCTAATAATTCTCAGTAGTCATGCCAAGACAGTGAGGACGTGCCATACCATCTGCGAAGGTTGAAGTGCCTCATCTGCTTGACAAAAATATGAATAGAGAGATATTGAATAATGAACATCAAGGGGTGTGAAATATTTGTCATTGGATGTGCGGATGGGAAAATGATAAGCTCAATGAAAGTCACTAAAGACAGAAAAAAAAATATCAAATGAGCTGATTAAAGAATCAAATTCCCAATTTGCAATAAATGAATAAAAACCAATTTGAATAGTCTTACGAATGCTCTGAACAATAGAACCAAGTTCCTTGCGAGCCAAATGTGACAAACCATTTTCCTGCAACTGGTGACAAATTGTACAAGCATCGTAGTCATCAAAAGAGTTTAAAAAGGATGTCAGCACCACAAATACATGAGATCAGTTGGGACATGGTGAATAGAGAAGAACTTGATTCGTGTGATGACTTGTGCATTCATTATCACTTAAGAGTATTTTTGGGGTGATGAGAGGACAAATTTGCAACATAAAATTCACAAGAAGACCCAGGAGATGACTATTAAGGGGTAGATTTGATAAGAATGATTATTTCGGGCAAAGATCGTCCTTGAGATGATCAACTTTACAATTCCATGACTCTATGAGAGATGCACATTCCCAGCCTGAGTTTGATGCATGAGATTTGCATGAAGATATATGAACTGAAAAAGATTCATGAGTCCTGTTAGAAGTAAAATCTTGAGAGTTTTAAAGATTATATTCGAAATACTAAATAGCTTTGAGAAAGATATTTATGCTGAATGAAACCATGTAGAAAGAAGGATTGTGTGAGAAAATCCAATTTTGACTTGGTTCAGGCGGCTTACCAGAGTCGCGAGAACCTGGCATAACCATCAATGGATGTTGAAGTTCCTTGACTCCCTGGAAAGTCCCGGAACTTCCCAAGATTGTGGAATCACATTTTGAAGCTTGAACCAGATCATGCATGGTTTGAGGATAGTTGTTGTTGCTGGTTTCAATACTGCTCACCATATGGCAACCATCTCTGTCACAAGTTTCATCAGAATTTTCAACTTCAACAATCATATTACTCAAGTGGAAAGGCTCTTCTAATAGCATATTCAAAGATAAATGAATTGGTGAAATCTCTTAAGATAATTTATTTGAATAGTTGTCTTCATGCAGGAGAAGAGTTAGTGAGGGTTGGGAAGGGTACTCTATAATTTGACTATTTTCAATCTCATCATGGATTACCTCATTGCCTTATGATAACTAATCGGATGCAGAGACTGAAGAGCATGGAGTATCACCGTCGCAAGTAGATACTTTGAAAATGGAAGGACACAAGGTATAGTGAAGTGAAGAGGAAGTTTAGATATGAACATCTTCTTTGACCGAACCTGATTTTAGATCTAAATTAAAATCTTCATGAGAAACCGAAAGATCATATTATGTGTTTGGGAATTTGTCACGACATACGGAAATAGAGTTATCATCATTGGAATGATCACTTCCCAAGGTTGGGGGTTGATTGAAATAATTGATTGCATTGGATTCTCCACCGAGAATAACAGATTGAGAATCATTCATGAATGGAAACACAATATCTTGACATGGAAATTCTGAAAAAGAGAGGAAATATTGAAAGTGCCTTCACCTTCCTACTCATCTACTTGCGTAATGTGATTGATTTTTACTTGATTGCAATTTGAGCCAACAACTTGTGAATTAAGATAATGTGAAGAACCAATTGGTGGAGAAAATTGATCAAGCGAGTCATGGTACAAAGAGTGAGGATGTGAAGATGATAGAGGATAAAAGAAATACGGATTAACTTTGAGACTAGAGTGGTGAACGGTGACATCATCTTGCGGGATGGAGGAGTGAGTTTTCACCGTAGGCTTCATGACCCATTCTAGAATATCCTCCAGTAAATCTGAATCATGAAAAGTGGGAGAAGAATGAGAATATGGATTGGATATTTCCAAATTTTACAACCACTGCAAGGAGGCACCTGCATTGGGATTGGAAAAGGAGGAGGACAAATAACAAAAGGTGCAGTAAGCTCCTCCTCCAAAATTTGAGGTGCCTCATGCTTCACAAGAGTTTGGGGAGCGGAAAAAATAGGAGGTTCAGGTTCACTATATGAAGAGACAAGAACTAAATGCTCAAACTCTTGTTTCAAGAAATCCCAATTCAGATGTTTTTTAGGAATGTCATAACAGAGGTGAAGGAAGCGATTAGAAAAATCCTTAACTAATTCAATAGGATTCATTATTAAAATATTAATTCTTCCACAAACATCTCAGTGTTTATACTTATCCATAGCTTTATGAAGCTTCTTGGCAAGCTCGTCGAGTGAATGGATAGAAGAAATGGGTAATGTATGACACCATCGATTAACATGACCTTCGAATGTGAGGATGAGTAATCTAGCCATGACTTCTTTGGAAAGTACTCTGTTAGAAATACAAATATGGACAACTTGGAATAGATGTTCATGAAAAGTTGATTTACCCTCACCATTGAACTTAAATTTGGACAGGTTATGAATGACTTCTGCAGGGATGGTACAATTAAGTTCTTTAGAAAAGGATCATGGGATTATGATTTAGGGAAGAGCCATGTTAAATAAGAGATTCAAACTAGACTCAATGAGCACAACCTGTCATCTGGCCCTCCCTCTAGTGCCATTTTGTTTATGGTGCTGGAAATCCACCAACTAATGGGATCTCCTCGATATGAAGTCCCAATCAAACCTCACACTATTTGTTGTAGGAGTCCCATCCGGTATAAAGGCTCGATTTCCAAATCCTAAAAGATTTGCCTTGGCTCTAGCTGTCAACACAGTAGAGTGATGCAATGGTGTCTTCAAAAAGAAAGGAGTGTGCAGTTGCAACTATGTCAAAGTTCTTCTACTACAAAAGGGGGAGAAAAGTGAGCCTCTAAGTGAGAGGTAATAGTACCACCCAGGAAGAGACACACATGAACTAGAAAGTGTTGTCTCACATCCAACATAATAGCCCATAGCAGATGCGACAATCGTTACAACGAACATCAAGGAAATATATGTCTAGTATCCCATGGAATAGTCCACAAGGATGGGATAGCGAGAAAAACCATTACAACACATTCTCAACAATATAAGCACTAAAATAACCGAAATAGTTCAACTATCTTAGTACACGTGAAAGAAAACATGAAATACAAACGTCCATAGAATAGTCTTACAAACAGTGATAGTTCATTCATGAAGAACGTGTTGGCCTTAAAAGGCTTTTGCTATTAAGCAAAAGTTTTAAGACACATGTTTACAATGTACATCACTAGCCCCAGTAGTGGGACATTGGAGCCACTCCTTGCTCCTCAAAGAACTAGTTGATCTCTCTAATGCCTTGCAGGAGGAGTCAAGGTGAAAAATCCTTTTTCTGATACAATGAGGGGGTATATATAACCAAGGGGTGATGCTTCCCCATTGTGACTCTTTGACTTCCCTCTTGACTGTTCAACTTCCTATGACTTTTCAACTTACTTGAATCTTCATATTCATGTGTGTCGTTTGGAATTTCACTTTACAATACATTTCATCACAATATACATGGTCCACACTAGTGATATGACATATGTTTACTCATGACATGACATGACATGACATTGCTGACATGAACTGCTTGGTGATGTGGCAATTCTAAGTCATTATTGTTGTTGTTAATGATGTCTGCTTGAGAATACTCCTATCTTCCACCTCCTCATGGCTTGGTAACAGGAATCTTCAGTGATCTCAAGTCATGGGTTGTGGTCGCAAGTTGATGTCCCTTTTCTTTGCTTTGATATATCATATTGCATGCTCAGCTACAAGAATTTCCTTTGCATGTATTCGTCCTTCATATCCTTCTTCATCATCCTACTAGGTTCCTGTATCTACAATGCACTCATGACGAGATGAAATCAGCGTGAAAACTGCCTAGCCTAAGATGGTGCATTCATCTTCAAAGACTGAGCCATAATTGAGTTGGAGATAAGAGAGAGAGGCTCAGTGATTGTGCATTGCACAGTCCTAGTAGTAAGGGTTGAGGCTTCGGGCCTGGGACTGCGTAATGTGCAGTTCAGGCTAGGCTAAGGGATAGTCTCTACGCAATTTTGAGAGACAGTGATTCCGGTTGAAGGAGGGGCCACTGTGTAATATTTTTGCACAATTCTAGAGAGGAAGGTTGACTGAATTCTGCACAGTTCTGGGAGACAATGGGTTAGGATGAAGGGAGGACCACCAAAGGCAGCTTCTATGCAGTTCTGTAAGGGAAGGTTGGCTGAACATATTTCACAATTCTAGAAGGGAAGGTTGGTCTTGGTCTTAGGAAGTGCACAATGCAGCAGTCCTGGGGGAAAGGAACTGCACATTGCATAGATACAGGGATCAAGGTCACATCCTGCTGGCTGGAATTGCACAATGCGCAGTCCAGGTAGACTGGTTGAAGCTAAGTTGAAGGGTCATGGAGGTTCTTGGGAAAAGGTTAAGTGTTGGACCAGTGAGACTGATAGGTGAAGTGATGAAGCTTCGACTGTGTCCTAACACTTAGAATACTTGACGACTCAACAAAATTGATCACCCATGACACATGAACAACACTTTCACTTGTGTGTGACCACTTCATGACCAACTACGACAAGTGCAACACCCAAGATATACTTTATGACGACCGTGATGACACTTGTGCAACAGTGCTCAAAAATTTGTGAATGAGTGTGACAGATGTTCATATGGTTAGGAAAACTTGTAAACACAAAGATGAGCCCTTGAAACCACCAGAATGAGCTTATGCAAAAAGTGTGACAGCCAACATGCAAAAATACAACATCTGGCCTATCTTGCGAAAGGGAGCGAGACACTTGGCGAAAACACATGGAATGACTTTTGGTGTTGTGATCATACATTTCATTGAAGACATAATGATATGACAATGATAAGATATCCTTCATACTACACTAAGAGGGTCATTTAAACTTCATGAAATATGTGATTTGTTTTACGTACTTACCCTCCAAAGGGTTGTGAATCAGATGGAGTCTTCATGCGGTCCTCATATCTGACCTTCTATCATACCCTAGGGTTCCTTGGTCTTCTTATCTGACAATTATATTTTCTCCTCAGATCCTTAAGTGTCATCTAGAATGTCCTCCTTCTTCACCTCCTTCATCATCATCTTGCCATAGTGTAAGAGAGTACCTGCATCTGCCACTCACTCATGGCGAGACAACATCAGTCTTAAAACCCCTAGCCTAAGATAAAGCACTTGAATTCATGAATTGGGATGGGACTGAGTGATAGGTAAGAAGAGAAGGCCCAGTGATTGTGCACTTGCACAGTTCAAGCATCCAAGGGTCAAGATTTATCATTAAGATTGCGCAGTGTGCAGCGCATGCCTGACTGAGGAAAATTTTTGCACTCTCCTCACTGAAGGAAAATTTGCGTAGTGCCCATTGAGGGATAGAATTACACAGTTCAAGCAAGAAGTGGCTGCTGTGGGATGGGGATATGGGAGGAGAAACTACACAATTTTAGGAGGCAAGGTGGGTTGGGTAACTGAGAGGCTTAAGGGACAAAACTGCGCAGATTTGGGAGGCAGTGAGCTCTAACTAAGGGAAGGACTCTAGAGGAAGCATCTGTGTGCTTTTGGAGGTCAAGGGAGGATGGGATTTCTGTGCATTGTGCAGTTCCATCAAACAAGGGAAAGGTTTGAAGGTTGCAGATGTGAAGTGCACAGTTTAGGAAGGCTGGATGAGGATAGGTTGCTAGGAATCCTCCGGAATTTGGCCAAGTGTGGGATCTGTGGAACTGATCTGAACAGTCATAGAACTTGACTATGACCACACACTTGGAAACTTAGTGATACAACATAGATCATCTAGAACATATGAAACATACTTCTCTTAATGCAACATTTGTGGCAACTTACGACAAGTGCGGCCGCGTCGATAGACTTTGTAAGGATAATGATGACACTTGTGTAATGTTGCATGAAACTTTGGAAATGAGTGTGAAACATGTATATATGATGAGAACAACTCACCTTCACAAATATTTCCCCTTGAAGCAAAACAAAACTCTCCTTTGCATGAAAAGCAATAATTACCATTCCCGAAGACAACACTTGCTACATAAAGATAAAAGCATGAATGACACTTGATATCCGAGAAGGGGGCTTGAAATCATCAACTGACCAATAAGTGACTAAGGAATGATCAATCATAGGATACACAGTAGGCTCCAAAATTTGAATGTAGGCCAAAGTTTTGGAGGGTGTTGCAGCCCCTACAAGAGATCTACATAAAACTTCAAACTCAAAAAGAAATGTTTTGGGGTCCTCATTTATTAAACCATGGAAATTAGGAAGGATGGAGGGTGAGATGTTCTTCATTGTGGTTGTGGTATCCTCATAAAAAATTGGAAATCCATAAGGATATGGTTCTCCCCTACCACCTCTACCACCTCCTCCTCTATTTCCTCCTTTGCCTCTTCCACCTCCAATCCTAAGTTCACCATTTACATTGTGTACTTCTCCTTCTCTTTCCCCTGCCATTGTAGATTCCTCATAGCTAATATAAGGTTCTATGATATAATTGTCTAGCTCTTCTTCCGGTTCCTCTACTAATGGTATATTATGATAATTTTCTTCTTCACTAGGAACCTCTAGTTCTTGTCCTAAAAGTTGCTCTCTTATCGAAGACAGGAAAATCACTCCTTCTGTTAGGGATGTAGCTTCTTCAACTACAACTTCGGTAGAGGAAGTTGGTGAATATTTTTGTTGGATTTTAGATCTATGCACCTCAGGAAGTCTATGTGTACCTGCAAATGATGGAATGTGAGTATGTGTGCATGGTGTGGCACTACGAGGTCTATCAGCAGTGAGTGGTGATGTTGGAATTAAACTTCTATCGCTACTTACAAATCTACCCCTAGAATCCCTTTCTCTATGCATAAATGATTTTTACCATGCTTTAATTATGCATCTATAAAATTGAATGCACCTAAAATGATATGTAAACCAATAATGGAATCCTATATACACCTCCCTAGAAATGGCGCCAAAATGTTGGGTAATTTAATTATTCTTAAATTACTTCATTAATTGTCAACCAAGGTTAGTGTACTTGTGAGATGTATGTGCACTATATATGCTAGGAATTCTATCTATGGACTAAATTATTCTAAGTATGAAATTATCCTAAGTATGGAAAAATGGTTGAATGGTATTTATAGAGTAAACAGGCACAAGTTCTCTATATTCAAAGTTACATCAAAACCAAATTATTAACTGAATTGAAATCTATTTCTTGTAGAATTGAAAATCTATTTTAATTGTAGAATTCAAAACTTACTTCTACTTTCATAAAAGAAAATTCTAGAACTAGATTGCAAAAGAAAGATTTTAATGCTACTTGCAGAATTAAAACTACTTTGCAGAAAGGAACTTCAACACTATTTTCATTAAAAAAAACTTAATTTCTAATTGCAGAAAGAAAAGAAATTAAACTAATACAAAAAAGGAATTCTAATGAAACTAATTGTAGAGATAAAATCAAATGAAAATTTGTAACTCCAAATGATTACTAGTGTGTGCAGTCAACTCTAAAAGACATTTGTTTCATATTCTAAGAAATTAACTGAGTAATGAAACTTGAAAGAAGTGCATATGAAAGTTAAATCTTTTTGGCAATTTTCCCTTTATGAGAGCTCTAAAACCAAAATGATCAAAACATCACTGTGATGAAACTAATCAAGCAAATACTTCAGAAATATATCACCTTATAAGCAAACTTGAAATACAAACAAAACTAAATAACCTTACAACTTGACAGAGGGCCCTCATGTGAGCGTAAGTATGCTATTGATCGGATGATTTCTTAGTCACACATTGAAAACAGAGGACTGTATTAACTCGAAACAGAGTATCACAAATTCTGGAAATGAACCAAAATAAACTTAATAATTGAACTATCTTTTAGGTCTCGCCTTATGGATTTTATACAAATTTTCATTAAACAACTTCAAGAGTTTTATGTCAATACGAAATGAAACTATTCTACCATCTAGGAAATAGATTTAAACTAAAACTTTATCTCCTCATGATTTGTTATTTAAATAGAAAATCATGAGGGATTCTTCTCAAATCATATCCTCGTGATTGGACAAGTCTTCTACATGCTCGCCTGATGTTGTTTTGATCTCATGTTGACTTCGCTTGACCGTTGCACCATTATACTCAGATTTTGATTTTGAGTTTGACTCTCAGATCTCCTAATCTTTGTAGCCTGCCAAGTCATGCCAATAGGTGGTCGTCCATGTATTGAACATTTTTCATTTCTGAATACCCTTCATTCCTTTATTGATGCATGGCAACCTATCTAATCATGGATATGGCTATGTAATCAATATTAGTTGTGGAATGTTCACAATTCTATTACTATAGGAATGTTTTCATTATAATTCATAAAGAAACATAGATTCTAAACATGGATAAGAAATACCTTTCTATAAGTTGAATTGACCTTGAGTATGATGAGACTGCTACAAAGATGGTGAGAAAAAGATGAAGGAGATGGAAAAAGGTAGTAAAAAAGGAAACAATTTCAGACTTCAACAAGGGTGTTATAGGTGCAAGTGATGATGATGCAGTTTGATGTGATGATGTGATAAGGTTTTTGTTATCATTGATGTCCACAAGATGTTGTAGCTGGATGATGTAGGTTGATGAAACCCTAGCCCCTAGGGTTTGAATTCCTTCGAAGTTGAGCACACCCTGTAGTTATTGGAGTTTTTTAGGAAGCAGATCCTTGAATTTTCCATAGAGACCCTCTCCATTAGACTCTACTCATCTATTGATTCTGATGGCACGTGGAGTGTCCCGTGGACCCCCACAGTTTAAGAGAAACACTTTGTCAAATTCAATGACCCCAACCAGTGGTCCAAAATCCCAAAGGGTTGATGATGTGGAAACACACTATTGGAAGTAGGATTTTTTGTTGATGGTGTACCAAAATATCATTAACCATAGACCAATTCCTTGAAGGGAAAAACAAATTAAATTTAAATCTATTGTGGTCCCAAAATATTAGAGATAAACTAAAAGATAAAGTCAAATTTTATTATGGTCCAAATTGAGAGGGAAGAATTTTGAATTTTAAAGAAATTTTAATTCCCTCCTTTTGTTAAAAGTTGGCTCCTCTAGTGCCCCCTTTCATCACTATATAAATCACCCTTGCTAGCTCTTCTAATTGATGAATTTAACAGAAACCAATAACTATGCTCTTTCCTGTAGCCAAATTGAATTTATGAAGTTGATCAGTTGTAGTCGAGGTTCAATTTGGAATTGTCTTGTTATCATTTTTTTCTGGATTCACTTTTAAGGGTTTCGTTATTCCTTTTGGACATGGTTTTTCATCTTGTTTATTTTTTGGAGGTTCCCTAGCATATATCTAGATTAGTCAAGTTTTTTTGCATGTTAGGGCTTCCCTTTACTTTTGTGTAACAACCCCAGATCAAAAGTTCATGTAATAAAGTTAATAAAGGAAAAAATAAGACCAAGGTCACACGACACATATTCCAAGATAAATGTTGGGAAAAGCAACCTAGTGGGTGTTCATTTGGTTTATTATGGCTAAGGGGAAATTGGCAAAGGCAATGGCAAAGGATTTGAAAAGGAAAGGAGGCATTAATTGGCATTTTTATTTATGAAATGATGGAAAATAGGAGAAAAGGAAGGTGAAAGGTCATAGGTTTCATGTGAGGATGAAATTAAAGGAAAATAATAGAAATTGAAGAAAATAGAGGCATCATTAATAAAAAGGCTTCTAAAGATCAGTACACAACTTTTTGATAGTTCTATGGCGGAGCTCTCCCTATTCTCTTTCTCTCATACTCTTGCACACTTAGAGCGTTGCTGGAGAAATCTGGCATTGGAGAAAGGAAGGAAAAGGAAGGGTAAGAAAGAAAAGGGAAGCAAATATCAAGCAAGGAAGAGTTGGATCAAGTGGCTATAACGAGATTACTTGCAGGTATCGAGTTGCATGTATGATTTCCTTGCTAGTTTTGGCATGCATGGTACATGCATGTTTGTATTTGGTTCTCTTGTTGTCATTGGCATGGGTTTTTTCCAGGTGTGATAGTGGTTTCAGCCTTGCCTTGACATTTCTGGATATCCATGATGTGACGGGGTTCTTTTACTTGGTTGAGATGGATTGTTGGATGGTTTCAAAGCTAAGTGGGGTGGTCTCAAGAAAATTCTGAAAGGCTTAGGAATCCCTTGGCTGGTAAATGGAGGGATACATGGTTAAGCCTAAGGGTGGATACGAGAAATTTCCTCACATTTTAGGTGGAGAGATCTAGAGGCATCCATGTTTGTTTAGGCCTAGTAATCCCTTGACTGGTAATAGTAGGATTGCAATAAATCCGGTAGTGTATGTTATTTTTTTAGGCCTAAGAATCCCTTAACCGGTAATGGTGTGATACACGGTAAATCTTGGTTGTATAGATGAGGGTTTCAGGCCTATAAATCCCTTGGCCAGTAATGACAGGATACAAGGTAAAGCCTAAGGAAGCCCTGGTTGGTTTTTTTGTGAGTCCCACATTCATGCTTGGAATATGGCACGGGGGTGATTGGCTAAAAGAAATATTTGGTTCAACCCAATCTATGTCCGAGTGGTACGTGGAAGTCCCTGACTTGGTTGGATTTTTCATATGTTAATAAGAGCTCTTTTTCCCTTGTATTTCATGACTAAATCTACTTGCTATTATGTGGATTTGATGGTTGTTTTATCATTGTTATTATTCTAGTTATTTGTTGGTTATAAGCATGGCTTTATGACATGCTTTAGTTATGGCTCTCACCATGTTTTGGTTAGTAAATGAAATTTTAATGGATGTATGGCCTAATAGATGATAATGTAGCTATTCTGAGAAGGTATCAGACCTTCTTGACGAATAAGATATAAGTATGAGGCCCCTGTGTTCATATGTGTATTTATGACTTGTACAATATATGTTCATGATGTGTTTGACAAAATTTCTTCCATGGTTAGGATGGGTCAGGATAGGTCCTTGTTCAAGTTTTGCATTAGATGCCTTGTTTCCTTGTTATTTATCACTTTGGATTGTTTCATCAAGTTTTTGGCAGAGGTCTGGATCCTAGCCTTGAAAAAGTGGCTCAGATCTCACAGTCGCTAACACAAAACTGGCTGGAAAAGACAGCAGTCACTTAGAAGTAGGCCTGTGGGAGCAATTGGAGGTTTTTAGTCACATGGAGGCCTTGTCATGGGAGCGACTAGGGGTTTAGTTAAGTGAAAGGCTAAGTTAGCTTAGAGGTTGGGCACCTGGGGTGGTTGGTTAGCTATTGGGGGTCCTCTAGCACTTGAGGGGGGTTTGTACAGTTTTGGTTCATTGGTTCCAATTCCTTGAGGCGATCTAGGGAGTTGAACAATATCATAATAACTCTTCATCACATATTTACCCCGGTGGACCGGTAAGATTGGGTAAATGTGGGAGGAAGGTGTTACAGATTGGTATCAGAGTAGGTTTCCATTATTTTTTGGTTATATCTAATACCATAGAGTGGTGCCAATGCATGGTTCAACCCTTGGACTGTATGGGCCAAATGTGGTTGTCATGAATGCATGTAGGTTGTATACGTGCTTGTTATGTATGCATGGTGATCGTCATTGTTACAGTTGTGTTGTCATGTAGAAGTTGATGATGTTGTTTTTGCAATGTATTTGTCATGAATGCATGTCGATTGTATATGAATTTGTTGTGCATGTGAGTGTCTATATGTTGTTATGCATGCAGTGTCATGGTCATGTTTGTTGTACATGAGGTCACTGAATGCAGTTTGTGTCAATATGATGTTGTTGGTGTGTTATGATATTGATGTGTTGACTGAGATAAAGCAGGAGAAGCAGATTATTAGAGCGAGGTTGTAGCATTGGACCTTGAGGTAAGAGTAGATCATCATACAGGTTTGTATTTTGGACATGGAGGTATATCGGTTAATGGTTGTTATAAGAATTATGGTTGTATGATGTATATCGTTCTATTGTTGTTGTGGTTACATGTGTGATAGATGCTTGTTAATCAGTGCGGTCATATGCACATGCATCAGTTAGTCATGATTGGTAGTTAATTTGTTGTTATATGCATTGCGGTCATACACGTGATGATTATGGTCATTATGTTAATATCTTGATGTTATATGTATCGTGCTAATATGGATTGGCCTGTGCAAATGGTCATGGTTATGACATTCAGGTATGAGTTTATATATTTATGATATTATGCCGTACTAACCTGGATTGACTTGTGCAGATGCAACAAACTCCCTTGAGATACATTGAGGTATGAGTTTGATTATGTCATATATTTGTTTTATATAACATGGTATGTTTATTGGTTGTTTGAATGTTTGATTAATTGCCTGATATGAGTTTTTGTTTATGAGATCACATGAACGAATGGTCTTGTCTTAAGATGGTTATACTAAAACCTTATGTGTTGAAGCAATTGATATGCACTTGAGTACAAGTAGGTGCTAGTTGTATTATTATGAATTATGACTATGAGTTGATTATGACATGGTTGTTAGTCTTAATAAAGGTTGATTTCAAATTAATAGACATGATTTCTTGATCCTATGGAATATGTGACTAACATCTGTGAACAATTGCATGGCAACATGTTTGATGTTAGCATGACAAGATAGCAATTGATTTATTTATATAAATAATAGTTAGGTGATGTGACAGGCCATAACAAGTGATCTGTAAGTTTCGTGGATATTTCACTGGACAGTTTGTCACAACAGATTTGATAAGATTATATTAAGAATCCGAGATTCTACACTATTACAGTTTTATTAAACTTTAATATATGTATATTTAATTTATGAAAACTATGAAAAAAATAGAGAACAAAAAAATAAGCTCACATACACATAGAAGACACAAAATATTCTCTGGCAAACCCTTTTGGGAGAAAACCCAGCTGGAAGGTGAGGTTGCTTCGCTCTCTTTCTCTGTTTGGAAAATATGGCTACAAGTACAAAGAAGTAATGCATGTGGCCCGTAGGATACTACATTGCGCATATCCTCTCTGTATGCTCTACCTCCTATCTCTCCTAGCTATCTTTGCTCAGCTATGGAACAAAATGCTCTCCAAAGAATGGAATGCCTCTTCCTCCTAGTGGCCCAGTTATAACATAGTTCGATAGCCTACTAGTGGTTATTTTTTACTATATCAACTCTCAACTAGAGTTACAATATAGACTCTTCTAGATTATTTTACATCATAATCACATGGATAGCCCCTTTTTCATGAATAATGGGGCTGACGTGACATCCTCCCAAATTATAGGTGTGAAAACAGGAAGGTCAACTTCTAAGTGGCATAACTTTTGCATATAGACTCAGATTGACGTGCCTCTTGCTTCGTTGGAAATATATTTGTGTGTAAAACAACATGAAATGATTTCATGCTAAAGAGGCATAGTTTTACCCCAAAAAAAAATCATTTAATGCCTCAAAACACTCCTAGAAGGTTTCAAACCCCGTTTTGCCAAACTTGGTCCCGCTAGTAAAAATGGTCCTGTGAGATGATTCCTCCAATTTTTCCACTTAAAATTCATTGATATGGATGACAAAAAATATAATGATCCAATCCAGATCAGCAAGAATCTATTCCAGAAAGGAAAAAGGTAAAAGAAAGGAATTGGGTGATGATTTCTTTGGCTAGGTTTGGAAACCACAATTCCAAATGAATGGGTGCCTTGCATGAATACATGAAGTCTCCTTATCCTTGATTTTGGCTGACATTATTTGGATATGTGCTATATTCATGAACATGTATCTGGCAGGTATAACAATTGGTTTCTAGTTATAGCTAGATTCGTCAAGGGAATTGGAGTCCCTTGAGAGATGGTGTGGATATGTTCAGTTACAACACAACATGCTTGGCACAACAAGGTAAGATAACTAGTATATTGTATATTTATTTATGCAGTGAAAGATATGTGTTTATGGAAGTATGATCCAAGGTTTGCATGGAAAAAGAGGCTGCCATGAAACCTTGAAAAGGCAAAGTTGAGCTTACCCTTGGAAGCATTGGGAACCCATGGGGATTGAGTCAAGGTGTTCATTGCTATTTTTGTGCTTTCGGTGTTTTGTGATTTGTTTGGCTTGATTTCCAGTTTCATTTATGTCTAGTGTGTGGCCATACCACTTTTTTTGTGGTGTCATATTATTATTGGCTTTCTATGGTTTTCTTCTTGTTTTCCTTTTGTTCTTGCCTTTTTGTTTTGAGAGTCATAGGAATTTGTTGGGAAGGAGGAAGTTAAGGGAACTCATCCAGATATGAATGAAACTCGATAGGTAATGTAGGACCCAGATGAAGCTCGGTGCATGTATAAGGGAAACTGAAGGCAAGAGTATGACAACCAGTTGGATTGGTTGGGTCCATTGAGGTAAATGGACAGTTGCAGGACAGTTGTGAGAAAGGTAACAGAAAAGGAAGAGTGAATGGACTTGAGATGTCAGACTCCTTAGCTATATTGGGAACTATCATTCTCAATGTTGTGCATGTTGTGCATGGGTAAAGGAAATTCTTTTTTATGAAATCTGGTAATCATGTTGTGATCATGAATATGTTGATGTCTATATATGTATACATGTATATGTATGTATGTATGTAATTGTCTGATAGGGTCATCAAAGATCATGATGGTTTTCAGCTAATGTTTATATGTATATATGTGGTTGTGTATGTCGTTGTCTAACAGGGTCGCCAGGAATCATTCTTATGGAAGAATGGTTGTTTATGCAAGTGAATGGCATGAACAGGTTCTTTGTTTCACGAGGAACCAAGTGGCAGAATAGCCTTGACAGATCTATGAGGTCAATATCATGTGGATATGAATTGAAATTATATGTTTGTATTATGCCTATGTTAATGTTATGGACAAGCTATGCTGAGGGATACATCAGTGGAATGAAAGCAATGTGATCTGCGGCATGTTGGAACGAGCATGGACAGTGGAAAGACACTAGAAGTAGGGTTGCTTGGTAGAGACATTGTGATATTGGGATGTACAGTATTGGTGTTGTGTACATGTAGCCTGTTGTCACTTTTTCTAGCACCTGTAGCATAAGTGCTTCAGGCGATATAGAAGCTTCCTAGAGACAACCTCTAGGTTGATTGTAGACCAGTGCCTAGGACATCTTAAAGAGAGGAGTGCTAGTAAAGATTGTTAGTAGGGCTTTCTGCTGCACTCCAATTGTCACGTAGTTTGAAAGGATAATTCATGCGGCTTGGCTCAATGGTCCTTCATCAAGGTAAACTGAATCAAATACGTGGATCTAAATACACAGGGGGTAAATCAAGATAATCTCAAAGAGAAATGTCTGGTTCTGGTGGCCAGCACACAACAATAATTTAATATTGGCGTTGTAGTAAAGTGAAGAGGAGGAAATAGAGGAGGGAATTCGATGCATAGGTCTGGAAACATGATAGAATCCTAAGCAGAAATGTTCTGATAGAAGTATGTAAGACTAAAGAGGTGGAATGACAGAAACAGTGGAGGACTAATTAAGGTCCCTAGATCTATACATCATGAATACATTTGTTACTAATTAGCATATGTAAATCTATGATCATACAGGTATTGTAGGCTATCGAATAACACAAGTAAATATGTAATTACCACAGGTACTATTACTACTTAGTAGAAAAATATGTCACCATGAATAAGAGTGAAACTAGCAGCTTCATTACATTATTTCAGAGGGAGAAAAACATACATCAAGTGATAAACAAAGGGGAAACATATTGTATATTGCTCTGATTGGAATCACCAAAGAGTTTCATTCATCCTTCAAAATGACTCCAATTCACCAGTTCATTTACATTCATCAAGTTATTGCTCAAGTCCCTCATGAACATGCAAATAGAACCAAAAGTGGAATCACATAATTTGGACCCCTCAGGTGCAGAATTTTGGAACCACTATTAAGTGTTTCTTCACTCTTTTTAGAAGGAGAGGGATAACTTTGAAAATCAATTACAAAAATCTAAGCCAGAGCTCCAATTGTTTGATCGACTAGTTGTCTCAGCATGCGATAACTCAGTTGCCCAAATGATTGCAAAGGATTTGATTCCTTTCTTGAAATGAAAGAAATATAGAATAAATAAAAATAAGAAAATTGAATGATGGTGAGGAAAATATCTCCCACGTTATTCTTGAGATTTCCCCTGATTAGGCCACGTCTTTGCCTCAATGTGCCTCTCTTGTTGCTTGGTCAGTTCTCATCACTTTCACCTTAACCACTTGAATTCCCACCTTTTACAGATGGGATCGATCAGTTGTGATGGCCTTAGTGGTATCATGGAATCACAGTTGTTGACTCATCCTTCACATAACTCTCTACCTTTCACTATCAGAATGTTTGATTTGATAATCACCCTATGAGTGACCTCAGTTAAAGATTTATTGTTTAAAGGTATTACAGACTCATGTGTTGGTGTGTGTTCTATGTTATTTAAGCAACGGATCGATCAGATTTCCAATACACAGACAATTAAATGGAAAGACAGCCGAGAAATACAATAAGCAATACAAGAACACAAGCAATTTAATAAGGAGTTCACCCTAACCTCCAGGGCTACATCTCCGGTCCAGCTTTCAATGGTGGCCTTGTTTTATTGTGTCTTTAAGCAGAGAATTACAATGCAAGAGCTCAATATGAGTCACCTGAAACAGATTTTCTTGGCAGGGTGGTTCTTGGATTCCCCAAGCCACTTGAGTACACAGACTTCTTCTTCCTACCAGCTCTGTGACCTTCTAGTCTACAGTGGAGAGGCCAAGGTGGTGTTCAGCCCAGACAGATCCTCTCCAGGAAGGCTCAGATTTCTCAAGCCTCTGGTGCTCGACGTTGTTGGAAATAATACTGAGAGGGGGGGTGAATCAGTATTATCAAATTCTTTTCAATATATCTTCCAGATTTATACTTTAATTTATTCTTCAGATATTGATCATTAATTTGTATGTCAGTACCATATAATAATGAGCAAGAACAAGAAAAACAGATAGTCACACCAAAGAACACCAGATATAAGGTGGAAACCCAATGTGGGTGAAAACCACCTGCTACAATATGTCTCTATCTTCTTTCAATTAGAAACTTCTTTTACAATGATTTTGTACTGGTGCAGTCCTTTACCAGTACGCAGGCTGCAACCTGCTGAGAGCTACAACCCTCTCTCATTTTCCAGTCTCTCCTGGAAGGGAGCTACAACCCCCTTAGCTCTTGTACTAGCTGAACTACTAGTACGTAGGTGCTAACCTACTTCTTTTCTTCCAAGGACCACTTTTCATAAATTTTCAAACTGGATCCATGAACATCAAATAATCATCAAGTACATGTGAATCAACCAATCTCCTTTTACAATCACCCAATGAATCAACCAATAACTTCTCAGAATGCAGTAACCAGAAAAGCAATACCAGTAATCTAAACCCAAAACTCTGCAGCAATAGATAAAAGGTAGCCAACAAATATTTTAAGAAAAGTCTGCAACTTCACCAATAGAAACCTGCGAATATCTGCAGTTCTTCTGTGTCTGAACTACGCGGCTCTGCACCTGCACTGTCTACCAGATAGTGTACCTTCGCACCTGCACCTTCTGCTGCTCTGCAGACCCCCGCACCTGTGCCTTCTGTTGCGCTGCGGACCCCCGCACCTGCACCTTCTGCTGCACTGCGAACACCCGCACCTGTGCCTTCTGCTGCGCTGCAGACCCCCGCACCTGCGCCTTCTACTGCGCTGCGGACACCCACACATGCGCCTTCTGCTACGCTGCGGACCCCTGCACCTGCGCCTTCTGCTGCGCTACGGACCCCCGCACCTGCGCTGTGGATTGCCTCCGGACCTCGAAATAGAGCCAAATTAACTGTCCTCCAATGTGCCATAGACAGTCAGATCCACAGATCTAATCATGCGCCAGAGAGATCACGACCTATCAATAGATTCGCCTTACAATTTATAGATTTCACCCTGATTTATATCTAGCTTTTCAAACCGATCACCCAAAATTTCAGATCTTAAGATATTCAAATTTCACAAGTGACTAGCCAAGTGATCTCCTTTCCTTTTTATAGGCAAATCCTTACTCAAACCATGGAACAAAACCATCGAAAACAATACAAGGGATCCAAAACCGGGGTTCAATAATTTAGATGTTATACCACGAACCAAAACCATATGATCATATACGTCGGACTAAATACCATGGACCACCATAGGATTTCCCACGTGCGTGCGCTTTTCTCTGCATGAAAGTGCGTGTACTGGGGGTCCGCACCTTCTGTTCGGATAACCTGCGGACATGACCGCACTTTGTGAATGGCGTGCCTGCGGGCCCGCACCTTTTGAACGATGTACTTGCGAACCCCTTATTTTCTATCATTTTGAGTGCCTGAACAAAGATTTTCCACTTGAGTGAGTTGCCATCAAGTACAACACCTATGCCATAGCGCTAAACCTGAATCATAATGCCAACAGACGCTGCCTCTGGTCAGCTCGGCCCTCTGTCCTCTTTCTGCTTTTGCTTCACTGTCTTCTTTCTCTGTGTTCCATCCTCCTCTCAGGATTCTGGTCTCTCTGTCTTCGGGGTTCTCTGTCCCTCTCTTCGTCTCTTGGACTAACTGTGTATTCTGTCTTTGTTCATGGCTTTGAAGCCATTCGTTCCAAGATTGTTCGGATCCTCTGCCACCTCCGTCGATTCGCCTTTTATAGTTGCGCTTGGAGTTCCCTGGCTGGGCGTCATCATCAGCTTGCAGGGAGTGGCCACATGTCCTCCTCTAACTCGCGCCAGCTTGCTTCATCGGTTCGTTTCTTTGGTTACATCGTGGAATGAGTTCTTCCTCCACCGTGGCGGTTAAACAGACTTCACATCCTTCTAAATCATAGATCATTCCTTCCTCAATTCCGCTTCTCCATTGGGCGCAAACTCAGCCATCCGATCTGGGTCCCCCAGATCCAACGCCATACGCACGTTTCACGCGGTTGACTTGCTCGACTGATAGCGCACGATCAACAACAGTTTTCTCTCACCTCTGCTTGCCACGCGTCGATCGTTGAGTGGGATCACTCCGCTTCCATCCAAAACCACTTACCATTTGAGGGCGCCCTGATCAATACCACCAGTTTCCAGAGTGCGGGTCCAGCCTTATCCTTTAGCACTTTTCGCTTTTTCACCCATGGTTCTCTAGCTCCCCTATGCAACCAAGTGCTCGGGGCTTCTCCATTTCAGCCCTTTTCGCCCAGCAATGCGAGGCTCCCCTAAGCGCTAATCGCGCATCAAAATTCACCTCCATTTCACGATCCGGGGCTCCCAGGGGCTAATTCGGCCTCCCGCGCAATCTCCATGGGCCTTAGTCAACGCGATTTGACCGAGGTCCTCGTTGTTCCACGCCGGCTGCCATTGCCACTGGTTCAGGGGTGGTTTTTTATCGCAGTTCTGAATTCTTTAGTGTTTGTTCAACCTGATACAGTCATGGTTCTTTGACAGTTCTTTATGGATCCAATTCGGATCACGGCCTTCCCACTGAAAAAGCTTTTGGACCACCAAAAGTTGGTTTTCAAGCATCGACTAAGTGAGGGTATTGCTTTCTCACTTGTCCAATCTCAATCCACTTTGTGTCGGTTGGACAAATCGTTCTTGCGAACAAGACCGATCTCCCTAGTATCAACAGATATCTAGCAACAAGCAGGACAAGCAAATCTACCTTTCTCTAAATAGATTGTGATTTATTAATAAAAAACTAAGAGGTGTTTTAGACCCTACCTTATGTCCAACGCTAGTTTGTGGTAGCCACGCTTCGACTGTCTAAACAAGTTTCCTTTTGAGAACCTGCAATCACAAACAAGCACACATCAAATAACACCTACATAGCTAATATAATAAATCATATTCATCATGGTGATCAAGGAATCCATGAAATAAACCATAAAACACAGCTTATTGAGAAAAATAAACTTGATTGTATTAACTTTGAGAAAAGAAGAACTTTACAACCTTTGGTGCCTTGATGTTGTAAAAGCTCCTCCCAGGGTCCAAATAGGAATCTCCTCTACTTTGACAAGCCTCACACTCTTCCCAATGAGATCAAAAAAGGTATGTAATCTCTCCTCTCGAGCTCAATTAGGAAGACTAAATTCCAATAACATTTCACCTCAAAAAGATTCAACTTTCAACCTCCCAAGTAACCAGCCCAATGCCTCATTTATAGTGTAGAGGAAGGAAGTTACAGGTCCACCTACGAAGGGATAGAGTCCTCCTTCAAAGGGATAAGCTCCTCACATCAAGGGGTTAGCTCCTTAAGGTATGGGATGCATGAACCTTAAAGGAGCGAACTTGCCACCTCAAGATTCCTTCTAGAAGCTTCCAGAAATGACTCAAAGTGAGTTTTTAAGAATGTACTTGTGCCTTTTTTACTTTTACAGGGGTCCGCACCCATTACATAGAGACAGAGTGGTCAGGTACGTAGGGGACATGACGAGTAGGTGCGGGACTGCAGGTAATGTTAAGAGAAAGTGTGGAACCAGAGTTTTAGAGACTTTTAAGGGCTTTCTCTTATTTTTAAGGCTTGACATGAAGAACTGAAGTTTAAGACTTGCAAAGGAGGAAAGTATGAGTGGTGATAGACTCACACAGATTGCAGAATGTCATGGTAACAATATTTTGTGCAACAGATTGCCCCCTAAAGTGTGAAGTCTGTAATAGATGAGGATAGCATTTGTCATCTAAGAAGAGTGAAGTACTTTATCATTTCAAGGATCATCCTGTGGACACCCTGGTTGGAACCTGTAAAAACATTCAATACAAAATATATATATGTGAACATATCATCGCTAAGGTAGGCATTCCCATACTCAGATCAAAATTGACTAGAAAAATAACTAAACTGCTCTGATACAGGAATGATTTTGTAATACATCACAAGTATAGACATATATAAACACAGTATAGGCATAGCCATTTGTTTATGAATATTCCACTGAATAATGAATAACAAAATTCCTCGTAGCTTGGATGGTGGAAACTAGATCTAGGGTCTTGATTTCTGCTTCCCGAACTAGTACGATTCTATCCATGTGAATGAATGTGTCGAAGTCGAACATGGTAGAAACCACTTGATTACCAGTCAATGATGTGAACTGTTAACAAGTGTAAGAGAAACCACCAGAAATTTCAATGGCTCTCAAAGTACTCAGTACAATCCATGAAATGTGAATAGATGAGGTGATGTCGAACATGTCATAGAATCCTTTGATTGAAGGTCAATGATGCAACCTGTCGTCGAAGGCGAGAAACTTGCCATTGAGGCATGTAGATTCCAAGGGACTGACAATTTCTAGATCATCTTTCTAGATAATGAGCTGAAGTCGATAGAAAGCGATCCGTCGTCGGCAAGCCCACAACAAGAAATCATAGATCAAGTTTGAAGAAATATATTTGGCAAGGACTAACTCAGGGATGGTCAAGATGGATGATAGATATTTTGCAGATGAATGGTTTATTTGAACTGACCTCTTGAACACATAATGACACTGCAGATGGTTTGGTGACAATTGACCCAAAGCTAATACCCAGAAACCGGCTGAAGACTTTCAATATGGTTCGATTAACTGTTAAGCAAACGATTTCCCAACCCAAGTGAACAAAAATTTTCGTGTTCAAGAGTGGTTAAATGCTTTTCTAAAACACAAAGTATAACAAACAGGTTCATTTTTCTCTCTTTCCCCCACCATTTCTGGCAAGTACCTCTTTATTTTTGACAAGCTTGAGGAGGATAACATTTGCTTGGGTATAAGCTCATCCTTCGGATGAGTCTAACTTAGTTCAAAATTCGAACCCTAAGAAGGAGTGGTCCGTTCCTGTTTAAAATTGAATAGGTCCTTTACTGTTAAATTTTAATGAGTCTAGTATAGGAGAAACTCGATGTTTTTCAATTTTAGGGAGTCAGAAGAAAAACTTAAGAAAACTCCATGGTTGTCCTTTTTCGTAAATTTGTGTCTCCCAAGCCCGAAAAAGTATAAAATAATACTTGAGAGAACCGCTTGACCATTACAATCAAGGAGTACTTTTCATAATTAGTGTCTCTGATCCAAAAAAGTAAAAAAGCGATCAATGACACGTCGTTTTATAACCAATATCGAACTTGAAACGACAAAATCTCGGCAATATTTTCATGTTTATACGGTTAGAAAAGAGCTGTAAGTGGACAGTCCTTTTAATTCCATTTTAATGAGCTTAAAAAGAAAAACTCAGCAATCTTTTCATATTTTACGAGTCAGAAAAGAGCTTAAAGAGGACTCCAATGTTTTTGTTGACAATGATCAATTTTCCCTGAAAAATCCAATATTCTGCACAAAAACTCAAACATTACTCATACCTGTTTAAAATAAATAAAAATGCATCAAAAAGTTACCTTTTTAAAGTGAAAAATAAACAAATTGAAAATTCATTTATTCAAAAAAGCTTATAAAAAGGGCTTTTGTAAATTCATTTTTACAGTTTGACTTCAGAGTGAGAAGAGAGAGCTTTTGGGTAAGAAACTTTGAGGAAAATCCGTCTGTTGGAATCAAAAACCGACAGCTCTAGGTAATCCACATCACCTTTATCTTGCATTTCAACCATTTACATTTCGTTTTTAGGCTTCCATTTTGATTTTTTAGGGAAAAATTAGTTTAAAAAACCGCTCGTGGGGGTCCGCAGGCGCAACATGCAAAACCTGCAGACCCCGAATTTTTCCTACAAAGGAAAGAGCCAGAGTCTTGCACCTGTTGCTTGGGAAGAGTGCGGACCTACGCACTGTCCCTAACTAGCGGGTGCGGACCCCGCGAAATAGGTTTTAAAATTCCAATTTTTTCCATTTCCGCCCAAAAAATTTCGAACTAAAATGTTCTAATACGTCTTTTGTGCAATGTAGGACATACAAAATGCTTATTTGGCGGGAATGCGAGCACGAAGATGTGGACCTTGCCGCAATAAATCATCAACCCTCATTGGATGCATTGAGAGCATGCGGGCTATTTAAATTCTGGGCCATACCTGGCATGAGGGCCCAAGTAGACTTTTTGCAATGGCTGGTAGACAGGTGGAATATACAGGACCAGTGTTTCATTATTGGTGGCCACCGGCTCAAAATCAAGCTAGAGGACATTTATTTCTTGACTGGTTTGCCCAAGAGAGGTGAACGATTATCTCCATTCGGGACTAGGCCAGGTGGTCAGTCTATTGATAGTCTCCGACTAGAGTTTTGTAATGACCAAACAAAGGACAAAGGGATCGATATCAAAACTATCTCCCATCCTGAACTTAAAGTGATTGCATTTACTGTCACCAGACTCTGCGGAAGCGCAGCACTGCATGTAGCTATTGAATCCCAAATGCGAATGGCAGTAGACTGTTATCGAGGCACCATCTTCAACTGGTGCGAAGCTGTGTTGGCAAATGTAAAAGGCCAACTAACTAGAGCAAAGAACGGACAACTAAAAAGCTTTGGATATGGTTTCCTAGTTATGAGCTTTGGTCTAGAGAGGGTTCCGATGTTGATCCCACAGCATCTTTCCGTTGGAGTTGGACTTCCCCGAGAGCCTAAGCTCATGCATTGGGTTGTAGTTATAGCTCGTCATTCTAAGGAGGGTTCAGAGGTTGTTCGATTTCTGCCTGAGTATTTTCGTTGGTTGGAGAACCAACTTTTTGTGATTCAGGATTTTCCATATGCTGGGATGGATTATCATGGTGACCCAAACATGACTCTTCCACCAGGAGAGTAGTGGGATGATTCAGGTAAAATCATTCTCAACATTTTCTAAGTTTTAACTAAAAAATGTTTTTTTTTTTTCTAAATCATCCAAAACTAATAATACAAGTTGCAAATGTAGATGTGGGTCCACGGTGACCAGCCGCTCTCTGGCCCTATGAGAGGAGACACCTAACTGTAGCAATACCGGCCCCACGGGACGAATCTACAGAGACCCTGACCAAATTGGAAAATCATCTAGAGTGTTTGACAGCAGATATTCTAGAGACTAGCATAGATGATATTCCACTTAGGTTACAGCGCTATGTGATTGGAGTCCCAGGACCTTTCAGGAGGTTTCTTTGTAGGGTGGCCCGAGCAGTGGTTTCTTATCGTGATCATCACCAGTGATAGGATGATCACCTTTATACACCCATACGACATTTTTGCTTTTTGTATTATCATTTTTGCCGATCATAAGGTGTTTTTCAACCTATGATCGAAGACGATGTATATTTGACACACTTCTATGCTATGCTATATCACTATTACTGGCTATCTTGTATAACATGTTATGGAATGTTTTTAAATTTACTGTTTGATTATTGCAAATGTCTATTTAACATTCGAGAAGCAATTGCATCTGCTAATGTATTTAAATATCTTGGAATATGCTGATATTCAATGTAGTCAAATTCATGTTCCAAGAGACGAACTCTCAAAAATAATCTTAATAACACTGGATTTCTAATGGCATAAACTCTATTAAGCTGCAATACAACGAGTTCAGAATCTAACCTAACAATCAAACTCTGAATCCTGAATGAAATGGATTCAGATAATAACTCAATCACTGCACTATACTCTGCAATGTTGTTCATTGTTTGACCGAGGCTTACCCCATGCATAGATACCAACTCATCAGAGGGTGAATAGATAACCCAAGCTACGGAAGAAATGTTTCGTGTATTACGACAAGCACCATCAGCGAAACCAATGTATGTTTGAAGAGACGTCGACATCTACAATATCAAGAGTAAAATCAAGATAAGCAGGAATAATGATAAAAACACTCTCTAAACTAGGCACACTTTTCTAATCTAAAACACACCAGCTAGAAAGAAACTAATCTAACTAAAATCTCCACACCTAGATTTAAGCATAATATCTCTTCAGATAAAGACCATTTCTGGGTTTACCCAAAGAGACACCGTCAAAATCTACCAATTCATAGGCCCCTTTTGCCAGCTTTCGCTTAACAACATATGGACCATGCCACATAGGTATAAATTTTCTAGCCCCTAGCTTATCATTTGCTTGATCATATAGTAAGACTAGGTCTCCTTCCGAAAAATTACGAGGTGTAACATTTCAATCGTACTGAGTTTTAATTCGTTTAGCATGAGTTTCAATTGCTAATGCAGCATCACGTCGATTCTCATCTAGCTGAGCTAAGTACAACAAATGTTTCTCCTCTTCAGAAGTGGTTGGGAGTAATTCTATGGCTATTTGCAATGACGGAATTTCGCATTCAATGGGTAACACTACTTCCAAACCGTAAACCAGTTCAAAAGGAGTGAAACCAGTTGATGTTTTTACTGAGGTTCGATACGCCCAAAGTGCTGAAAATAACATGTTATGCCAATTCAACCTATGAATACCAATGATTCGTCGAATCATAATGACTAGAACTTTGTTGATAGCTTCAACCAGACCATTAGCCTGTGGGTAATATGGAGTAGAACTATCGTGACGCAGGCCAAGTTGATATGTTAGTTCAGTCATCATGATGTTTCGAAAATGACTCCCATGATCGGTAATAATCACTTGAGGAACACCGAATCTAGTAATTATATGATTGAAAACGAAAATTGCAGCAGTTTTTCCATCTGCCGAAAATGTAGGCATCGCCTCGGCCCACTTAGTAAAATAATCTACCGCAAGGATGATATACGCATGCCCCCGGTTGAGTGAGGGTTACATGTAATAAAGTCGATACCCCACTTTGAAAAAGGACCGACGGCAATTATAGGGTGGAGAGGAGCAGGTGGAGCACGCATCTTTCGATCAAAAATTTGACAATTGTGGCATTTTCGGACCGCATAAATACAATCTTTAAATAAAGACTACTAGAAATAACCAGTGCGCAATATCTTTTGGGCTGTGGCATACCCAGACATATGACCACCACATTCTCTAGAGTGACAGTCATTTAGAACCTTTTCAGCTTCTTCATGAGTTAAAAAACGTCGAAAAACAGAATCCGCCCCACAACGATAGAGTGTATCTCCAATGATTTTGTATTGTTGGGACTGGAAACGTATTTTCCGTCGCTGAGATCGTGAAATTTTACGCCGAAAAGATTCGGTTTGGAGATAAACAATGATATCTCCATACCATGGGTAAAGAGTACTGATAAGAAACAAGGATTCGTCCACAATGGGCTCTTCCACCACAGTTTCAGTATCAGCACGCGGGAAATCACACATCAGTTCCACAAATACCAAATATTTCTTTGCCTTGGATTTTTCAAATTCCAAATCAAATTCTTGCAGGATAACAATCCATTTGGAATACTTGCCCCCTAGCAATTGCTTGGTCAAAATATAGATCATAGGGTTACAGTTAGAAATTACGGTAGTTTTGCGTAGTAAGATGTAATGATGAAATCTTTGGACAGCTTGAACAGTTGCCAAGGCCAATTTCTCCACATGAGAATATTTAAGCTCAGTCGAATTCAAAGTTCGACTAAGATAGTAAATCACATGTTCACTGTTGAATTCATCTTCCTGAACTAAAACCATCCCAATGGTGGAATGAGAAGTGGCAAGGTACAAGAAGTAATCCTGGTTGTAGTTGGGAGGATGCAATAACGGTGCATGGGTCAATGCATGTTTAAGTGCATCAAAATATTTGTCAGCTATCTCATCCAAAAAGAATGGAGTATTCTATTTCAACAACCTGGTAAAACCCTTTTTTATCTCAGTGTAGTTAGGTATGAAACGATGTAAAAACTTTTCTTTCCCTTGCAAACTTTGGAGTTGGCGAAGATTCGAAGGAGGAGGCAATTTGACAATAGCTTCAACCTTCGAGGGATCGACACGAATGCTGGATTTTGAAAAAACGAATCCCAGTAAACAACCCGTTTCTATACAGAAAACACATTTGTGTGGATTCAGCCTAATTCGATAATGCCTATATCTCATAAACATTTCTCGTAAATGAGTGCGATGATCGGCTCTACGTAATGAATGGGCAGGTAAATCATCGAGATAAGGCTGCACAATGTGCTTGATGTCATGAAACGCGTAAGACATAGCTCTTTCAAAAGTTGCTCCAGCGTTATTCAATCCAAAAGGTAATTTGCAATAAGCAAATGTCCTCCATGGACAAATGAAAGTCGTTTTTGGTTGATCAGCAGGGAGTATGTTGATTTGATTGTAACCGGAAAAACCATCCATAAAGGAGAATATTTCACTGCCAGCACAATCATCAATGATTTGATCGATATAGGGGGTTGGATAATTGTCTTTAGGACAAGCTCGATTAATATCCCTATAATTTATACATATTTTTATCATTCCTTTCTTTTTGTTAACAAGAACAATATTCGATACCCAATCCGTTAAAGGAATCGGATAAATGAATCCTGCTCGAAGTAATTTCTCAATTTCAGCTTTAATAGCAGCAGCTTTTCGCTGATGTATCTGACGCAAACGTTGCCGGACAGGTTTAGCATCTGAGTAAGTTTTAATTTCATGAACAACAATTGATGGATCGATTCCTGGCATTTCTTCATATGACCAAGCAAACACGTCGCGGAATTCTTGAAATAGGGGTTTATAAGTTTGGAGTTCATTGTCCGTACAGGAAGCACCTATATGAATGTTTTCAATAATTCCAGGTTTAACTGAAATGTCAATAGGAACCGTTCGAGAGATATTTCCCAAATTTAACTCAAAATCAGGACGTTGCAATGGATTCTGTGGTTCTTTGACATAATCAGTAGTAAAAATATATGAAAAATCATTTTCAAAATGATCAAGCTCAAGTAAAAACGAAGATCAATGATGAAGATCTTCCCATGGTAAATCATCAACAAGCAAAAGTTCATGAATCTGCTCATCAGTATGAACAGGCTCGGAAAAAGTTGTTGAATCTGAGGTTGATATTGAAAGTGATTCTCCATGGACCACATTCAATAGATCAATTTCGGTTGAACAAGGGTCAGAAAACAACTGTACAGCCTGATATGCAATTTCATAGGGATTCAAAGGCATCGCATCACCAAATGAATCCACCTCAGATTCGGAAGGTACGATCCAAGGATCATCCAAAACAATAGTGTTTGATGAAATCATGTGAATAGTTGCAGTAGAAGGTGATACGTTAGGAGGAGTAAAGGAAAAAGTTCCTAATAAACCTAGAATCTTTAATCAATCCTACCCCAACATCCTTGTAAGGGATAGTTGTTTTACGAACATGTTGGATACTTTCAGAAGAGGCTGGGTCAGATGAAAAATAAGTCAGTTAGTCTATGGTTACGATCTTTCCATTATGAGGAAACTTGATAAGCCAAAAGACCGATGAAACAACAGCAGTCATAGCATAAGACCATCTACGACCCAAGAGAAGGTTGTAATCTAGAGGGGCATCAACCACTTCCACATCTAGATTAACAGTTTTGCCTTCAACCCCTATAGGTAAATCCTATAGAATTCCAAAAGAATGGAACCCACGGCCATCAAATGCCTTTAGAATCATCGGGGATTGATTGAGTGTAGGAGAACCAAGCGATCTCCAACACTGGATCGACATAATACACGTAGAAGCTCCCTCATCAATTATAGTCCTAAAGCAAGGTATGTTTTTTACTAACACTGGAATCTGGAAAGAAATTTGATGAGGTAGGTGAGGTGTACTATTCGCTATATCGAAGATTATAAGGTTCGAATCCTGAATATCAACAGCTCATATAGCCGACAAAAGTAATTTACGTTGTGTTGGGCATGATTGCAGCACCTCCAAAGCCGACAATTTTGAAGGGCTAATAGCTAAGTCTTCAACAATGTTATAATTCTGAGCAGCTCTCGCATGCAGATTGAAAGCTGACTTCGGAAGTATACCTTTAGCAAGCGGTTTGATTACTAAGTCTGGGTTAGGTTTCTCGATCTGTTGCGGATCAGAACCAGAAGGAGTTGAAGTTGATGGGTTTGAATTAGAAGATTCTGCTTCCTTACCACTAATAGGACTTTTACTACCGTAATCTTGTGATCGCATTGCAATCCTGACATGAAACATCATCATTATGGGTTCTTCTGAGGCATTTGAGGAAGAACCAATCATCTTGTTATCTTGACTAGGAAAAGGATCCTTCAAGACAGCAAGCGTTTGAGAACCTTTGACGATTTTCGCAACCTCAGCACGATGTGGGCAGTCTCTTGTAAAATGCTCTTCATCACAAATGAGACAAGGATAGCGAGGTTTACGTTTCTCGTCAGTAGATTCAGTTTTATCTTATTTCTCTTTTGAGTTTTGTTTATTTTTCTTCTTCCCTTTTTTTTTACCACCGGATTTTGATTTGGCCATAAATGATTCTACGACATGAATATCGGCAGGAATTTCAGCAGAAGAGTCTCCTGTCGGGGAATCTAGTAAAGTTATAATAGGAGAAGAATTCTTTAAAGATTTCTTCTTGCTTTTGGTGTTAACTGAACCAATCATACCATTAGCGGCATGAGACCCTAAAGGAGCTGCAGTTATTTGATTTTGTTTCGGAAGGTCGGGGATTTTTTCGTGTAAAGTACCCGACTGCATATAAACGAGGTCAAGGTACTGAGCTTGAGCAATTACTTGCTCTTCAGTAACAACTCCTGCCTTAGCTACATCCTCAGTGATTTTAGGTAATAATGATTTAACGAACCATTGTGCTAAAATTTGATCCGGAATAAAAACTTTCACTAAATGTCGTCTACATCGCCATTCATGAATATGATCTGAAATATATGTGGACGTTGACTATTTTAATGAAGTTAATAATTCCGTGCCATTTTCATATCTGACAGGCAACTGAAAATGAGTTAAGAATGAAGTGGCTAACTGACTAAAATTATAAAAATAAGGTCGCGGTAACTCAACGTACCACTTGGCCACAAGACCAATCAGAATGCGTTGAAAAAGACGTAAGCGAATTGAATCGTCAATAATGGAATTAGATGCACACCAGAGGTGATAAGTCATCACATGGTTTGACGAATCCTCTCTTGATTTACCTTCAAATTTTGGGATATCACTAGGCAACTTATTCGGCATTGGCGGCCAAAACGGAAGATAATTAATTGGATCGTTCATAAGGCGCGACAAATCAAGCAAGTCCAAAGTTGCAATAAACGGTAACTGACGGTTAGGGTCATGAAAACCATGGGTCATAAGGCCAGTCCTAGAAGGAGGATATCCAGGATAACTTGGAATTGGAATTTCATTTGGAAAATTATATCCTCCTGGAAAACCAGGATTAACTGGACCAAACTGGGGTTGTTGAGGTTGCTGATAAGTATATCCAGGGTACGGTTGATACTGGTAAACTGGGATTTGAACAGCAGGACCGAATTGGTACTGTCCCTGGTACGGTTGATAAGTGAACTGTGGTTGACTTGTGACAACCGTACTTGGACTAGGTTGTCCTACAGGCATCTGAACCGAAGTCTGAATTGTAGGTCCCGACTGAGGTAAAGAGGCTTGAGGAGTTGATGCAGGAACAGTAGAAACTGGAGCTGCCCATATTCTAGAAGTAGGTGGGGTAGATTGAATAGAAGCTGTAGTAGTTGCAGCAGTCGTTTGAGGCAAAGTTCGAGGCGAACTAGGCCCAGACTGATGAGCTACACTAGGTGCAGACGTTTGAATAGTAGGTTGGACAGGTTGTTGGGTTGAACCAGAAACCAAAGGTTGTCCAGATTGAGATGACAACTGCACATTAGGTTGCAAGATCTGTTGAGATTGAGATGGATCCCACACCATGTTCATTCCGGGGTATGGACCCATAGAAGGTTGAGCATATTGAGGACCATAACCGGGTTGAGCATAGGGCTGATAATTCAATGGTACATTTCCAGCTCCTTGTACAAATGATTGACCAGAAGGTGGTTGGAAACCTTGGGTTGGGTACTGACCTTGAGGTTGATAACCTTGAGGCACGTACTGAAACTAGGGTTGACCTTGAGGTATGTACTGAGTCTAGGGTTGACCTTGAGGTATGTATTGTCCTTGAGGTTGCCCCCCAGGCAGTAACTGACTACCTTGAGGTTGCCCCCCAGGCTATAATTGAGTACCTTGAGGTTGCCCCCCAGGCGGTAACTGACTACCTTGAGGTTGCGGATTTGGAATAGTACCATACATCATAAGAATTTCTTCTACGCTCAACAGTTGAGTTCCGTTATTACCAGTTGATATCCCATGTTCAATGGGTTGAGGAGATGCTCCTAAAAAAGTACCAGTGAGTGACTGATACCCAGAAGGAACAGAAGGACCGCCATATAAAAATGTTTCCGGTGATTGGGAAAACATGGATGACTGTCTCGACATATTCAAAGGAGGATAATAACCTCTAGGTGTTGGATGAAAAGGAATTCGAGGTGGTGAAAAACTAAGACCTGGATTTTCTAAAAAGTTGGTCAATGAGACGTACCAAGCGTCCCTCCTAGGTGGACTATAGAAAATTGATTCACGCTCCCTAAGTTCTAAAGTTGGTTGATTTTCAGGGAGAGTTATATCTTCTTCCGGACTAACAAGTTCTTCAATAGAAATGAGTCCAGAGGGAAGATTTTGGGTAATGATCCTTCATACACTGGGTGAACCAAGACCACTAGAAGTTGGAGAAGCAAATCCTGAGGATGGAGTTGCAGTAGGTTCAGTTTCAGGCTCAGAAATTTTAGGTTCTTCAGCTAATTCACTAGTAGAAGAAATACTACCAGTAACTTCGGAAAATGAAATTGGTTCAGAAATATACTCTGTTGCTTGAACTTGATAATCAGGATGAACAATTAAAGGAGACTCTCTGGCTTCCGGTGACCCAACTCTACTGTCACTAGGTGTTACAAGAGCTCGTAGCCCTTCAAGCTGGCTTGGTGTATACTCGGGAGGTTGCCCCCGAAGTCTACGGGATTGTCTTGGTAATTCAGCCACGATTAAATATTTTAATTACTTCACACGCAAACAAAGAAAATCTCAATAAAACCACCTAAAGTCTCTAAAGAAACAAACAATTGAATCACACGCCTAAAAAATCTAAGAGTTCAAACCACACACGAATAGTGACTTTCCGTACCAAAAACACTAGTTGGTGATGAAATCCAACGTCACAAAATTCAATACACAAAGGGCGGTTGGAACAGTTACCCCGACAACCTACTTAATGAAACAGACTGGCACAAGTTTCTTCACAAAACCGTCTCGAGTGAAGAGAACCCCCCAGAGAGTCCAAGTGAGTCTAGTTGACGTCTGCTCCAGGTATAGTGGGATCTTCCCTCCACCGTCACCTTAAGAAAGAATCCTATAGATTATGGCCACTAAGGTTACCAATAGAAACAAATATACCTGGGGGAATAGTCTACGATCCGATACACACGCAAGGGCAGAGTAACAAAGCTCAATCCCCTTGAAGGCTCCTTGACATAATCCAAGGTTTACCAACAAGTGACCCCAGGCTCCTCGACAATGGTCAATCTGAGGTTTACCGTTTTTAATACATGTATATTTGCTATCGTTTCCAATGAGGAAGGATTGATTACCTCACTGGTTCAAATATGATCTCGTGTTTGACTCCTTTAAGAGGAGCTTCCCAGAGCATACATACAACAATTGGAATTTTTCCTACCGTAAGATATAGCTACTTGTTTGTTTTAACTATCTTGGAGAGTTAATTACTCCCTACTCCAAGATACTAGCCTAAGCTATATTAGTGATAAGAGCCCTAGAAATAAAAAGATTGCTAGATCAATTTTAATTTAAGCGTTATTTTTATGGGTTGTTTCTTAAGTCAATATGAATGGAGATTAAACTTTATGGTTTGAAGACTCGACTCCAAAACACTAAAAATGCACCTAAGATGATAAACAATTATTTTCTTCAATGAATTTCTAGCTAAAAGAAAGAGTTGAGAATGCAATTCTTTGAAAAACAAATCTTTCTTTCAACATGTAAATGAAAAGAAAATCTTTTTTGTCTTTTTCAATAAACTCAAAATGAGACTACTAATTATGCTCACAAAAAATATCTTTTCTTTTTCAACACTCAAAAACTACAGAAAAAAAATAAATAAATAAAATAAAATAAAAATAAAAATTTCTTTCAAAAGAGATTCTACAATTTCTAGAAAACACTCAAAACTATAAAAATCAATCTTGAGATCTAAAAAACTTCTAAAACCTAATTGAAGTAAAAGCTTAAAAAATTTCTTTTTGAGGACGTTTTACTTAGTTATTCAGTGAACTGAGGATTAATTCGTTCAGAATAACAAATCAATCAAAAAACACCTAGCTATGTTTTCTTTTTAAGAATGAAATTCAAAACTTTCAAACAAGTTCGTTCAAAGCTTTGCAAAGAGAAAACAAGATCTATTTCTCAGCAAGAGCAGATTTCACAAATCAATCAGACTCATCAAGAAGACCCAAAAGACCAGGGTAATCTAAGGTTTCTTAGGCTTCTAATCTCTGAGTCACTACAAAGACCAAGCGAAAATCAATCCAGGCACGCAAAACTTCTAGAAAATCACCTAAAATAAAAATACCAATGGAACTTACTTACAAGAAATTTTTGACAAGACACATGCAGATCTAGGCAGAGACTAAAAAGCATAAAATAAAACTTAACTTAACTGGACGAAAACAATTTGGGTTTTTCAAAAAGTTTGGCAGGGTCCGCAGGCTTCCAGTAGAACCAAATGCGGTACCGCTTTGTGCACTAAAGTAACAGTGCGGGGATGTCTGCAATGTCTTGTAAAAGAAAGTGTGGTCCTCTTCAAAATTTCTGAAAAAACAAAATATACTCCAGATCCTAAAAACTACCCACTCCCAAACACATCAAGCAAAAACTAGAAACAAGAAAAAATTTCTCAAGTTAAAGAAAAATGAAAGGCAAAAAACCAAATTCAAGTCCCCAGCGGAGTCGCCAATTTTTCGGCTGGATAAATTGTTCTTGCGGACAAGACCAATCTCCCTAGTATCAACAGATATCTAGCAACAAGCACGACAAGCAAATCTACCTTTCTCTAAATATATTGTTATTTATTAATAAAAAAACTAAGAGGTGTTTTAGACCCTACCTTAAGTCCAACGCTAGTTTGTGGAAGCCACGCTTCGACTGTCCGAACGAATTTCCTTTTGAGAACCTGCAATCACAAACAAGCACACATCAAATAACATCTGCATAGCTAATATAATAAATCATATTCATCATGGTGATCAAGGAATCCATGAAATAAACCATAAAACACAGCTTATTGAGAAAAATAAACTTGATTGTATTAACTTTGAGAAAAGAAGAACTTTACAACCTTTGGTGCCTTGATGTTGTAAAAGCTCCTCCCAGGGTCCAAATAGGAATCTCCTCTACTTTGACAAGCCTCACACTCTTCCCAATGAGATCAAAAAAGGTATGTAATCTCTCCTCTCAAGCTCAATTAGGAAGACTAAATTCCAACAGCATTTCACCTCAAAAATATTCAGCTTTCAACCTCCCCAGTAACCAGCCCAATGCCTCATTTTATAGTGCAGAGGAAGGAAGTTACAAGTCCACTTATGAAGGGATAGAGTCCTCCTTCAAAGGGATAAGCTCCTCACATCAAGGGGTTAGCTCCTTAAGGTATGGGATGCATGAACCTTAAAGGAGCGAACTTGCCACCTCAAGATTCCTTCTAGAAGCTTCCAGAAATGACTCAAAGTGAGTTTTTAAGAATGTACTTGTGCCTTTTTTACTTTTACAGGGGTCCGCACCCATTACACAGAGACAGAGCGGTCAGGTACGCAAGGGACATGACCAGTAGGTGCGGGACCGCAGGTAATGCTAAGAGAAAGTGCGGAACCAGAGTTTTAGAGACTTTTAAGGGCTTTCTCTTATTTTCAAGGCTTGACATGAAGAACTGAGGTTTAAGACTTGCAAAGGAGGAAAGTATGAGTGGTGATAGACTCACACAGATTGTCGAATGTCATGGTGACAATATTTTGTGCAACACTTTGCACTGCTTGGCTTCAAACCTTCGAGCCCAATCCTGAGCTATTCAACATCTCCCCTACACGTTGTCCTCACCTTCCTGTCCAACACTGTGTCTTCCTGCAATTCATTAAGATATTCAGGTAGCAGGTCATCTATAGAAGGCAATTGACTTTTCTCTTCAGGGCCCTCAATCATTAAAGGTTCAAACAATCTCAGCAATCTACATTTACGACTGAGTATATGTGCATGTAAGCTGGTAGATCAAGGTGAAAATCATTTTCACCAATATTCTCAAGTATCCTAAAGGGTCCATACCTGATAGGCTTTAGCTTTTTACCTTCACCTTTCATCCTGTCCTTACTGATATACAGCTAGACTTGGTCTCCAACCTGAAAACTATGCTCCATTCGATGCTTATCATGCCTAGCCTTGTACTTGGCTTAGCTCTTTTCTGTTGTTCTTGTACTGCCTGATGGATCTCCTGGATCTGTTCAATGAACCTAGTTTCCCTGTCCACATCACTGTGTCCATCAACCATGGTATCTTTACCAAAGACAAAATCCAAAGGAGACCTTGGTGTGAAACCAAAACAAGTCTCAAAAGGAGATCTCTGTGTAGAAGAGTGTTTTGCTCTGTTGTAAGCATGCTGCACATAACACAAGTGTTCATCCCAAAGCTTAGGATGTTTGCTGCAATATCCTCTCAATAACTGGATCTCTGTCTTGTTAACTACTTATGTCTGGCCATTTGTTTGTGGATGAAAAACTGTGCTTTTCTTTAGTTTGATGTCCATTAGTTCCCACAGACTCTACCAAAACTTCCCCACAAATCGGGTGTCTCGATCAGATACAATGGAAGTGGGTAATCCAAAATGAACCCATACATGTTCAAAAAACAATTTTGCAGTCTGTTCAACTATGATCTATTTATTACAAGGTATCAAAATACACATTTTGCTGAACCTATCCATAACAACATATAGATAATCATGACCTTTCCTAGATTTAGGCAGTCCTCCAACAAAATCCATGGAAACACTTTCCCAAGGGTGAGAAGGTACTGGCAATGGAGTGTACAAGCCTAGTTTTTTGTTGTTGGGCTTGCTTTTAGCACACATAGCACACCCTCTTACATATCTAGAAACTGTCTCATTCATTTTCGGTCAATAACAAAATCTTTGCAGTTGTGAAACTATTTTACTTACCCCAAAGTGACCCGATATCAAAGAAGTGTGTGCTTCCCTAATTATCTTTACTCTCTTAGTTTGTGGAATGCAGAGTTTCCCACAATGATATAAGAGTCGGTCCTTCATATGATAGTCCAATTCTTCTACTCTTTTGCCATGACTCAAAGTTGCATATACATCTTTAAATTCCATATCGTGAGCATATTGTTCAATGTAGCTTTCATGTAGCACAATATTATGCTTAAGTATGGTAGATGCATTTACAATGGGTCTAGATAACATGTCTGCAACCTTCTCATGTATGCCCTTTTTATATCTGATGACTAAATGAAACTGTTGTAGAAAACCCATCCATCTGTAATGTCTTGATTGCTGCAACTTAGTTTGGGAGTGTAAGAATTGAAGTGGTTGATGATCAATATGTATTACTGTCTCTTTGCCCATTAAGTAATGTTTCCACTTTTTCACACTCTGAACTAATGCATACAATTCTTTATCATATGTAGGATAGTTAACTACTGTAGGATTAAAAGTCTCAGAATGATAACATATGGGTTTACCGTGCTATGTCAACACTACTCCCATGGCATAGTCACTGGCATCAGTTTGGATCTCAAATGGTCTTTGCAAATCTAGCAGTGCTAGTACAGGTGTTGTACTAATCTTTTCTTTCAAGTTGTCGAAGGCTTTCTGATGTTTGCCTCCCCACTAAAACACCTTATTCAATCCTGTTAAAGCATGAAAGGGAGTTGCAATTGAGGAAAAGTTAGAAATGAACTTCCTCCAATATTGTGCTACTCCTAAGAAGCTTCTCACTTCTGTAGCAGACCTGGGTTTAGGCCAGTTCACAATGACTGCCACTTTAGAGGGATCTATTTTCAATTCACCTCCCCCTACTACATGACCCAAGTAGTTTAGAGATGTTTTGCCAAATTCACATTTTGATATTTTAACATAAATTTTTTCGCTTTTCAAAACATCAAATGTTGCTTAACATGCTTTAAATGTTCTTCCCACATTTTACTAAAAATCAGAATGTCATCCAGATACACAATAACAAAATCATCAAGAAAAAGTCTAAGTACATCATTCATTAATCTCATGAAAGTAGCAGGAGCATTAGTTAAGCCAAAAGGCATAACCAGCCATTCATACAATCCCTGCTTTGTTTTGAAACCAGTATTCCATGCATCTTGCTCTGAAACTCTGACCTAATGGTATCCACTGTGCAAATCCAGCTTGGTGAAATAAATAGCTTCCTTTAATTGATCTAAAAGATCATCTATGCGAGGAAGGGGATAATGATTTTTTATTGTTATCTTATTCAATGCTCGATAATCAATGCACATTCTCCATGAGCCATCTTTCTTCCTCACCAAAACGATTGGTGACCCACATGGTGATGTGCTAGGCCTGATGAACCCTTTTTCGAGCAACTCCTGCACCTTCTTCTTTATTTTAGCATTCTCTAAAGCAAACAACCTGTACATCCCAATGTTAGGTAATGGAACATCTTGCTGCAAAATAATATCATGTACTATTCCCTTTTTGGGTGGCAGACCTTTAGGTTCTTGAAATAAGACATCATACTCTGAAACAACCTTTTCTATATCAGCTTGTTGTTCAGCATTACAGCCCTCAAATACATTGGTTTTATCAAGTTTCTTTTCCTTTACAACCATCAGTAAGAATTGTTTTCATGAATTTATCATTCTTTTCATCAACCCTAAGTTTATGAGAGTATAATTATTCTTGAGCTTATGAGCTCTTACAAAGTATTCAATTCCATCTTTAAGTAGATACTTGTTCTCAGCTCTATAGAAAATAGCCTTTCTATCATACAAGTAAGGGTTTCCTAAAACAATTCCACATATATCCAAAGGAATTATGTCTAACTCAACCTCATCTACAAATGTTGACCCAAAAGAAAACTTGAGTTTGCACTGTCTAGTCACTTGTAGTTGTGCTTTATCATTCAACCATCCTAATGGGTATGGTTTCTTATGAGGTGTAGTTCCTAATCCCAATTTCTTTACAATTGCTTCAGAAATTAGATTTACTTGTGAGCCACTATCAAACAAAGTATCAATCTTTTGATTTTTGGAAATAACTCGAATATGGAAAAGCTCATGTCTTTTTCTCCCATTTTCTTCATCAATAACAGATTGAGCAGAATTACTAGTAGATGCTTCAGAATTCTTACCTTTTATACCTATGGCTGCAATAGTTGTTTCAACTCCTGAGTCTGACCCCAAATCTTTTTGAGTAGCTACAGCTGTCTTCTTCTTCTTGCCCTCAGACTTCTTAGGACTCAGCTCTGGATGCAGAATCCAACAATGCTCATCATCATGCCCACCCTTTTTACAGTGAATACATGAAGCTTTGCTTTTCTGTGCAGTGTTAGCCTTCCTTGCATTCCACTTCTGCTTTCTTTTCTCCTTGCTCTTGCTTACAGTGGGTTGGGATGGTCCCCCAACTTCTGGAATTCCATTCTTTCCTCTAGCTTCTAGATGAATAGCTTGTACAGATACCTCATCTATATTAGTGGGATTAAACATGAGGATGGTATGCCTCATGTAGTTGTGTAGACCACCAATGTACTTCAAAAGAGTCTCTGGTGAGTTTAATGAGATACCCAACATCAATGCTCTCTTCCTAAATTCTTGAGTATACCCTTGCACACTTTTCCCTTTCAACTGTCGAAGAGTTTTCCAACCCATCATGGTTTGTTGCATGTAGGCCAATGGATAGCAACAAACTCACTCCAGACAAAGATGGTCTTACCATGTCTTTTCATGTCAGCTTGGGTTCTGCCTTCCCACCAAACCAAGGCAATGCCTCCTAGGCGTAGGATTGCCAGTTGAATCTTACTCTTGTCTGAGTCTATGTTCTGTACTCTCCAATACACATCAATTTTTCTAATCCAATTGTCCAACTTTTCAGCATTTAGCTCTCCATCATATATAGGAAAATCAAATTTAACATCTAACTTAATCAAAGATGCTTTCTTATTATGCACAGGGCTATTAGGAGATGTGAGAAAGCTTTCCTCTTTCCCTTTTCCATCGGAGTGGTCATGGAAATGAGACTCATCTTCTTCTTTATATTGCTTAGAACCTAAGGAGTCTTCAACCTTATGCTTTCTAAAGTCCCTATACATTTCTTCTACCATAGACTTTATAGCTAGGAAACTTTCTATGAATTGAGGGTCTGGCCCCATAGAACCTTCCTCTGACATTTTCTTCCGAGGATAGACTCTCCCAATTTCAGTATTAGTTTCCACCAACTCTCCTTCTCCTAATTTGAGCTTTTATCTAGTGAGCATTCAAGAGCTACACCAACACAAGCTTGTCTAACCTTACAGCCTAAAGCTCTGATACCACTTGATCTGATAATCACCCTAGGAGTGACCTCAGTTAAATATTTATTGTTTAAAGGTATTACAAACTCATGTGCTGGTGTGTGTTCTGTGTTATTTAAGCAATGGATCGATCAGATTTCCAATACATAGACAATTAAATGGAAAGACAGCAGAGAAATACAGTAAGCAATACAAGAACACAAGCAATTTAATAAGGAGTTCACCCTATCCTCCAGGGCTACATCTCCAGTCCAGCTTTCAGTGGTGGCCTTGTTTTATTGTGTCTTTAAGTAGAGAATTACAATGCAGGAGCTCAATATGAGTCACCTAAAACAGATTTGCTTGGCAGGGTGGTTCTTGGATTCCCCAAGCCACTTGAGTACACAGACTTCTTCTTCCTACCAGCTCTGTGACCTTCTGGTCTACAGTGGAGAGCCCAATGTGGTGCTCAGCCTGGACAGATCCTCTCTGGGATGGCTCGGATCTCTCAAGCCTCTGGTGCTCGACACTGCCTCTGGTCAGCTCGGCCCTTTGTCCTCTTTCTGCTTTTGCTTCACTGTCTTCTTTCTCTGTGTTCTGTCCTCCTCTCGGCATTCTGGTCTCTCTGTCTGCGGGGTTCTCTGTCCCTCTATTCATCTCTCGAACTGATTGTGTATTCTGTCTCTATTCATGGCTTTGAAGCCATTCATTCCAAGACTGTTCGGTTCCTCTGCGACCTCTATCAATTCACCTTCTGCAGCTACGCTTGGAGTTCCCTCGCTCGACGTCATCATCAGCTCACAGGGAGTGGCCACATGTCCTCCTCTAACTCGCGCCAGCCTACTTCGTCGGTTTGTTTCTTCGGTTACATTGTGGAATGAGTTCTTCCTCCACCGTGGCGGTCAAACGGACTTCAAATCCTTCTAAATCGCGGCTCATTCCTTCATCTGTTCCACTTCTCCATCGGGCACAAACTCAGCCATCCGATCTGGGTCCCCCAGATCCAACACCATATGCACATTTCGCACGGTTGACTTGCTAGATCAATAGCGCGTGATCAATGGTAGTTTTCTCTCACCTCCACTTGCCACGCGTTGATCGTTGAGTGGGATCACTCCACTTCCATCCAAAACCACTTACCATTTGAGGGCACCCCGATCAATACCGTCGGTTTCCAGAGCACGGGTCCCGCCTTATCCTTTAGTGCTTTTTTCTTTTTCGCCCGCGGTTCTCCGGCTCCCCTACGCGACCAAGTGCTCGGGGCTTCTCCATTTCTGCCCTTTTCGCCCAGCGATGTGAGGCTCCCCTAAGCGCTAATCGCGCATCAAAATTCACCTCCATTTCCCAATCCGGCTAATTCGGCCTCCCGCGCAGTCTCCATGGGCCTCGGTCAGCGCGCTTTGACCGAGGTCCTCGTCGTTCCACGTTGGTTGCCATTGCCACTAGTTCAGAGGTGTTTTTTGATCGCAATTCTAAATTCTTTAGTGTTTGTTTGACCTGATACAGTCATGGTTCTTTGACAGTTCTTTATGGATCCAATTTGGATCAATGTTATATTCCCAGTAATATAGCCATAATGTTAAATCAGTGTTTCTTCTTCGTCGAGACTTTTACTCTAAAAGACAATACAAAACAACGATTAAATGTGGTCCCAACCCCCTTATATTTAGCCCCTTTCTATTTTCTTCGTCATATGACTTGGGCTGATGACCAGGTTTTCAGCCTTAAGGTGCTAAATCATTTATACTCTTGTCGAGGGCTATCATTCCTTTGTAAATTGTTCTCTGCCTCTGGTTCTTTAAGTCCCTCTTGACTATGGGCCAGCCCTTATATTAAAGCTCCCTTATCGACAATTTCCAATCGGGGTTTTTACTCTGGAGTAGCAACATTCAAGTTTCGCAGATTTTTGATCGCCAATCAACCCTCTGTGTTCATCCTTAGCCCTTAGTTCTTTAACTCTTTGTGACTGCATTCCAGCCCTCATATCGAAGCCCCTCAATTGGAGGATTTCAATCGGAGGTTTTACTTTGATGCAACAACATGCCTCAACCTAGGAATGTCAATTTGTAATATGATGACATCCTTTTCCATGTGGAACCTCATGAGTGGTGACACATGTCACCATTTTTTGGCCTCTTATGACCCTGAAAATGCTGAATCTACCTATCATGTGTCCACCGTACTGCCACATCACGATGATGTTAATCGCAACGTAGCTTATCGGAACCAATCACTGTTCCACATGTGTCTCATTAGAGGAGAGAGAAAATGCCCGAACCTGCTCTGGTTTTTTGCTAAATCCTTTGTTAATTCATCTTCGATGTTTCCCACCGCTTCAATGCTGAAGGCACAATCCCAGGGATTTAACACTATCGGCGTTCGTCGATCGTAACTTTGTTAACATTGACATTTTGAAAACATCGATCATCGATATGTGATATGGTCTAGACATGCCTACTGCCCATATTGCGGGACCTCTGATTTGCGGGACCTCTAATTTGCAGGACCTCCGATATTGCGGGACCTTCAATATGCGCTTCTCCTTCATTTCAAAGGAAACAAAACCCTTAAACTTCAACAGGCCATATCTTCTGATCCATAAGTCCATCTTTTGACTTCCACATACCATTGGAAAGCTTATTCCAAGAAATATCCAATGGATGTGGTTCAATTTAGACTTTGAGTCCTTTTGTGGCTTGGAAGATGACTATAAACGTTTATGCTCTTTTGTACTTTAGGTAGCTGAAAACACATTTTGTTGTAGGTGACAACATTGGCTCCAACTGGGGATAGTGCCTTGCTGGCAAGGTGTTGAGAACCTGCAGACCAATAGCCTTCACCATTGGGCATGGAGTCAAAAATATAATGAATCTATAAAACCAAAAAATCTCTATGGAACTTTATTTGCAAGGAGTCCTTTCCTCATCAAACTGAAATATAAATTCTAACAACTAGACATTAAATGTTGAACTATTGAGATTATTTATATACAAATCCTACTTATGTATAGGGCATCAATTCACCTAAGTGAGGTGAAACCTCCAATGGTACTAGGTCAGTATTTGGGTGTTGGACCTAATGCCTCCATGTTGCTAAAATTTTAAAATTAAAACAAGAATGCCCCATGAAAAATCTTCAAACAAAAAACTTAATGCATACTCTAAAAACAACCTCTACTACTGACCAAAGAATGTTGTCATGTAGTCAACTACAAGGTCATAGAACTGACGAGAAAGACCTGCAACTTCTTCATATTCTTGAAAAGTCTGTAGACCAACATCCTCTTGGTTAGGCCAGTGACAAATAATGTTTAGCTCTTAAACTTTAGGTTTTTCAAGAAAAAATTGTTGTTGATCTTTTGCTACCCATTTGTCAATGGGCCAACCCTCTTGGAAATCTGCAATAGAATCTTCATTTTCTGAACTATAAGAGTCATAGACTGGAGAATCTATTGAGGATTCTCAGCAAGAATCTTTCTGCAATAGGCAACCACAAACACTGCTTGGTCCTTCAACTTTGGGCTCTTCTTGAAAAAAATGTTGTTGGAAGCCTTCTCCCCACTTGCTTGTAAGTAGATCCCTTTGACCATCTGTAATAGTCTCATCCTCCTCTAAATCATATGAATCATATATCGTAGAATCTTCATCAACTTCATTACTCACTTCTTGAAATTGTTCTCCATTTGAAGGATGTGAATTGTGAACTGGAGCCTCTTTGTTAACCTCCTGGTGGGCCTCCTCTTTTTGTGCAGCTTCCCAGAACTAAGACTGTGTGGCTCTACATTGCTCGACTTCCCATCAGACTCACACTCATCATAAGAAGGAGAATCATCAAATTCGGTAGAATAAGATCTCTAAGGGTTTGTTTGCAGCTCGATGATGTCTCTTTCTTCTCTTTCTTGATCACTAGGTGATGCTTCTTGATGCCAGTACATGTCTTCTTGGGGTGGAGCCCCACATACATCTTCAACAGGATCATTAACCTCAGGAATATTTTCAACATTAAAATATGCACAAAAATCTTCAAATAGAGCATCTGGTGGATATAATCTTTTGCAATAATGATTGAATGCCATGTGAAAACTCTTTAAGGAAGATATGCTGCCACGAGGTATTGTTCTGTACCAAATTCTAAAATCGTCTTCTAAAGAGTACATGAACAATTTCATTTGTGCATATTCAAAAATAATACCCTGTTGTTCCATGCATTCATGAAAATCCTTAAGGTGTTGGTCAGGCCTTCTATCTGTGTTTCCACTGAATCTAGGAAAATAGGTATTCCATTCATGAAATGAAGGGACATGATTGGGATAACCAGTAATAGAAGAAAAATCCAGTGGGGCAAATTTGTTGGCCAAGAATGCAGGAATGGCCATTTTGAAAACCCCTTTAGGTGAGTGATCTCAAGTTCAAAGGTAGGGGAAATTTTTAGTTGTTTAGCATCAAAGCGAGTATGAGGTCTCTTGAAAGACAGGATGATCAAATAAAGATATAGACAATGGAGTCATCGGGATGTTTACCATAAGATTGAAAAAGTGGAGTCGCCAAGGTGAGAGATGTTAAACCCACACTTCGCTTTTTCACTTGACAGAGGGAATAACAATGTAAACTGTGAAACGGGAACTGATACGATTACCCGTTTCGTAGAGGTAGCAAAAAAGTGACCCAATTTGAAAAGTGGTGATGTAGAATACACTTCTTCTTTTTCGGAGCATATTTTTGACACTCTAAATTTTCTTATGTATCAAATATAGATATTTGTTTTTAAATGTTAGTGATTTTCATGCTGATTTTGAAACGTGTTGATGCAGCATACCTTTTTTTTAGAGGGCTTATTTTTTACAATCTAAAATTTATTATGTCCAATTTTTTTTGAAATCATGATTACTTAACGAATTTTCAAGTTGATTTATTTTTCTTTTTTTAAATATTGATTACTTAAAAAAACAAAAAAAAATGTCTGTAAACATGGAAAAAAAAACAAACAAACAAACAAACAAAACAAAAAAAACTATTAAATTAAGTAAGTAAAAATAGAAAAACATTCACACAAAAAAAAAAATATTAAAAAAAATTTAGAAAATTAACAAAAAAAAAAAAAACTACTAAAATTAAGATTAAAAACATTTAAAAAAAATCAAAAATAAAAAATATACTCAAATTAAAAACAAAAAACAAAAAAAATTATATATATATATATATTCAAATTTAAAAAAAAAAAAAAAAATGCATTTAAAATTTAAAAAAATATATATATTTGATTAAAAAAAAAAAAAAAAAAAAAATCTTACAAGATCGAGTATTAATTGTATTACCAAAAAGTGAAGAGGAGTAAGCTCTTGTTACATTCGATGGAGGTTGGTATCAAGTTGTAGAGGGAAAAGAGGAACGCAGTCCCTAATTCTGTGCTTGAATTCCAAAATTCTATTGATTCCTATAACTATTCTGGCATATTGCCTTACATATTGGCCTAATAGAAAGATAAACTTACAAAACATAATGCTTGGTGTCTATTGTAGTGTTTGAAGATGATCAATATTGATTTACTGAATGTTCCTGATAGGAGTACTGCTTCTTGCCTTGGTGTACTGAATTTTCTCCCTCCTGGCTCAGAGTGGAGGATTTGATGTATGCCACCACTTCTTCTAGATGCACACATTTATTTTTTAATGCGATTAACTCCACTTTCTGGCTTTCCATAGTCTTCTTTTGGTAGCTGAATTCCATTTTCATTTCTGATTTGAGATCTTGAAGTGCTTCTTGAAACTCGTTGATCATGAACTTGTTAGTCTTACATGTGGCAGAACCATCGTTTCTTGTTGCTTTCTCAGTTGGATTGAATTCCATCTTTGTCAACACCTTCTCTGTGCTTTTGAAGTGCTTGTTGTGTCTCTTGCAGATGTTGTTCCTGTGATTCCTTCTGCCTGTATTGTTCACTCTACTAGCTTTGTAATGAACTGATCCGTTGATTTTAGGATTTAGACGGACTGTTGGTTTTGAAATGAGATGCTCTTCCTTTGAATATTTCTTATAAAGAGAAACAGAGCATTTGTGGTGGGAGTCTGGAGAGTAGCTGATGTGAGAAGAACTCCAGGATGCACAAGAAGAGGAACAAGAGAAGCGTTGGGACAACTTGGAAGAAGAGGCAACAGTAGGCTTCTTGATGCAGACAGAAAATGGAGGGGGGAGGTCAGGATTAAGTGAGGGAGTGCGATGGAGGTGAGTAGAGGATGGGTGCTTGTTGTTGTCCTTTGCATGCAGAGGGATGAGTCGAGCGAATGTGTTGTTAAGGGGAGGCTCAGAGTGAAGACTAAAAGGGTAGGACGTGTTGAATGAAGGACTCAGAGGATGGATCAGGTGAGGAGTGAGCACAGAAGGGATTTCAAGAGAACTGAGTGAAGAATGAAACAGAAAGATTTTTGAATTTTCTTTGACAATGATACAGTGAAAAGAAATGTGGGAGTGCTCACCATTTATTGTGGGAGACCTGCAACGATGGATGTCAAGGATAAGACAGATCACATCACCATTCCTAGGCATAAGATCATGATCCACCTTGGTCTTCGGACTAGAATCAGATGTTGATACTCTCCAAATTTTTGGTTGGGAAGCCCGTGATTTCCTTCTGAGTTTAACTGCTGAAATATCTCTCCATTGATTTACTGATGTCCTTTTGCTGATATTTTGGTGGTTTTCATTCTTTTTTTTAATGAGAGTATTTTTTCTCATGGTGACTAAATTGTTCTAAGGAACTGAATTATAATATAAATCCTCGTTTTCCCTGATGATTCATTCACTTCTTTCAGTTGTCTTGTTTGCATAATCGTCTGCTATTTTATTGTGCTCTCTCAGAATGTGCTTGAATGTAACATTTCCTACATTGTCCAAATTGGCTCTTATCCATTTGTATATTCTATTCATGGCTAAATTGGTGGGGTTTTTGTTCCTGGCCATTGCCTCTATGATGATTGCCGAGTCTCCCATTATTATTGGATCTTGGATGGATCTCTTTTTAATTATCCTTGATCCCAGTAACAAGTTGTACGCTTCTGCTTTATTGTTTGTTGTTTCTCCCAGTCCCCATTCATAGGAGACAATCACTTTCCCCCTTAGGTTGGATATAATACCTCCCACCCCTGCTTTCCCAGGGTTTTTTTTAGATGCCCCAACAAAGGAGAGGCTGTATCGTTTTTTATTTTCTTTCCAATTTATGAATTCTCCTTCATTTAGTCGAATCTTCCAATTTTGTGTTGTAGGTATTTTCATAAGACTTTTTTCCCCTTGATTTTTATTGTTTCTTTATTGATCCAATCTCTTTCTTCTTGTTATAAGGTATTGTAATCCATTGTTGTAGTCCCTTTCGTGTTTAGTATTTCAGATGTCAAACCCCATGTTTTTTATAAGATTTTCCCTATTCTTGGGGTCTGATCTTTGAAATGTTCTTGTTCCTTGTGAGCCATACTTTCCAGCACAGAACTGCTGGTAGGCTTTTCCAAAATCTGTTAATTGTTGCCTTTTTCTTTATTGAGTAGGGATATGCCTTTTCCCATGCTCGGAAGAAATTCGAGAAAGAGTTGGAAATATTTAAATTGGTTTCCAATAGGCTTGAGAGTTGTTTCTAGCATTCTTTTGCTATCATGCAATCCAGAAAGAGGTGTTGGATAGTCTCTTCTTCTTTCAAGCACATAGAACACCTGGATGGACCATAAAAAAAAAAAAATATCTTTTAAGGTTTTCAAAGGTTAGAATTTTTCCTTTTAAAAGGGTCCATATGAAAATTTTGATTTTAGGAAGGCTTCCAATCTTCCACACTGACTTCCAAGGGGCCCAATCTTGTTGGTTATGTTGATCTTGGAGAGTTTTGTATCCTATCTTAATAGTGTAGAGTCCTCCACTTGGATCCCAAGCAAAGGAATCTTCTTCCTCAATGCTTGTGGGAGCTGCTCCTTTGAGATGCTTCCTTTGACTGTCCCATTCACCTTCCAGATTTGGGGGAATTCTTATAGTGTTCCATTCTTGCCAATTTCGCTTTTCCCATTTGGAGATTGAATGTAGTGTATTTAGGCCTCTTTCATTCATCTAGATTTGGATGTCTTCAAGTCTCGTCTGGAGCTTTAGGGGCTCCTTCCCCATAATTCTGTCCTCCCATATTGAGATTGTTTTCCCATTGCCTGGAATTTTGGAAATATGATTTATGATTAGAGGAGTTATCTTCTTCACAAGCTTCCAAACTTGTGTGCACGGCCTTATGGGAATATTTTCAATCAGTAGCTTTGTTCTCAGTTGGTTCATGTATTTTATGGCTAGAGTTTTTTTCCACCACCTCTCCTTGCATGTTATCATTCTCCATATGATTTTCATTCCTAATGCAGCATTCATTAGGCCATGAAGTCTTATGGATAAGCCTCCTTGTTCATATGGTAATGTGACTTGCTCCCACTTAACCAGACTAAACTTTTTGTTCTCTTGTTTCCCTCCCTACCATAGGAAACCTCTTATTATTAGTTCCATTTGCTTATGAGCACTTGCCGGTGCCAGAATTATAGAATACTGATAAATTGGGAGCGCCATGAGTAAGGCCTTAATCAAGATTACCCTGCCTGCCATGTTGAGCCACATCATACCCCCTTTTTGGATTTTATATTTCATTTTTTCAACCTGCTTGATCCATAGTTTTGCTTTCAGATTCTTTTTTGGGATGGGAAGTCCTAGATAGAAGAAGTGGGTCCATCTTTCTTGAATAGGGATCTCAATAATTTGTGAGATCTTTTGCATGATTCTGGGAGAGGTGTTCCAACCATATATTCTACACTTTGTATTATTTAAGAGCCCCCCAAGAGGCCTGTAGAAAATCTTCCAAGACTTTTTTAAATCTTCTAGCAATTATACTTGAAGCACCTCCCAATAAGAGAGTGTCATCCGCAAAAAGAGAGTGATTAATGCTTTTAACACCTCTTGCGATTTGTAGACCTGTGATGTTTCTTTCTCTCCTTTGTTTTTCTAGGGCTCTGCTTAGAGTTTCTGCCATAATGATATAAAGAAAAGGGGAGAGAGGGCACCCTTGTCTCAAACCTCTCGTGCTCTGGAAGAAGTCACTTGGTCTTCCGTTTATAAGAGGTGTTATCCATGGGTCCGAGATGCTGGCCTGGATAACCTCTATTATATCTTTGGAGAACCCAATTTTTTTAGTGCAACCATTAGATATGGTAGACTGACCCTGTCAAAGGCGTTAGCCATATCTAATTTTATGATGATTCCTTTTTCTTTTATTTTCATGCTTGAGTGGATGGCTTCCTGAACGACAATTACATTGTCAATAATCTTCCTGTTAGGAACAAAGCCTCCCTGATTTTCAGATATTATTTCCGGGAGCACTTTCTTGATTCTGTTAGCTATGATTTTTGTTACAATCTTGTAGGAGGAGTTGCAAAGGGAGATTGGTCAGAATCTATTGAAAGTGGAGGGATTGGATTCCTTTGGGATTAATGCCAGATATGAAGATTTTGTATTGCCTCCCATTTTTGAAAACATTTCTTACCATTCTTATGAAATCTTTTTTTATGGTTTTCCAATGTTGCCTGTAAAAGGCTATTGTGAATCCATCTGGCCCTGGAGCCTTGTCTGGGTGGAGGCTCCAAATTGCTGCCACTACTTCCTCTTCTGAGATTTCTTTATTCATTTCTACATTCTGTTCTTCCCTTATTTTTTTTTTAGTGTGTTGAAGGAAGTTCTCATAATCGGTTGTTTCTTCATTGGCTGTCAGGAGGTTTTTAAAATGATTGTGTGCTGCTTTTTTCAGCTCCTCCGCTCCCTTTATTTCTTGCCCATCCACTTGGATTTTATCTATCTAGATTTTTTGCTCTTCTTATTTGCATAGTATTGTGAAAAAAGTTGTGTTTTTGTCCCCTGCATTCAGCCAAAGACTTCTAGACTTCAGTCTCATCTCTTCTTCATCTTTTCTATTCTCTTTAGAAATTTGCCAAAAAAACTCATTTTCTTTTAGGTAGTCTTGTTTATCCTCCTCTTTATTTTCCGTTGCCTCTTGCATGCTGTCCATTTTTATTTGCAGCTCTGTTTTCCTTTTTTTATTTTGTATTTCATTCTCTCTTGCCCAATCTTTAACTTAATTCTCAAATTTTTTAATTTTGTTTCCCACACATAATGAGGTGATCTTGCGATCTTTTGTGCCCATGCATCTGAAATTAAATTTCTGAAGTCCTCATTGTTGTCCCATATTGGGCTGTACTTAAATGGAAGAGGCCTTTGGTTATCCATTTTGCCCAAAATGATTGTTATTGGCTTGTGGTCAGATGTTGTGTTGTGGAGTATTTTGGATCTTGCCGAATTGTAGCTTGATGCAATATTTTCTTGGACCAATATACGGTCCAAGCTCTCCTTTATATTTCTCTTTCTCACTCTCTTATTACTCCATGTATATTTCCCATTGCTTGGCAGTATGTCAATTAACTTATTCTGTTCCATTATTACTTCTAGGGCCTCCCTGGATGGGTCGGCATAATAGGACCCTCCAAATTTCTCTTCAATATTTCGTATGAAGTTTAGGTCCCCTCCCAGGATCACTTTCCTATTTTGGACTTCAGCTAAAGTTTCTTTTACTATAGTCCAGCATTTCTCTTTTTCCCTGTAATGATTTGGGGCATAAATGTTGATGAAGTTGTAGTGCTCCTTGGTGTTTATTTCCTTGAGATCTGTTATGATCCAATGTTGCTCCATTTTTTGTTGCATCATTTCCCATTTTCCTTTTCTCTAGAGTGTGCAAATTCCTCCTGAGGCCTCTATAGCCTGTACTACTATTCCTTCATAGTTTTTTAATTTTGTTATCATTTTTTCAGATTCTTGACTGTTTGTTTTGGTCTCTTGAATCATGAATATGTCTGGGGATTCTTTTCCTAAAATGTCTCTTGATGCATTTAATTTGAAGGTTGTTCCCAGACGACGACAATTCCAGGAGACCACTATCATTACTTATTTGTTTGGTGGAATGCAAGAGCTTTCCCTCTATGTTGATTTTTATCATTGTTTCCAAAACCTTTCCCAAAGAAAGATTCCATTGGTTGCTACGTGCCTAGAGCCATCTCCTTAGCTGTTGCTTCATCTCTCAACTCCTTATTTGATTTCCTTCTTGCTTTTTTTTTTATGTTCAAAGGTTTGAAGGGACTCCTTGGACTGGTTTCTAGTTAATATTCGATCCATGGATGGGGTGGGAGGGAGCAGAGGTTTATACGAAGAGAAGACAAGATGGGGGAGCTTTGGGGGTGTGGAGGGGATCGAGGTGAGGGAGGAGCAGAAGGCTCTTCCAAGGGTCCGAAGGGATTTGAATTTATGAGAGTTGAAGGGATTTCTGCGTTGGGTGAGGGAGGGGAGGGTTAAGTGGAAGTTTGGGGCTGCGATGAGGAAGGGAGGGGCTATTTACTGGATGATTTCTTTCATTTTACTTGTTCCCATTTGTTTTCTAGTTCTTCTACATTTTCATTTTCTTTCTTTTTTGAGAACCTATTTGCGAAATGACCACATTCATGACATACCTTGCACTTGAAGGGGATTTATTCATAATCCAACTGTTGTATATGCGTCCATTGATCCACTTTAATCTTTATTGCTTCCGAAAGGCCTTTCCCTAAGTCCACTTCTACACAGATCCTGGCGCATGCATGCATGTTCTCCTTTGGTTCACATCTGTCTATGTATTTCCCTACTGCGTTCCCAATGGATTTTACTGATTCGTCTCCCCAGCAGTGGAGAGGGAGGTGTGGCAATCTGACCCACACTTGCACAGCACTTGGAACATCCATTTTGGGTCAAAGTCAGGAGTCCATCGATTTAGATACAGTCCTCTCATATCCATGAAATATGAGTCGTTCCTAAAGATTAAGTCTCGGTCTTCTTTTGTTTCGAAATGGAAGGTGTAATACCCTCTTCCACAAAACCTTATGGAAATTTTTCCTTTGATTGACAAGGTCCAATTTCTTTCAACCCATTCTTGAACAGACTTGGGTGATGGCCAAAGTCCAGTAAATTGCCCAACCAGGCTGCGTTCTGCAAGGGACAATGCTACTCTACGAGGAAGGGCCAGTGGAAGGGAGATTTCAAGAATGTCATTCAATCTTTTGACGAACTTAGTTACCAATGGCCTGTTTTTTGGAGGTCCCATTGCAGAGATGAGAGAAGCAAACACATTTGCAGAATCTTCAGGTTCTTGATGGTGGTCTAGTGGAGGCTCTCCATCTTCTGGAGAGTCCATTTGCTCCAAGGCGCAGCAGCAGGAGGCCACTGGGAGGCGGTTGCGGGCAGCATGAGTCCAGGCTAGGTCATGCAGTTCTCACAGCAACGCAACACTAAAAGATTAGGACATTAACTTTTAAAAAATTTATTAAACCCTGTATTTTTTTATTAAATATATATATATATATATATATGTTTGATTTAAAAAAAAAAAATATGGGCATATTTAAAAACCAAATATTTGATTTTTGTTTTTTTAAATAGAATTGTTTTATTTTAAACATTTAAAACTTTAAAATATATATATATATGGGGAAAAAAAATTTACTTGATTTATACACATTTTTTTAATTTTTTTTAATAAACTTTAAAGAAAAATTAAACAAACAAAAAAATTATTTAAAAAAAAAAATCAACTCTGCACCCTCTGCCGCCCAGTCGCCCGTGGGAGCACAGCCCTGGGCGGAGGAGATGCATGCAGCCTCCTCCGCCCAGGGATGCGCCACCTCAAGCGGTCGGGCGGCGGCGGAAGGCGTAGAGTCGATTTTATTTTTTTTAAATAAAAAAAATTTTGTTTAAATTTTTTTTTCAAAGTTTATTTAAAAAAAAAACAAAAACAAAAAAAAAAAAACTAATAATTTGTTTATTTTGTTTTAAATAAAAAATATATTTTTTTTAAATTGTTTTGAAATGTTTTTTTTTTTAATAAAATTTCTAAATGTTTTTATTTTTTTAATCAAAAAATATATATTTTATTTTAAATTTAATTTTTTTTTTGCTTATTTGATATATATATATATATATATATATATATATATATATATATATATATATATATATATATATATTAAATTTATTTGTTTTTTTGTTTTTTTTGTTTTTTTTTTGTTTTTTAGTTTGAGTATATTTTTATTTTTTTTTGTTTTTTTAAATGTTTTTAATCTTAATTTTACTAGTTTTCAAATGTTTTTTAGTTTTTTTTGTTAATTTTCTATTTATTTATTTTTTAATCTAGTTTGCTTTTAATTTTCATTTTTTAAAGTTTTTGTTAATGTTTTTTTAATTTTTCTATTCTTACTTATTTAATTTTATAGTTTAAAAAAAAAATCCATATTTTCTTTCTTCAAATTTTTTTATGGTTTACAAGAAGAAGAAAAAAATTACATTTTTTTTAAATATGTTTTTCTTATTATTTATTTGTTTATATTTTTTAAATTCTCATTTTTTATAGGTTAATTTGTTTTTTTTAACATTTTTATGATTGATCTTTTTTATTTTGTTAATTTTTTATTTTTATTTTTATTTTTATTATTTTTTATTTTTTATGTTTGATTTTTTTTGTATTTTCTTATTTGTTTGATTTTTTTTGTTTTTGTTTTATTATTTTATGTTTTGTTTTTAATATATATTTTGATTTAAGTTTTGTTATTTTTTTTAAACTTTTTTGTTTTGTGTTTTTTCATTTTTTTTTTCATTATTCTTTTGAAATTTTAATGTTTTTCGAAGTCATGATAAAATCTTTTACGCCATTATTTTGAAGTGTTGAAAATTTTCCTTTGAAAAAAAAGAAGTGTTATTCCAGCGTCAACACTTTTCGTTTTGAGAGTGTTTTTTGTACAAAATTTACCCTTGAGAAAAAAAGTGTTATTTGAACATCAACACTTTTCAATTTGAGGGTGTCTTTTGTACAATTTTTGTACAAAAAATTGGTTTGAAAATTTACCCTGAAAAAAAAAAAAAAAAAAAAAAAAAAAAAAAAATGTTATTCCAGCATCAACACTTTTCGTTTTTAGTACTGTTTTTTATGTTTTTTTGAGGATTTTTGCTAGAGTTCCCGTTTCAAAGTTTACATTGTTGAATGTAAAAATGTATCGTAAAAATTGGTTTTCATTGCCATTTCTAAAACATGTTGAAAATTTACCCTAGAAAAAATCAACACTTTTTGTTTTTAGTACTGTTTTTCATGTTTTTTTGAGGATTTTTGCTAGAGTTCCCGTTTCAAAGTTTACATTGTTGAATGTAAAATTGTATCGTAAAAATTGGTTTTCACTGCCATTTCTAAAACATGTTGAAAATTTACCCTAAAAAAAAAAAAAAGTGTTATTCCAGCATCAACACTTTTCGTTTTTAGTATTGTTTTTCATGTTTTTTTGAGGATTTTTGCTAGAGTTCCCATTTCAAAGTTTACATTGTTGAATGTAAAAATGTATCATACCTAGGGAAAAATATTCTAATCTGTTCCTCGGCAATGGTGCGATAAAAATGTTGTCGCTTTTTCTAACACCTATAGCACAAGTGCTTCAGGCGATATAGAAGCTTCTTAGAGACAAACTCTAGGTTGACTGTAGACCAGTGCCTAGGACATCTTAAAGAGAGGAGTGATTTTCAAAATTATCAGTAGGGATTTCTGTTGCACTCCAATTGTCACGTAGTTTGAAAGGATAATTCAGGGGGCTTGGTTCAATGGTCCTTCATCAAGGTAAACTCAAGAAAATACATGGATCTAAATACACAGGGAGTAAATTGGGCTAATCTCAAAGAGAAATGTCTGTTTTTGGTGGCCGACACACAACAATAAGCAGTGTTAATATTTGTGTTGTAGTAAAGTGAAGAGAAGGAAAGAGAAGAGGGAATTCGATGCATAGGTCTAGAAACAAGACAAAATCCTAAGCAACAAAATTCCGTTGAAGTATGGAAGACTGAAGAGGTGGAATGACATAAATAATAGAGCACTAATTAAGGTCCCAAGATCTATACATCATGAATACATTTGTTATTAACTAACATTTATAAATTTGTGCTCAGTACCATAGGCTATCGAATAACACAAGTAAATCTGTAATTACCACAGGCACTGTTACTACTTAGTAGCGAAAAATATAGCCATGAATAAGAGTGAAACCGACAGATTCATTACACTATTTCAAAGGGAGAAAAACATACATGAAGTGATAAACAAAGGGGAAACATATTGTATATTTATCTAATTGAAATCACCAAAGAGTTTCATTCATCCTTCAAAATGAGTCCAATTCACCAGTCCATTTACATTTAGCAAGGTATCGCTCAAGTCCCTCATGAACAAGAAAATAGAACCAAAAGTGGAATCACTAAATTTGGACCTCTTGGGTGCAGAATTATGGAACCACTATTAAGTGTTTCTTCCCTCTTTTTATAAGGAGAGGGATAACTTTGAAAATCAATTACAAAATATCTAAGCCAGAGCTCCAACTGTCTGATCGGCTAGCTGTCTCAGCATGCAATAGCTCTGCTGCCCAAATGATTACAAAGGATTTGATTCCTTTCTTGAAATGCAAGAAATACAGAATAAACATAAATAAGGAAAACTAAATGATGGCGAGGAAAATATCTCCCACGCCATTCCTGAGATTGCCCCTAATCAGGCCACGTCTTTGCCTCAATGTGCCTCTCTTATTGTTCTGTTGGTTCCCGTCACTTTCACCTTAACCACTTGAATCCCCACCTTTTACAACTAGGATTGATCAGTTGTGATGACCTTAGTGGTATCATGGAATCATGGCTGCTGACTCATCCATCACATAACTCCTTGCATTTCACTATCGGAGTGTTATATTCCAAGCAATATAGCCATACTGTTATATCAAAGTTTTTTCTTCGTCAAGAATTTTACTCTAATAGACAATACAAAACAACGATTAATTGTGATACCATGCCCCTTTTATTTAGCCCCTTTATGCTTTCTTTATCAACTGACCGAGGGTGGTGACCAAGTTCTTAGCCTTAAGGCGCTAAAGCGTTTAGACTCCTGCCGAGGGCTATCATTCCTTTGTAAACTGTTCTCTACCCCTGGTTCTTTAAGTCCCTCTTGACCATGGCCTAGCCCTTATATTGAAGCTCCCTTGTCGACGATTTCCAATCAAGGGTTTTCCTCTGGAGTCACGACATTCAATTTTTGTCGATCGTCGATCGTCAATTAGCCCTTTGTGTTCAGCCTTAGCCCTTAGTTCATTAACTCTTTGTGACTGTGTACTAGCCCTGATATCGGAGCCCCTCAATCGGAGGATTTCAATCATGGTTTTACTTTGATGCAGCAAAACGCCTCAACCTGTGAATGTCAATTTTCAATATGATTTCATCCTTTTCCACGCGGCACCTTGTGAGTGGTGACACATGTCACCCTTTTCTGGCCTCTTATGACCTTGAAAATGTCGAATCTTCCTACCACATGTCCACCGTACTGCCACGTCATGATGACGTCAGCTGCCACGTAGCTTATTGGAACCAATCACTGTTCAACACGTGCCCTGTTAGAGGAGAGTGAAAATGCCCAAACCTACTCTGGTCTTTCTCTAAAATCCTTTGTTAATTCATCTTCGGTCGTTCCCTGCGCTTCAACACTGAAGGCACAATCCCAGCGCTTTAACACTATCCGCATTCGCCGATTGCAACTTTGTTAAGGTTGACATTTTGAAAACGTTGATCTTCGATATGCGATATGGCTTGGACCTGCCAACTGTCGATATTGTGAGACCTTTGATGTGCTCTTCTCCTTCATTTCAAAGGCAAAAAAACCCTTAAATTTCAACGGGGCATATCTTCTGATCCAGAAGTCCATTTTTGGACTTCCACATACCATTGGAAAGCTTATTCCAAGAATATCCAATGGAGGTGGGCTCATTTAGACTTTGATTCCTTCTGTGGCTTGGAAGATGACTGTAATTTTTTCTTCTCTTTTTCACTTTGGGCAGCTAAAAACACATTTTCTTGTAGGTGACAACATAGCCTATGCAGTATTGTGTACATATAGTGTTATTTGTGTGTTGCATATATGGTGTTGTGTGCATGTTTCATATGCAGTATTGTGTATATATAGTTTTATGCGCATATTTCATATGCAGTGCTAGGTATAGATATTGTTATGTACAAGTTGTATATGTAGTGTTATGTACAGATGGTGTTGTGTACATGTTGTATATGCTATGTTGTGTACATGTGGTTTGTACATATGGTGTTTTGTATATATGGTGTTGAGTACATGTGCATGCGTTTTTGTGTACATGTGGTGCTATGTACATGTTGTACATGAGGTGTTGTGTGTGTGCGGTGTTGTGTACATTTTGTACATATGGTGTTGTGTGTGCATGGTGTTGTGTACACATTGTGCAGATGGTGTTGCGTACATGTTGTGCAAGTGGTGTTGTCTACACGTTGTGCAGGTGGTGTTGTGTACATGTGGTATTGTGTACACATTGTGCAGATGGTGCTATGTACATGTGGTATTGTGTACATGTCATACATGTTGAGTTGTGTACATGGGGTACTATGTTATGTGCATTGTGTAATCATTGTATTGTGACATGTGTATTCATTGTGTTGTACTATGTGTACCTATGTATCTTGTGGTACACCAAGTGTATGTATATGTCTTGTGTTGTACACCAGGTATAGTTGTATGTGTTGTGTTGTACACTGGGTTTAGGTGTATGTGTTGTGTTGTACACCAGGTGTAGGTGTATGTGTTGTATCGTATGTCGGGTGTAGGTGCATGTATTGTGTGGTGTCGTATGTTGTGTGTGGGTGTATGTGTTGTAATGTACATTGTGTATATGCGTATGTGACAGAAGAGAAGACAAGTATTGGGCACTTGTCAGGTGTGGTAATCGATTCGGTGTGTGTACGAAAGAACAAAGGTAGAAGAAAAGGACCGATTGAAGGATAAGTATGAGTATTTTATTTCAATTTTGAATATGCACGTGATCTATGATTTTTATTTATGATGATTACATGTGATCTATGATTTTTGTTTATGATGATTGCATGCGATTCATGATGGTTGAGTTTTGAGCTAATTGGACGTGATATGTTTGATCAAAGAGTTAGTTTGACTTGTTGTGATAGGAACTGAATAGAATTGCAGGTGCACCTTATTGACGAGCTAACAATGAGGTATGATGTGAATTTATTTCAACTTATTTTGAATCTAATGGAAATTATGTGCTTGGTACAGGAAAGCATGAAAATTCCTGGTTGGGTGGTTCAAACTGACTGCAAGAAATAGCAACAACAAAAAAAGGAATTGGAATAGGTAGCAGTATGTTGGTAAAGCACTCAGGAGCAAGGCCATTGTGGGAAACTGGTACCCAATAGTGTCCATTGATTTCCACAAGCATGTTATTACTGGTATGATGGTTTTGAGGCAGGGATATGCCTTTGTTTTTAGACCTTTCGATGCGAGGAAACCTTTCCATGGGATGGATCGCCCAGGAAATGGGATGTCAGGGAACTTGGAAGGTGAGTTACTGCATAGAAGGGGGTGGCCAGATTACCTGAGGGACTTTGTAGCAGAGAAGGGAAGGTTAGGGATGCATTTGATTTTTGTCATTATCATTTCTAGATGGAATCATATGCACATTGGGAGTGTGCCCTGCAACAATGAGCAATTAATTGTTCACTGAGAGAATAAGTAGCGCAAGGATTATATTGCTGGAAATTGGATGCAGGCTTGGTTTTGACAGTGGATTCTAGACTTCCTGAGAAGGAGGTGAATCCTGACATTACTTTGATGGTGGAGGTGCGAGCCTTTGGATTCCTTTGTTGTGGATGCATGCATCATATCCTTTTATTTTTTGGTTAAGGCAAATGTGAATATGTATAAATGTGTATATTATTATAAATATTGTATTGAGATGGAATTAAAAATCTCCATAGAAAGTCAGGTTATTTGTTGAGTGAAGAAAATGTGCATAAATATATGTATTTGTTACTATAAATACCATAATGAGTTGTGTTATAAAGCTCCAGTAAGTGGTATGGTTGTCATTTTTTCAGCAAGTTGATCATTATAAATATTACATCGAGCTAATTTATAAAGCTCCATAACCAATATGCTTTGATTTTCAATGGCCTTGATGGTTGTAGGTGTCATAAAACACCGAGGATGGTGTTCCCCTAAGGGGGAGGGGTTTGTAATAGCCCCAAGTCAAAAGTTCATGTAATAAAGTTAATAAATCCAAACTAATACAAGGTCAGTGGACACGTATTCCAAGCTGAATGTTGGGAAAAACATCCTAGTGGGTGTTCATTTTGTTTATTATGGCTAAGGGGAAATTGGCAAAGGAAATGGCAAAGGCTTTGAAAAAGAAAATAGGAATTAATTGCCATTTTTATTTATAAAATAATGGAAAATAGGAGAAAACGAAGGTGAAAGGTCACAAGTTGCATGTGAGGAAGAAATTGAAGGAAAATAATGGAAATTGAAGAAAATAGAGGCTGCATTAATAAAAAGGCTTCTAAAGATTAGTACATAGCCTTTTGATAGTTCTATGGTGGAGCTCTCTCTATTCTCTCTCTCATAATCTTGCACACTTAGATAATTCTTGGAGCACTCTAGAATTGGAGAAAGGAAGGCAAAGGAAGGCCAAGAAAGAAAAGGGAAGCAAAGATCAAGCCAGGAAGAGTTGGATCAAGAGGTTATAGTGGGATTACTTGCAAGTATCAAGTTGCATGTATGATTTCCTTGCTAATTTTGGCATGTGTGGTACATGCATGTGGGTATTTGGTTCTCTTGTTGTCATTGGAATGAGTTTTTTCTAGGTGTGACAGTGGTTTCAACCTTGCCTTACCATTTCTGAATAACCATGGTGTGATGGGGTTATTTTCCTTGGTTGACATGGATTGTCAGAAGGTTTCGAAGCTGAGTGGGGTGGTCTCAGGAAAATTCCCAAAGGCCTAGGAATCCCTTGACCAGTAAATGGCAAGATACACGGTAAAGCCTGATAAACCCTAGTTGCTTTTGTTATGAGTCCCACATGCATGCTTGGAATATGGAACGGGGGTGATTGGATGAAAGAAAGATTTGGTTCAGCCCAATCTATGGTCGGGTGGTACATGAAAGTTCCTGACGTGGTTGGATTTCACATATGAACAATAAGAATATTTCCCCTTGAGTTTTATGAGTAAATGTGCTTGTTAATATGTGATTTTAATGGTTTTTATATCATTCTTAATCTGTTGGTTATAAGTTGGTTATAAACATGGTTTTATGATAGACTTTGGTTTTGGCGCTCATCATGTTTTGTTTAGTAAGTGAAATTTCAATGAATGTATGAACTAATAAATGATAATGCAATTATTTTGAGAGGGCATCAGACCTTCTTAATGAATCTCAGATAAGTAAGAGGTCCCTATGTTCATATGTGTTTATATGACATGCACATTACATGTTTATGATGTGTTTGATGAAATTCCTCTCATGGTTATGATGAGTCTAGTCAGTTCCTTGTTCAAGTTCTGCATTAGAGACCTTATCTTCTTGTTATTTATCATTTCTAATAATTTCATCAAGTTCTGGGAAGAGGCCTGAGTCCTAGCCCAAGAAAAGTGCCTCATATTTTAGGATCGCTAGCACAAAACTGCCTAAAAAAGGCTATAGTCGCATGGAGTGTTGAATTTCCATGACCCTAGTGTCTAGGATAGAATCTTAATCTCTGATGCTACCAAAACAAGAATCTCAACAAAGCTACTTTGCACAACATAATATAAACATCAGTAAATCACACATGCATAAATATAGACAACTGTTTACAAAATATTGTACAAATATGTACAACAACCCAAACTTCATTATATTAAACCAACTAAGTAATACAATTGTCTATGGCTCATGTATTAGGGTTAATGGCCCTAAAATATCCATAAATACAAGAATATAAGGTACAATGACAATCTCACTACAGGCTCAACATCTATGTCATATCTTGTCATGTCGGTCCTTTGCTTCCAATCTACTCTCTAGTTGCCCCTTAGTCCTTCAAGAAACAACACATAGAAACTCCAGGAAGGAAGCCTCCTATCACTGTTGCAAGTCACTTCTACTACAATGAACATAGGATGATCCAATATGCTCTTCTAGGTTGGCCAATACCTGACCTTCAATCTTCTAATCTAGTAGCTTCTTTCATCCATCAAATAGATACAAATTAGGCTCAATCCTTCACCCAACGCATAGTTGTCAATGTCCTTCTTGTCACGCTAATCTAGGGCAACTTCAGACACTTTCTTGTTGCTCTCCATGAACCACTAAGTTCCCAATACAACTGTCAATAATAAACTATGAAATATGATCCTATGAAAGGCTTTTAGCCACCAAGTCAACCCTTCCAGTTGGCTCCCACGAGATGAAAATTAATCTCATCCACACTGATCCAAAAACTAGGATCTAATACAAGTCTAATTTGGCTACAAACATACCCCAAGTATGGTGTTCGAACTAATTTAGAAATGTGACTTGGTTAGGGCATAACTATGACCCATGTTAGCCCTACAAAACACCCTCATGGTCCCTTCTCTAGTTGTGTCTTCCCCTTTCAATACTTCTCTGCCTATACACTTTTGATCTGGGCACAAAGTAACTCCCAAACATTCCTATGGCACCCCTGTTCTAGGTGTTAAGACCTGTCTCCAAGACTTACAGCCTGCACAAAACAGAGAACCCACACTTAAATGAAACAAAAACATACCTCTATTTTACCTTCTCTTCTAGACCCTATTGTAGGATGAACTAGCCCTTCAAAATATCCTTTCCTCCTTCGCTGAAGTGCCTCCTAGCCTGCAGCCAAATAGAAGGTCTCCTCTTCCCTTAGACGAGTTTCTTCTTCACTCCTTTGTTGTCATTCTATTGCACTCTTAGATGTGCTAAATGATCCTCTCTCCCCTTCTATTTATACACAATGGAAGGTATCCATGAATTCTCCAATAGACATGTCTTTTGGACATAACTATCTTCAAGCGTACATGATGTGAATGCCCAAAATCAATTATTAACTTCAAAAATTCATATCTCATCTTCCATAACTTGGATTTCGACAATTTTCATTGTGTTGGATTCTCCTCATCCTCCTCTATCATCTCCATCCATCACATGTAGAAAATGCCTCATGGTTTTGGCCCTAACATCCATTGGTGAAAAACCCCAACCTTGGGTTCCAAACCCACAAATCATTTTTGTGGTGCTCCAACCTCCAAACCCTGAACATTAGGGCTTGGTGTAACTCCAAAGCTATAAAAAATCAGCACTCCCTCTTAGCGAGGGAGGTAATTCCAAGACTAGGAAGTAGCTCATCATCATCATCATCATCACTACTCGCAACACTTGCCCAACTCCCGGTGCTCACAACTGCAGCAATCCCTGTAGTGTGAACTACGCCTCTGTTGGAAGTGTGTGTTATCTCAAAATCAGACCCTGATAGGCCGCTGTGATCAGGTAGACTTTAAGTAACTATTTCAAACCTACTTTAGGCTGAGGCTTAGCCTCCCCAACTTGAGAGGGCTCTCTCACAGGATTAAAGATTTGGATAATGAATAAGATGGCTAACTCTACGAAACAAAATGAACAAGCATAAGAGGTTGAAACACAATCAAAAAGTATCCATTGGGCTTATGGATCAGATATGCTTCAGTATTGATAGTAAGGTTAGCTTTGCATAGAATTCAGGGCATTTAGAATCCAACATATGTAAACACACCAAACACATAGAGGACCAATACAGTTTACAAATGTATGAAAGAAATTAGAGCACTGTTAGTGATTTCTAAGTAATCAGACATTCATAACACTGTAGATAATAGGAAAAAGACAACACAAGACATTCAGAACATCGAATTCCTTTTGATTCCTGAGAAGCAAGGCCAATACTGTATTACTAGAAAACAGAGTCTTTACACAAAGCACAATATGAGAGCTTTTCTCAATAATTTTCCAACCCCTGGTACATTGCTCTTTCTCCTATATATAGAATTCTTTACATAGCTGAGATTCCTCCTCCAGCATGAGGGGAACTCGAATTCTGCTTGCTATGACACCTACTCAAACTTTAACTAACTATTAAATGCAACAAACTGCTAACTAGAAGTTTTAGAGACCTAAGACAATTAGGAGTCTAACTCCACATCATGCTGGTAATAGCATTTATTACAATCAAATCTCGTTCTCTGACAAGTGGTCTCCTTCAGTTTAGCTTTGGTGGATGTTTAAAACTCCTTGCTGGCCCTTAATGTCTCATCTCTTTTACTGCTCCTGAAAAGTAGGAAACTGCCCCTATTTTTCTGCTTTTGGTTTCCTCAAGGATATTTGAAACCAATTAACCATGTTGTTCTTCTTTGATTACACAAAAGTGTATTGGAGTGCCACATTCTTCATGTGCTGTAGACCCTTCCCATATACTCGTATGAAGACAAAACCTCTTCAAAGCTGTTTGAAATGTCATGGACAATACTAATTGTGATCATTTGTATAACAAAAAGATTAGAGTTCTTCCGCTTGTTTTGCCCTTGCAGGATGCTTGCATATTGTAAATGATCCTTTTCTAATATTTCTTTTCAAAAAATTTCCCTTTGGTCACTCAGAATTTGTCAACCGAGTTATGATATGCAGCTACAGCAGTTTCGTAGCGTGCTACGAAACTGCTGTGTAATCACAAAACACAGTTTTAAACGAAACTGCTGTGTAATCACAAAACACAGTTTTAATACCAAAATTTGATTGTTTTGAGCCTCTTTATATTGAAATGTCCTTTTCAACTGCCCTGAAGCTATTCAAAACTGAATGGAGATGCATCATTCTTCAAGAAAAACTGCAACAAGGTAAATCATCAAAATTTTGGGACATAACCTTACTTGCTGTGTGATTTCCTTAAGGAAATCTTTCCCGGTGGCTTAGCTACATCTTCAAATCCTTACTTCTCCTCTTCATAACCGTAATCCCAGCTCTCAGTTTCGTATTAACTCTTCTGATGAATTTTTCTTCCTTTATTGCAGGAACTGACCAGGTGTAGTATTGAGCATGACAGTCGACCACCTCAGGTATTTGAATTGTTTTGTCTTCCCACAGAGCCTCCATTTTGTTAAAATGAGCTTCCTTGATTGCATGTTTCCTTGAGGCTTTCTTCAGTTTAGAAATTTCCAGGTTTGCTAATTTCAACTTATTTTTTAACTCTTCAACACTATATTCCTCTTGAGGGATAACTGCCTTACCTTTATCTTTTTTATGTAGCTGAGATGATATTTTTGATGAAGTCACGAGTCCTTCATGAGACTGTGCTATCTCCTCTATTTCACTTGCTTCTAGCAATGTCTCTTGTACCTATCTTGAATGCCTCGTCACAGGTCTTCTTGGCTTAAAGACAAATTTAGCAACCGGATCATCAAACTTGAGCTTTTTCGAGGCTTTGATCTTTTTGGTCTTGTCCTTTCCTGATTCTATCAAATCTGCTCGAACCAAGGGAGATTCTTCAATATCAATAGCTTGCAGTAAGTCATTAAGACTTCCCTTTGAAACCGGGCTTTCCTCAGTAACCACTGTCTTGCCTTTTTCCTTAGCTAACTGGCTCCTTGTCATTCTTCTCTGGACTACTTCACCTGTAGATGATTCATGTACACCCTCTCTGATCTGAGTTTTCTCTTTCTGGGACTGTTGGGGTGTGTCTTGGATTATCAGTGGTTTGGTGGGTTCCTTTACCTGTTTCCTAGCCTTCAATTTTACAAATCTCCTGGATCTTGTTTCTGCACGTTGGCCAGTTGTTGTTGGAGAATCTTTTGCAGCGTGAGGACTGAGACCAGTCTCGTTCTTGAAACCAGACATAAACATGAACGTGGGCCAGTCTCTGCCTACTTTCTGGAGCTCATGCAAAACGATTAATTTAACTAAGCCATGATGAAACAATGAGGTCTCACAGGCTTCTCTTTTTAACTGCACCTTGTCACACATTTTGCCTATGCTACGAAACAAGTAGAAAGGTAAATCAAGAGATACCTTTCCTGTGAAATGCAGTAGAAGCTTGAAGTGATATGAATACACCTTATGGTACCTCCCCTCACAGGTAAAGTACCTCTGTATGCAGGTAAGTAAATTGGCATATGAGTCCTTGACAAAATGCCTGGGCATAGACTTGTTTAAATCTGAATCAATAAACTCCAGTTTCAGAAATTCCTTGTAGGGGGTCATGTCAAACTTGAAATTCTTAAACCATTTCTCCTATCCCCTCGGAATCTCAGTGACTGTAGATATGACCTCTAGAGTGATTGGCAATTCAAGCATCCCAACTTTTGTATTCAGTCCTGTGAAATTCAAAGCAAACTCCTTGGTGATTTGCATATGGCCTCCTTGAAGCTTTTCGCAGAAATTCCAACAGCCAACCTGCTTGAGTGCGCATTCAACTTCTCTGCTCTTTAAGATAATGTCTAAACCTTCAGGGTCATTCCTCAAGCACCTGCCTGACCTGTGATCCTTTCCTTCTGTAGCCCTCTCCATGGGATTCCAACAGAATGAAAATTTGAAAGACTGGCACTCTTTCAATTTTCAATCACTGCCTCTCTTGAAAGCTGCCTCGCTTGAAAGCTGGCTCGCCTGATTTTCAAGGAATTCAAATTGAACACTTGACAATTTATTCCTTACGCATGAATCCAACCACAAATCATGACTGTGAATACTTGGCTCTTCTTGAAACTTGAAATCTGAGCGTACCAAGGTACCTAACGACTCTAATGATGAGGAGAAGCGGTTGGACATGATAGGCGAAGTGTATAAGCTGACAAATGATGATGTAAACATAACGGATTTTGATAGATATGACAGTTGAGCAAGATTTGGTATGAATCCACACGAATCCTCGATTTCGTAGCACAGCCAGTGCAAAATCTAGGTTTTGCGCTACGAAAACTCCTAAACAGTTTTGTAACACATAAGAACCTTTGAACAAAGCTGATACATGGAAACTATGTGAGTTATGAGACCAGTGATGAATAAGAACGGATTATTGACCTTTGTTTAACCATACCACCAAGACTCCTAAGGCTTAGACACTACATTAAACATGCAAAGACTGAACTTAGACTAACACCTAACCTTTACAATTAGACTGATGTGAAAAATTTAGAAATTGCTTCTTAAGTGATAACAGTGTGATTGTCATTAGAAGCATCCTTATTGTTCTTCTTCTCCTGGAATGTCTTCCACTCTCTGACCACGCGCTCTTCTTGGGTTGCAAAGTCTCCCTCTAAACTTGCGAACTCGCTCTAGAACTCAACTCCCTATGAGCCTCTGGAACCTAGACCTTCTTCTCTGAAACCTGTACTTGCACCTTTGAAGCCTGCACTTGCACCTGGTCCTGCTGCTTCTTCTTCCCATGATATATAGGCTTGCCTGTCAGCCTATATAGACCATGCTCTCTAACTCCACTCACAATACCTATGAAGCTAGAGCCTCTAGGCCTGAGTTTTGCCTTCCCATCCTGGAATAAGACCTCAAACCCCTTCTTCTCGATCACAAAGACAAATATCACACTATATCTGAGTCCTGGTATAAATAGTATAACCTAGACCCCCATCACTCGTCCTAACTCCATCTTGAATGGCAGAACTCTCGATCCTTAGATCTCCTTCTCACTCCTATACTCCAACAGCATGTGCAACTTTGAGTCCCACTTATCTATAGTCTCAAACACCTCTTGTGACCCTGTCATATGTTTCGACGCACCACTGTCCACATACCATCCATCCTCATCGATGGTACCCTACAAGAAATAAGAGACCATAGAAAATTCCTCATCCTCCAACCTCCTGGTGAGAGCATCTGTCTTAGCAGAGGTGGAAATATCAACAACCTACTTCCCTTTCTTCTTCTCGTCATCTCCAATCTTTTTCTTCATCACACATCTCAACGAAAAATGACCCATCTCACAACAGTTGAAACACTCAATTTTACTCAATTCCTTCTTTTGCTTACCCTTTATTCGTGCTACAAGTTCCATGTCATCATCTAAAGCCTTCTTCGTATGAAGATCCTCGTCTCACAACTTTACTTGAATTAATTCGTCCCACAACCTATTCTAGTCTGGAAACTTCTCTTTGGAAACAATCCCCTTGATGAAGGGCTTCCATGTCTTGGTGAACCCTTTCAAAGCAATCGTCACTGTATCAAAATATGATATAGTCACATCGATGGCAACAAGCTCATCTTTGACCTTAGACAACCTCGTTAGATACAAAGTCACTCCTTCACCATGTATCATCATGGTGGACTTCAACTTATCCTCCAATACCAGTACCCGATTCTTATTCTTAGTCTGGAACAAATTCTAAAGAGACATCCACATCTCATGTACAGTGCTCTTCTTGGACAAATGTGGTATTAGGGGATCCTTAACACCATATAGGATGATCAGTATCACCCTCGTATCCAATTCCTCGTACACTTCCAGCTCCTTAGGGTCGGTTGGCTTCTTGATCTCTTTCTCGGTGAACTCCCAAATCTTGTTGACCTGCAATACCAACTTGATCCTTTCCTTCCAAGGACTATAGTTGGACAACCCTTCCAACCTATCCTCATACCGGAGACCAACTTGCAACTTCGACATTGTAGTGAGCCCTTCACCTACAATGTGACCAACTCCCTCTTAAGTTGTACTTTGATTTGCACACTTTGATTCACTGTCTCTCAAAGTAGCTCAAACATGCTTTGATACCATGTTGAATTTCCACAACCCTAGTGTCTAGGATAGAATATTAAAATCTCTAGCACTGCCAAACCAAGAATCTCAACAAAGCTACTTTGCATAGTGGAATATAAATAGTAGTAAATCACACATGCATAAATATAGACAACTTTTTACAAAATATTTTACAAATATGCACAACAACCAAATCTTCATTATATTAAACCAATTGAGTAATACAATTGTCTAGGGCACCCGTACTAGGGATAATGACCCTAAAATATCCACAAGTACCAGAATACAAGATACAATGACAATCTCTCTATAATCTCGACATCTATGTCGTATCTCATCCTATTGGTCCTTTGCTTCCGCTATGCTCTATAGCTACCCCTTAGTCCATCAAGAAACAACACATAAAGACTCTAGGAGGGTTGCCTCCTATCACTATTGAAAGTCACTTCTGCTACAATGAACACAGGATGATCCAATATTCTCTTCTAGGCTAGCTAATACCTGAGCATCAATCTGCCAATCTAGTAGCTTCTTTCATCCATCAAAGAGCTACACATACAATTGTCAATACACTGTGAAATATGCTCCTAGGAAAGGCTTTTAACCACCAAGTCAAGCCTTCCAATTGGCTCCCACAGGCTACAAAGTAATATAATCCAAATTGATCCAAAAACTATGATCCAATACAAGTAAAATTTGGCTGCAAACATACCCCAAGTCTGGTGTTCGAACTGATGTACAACTGTGACCTGGTTAGAGCATAATTGTGATCCACATTAACCCTGTAAAACACCCTCATAGTCCCTTCTCTAGCTACAACTTCCCCTTTCAAGACTCCTCTGCCCATACATCACTGCTCTAGGCACAAATTAACTCCCAAACAATCCTACGACACCCTTGTGCCAGGTATTAAGGCTTGCAGCCTATCCACAACAATCTCCAAGGCTTATGGCCTACACAAAATAGAGAACCCGCACTCAAATGACACCAAAACAGACTTGTGATTTACCTTCTCTTCTCAACCCTGTTGTAGGATGAACTTGCCCTTCAAATAGTCAGATAAAGGCTACAAGACTAGCCTTTCCTCCTTCGATGAAGTGCCTCCTATCCCGTGGCCAAACATAAGGTCTCCTCTTCCCTTAGATGAGTTTATTCTTCACTCCTTTTCTTCCCTTGTATTGCACCTTGGATGTGTTAAATGATCCTCTCTCACCTTCTATTTATACACAATAGAAGGGATCCACGAATTCTCCAATAGACATATCTTTTGGAAATAACTATCTTCAAGCCTACATTTCTTGAATGCCTAAAAATCAATTATTAACTTCAAAAATTCATATCTCATCTTATACAACTTGGATTTCAATAATTTGCATTGCATTGGATTCTCCTCGCCGTCCTCTATCATCTCCATCCATCACATGTAGAAAATCCCTCATGTTTTTGGCCCAAACATCCATGGGTGAAAAACCACAACCTTGGGTTCCAAACCCACAAATGACTTTTGTGGTGCTCTAACCTCCAAACCTTGAGCCCTAGGGCTTGGAGTACCTCCCAAGCTATCAAAAATCAACATGGAGGCCTCACTATGGGAGTGATTGGAGGCTTTTATTCGCATGGATGGCTTGTCATTGGAACGACTGGGGGTTTTTTGTCACATGGAGGGCTTGTCATGGGAGCCACTGGGGGTTTAGGTCAGAGAAAAAAGAAAGTTAGCTCAGGGGTTGGGCACCTTGAGTGGTTGGTTAGCCCCTAAGGGGTCTTATAGCTCCTGAGGAAGTTCAGTTTGGTTTTGGTTTGTTGATTCCATTTCCTTAACTGTACTTGGGGAGTTGAATCATATCATAGTAAGGGGGGCCGGTCATCTTGGGTAAGTGTGGGAGGAGGGTGTTACATATTGATTCACCCCCCTCTCAGTATTTTAAAAAGAATAGGTGTGTCTATTTTTGAATAGGGTTTCCAAAATTTTAATTTAATTTTGGATAACGTTTAGGTGGATAGTAGGGATTTAACCTCCATGGAATATTTTAAAATATTCATAGTAGTATACACAAATCAATGATGGATATTTATCTCCAAAGTAGTTATGTCATTTTTACCATTTTTATTTTATTTTTCTATTTAAAAAAAAATCATATGAACAAATATCATATGAAGTGAGTTGTGATTTTTTGGGCATGTGGTATTAATAAGTCATGGTATTGCCTCATGATATTGTAACACTGTCTAGTTACATATTAAGACTCTCAATGGTAAAGTAGGCTTAAATCTTCATGGTTAAGAATCTTGTTCCATGTTTTTTTAGATGTATAGTTCTTTAACGTCTATATTAATTATTTTTATAATTAATAATAATAAATTTAAAATAAAGTTATTATTTATATATTTTTATGATTTTTTTAATTTTAGCAATGTGATACGTATTATGAAAGGTTTTAATGTTTGTTATGGGTTGATGCCTGACTGCCTTAACAACCATTTAATATCTATAGTTGCGCTAATAATAATCCTCTACCAAGATATGACTGCGACATTATAACTACCGAATGGTCCTCAACACCTAATGCATATTGAATGGACACAATCTATTACTTAAATCCATCATTAACACTAAGCCATAGTTAATTATTTGATATAGTTAAATAATATTTCAAAAACAAAATGAGCACCATCAACTTGATATGTTGTCATTTATTTGACCTATTATGAGATTTTTGATAAATATTATGTGTTTTTTCAAAAATACTCAAAAATTTGAAGTCTTAAATTTATTATAAAAACTATAAATGTGTTATTAAAGATCTTACTTACTCATTGAGTTGCTACATATTTTAAGATCCAATTCCATCTTTGTCTTTTTAACCTATTGTTATAGTTTATTTTACTCATATTGAGTCTGACAAGAGTTTGAGGGAGATTCAAAAATAGCCTGAGAGCTTTGTCATGGTGTTGTCTTCAGACTAACTTTACTAGAAAAAGAGAAGTTATGCATCAAGATCAACAAAACAAGGATTCTCACAACTAAATCAATGTGGGTAAAATAAGTTATAATACTTATTATTTATGAAAATAAGAAAAAACATATAAACTTTAAAATGAATATTGATGAATATTTAATGTCAAGTCTCTCTATAGCACATGGCTTAAAAAAAATTAATATAACTTGTTACTTACTTATTTCCAACCTTTAGTATGAGTGAAACTACATTTCTCATATTTCCTCGTAAGACTGTCACCAAATTCAAAATTATTTCTTTATATCTATTTCCATCTTTTTCACCTTTTTGGACCAACTCCCATATACTTCTTTTTGCAGGGGCTTTAGGTGCTTCACTTCCCATATACCTTTTTTTTCCCAACCCCTTTCACCAAATTCTAAATAATATATAACTCATGAACATATGTTAAATTTAACATATGTTGACTACTCAACTTATAGTGTCTTGACTGACTACTAGTTTTTCCGATTATTATTGAGGATTTTAAGTTATAATTAAAGGGAGGACCACCAATTAAGGTGTTGTCAGAATCAAACTTAGGCTCAAATGTGATAGACCTCTAATGAATGAATGAATGATATTTTAACACCCATGAGACTAAAAATAGTCTATGGGACCACCAATTTACTTGCATATTTCCTTTTGCAATTCAATCATTTTCTTATTCAAATTGATGATGAATTGGCCCAACCTTTTAATAGTCCCCTAGCTGAAAAGATAGTGCCAAGGGATCGATGCTAACATATTACCATAATTATCCTTGATGTCTCAGAAAGCATCACATTCCAAAATGAAATGTTTTTCTGATTTTACTACCTAAGAAGTGCAAAAAGTACACACCTATTCTTCCTAAGCTTCTTTAGGTATTTTTCGCCATCCCATTTCACACCAAAGTTGATGCGAGTTGGTTCTTAATTGAGCAATAAGAATCTCTTCTCTCCACAAAATGATAGCTCCAATGTACTCTTTTTGTTGGATATCACTAGTGGGGTTGAATTCCTCAACATATTACTTCTTCTTTCTACCCAACTCTTTTCCCCATATATGCTCACGGAAATTCTCCATAACAAAATTCTTTAACTCCTTGCTATTTGGGGGACAAACATCAAGGTAGATATTCCATTTTTGCATCCATTTGTTGTTTTGTCTCATCCATGTTTTCTTTCACTCATGCCTTCGTTGAAGAAAACTTTAGGTCATCTACCTAATCCCATTTGCTCAATTCTTTTTAGTTATCTTATGAGATGCACCATAGCAATTGCCCTGATGGGAGTTGCTTATGTTTCACCCAACATTATCTCATAAGGAACCATTTTTTTTTTTGAACTTGCTCATAATCAAGCATTTTTGGATTTTCTCAATTTCTTTCCATTTTGAGACGGGAATGTTGCTAGCCCACAATTCACACCCATATAGCATCACTGGACACACTAGGAGTCTAAAAAACACTTCAATCATTTTCCAATCCCATAAATCTGCCTCTCTACATATGTTTTGGAAGAGAATATAATGCTTTCCACCCTCCTAAAATTCTCTTCTTTCTATAGTCCTCCCAATTAAGCTTGTTATTGAAATCAATCCCGAGGTACTTGTACTCATTTACTTCTTCAATAATGTTGCCTTCAAAGAAGAACGTATGCTAGCTCTACTTCCATTTATGAGAGAAAATCATTATTTTGGTCTTGCTGGTATTAACTTGCATCCCCACTGCTCTACAAAAATGTTCGAGGATATATAGGTGCATTTGCAATCCATGAGCCAATTTAGCAATCAAGACATGGTCATCAGCGTATAAACAAAGCTTTATCACAAACTCCCCTAACCGAACACCATCTCCACCTTGAAAATTTAACCACTCTTATAGTTTATCAATATATAAACCAAAAAGAGTAGGGGATAAAAGGCAGTCTTTCTTGACTTCAATGTTACTTCTAAAGTTTTCCAAAATGCCTGCTAAAGTTCTAATTTTGACTTTCATCCCTTCGTAGATCCTATGGGCATTGAAGTCAAGAAAGACTGCCTTTTGTCCCCTACTCTTTTTGGTTTATATATGAAGTTCTAATTTTGACTTTCACCTCTTCATAGATCCTATGGAAAATAACTCTATAATGCAAAGGAATTTCAAGTTCTTCCATTCTACGCCACAACTTATCTCTAGGGACCATGTCAAATGACATTTTGAAGTCAACAAAGTAGGAAAATACTTCTTTGTCCCCCCAAACCTTTTCAATAATGTGTCTTAGTGTGATACCATGATCCATTATAGAATGCTTCAGCCTAAAACTCTTCTGCCCTTTTTCCCTCTTTTCTTTTACTTCTGCCCACTTACTAATTATATTTTCTACCATGTTGTCGAAAAGCTTTGCAAACAAAGGACTGATCATAATGGTTCTATAGTTGGAAGGATTATTAATGTTTCCACTTCTTAAAAGGGGTATTGCTAGGTTAGTTATCCAGTCTCTTAGAATCATTTTCAAATGATGTTGTTGAATATTTCCATGATGTGCAGTGCATGAGTGTTGATTCACCACTTTAGATATTCTGCTTGAAGTTCAACCAAGTCCTTTTCCTTTCCTATTTTTAACTTCTTAATTCCAATCTCCACATCCTGTAACATGAAAAGCTTTGTAGTTGTGTTGATCCTGGGGTGGGGGGGGCTCAACCTATGATTTTTTCTCATAGAGTTGTCTTGCATATTCAAACCATTGATTGAATATATTATTATTTTCAATTTGCCAAAAACACTTTGGGTTATTATTGCCTATATATATTAACTCTTCTCACCTTGTTTGCATGAACTCATATTTTTTCCTTTTCAAAATCTTATGATACAACTTTACATTCATATTCTCCTTGCTTTCCTTTTTCAAGGTTCTCCTTTCCATTTTTCATTCCTCATCAAATCAAGAACTTATAGGAAAATAATTTAATTCTGATTTCCTATTTTTTGCTCTTTTGCACTTCTCAAGTGCAAGTTGAATTATATTTGTTAACTCATGATTGTTGAGGCTTTCTGAACCAGTTGTATCCTTCTGATTGATCTCCCTAGCATTGTCTTGAAGATAGTACAATTTTATTGTGTTAGAATAATTTTGCCCCTTGATAGTGATTGTCGAGAACGTTGGCTTTTCCTCCTATGTTGTCATTCTTCTAACCAAGAAAACTTATATAAATTGGGTTATGGTCTGATTTTAAGTCCTGAATATTCCCTCCAATCTTAACTTCATTTATCTTTTCTATTAAGCTTTGTGACCAAATCACATAGTCAAAGACACTTGCTCCATTATATGTGTTGCTCCAAGACCTTTTCCATCTATCTAGACCATTGCAAATAATTAAGTTAAAAGCACCACACAATGTAAGAAGCTCCTCTCCAGAATGATTGCTAACTTTGTCATCTTCTGAACATATCAACCACTAGGGATTCTCCTCTTCAGTGAGCCAAATAGAATTGTGATCCTCTTTGTATTTATTACTCAATGATATTTCAACCCATATTATTATAGTTTATTTTAATGATATACATAAAGTTTGTTGGAGCAAGATTCATTTAGACCACATCATTTTTTTTAATAAATAAATACAACATAAACTATCCTTGTGCAATTTTCTAGAGTTTAATATTTCATCTTTAATTATTTTTTTTCATTATTTGAGTAGTTAATTATAAAAATTATCATATCATATTATCTTAAATTAATTCTGAGTTTATTATTTCATCTTTAATCTTTTTTTAAAATTTGAGTAGTTACTTACAACAATTGCCATATCATTTTCTCTTGAGTAGAAAATCATATCTCTATATTTTTATCCTTTCCTTGAATTTCTCCTAGCTACAAAATGATACCTCTATATTTTTATTCTTTTCCTTGAATTTTTCCTAACTACAATCTAATTCTTTATGATAATGTATTGTTGGAGTAATTATTACCATTAATTATTCATTACATATATTGAAAACATTAACATCGATTTGCTTTGGACTATGATTCAAGTCTTTTATTCTCTTCCACAATTACTTGTGTATGTAGAAATCAATAAGAAGGGATAGGGATTGCAACAATATTTGTGAAAATAGCAAACATAAACATTAAGTACTATGAAGCCTTAATTGAATTTATCCAATGGTCCTCAATTTTTGTACTTACCACTAAGAGGATTTTCGCTTAAGTTAGAGAAAAAAATTTGGGCAAAAAGCCATTCCAACATAATTTGGCCAGTAAGACCCTTGCTTAAATTTGGATAAATATATACTTTGGTATAAGTAGTAAATACATATTGACTATTTTATGAGGTAAAGTAAGACCCTTGTTTAAATTTGGATAAATATATACTTTGGCATAAGTAGTAAATACATATTTACTAGTTTATGAGGTAAAGGAGATGAATACATCCAAAGAATTTTAAATCATTGTTAGAGTTGGGGAACTCTAGTATTCCAAAAAGAACTAGGCAACTAAGCCTATTGATACCATCGTTAAAACCTTCATATATAAGGTAAACCCGTATTGCCACTATGTCATAAATAATCTAGTGCTATTTAAAAACCACGACCCTTTGTTAATAACTTGAATTGTGTTCAACTAGGAATTGATCTATAGAGTTGTAAAGATTTGTGAATATTAATGAATATAAACTAATTTCTCCATTAAACAACCCCCCGCCCCGAATTATATCCATTTGTAAAGTTTCTTCAAGAAGGGCCATAGACTATTAAATATCAAAATCACACATGAGCAAGAAAATGTTTCTCTTCTTAGATGAGCCATACTAAATCAATTTGAAGAATGGAGGTTGAGGTAACAATCACTATAGGGTAGTGCCTTTATTTAACATGAAAGAAGAACGGGGCCATATGATGCTACATTGAGGTTTGGAGACAAATAAGAGTTTCCATGAAAAATGGGGTCTTATGTTTGATAACCCCACTACCCATAGGAAGTGGTGAAGAGAGAATAATGTGTCTCCTTAGGGTTTCTCTACACAGTTTCTTCGAGAATGAATTCGTCAATGCCCTTGTGGTTTCATCTACCAATGTTCTCGACTCGGGACATGGACATCTCTATGCATGATGATGAACCTCAGTATTGCAACAAGAATGCTGCAACTCCCAAATCTACCAACTTTAATTATCAACCTGGGGTTCGTAAAAACTTAAGAGGTATCGGCACTATATCTGCAACATACAATGTGTCCTTCCTTTGTTGTCATGGAGTGCATGTACTAAAGTCAAATCCTAAACTAATTGCATAAAAAGAAATGCTCGAAATGGAAAGCTTAACATATTGCAAGAAAGAAAGTACAAGGAAATAAACCTATTCTTATTACATAAAGCAAAGATCATGAACTAAATGTCAACCATTACATTTCAAAGAGTTTATATTCATTAACAGAGTTCATTGAAGGTGGAAATCAAGAAAATCATCATTGTATTATATAAGCCATAAATCTGTCCATTTGCCCAAATCGCTGAAATGTTTTGCATGCGTAAAGAAGCAAGTCCTAAGTGGTCTTTGTTCCTCCCTAATAATTTATTTAGAGCCTAAGGGTCTTGATTCAACTCTAAGGGACAATAACCAAGCTTCTTGAGCAAATCTGGGCAAGTATACACATGTTTGAAGGCTACTACAGGGTTTCATGTAGTTTACTATAGGAAACAACAAATTTGTTATAGGGAGTTATAATTCACTAAATTGTTAGGATATTCCAACACATAGGATATAGTTAAGTTCAACTTGGTCTAGTGTAGAGTTAGGTATAGAGTTAGGTAAAGTGTGTTTCTTTACCGTTGTACATTTTGTAACTTACAATCCGACGGTCACGATATGTAGTGATCCGACGGTTCATTCTCTCCTCGGTATTACCGACACTTGATCCGTGGCTTGACACCCGATTGGTCCATGAGTTCTATTTAAAGCGCATGGAGGGTCATTGTTCGGGCAATCCGTGCATGAGAGAAGCTTATGTAAATTTTCATTCTTTGATTAATAAATTGCCTGTAGTAGCCACGTTGGCGCAGGCCGTGGACTGTTTCCCTCTTTGAGGGTTTTAACCACGTCAAAAATATTGGTGTATTGATCTGTGATCTGGTTGTGAGCGGTGTCCTTTTGGTGTTCTTTCTGAGGAACTTACCCTGTAAATTCCTACATGGTATCAGAGCTATTTGAGGGCTGCGTCCGTTGGTGATCCAAATCTGAAGCCGGTAGAACTGCATCCGACTGTCATTTCCTAGATCTGTTGTTTCTGACTGCTTTCGGGCCGAGAGGACTGCTCTGTTGTGTTCGGAGCATCTGTTCCAGTGAGGAGCTCCCTTTCGTTTCACGCGAAAAGGTTTCCGGTAGCCATAGCTGCGTCATTTTTAAGATCTGGAGGTATACAGTCTTTATTTGCAGTTTATTGTTATTTTCTCTCTGCTTATTTCGGTTTCGGTTTATTTAGTTTCTTTTTAACCGGATCTATACCTTTCATTTTTGCGTATGCTCTTTGCCCTGCGACTCTGTGCGATCTGGGCAAATCAGAAACAGAAAGGAAGGATTTTTCTCATGAGTATGCTCTTTTCCCTGCACCTTAGTGTGATCTCGGAAAATCAGAAACATTGAGAAAAATATTTAGTTTTTCGGCTAAAGCTAACTTTGAGCCGCAAGGTTCATTTTTGAAAATATCTAGTTTTTTTGCTAAAGCTAACTTCGAGCCATAAGGTTCGTTTTCTTTGCATGTCCGTGTTGGGTTTTGTGTTTTGTGTTTTGTAGGGAAAAAGAGCTTTCTCAAGGCAAGTACGCAAACCAAGCCCCCCCCCCCCCTCTCTCTCTCTCTCTCTCTCTCTCTCTCTCTCTCTCAAATTTTTTGTATAGATCAATTGGTTCAAAGCTATTTTAAGAGAGTAGAGGTCTTGGGTTCAAGTCTCCATTTTGTGGGGGCGGACTTTTTTTTCATTCCCGCACATTCGCGCACTTTGCCGGCAACTTCAACAATTTTTTTTCAAAAAGCCATAACTTCTTCATCCGGAAGCCTTTTTCAAAGCCGGTTTTTTTTAAAATAGCCTAATTTTTCGAGATCTATCCATTGGAACACTTACTTTCAGCATCTTCAGCTTCAGTTTTTTTAAAAAAATGGAAAGTCCATGCCAAGTCATTCTTGACAGCACTAACTACTTCCAATGGATATCCTACATGGAAGATTTACTTAGAAGTAAAGGTCTCTACAGAATAGCCACAGACCAAGAGAAGAAACCAAAAGATGAAGACAAGGCTGCAAAATGGGAAAATAGACAAGATCAAGCACGTGGTTTGATAGGGATGTCTATTTCTCCTGATCTTAGATTCCATATTGCAGAACTTGAGACTCCTCATGAAGCATTGGAACAACTCACTAAAGTTTTTGGGATTAAAAATGAAATTAGAGCCCATCAACTTGAAAATGAGTTGCTTACATTGGATCCTAATAATTTTTCTTGCATTGAAGATTTCTTGTCCAAATTCAAGACCCTTAGATATCTCTTGGAAGGTGTTAAGGTTAAGAAAGAAGATAGTAACCTTATTTATTCCATCCTTACTAAGTTGGGACTAGCCTACTCTGTATTTATTTCCACCTTCCATTCTACAAGGGAAGCTTTCATTTGTCAAGGAAAAGACTACAAGGCCCCTTCCTTCGACTCTTTTTGTGATTCTTTAATAAGAGAACAAGAAAAACTCTTACACCTTGGTCTTCTTAATCTTGGAAACTCTTCCAAGAAAGCGTTAGCCGCCCAGCAGCAACCAAATTCAAAGAATCCTAAGAAGTCATATCCTAAAAAGAATGGTCCTAAACCAAACAAGGGTCCTAAGCAAACTCAGCCTCAAAATGAAAGATCATTTCAGCAAAATGATAAGACCAATAAAAACAAATGGAAGAAGACTGATAGACATTGTAACTTTTGTAATCGAGATGGCCACTTAGAATCTAAATGCTTTAAGAAGATGGAAGCCTTGGAAGCCGCAATGAAGAAACATAACATCCATGTGGAGCATTCTTCAACTTCAACTTCAACTTCATCTTCAGGAATGGCACTTTCTGCATGTCGCTGTCAATCATCTCAGTCTGGTTATGCATTAAATGTATCTTCTTCTTCTCATTCTCATGAGTGGCTCATTGATTCTGGAGCCTCTTATCACATGGCCAAAAACCAAGCCATGTTTTCTTCTTTAAATGATTGTAACACCAAAAATATATATGTTGGTGATGATAGATCTCTTAATGTTGTAGGGATTGGAACTGTTCATCTAGACAATGGTCAGTTTAATGATGTATTATGTGTTCCAACCTTATCCTGCAACCTTCTATCTGTATATCAAATAACTCATTCAGGTGAAGGTAAAATTGTTGAATTTTCACCTCATGATGTTGTAATCAAGGATCTGAGAGATCCTAAACAGATTCTAGCTACTGGTATTGCTGATGATTCCACAAGGTTGTATAAGTTTCACAACTTTGGGTCATCAAATCTTCCCTCAGTATTTGTTGCTCATAATGATGAAGTGAGCAAACTTTGGCATGAGCGATTTGGTCACTTAAACTATCGCTCCCTTCAGCATCTATGTAAAGAAAATATGGTGACAGGTCTTCCTATGGTATCTTGCAGAGATGGTGTTTGTTCCGGATGTGTACTCGGAAAACATCATCGGGACAGTTTTGAAAAACGTGCCTCTTGGCACGCCTCAGCCCCTTTACAGCTTGTGCACAGTGATTTATGTGGTCCACTTCCTGTTGCTTCATTCTCTGGCTGCAAGTATTTCTTAACTTTCATTGATGATTTCTCCAGACGCACTTGGGTATACTTCTTAAAACTCAAGAGCGAAGTATTTAACACATTTTTGGCCTTCAAAGCCTTTGTTGAAAAACAATCTGGACATCAAATTCTTAAGCTAAGAACTAATAATGGTGGAGAATATGTTAAAAACACATTCATCAACTTTTGCACCGAAAATGGAATTCAAATGCAACATACTGTTCCATACACTCCACAACAAAATGGTGTAGCTAAAAGGAAAAATCGCACCTTAAAGGAAATGGCTAATTGTATGCTGCAATCTAAAGGACTCAGTCTTAGTTTTTGGGCAGAAGCAATTAATTGTGCAAATTATATAATCAATCGCACTCCTACTAAGGTTCTAAAGAATATCACTCCAGAAGAAGCTTGGAGTTCCATTAAACCAGATGTAAGTCACTTTCGTGTTTTTGGAAGTGAAGCATGGGCCCATATTCCAGATGAAAAGCATAAAGCTTTAGAACCTAAGAGTGAGAAATGTAATTTTGTTGGATATTCTGAAGATGTAAAAGGTTATAGACTTATTCCATTTAAGTCCAAAAATGTTATCATTAGAAGAGATGTAAAATTTGATGAAAATAAATCGGCCTGCGAGCCTAGTCCGGCGGATGTGCCACCTCTTCCTATCTCTTCTACTTTTGAAAACATTTCTTCTTCAGATGATGAAAGTGAGGATGACAATCCTCACCCACCTTCTCAGGATCCTCAACTTCCAAGATGGGTCCGTGCTACTCGGGATGCAGCAGGTGATCTTGTCGGTGATCCTACAGATCAGCGACGTACACGTTCTCAGTTTGAAAGAGCCTCTTCTTTACTGGCTCAAGCTCCAGTAAATCATGATCCTGACACTTTTGCAGAAGCTTCAGGCCATCCACATTGGGAAGCAGCTATGAATGAAGAATATCATTCATTGTTGACACATGATACATGGGATCTTGTTCCTCTACCAAAGGGACACAAACTTGTTAGATGTAAATGGGTTTACAGAACCAAGTATGGACCAGATGGGAAAGTTGATAAACATAAAGCTCGTCTTGTTGCTAAGGGCTTTTCACAGGTTGAAGGCATTGACTACACTGAAACCTTCTCCCCTGTTGCCAAAATGAACTCTATCCGCCTTGTTCTTTCCCTTGCTGCCTCTTTAAAATGGGAAGTCCATCAGATGGATGTTAAATCTGCCTTCTTGCATGGGGACTTGCATGAAGAAATCTATATGGAACAACCCATTGGCTTCATCCAAACAGACTCCAGCCTTGTATGTCAACTTAAGAAATCCCTTTATGGTCTCAAGCAAGCTCCTCGGGCTTGGTATGCCAAAATGGATAGCTTTCTTTTAGAATCTGGCTTTTCTAGGTGTTATTCTGACAATACTGTCTACACCAAGAAAGTGGGCAACTCTCTTATCATCCTTGTTCTTTATGTTGATGATCTTATTCTTACTGGTAGTGATCCCAACCTTATAAACCATGTGAAGTCCAGCCTTAAAAAGAAATTTGAAATGACAGACTTAGGACACTTACACTATTTTCTCGGTCTTCAAGTCTTGCAATCCAAGGAGGGTATTTCCCTTTCCCAGTCCAAGTATGCTTGTGATATTCTTCATCATTTTCACATGGAAGACTGTAAGCTAGCCCCTTCTCCCTTTCAGTCTGGAGTCAAACTTTCAGTCTCTTGTACTTCTCCTGAAGTTGATGCTACCTTATACCGTCAACTTGTAGGAAAACTCTTGTATTTAACCCATACTCGTCCTGACCTTTCCTTTGTTGTTGGCCTTGTTGCTCGTTTTATGCAAAACCCCCGTGAAAGTCATTGGAAAGCAGCTAAAAGAATACTTCGTTATGTTCGAGGTACAGTACAGTTTGGGATTCATTACAGTGCCAAAGCAGCTCCTCTATTAGTTGGTTTCACTGATTCTGATTGGGCTGGTGACCCTGATGATCGGAAGTCTATTGCCGGTTATGTCTTCACTCTTGGTTCAGGACCTATTACATGAGCTTGTAAGAAACAGGCTGCCATTTCTCTTTCATCAGCAGAAGCAGAGTATCGTGGTGCCGTGGAAGCTAGTAAGGAAGCCTTGTGGCTTCGTCAGATCCTATCAGAGTTTGGCTTTGAGCAGCAGCATCCAACCACACTTTGGTGTGATAATCAAAGTGCCATTCAGCTATGCAAAGATCCAGTCCAGCATCAGCGCAGCAAACACATTGAACTACACATGCACTTCATTAGAAAGCTCATTCATGACCATGTTCTTGAAGTGCAATATTGTTCAACAGATGATCAGGTTGCAGACATCTTCACAAAGGTTCTCACAGAGGCGAAGTTCACTAAACTTCGATATATGCTTGGAGTTCAGGAAGTTGTCACTAAGGGGCGATAGGCTCTAGTGCCTCCTTCCTTCTCCTATTGTGTCATATTTGTAAATCCTTCAATCCTATCCCAAGTTTTTCTTAAGGGGGGATGTTAGGATATTCCGACACATAGGATATAGTTAAGTTCAACTTGGTCTAGTGTAGAGTTAGGTATAGAGTTAGGTAAAGTGTGTTTCTTTACCGTTGTACATTTTGTAACTTACAATCCGGCGGTCACGATATGTAGTGATCCGACGGTTCATTCTCTCCTCGGTATTACCGACACTTGATCCGTGGCTTGACACCCGATTGGTCCATGAGTTCTATTTAAAGCGCATGGAGGGTCATTGTTCGGGCAATCCGTGCATGAGAGAAGCTTATGTAAATTTTCATTCTTTGATTAATAAATTGCCTGTAGTAGCCACGTTGGCACAGGCCGTGGACTGTTTCCCTCTTTGAGGGTTTTAACCACGTCAAAAATACTGGTGTATTGATCTGTGAGCGGTGTCCTTTTGGTGTTCTTTCTGAGAAACTTACCCTGTAAATCACTACATAAATGACCAACCAAATCAAATCCAAATTGGATGGGAAAAATTTTGTTATTTACTAGGATATATTAGGTCTCCATTCCAAGTGGAATTACTCAAAAACACCTCTGTTAACCCATGTTAAAAAATGAAAGAAAATTACTAGTCTAAAAACTAGAAATTCGAGAACTAGTGAGCTAGTAAACCTATCAAATTCCTAACCTAATAAAGTGAAAATGCAATGTGGTAATTTTTGTTATTAACTAGAATGTTTTTGTGATCTAAAGCAAGTGGAACAAACTCGATTGAAGCTCATTATCATGCTCTAAAAAAACAACAGAAATTTATTGTTATTTGCCACAAGGGACTTCCAGAAATCTAGATTTGGGAATAAGCAAGCTAATCCAAGTAGTTCAATGATTACTATGACCTTCCAAATCTGTTACAATGATGAAATGATGCTTGTGATCCTACAAAATAACTTACTTCAACCATTTAACCCAATCCTACAACAAGAAATCATTAATACTAAATGAAGAAATAGAAAAAAGACAAGAACAAGAAATGCATGTGAATAAGAAGTGAAAAGAAGAAAAGTAAATGATACAAAAGGGCTCTGAGGCTCTTGGGATGGCCAAGCCCAAGGAAAATTAGAGTCCTATGGAGGAGACCAATATTTAGAAGCTAAACATGGCACCAATCTTCATTATTTCCATCAATACAATTACATCCCTACAAGAAATGAAAGTGGAGCTACAAAAATACAAGTTCTCTCCACAAGAAGACTAATAAAAATCTACCCCTAAAGGAAAATTCAACTTGGTACTTATAAAAAATTATTAGAAATCATTCCCCATGAAAGAAGAAAGCGTTCCCCACCAAAATCCCTTAATTAGTGGATCTAGCTCCCAATATTAGGAATCTGCATTAAATGGCAAGGAACACATTCCTAGATTTTCTCAATCATTGGAGCTCCACAATTTGTGCCATAATTCCATAATATCTTGTTGATTTATTATTTAATATTGATCCTCTTGTAGTAGGGAGCAGGTCCCTAGATTATCTCCTCCTCCAAATATCCATAATCTGCCCAATATTCTCACAATATTCCACAAAAATAAATAATATTAGGCACAAATATGCAATTATTCATAAACCTTCTTAATGAAAATATTAAAGTTAAAAATACATTATCTAATGCAAAAAGAGAGGTTTAATGTGTTGAAGGATGGTCAGATGGGCCTTAATTTATGTCTAATTTAGAGGCATGGGCCTTAATTTATGTCTAATTTAGAGGCCCATCATACCCCCCTGTTGAAAGTGTTGTTCATCCTCTGAGAAACTTAGTGACCTCATTGTGCCTCATTCATGGCCCTGGTGGCCTCTCTCTTGTGCATTCCTCAATGATTTCTCTTAAGAATCTTGGTTGTAAGTTTTGCAAGGATAAGCATGAAAATGTAGTTGTTATTTTCATGATTGTTGAACAATCTTTCAAGCAAAAAAACATAACTTTCCTCTTTGCAAGTGAACTTTGTTTTCCATTTCATTCATATCCTCTCCCTTGAAACCTTCATTCCATTTTCACTCATTTTTCCAAAACTGTTTGTGCATATAAAAATCACAGTGTTTCTTGGGACCATTAGCCTGCCTTTTTCCCCTTATTCAAGATGGGTTCTTGAACATTTTTCAGTTTGACCAGGTCTTCCACATCCTTTTCCAACATCCTGCTACATTTTTCCACCATTTTCACACCTCTGAAACCTTCAAAACGCCTTTAGAACTAGGACATTCTGTAGTAAATATGTGTTTCCTGTAGTAAACTATAGCGCCAAAAAGTGACAAGCCTCGGTATTGCAACAAGGATGTTGCAACTCCCAAAGCTACCAACCTTAATTATCAACCCATGGTTCATACAAACTCAAGAGGTATCAGCACTATATGTGCAACATACAATTTTTCCTTCCTTTGCTATCATGATGTGTAGAAATTCTCATTGTAGATCATCTGATAATGCAATGTAACTAAAGCAAAATACTTTATCTACTTCTACAACAAACTTACATAAGCTTAATCGATTTTGAGCAAGATCAAATAGAACACATATAACAGATGAAGAAGAAATCAATCACACATGAACACAGAAGAATACTCTAGGGAAAGCCTCAGCTAAAAACCCTGCTATCTGTATTATCATACAAGTGGAAATGTCTTAGGATTACACAAAGCTTTAACTCTCAAGCTATCTAACTCTCAGTACAATCCCTCACTACTACTCATAGACAAAATAGAGAACACATATGCCTTCTTTCAATCCTCTAAGCCTCCAATTTCCTTGCGCAATTTCTCTTAGGTCCTCCAGCTGCAACCTGTGTGATTCTCACCTCACACACAACACTGACCTCTGAAATAATTGCGCAATCCTAAATGAGATAATTCATTCTACATGGATGAGTTTCCTTTATAGGAAAATTCCTCCAACTGATAGTACATTGTCCCTTCCTTTAATCTCAACTGGGTCTCTGTCTGAACTGACATGCATGAGTTATTATGAGAGAATATTCAGTTATCTAGAGAACACTAGTTGCATGCATGCATGCAATAACTGACTGAACTCACAATTAGTTCCTCCAACTGTTTGGAACTAATTTAACTGGACTTAACTCAGTTGACTGAGCTAACTAATTACTACTCAAATACAACTCATCCTTATCTCCTTAATTAAGGGATAACTTCATCAATCAAAGGGATAACTATTGCATGTCTTCACAAAGACTTCATGTTTGGTTTTCTCCAACTAATTAACTCAAGATGAATTAATTAATTATTTTTCAAACAACTAGTGAGACTAAATTCGAATTTTAATTCAGGGACTAATTGAAATTGGAATATATCTCGAAATGTTATTTATAGCAATGCTATTTTTAGAATTTCTATTTTTTGTTATTTCCAACAGAGTTGGAGAATATCCTGAAATGCTATTTATAGCAATGCTATTTTTAGCATTTCTTGTTGCTATTTTCAACACTCCCTCTCAACAAAAAAGGCATTCAACTCAAACCCGATCCCGAACCTTTGGAATGTTCTGCATGCAACACTTCTCTCAAGTGTTGTTGCTCCAGCAACTCTAGAAACACAAAAAATATCCAACCTGAATCAGAATGATGCCTCTGTCATCAAAGTCTCTGACTGCTATTGCCTCTGTCGACTGAAAACTCTGCACCTCTGTGCTCTTCAGTATCTGACTGCTCTAGCCTCTGTCACTTTGATCTCTGACTGCATCAATCACACTGATTCCTACTGTTGCATCCGTGCTATTGCTGGTCCTATCTCCCAGCATGCATCTGCATTGCACCTCCTCTCATCATGTTGCATCGTGCTTCCCACTGCTGCACTACAACTCGGTTACTGAGAAGTAAGTAACTGATCTCCCATCTAACCTCCCTATTGAGCTAGAAACACCCTTTGATGTTGAAGCTCCATGTACCGCTCCATCTGCATCTATCTCTACCCACTCAGCCAGTCCTGCTACTCCTTGTCGAGGCTCCTGTAGCAAGGTATAATCAAAGAGGTTAGGTACCTCAAGGATCCTACCCTTATTTCAGCCTTCTTGGGACTATCACTTCACATTGCCCCAACTCACACTTGGAGGTATGGCTACATGTGATCTTTCTGCCCACTTGGCTCAAAATTTCCCCTACTGGAGGTCTCTGCATGAGTGGATGCCTCCACTCGGTCTCCTCTCGGCTTCTCCAATTGTGGCTACTCCACAACCTCCTAAAGTTGCTTCACCAATTGTGGCTCCTCCACAATTGTCTAAGAGTTCTTCTAGCGCTGCATGTTGAAAGGTAATGTACTCTCCCTCTCACCCACGAAGTCTCTAATAGTTGCCTTGGTCCTCAAGGCTTTGCATGCATCTTGAACCTCAAGAGCATACAAGTTCTTGGCTAGCACGCCAATTTGTTTCATCTTTCCTGCCGTCACGAAATTTTCTGGAAAAAGAGCTGATTTTAAATCAACAATATCTCCCTCATCCGAACTTCGATTCAGCCGATTTTTTTTTTGAATTTGGGTATTTTTTTCGCAGGGAATCCAGATCTACTATTTGTTTCTGAAAATTTTACACAAAATTTTTTAGATCTTCTCTGCAAACTCGCAGCCTAATTTTTTTTTTCGAATTCTCTTCTTCGTATACTGTTAACAGCTCCGATAACCTCGGCTCTGATACCATGGCTCCGATACCATGTAAAAATTTCTACATGGTATCAGAGCTAGCTGATCTATAGAGAAATTTCTACATGGTAATTTGGGTATTTTTTCGCAAGGAATCCAGATCTACTATTTGTTTATGAAAATTTTGCACAAAAATTTTCAGATCTGCTCTGCAAACTCGTGACCCAATTTTTTTCTTCGAATTATATTATTTGTATATTGTTCATAGCTCCAATAACCTCAGCTCTGATACCATGGCTCCGATACTATGTATAAATTTCTACAAATTAGCTAGCTCTAATACCATGTAGAAATTCTCACTCTAGATCACCTGATAATGCAATGTAACTAAAGCAAAATACTTGATCTACTTCTACAACAAACTTGCAGGAGCTTAATCGATTTTGAGCAAGATCAAATAGAACACATATAACAGATGAAGAAGAAATCAATCACACATGAACACATAAGAATACTCTAGGGAAAGCCTCAACTAAAAACCCCGCTATCTGTATCACCATACAAGTGGAAATATCTCAGGATTACACATAGCTTTAGCTCTCAAGTTATCCAGCTCTCATTACAATCCCTCACTACTGCTCATTGACAGAATAGACAACACATATGCCTTCCTTCAGCCCTCCAAGCCTCCTATTTCCTTGTGCAATTTCTCCTGGGTCCTCCAGCTGCAACCTGTGTGATTCTCACCCCACACACAACACTGACCTCTGAAATAACTGCGCAATCCTGAAGGAGATAATTCCTTCTACGTGGATGAGTTTCCTTTATAGGAAAATTCCTCTGACTGATAGTACATTGTCCCTTCCTTTAATCTCAACTGGGTCTCTGTCTGAACTGACATGCATGAATTATTTATGAGAGAATATTTAGTTATCTGGAGAACACTAGTTGCATGCATGCATGCAATAACTGACAGAACTCACAATTAGTTCCTCCAACTGTTTGGAACTAATTTAACTGGACTTAACTCAGTTAACTGAGCTAACTATTACAACTCAAATATAACTCATCCTTATCTTCTTAATTAAGGGATAACTTCCTTAATCAAAGGGATAATTGTTGCATGTCGTCACAAAGACTTCATGTTTTCTTTTCTCCAACTAATTAACTCAAGATGAATTAATTAATTATTTTTCAAATAGCTAGTGAGACTAAATTCTCAATTTTAATTCAGGGACTAATTAAAATTGGAATATATCCCGAAATGCTATTTATAGCAATGCTATTTTTAGCATTTCTATTTTTTGTTATTTCCAACAGAGTTGGAGTATATCTTGAAATGATATTTATAGCAATGCTATTTTTAGCATTTCTTGTTGCTATTTTCAACATGATGTAATGGAGTGCATGTACTAAAGTCAAATTCTAAACTATTTGCAGAAAATGAAATGCTCGAAATGGAAACCTTAACCTATTTCAAGAAAGAAAGTACAAGGAAATAAACCTATTTTAATTGCATAAATTAAAGATCATGAACTAAATGTCAACCATTACATTTAAAAAACTTTAGATCCATTAATAGAGTTCATTAGATGTGGCAATCAAGAAAATCATCATTATATTATCTAATCCATAAATTTGTCCATTAGCCCAAATCGCTAAAATGTTTTGCATGGGTAAAGAGGCAAGTCCTAAGTGGTCTTTAGCCCTCCCTAATAATTTATTTAAAGCCTAGGGGTCTTGATTCAAACCTAAGGGACAATAACCAATATTCTTGACTGAATCTGGACAAGTATACACATGTTGGAAGGCTATTATAGGGTTTCATGTAGTTTACAACAGGAAAAAATAGATTTGTTATAGGGAGTTATAATTCACCAAATGACCAACCAAATCAAATCCAAATTGGATGGGACAAAAAAAATTATTGGCTAGGATGTCGTAGATCTCTATTCCAAGTGGAATCACTCAAAAAGACCTTTGTAAATCCATGCTAAAAAATGGCAGAAAATTACTAGTCTAAAATCTAGAAATTTGAGAACTAATGAGCTAGTAATCAAATGCCTAACCTAATCAAGTGCAAATGCAATGGGGTAATTTTTGTTATTAACTAGATTTTTTTTGATATAATGCAAGTGGAATCAACTCGATTGAAACTCGTTAAAATGATCTAAAAAATAGCATAAATTTACTGTTATTTGCCATAAGGGACTTCTAGAAATCTAGATTTGGGAATAAGCAAGTTAATCCAAGTAGTTCAATGATTACTATGACCTTCCAAAGATGTTACAATGATGAAATGATGCTTGTGATCCTGCAAAATAACTTACTTCAACCATTTAACCCAATCCTACAACAAGAAATCATTAATACTAAATGCAGAAATAGAAAAAAGACAAGAACAAGAGATGCATGTGAATAAGAAGTGAAAAGAAGAAAATTAAATGATACAAAAGGGCTCTGAGGCTCTTGGGATGGCCAAACCCAAGGAAAATTAGAGTCCTATGGAGGAGACCAAGATTTATAAGTTGAACATGGCACCAATCTTCATTATTTCCATCAATACAATTACATCCCTGCAAGAAATGAAAGTGGAGCTGCAAAAATACAAGTTCTCTCCACAAGAAGACTAATAAAAATCCACCCCTAGAGGAAAATTCGACTTGGTACTTATACAAAATTATTAGGAATCATTCCCCATGAAAGGAGGAAGTTTTCCCCAACAAAATCCCTTGATTAATGGATCTGGCTCCCAATACTAGAAATTTGCATTAAATGGCAGGAAACACATTCCTAGATTTTCTCAATCACTGGAGCTCCACAATCTGTGTCATAATTCCATAATATCTTTTTGATTTATTATTTAATATTGACCCTCTTGTAGTAGGGAGCAGGTCCCTAGATTATCTCCTCCTCGAAATCTTCATAATTTGCCCAATATTCTCACAATATTCCACAAAAATAAATAATATTAGGCACAAATATGCAATTATCCGTAAACATTCTTAATGAACATATTAAAGTTAAAAATACATTATCTAATGCAAAAAGACAAGTTTAATGTGTTCAAGGACGGTCATGTGGGCCTTAATTTATGTCTAACTTAGAGGCATGAGCCTTAATTTATGTCTAATTTAGAGGCCCATCACATGATATGAGGAGAATGTTTGTGGTTAGCTCCATTTGGGGGAGTTACATTTACATAAACAAAGTGCAGCACCTGTGGATAATGGTGTTGGTCGAGCGGTCTCTTTGGATCCTTCTTGTTTGGTGGTCTTTTCATGGCTTTATCAATTCCCCTTCCTTGCAACTAGTTATTCTGTTGTATGTCATGATAAAGGTCCTCCTAGAGAACCTTGGAGGAGGGTTAAGTGATCTGCAGATGCCACGGGCATAAAACATATTTTTTGTGGTTCATTTTTGTTATATGATTCAAATACTTGGATTATTTTGTTTTGTGTGCACATGATACTGCATAGACTCTATGGGTCCAGGGACAAGGTATCGCCTACACCCTTTACATTTATTCCAATACCCCTTTTGTCCACACAGACTCGAGAAAAGAAAAACATTTCCATATCTTTATAAGATATATGGGGGGGGAATCCACAATTATTTGGCCAAAAAGACAGACTTTGTTCAATCCCTCAAAAAGGCCATTGAAGCAAAATGGGGCATACCCCAAAAATACTAGTGTCTGCAATATGAAGGGAAGGTCCTCCATAACCACTCATTTCTCAAAGATTCCAATATATCTAGAAACTCTTCAATAATTTTAAACTCTAGACTATATGGAGGTGCTCTTGTTGCCAAGCCTACAAATGGGGTAGCTATATCTTTCAAATATGCAGTTAAAGGGAGGGCTTCAAGTTCAATGGAACAAAACCAAAACATTCCAAGTCCATATATTGTGGACCAAATGGAGCAAATTCTATCCATGGAGGTCAATATCCCACAAGTATCCTCCTTAGTCACAACTATGGAATTTAAAGCCATTATATGCAGATTTAATGGCTTCTTCTCAAAACCTAAAACATTACATCAGTGGGTGTTCTTTTCACGAACTCCAAATTATCACAATTACCCGTGCTCTAAAGGAATTTTTGTAGTCCAAATTGACACACATAAAGAACTGGACTTTGTACTAAATGAAGGGCCATGGTTCTGGGGTAGATTCAATTTATTAATTACTATGGTGTTCCCTAGTTTTGATGCCACATCCATGGTGGTCACTACTATTCTAGTCTAGGTTAGGATTTTGAACCTACCCCTTCCTTTCTGGCACCACCAAGTCCTTGAAGACATTGGGAAAAAACTAGGAAAATTTAAAAAAAAAGGTCTTGGAAAGAACAGAAAAAGGAATATTCACCTTTGTTGGGATTTGTGTGGAGATAGAATTTTGAAGCATAAGAATTTTCAATGGGCACAAATTCTAGATTATGAGAACACAACCTTTAGATGTCATGCGTGCTTCCAAATAGGTCATCTTTAGGACTCATGTCCTCTAGCGAAGAAGATCCCAAATAGGAAAAAGAAGTAGCTAAATAGACCAAAAGGATGGTTGTTTAGTGAACCTCCCCTTTTCAAAGATGAGGAGGATAGAAAAGAGACACAACCTGAACAAACCAAAGATAAAATTGATGGGGAGGTTGTGATTCAAGATGGGTCTGCCATTCCAACTCTAATGGGTTGGGAATTAGAAGATCAACAACCTTCAATAGGTCCAGGTGATACAAAATGAGCACATTCCTAAGAGGGATTAGATTCAAACAAAGAACCCCCACATCTTGAGGGCGGTCAAGAACTAGATTTGGTTTTAGTTGATCCAGATACAAATGGGTGGCAACAAGTACAAAGAAGGAAGACTAAAAAAGAAAAAATTAGCTCTAATTTTCATCCATAGAATTCTTTTTTCTTTCTCATTCTTTTTCTTGGCATATGCTTGGTTTCTCGCGGTCATTTCAGAACCAAGTTTGCTCATATTTCTACTCACTATTGTAATGTCATTCTCTCTTCATGCCTCTTTTAGCATACACACTATGTGTGTTTACAAAATGTAATTTTTATTTCTGATAGTAAAATTTATGGTTTTTTTCCCATGGAAAAAAAACACCCCACTACCAATAGGATATCTTGGAAGAACGAAAAGAAGTGGAATAACAACTCAACATTGTTGTCTTTTTCCATCATTAAAATAACAAAAAGCCAAATTTAGGGTATTTTTTAAGGATTGAAATATTATGCCTATTTATGGTATTATAGACGACTATTCTGATTTGCAAAGTCATACATATAAGATGTAGGCAAATATTCAATAAAAAACATGTAAAATTCCATTAAAACTGGTAAATTTTTTGCGAATATTATCCATTTAATCATATATGTGTGAAAAATAGGCGAATTTTTAACCAAATGGGCAAATATATATATATATATATATATATATATATAGATATATATATATAATTTTTTTTATTTATTTCTTTTTTCTTTTCTTTTTTTCTTTTCAAGGATATTCCACTAGACAGTTCATCACAACAGATATGATAATATTATATTTCAAATATGAAATTCTACACTATTACAGTTTTATTAGATTTTTGGATATGTATATTTATTGTTAATAGTGCATGCATGCAAATTAAAATTAATCAAAAAATAGAGAACAACAAAATAAAAGCTCACACACACATTTTACACAAGATATGTGTTGAAAATAGCAACAAGAAATGCTATAAATAGCATCTCAGGTACCAGTGTTGGAAATAGCAACAAGGAATGATAAAATAGAAATGCTAAAAATAGTATTGCTATAAATAGCATTTCGGGATACATTCCAATTTTAGTTAGTCCCTGAACTAAAATTGAGAATTAAAATTCGAATTTGATCTTAGCAGCTATTTGAAAAATAATTAATTAATTCATCTTGAGTTAATTAGTTGGACAAAATCAAACATGAAGTCTATGTGAAGACATGCAATAGTTTTCCCTTTGATTGAGGAAGTTATCCCTTAATTAAGGAGATCAGGATGAGTTGTACTTTGAGTTGTAATTAGTTAGCTCAGTTAACTGAGTTAAGTCTAGTTAGATTAGTTCTAATAGTTTGTGGAACAGATTGTGAGTTCAGTTAGTTAATGCATGCATGCATGTAACTAGTGTACTTCAAATAACTGAATATTCTCTCATAAATAACTCATGCATGTCAGTTTAGTCAAAGACCCAGTTGAGATCAGAGCAAGGGATAGTGCACTATCAGTTGGAGGAATTTTCCTATATAGGAAACTCATCCATGCAGAAGGAATTATCTCCTTTAGGATTGCGCAGTTATTTCAGAGGTTAGTGAGCAGTGTGTGAGGTAATTACACACAGGTGGTAGCTTGAGGACCCAGGAGAAACTACGCAAGGAAATAGGAAGCTTGGAGGGCAGAGGAGAAGGTTTGTGAGAAGTCTTTGACTATCTATGAGAAACAGTGAGGGATTGTACTGAGAGTTGGATAGCTTGTGAGCTAAAGATTTGTGTAATCCTGAGATATTTCCACTTGTATGATAATACAGATAGCAGGGTTTTTAGCTGAGGCTTCCCCAAAGTATTCTTCTGTGTTTCATGTGTATGATTTCTTCTTCTCTGTTATATGTGTTCCGATTAATCTTGCTCAAATTGATTAAACTTCCGCAAAGTTTGATAGTAGAAGTATATCAAGTATTTTGCTTTAGTTACATTGCATTTTTAAATCAGGTGATCTACAGTGAGAATTTCTACAATATGCTCTTGGAAACCCTTTTGGGAGAAAAACCCAGCTGGAAGGTGAGATTGCTCCACTTTTTTTCTCTGAATGGAAAAGATGGTTGTGAATACAAAGAAGTATGACATGTGGCCTGTGGGATGCTACAATGCCTAAATGCTCTTTGTGTGTTATACCTCCTACCCCTCTTAGCTATTTTTTCTCAGATATGGAACAATGCACTCGAAAGAATGTAATCCCTTTTTCCTCCTATTGGCCTGGTTATAACACAAAGTGTAGAAATTTGATAGAAATTGCAACTGCTCAAGATTTCGAACTGAAAAACAAGAGACATAATTCTACTCTATTAATCTGCAAAATTGAAATCACAATTTATAACAACATGCATAGATATGAAACAAGCAAAACCACAAGCACACAGTGCTTTCCAGGGGAACCCAACTAGGAAAAACCCCTCAAGCCTCTTTGCATTAATCAGTTGAATAGAGAAACTATTACAATTGCTTGTTCCAACTCTGAGCACAACTTGAAAAAGAATAATTATTCTCTCTAGTGATTGAGGATGTCTGGCCAACAATTAGCCAATTTATGCCTCTATCAATCTCCTATTTCCTTGCGCAATCCTTGAGTAAATTGGCTCCTAAAAGATAGGAATTTCCTCCTATTTGCTTGCGCAATTCCCAAGGATGAATCTCATGACTCCATGAAACAATTGTACACTCAACTAGTATACAACTCATGTTACATTGCCTTATCATCTCCACTTCAGCTGAGGAATTTGAATTCCATGCATGTATTAGCTATTTTGGGCTGATTGATCAATTAATTGACAGATATCTGAGTTAGATTATTGCCTCATTGCACAAATAACCTTCAACTAACTCTATTAATTGTTAGAGGTCAGTTAATTGAGTACAACCGAAAATAATTGAACTAGATTGCTAAAATTTAGCAATCAACACATGCATGACTGAACTCCAAGCCCATTAACTCGAATTTGTTGATCTAACCGAGTGACAAGAGCCATGTCACACTAGTTAAATTCCTCCAAGTTGTCCTGCTAGTGTGGAAATTTGATTTACTCAATTTGACTAACGCTAAGGTCAAATTGAGCCTTTATTGCTACACTATCTAACACTCCCTCTTAGTAAGAAAGGGATTTTTCAACGCCCCTATCCAACTCCTGTGGAAATTATTGTAGCACTACCTCTCACGGTTGTTGTTGCTACTGCAACAACTGCAATTGAAAAGCATCCAAAAAAAACATTGAATCAACTGTGTCTTTGCAACTGTCTACTGGGAAGACTGCACTGATTTTGATTCTGCATTGTGCCTCCTACACTGCTATCAACACTCCTCTGTACTTAGAATCTAACTGCACCAACTTACATTGATCCTTTTGCTACTAAATATTGTGGGCCCCTGTAGAAAGGTAATGATCCCTGAGGAGGACACCTCAATGGACCCTGTCCAAATATCTGCAACTCTGGGACTAAGGCTCTACATCGCCCCACCTCACAACTCCTGGAGGTATGGCTGCAATTGCTCCCTCTGCCCACTTGTCTCAAAATTTCCTTCTACTGGAGGTTTTTGGCTGGTCCTCATCATCATCATCATGTTTATCAACCCAACTACCAACTGGTTGAGGCTCCATCTTAAGAGGTCTATCCTACTCCCTCTCAACCACCACATCTCTAATATCTACCTTTCTCCTCAAGGATGCACATGCATCTTCCTCTAATGTGTAGAGGCTCTCAATCCTGACACCCATTTGCTTGTTATGACCTGAAGCAAAATACTTAAGGTAGGCCTTCCCATTTTTGAAGACTACCTCATACCCTTTGTCTTCAATCCTCAATTTGTTCATCAGACAAAGTTCTATGGCATCACTGTTATTTTCGAATAACTCAGTGAGGGTCTTCCACATAGCAAAGGAAATCTCCTTGCCATGTAATTTTGAGACTATGTGGTCTCTCACACCCTCGAGGATTATCTTCATGGCTCTTGCAGTATCCTTCTTCCACTAGGCTAATTGTTGTGCATCAGACCGCTAGGGTTTCAAAATGTTAGTTTTAACATATTCTAACACACCATTATCATCAAGCACTGCTTCCATTTGGTCCTTTTAGGCTATGAAATTTGAGCTACCCTCCAGGGCCTACTTCAATCTCAAACCATTGAAATACATTCTCCTGATCTTGAAAAAAAATTGTTTCGCTCGCTATGTCTGCACTCGCTCTGCCTACACTCGCTTTGCCAACACTTGTGTTGCCTTCACTCTCACTGCCTACACTCGCTTTCCTACACTCAATATTTCTAAGATACAAGTTCAAAATACTAGTCCTAATGTGATTTCAGGGCTCTAATACCATGTCAAAATTTGATAGAAATTGCAATTGCTCAATATTTCGAACTAAAAAAAAAGAGACATAATTATATTCTATTAATCTACGAAATGGAAATCACAATTTAGAACAACATGCATATACATGCAACAAGCAAAGCTGCAAGTACACAATGATTTCTAGGGGAACCCAAATGAGAAAAACCCCTCAAGCCTCTTTGCATTAATCGGTTAAATAAAGAAACTATTACAATTTCCTACTCCAGCTCTTAGCACAACCTACAAAAGAATAATTTTTCTCTCTATTGATTGAGGACCTCTGGCCAACACTTGCCACTTTATGCCTCTATCAGCCTCCTATTTCCTTGTGTAATCCTTGTGGAAATTGGCTCTTAAAAGATAGGAATTTCCTCCTATTTTACTGCACAATTCCCAAGGATGGATCTCCTGAATCCATGTAACAACTGTACACTCAACTAGTATACAACTCATGTTACACTGCCTTGTCATCTCCACTTCAACTGAGGAATTCAAATTCCATGAATGCATTAGCTATTTTGGATTGATTGATCAATTAACTGTTGTCTCGCTACACAACTGACCTTCAACTAACTCTAATAATTGTTAGAGGCTAGTTAATTGAGTACAACTGAAAATAACTGATCTAGATTGCTAAAATTTAGCAATCAACACATGCACAATTGAACTCCAAGCCCACTTATTATCACTCCAAAATTTCTTCTAAGTTGTCAGAAAAAGAAATGATAGAGGTAACCACAAACCAACTTTGGAGATTAGGATCTAGCCTTCCTAATCTCAGAGAGGGCTCTCTCTTTTTTATTTAACTTTGTTTAGTTATTTGATTTTAGGCTAGTTATGATTGTGCTTGGGTTTTTTATTTAGATTTGGTGGTGGGATCACTTACTTAGATGAAAAAGGGTTGTCTTTTACCATTGGGCTATGGGGTCAAATGTCAGACAAACAGGACTGGATCAAGTTCTAAAAACAATGTCTATAGGGAAAGATAGCAGAGTTACTTCAGATCTCAAGGTTGGATGGTGAAGTGTTTTTCAATCGAATCCAAAGAGAAATTAAGGGTTCCTTAGGCCGGATTTATGAAAAAAGTGAAACAGTTCAACCGGGATGGGAGAGCAATTAAGGATTCTCAGATCCAGATATCATAAGAAAACATGTAAATGATTAAATGTGGAAAGCATAGTGTAATTAAACAAATTCTGAGATAAATTTCCAGTTAATTCATTCAACTTTAGATAACATTTAAGTTTGTGAAAAACATAAGAGAATAACAAATTGACAAAGAAAATACTTCATTGTAATAGCTCTACACATGAATCCTGTAATGCAATCTCTTTATTACTTGCTCAAGTCTGCTGACATGAAAATTGGTACAATAACCCTCAAGTTTATGATCAAAATAACTATACAAATGTATAGCAATCCACCCTCAATACTTCGAATTATGAAGTATTTATACAAAAAAAATTACAAAATATCCCAAACTGTCTTGGGAACTAATCTAGGAGAAATAAAAATCTTCATGCAAGAAGATAGAGACAGTTATTGAACTGATGCTTGTTGTCCCTGTTTATTAGGTTGTGCTAGCTTTAATCTTTGATCTTTTGCCCTTTAATCTGCTTTGTTGTTTGGTTTTCACGTTGGATGCTCTATTCACTCTGATATTTCAACTGATACACTTTGACATGGATGACCTGTCAATATCCTTTCACTATGCCCTTTTACTTTTTATTGTACATTTTATATTTTTACTGTGTATTTCTACAGTAAATCATTTAGTTTTTCCCATGTCTCAGCATCTGGTAATTAGATATTGAGCATCTTCATGTAGATCTCATCTGCCTCTGTATATTTGACAAAAGTAGGCTTATTGACAAAAAGGTGTTTTACCTCATGCTAGAGGTAAAACAAATTCTCAAAAGTTTGATATAATACTTTGCTACTAATGCCCTTCATGGATGAAGTATTCACATGATCTCTCGCCACTTCCCATATTTTTCTATTATAGTCCTCTTGTGTCATCAGCTTATCAGTTATTACCAAGGGATTCAATAAACCTTTTTGCCTCAAAATTTCAAATTTGACCATGAATCTGTCAATGGCCAGCTACATGGTTTGGCACTTACCCTCTAGGTTCAACATCAAATTCCTCTTAGTGAGGACTCTTTTAACTTCCAAAATTGTACTTGTTCTGTCAGGTATCTCTAATTCCTGCAGCTCATACTTGTTCTTGGAGTTGAGGAAGTGAATGATCCTTGTAACTTCCTCTGGCATGTCTCCAAGTTCTGCTTTGACTCTTTGAATGGCTTCTGTAGCCTGCTTTATTAAATCAATCTGTTCAAAAATAACCTGGATGGATGGCCAAATATCATTGACAGAGTCAATGATATTGGCCCACAGTTGCTCCTTAGCCTGACCTAGAGGTTCTTTCAATGTCAGTTCCTTCTCCAGGCTTTTGATTCATTCATTCATCCTTGTAGACTTCTGTTGTTCTTCTTTGTGCATGATTTGGGCAAGTTTGTAATCTATTTCCAAGTTGGTCACTTTTTCCTTAAGCCTGTTCATCTCAGTGGTCTGAATGGACATTTCTTCCATTGCTTTGACCAACCTGTTTGCTTCATCACCTGTAGACCCTGTTGCTGATGTAGTTGGTGTAGATGCTGGCAGTGTTGTGGCCATTGGAGCTGTGGGAGCTAAGGATGTTGCCAAAGTAGAAGGTACAATAGTGGTAACTGTTGGGATGACAGTTGCAGGGGCATCATCAAGACTAGCTTGTTTTAGCTGAATCAAGCTATCCAATTCTTTCTCCATCTCCTTTAACTGATCATTCAATTGCAGTACTAGGTCCATCATCTCTTCATGATTGGTTTGGCTCTCCAGGACCTCTTTTGTTTGTGGGTGTTGTAAATGAGGTAGCTTGAGTTGTTTCTTAAGAGCTGTTATATCCTCATTCTTCTTTTTGATCAATTTTTCAATTGCCTTAATGTCAGTAGGATCATGGCCTAGCTCAATGACCAAGTCCTCCAATGACTTGATCTTGTTGTCTTTGGCCTGTGAGGAGGCCTTCTCCAATTTATACTGGATTGTTACATTATCTAGTGAATCCTGCAGCCTGTGTGCAGCCATGGCCTTTCCTGTAAGGGTGGAGTAAATCATTTCTCCAGCCTGTTTATGAAACTCTATTTGGTCAATGGGATGAACATCCCTAGCCAACACCTCAAAATCAGTCTTCTTGTAATTAGCTGAGGTCTTTGGTTGCTGAACAGTGGGCTGCAAAAATGAGACCTGCATCTTTCCTGCTTTGATGTCAAAGGCTGACATCAACCTGCTCTGGTTGGTTGGTGTATGCTTGAAGTATTAGGCATATGTCTCTGCCTTCAACTTCTCATTTCTCATTTTTATTTCCTTGTACCTATCTTTGATATCCTTTTCTCTGTCAACTGGCCTGACAAAGGAAGAAACCTCAACACTCAGCTGTCTCTCTATCATTTGAGTGTTGGAGGTTGATGGCTATTGTGTTTCACCTGAAGCAGTTGTGTCTTTTCTCCTCTGCCCCATTGTTTTAGTGTCAGTTATTTCCACTGATTCAATGTTCTCCTCCTGTTCAAACACAGGATTCAACTTGGGCCTTTTTCTAAGCTCAAAAAGCTCATTTATAGTCTCCATGGTAGAACTGGAACCTTCTTCCCTATTCCTCTTTGGATTCTTCTCCTCATTGGTTGGGGTCTGTAACACAGGAGGATTACTCATTGGTTCCCCTAGTTCTGGAACCTGCAGGAAAGAGCTCTGGTCAATTTTCTTTTCTAGATCAATGAGTGTGTTTTCAACATCCACAATTGTGTTGTCCATATCAATCAATGTGTTTTCCAACCACTCAGATTGGTTGGCAAAATGTTCAATGTTAGGTCTTGGGTGGTGGATGAAAGGTCCCAATTTGACCTTGATCCTCAATTTGTTTATGACCCCATGAGGGTCATATTGCCACATGAAGTTGTTTCTGAATTTCATCTGTTGCAGTATCTTGTTAGCCTCAGGTCCAGCTTCTTTGTTATTGCATATCAAGGGGCCCAATTGGTTCTTTATTTTAAATTGGGTCTTCTTCCTCGCTGTTAGGAAGTTGACCTCATGAGAGTTGTTGTTTTGTCTAAAATACTCAAGTGCAAATATCCTCATAGGGAGGTATTTGGGCAACTTATAAGGGGCTAATTGGCAGCCATAAACCCTAATTTCAGTGTGGTTCTGGTATAGGTACCAGTCTCACACCTTGTTGTTCTTAGCCAACTGTAGCACCCTCTTGATTTCTTGGTTGATTCTAGGTTGAGTGTTACTGGTCAGCGTGTTCATGACTGGGTAGACAAATGAATCTATGAAGTCTTTATAGGTAAATGTTATGGCGTATTTATAGATCAAGGGTGTCCAAAAGACCATTGATCTCTCTTTTCCCTTGGTATCCAACTTTTGTATGCTTACAGGGAACTTATCTACTTAGTAATACAAAAACATGTGAAATAACAATGAAGAGTATTGGAAAACTCTTTCAGTTGGCAATCTAGTGAATTGTTCATGCATGTTGTCTGCAATGAACTGAGCATAATTATACATGATAGCAGGAGGCTTACGTGGGGTGAAGATGAATAGGAAGGCCAGGATAACCTCATCCACATGCTCATCTGAGGTATATCCTGGGATGCAAGAAAGCACGGTGATTATATGTCTGCCTGTCTCTGAAAAAATGGTGGCAGCATAAGGTGGAGTATCTATGGGAGTATGGCGGTGTTCAATGGTGAAGGTCTGGAAGATTTGCCTTACCTTGACCAGGTGCAATGTGATATATAAGTCCAATAGGTCTCTAATGGATAGAGGGGTATGGTTAGGGCTAGGTTGGACTTGGAGCATTTGATTGATAGACTCTGGTGTGATGGTGAATAAGAGCTGCTGGTTTGGGGCAACAATAGCCCTTTGGCTAGGGATATAGCAGGCATGACAAAAATGTATGATATCAGGGAATGGGTGAACTTTTGGGAATAGGTATTTGGGTAAATTGGATTCCCACAGATGGATGTCATCGGCATGGTTCAGGAATCTATCCTTACTCCAGCAGTGGAGCTTCAGAAGGTAGGTTGGGGTAGCAGTATCTTTTATCTAGAAATCCTTGTCTCGGTCGATTTCCAGGTGAGGGGTTGACACAGGTCTCACATCCAAAGAGGTCTAGGAAGCCATGGCTGAGTTTATGGATTGGGAAAATGCCGGTATTGGCTGTAGAAGTGAGGTTTGGGAAACTGTGGTACAATGAGGGGGTAATTGCAGTTTTGCAAAAGAGGGGTTTTGGGTATATAGGCAAATTACTCTTGAATTAGGAAAATGTATTAATTAATTTCAATTAATTAATCTTTAAACTTGACTGTACGTTTTCAAATTTAGAGGGTCGTTCTGGTTTTCCCAAAAATACCTGGAATTTTGTGGTAAGGGTTGCAAACTAGTTTCAATGGTGACTGTAGATGGTACGGTGGCTTCAGCTGTGCACTAGATGCTTGAATTGGGCATCTGGAGCTTGTTCGAGAGGTAAACGGTGGTCAATTTCAGTTGCAGAGGCTCAGGGTGGCGCAGGAAGGCTTGGGCAACATTCACAGTGCAAACGAGCGAAAAGAGTCGAAATGGGCTTCTTTGGCCTTTTAACCAGCAACGATCACAATTTGGCGCGGAATTCATAAATGAACAGTGGATGGTTTTAGCTTTTGGTGGGGAGGCGGTTTTAGGGGCCATCACACCACTTTTGGAGAGCGGGCGGTATTTCCTTGAGAGCACACGATCTCGCCTGAGGCTGCCATGTAGCAGAATAGGGCCTGGGCAAAATCGCGAATCTTGCGTGCTCTCAGGCTGGTAAAGGTCGGAGAGGGAATGAGCGTGATATGGATGTGTGCCGTCAAAACTAGGGTTGGAAGATCTAACAGTTGTCATGTAGTCAAGATGCACGGAGGGAAATCAAGTCGGGATTTGCAGGGCCCAGGAGGTTAATTACAATTAATTGTAATTAATTAATAAACAAAGTGGGGATTAAATATAAGCGAGGGTTAATGGAGTGGGACCAGGGTTTATTGTGGCAGGGTTTTCTTAACCGCACCAAAGGTGGTGGGTTAAAAGGTTTTTTGGGAAAATATGAATTTGGGGAATTAATTAAATAATGCGGGGGGATAAAACTTAGGATAAGGGGGTTTCATGGGTTTTTTTAGGTAAAACAGGGAAATTAATAAGGGGGAAGGTGATTTTTTCAATGGGGAATAGGTTTCACACTAGGGAAAAGAGGTTTTGGGTAGGGGGATGACCATTGGAGAGTAATTTACTAGGGAAATGTGTGAAACCAGGGGGTAAGGATCAAAATGAAGGGAAAAAAGGGTATATTATAAGAAATGATAGAATAATGGGAAAATTAGTAAGCAAGTATGTGGGGGGTGAACTGAAATGAGGGGAAGTTAATCAAGTAAGCTAGTGAACATCCTTTCATTTTCATAAATGCTCCTACACACTGAAACATAAGTTTAAGCATGATAAATGTGCTCATGATTTAAAAACCTTGTACATTTGCAACCTTTCTTCTACCTACCCTTTATTTACACTAACATTTTTTCTTCACTTCATTGGGTGCATTTGAGTTAGCAGACCCTTTATTTCCTTTTCTTTTTACAAGCAAACCATCTAATCCTAACCTTATAACTTCCAATGGCTCAGATTAAGCTTATGAGCACATTTTAATTCTCTACCTAACTACTGATCTGCCAAGGTTAAACAGTTTGGCTAGATCTTTATTCTTTATCTATAAACATGAAATTTAAAGCATGAATTAGTCAAGATTAAGCTATTTGACTATCATGGGTTGTGGCATTTATGACAAGCTGCACACAACCATTATTTTGCACATAAAAGTAAAAGCAGTGGCACTTGAATTTGCACACTTTCATGATCTGTTTTTGTTTGGGGTTCATATTTTTCACTTTTTTATCTTTTCTTTTTCTTTTTGTCCTTTGATTATTCTTTTAGGACATAACCTCTTTACATTTTTTAATTTTCAATATGGAAAACATTTTGCAGAAATCAAAAGTATGTACAATATTACAAGACTAACCATAACCAATTCAAAATTATGAATCCTATTAGTATAGGACACTAACAGTGGCTCCACATGGGGATGGCATTTCCTAGTGAAATGTTAAGAACTTTGAGATCAGTAGCCTCTGAAAATGTGACTGAAGTTACCTTGTAATCTGTTCTTTTGTGATTTTTCTTTATTCATACTTATGATGGTGAACCTTTCAAAGCTAAAGGCCTTCTCTCCGGGCTTCAACTTCAAAAGATTACCATCCAATCCAATCTAAACTCTGCACTGTTATATATAATGAGTAAAGTAAAGTGAGCTATTGTTAATCTATGGAAAAGTAATGCTTCAGCATTCTACCATTGACAGGTCCTCCTGGTAGATCTGATCCATCTGTCTCTCTAAAAAAAAACATTTTTACCTCTGTAACCATCAATAACATAAGGTCCTTTCCACAGAAAGTCAAATTTTCCATGTTTTCCCTTGTCTTCTCTTCTAAAATCCCATCTAAGCACTTTTTCACCTATGTAAAAATCACCAGCTTTAGTCTTTTTATCAAATATATTTCTGATTTGATCCTGGATTACTTGTGATTTGACATAGACTTCTTCTCTAGTCTGCTGCAAGTGTATTGTTTGATTTATCCTCCTCTGGATATCATTTGGTTCTACCTGCAACTCCTGGATGATCTTCATCACTGGCACTCCCAAAGAGGATGGAAAAACAACATCCATCCCATATACTAACTGATAGGGAGATGTACCAATGGACTTTTTGGTAGTTAGTCTGTCTGCCCATAAGGCATTGACCAACTTTTTGTTCCATGTCTTTTTGTTGTCTTCCAATAATTTCTTAATGATATTGACAAGGATTTTGTTAGAGGATTCTGCAAGTCCATTACCTTGAGGGTAATAGGTAGTGGAATGGCCAAGGGTGATGTGGTATTTGTTACAAAAGTCTACCATTTTCTTGGATTTAAAAGCAGCTGCATTATCAGTAATGAGCTTTTGGGGGCATCCAAATCTTGACAGAATATTATTTTCAAGGAAGGAGATAATGACAGAGCCTGTAGCTTGTCTAGAAGGGATGGATTCTATCCATTTGGTAAAATAATCAGTGGTTGTCAAAATCCATTTATGCTAGGTTGATGAGGCTGGGTGTATTTCTCCAATGAAGTCTAATCCCCATTGTTGAAATGGCATTTCTGTGGAGATGGGTTTGAGAGGTAAAGGTACACTTATGATAGGAGGTCACATGTTTCTTAACATCTGCAAAAAGAGTGGGCCAGTAAAAACTAGCCCTCAGAATTTTGTCAGCAGTAGTCTTCCAATACAAGTGTCATCCACAATCTCCTGCATGAAATTCTTGCATAATTTTATCAGCTTCATCTTTCAATAAACAATTTAAAATAATACCACCACCATCTTTCCAAAATAAAGCATTATGTATGATACAATATCTCATTGATTCATTTTTAAAAATCTAGCTTTAGTTCTAGATAAACCAGGAGGAGCTTGTAAATTTGGTAATACAAATATGATATCTGCATACCAAGGTGATTCTGTAAAAGTTTCACTAATCTGTGGAGTCGCCATCTCTTCCTGATCATCAAGGGCACCAATGAAATTTATATCTAGGGCCTGACAGTTTGATTCAACCATGAGTTTGGCTAAACCTTGGCCTTTGATAAGTTTAGTAGGCTTTATTTCTATGTCATATTCCAAAATTGTGGCAATCCATTTGCCTCTTTTCCCTTCAGGCCCATTTTGTGTCAAAATGTCCTTTACTACTGAGTTTGGAACATAAGCAATGATGTGTGAATACAAGATGTATACTCTAAAATCTTTAATAGCTTTCACTAAAGCTAATGCATGTTTTTCCATTATGTTGTATTTTAGGGTTGCATCTCTTAAAGATTTACTGAAAAATGCAATGGGTTGTTCATATCCTTGATCATTCTTTTGCAACAAGATTGTTGCAATAGTATGTTCTGAAGCAAAAGAAAAAATTATAAAATCTTTTTGAAAATCAGGACTTATAAGGACTGGGGTTTTGGTAAGGGCTTGTTTGATAGCCTCAAAAGATTGTTTAGCTTCCACTGTCCATTTAAGTGCTGAATCTTTTCTTAACATGTTATTTAGTTCTCTAATCAATTCTGCTAAATTTGAAATGAATCTCCTAAGAAAATTAATTTTGCCTAGAAATGACTGTAATTCTTTGATGTTTCTAAGATGGGTGATGGTCAAGATTGCCTCTATTCTAGTAGGATCTATTCTAATTCCATCTTTGAATATTATATGTCCCAACAATTTACCTTCTTCTAGACCAAAGAGTGTCTTTTTGGGATTTAAGGAAATACCAAATTTCCCTAGGTGTTCATTATCAGATTTAGAAAAGATTGTGATGTCATCTTGGTAAACCACTAGGAAGTCATGGATCTCCTTGGCAAAAGCTATATCCATAGCTCTTTGAAATGTTTCTCCTGCATTCATTAATCCAAAAGGCATCTTCAAATACATGAAGGTACCCCAAGGAGTAGTAAATGCAGTTTTGGCTTGGTCCTCTGGTTGAACTAAGATCTGGTTATATCCAGAAAATCCATCAAGCAGTGAAATTCTGGATGAGCCTACTACCCTCTGAAGGATATGGTCCATTTTTGGTAAAGGATAGTTGTCTTTTAATGAGACCTTGTTTAAATTTATAAAATCAACACAAAGTCTGATTTCTCCAGTTTTCTTCCTAGTAGTGACTAAGTTTGAAACCCAATCTGAATATCTAATGGGAGCTATAATTTGGGCATCATACATTCTCTTTACTTCCTTCTCAATAGATGGCATAAGAACTAGATTAATTCTCCTAAGTTTTTGTTTAAAAGGTTTATGATCCTCTTTGATAGGTATCTTGTGTTGAATTATGCTGGTGTCATAAGATTTTAGGTCTTCATAACTCCATGCAAATACATCTTGAAACTCTTTAAACAGATTTATGTATTTAACCTTTTCATCTGGAGGTAAGGCTTTTGATAATTTAATGAGTTTAGGTTTTTCTTCAGTTCCTATGTTACATTCTTCTATATCTGCTCTCAAAGGCTCCATTTTCGGTTTCCTAGCTACATCGTTGGAATCAAACAAATCTTCTAAGGGGACTAATCCCTTAGGCAAAAAAATATTTTTAAGATTAAGAATTTCAGGATCATCATTCATTATTTCTTCTATTTCTACATTTTCTAAGTTATCTACTTCTAATTTAGTGAAATTAGTGGGTTTACCTATATCTAAAATATTTACATCTATCCCACTATCTATGTCATTGTCTACTGTACAATCTGTATCTATATTACAATTCTAAAACTCACCTTCAGCATTCATGAAGTCATAAATTTGGGAATCCTGTGAGAAAATCTGCCAATACTTCAAATTGTCTGGTATGACAGGCCTATGTCTCACTTCTACAGTGTACTGATGGTTGGGCTGAAAGGGAAATTTGCAGGTACTAGCAAAAGTGGCCAGACTGTGGGCCTGCATATTTTGTTTTCTAGGAATGGCAGCAAAATTTGTTTCCAGAAGGTCTTTGATCAAATCTAGGACAGTCTCTCTATATTGGCTTAGTCTGGGATTATTTACAGAGTATTCACCATTAATTTGTTTAATAATCAATTCTGAGTCTCCCAGTATAGAAACTCTCTTGGCTCCAAGTTTTCTAACCATTTGTAATCCTAAGATCAGAGCTTCATATTCTGCCATGTTATTTGTGCATTTAAAATTTAACCTAAATGCATGACCTTCAGCATGATTATTCTCCATGGTGTGAATCCACACTCCTGCAAAGCTCCAAGTCTATTCATAGATCCATCAAAATCTAGATGCCACAGGGACTCATGAAAAATGTTTTCACTATCAACTGTTTTGTATTCATGTTCTACAACTGTGATTTCCTTTTTGTCATGTTCTGAATTGTACAAGATGAAAGAGTCCATATCAGAATGTGTGGAGTATATATGGAAATTCTGTGGTTTTTCTGCACTACTCACCATGTATTTCATCAAGGTCTCTCTATATAATTTTCTTTGTTGACCAAAAACAGAGATGGTGGCATATGACATATCTAATTGTAAGGATCCCTACAATTTTTCTCCCCATGAGCGAGATAACAGCATTCCATATTTGGGTGGGATGTCTGCAACTACTATGTCCATCACAATACTCTTTGTTGGGCATTGGACTAGAGTTACACATAAATCTTTAATCAAGCCAAGGCATTTAACTTGACTAGAGTCAAAGGAAAACAAGTCCTTATATGGTTTGGTGATATCTAAGTTTAGTCTCTCCATGATTTCTTTTGGCATCAAGTTATGGGATGCCCCTGAGTCTAGCATAACATTATGTAATACTTTGTCATGAATGTTCAGGCTAATGTAGAAAGGAGGGATTCCTCCTTGTTGATGAGTACCATTTACCTCAGGGCCAAACAATAACTCAGGTTGATCATCATTCAAATTGACTGCATCTTCTCCTTCACCTATATTTAAATTTTCTGTGATCTGTGATCTATAGGATTCATTTTTCACTAGCTTAGTCAAAGGGACTCATATTTTCAATTTTTCTATTTAAGTCTTGAGGTTGAAAGGAAGTTGAGCTTTGCTTGTTTGGATGAGATCTTCCTTAGCAAATGCAATCTGTGTGTTTTTATCTTGTTTTTCAGTACTTGGCATTTTAGTTTGTGTTTCAGCAGTTTTTTTTTATTACTCTTATTTGGAATGTTTTGAGTGACTATTTCAGTTTGAGTTTCAAATGAAGTTATACCTACAATTTTTTGGGTAGAAGTCTCATGTGTTCCCCTAGGAAGGATTTGTAAAATTTTAGTGACAGGAGCTTCTGTTATCTTTTTAGTTTGGGTCTGGATTGATCTTTTAGTGGGAGCCTCATTGTTCTTTTTACTTCTTAGACTATATTGTTTGTGAACTTCATATATAGCTTACTCATAACCCTGTTTGAAGTCAAAGGAATCACCAGATTCTAATTGCAATTGTTGCAGCATATATAATTCATGTTCTTCTTGAGTAAGAAAAACAACATCTTCATTTTTTATTCCTATTAAGTTTATCTGGGTTTCATCCTCTCCTTCATGACTCTATGAACCCTCAGCATAGTTTTCCTGGAAGGGTGGCCTAATTTGCTTATTTGGTATAACATTCTCTCCAGTGTTAGGATTCTTCTTGAAGTTGGGGTTTCTTATCGGGGGCGGCTATTGATTCTCCCACTGAGTTTTTCTTTCCATGTTTTCTAATCTATCCATTATTCTCTCTACACTCTTCGCTAAACTATCTATTTTACCATCAGAAGTGGAAGTTTCCTCTTTAATGACAACTCTCTTTTCATTTCTCATTCTAGATTTCTTGGCTAATAGGTTGGCCTCTACACTAACAACATTACTTTGCATTTGTTCTAATGTTTCAAGGTTTCTTTCCCTCAACTGGTATGACATGTCAGTGTCAAAACCATCAAAGAATTTGATTAGTGCTAGGTCTAGTGGAGGTTTAAGATTAGCAGGGATTGCATTGTAGATGTTATTGAACCTAGTACAATAATCCTGAACTGACTCATTAGGAGCTCTTCTAATGTTATCATATTCAGAAAGTATTTGCAGAGGGTTTTTCTTTCTCTCCCATCTATCAATGAATAATCTATGAAAAGCAGCTAAATCTGCAATATGATTAGCTGGTAAAGCTTTGAACCATTTCTTAACATCCCCAGTTAATGTTTGGGCAAACAACCTCATTTGGACATCAGATTCATCTATCTCATGCAACTCAAAATAGTCAATCATTTTGTTCACATGTTGTTGGGTAGTATACTGACCAATAGCATCAAACAAAAAGATTTTGCTTTGATAATCTTGGGGCATGGCATGGAGTTGTGCTGGTAAAACCAAAGGTGCATATCGGTCTGCCATGGCTTGGATTCTGGCTTGACTAGGGGGTAAAGTGTTGGTACTTGAGGAAGGGCTTGAAATAGATGGAGATGAACTAGATGAGGATGAGGAGTTTGGTTGGATAGGAAGCTGATGAATGATTGGTTTAGGGGAATGGACTATGGTGGATACAATTGGTGAGGTGGTAGTAAATGTAGGTGTATTTACAGTATTTGAAGATTATGCAGAAATTTCAGAGGCAGCAACAGTGAGAGTAGCTAGTTCAACTAATTGTTGAAGGTAATAATCATCTATACGGCTTATTAATGTGGAGGTTAAAGCTTCTAACTTGTCAAAAGTATCCAACACAATTTTATCTAAATCTGGATGTATAGGCACCTTTTTTGACTCAATGAATTGAATAAAATTAGGGTCTAACACAGTTTCATGAATTGCATTCTCTGATTTAGCTCTAAACAATGAGAGATCAAATGACAAATCAAATGGAATTTCCTCTAAAGTTGATAATTCTTCGGGGAGTGAATTTGATTTAACTAACTGGCTACTACTTGCTTGAGTTTCTACCTTTTTTGGTTTTCTTAAAATCCTGTCTGGGTCATCAACTATATTAGCAAGGTTTGGATTTGGATTTGCCCTAGTATAGTGAGTCTTTTTGGGAGCCAGAATTTTAATTTCTTAATTGTTTTTATGAAACTTTTTAAGAACAACTTATAAAAATGACTTTAAGGGGCTCAAGATGAAATTTTAAGGTTTCCTTAAAGTTTTATTTGACTGAGGATCGAAGTCCCCAGTATGGTCGCCAATTATGTTATCACTCCAAAATTTCTTCTAAGTTGTCAGAAAAAAAAATGATAGAGGTAACCACAAACCAACTTTGGAGATTTGGATCTAGCCTTCCTAATCTCAGAGAGGGCTCTCTCTTTTTTTATTTAAATTTGTTTAGTTATTTGATTTTAGGCTAGTTATGATTGTGCTTGGGTTTTTTATTTATATTTGGTGGTGGGATCACTTACTTAGATGAAAAATGGTTGTCTTTTACCATTGGGCTATGGGGTAAAATGTCAAATAAACAGGTCTGGATCAAGTTCTAAAAACAGTGTCTATAGGGCAAGATAGTAGAGTTACTTCAGATCTCAAGGCTGGATGGTGAAGTGGTTTTCAACCGGATCCAAAGAGCAATTAAGGGTTCATTAGGCCGGATTTATGAAGAAAGTGTGTTATGAAACTAGCTCACAAAAAGATAGAAAAGATAGTTGAACGCCTTAGAATTCAGCCTCTTCGAGGGGGCAACCTCCTTTACATTACACAAATGAACAATTCTTGGATGATTCAAATGACAAAACCTCCTTTCTATATAGGAGTCTAAGGGGTAACAATATAACCAAGCCGACCTAACAATAATAATATAAAGGCACAAAAATAACAATAGAGGGATTCTATGGGGCACAGTGATAACAATATGGGGACAATAGGGGCACAACAATATTAATAAGGGATACAACTACAATAGTAATGGGGGCATCACTAGTATTATAGGGACCTAACATGCCCCTCTCCTTCAAAAAAGTGTTGTCCTCAACGCTTGAGTAGTTTTGGATGCTTTTGTATAAAATTCTCATCCTCCCATGTGGAATCTTAAGCGGATAAGTTCTTCTACTTGATGAGATACTCCGAAATGGATCTATTTTGTAGCTGTCGAGTTCTTGTTTCTATGACTGCTTTCGGTTCCAATATAATTTTTCCTTCCTCGTCAAGTTCTGGCAATATTGTTTGAACTGGGAGCTTGTCGCCTATAACTTTCTTTAAACATGAAACATGGAAAACTGGGTGCACTCGAGAAGCTGCAGGAAGCTCCAATTTGTATGCCATAGTACCAATATTTTGCAACACCTTGTACGGACCATAATACTTTGGTGATAATTTATTATCCTTCTTAGCTTGCTCGAGGGACATTTGTTTATATGGTTGTAGCCATAGGAATACCTAGTCACCTACATCAAAACTTCTTTCGCTGCGATGTTGATCTGCCTGTTGTTTCATTCTATTATGCACCAACACGAGGTTATCCTTTAAGAGTTGGAGAACTTGTTGTTGATGCTCGATGTGATGTTCCACTGCTTGAACATTAGAATTTTCTCTTAAATATGATGTGATGGATGGTAGCTGATATCCATAAAGTGCCATAAATGGGGTCATTTTTGTTGCAGTATGGAAGGAAGTGTTATACCACCATTCAACCAGAGGCAACCATTTGACCCATTATGTTTGTTTATCAGATACAAAGCAACGAAGATATCCTTCCAAACATTTGTTTACTATCTCAGTTTTCCCATCAGATTGAGGATGATAAGATGAGCTATGAGCTAACTGAGTACCAAGACAAGAAAATAATTCTGTCCAAAAATTTCCAGTAAAAATGGGATCTCTGTCACTTACAATAATCTTTGGGTTTCCATGTAGCTTTTGAATTGTTTCCATAAATGCAGTAGAAACTGTACTGGCTTTAAATGGATGTGATAATGCACAAAAAGTGTGCATACTTGGTAATTCTGTCAACTACCACCATGATGACACTCCTTCCCTCAGACTTGGGTAAACCTGTGATAAAATCCATTGAAACCTCCTCCCAATGTTGGCTTGCAATGGATAAAGGTTGTAATAGACCCGGTGTCTTAATTGTTTCAACTTTATTTTGTTGGCAAACCAAAAATTCTGCCACAAACTTTTGAATATCCGATTTAAGGCCATCCCAAAAAAATTCCTTCTTAACCCTGTGGTAAGTTTTTAAAAATCCTGAGTGCCCTCCTAAGGGAGAAGCATGAAATTCCAGAAGAATCTTTTGTTTGAGTTGGGAATTCTTACAGAGGTATAAGCGATCTTTGTACCATAACGAATCATTTTTCCAGCTAAATGTATCAGATGTACTGGAATCTTGTTGTAACTTTCGAATAAGTTCCCACACTTCTTCGTCATTCTTCTATTCCTTCCTTGCTTCGTTTATCCAATCTGGTTGGATAATAGAAATGGCGCACAACAATGCTTCCACATCCTCATCCTTTCTTGAGAGTGCATCTGCCACAACATTTTGCTTCCATTTTTTGTAAATGATTTCAAAGTCATAACCCAACATCTTTGTGACCCATTTTTGTTGTTCTTTAGAGGATAATCTTTGTTCTAAAAAGTATTTAAGGCTATCATGATCCGTTTTTACCTTGAAGTGTCTTCCCATTAGGTAGGGTCGCCATTTCTTAAGTGCACGTAGTATTGCCAACATTTCCTTCTCATAAATAGCTTTGTGTAAATACTTTCCCTTGATTGGATGACTTTCGAAAGTAATGGGTCTTTCATCTTGCATTAAAGTAGCACCAATTCCATTTCCTGAAGCATCACTTTCCACAATAAAGGTTTTTGTGAAGTCTGGTGTAGCTAAGACCGATGCTTGGCACATTTCCTCTTTAAGATGTTCAAAGGCCTTTGTTGCTTCTGGAGTCCATGAAAATGTATCTTTCTTCAATAATGTTGTTAGAGGTGCTGCTATTTTCCCATAATTCTTAAAAAACTTGTGATAATACCCTGTCAACCCGAGAAATCCTCGCAGATGCTTTATGGATGTGGGGATTTTCCATTCCTTAATGGCTTTAATTTTGCTAGGGTCTACCTTTACAATATGACCCAAATATTCCACCTCTTGTACTCCAAAGAAACATTTGGATCTTTTTGCATATAATTGTTTCTCCTCCAATAGTTGTAGCACCTTGTCAACATGTTCAATGTGATCCTTCCAAGATTTGTTGTAGATTAGTATATCATAAAAAAATACTAACACACATTTTCTAAGGGTGGGTTTGAAAATGGAATTCATCAAACCTTGAAATGTAGAAGGTGCATTGGTAAGGCCAAAAGGCATGACCAAAACAGCATTTAGAACTCATGAGGGTCATCATGAGTTTCCTTTACTACCCTTTCACCATTAGTGACCATTTCTTGTAGCAACTTATTCAAATTTATCTTCAATTCTTCCATCTTATCATCCATGTCATCCATCTTAGCATCCATGCCATTCATCTTAGCTTCCATGCCATCCATCTTAGCTTCCATGTCATTCATCTTAGCTTCTACGCCTTTATTTAAACCATCCATCTTAGCTTCCATGCCATACATCTTAGCTTCTACATCTTTCTTTAAACCATCCATCTTAGATTCTGTTACTTTTGGTGTGAGTGACATTTGTTGCACTTGATCTCGTAATTTTGATATATCATGTTGCATTTCTTCCTCTTCTTCATGAGTCGTGCTAGAGCTTTTAGGTTGCTTACTAGGTGTTTGCATTTTCTTTCCTCGGGGCATCAATTACCGATAATAATGCTTTACTATGCCCTTTGAATTCATTCAAACTAATTTTTCAAACCATGCTTATGCAAAAAAATTTAAAAAACTACACACCTTTTTTCACTTTGTAGGAGCTCGATATTGAATCTGATGTATCTCTGTAATTTCGGATCATCCAGTTTTGAAATTGCAACCTGCAGTAGCCCTCTGTGTCCTCTTTCCAATGCCACCAGTCTGATCGAAAGGCAGAGTTATGCACAATCTCCCAAGATGACCTGATTATAGACCTTTCCAGAAGAGCGAACTTGCATGAAGTGCCACATGTCACTGTTTTGACCTTAGTATCTGAAAAATATACAAAGGAAACTACAGTCAGTCCTATTTCTGTAGCTTCTTACGAAATTTCAATATGATGCTCAAAACAAAAGTTATGACGATTTTCCCCAGGTCACCTATTTGGAATGAAATTCGGGAGTCTACAAAAAGGCCAAATTCCTCAGATCATATCTCCGCAAATATAGCGCGAAAAGCTCTAAAATTCGGACCCGAGGTTCATAACGATTTTGGCCCAAATGGTTTTTTCTTTTCGTGTCTGAAACGTCGCAGAAAAAAAGTTATAGTGCAAATGCCACGATGACTTGTTTGGAGCAACGAAACCCTAGAATTCAAGGCTCTGATACCAAATGTTATGAAACCAGCTCACAAAAAGATAGAAAAGATAGTTGAACACCTTAGAATTCAACCTCTTCGAGGGGGAAACCTCCTTTACATTACAAAATTGAACAATTCTTGGATGATTCAAATGACAAAACCTCCTTTCTATATATAGGAGTCTAAGGGGTGACAATATAACCAAGCCGACCTAACAATAATAATATAAAGGCACAAAAATAAAAATAGAGAGATTCTATGGGGCACAATAATAACAATATGGGGACAATAGGGGCACAACAATATTAATAAGGGATACAAATACAATAGTAATGGGGGCATCACTAGTATTATAGGGACCTAACAAAGTGAAAGAGGTCAACCGAGATGGGAGAGCAATTAAGGATTCTTAGATCCGGATATCAGAAGAAAACATGTAAATGATTAACTATGGAAAGTAGAGTGTACTTAAACAAATTCTGAGATAAATTTTCAGTTAATTCATTCAACTTTAAATAGCATTTAAGTTTGTGAAAAACATAAGAGAATAACAAATTGACAAAGAAAATACTTCACTATAATAGCTCTACACATGAATCCTGTAATGCAATCTCTTTATTACTTGCTCCAGTCTGCCGACTTGAAAATTGGTACAATAACCCTCATGTTTATGATCAAAATAACTTTACAAATGTATAGCAATCCATCCTCAATACTTCGAATTATGAAGTATTTATCCAAAAAAAAATTACAAAAAATCCCAAACTATCTTGGGAACTAATCTAGGAGAAAGAAAAATCTTCATGCAAGAAGATAGAGACAGCTATTGAATTGATGCTTGATGTCCCTGTTTATTAGGTTGTGTTGGCTTTAATATTTGATCTTTTGCCCTTTAATTTGCTTTACTATTTGGTTTTCACGCTGGATGTTCTATTCACTCTGATCTTTCAACTGATACACTTTCACCTAATACACTTTGACATCGCTGACCTATCAATATCCTTTTACTGTGCCCTTTTACTTTTTACTGTACATTTTATATTTTTACTGTGTATTTCTACAGTAAATCATTTAGTTTTCCCCATGTCTCAGCATCTGGTAATTGGATATTGAGCATCTTCATGTAGATCTCATCTGCCTCTGTATATTTGGCAAAAGTAGGCTTATTGACAAAAAGGTGTTTTACCTCATGCTGGAGGTAAAACAAATTCTCAAAAGTTTGATATAATACTTTGCCAATAATTCCCTTCATGGATCAAATATTCACCTAATCTCTGGCCACTTCCTGTATTTTTTTGTTATAGTCCTCCTATGTGATCAACTTATCATTTATTACCAAGGGATTCAGTAAACCTTTTTGCCTCAAAATTTCAAATTTGACCATGAATCTGTCAATGGCTAACTGCATGGTTTGGCACTTATCCTCTAGGTTCAACATCAAATTCCTCTTGGTGAGGACTCTTTTAACTTCCAAAATTGTACTTGTTCTGTCAGGTATCTCTAATTCCTGCAGCTCATACTTGTTCTTGGACTTGAGGAAGTGAATGTTCCTTGTAGCTTTCTCTGGCATGTCTCCAAGTTCTGCTTTGACTCTTTGAATGGCTTCTGTAGCCTACTTTATTAAATCAATCTATTCAAAAATAACCTGGATGGATGGCCAAATATCATTGACAGAGTCAATGATATTGGCCCATAGTTGCTCCTTAGCCTGACCTAGAGGTTCTTTCAATGTCAGTTCCTTCTCCATGCTTTTGATTCGTTCATTCATCCTTATAGACTTCTGTTGTTCTTCTTTGTGCATGATTTGGGCAAGTTTGTAATCTATTTCTAGGCTGGCCACTTTTTCCTTAAGCCTATTCATATCAGTGGTCTGAATGGACATTTCTTCCATTTCTTTGACCAACCTATTTGCTTCATCACATGTAGACCCTGTTGTTGACATAGATGGTGTAGATTCTGGCAGTGTTGTGACCATTGGAGCTATGGAAGCTAAGGATGCTGCCAAAGTAGAAGGTACAACAATGGTAACTGTTGGGATGACAGTTGCAGAGGCATCATCAAGACTAGCTTGTTTTAGTTGAATCAAGCTATCCAATTCTTTCTCCATCTCCTTTAGCTGATCATTCAATTGCAATACTAGGTCCATCATCTCTTCATGATTGGTTTGGCTCTCTAGGACCTATTATGTTTGTGGGTGTTGTAAATGAGGTAGCTTGAGTTGTTTCTTAAGTGCTGCTATATCCTCATTCTTCTTTTTGATCAATTTTTCAGCTGCCTTATTATCAGTAGGATCATGGCCCAACTCAATGAGCAAATCCTCCAATGACTTGATCCTGTTGTCTTTGGCCTGTGAGGAGGCCTTCTCCAATTTATACTGGACTGTTACATTATCCAGTGAATCCTGTAGCCTGTGTGCAGCCATGGCCTTTCCTGTAAGGGTGGAGTAAATCATTTCTCCAGCCTATTTATGAAACTCTATTTGGTCAATGGGATGAACATCCCTGGCCAACACCTCAAAATCAGTCTTCTTGTAATCAGTTGAGGTCTTTGGTTGTTGAATAGTGGGCTACAAAAATGAGACCTGCATCTTTCCTGCTTTGATGTCAAAGGCTGACATCAACCTGCTCTGGTTGGCTGGTGTATGCTTGAAGTATTGGGCGTATGTCTCTGCCTTCAACTTCTCATTTCTCATTTTTATTTCCTTGTACCTGTCTTTGATATCCTTTTCTCTGTCAGCTGGCCTGGCAAAGGAAGAAACCTCAACACTCAGCTGTCTCTCTATCATTTGAGCGTTGGAGGTTGATGGCTGCTGTTTTTCACCTGAAGCAGCTGTGTCTTTGCTCCTCTGCCCCATTGTTTCAGTGTCAGTTATTTCCACTGATTCAATTTTCTCCTCTTGTTCAGACACAGGATTCAACGCCCGCCTTTTTTTGAGCTCAAAAAGCTCATCTGTAGTCTCCATGGCAGAACTGGAACCTTCTTCCCCGTTCCTCTTTGGATTATTCTCCTCATTGTTTGGAGTTTGTAACACAGGAGGATTACTCATTGGTTCCCCTAGTTCTGGAACCTGCAGGAAAGAGCTATGGTCAATTTGCTTTTCTAGATCATTGAGTGTGTTTTCAACATCCACAACTGTGTTGTCCATATTAATCAATGTGTTTTCCAACGACTCAGATTGGCTGGAAAACTGTTCAATGTCAGGTCTTGGGTGGTGGATGAAAGGTCCCAATTTGACCTTGATTCTCAATTTGTTTATGACCCCATGAGGGTCATACTGCCACATGAAGCTATTTCTGAATTTCATCTAGTATCTTGTCAGCCTCAAGTCCAGCTTCTCTGTTATTGCATATGAAGGGGCCCAATTGGTTATTTATTTTAAATTGGGTCTTCTTCCTAGCTGCTAGGAAGTTGACCTCATTAGAGTTGATGATTTGTCTAAAATACTCAAGTGCAAATATCCTCATAGGGAGGTATTTGGGCAACTTATAAGGGGCTAATTGGCAGCCATAAACCCTGATTTCAGTGTGGTTCTGGTACAGGTACCAGTCTCCCACCTTGCTATTCTTAGCCAACTGTAGCACCCTCTTGATTTCTTGGCTAATTCTAGGTTGAGTGTTACTAGTCAGCATGTTCTGGGTAGACAAATGAATCTATGAAGTCTTTGTAGGTAAATGTTGTGGAGTATTTATGGATCAAGGGTGTCTAGAAGACCACTGATCTCTCTTTTCCCTTGGTATCCAACTTTTGGATGCTTACAGGGAACTTATTTGTTTGGTAATACAAAATCATGTGAAATAACACCTAAGAGTATTTGAAAACTCTTTCAGTTGGCAATCTGGTGAATTTTTCATGCATCCTTACTGCAATGAATTGAGCATAATTATACATGATAGCAGGAGGCTTGCTTGGGGTGAAGATGGACAGGAAGGCTAGGATAATCTCATCCACATGCTCATCCGAGGTATATCCTAGGATGCAAGAGAGCATGGTGATTATATGTCTACATGTCCCTTACCTTAACGATGTCCAATGTGATATATAAGTCTAATAGGTCTCCAATGGATAGAGGGGTCTGATTAGGGCTAGGTTGGACTTGCAGCATTTGATTGATAGACTCTGGTGTGATGGTGAATAAGAGCTGCTAGTTTGGGGCAACAATAGCCCTTTGGCTAGGGATATAGCAGACATGACAAAAATGTATGATATCCGGGAATGGGTGAACTTTTGGGAATAGGTATTTGGGTAAATTGGATTCCCATAGATGGATGTCATTGGCATGGTTCAAGAATCTATCCTTACTCCAGCAGTGGAGCTTTAGAAGGTAGGTTGATGTAGCAGTATCTTTTATCTAGAGATCCCTGTCTGCTAGTGCCAAATGGTCGATGTCTAGATGAGGGGTTGACACAGGTCTCACATCCAGAGAGGTCTGGAAGCCATGATTGAGTTTATGGATAGGGATTGGGCTTGTATTGGCTGTAGAAGTGAGGTTTGGGAAACTGTGGTACAGTGAGGGGGTAATTGCAGTTTTTCAAAAGAGGGGTTTTGGGTATATAGGCAAATTACTCTTGAATTAGGAAAATGTATTAATTAATTTCAATTAATTAATCTTTAAACTTGACTGTGCGTTTTCAAATTTAGAGAGTCGTTATGGTTTTCCCAAAAATACCTGGAATTTTGTGGTAAGGGCTGCAAATTGGTTTCAATGGTGACTGTAGATGGTACGGTGGCTTCAGCTGTGCATTGGATGCTTGAATTGGGCGTCTGGAGCTTGTTCGGGAGGTAAACAACAATCAATTTCAGTTGCAGAGGCTCAGGGTGGTGTAGGAAGGCTTGGGCAACATTCACAGTGCAAACGAGCGAAAAGAGTCGAAATGGGCTTCTCCAGCCTTTTAACCGACAACAGTCACAATTTGGCGCAGAATTCATAAATGAACAGTGGATGGTTTTAGCTTTTGGCGAGGAGGCGGTTTCAGGGGCCATCGCACCGCTTTTGGAGAGCAGGCGGTATTTCCTTGAGAGCACGCGATCTCGCCTGAGGCTGCCACATAGTAGAATAGGGCCTGGGAAAAACTGTGAATCTCGCATGCTCTCGAGCTGGTAAAGGTTGAAGAGGGAATGAACGCGATATGGATGCGCGTCGTCGGATCTGGGGGTGGAAGATCTAACGATTGTTGCGTAGTCAAGATGTACGGAGGGAAATCAGGTCAGGATTTGTGGGGCCTGGGGGGTTAATTACAATTAATTGTAATTATTTAATAAACAAAGCGGGGATTAAATATAAGCAAGGGTTAATGGAGTGGGACCAGGGTTTATTGTGGCAGGGTTTTCTTAACCGCACCAAAGGTGGTGGGTTAAAAGGTTTTTTTAGGAAAATATGAATTCGGGGAATTAATTAAATAATGCAGAGGGGGGGGGGGATAAAACTTAGGATAAGGGGGTTTCATGGGTTTTTGAGGTAAAATAGGGAAATTAATAAGGGGGAAGGTGATTTTTTCAATGGGGAATGGGTTTCACACTAGGGAAAAGAGGTTTTGGGTAGGGGGATGACCTTTGGAGGGTAATTTACTAGGGAAATGTGTGAAACCAAGGGGTAAGGGTCAAAATGAAGGGAAAAAGGATATTTTTATAAGAAATGATGGGATAATGGGGAAATTAGTAAGCAAGTATGTGGGGGGTGAAATGAAATGAGGGGAAGTTAATCAAGTAAGCTAGTGAACATCCTTTCACTCTCATAAATGCTCTTGCACACTGAAACATAAGTTTAAGCATGATAAATGTGCTCATGATTTAACAACCTTGTACATCTGCAACCTTTCTTCTACCTACCCTTTATTTACCCTAACATTTTTTCTTCACTTTATTGGGTGCATTTGAGCTAGCAGACCCTTTATTTCCTTTTCTTTTGACAAACAAACCATCTAATCCTAACCTTATAACTCCCAATGGCTTAGATTAAGCTTATGAACACATTTTAATTCTCTACCTAACCACTGATCTACCAAGGTTAAACAGTTTGGCTAGATCTTTATTCTCTATCTATAAACATTGAAATTTAAAGCATGAATTAGTTAAGATTAAGCTATTTGACTATCATGGGCTATGGCATTTATGACAAGTTGCATACAACCATTATTTTGCACATAAAAGTAAAAGCAGTGGCACTTGAATTTGCACACTTTCATGATTTGTTTTTGTTTGGGGTTCATATTTTTCAGCTTTTTTTTTTGTCCTTTGATTATTCTTTTAGGACATACCCTCTTTACATTTTTAATTTTCAATATGGAAAACATTTTGCAGAAAGCAAAAGTATGTACAATATTACAAGACTAGCCATAACCAATTCAAAATTATGAATCCTATCATTATACGACCCTAACACCACTAACTCGAATTTGTTGATCTAACTTAGTGACAAGTGCCATGTCACACTAGTTAACTACCTCCAAGTTGTCCTTTTGATGTGGAAATTCGATTTACTCAATTTGACTAAAGTTAAGGTCAAATTGAACTTTTCTTGCTACACTTTCTAACACAGCCCAATAGCCTACTAGTGGTTAGGTTTGATTACCTCAACTCTTAACCAGAGTTATAATATAGACTCTTCTAGGGTCTTTTACATAATAATCACATGGCTAGCCCATTTTCATGAATAATGAGGTTTGACGTGGCATCCTCTCAAATTATGGTGGTGAAAACAAGAAGGTCAATTTATGAGTCCCTTATTGATGTGATTCTTGTGTTGTTGGAAAGGTCTCCATCTGTAGAATAGCATGAAAAGGTGCCGCAATAAAGCAACAATGTTTTACCCCCAGAAAACATCGTTTGATGCCTTAAAACACTCCCAAAAGGTTTCAAACCCTCTTTTGCCACACTGGGTCCTACCGGTAAAAATGGCATTGTGAGTTGATTCCTCCACTTTTCTACTTTGAAAACATTGAGATGAATGACAAACAATATAATGATCCAATCTAGATCAGAAAATGTCAAAAAAATAGCTAATTAGCCAATTTCGCCTCTAAAATTTCCCCTTGCTAAATGTAGAAATTCTCATTGTAGATTAATCTGATTATGCAATGTACTAAAGAAAAATACTTAATTTACTTCTACAATCAAACTTGCGGAAGCTTAATCGATTTGAGCAAGATCAAACATAACACATATAATAGAGAAGAAGAATTAATCACACATGAAACACATAATAATACTCTGGGGAAAGCCTTAGCTAAAAACCCTGCTATCTGTATTATCATACAAGTGGAAATATCTCAGGATTACACAAAGCTTTAGCTCTCACAACTATCCAACTTTCAATACAATCCCTTTCATTGCTCATAGACATACTAGACAACTCATATGCCTTTCCTTCTGTCCTCCAAGCCTCCTATTTCCTTGCGCTGTTTTCCCTGGGTGCTCCTGCTATAACCTTGTGTGACACTGATCTCACACACTTCTCCAACACACTATAAAACTACGCAAATCTCAAGGAATGAATTCCTTTTGCATGTAAGAGATTTTCTTATAGGAAAATTCTAGCAACTAATAGTACACTGTCCCTGCCTTTAATCTCAACTGGGCTTTTGTCTGAACTGACATGCATGAGTTATTTATGAGAGAATATTCAGTTATCTGGAGTACACTAGTTTCATGCATGCATACATTAACTGATTGAACTGACAATTAGTTCCACAAACTGTTTGGAACTAATCTAACTGGACTTAACTCAGTTAACTGAGCTAACTAATTACAACTCAAATACAACTCATCCTTATCTTCTTAATTAAGGAATAACTTCCTCAATCAAAGGGATAACTGTTGCATGACTTCACAAAGACTTCATGTTTGAATTTCTCCAACTAATTAACTCAACATGAATTAATTAATTATTTTTCAAATAGCTGGTGAGACTAAACTCGAATTTTAATTCAAGGACAAATTAAAATTGGAATATCATGAAATGCTATTTTTAGCATTTCTTGTTGATATTTTCAACAATGGTGATTTTGGATAGAAATTTGGTAAATAAAATTGCACATATGAGATCTATAGATTGTATAATCTAGAGATAATAAGATTTTTTAATAATGTAGATCCATGAGTTTAAGTAAAATCTACAATTTCAATGGGTTGTTGAAATTCAATGTTCACACTTGTCTATAAAACAAAAAAATATAACCATCACAATACACATGTTTGGGTCGTTGACGAGTTGCTTAACAATCATACATGCCAACTACCTAAAATGAACCCAATTGGCTAATTATTATAAGTTTAAAAAATAATTTAAATATTTTAAGATAGAGATTTTTTATATCAATTAGATTCTAAATATTTTAAGATAGAGATTTGTTATAACAAATCTCTATCTTAAAATATTTAGAATCTAATTGATATAAAAAATCTCTATCTTAAAATATTTAAATTATTTTTTAAACTTATAATAATTAGCCAATTGGGCTCAGATAGTTGGGAGGAATGATTGTTCAACAATTCATCTAACAAGGACCCAAATATATAAGTGGATTCTAATCAAATTGTTATAAAAAAATCTATATATTAAAATATTTAAATTCATTTTAAAATTTATAATAATTAGTTAATTGAATTCATTTTAAGTAGTTGAGAGGAATAATGGTTAAACAATTCATCAATGATACAAATATTTATTTTTATTATTAAAATGTATTCATTACCTTTCATATTTGAAGTATATAACTTTAATATATTTTTCATATTTTACAATTAAATTTTTAATAAATATTAAATATTTAAATTCATTTTAAAATTTATAATAATTAGTTAATTGAATTCATTTTAAGTAGTTGAGAGGAATAATGGTTAAACAATTCATCAATGATACAAATATTTATTTTTATTATTAAAATGTATTCATTACCTTTCATATTTGAAGTATATAACTTTAATATATTTTTCATATTTTACAATTAAATTTTTAATAAAAATTATTAATTATTTTTATAAAAATGAAATTAACAAATTTAAATTTAATAACCAAATATTATGAAATTGAATGGTCCATTGGATCTTGGATGAATAATGATCGGTCACTCCTTAATATGAAGTCACTATCACGGTGATATATTAGACAGGATGAAAATATAATCTTGCCAACTTTAAAAAAATACATTATAAATTAAATGTTTATTATTATTTTTTACATAATGAAAACCTATTATAACTTTCTCTCGATAAATTTACAATTAAAAACATTTATTTTTTAATTTAAAAATAATTTTAACATTGACAAAAGAAGGAAAACCAAGTTAAATCACCCAATTTGATGAGAACATATATAGTTGGCCCATTTATGAAATTGAAAGTTCATTAATTTTTTTTAACATAATGAAAACTATCCTCTCTTGGTAAATTTGTAATTAAAAACATTTAAAAATAATTATTTTTTAATTTAAAAATAATTTTACATTGACAAAGGAAGGGAAACCAATTTGAATTTAAATAATTATTTTTTAATTTAAAAATAATTTTAAAATTGACAAAGGAAGGGAAACCAAATTGAATCACCCATTTTTAATGAGAACAGATACGGAAACGAACACATGGTTGGTCCGTTTTCGTACGATGGAAGGAGGGAAATCTAACCCAAAACCGAACGGCCGGGATTCATTCAATAAGGAATTTATTCCTATTATTTTAAGAAAGTTTAAAATCATATTTTTCCAAATTGGTGAAGTTGAAGAGAGGCGGAGGCAAGTTCGATTCTCGAGGAGGAGGAGAGTTGGCCGCTGCGGTTTTACAGGATTCGGGGTCAGGTTCGATTCTCGAGGGGACTCGGCCGCTGCGATATTACAGGTCTCGGGGATCGAATCCGACGGAGCCCTTCGCGTCGCAGACGTCATCCGTCTCGTCAATTGTAAATCCTCGATCACAGGGCCGAGCCTCGTAGAATACAGCGCACCTGACAGAGGAGGGGCACCGTATTTTGTGGAGCCCTCATGGGAAAGAAACACGGATTAAATCCATACAGAACCTAATAATGGCGTAGGATTTACCCATTTAAGCCCAGGAAGCAACAAAGGAAGTTGCAGGGACTGCTTTGTTTTCTGTACAATTTCCCAGGTAGACGAATTAACAGAAGCAGAATGGTTAAGAATTAGGAGCCGAATTATGCCAAATTAAAGGGCACAAGTATCCAGAATCAATGTGGCTATTTAGCGAGGGATAGGAGCGGTACGCGTCCTGCCTTTGCTGAAAGCTCTAGGAGCACAAATGATGTGCCTCTCTTATTTGCCAAAGTCACGGCTTCTTTTCAGTGGCTTCGACACCCTCTGCCAGGTTTTCTTCGTGGCGCCTTGTGAGGTTCAAGTCACATGTTCGATTCTTCGGATTCTTTAAATTACACCGAGCTAAAATCACCATGTAGTGATTTGTTTTTTTAACCAAGCGATTTCGCCGATTGTTCAGAGATCAAAAGCTAGGGTTTTTAGTTAGGGTTTGCATTTCTGTGTCTGGGATCGGAAGTCTGTGAGAGTTTTGATCTTCTTGTAAATGGAAACTAGTATGGATTCTCGTCATGGCTTCCGCCCCAGCGTGGCCGCTTCAGCAGCCTCGTCGGCCCCATATTTAGACGTTACGCCTCTGCGTGCGGTGTCGCCTGTATTTCCTCCACATGGATTCTCCGCCTCAGGCCCAACTACTTTCATTTACGTTTCCCCGTTCTCCCATTTCGCATCTCAATTTGCAGCAGCCGCGTTTTCTCCAATAACCCCACCCCCTCCTTGCCCGCCGATTGACCCTTCGGAGTCTCGAAGAAAACTGGAACACGATATTGCTTCCAAAGAGAAACGGGCCCAGCGGGCGTTCCGGAATTCTCTAAAGACCTTGGGAAAAACTAATAATTGTAATTCCATTCCTGGGCAAGAAGAGACAGCGCAGCCTGATAGTGTTTCTCCAAAGAAAATGTCCGCAGCAAAAATCAATGCAAATAACAGATCATCGGCCAGTCCAAGCCATACCAGAAAGCAAACTGTGCCAAAGAGTGAGGTTTTTGATGAGAATGATGGTTTTGCAGCCCCCGAAAGAGCAGCAGGGAGCAGTAGTAGCCCAAAACCCTCGAAAACTCCGAAAACCCCGAAAACTCCAAAGAATGAACCGAGTGCCGCAGATACCACTGAATCAAATGGGGCAAAGCGGACTGAATCAAATGGGGCAAAGCGGAAGAGGGGTTCAGAATCGAGGGCCAGTAGGAGCGCCAAAGGCACGGTGGTTTTTCGTGCTACGGATGGAGATGCATCTGTTGTATCAAACAGAAAACTAGTGAAGAAGTCCCTTTTGATTTATAATGCTTTACGTCGGAAGCTTGTGCAGGACGACGAAGCACACAAAGATGAACCTGGCGGCAGTAACTTCAAACGACCTGATCTGAAAGCTGGGTCGATCATGATGGAAAGAGGGTTCTGTGTCAATCGAGACAGAAGGGTAATTGGAGCTATTCCTGGTGTAAACGTAGGTGATCTTTTCTATTTCAGAATGGAGCTATGTGTCATCGGCTTGCATGGGCCTATCATGGCAGGAATAGATTACATTAATGCAAAATTCAGTGAGTGGAGTGAGCCTGTGGCTACCAGTATCATTTCTTCTGGGGGATACGAAGATGACGAAGACGACGGCGAAACACTTATTTACACTGGCCAAGGAGGGAACAACTATAAGACAGATAGGAAGCAAACTGATGATCAAAAGCTTGAAAGAGGCAATCTCGCTTTGGAGCGAAGTATGCATCATGGAGTTGAAGTTCGAGTCATTCGTGGCATCAAGGACGGCACGAGCCCATCCGGTAAGATATATTTTTATGATGGTCTTTACAAGGTTCAACACTCATGGTTAGATAAAGGGAGGTCAGGATTCAGTGTATTTAAGTATAAGTTACATCGTTTGCCGGGCCAGCCCGAGCTGGGGTCTGCACTTTTAAGATCAACCCGTCAATGGAAGTCACAACCTTCTTCAAGGAAAGGAATTCTACTCGTAGATATGTCCGCAAGGATTGAAAGCTTACCTGTTTGTCTTGTGAACAATGTTAATGATAAGGGGCCACCACATTTTGAGTACATTAGCAAAGTTATGTATTCAAACTCCGTTGGCAAGCTGGAGCCTTCTCATGGATGCGACTGCAGGAGTGGCTGCACTACTGGCGACAGATGCCCTTGCGTCCAGCTTAATGGAGGTGAACTGTCATTCAATTCAAACGGATATCTTGTCAAACGGAAAGCTTTGGTCTATGAATGTGGTGATCAATGCAGGTGTCCTCCAAGTTGTCGCAATAGAGTTTCGCAGAAAGGTGTGAAGAACCAGTTGGAGGTGTTCAAAACAATGGCAAAGGCTGGGGCGTGCGGTCTTGGGATCCGATTCCTGCAGGCAGCTTTATTTGTGAATATACTGGTGAGGTTTTGTCGGATAGTGATTCAGAGCAAGAAGACGAGGACAATGATTACCTGCTCCGTGCAAACCATATGTATGAAAGTCGTACTGATTTGGATTGCATTTCTGATGTCCTTTCGGAACAAAATCAAGGGACTTACACTAAACCTCATTTCAACATTGCTATAGATGCTAGCAAAATGGGCAATGTTTCTCGATTTTTCAATCATAGTTGCTCACCAAATCTTTTCTGGCAACCTATTCTCTATGATCATCATGATACCCAATTCCCACATATTATGTTTTTTGCCGTTGAAAATATTCCCCCTCTGACAGAGCTGACATATGATTATTGTGGACATGGAGTGAACAAGGGTGCTGGAAAGAGCAAAGGATGCTTATGTGGAGCATCTGATTGCAGAGAAAAATTTTGGTAGGAATCTGTTGGAGGGTTATTGCGATTCAAGAGGCGCACACCTTTTTATATGCTTTTTCCCAGATGTTAAATTGTTTGTACCACCACATGATTCAAACTGCTAGAATCAGTCGAAATGGTATGATGTGCATTAGCCCTTGAATGGAGGACAGAAGTAGTTGTTTAAAGAGCTGATTTAAGAATGCTATTTTTCTGATAAGTATATTATAACTGAACAGTAGCGTTGCAATGAATCTGGTTTGTGTAGTTTGCAATGATTTCTTTTCTTGTAAATCTGAAAATGATTTCTTTAATTCTATTCAATGGTATACTTAAAGCTTGAAAAAATAAGCTATAATCCGTCTTACAATTTAATCTGTGGACTCGCCTTCTGGTCTGGTCTTTGAAGCCTCAGTGAGGTTGGGGAACATACATCCATTATTTCTCTTACATACATCCATTATTTCTCTTAGGCTACAGACAGGTTTATCATATCCATTATTTCTCTTAGGCTACAGACAGGTTTATCATCTCGAGACATCATTTTTTAGAGCAACAAAAAAGATTTATATAAAAAGGGCTGCGGCAAAGACAGGCAACTAGGGCAAAATTAATGCAAAATCTTAATAAAGTTTTGATCTAAAGGGCACTAGATTTTATTTGAAAAGAATGAAATAAATAGAAAGCTTTCAATGGGGGCGGGGTAGAGGAGAAGTTCATCTCAATAACCCTCTTCATGATATACCAGTATTCCTTTAAATTCCACTTCCCTAACTCTTTTTTTTGTTGACGAGTTTGCCAGCTGCCTTCATCCATATTCCGCTTGATAGGAGTATTTCGGATTTCCGACTGAATGAAGTTCGGGGAAAGCTCGGCTGTGATTCTGATTCCCGGTTCCTTCCGTTAATAATGCCGCATTGTTATTCACCTACATCCCTAATACACCGCATCAGCCCTTTCTTTAACATGCCCCCTCATAATGGACACAACACCCATTTATACGGTTGCAGAGCACCCTTAGAATCTCGCACAGAGCTGCCAAAAGAACCAGGTGAGATCACAGAGGGAGCTCCCTTTTTCGCCCAGGGTTGTTTATCGCCGCAATCCTGAAGAATCCAAAGCTGAAACTAAGATGCATCACAATATCAAAAATTCCCGGAGTGGACGCCTGTCCCTCAGATATAACCCACACTGCTCAATGGACTGAGCCTCCACGGTCCTCATGATTCACACAAGCGACAATGGGGAGATATTAATGTTAGACTACCTTGTCATAAATAACCATTGTTTCGATCTTCAAATATCAGCCACGAGGATGATTCCGGGGAATCCCCAACATGTCTAAAGTTGCACTGTTGGAGAGGTGAAAAGTGCTCCCATTTAATAGACAATAACCCAAGCTTAACGTAGAGCCCAAATTTGTTTGCCCGTTTCGATGCCTTGAGACGTGAAGATTCAAGAAATTTGATCGTTTTGATGCCTTGAGACATGAAGGAATTTGATCTTGTTGAAGCTCTGCATTTTTTAATAATTCTTTTGTGCCAATGGGCTGTGTATCACTGTTTGGAAGAGACGTGCACAGTAGCTCTTAGAATAATCATTGAATCACCCACCACTGTTGCCTAGCAGGCCCCTGGAGCTTCAGGAAGCTGGAGGCCTTTGAAGAGGGCTTGAGCCTTCACTTGTTTGTTCATGAAAATACCAACCTGCCGTAGTATCGACTCTTTTGATTTCATCTGAAGTCAATGAAGGCTCCCTGCCCCTGCCATTCCAGGTTTCTTTTAAAGGTGCCATCAGGGAAAAGGGTTGTTATACCTTGATCCAGCATCCAGGGTTTCACGTCTTAGAGAGACACATCTTTAGAAATAGGTGGATGGTCCATACTGTCTTCCCAAGCTTAATGCACTTGCCATTGCGTGGGATACATGATAGGTGTTTCCAAAGGAAACGGGCCAAGGACTTGCAGAATGGCGAGATAGGGGATCCTTTTATCACCGACTTTGTTTGAAATAGTTATGGCGAAGTCCATCTTTCCACCAGGCCACTTTGTCGGACAAATATTTCCACAACAGTTTGGCTTCCATGGCTTGGTTAGATATCATTGGATCTCTTATTGCCAAGCCCCACTACTCTCAAATGGGGCTCGAACCATAATCCAATTGATTAAATTGAATATTTTGTTGTCTGCTGTCTCCTTTCTACAGGAACCACCTTATCTCTCTCCCAAGGATATATGTAACCTATCGGTGCCAAGAGGGCTGAAATCAGGAAAAGTGACAATACATCTTACCTGAATTATCATATTGATATTTTCTGTGACTAGATTGATTCATTATCCTTTTGGCTGTACTTACCCATGGTTGTTATTTTGCTCTTATTACATTCCTGAAAGATTTGCGGAAGATCTCAAAGAGCTCTTCTCTTTTTAATCCGTCTGTAATGATTGTTTTCCATGCTAGAAAAGGATATGATTTTTTGCTCCATTCAGTTTGCAAAAATATGTTTGAGCTATTTTGACATATTTAATGTTAATTTTAAGTTACAGGATTGGTATTGGGTTTTTCCCTCATGGTACAGAAATGGAAAGAAGATGAAGTGGACAACAATAATTAGAATTATTCTTAAAAATTAGTTAATGGTTGGTATTGAAAAAAAAATAGTTATTGTTTTAAAAAATGTGATTTTATAATACATCAATAACAATGAAATAATAACTCTCTTGTTTATATTCAGCCTGTAGGCTATTCAATTCCATATCATTCCATTATTATTTACAACTCATTTAATTGTCAATCTCATGCTATGATATTGGCTTTATCCCCAATCCAACATGTACTGCAGATTTACCTTGATCTTCACTTGTGTTATTGTATGTTTTTGCAATTTCTTGGAAAGCTTTAATGCATTTGGTCTTTTATCGACTCCTTTGTAATGGTGAGATTGTACCGTGTAATAACTGTTCTCCTGTAGCTTTCGTATTTTGGATATGGGGCATTATATGTCGTGGAACAAAGATAGACTAACACTCTCTTTATTTTCCTGTAAATAAAACAGAGTTTCAGGTCCCTGAATCAGGGGCGGAACACTATTATGCTAAAGAGGTTCAAATTTGAAAATTGTTGAATGCCTTTCCTCCATAACAACCGAACAACTCTAGCATAACAAGTGAAACAACTCTTTAACAAAATGGAAGATAGCAATTACCTATACTAGGGGAGGGGAGGTGCAAGTAAAACAACTCTTTCAAAAAATGGAAGCTCTCTCAAATCGGGCAATGATGACTCCAAGGACTGCCTTTTGAGTTCTTTAATTTCCTTTGAACTCTCCTCTCCTTTTAGCAGACATTTCAAGGGCAAAGATAATTGCATTTCTAGCCTTCCCATTTTGTGTTCCTTTCTTGTGGTGGTTTTCCCAACTATTTCCACCATAAGTAGCGTTGTTGTGGACGAAGTTTACTATTTTCTTATAAATGACATTTTGCTCCTCCCTTCGAACGTTTCGAACAGCTTTAGGTACCATTGTTTCCTTTAGAAATGACGGTTCCATGTTTAATTCGTTGTCTCGTTATGATGTCTTGTCTTTAACCGCGGTGACCTACGTTGCGTTGTATTTGGTAATGTGGTGTCTCCTAAAAATTGTTCCTATCTCAGTTGTATCGACTCTGAAGGTCTGGGAACTATTTGATTTGCTTGAAATTTCTGCTATATTTCAGAGTCTTACTCTCTCAAGCAATAATTGTCTTGAAAACAAGTTAGCAATTCTTTTGGCAGCTTTATACGGTTCAGTCTACAATCCCCTGCCACACTTCTCAGAGTACCAAGATAATTTTTATGTTCTCTTTTTTGTTTTAACTGTGTTCTGTGTCTGTTCTGTGTCTGTTGATTATTGTCATGTTTTGTTGTTTCTTTACATTTATGTGGGTTAATTCCTAGTTGTATCCAAGATGTTTGTTGAGATCAACAATAATCTACTTGGAGCCACCTTGCACTATCTTGATAGATTTTGAAAAAATTGAAACAGCTTACACTATCTTGATAGTTGCAGAAAAATTTAGCCACATTGTACTATCTTGATAGTTGCAGAAAAATTTAGCCATGATAGTTCCAAAAAAACTAACATACCTAGTGAAGCTTTGTTTCATTGGATGAGATGTTATATAGTCTAGCTCCATTTATGATAAGGTTCCTAAGCTTATCTCTTGTATGTAGAAGATGCAAAAGGGTTTATGTATTCAAGTTGTATGAATTGTGAGGCTAAGGTCTACTCAGTTTTCATACTCATTGTTCCTTCTCAATGATCCATCAACATGTACTATTCAATTAAAGCATTCAATATTCTTTATGACTTATTTTTTTGGGAATGCGCTATATATATTGGTCGTGAACTTTGTAATAATATAAAGCATTTAACATATTATAATCTTTGTGCAGTGAGATTGTTTTATGGTTGATGGGATGTTTCGTGCATTTTTTAAAACACATGTAACAATTCTATGATCATTATCTAATAAGGATAAAGTCAAACAAAATTATCATTCTGAACTATAGTCAACCAAAGATTTCGTTGTGTGATAACTTCAATATGTAGGGATGGTATTTCGTTTTAGTGTTGTTTCAATGTTATACTAGATTGCACAAATAAACTTTTGATTCATTGTATTAAAAGAAAATATATGAAAAATATACGATGGATTTTTAGTGACATGTGGACTAGCTCAAGAAGAAACTAGAACATGGTACTTCCTAATTGCTAGACTATCCCCGAATTTAGAAGAGTAGCCAAGATTTTGTCCATAGTTTCTTTCCTTCCAACTTTAGATGAGATCTCACCTTAACCTCTTATCTTGGTGGTCAATCGACATTTTTGACACCTATTTGGGTGTGCCACATTAGGTGACAGACCATACATCATCAGAGTGAGTTATGGATGAGCTCCAGACAGATCCAGAGTATGGCACCTTCCACCCATTAGGGGTAAACCAACTCCAGATAGATCCAAAGTATGACACCTTGCACCTATTAGACTAGCCCTAGATTTAGCAGAGCAAAGATAATATTATCAAGAGTTTCTTTCTTTTGACCTTAAATGATAGGAGAGTCGAGCATCATCATTCCTATGCCTCCTGTAGGATCATACAACTGGATCCTCTCTTGAGCTCTTGGCAATTCCAACAATGAGCCAATAGCCTGGTCCCCGCCACCCTTTGATGAAATGACATTGACATCATCCCATCACCCTCTTCATACTTTTAGTGCAGACACTCTAATTGTATCATACATTTATGCTACTATTAGATAGTTTGATATTTTTTTGTCCTTTGTGCAGACTCTTGTCATGTGTGTGTGTATATATATATATATATCAGTTAGGTTGAGTTTAGGCTAGGGTCACTTCCAATGTTTGATGCAAGAATGGTTTATCTAATTGCAGGATGTCACTAGGATTATGCAAGGCTCAATCTACCTGTGTTTTATTTAATCATTTCTACCCCTCACAATTGGCTTTTGTCCTCACATTCAATAGAGCTCAGATAATATTATCAAGAGTTCGTTAGATGATAGGAGAGCAGAGCATCTTCATTCGTATGCCTCCCCTAGGTAGGATCATACAATTAGATTGTTTTATGAGCTTGACAATTCCAACAACGAACCAATAGCTTGGTCCTCCCGCCTCACCCTTGCCCTTCCTCACCAGGGTCAGAGGAAATAGATGTCATCCCATCTCTCTCTTTTGCTTAGCACCAAGCTTTCTAGATTTCAAGTGTAGACTCTCCAATTGTATCATTACATTTATGTTACTCTAATTTTTTCAATCCATTGCATATATATATATATATAACCAGTTAAATTGAGTCAGCACTAAGATCCGTTCCAATGTTGGATGAAAGAACGATTTGTTCAATTGTAGGATGTTGTCAATAGGTTTGTGCAACGTTTAGTCTCACTAAGTGCCTGATGGAATAGATATTATTCTTCACATGTGGCTCCCACCCTCAATTGCTCCCCATTAAATTTGAACATGACATTTCATGGGGGCTAAATTCAACACAAACCACTTGATCCACACCTTATGAGTTTATTCTATTGTTATATATTTTTTTTGTTTTGATTACACTTAACTAGACAATTGTCATTGTTATACTTTTTAACTTTATTTTTCTCACTTCAACATTATTTAGGAGTTGCTTTTAAAACACCACATTGTATTTACACTGGATATATATTTTAATTCCATTGATTTGTTTGTATCATCATTTGTTGAAGATTAGTGAAATTATTTTAATTTATATGAACTTTATTGATTAAAATTTAGTGTTTTATTGTCTTTTTGTGGGATGACCAAATGGTTGACACAATGTGATGTTATCCTCTCCACCCGGTTTTAAATCTTATGGGCGGACATCTTTGGCCCATTGTGATAAGGTTCAAGTAGGCTTCTCCACCCTTGTGGAGCTTGAGTTTTTGCTAAGTCAATTCTCGATATATCTAGCTTATGAGCGGTTGGCTAATTCTTAGTGTTATAGTGGTAGCCACTAGGTTTGATCTTAGGCCTTGGCTAAATTACTCCAACAAATTACTGATTCACCATATTAAAATATTTTTTTTATTATCAAGACTCAAAATAATTCAATATAACTCTTATAGTCTTAATAATATACTCTATTAGTAACAATTCAAATTACAATGATCATTTAAATTTTCATTTTAATAACTTGAATAACAATTAAAAAATGTGATATTATTTAAAATTATAGTTTATAAATATTATAAATTTCAAAATCTCAAAAAATAATATTATTTATACCACACACCTATTAATAAACTACATGAAAATAAACAACTACGAAATTCAATCAAATCCTCTTGCATCTATGTCGACTCTTAGTTGTTAACTAAATGCCGTTTAACTACATTAAAACAAACATTAAATTCAATTAATTTTCCTATGGTTTATTTTTTAAAACTACATGAAAATAAACAACTACGAAATTCAATCAAATCCTCTTGCATCTATGTTCACTCTTAGTTGTTAACTAAATGCCGTTTAACTACATGAAAACAAACATTAAATTCAATTAATTTTCCTATAGTTTAATTTTTTAATTGGAATACTAAATATGGAAATTATGAACATTAAATTCAATTAATTTTCCTATGGTTTATTTTTTTAATTGGAATACTAAAATATGGAAATGATCAAAAGATTAAAATTGTGAGAGTAATTTAAAAAAAAAATATATATATATATATATATATATATCAAATTGATTTCAAATTAAATATTTGGTCGCTTGTATAAAGGTGGAGGTTTACAAATATATATAACATTGTCATGTTAAAGATGCATATGTGTAACTTGAAAAGAGTGAGTGAGTGTTGTTGCAAGTTTAGTATAAAAAAATTGCGATCTTGTTTCTTTAGTGACGAGAACACTCATAACTTGGGGATATTTCCTTGACATATTATCAAAATTTTACCACTTAAATCTTTATGTAATTCAAATGTTTTTTTTTAATTGTTAAGTTTTGTCGTTTCTTTATATATATAGGTTTAAACATTCGAATAAAGAATTTTTAGTTGTATTGAAGATGGTTGTTGAGATCAACAATAATCTACTTGGAGCTCCCTTGCACCATTTTGATAGCTTTAGAAAAATTGAGCTATTTTGCGCTATTTTGATAGTTTTTTAACAACTTTGATGAAAATTTCATGTAATAAAAGTTAATAAAAGCAAAATAATAGCCATGGTTGATGGGACACTTATTCCACACTGAATGTTGGGCAAGACAACCTAGTCTAGGTGTTCATTTGGTTTATTATGGCTAAGGAAAGTGGCAAAGGCAATGACCAAGGCTTTGGAAAGACAAAATGACAATTTTGGCACATTTATTTATGAAAATAATGAAAATTAGGAGAAAATGAAAGTGAAGGTCACAGGTTGCATGTGAGGAGGCAAATGAAGGAAAATAATGGAAAATGAAGAAAATAGAGGCTTAATTGATAAAAAGGCCTCTGAGGATCAATTGGTACCTTTTGTTAGTTCGGTTTTGGAGCTCTCTCATTATTATCTCTCTCTCTCTCTCACTCTTGGGCACCTAGAATTTTCTTGGAGCACTTTGACATTTGATCAAGAAAGGAAAAGAAGGCAGCGAGAAGGAAGGAACAAGCGAGGAAGAGAAGGATCAAGCATCTACAACATGATTCTTTACAGGTATCGATTTTTATGTGTATTTTTCTTGCTAGATTTGGCATGCATGATATTGCATGTGGTTCTTCGCTGTTATGGCATGGGTTTTTCCAGGTGTGATAGTGTTTTTAGCCTAGCCTTGCCATTTCCGGATAGTCATTGTATGATGGGTTCTCATGTTTTGGTTGACATGGATTGTCGAATGGATTTGAACTTGAGTGAGGTGGATCTCTAAATAATAGATTTCATGGCCTAGTAACCCCTAAACCAGACTATAGGTTGCGGTAAAGATAAATTTTATGTTGCCTCGGTGGGCCGAGGAATACTCAACCAGTTAATGACAGGATATATGGTAAAGCCTAGAGGTGGTTTCCCTTGATTAGGCATAGGAATCCTTGCCGATGAATGACAGGATATATCGTAAAGCCTAGAGGGTGGAGTCTCGATTTAAGGCCTAGGGATCCTTGGATCAAACTGTGGATTACGGTAAAGCCTGAGAGACTAGGAGACAAAAAAATTATTTATGGTATAGGTGGAGAAATCCGGTGGCATCCATGCTTGTTTTGGCCTAGTGATACGGTGTGGATTGTGGTAAAGCTTGGCTTCTATTGATAAGGATGTGGTTTAGCCTCAGGATGCCCTGGTTGGTTCTTTTGGTTGAGTCTCACACTCATACTTGTAATATGGCACGGGGGTGAGTGGCTGAAGAGAGAATTGGCTCATCCATTCTATGGTCAGATGGAACGTGGTAGTCCCATCCTCGGTTGGATTTTGCATTCATTAATAAGAGGTTCTTTCATTGACATCTTATGTGTAAATGTATTAGTTTATATGTGGATTCTATTGTTGATGTAGCCTTGATATTTCTGTTGTTATTATGTTGGTTATAAGCATGTTTTATGACAATGATGATGTATGGCTCTCCCCATGTTTTGATTTGTAAATGAATGAACAATGTATCTATGATCTAATAGATGATAATGCAACGAATGATATAATGGAATAATGCTTTTTAGCGATTTTTAGATAAGTATGAGACCCCTATGCTCAGATCTGTTGTTTAAACTTGTAGGTTGTATATTTGTGACATGTTTGACAAAATGTCTGTCATGGCTAGTAGGGGTAAAGTCTAGTCCTTGTTGATGTTTTTGCAAATGCATCTTTGTTATGTTGTGTAAATTCATTTCCGAAAGTGTCATTGAGTTCTGGGCAGTGACTTAGGCTTTGCTAAAATATTGGAGACATAGGCACAACACTGGGCAGAGAAGTTCTTGGACGCATGCGTACCCATGTTGTGGGAGTGTCTAGAGTCTCCTAAACGCATGCTTGCCTATGTCAAGGGAGCGTCTGGGGGTTTAATGGTCTAAAACATCAGTTAGTCTCAGGGGCTAGTTACCTGAGTGGTTGGGATGGCTCCTAAGAGTTCTGTTGCTAATGTGGAAGGTATGTGTGGTGTGTTTCTGTCGATTCCACTTCCTTAAGGTGACTTAGGAGGTTGAATCCGATTATAGTGGCCTCTCGTCGCATTTTTACCTTGTTTGGTCAGTTACTTAGGTACATGTGGGATGAGGGTGTTACAGAGTGGTATCGGAGCGGGTTGCGCTCTTTTTGGGTCATATATGTGGTATCAGAGTAGGTTCTGTTATCTTTGGGTGGTTTCTGGTTTCCGTTCTCCTTGTGTAATATTTGATACCACATAGTGGTATCAGAGCATGGTTCACCCCTTGGACTGGATGGGCGATATGTGTTGGTCATGCATTCATGTCAGTTGCATGGGTGTTAATTATCCTTGTGGTCTATATGCGTGTTGCATATGCATGGTGTTGGTCATGGTTGTAGTGATGTTGCCATGTGAAAGAGGATGTTGTTGTGAAGTGCGTTGTCATGAATGTACGGTTAGTTACATGTAGTTTATGCTTGTGTATTTTCAATGTACATTGGCATGGTTGTTGTTGTCATGCATGAGTTTATGGTAAGTGTAGTTGATATGGTTATATGATTATTTTCTTATGTATTATATGTATATATGATATGATTATGTTTGTACATGTATTATGATGATTGGTTGATCTTGTTGATGATATGTCCTTTCCGAATTTTGCTAAGGTATGTTGGTTTATTGTGATTTGGTTTTGCTGACATAATATCCCTTGCAGGAAAGAGATCACAAGTTACTAGCAAGATGGTAGACTACAAAGATTCTCCTTATGAATCAGATAAGTAGCGTGGTGTTGGACACTCTTCTGATTTAGTAGACATGTTGAGAAGCTTGAAGGAATAAATAAGGAGTTCTAAGGCGGACAATGAAAAAATCATGCGGAAACAAGAGAAATAAGAAGAGGTTAATGCAATACTCCTTCAGAGTTTCTCAGAATTGCGGTGATAGGGGTCACTTCGGATCAGGCATGGATAAGGGGACATAATTAATGGGGCATATGGAAATAGATCTCATGGTGGTCATAGATCGGATAGAGATGACATATTCAGAGATGGAAAATTGTTGGATACTCCGGATATGAGAGGTTATGGATACAAGTATTAGTCTAGTTCTGGTTTTGATATGCATCATGATCGTCATCATTATCATCCTTACAGGAGGAGTGATAGGAGATACTTTCCAGATGAGTTTAAGAAATAAAAGCCACCTACTTTTGATGGAGACTTGAAGAAACCAGAAGATGCAGAGGCTTGGATACTTGGGATGAACAAGTTCTTTGAGTTGCATGAGTACACAAAAAACATGAAGGCTAGAATTGTTATCTTCAGCTTGAAGGGTAAAGCAAATATCTGGTGGGAAGATGTGAAGCGGGTCAGAGACATTAGGACAGAGGACTTGAGTTAGCATGAGTTCAAGAGGCTTTTCAAGAAGTACTTGTCAGAAAGGTACTACGACAGTAAGGCAAAAGAATTCTATGAGCTAAAGATCGGATCAACGACAGACCAAGAAAACATGACTAAGTTCTTGGAGCTATTGAGGTATGTACCGTATCTTAAAGATGAGAAGGCTAAAGTTCAGCAATTTGTCAGTGGTTTTACATTAGCATTTAGAGATTGGATTGAGTATGATGAGCTTCAACCACTTGAGGAAGTTATTGGGAAATTGAAGCATTGCTATGAACAGTGAAAGCGTAAGAATGAATCTCAACAAGGATGGAAAGGGAAAGATAAGGGTAAATGGAAGCTGAAAAGAACAAGGCCTCAGAATGCAGAAGAGAAAAAAAATGTGGCACCACAAAAGAAGTTCAATGCAACTAGACAGGGACATGGATCACGACAGCAAGATAGAGGTGATGGTACTGGACGGTTGGAGTGTTGGACATGCGGTAAGGAGCACTTTAAGAGAGATTGTCTACAGAATCAAGGTGGTAGGGCTCAGATCTACAGTGCACAGGAGGCGGAGACTATTGGGGATGTTGGTCAGAGCGTTCCTCGTATCTATGTCATGTTGGATAACAAACAGACAAACCATCAGGCATCTACCATTGAGATGGATGGTAAACTTTATGATCAAGTTGTTTATATTTTGATTGACCTTGGATCTAATTATAGTTATGTGAGTCATGACTTGGTGGATAAGTGTGGTTTGAATAAATAAGTGCATGCAAAATCTTGATGAGTGTAGTTAGCTATAGGTACAAAGAAGCAAGTTCATCATTGGATAAGAACTTGTGCATTTGATTTGAATGGTATGCCTAACACAACACATCTGAATGTATTACCGTTGGTATCGTACAATATGTTGTTGGGAATGGATTGATCGTACCTTCATAGGACCAAGGTGGATTGTTATGACAAAGACATTGAGTGCTTGGATGACAATGGGGAACCAAGAGTCTTACATGGGAAAAAGAAAGCCATATCAGTTAGGATGGTGACAACTATGCAGGAAAAGTGCAGTCGTGGGAAAGGGTGTGTGTTATTTATAGTGCATATTTCTAGTGACAAAGGTAAGGAACGCAACAAATTACAGAGATAACCATAAACACATAGATGCAACGGAAATAATACCTCATTTCATTAATGTAAAATACTGAAATATGCTTACAAATATAAATGGAAATAAACCAGCGAGAGCGATGATAGCTTATCTCTGAGAAGAGATTTGGTGGCTACATGCCTCTGAATTGCCTTACAATGAGGCTCAAGGGCCTTTTTATTATTGAACAATAAGAGCAAATCCTAAACAACCAAAACCATAACCCGAGGAGATGTAACACCAAGAGTTTATGGACCCCACTGGGTTTAGTTGGACAGCCAACTTCCCGGGGTCGTGACTTGGTCATATTATCTCCGTTTGACGTGCATGATAATGCGTTGGAAAAATCTCTTCGAGGACTACAACGGAAAAAATTATTTTAGACAGAAAATCTTTGTGGTAAATTTCCAAAAAAACTCTATTTAGGGCCTCAAAACGGCTCCAGAAGTTTAGGACCTGAAAAACTGCTAAAAATAGTAAATTGTGCTACAATTAAGGAAACTAAAAAACTGAAAGAAGCAATGGTGGGGGTCCAAGTGGAATTGGGGGGTGGCCACCAATATCCACCTGGATCATTCCTCCCCCCTTAGGAAGCAATGGTCCCCATTGCGTCGAGTTCCTCCATGAGATGAGGAAACTTCTGCTGAACTTGGTCCCTGGTGAGCCACTTGCCCTGGTGAAGGAGTTGGCCTACTTTGACAACTCGATAAAGTTGGATATTCTGATGGCGAGTGTGCTTGATCTGTGTGTCCATGATCCGATCCATTGCAGCTTGTTCCATGTTGAGATTGCAACAAGATGATGGAGCTTAGTGAAAAGAGTCGCCTTCACTAAGTGGGCCCGCAGGCTATTTTTGGCGCAAGTCTATTTTTAGACTATGTCTATTTTTAGACATATGGATCATGTCTATGTTTATGGATGATTGATCAAGTTGGAAAAATAGATGGACTTCTATTTTTGATGAAAGTGTGAGTGATCACAGTGTGAGTGATCAAGTCTATTTTTAGACTGGCTGTCAAAAATAGAAAAGTCAAATATTATTATCTCACAATAATATTTGGACTATAAACTTAATCTTATTCTCTTGGAGCACTTCAGTTTGAGCTACGGAAGTGGCACATGCAGCTGTCAGAAGGAAATTCGTTTTTCTTATGAGTCAGTTGAGTTGTTGCATGCATGACTTCAGTTAGAACTCAAGTGAGTTGAGTTTAGTGGACTGGAGGTACAGTTGATGGAGTTGTGTTCAGTTTAACTTAGTTAAACTGGTTGTAGTTAGTCTAACTGCAGATAGACTAATGATGAGTTGTTAAACTAATTATTAACTCATAATACAACTAAAGAATACATCAGTTAACTCAGTTGCATGTCAGTGCATGTTCAGTTCAACAGGGACAGGTGGTAGAGAATCAGATTGCTATCAGTTGTGACTATAGTTGTGCACCAGATCTTGCACAATCAAAGGATTGAGTATGCCAATGAGTTTGCTCACGTATTTGGCCCGCATTTTAGCCTTTGCTCACGTCCACAAAGAGTGAGTGACTATTTTGCAGGTGAAAATCGAGTATGGGAAGCAATTCTCATCAGTTCTTGAGCAGGTATTGAGCAGTGGAGGCAGGCAAGCAGTGGAAGAGATTTGGAGATCAGATCTGAGCTGTATTGTGTGTAACAGAGGTGGAGATACTTGTGAGAAGTATTATGCTGTGTAATGTTACATGACTCAATCATTAATATACATATAGTGTGGGGTTTTTAGCGAGATGCTTTCCCCGTGATACATACTGTGTTAATGTGTGAATGCTCTTGATGTTTTATTGTTATTGATGCTGCTATATTCTTGATCAACGTAGAGGAGCTTATGTATTGTGTATGTTTTCCGCATTAGTACATGATCAGGATAATCTCCATTGAATATGTGTTAAATTATTCAAAATTTCTACATTCCATGCAATCTGGATTTAACTTTGTGGGTGTGAGTTGTCCTGCAATGTCGGATGTGTTTAGTAATGGTGGAAAGTATGGTCGAAGACGGTCCACATTGAACACTGGGTGCAAGCCAAGGAATGGGGGAATGCTGAGCTCAAATGCATTGTCTCCCACAGCCTTGGTAATGGTGTAAGGACCATATCATAGTGGTCTGAGTTTCCGATAGGCTCCAGTAAGGCGTTTCTTTTGCAAATGCAACCAGACTTTGTCGCCCACCCGAAACTTGTGTGGCACCCGATGTTGATCATGTCGTTGATTTTACTTGGAATTTGATTTCTCTAGAATGTCATGGACTTGCTGACGAATATGTTGGATGTGCTCAATGAAACTGTTTGCCTTATCTGTTTCAGACTGGACATGAGCCAAAGCTGCAAATGGCATGGCCACATCAATGGGACATAGTGGTTGGAATCCCAAGCTCACCTGAAAAGGGTTGTGGCAAGCTGCAAATGGCATGGCCACATCAATGGGACATAGTGGTTGGAATCCCAAGCTCACCCGAAAAGGGTTGTGGCCAGTTGCGCTGTGAAGAGCCCGGTTGTAGCTGTGCTGAACATAGGGGAGGCTCTCGTCCCATGTGCGTGGATGCTTTGAGTTGTACATGCATAGAATGTGTACAATCATCTTGTCGACAACCTTTGTCTGGCCATAAGTTTGAGGATGGAAGGCTGTGGACTTAGTGAGTTTGGTGTCCAGCATCGGCCAGAGATTGGACCAAAATGTATTGAGGAACCTGATGTCCTGATCTGAGATGATAGACTGTAGGATCCCAAAGTGTACTGACACTCGTTCAAACAAGAGTTTAGCAGTGGCTTCGACTCTGACATTCTTCTTGCAGGCTGCCATAATGGCCATCTTTGAGAACCTGTCGACGACCACAAAAACATAATCATTTCCATGTTTAGTGGAAGGAAGGCTTGACATGTAATCCATGGAGATGGATTCCCAAAGTCGACTAGGGGTAGGCAGCGGGGTATAGAGGCATTGCTTCTTGATGGTTGGTTTGGAAATGGCGCAGGCAGTGCATGATCTGATGTACTTCCCGACATCCTGTCAAAGATTCATCCAATAGAAATACTTTTGCAGTACTGCCACCGTTTTCTTGACCCCGAAATGCCCAACAGCCCGACTGTAGTGTGCTTCCCAAATCATCTTGGCACGCTCGCTTGAAGGAACACAAAGGCGACCCAGGTGGCATAACAGGGCATCCTGGAGGTGAAAATTTGGAACATGCTGACCCTCCAAAAGTGTCTGGTATGTGTGGCCGAATTCTGGGTCACTTTTGTAGAGAAGTGGCCAATCAGAAGTCTCATGCCCACAAGAGTTGAGCACGGTGGTTAACGTCATGATCGGTGGTCGACTGAGGCAATCTGCAAAATTATTGGTGCTGCCTTCTTATACTTGATATTCAAATGGAATTGTTGCAGGTATGTGGACCACTTCTGATGGCGATCATTCTGCAATTTCCCTTGGGTCTGTATGAACTGCAGGGGTCAGTGGTCTGTGTGGATGACTATTTCCTTCCCCAAAATGTAATTCTTCCATTGTCTTGCACAATGGAATACATTTCTTTGTCATAAGTGGAATACTTCCGGATTGTGTCTGAAAGTGTCTCACTGTGATATGCCACTGCATGCCTGTGTTGAGTAAGGACTGCCCCAATAGCATAGTTAGAGGCATTTGTCTCGACCTCAAATGGTTGTTGCAAGTCTGGTAATGCGAGCACTAGTGCCAAGCAGAGGCGACCTTTCAACTCTATGTATGCCTTCTGTTGAGATTCAAACCAAAATAATTTTGTTTTCGCTCCTCCCTTGGTGACTTGACTCAAGGGCCAAGTGATATGAGAAAATCCCAACAACCTGCGGTAGAAGTTGGCAAGACCTAGAAAGTTGCAGAGCTCTGTTAGAGTGGTTGGAGATGGCCAATCCCGAATGAATTAGATCTTGAATGGATCCACATGTACCACATATTCATCAATAATGTATCCCAGATACTCAACCTAGGTCATGCCAAAAGTGCATTTCTCCAAATTGGCACATAACTTGTGTTGCCGCAATGTTTGGAGAACCCGTCAGATGTGGTGAAGGTGCTCTTTCCAACTCTGGCTGAAGATCAAGATGTCATTCAAGTATACCACTACAAATGAGTTGGTGAATGGCCACAAGATGTCATCCATTAGCCTCATGAAGGTTGCACGAGCATTCGTCAATCCGAAAGGCATAACCAACCATTCAAAAAGGCCCTACTTGGCTTTGAAGGAAGTCTTCCACACATCGGAGGATTCGATTAGTACCTGGTGATATCCTGACTTTAAATCGATCTTGCTGAAATATTTTTCCCCCTTCAGTTGGTCCAGGAGGTCGTCAATCTATGGGATTGGGTACCTATTATGGACAATGATCTTGTTCAGCGCCCGATAGTCAATACAGAGTCTCCAAGTCCCCTCCTTCTTCTGTGCCAACACGATTGGGTTCCCATAAGGCAATGAACTCTGAAGGATGTGACCTTTCTGTAGCAGCTCCTAAATCTGCCTCTTGATTTCATCGTTCTCCAGAACGGAGCACCGATAGATTGGTCCATTGGGCAGCAACACACCTGGGGTCAGATCGATGGAGTGCTTGACCTGATAGTGCAGAGGAACCCCTCCGAAGGAGGTGAATATGTCCTCGTACTCCTCCATGACCTTGTCCATCTGTAGTTGTTGAGCGGAGGGGCTCTGTCTGGAGGTCGTGGCCACCGTCTTCTTCTTTCCTTGAGGGCGTATCATCAGGAAAACAAACTTGCCAGTTTTGGAAATGAGCTTACTGCATTGTTTTGCAGTAACCAAAGAGATGGCAGTAGGTGTGCTACCTCCGGTATCTTATACAACTTATTTTCCAAAGTAACAATAACAACATGGGGCCTTGATTCATACACAACATGTCACTTCCACAAGTATGGTTGTCCTAATAATAAATCACAAACTTCAAGGGGAGAAATGTCACACAATACCTCATCTATGAAGGGCTTGATGTTGTATGCAAGGCGACACTGTTAGCTCACGCGAAGATCCTTTCCTTGGTGAAGCCACCCAATGGTGTATGATGGTGAATGTTGTTATGGGAAAAGTTCCCCTAGGGTCTTGGGCTGATACCCTAGCAGACTGAAAGTTGTCTATACAGAGAAACACACATTCCATACAACCATGATGCTAATATAAGCAAACTCTATGATAAGGGGCGTACCTGAGGTCCTACGTTTGAGAAGGTCCTTCTAGGGTCCAAACCCTTCTTGGAGTTCCTTTCTCTCTTTTGACCTGCAAAACAACCAATTCAAGAAAGTACAATAGTATATGGACTAAACATCATAAAGAAATAATCTTCATAATATATTGAAAGGTAGTTAGTTATGCAATTAAATAACCATTCATACATGAATCATAACATGGATATCATAAACATGAAGAAGATTTATATCAGGAACAAAGACAAGTGTTTCTTTTATTATAGACAAATAAAGTATAGAAAGGAATAATTTCACCTGATTCGTCCTTTCGCAGGCTCCAAGCGGAATCGTCCTCCAGATTCGTCCAGTCTCAAGCCTTTAACAAACTCCTTCCATGACTTACTCCATGATATCACAAGTAGTAGATGGACATCATCACACAAGGAAACCATGGTTCCCTGTAAAAATGGGGGAAGTGCAGGAGGCACAAGGATCTTCAAACCTGGTCAGGGAAATCTCAGCATAATAACCTTTCTCTCTCTTCTCTCCTCTCTTAGGCCTTCCCATTGAAGCCTTTTTATACTTCTCCCAAAGTAGTTTTTTAGTTGGGAATTCATTGGGAACAGTTGGGCCACGAGCACTAATAGGTGATCAGCAGGTAAAACCCGCTATCTCCGCCCGAAATTAAGGAGATTTAAATTTTTTTAAGTGTTTTAAGAAATATACACGGGTTGGGTATACACAGACCTTGCGTATACACACGTTTAGCTCAGGGAAATGTCGCGTATAGGGAATAAAACGCTGTTTTTAAATTTTGGACCAGATCTGGAAGGAGGGGTTGCCCTGGGCCATGAGTGCAGCATCACAAACCCCAAGAGTGAGATTTGGAGCTATAATAGATGCCCCCTAATATATGAGGTTAGAAGGGGTACATGATGGCCGAAATGTATTAAGCAATTACATGGAAAGGAAATCTGTCAAAAACCGAGAAGGACTTCACCAGAGTTCAGCCTGCCAAGCCACAAAAGGAGATCAGAAAGAAACACTGTTTGAGGCGGGCATACCCATGCTCAGAAAAAGTAAAGCATGTCCGCATATCAAGTACAAGCGGATCCACTAAGTATACAAGTATAAAGAACTGGGAAAACATAATGGATCATCTGATCATGATCGAACAAGTACATGTCTGAATATCACATATAAGAATGTCAATGATGCTGAAGGATGAACCGGATCACTGATATCGAAAACTGATCACAAAAGGTACCAACTGAACATGATGGAATAGGATGGTACTACACTGCAAACTCAGGTGCCAGCATATAGAATGTCGCCATGAATAACTACAACATATAAGGTGGAATGGTATCAACTAGCAGCAACAGGAGCAACTGTCAAGTGAACCAATGAATGCTAATACAACTTGAGGTCTTCACCGATCGCTGTGGTACATTTCTACACCATGGGAATAAATGATCTGAAGTCGACCATGTGAGAAATCGTTTGATTACCGGTCATTGATGTATACTATTAACAAATGCGAGACTACTCATCGATAATGATAATGAGCGTCAAGGTACCTAGTACAATCTAACAAATGTGAATAGATGAGCTGGAGTCGAACACCTGTAAGAATCTATCGATCAGGAGACAATGATGGTTTCCCACTGTCGTAGCGAAGGATCTGCCATTAATGACTGCAAACCCCAAGGTACTACCAAATGGACTCTAGATATTTGCCCCAGAGCAATGAGTCGGAGTCGATAAGGAAAGATCCACTAGAAGGAAGGCATTAAGGCATCCTTCATCAATCTAGCGCGAGTGTAACCCGTAGGCCAATAAGGTTGAAGGAATCAGACGAAAGAGATGTAGTAACCCGACCGAAGTACGTTTCTGGTGTACACAAGATGTGGCTAGCGCACGACAGAAACCCTTTGAACCAACCAATACTGGAAGCTGACACAGAGGCGAGGTATCCACCAATAGGGTCAAATGGAAACCAAGGTAATGCACGAATCCCAATGTGTGATAATATAAGCTGATGTCGAACACAAGGGAAACCACTCAGTCAAAGACCCATGACATTGATCGATGCTGAGCACAAGGTGACCTATCAATAATGAAAATAGGGCTAGGGTGCAGCTCTAGGCCTGTCCTCAGAGCAATATGTCGTCGTCGATAAGGACAAGACCCGCTAGCAAAAATTCAATGGAGACCTTCTCAAACCGGCACGAGTAAAGGACCAATATAACTGATGTGATGATAGACATGATACTGACAACCAGGGATGGCCGACTGAAAAATGAGTCGAGAGACACCGCAGAGAGGCCGACTCAGGTTACTTCCCTTGAACAAAAGCACGACTCAATGTGACTATGTGGCAGCATATGATGACTCTGTATAAGTTCACCATGCAGGAGGCACGAACGAACCCTCCATATGATTGGAAGAGATGACCAATCGGGGGAGAACTGACTCAATAACAAGGTTAAGGCGTACCTAAGTCAAACTAAATCCCGCCCAAACGAAGGAGACTTTGTTTTGAGTGCTTTGTTCAAGGGCGACACGAATGACTCTAGCTGCCAACAATAAATGGAAATATTGTCCCGTTCCCGCTCCTTTTTGGAATATATAATTTTTTGTCTTTTTCTTTTAAGCTGGAAAAAGAATAAAAGAATGCTATGGTACAATGGAAGGAACGAGTGTTGGTGAAATAGATGATCTAGTTCCTGGGATTGGAATGTTCCTATGCTCAATGCAGGGAGGTGAAAACTGGTCAGTGACACTCAAAGGTGTGTTCCTTCCACGGGTCAAGGTGCGTCAAGTTGCAGAAGTTAAAGGTATGCAAGTTTGATTTTGCAGTCGGCATGGTCAAAAGTTGGCTTAAACACGAGTCCAAGTGAAGCTGGCTCAAGGCCAAAAGGTGCAAATGGTCAAAATGCAATGCAGTGGTACAACTCAACACAAAGGAGCCTCTAGGGTATAAGGCCAGAACGAAACGAAGAAGCAAAGAGGAATGAGGCTTCATCGCATAAGTCATGGCGGGACTAAAGAGGACTCCTGAGCCTATGGACGAAAAATCAGCATGAGTGCCACGCGACAACAAGGTACTAACTAGGGCACCCATGATAAGGTAGGCTCTACCACACAAGTCATGATACTTCTAAGCAATGAGAAGGTTCCGCACCATAACTTGGTGGGGTCGATCCTAAGGCCAAATGGGAAAGGAAACTGATAAGTGCACAATGCAGGCGGAAAAACCTAACCTATATCCCAGTTTTGAGAACCAATACCTGTCAGAACGGACCAACCATAAACTTCCAAAGGAGAAATTTTCCAAGTTCTATAAACATAAGTAGGAACACTAGAAAAGAAGTTAGTACATCCCACATATAAATTTCATATAAAATCTTGTGTTATAGAATACAAAACTTGAAAATGCGTACCTTATATATACAATATGGTACAAGGAACCACGCAACCTTACGGCGTACGTATAATTGTTGACACCTAATCTTCATGATTGGGGGAATTTGTAAATAAATAAATTAGGAATGTGAACAGTCATCGAGAGATGAACTGAACAATCACTCCTATTGTATATAACAATAACCTACCTATGGAATAATAGACGAATCAGTTTTACTGCCTTTGGAGAGTTACTGCCTGGACTGACATGGTATCAGAGCCAGTTCTAAAAATAGTTGTAACTCCCCTCATTTTGCTACTGTGGGCTGTACGTTGGCCTGAGCTCTGTCCTCAAACGCCTCTGTCGTTCTTTCCACTGAGCGTTGCTATGCCTCTGTCCTGAAATAATTTTCTCTGCTCCATATTCCATTGCCTGCCCAGATATGCGTTGGTGCCTCTATGCATAATCGTCCGAGCTCATTCCGCCATGTTCTAGCTGTTTGGGGGCGGCGGACCTGTCCGAGCTCATTTCGCTCTCTGCGCTTCTATGAATGTTGCCATTGTTCCATAATTTTTTTTAAAACGTTGTCTGTATGTATTTTTTTTAAAACGCTGTCTCATATGTTTAAAGCGTTGTCTGTCTGTCTGCAAATCGGTCATTTCCGCCTTCAAGTTCTCCAATTCGGTGCTCAAAAGATTGAGACAAGCCGTGAGCTTGCACAGTGTATTGATCGAATTCCGTCTGACAGGGAATCAGAAACAACTCCTCATTTTTTTTCGTGCCATTATTCTATGTCCCTCTGCCATAATTCAAATCCCTTGGAGTTGATTGTGAGCGTTGGTTGGGAGCATCTTTGTGCATTGAGTCTTTGCCACTCTGAATGAGGATTTTAAATTGAGAAGAGCGTGATTGTGGAAGATTGTCATTTCCAATACTCCTCTGCTATGAAGGCCATGGAATATTGCCGACAAAAACGGTGGTGAATCGTGATTTATGTAACGAGTTGCAGCTGCTTGAAGATTTGAAACGGATGAGGAAGAAGGCAATGGTATCGTATGGTATCTCACTGCTTTATGCTATGGTATCGTATGATATATCATTTCGATCAACATCTGACTGTAAATATATCTCTGTATTAAAGTTTTTGGGTGCATATTCATGATATGCGCCACCTATGGTTTCATTCGAACAAATCCCACTCCCCAAACATTCTGTTGTCTTACCATTGGATTGAACAGTCTAAGTTGGCGCAGCGGATATAGATTCAAATGAAGTTTTGAATGGTCCTGTTTTAAAATGCGCAGTATTAAATTATTTCTCAGTTCAGTTTCATGTTCAGTTTGGTGCGTTTATCTTGAATGATATTAACGCCTTTTTTTAGTATTGTGAACTGTGGAGTGAATGCTATTTGAATAGTTCAACACCGTGCGGTTGAAACAATATTTAAATTGCGGCTTTATTAAGTAATATACACCGCCTATGAACTGCATTTGAATAGGTCCAGCGAGTGGTCTATGGTATATATATTGAATGATATATATATATATATATATATATATATATATATATATATATATTGAATGGTTTTCATTTGTGCGTGGAGCTCTTGCTTAAAAGAAAATAAAAGGGGAGGTGATATGGAAATATTATATGAGGATATTTTATAAATTTTGGAGACATTTGAAGAAAACATAGTGCATAAAGAATTTGAAATCTTTTTGCCCTTTTGAGTACAATTTCACTGTATATCAGCAGAAGTTTTTTTCTATCAGCAGAAGTTTTTTTTTTTACAGAATGCATTCAATCATCTCTATGGTAGGAATAGTTCTCACTAGCAAGGAGAACTATCCTGAATGGTCCCGGATGATAAAACACACCCTCATCTTCAATGAGTTGTGGAAAGGAGTGTGTGTCAGAGAAGGAGACAATGACCCAATGCAGCCTACATCAGACAAAGAGCTCGTCATTTGGGAAAACAAGAACAGCAAAGCCTATGCATTAATCGCAACATCTGTAAATGAAGAGGTGAGTCGCCATATTTCATCATATTCAACTACCTTTGAAGCTTTACAAAAGCTGAAAGAACTCTATGACTCACATTTTGCACTTGAAGTTGTTCAGCTCATGATTAAAATCTTCACTCTAGAACTGAAAAATAATGATCCTCTTACTCTTGCATCTGAAGTAAAGTTTATAATACATGATATCAAATCCACTAAGGTTGAGCTAGATATCCCTCTTATTGCTTTTCTCAAGGCACTCTATCCTACCTACTCCAATTATCTTGAGGCTTTACAAGCAAATGGAAATATTAAAGATATAACCTTTGACTCTCTTGTGAAAAAGTTTGTTGAAAGAGAGAAAGCCTTTGGAAAGAAGACAGCCCTTGAATCTTCTGAAGAGACTGTGTGCCTTGCTCATAAAGAAAAGCATCCTGCTCAAGATTCTACAAGAGGAAGAGGTGGACGAAGAGGAAGAGGAAGATACTTCAGAGGCAGGGGGGGCAGACATTCTCAAGGAGAAAAGGCAGACTTACACTGCATTCGCTGCAAAAGAAATGGATCACATGATGCCTCTACATGCAAGCTACCATGGGACAAAATTGAGCAGAAAAGAAACCAACAGAAAGGTAAAACTGATGATACAGACAAAGGTAAAGCACCTGAATCTGTTCACTATTTTGAGGCACAATGTAACATTGGAGTAAATGAAGATTTGTTTAATACTTCACTTGCTTCTTCGAAAAATGATTGGTTGCTTGATTCAGGAGCAACCTGTCATATGACTCATAGAAAAGATTTTTTTGAAGATTTCACTGACAATGTTGATGGATCAGCATACTTTGCAGATCAGTCAAAAATCAAGCCATCAGGGCTTGGCACAATCAGGCTTAAACTTCCTGGTCTTCCAGACTTTCTTCTGGATCATGTTCTATATCTCCCACAACTCAAGAGAAACTTGTTGTCCTTGGTCCACATCCGCCAGCAAGGTCACTCCATTCATATGTTTGATGGCAAGCTTGAGGTAAGAAAAGCATCTGACCACTCACTTGTCATGAGGGGAATAGAAGAAGAAAGGCTTCTCAAACTGCAAGGAACCTCTGTTCATGCACAACATTTCTCATATATTTCTCATCATGAAGAAGGTACACTTCCATCAAGTTTATTATGGCGTGCTAGATTTGGACATTTAAACTATGACAGTCTCCGCTTATTGAAGAAAAATGGTGTTGCTGGTTTGCCTACAATTCCTAGGAAACATAAGCAATGTGATGCTTGCATTCTAGGAAAGCATAGCAAACAGTCTTTTCATGATTCACATTCAAGAGCACATAGGAAGCTTGAACTCATTCATTCAGATTTATGTGGTCCAATGCCTGTTCCTTCTGCAAATGGAAATAAATATATCATGACATTTATTGATGATTACACCAGAATGTGTTGGGTTTATTTATTGAAGAACAAATCTGATGCCTTTCAAACATTCAAGAATTTTCATAAATGGACTGAAAATGATGCACAATCTCATATTGGGTCTATTCGCACTGATAATGGAAAATAATATACATCAAATGAATTTGAAAACTATCTTCGCCAACATGGGATCAAACATCAAACAACTGTGCCTTATAATCCCCAACAGAATGGTGTAGCTGAAAGAATGAATAGAACAATCTTGAATATGGTACGATCCATGATTTTCTTCAAAAATGTAAAGATAATGTTTAGGGCTGATGTTGTTCTATGTGCTGCATATATAAAGAATAGATGTCCATCTAATGCTATAAGAAACAAGACTCCTTATGAATTGTGGTATGGACATGTTCCTTCGGTAAAACATCTCAGGATATTTGGTTCCACCTGTTATGCTTTGATACCAAAGGTACATAGAAACAAACTTGGTGCTAGAAGTCGTAATTGTATCTTCCTGGGGTATTCAAACACCTCCAAAGCATACCGCCTCTATGATGAAGTAAATAAAAAGTTTGTTGTATCTAGAGATGTAATTTTTCTTGAATCATCCAAATCTGACAATGTTGTTGAGCGGCAACTTGATCGCTTGGATAGATTCGCAAAAACGAAATCATTTCAAGAATTTGATAATCAGATTCCACATCTTGAAGGGGGGATTCCTATACTAGATCAACATGTGGAATCTTCTTCTGAAGAACAATCTCCTCTGCATGAAACTCCAACAACGGATGATGCTTTAAGTGATGTAATTGATAGAATTGGGAGACTCAATCTTGATTCAATCCCAACTCAATCAACACAACAGCCTGGACCATCTCAGAAAGGTCCCCCAAAGTGGCTGACAAAGACACTTGAAAGTGTTCATCCTGATGAAATTGGAAAAACAGGAACCAGAAATTCAAACCGACAAAATAGAGGTGATGTAGATGACTCTAATTCACCTGTTGATATGGATGTTACTTATGATTGTGAATTGAACTTGTCTACAGATTTTGAACCAACTTCCTTCAAAGAAGCTGCTTCTCATGATGAATGGAAAGAAGCGATGCAAAAGGAGTATGATGCCCTCATAAAGAATGGCACTTGGAAGCTGGTTGATCCTCCATTTAGAACCAAACCAATTGGCTGCAAGTGGGTCTACAAGAACAAGTACAAAGCTGATGGCTCACTTGACAAGCACAAAGCTAGGCTTGTGGCAAAAGGTTTTTCACAGAAGGAAGGGGTCGATTATGAGGAAACTTTTGCCCCCATAGCAAAATGGGTCACCATCTGGACACTCTTTGCACTAGCAGCTCAGAACGGTTGAAAAGTCCATCAAATGGATGTAAAAACTGCATTCTTGAATGGAGATCTAAAAGAGAATGTTTTTATGTCCCAGCCTGAAGGATTTGCTGTGAAAGGACATGAACATAAAGTATGCAAACTTGTGAAGTCCTTGTATGGCCACAAACAAGCACCGTGAGCCTGGTATGAAAAACTAACTGAGCATCTTCTGAAACTCAACTTCAATCATTTTTATCTTGATGATGCAACTTTATTTGTCAAGAAAGTTAGCAAAACAGTTGTGTATCTTGTGGTATATGTAGATGATCTTTTAATGACAGGGAACAATGAAGGCTACATTGCATCCATAAAGAAGGAATTGGGGAAAAGTTTTGAAATGACTGATTTGGGCTATGTTCATTACTATCTTGGCATTGAAGTAACCCAACATCCAAAATCCATATTTCTTTCTCAAAAGAAATACATTGGAGATTTTTTAAACAGATTTGGCATGACAGAGTGCAATCCTCTTTCTACTCCAATGGAACAAAACTGAAAGCTCACATCTATTGAAGGAAAGGAATTTGAGGATGAAACAAAGTATAGACAGCTTGTAGGAAGTCTCATCCACCTCACTACTACCAGACCAGACATTTCATTTACTGTTGGAATCCTCTCCAGGTTCATGCAAAAGCCTTGTGAGGGACATTGGTCTGCTGCAAAAAGAGTTCTAAGGTACTTGAAGGGAACTCAAGACCTTGGAATCAAGTATACACAGGTGGATGACTTTAGCTTGATTGGATACTCTGATTCAGACTTCGATGGAGACAAAGAAACTGGGGTATCTACTTCAGGATATGCTATGAGTCTTGGATCAGGAACTGTCTCCTGGAGATCACGCAAACAATCAGTTCCATCAGATTCCACAACAGAAGCAGAATACGTGGCAGCAGCTGAAGCAACGAAAGAAATTGTGTGGCTCAGGAAAATTCTTGAAGATTTGCAAGTAAAACAAGTACAATCAACTCCACTCATGATTGATAAGACCTCTGCAATAAAGTTGGCCAAGAACCCAAAGTTCCATGATTGAACAAAGCATATCAATACTAAATATCATCTGATTCGACATCATGTTGAGGCCAAAACAATCCATCTCCGTCATTGTTCCACAAATGAGAAAATTGCAGACATCTTCACCAAAGCACTTGGAAAGGAAAAGCTTGAACGATTCAGAATGATGCTTGGACTCACCAGCATCCCTTCAGATTAAGGGGGGGAATGTTGACACCTAATATTCATGATTGGGGGAATTTGTAAATAAATAAATTAGGAATGTGAACAGTCATCGGGAGATGAACTGAACAATCACTCCTATTGTATATAACAATAACCTACCTATGGAATAATAGACGAATTAGTTTTACTACCTTTGGAGGTTACTGCCTGGACTGACAATAATAGCTCTTCTGGACAAACCCCTTGCAGGTGTCAGACCAAGGACTCCTTTGGTAGTCAAGACTCATGGCTTCAAAGAGTTCCTCCTGTGAAGGCAAAACAAGTTCTAAGAAATCATGAGAACTACAAGGATTAAAAGAGGGAATTAGGGGGTCCCATGTCCCTATAGGAAGAATCTCTTGGTCAACTGTCGGGACCAAGTCCCAAGAAGGAGAATAATAGGTCAAAGGATCCTTCTTAGAAGCAATTGAACATTGACGATTCAATGCCACATAATTGACCTGTGGCGGGGTAGAGTCTATTTGAACACTTGGAACAAACCAAGGGGTATTCTGCAGTAAAGTCGAATTAGGGTGGTAATTATCAGATGCAAGCTGATCAATAGTGACAATATTCTCGTTATGAGGAAAGCACATTACTCGAAAGAGTGAAGACACCACAACATTCATAGCATAGACATAATCATGCCCAAGTAGCATATTAAATTCTAAAGGGCTATCAACCACCATCATATCGATTAAGACAGTCTTCCCACCTAAAGTGATAGGAAATTGAGGAAGAACACCCATAGATTCACCAGGTCTTCCATCATAGGCTAACAATTGACTCTGAGCTATCAACAACTTTGGGGAACCCAAAGCTTTCCAAGTCAAAGAGGATATAATACTTGCAAAGGATCCTTCATCCACCATACATTGATAGACATTTGTGGAATTAACTCTGACCTTTATTTGGAAAGGTGCAACGGAAGGAAGACGAGGCTTAACAAGACTATCCCAATCAAAGGAAACACTCTTAGAACTTGGAGGGGGAACATTCGAAGAAACCGGAATGCCCCCTATACCAGAAGACTCTCTACTAGAGATCAAACAGACTCTTTTGTTAGGAACTTCACCCCCCAAAATAGGAGTGGAATCGGCCAGCGATTGCACTAGCTCTACCACATTATCAACCAATGGTTGATGGGATTGATGAGAAACCATATCAGATCCAGGAGTAGAAGAACTTTCGGACTCGTACCATATCCTTTGAACCTCTGGAATACCAGGGCATAAATGAGTAATATGGTCTCCCTTGCATATCTTACAAGGGAACTTAGGTTTAAAACTTCTACATCCAGGTTTCTTATCAACCTCCATTCCGCCAACATGACTAGCAGTGGTTTGCGGAGAGTCCTGAACATGACTTACAGAGGTTGGTGACTCTTTGTTAGTATGACTCGCAGTGACTATACTCATGCCCCCAGCATGACTTGCAGTGCCTGAAGACTCATCTCCAACATGACTGGTAGAGGTTGAGGATGAAGTGCTAGTGTGACTTGTAGTGACTAGACTTGTGCCCCCAGCATGACTTGCAGTGGCTGAAGGCTCATCTCCAACATGACTGGCAGAGGTTGAGGATGAAGGGCTAGTGTGACTTGCAGTGACTAGACTTGTGCCCCCAGCATGACTTGCAGTGGCTGAAGGCTCATCTCCAACATGACTGGCAGAGGTTGAGGATGAAAGGATAGAATTATTCTTCTTCTTTGACTTCCTCTTTCTCTTTTTTTTAGATTTCTTGTTACAAGAAGGAGGAGAAGAAGGAATCCCATATTTCTCTTTGAAAGAAGATGAAAAATTAGCACCCATGTGATGCCCTTGAAATAAAGCATTCAACTGAGAAGCGTCAAGAGCATTTGGAATATTCGGAGTGGACCACAACTAAACTAGTAGTCCAACATTCAATCCAGGAATATTCAAAATGGCCATCAAGGGAGTACCAACGTTTCCAAAGAAAGGAAAAGCACAAGGATCTCCTTTTGGAAGGGTACCTTGGTTGGCTTCCATAGGAATATTAGCCATATCTAACTGATTCACAGACCCTTCCCTTACGGGAATGTAGAAATTACTTTTCAAGGAAGATAGACACGCAATCAAAACCTTTGCCCTTGAGGAGGCAACTCCACAACTTCTGAAAGAATGACCAAAAGCCTTTCAAGATCGATAGAGTGGTAAGCCAGTCACTCTAAACACAAAGTCCAAATGTTACTAGACAAAAATACCTAAAGCCAACTATATACAAGGAGCAAAGAGCACTCACTAAAAAGTCCCTAAAAGAAGTCAGCCAGTCAAACAACTTCCAAGTATTTCCGCTCTGGGTGATTAGTACCGGAAACCAAAATACAAGAAAGTGGAGTAAGGGGCCTTTCGAAGATAGTCTGGGATAATGACGGCCCAGTCCTATCAGCGAAGGTAACAGAGGAAGTTACACTGACCTCCTAACAACAACCTGCGCCGGTGCAAGCCCCCAATCTTCGCAAGGGTGCCCTCCAGTAGTACCGTTGAGAGTGATGCAACGTCGACCTCAGGTGCCACAGGATTCCCCTCCGCAACCACCTGTGTAGATCCCTAGGAGTAGCAACTATGGATACCAACTCATTGCAGAAGCCAGGCGGAACAGTCGTGAGGTAAGATCGGACAAGTAGGAGAGGGGGTATCTCTCTTCCCTGTCTTCAAAAACCCTCGTGCTTAACTCCCAGATCCGGAGCTTTCCTGGTCTTCCTAACGCTATTGGATTTTCACTCACTATTCAGACTCCTATGTTTGACAGTTTAAATGGCCTTGGAGAGTTATCTCTCCACTCGCCTAATCCAAGACCCTAAAATATCCTAAAACTTATTGGTGTGTCTAACTTGACAATTATAAAAGTTCTAGTATATTTTAATTAGCGCTTGTTTTTAAATGGGTTGTTCTTTAAGTCAAGGGATAAGCGGAAGTGAAACTAGTGGTGTTTTGACGCAAAAGAAATTAATAAAAACCAAACTACATGCAAATGCACTTGTTTTCATTTTTCGATGAAAAGAAATTTCTACAGGGTTCAGAGGAACTTCAAGAAAAACAACAAATTTTCTTTTCTTCTCTTTTACTCATGCTTCACACTCACAAAAGTTAACAAAGCTATGGATGCCTAAAAAGATGTGCAAATCTATCCTAATGCAATGAGTACATGCTGATGCAAGACTTAAGACTACTCTAAATCAAGAAATGAAAGTTACTTGTTTATCAATTTTTATTTTGCCACTTAAAATGTTTAGATGGAATATGAGTTGCTACCATTCATTTCGTCTAAACACTAAAAACAAGTTTCAAGACAAACAAAAATGCACTTTCATTCACTAAAAGGAAACCAAATCAAAACAAAGTTCAAGAAAGAAAAACCAAGTTTTTCAAAAAGTTTTCTTCAAAAGAAAAAACAAAAATGTCTTTTCAAAAATGCTCTCAACAAGACTGAAACTTTATGATTGAAGAATAGGCACCAAACATTTTTGCAAGTTGACAACACACAATGGGTGAAAACTCAACAAAAAGAAATGTGTTTAAAGATGCTCTTAACAATCAAAAGCATGAATGAAAGCTTTAGCAAAAAAGACCAAAAAGACAATTTTCAAGAAAGTGTTAATCAACAACATTCATGAAACAAGAAAAGTAGATGGTCACAAAAAGCAGTTTATTCAAGCAAACAAAAAGGTCACCAAAAACAAGATTTAACACAAAGATTGAGATCAATCTTCCTGCCCTGATGAATCAGAGCAGCCAAGATTCCCAGCAAGAAATCTTGCGTGCTTAAGCAAAAAACGATGACGCTTGCAAAAACAAAAACAAGACCAACACTTCTCACAATCAGAGAGAATTTGAAATCAGATACTTGCTGTAAAACTAACAACTGACACTGGAAAGTAACTGTTCAGGACTGAATCAAACCAGCAGACAGACCTTCAGAGACAAAAAGATTTAAAAAATCTTGAAAATTTCAAGATATGCGCGACTGTATCAATGTAAAGTTGTGTGTATATGCGACTATGCCTAAGGAAACCTGTGTATACACGGTTTCACTTAAGGAAACATGCGTATATACGCTTCTGTAAACAAGAAAAACAACGTATATAAAAGATTTCAAGAAAAAATAAAAAACAGTCTGAAGAAACTGACCAAACTTACAATTCAAGTTCCTACAGGAACAGACTACAAAGCAATAGCAAGCAAATAGACAGCTGAGCCCTGATTGGCTTGAGCACACCCAAACTAGGAACAACAATGGTGTTGTCCCCAGCGGAGTCGCCAATTCTGTTATGGGAAAAGTTCCCCTAGGGTCTTGGGTTGATACCCTAGCAGACTGAAAGTTATCTATACAGAGAAACACACATTCCATGCAACCATGATGCTAATATAAGAAAACTCTATGATAAGGGGCGTACCTGAGGTCCTACGTTTGAGAAGGTCCTTCCAGGGTCCAAACCCTTCTTGGAGTTCCTTTCACTCCTTTGACCTGCAAAACAACCAATTCAAGAAAGTACAGTAGTCTATGGACTAAACATCATAAAGAAATCATCTTCATAATATATTGAAAGGTAGTTAGTTATGCAATTAAACAACCATTCATACATGAATCATAACATGGATATCATAAACATGAAGAAGATTTATATTAGGAACAAAGACAAGTTTTTCTTTTATTATAGACAAATAAAGTACAGAAAGGAATAATTTCACCCGAGTCGTCCTTTCACAGGCTCCAAGCGGAACCGTCCTCCAAATTCGTCCAATCTCAAGCCTTTAACAAACTCCTTCCATGACTTACTCCATGATATCACAAGTAGTAGATGGACATCATCACACAAGGAAACAAGGGTTTCCTGTAAAAATGGGGGAAGTGCAGGAGGCACAAGCATCTTCAGACCTGGTCAGGGAAATCTCAGCATAATAACCTTTCTCTCTCTTCTCTCATCTCTTAGACCTTCCCATTGAAGCCTTTTTATACTTCTCCCAAAGTAGTTTTTTAGTTTGGAATTCGTTGGGAACAGTTGGGCCACGAGCACTAACAGGTGATCAGCAGGTAAAACCCGCGATCTCTGCCCGAAATTAAGGAGATTTATTTATTTTTTTAAGTGTTTTAAGACATATACGCAGGTTGGGTATACACAGACCCGCATATACACGCGTTTAGCTCAGGGCAATGTCACGTATAGGGAATAAAACACAGTTTTTAAATTTTGGACCAGGTCTGGAAGGAGGGGTTGCCCTGGGCCATGAGTGCAACATCACAAACCCCAAGAGTGAGATTTGGAGCTATAACACTCTTCAAGTCGGGCTAATAATTATCTTTCTAATCTTCCAGATCACACTAGGTGCAAGAAGAGAGCATACTCAAGAAATTATTGAACCAATAACTCTCTTTTCTGATCCTCCAGATCACACTAGGTGCAAAAGGAGAGCATACTTCGAGAAGTTATCAATTTTTCCCTTCTTTGATTTTTTTTTTTTAAGAAATTGGCTACCTAGTTACACTTCCCCGGCAACGGCGCCAAAATGTTTGGTCAATTTAGAGTGTCCTAAATTGCTATATTAATTGTCAATCCGAGATTCGTAAACTGTTGAAGTGTGGCGCACTATATGTGCAAGATAACCTATTTTTTACTTTTTGTCGTTTTTGATTTTTTTATTTTGTTTTGGGGGTTTTTTATCTTCATTTATCTCCCAACGTGAAATGGAAATTCTATCCTTGAGTTTTAAGATTACTCTAAAAGACAAGTATGGATATAAATTTTCAAGGCAATTATGTCCTTTATAATGATTTCCAAAACTTCAAACTTCAGAGGGTCTTAGAACATACTAATGATGAAATTAATTCCTAAAAGAAAATGAAAATGTGCCACTATTCTAATCAAACAAACAGTGAACTATTGATCATGAAACCATTATCCTTGTTGCTGTCTAAATACAAAAGAAATGAATTAAGCTACTGCACTCAAAGAAATCCAAAAATTGCAAGTAAAGTAAAGCTAAAATCAAATTACATCAATTCATAGTCTGACCCCTCGCCAGTTAGTCCAGCTATGGCTTTCGGAGGTAATCATCAACAACTTGAGCAATCTGATATTTAATTGCAGAAAAGTAAAACTAAAATCAAATCACATCAATTCATAGTCTGACCCCTCGCCAGTTAGTCCAACTATGGCTTTCGGAGGTAATCATCAACAACTTGAGCAATCTGATATCTAATTTCAGAAAAGTAAACTAAAATCAAATCACATCAATTCATAGTCTGACCCCTCGCCAGGTAGTCTACGCTATGGCTTTCGGAGGTAATCATCAACAACTTGAGCAATCTGATATCTAAACTGTCTAACAAAGCAAATGAACTAAACTGAAATCAACAAAACAAAACTGGAATTAAAATCTAAGAAAAGCAAGTCAGCAGAAAGACTGATTCCATGTCACTAGTTTTTGCAAAAGGAAATGTATGAAGATGCCCGGGCCTACTATAATCTGGAACATGCACACTGATCAGCGTTAACAACAATGGACAAAGCATGTAAAATTATGAACAAGAATGAAGCGTTAGTACCATAGTAAATGAAATATACATAAGTGAATAACTATGGCATATTTGCAATAAACATAAAGAAACACAACATGAAACTGTACAGCAATAAGAAATGAAACCTCGGCGTGTGCAGGGGCCCTCTGCACAACTCGGGCAACAGCTATCAATCAAGAATTATGCTTCACGCAATCATGTAGAAACAATTCTTCTCATATATTTCAAAACGCAGTCACAACAATGAAACTAGTGTCACGGCACAGTGGGCTTTTTATCAGCAAAATTATATTCAAAAGACTAACTCCTATGCGTATAGAAATGCATTATTTATAACAAAAGGTTACATAACTGTTTTCCTGTAAACTACGCTGACAGAGGACACGTAAACGACAGCATCCATGGATTTAGCATCATGGCTGCCAAGATTATGCAATCTATTGAAAACGGCTTGTTGGATTCACATCGTGGGCAGCCTACAGGTGTCAACGTGCCTCCAGAGATCTAGAAATGGCCACGAAAATCTTTCACGTGCTTGGAAACGGAGTCCTGTTGTCGTAGGACTCTTCTGTTTGACCATCACTTGACCACCGTTGACCACGGCCTCCCCTGATGAATCCGACTGAGCCAATAGGACTCCGTCCATGTCCAAGTCATTTCCAACTTGCCCATGTGGCTCACTTTGCCTGATGACACCTGAAATGTAGACTTTAACAAAAACAGTTGTGGAAAGTTGAAGCAGCTGTGGAAAGTGACAGGATTCTGCAACTCAATGAGAAAAAATCTAGTTCAAACAGCAGACACAAAACATAGTTTAAAAAAACCACTTTAAATGCTCTTTTATGATTAATATGCAATGATGTTGATAGCTTAGGAGGTCCAGGAGAATGGAAAGAGTTTAGGAAATTGTATAGGAAAGATGCAAGTTTAGGGCTCAACACATACCAGATGGGACTCCCACACGAAATGGTGTGAGGTCTAGTTGGGACTTAATACCAGGGTGATCCCCTGAATGTCGGCGAGTCCAGCACCATCAACATTTCTGGTGCTAGAAGGAGGGCAGCCAGTAGTACATGGCTAAAATTCCCCTCACACTCACTCATCAATCATCTGGTCAAGGCAGTGACTCGCACTCCCTCTCATGCGACTCTGTAGTTGGTTACTCCTCACCTCCCAGAATTGAACACGATATTTCATATCAACACCTTCGCTTCGTCCGTCCCGTCACTCGCCAGTTTGCGAAAGCAGTCGGACTGATCCCAGGCATACAACATCTTCCACACACATCTAGGAAGCCAAAAGCCACTCCCACAAGAGTTGTTGTATCATCGATGGAAGAAGCAGTCCTTGCCACGCTTGAAGGTCTAGAGGAAGCTATTGAATACGAAGAGGAACCTCCAATCTTCCTTGAATATGAACAAGGCACTCTTGTGATCTTGGGATTGAACTCCGGTATAGGAGGTGGAGGGGAAGGCAGTGAAGGAGGTGGAGGCGGAGACAAACTGACAGACTCAAATCCGGAACCATCAGACTTCGAAGGAGAGGAATAAGATGAAGAAGACGAAGATATGGTTGATCCAAATCTTGAATGGATGACTCAGGAACCATTGGTTCTCCCGGCTGTTCTACACGAGATGCCGAAGCAAGCAGAGAGGATGAACATCAAGTTCAACCCTGACGACATGGTGAAGGCATAAGACCACTTAGACAACTTCTACCTACAGTTGCAAAGCCTTGAGGTACGTTATGATGAAGTGGCATGTAGACTATTCCCATGTACCTTGGACGGTCACGCAGCTGCTTGGTATCACAACCTTCCACCCAACTCCATACAGATTGGGGTTCTTTCAAACGTATGTTCCTCGAAAATTTCGCTGATGACAAGACCCTAGCCATGTTGTTCAAGGAATTGGGAAGCCTCAAGATGGAGGGAAAAGAGAAAGTGAAATACTTCAATCAAAGGTTTATGTGTATTTTGAACAAATTTGCAGCAGATACTAAACCTCATGACTCCATCATTGTTGAATATTACTCGTTTGCACTGTCGACCACCATTGTGCAGTTCTTCAAGAAAGCTGCGAAGCCAAGACTTTTAGAAAGTTGTGAAGATGCTATTGTTGTTGAAAAAGACTTTCATGCAATTGGAGTCATCAAGGATGACAAATCAACGAAAGACTCCAAGGATGGAAGTAGAAATCCCCAAGAAACAACAAGAAAGGGTAGAGACAATGAAGCAACTGATATTGAGACCCTCACTCGCCTTGTCAAGAACTTGGCCACTGAAATGTCTGAAAACAAGAAATGAAAAATGGACACATTCGCAAGCAGCCATCCGCCCAGACAAAGACAGGGAAGCAGTTCATCAACTGGCTCATCAAGCAACAACTGATTCGCTTCCAAATTTGCGCAGAAGCCTATGTTCCAACTCGATCGATATGCTAATCATAATTTATGTTCCTTCCACGAAGATTTCCACCCTGAGAACTCTTGTTCATATTGGAACCGAGTCATTACCTCTGTCTGTAATCATACACTTGATGCGGAAGGCGAAATGCAGGAGACGTTGGAAGACACTGATGATAGTGAAGAGGTTGCACCTAACGAAACACCAAGTTCTGGGCCTGTGGTGAATGCTTATCGGTGCTTGCAAGTAATCTCGAAGACAAACACCGAAAAGTGACCCCAAAAGAAAAATGATTGTTACAATCTTAGGAGTAAAGGGGCTCCCCCTACACTTGGGGAAATGCAAGAGAAGGTGAGGCAGCTGATAAAGAAGGTCGATCCGTCGGTTGCCTCGAAGCAACGGACACAAAGTAAGTCCAGGAAGATAGCGGTGGATAAGAGTACATCCATGAGAAGCAAGTTGTAGAACACTCTGTCGTATAGCACGAACATCCATTCCACCCCGGACACCTCGGTGAGTCTACCACCTCTGGACTACAACATAGTCGATGACATGAAGAAAACTTATGCAAACATCAGTTTGTTTGAGTTAGCCAAAGTACAGAGTTAGTGAGATATCCTGTAGCAGGCATTGGGACAAACAACATTAGACAACGCAACCTCTACCAGCAAGAGAGCATGCACACCTCCCGGATCACTATCCACTGTGCTCAATACACTTCGGATGGAAGAAGCAAACTCAAGTTGCCCCCCCTTCCTGCTTTCATTCGAAGTTTTCAACTAAAATGTTCATAACTACTTGGTTGATTCTGTCACGGCAGCCAACGTCATGCCGCTCTCCATTGCTAAGAAGATCAATGCACGATGGAGCGAAACATCTGCGAGAATCATCCAACTTGACAAAACATCAGTACCAGCCATTAGTGAACTTTAAGATGTGATCATTCAACTATCCCATGACATTCGAATTCACCAATGCATCAACATAGCTATTGTGGACATATCGGAAGCATATGTCCTGCTACTCTGTAGAGACTGGTCCAGCAAGATAGATGGATATTTTGCTACAGACTGGTCTCACATGTGGCTTTTGTACAAGGGAAAATGCAACCAAATCTGGGTGTTATCCGAGAGGTATATGAAACACAATGTCACTCCCCTTAACGGTGAGAATGAACCATTGGCCTTCGCAGAACTCATGTTTGGCAACTGCCTCCTAGAAAAGACATTGGAGTGTTATCCTGCATGGCCAGCTCCAACCTCATCAAACAAGCAATTGGGACTCCTCCCTTTCCCAACTGATGATAATGAAATTTGTACAGTTTGTTTTTCCGATAGTAGAAGTAGTAGCAACAACGATAGTAGCAGCAGTACCAGCACACCAAATGGTCCATGTATAGATGAGATGTGGGCTATGAGTCTTAACAAGTCAGGAACACATGATGGCTCAAGGACCGAGTGTATCTCAGTCATCCAAAACAATGGACAATGCATGATTTAGAGCTTTTTGACTTTCGAAGGCACAAACAACGATTTTGAGTATGAAGCACTCATGCTGAATACACAAAGGACCAACACTACGAACAAACAAAGCAACCTGGGAACCTACAATGATCCGAAGATGGCCAATCTCAGTACAAGATACTCATTGCAGCAGTGACAAATCGTTGACTGCTTGATCGAACAATACCGGGATGGGTCTACACAAGTAGATGATGACCTGAGTACACACTATACGCAAGCAATCCAACATGAGATTCTAGGTAAAGGAGGAGACAAGCCATTGTAGCGAAGAATAGGTAACACATACATGTTGTTTGAACTCCTCTCACTGAAAAGATTGACTAACATTTTAAGTGTTTGGATTACTTGTAAATTTCATCATCATTCTTGGTTTTCCAATTTAAATCCTACACGTAAGAAATCTGGGAAAATCCGCTTATGCATTGACTTCAGAAACTTGAACCCTTCCCGGAATAAAAACAACTACCCCGTGCCATCATCCGAGCCCATATTGCGCACAGTACCTAAAACAGTGGTGTTGTTTTCACTTAAAGGTTTTCTAGAATGCCACCAGGTTTCGGAAGTGGAGACTAGTGGATTTGCACTGATCTACGAGAGGCTTGGCCCACACATGTATCATTTGCAATCATTGGGCAGGAGGATTGACAACCTTCCTGCCAATGGCCAAGATCTCAAACATTATTTTCAGTAGGTCGGGCCGCTCCCGTGCCATGTACATAGTATGCTTGTTGCTTGTTGTTTCATTTGGTTTGTTTTTCTTATTATCTTTGTTTTTGCTTTGTTTAATTGTGCTTACTATTTTTGTTCACGTTCGTTTTGTTTGTTGATGTATTACTATTCTTGTTTCCGGAAATAAGTGTTGCCAACTACTACGTCCTGGCTTTTGAATAAAGTATGTGGCTGAATTTTGAGGAAACTTGTGACACTGCAACACTTGGCCAATATTGTGTCCGCCTTCTCTGTGCTTGGTTGTAACTTTTGGCCGATGAAGTCCTGACAGAAAATACGAACTGTCTGCAAGGGAATTTTCAGTCCAACCATGAACCTATGTCCACACTGGGAAGCCCCATGCCTATACTCAGCCTTCTGCTCTGTGTGTTCAATCTTATCCAACTAGTAGAAATGGAGAAGGGAAATATATAAATGAGCAAACCTATGTTAGAGGTTTTACGCGATTATCTGAAGTAACAACCTCTTCTACTCTCAATAAGTCGAGATCCCTCTTCTACCCCAAAAATAAATAAGTTCCTATACACAGTCCTCTTGAAAAATACAAAGGTGAAAGAAGAGAAAGGCTTCGTTCATAGAGAGGTGAAGCATGCAACTCCACCGCAGCACTGACCAGGCTCGCTAGCAATGGAGCAATGTGTGTGTTCCTGCGTGACTCTGCAGGGGTACTGTCTAATCCTACTGGCAGCGAAGCAACACCAGAGATGAAAACTTATACTCTGAAAATCTTCAACTCACGAGCTAAACTACCCTTCCTGAATTCGAAACCCTGAGATCTAAGCTGAGATTTTGATTGTGTTTAACTGAGTTGTCAAAGGGTGAACCATGTATGTCTATTGGGTAAGTGGGTAAGCTGAAGTAACCTGCACAGCGATTCAATACTCCCCGAAAGACCAAGGCCATGTGCTAGCAATGAACCAAAACAAAGAAGTTGGAGTTCTACTAGTGTGTTGCCAAGTGTTGTAGCGGCTACAACCACCCTCCAAAATTTTGGCATGCACCAATTTCAGAGCCTCCCTTGAAGAGTTTCACTTGATGACTGCACACACTCGGGTTCACTCCATGAGCTTGTGTGAGTCTTTACATCTGCCTTGCTTGTTCATTGCATTCAAGTCTCTGCATGTTGATGTCTAAGTCATGCTTGCGACCATGTTCTGGTTATGCTCAAAGTCTTCGCTTCGTATGTGCTTGTTGTGTTCACTATGAAAGCATCTGTTGCACTCACACACGGAGTCACATTCACTGTCATGCAAGCGTCATCTCGATCAATGAACAATCAATCATGAGTGTCGTGCTCGTCACATACACCATTGGTTAGTCTTGTTGAACATGTTTGTCTGAATGGTTTGGTCGTTTCTTCGTCAAGTCATGCGAGTGTGTGTTCGTATGATCACCTATGCATATTTCGATTGTTCATACACTTAGACTTTTTGTTGATTGTTCTAACAACCAGACTCCCCTCTAACAATTGGACCATCACCTTGCCATCGACTCGATCGACTGTCAACCAGAACAATGTAAAAGCACCAAGCTAGTATTTTCAAGTTGTGCTACCCGCAAGCAATCCAATCAACTCTCATGTTGGACACTCGGACAGTCAGACCCGACAGTAACCCTAGGACTGGCTCCCCTCAAAAATTATGTAGAGGCCACTAACCTCACCTGCTCAACTAACTAAGGAAATTGCACAAATATGCGGGATAGACACCAAGTGCCTGCCCCTATCTCCCTTATAAAATTATGCAGTTTTCCCAGTGATTCATCCTGACAGTCGACCAACTATTCATCTCAGAAATTGCAGTGTTCTTGAGCAAGCCTTCCGCTGCCCATCAGTCAGCTCAGCTCAGAAATTGCGCAGATATGATCAGCAAGTTGACCTCCCGGCCTTAGTGTAGTTTTCCTTGCCATCAGCCCCTAACAGCGGACTGCTAGTTCCCTCTATGAATTGCCCAGTTTTTGCTGTAGTCTCCTGGGCAGCCAACAGGTAGTTCCCTCTAGGAATTATGCAGTTTTGGTTGCCAGTGACCCCAGCAGCCAACTGGCAGTTCCCTCTGGGAATTGCGCAGTTTTGGCTGCTAGTGACCCCAGCAGCCAACTCGCAGTTCCCTCTAGGAATTGTGCAGTTTTGGCTTCTAATGATCTCAGTAGCCAACTAGAAGTTCCCTCTGAGAATTGCACAGTTTTGGCTACCAATCTTCGAGGCAGTTCCCCAGAAAAACTACAAATCCCTACCTGTTGACCCTTCATGCAGTCTGGCCCATTCCTCTAGAAAATTGCGCAAATATGGTTGTCCATCCCTACTGCCCATTCATTCTGAAAAATGCGCAGAGCATGCCTACCTTTCCTTCCAGCAGCTCAGACTATTCCTCCCAAAATTTGCACAATTTTTCCTCCCAACCAAACCATACCTTGCAGACAGTCACTGTCGACTAAGATTTCCTGTCTCCATCTCTCAGTGACTCTTGCAGAGTTTTCATCAGCAGTTGCCCGAAGCCATCATCCCACATCACAGCCTTGCTGCCTCTGTCGGTCACCTGCATCTGAATGATCATGTGTCATGGTAGACTAGGAGGTTTTGGATTTGATGTTGTCCCATCATGAATGACTCCAGGTATATGTACACCAACGAACATGGCAAGGCGACGAATGGGATGAACGAAGGGAGCACATACAGAATGACAAGTTCACCAACAGACGAATGAACGAACCATCTGAAGTGGACGAACGCGACGAAAATGCACCTTCGCCAACAGATGAGCCTATCAAGCCTTCCAGTACACAAGTAAGGAATAACATGCTAAAGCTTCATCAAGGGAACCAAGGACCATCGAAGACTCTGCTCACTTCGCATTGCAGAGGTGAAGCTATGATACACCAGGAAGACATCCATCACCCAGCAGCATTGTAGCTCGACATGCACTCCAGTAGCAGCACGAATATACCAGCATTGTCATGTAAATTCATGTCGAGTCATGTCATGAGTCATGTCGCCCACATTTCCATTATGGGCTTGTTGTCAATCAATGTGATGTAACATGGAAGTCCAAGAGACCCACTTGTTGAACAAAGAGTTATGTAAGTCGAAAATTCATCGAAGTCAAATGGTCATGAGGGTAGTCGAACAGCCACAAGGGTCAGTTTCACCCGTGGCTATAAATACCCCCTCATTTGTACATGCAAAGGACTTTTCACCTCAACTCCTCCCACATAGCCAAGAGAGTCTGTAATACTTTCTTTGAGGCGTAAGTAGTGGCTTGATCCGAATTGGATCCATAAAAGACTATCAAAGAACCATGACTGTATCAGGTCGAAGCAAATCTCTAAGGAAATCCAAAACAGTGATCAAAAACACCTCTGAACCAATGGCAATGGCAGCCAACGTGGAACAACGAGGACCTCGGTCAAAGCGCGTTGACCGAGGCCCATGGAGACCGTGCAGGAGGTCAAAGTAGCCCCAGAATCATGCATCGCTGGGCGAACAAGGCCGTGAAGGAAAAGCCTGAGCACTCGGTCGCGTGGGGGAACCGGAGGACCGCGGGCAGAAAAGGAAAAACTGCTAAAACACAACAGCGGGACCCGCACTCTAGAAACCGGCGGTTTTGATCGGGGCGGCCTTAAACGGTAAGAGGTTTTGGATGAGAGTGGAGTGATTCCATACACGGATCAATGCGTGGCAGGCGGAGGTGAGAGAAAACCATCATTGATCGCGTGCTATCGATCGAGCAAGTCAACCGCGTGAAACGTGCATATGGCGTCGGATCTGGAGGGCCCAGATCGGTCGGCTGAGATCACGCTCGATGGAGGAAGCAGAATCGACAGGGAATTAAGCCACGTTTTAGAAGGATTTGGAATTTGTTTGACCACCATGGTGGAGGAAGAACGCATCCATGACGTAACTGAAGAAACGAACCGACGAAGCAGGCTAGCGCCATTTAGAGGAGGACAAGTGGCCAGTCCCTGAGAATTCATGATGACATCGAACAGGGAACTCCAAGCGCAGTTGTAGAAGGTGAATCAATAGCGGTGGAAGAGGAACCGAACAGGCATTGGAATGAATGGATAAAATCCATGAACAAAGACAGTCGAATTAGTCAAGAAGAGACATAAGTCAAGAGACAAAGAAGTGGAATAGTGAACCCAGAGAGGAGGACTGAACACAGAGAACGGTAAAGCAAAGCAGAAGAGACAGAGGGCCAAGCTGACCAGCGACAACATCGAGCACCAAAGAGCTTGAAGATTCAAGCCATCCCATAGAGGAATCTGTCTGGACTGAGCATCACATTTGGCTCTTTCGATTGTAGACCAGAAGGCCACAGAGCTGGTAGGAAGAAGAAGTCTGTGTACACAAGTGGCTTTGGAAATCCAAGAACCACCCTGCCAAGCAAGCCTACTTCAGGAGAACTCACATTGAGTCCCTGTATTGTAATTTCTCTGCTTAAAGGCACAATAAAACAAGGCCACCACTGAAAGTGGGACTAGAGATGTAGCCCTGGAGAATAGGGTGAACTCCTTATTAAAGTTGCTTATGTCTTTGTGTTTGCTTACTGTATTTCTCTGTTGTCTTTCCATTTTATTGTCTATGTATTAGCAATCTGATCGATCCATTGCTTCAATAACATAGAACACACACCAGCACATGAGTCTGTAATACCTTCCTTTAATAAATCTTTAACTGATGTCACTCATAGGGTGAATATCAGATCAAGTGGTATCAGAGCTCTAGGCTATAAGGTTAGACAAGCTTGTGTTGGTTTAGCCGTGAATGCTCACAAGATCAAAGCTCAAATTAGGAGAAGGAGAGTTGGTGGAAACTAATCCTGAAATTGGGAGATTCTATTCTCAAAAGACAATGTTAGAGGAAGGTTCTGTGGGACTAGACCCTCAATTTATAGAGAATTTCCTAGTTATAAAGTCTATGGTTGAAGAAATGTACAGAGACTTTAGAAAGCAAAAGGTGGAAGATTCATCAGGCTCTAAGCAAGAAAAAGAAGAAGATGAGTCTCACTTCCATGACCACTCCAAAGGAAAGGAGAAAGAAGAAAGCTTTCTCACACCTCCTAATAGCCCTATGCATAATAAGAAAGCATCTTTGATTAAGCTAGATGTGAAATTTGATTTGCCTATATATGATGGAGAGCTAAATGCTGAAAAGTTGAACAATTGGATTAGACAAATTGATGTGTATTGCAGGGTACAGAACATAAACTCAGACAAGAGTAAGATTCAGCTGGCAAGCCTACGCCTAGGAGGCACTACCTTGGTTTGGTGGGAAGGCAGAACCCAAGCTGATATGAAAAGACATGGTAAGACCATCTATATCTGCAGTGAATTTGTTGCTGCAATCAAAAAGTAGTTCTATCCATTGGCCTACATGCAACAAGCCATGATGAGTTGGAAAACTCTTCGATAGTTGAAAGGGCAAAGTGTGCAAGGGTATACTCAAGAGTTCAGAAAGAGAGCATTGATGTTGGATATCTCGTTAGATTCACCAGAGACTCTTTTGAAGTACATTGGTGGTCTGAACAGCTACATGAGGCATACCATCCTCATGTTTAATCCCATTAGTATAGATGAGGTATCTGTACAAGCTACTCATCTAGAAGTTAGAGGAAAGAATGGAAATCCAGAAGTTGGGGGACCATCCCAAGCCACTGTAAGCAAGAGCAAGGAGAAAATAAAATAGAAGTGGAAAGCAAGGAAGGCTAACACTGCACATAAAGCTAAAGCTTCATGCACTCACTGTAAAAGGAGGGGCATGATGATGAGCATTATTGGATTCTGCATCCAGAGCTGAGACCTAAGAAGTCCCAGGGCAAGAAGAAGAATACAGTTGTAGCTATTCAGAAAGATTTGGGGTCAGACTCAGGAGATGAAACAACTATAGCAGCCACAGGTATAAAAGGTAAGAATTCTAAAGCATCTACTAGTAATTCTACTCAATCTGAAATAATAATAAGATTAAAGGGGTGGAGCGGTGGCGATTTCTCAGGCGACAAGGGTTTCTAAAGGTCAGGCTGCTGCCGCTGCCCAAAAAGACCAGCAATGTGCCGAATCGAAGGGGTGCCTGGCAGAGGGACGTGCCGCGCAGGATCTCTCCCTTTGGTTTGGGCCCGGAACTACCACCGGAAAGCAGTATCAAGAACTGGAACAGAGCAAGCAAAAACAGGAGTTTAACCACCCTTTCTCGGCACAGGTTGTTTCTTACATAACGGATCTGGGTGCGTTTTATCACTGTTCTCGGCTTCTTGCACCAAATGGCTGCGCAGAGTATGGCCTCTCCATTCGGGCTTGGTCCGGATCTACCACCAGAGAGCAGCCTCAAGATCTGGAACAATACAAACAGAGATTGGAATTTTATATCCGATTTTTGGTACAGGATGCATCACCCAGGACGGATCTGGGTTCCATCTATCAATACTCTTGGCGATCTGTATCAAAGTAGCTAGATCCCTATCAGTATTGGATAGCTGCGCTTCCCTCAGCGAGATATCGGCTAGCGGTGCTTCCCTCAGCGAGGGTTATGCCCAGGAGAAAGCAACGGGCCAGATCTGACTCTTTCTGGCAGCTCACAACCAATTCGATTGAGGACCAAGCACGGGGCGAGAGCCAGGCTCTGGATCCACAGCGATATCCTCTGCGACCTACAGTACCTGGGCACAGATCGGGTCATAGGCTTTCAGATCTAGACCTCTGTAGAGCAGATCCACCCCTATGCAGGTCAGATCTGGAAATTCACTCACCGGCAAAGACGATGGAAGGGAAAAAAAGCCCTCTCTTCATTAGATCTATGGGAGGGAACACAATATGCATCGAAATAGGGATATGGGAGGCAACAGAAATCCTCAAACAGAGGATATATGAAAAAACTGGAATCCCACCATGCAAACAACTCCTCCTACATGCAGGGAAGGTAATTCAGGAGGGGTCCAATCTAATGGAATGCGGCATAACAAAGGACTCTACCATCTGTCTCAGCACAAGATTGCGCGGAGGCTGCCCCGGCACAAGCTCAAAAGGACCTGTTTCTTTCAAAGATGCAGTCAAAGGGAAGATGGAACCACAAAAGAAACCAGAACAGCAAGCTACAGCACCAGGGGCATACATTGTTGAGCAGACAACACAGAACCCTGCATTAACAATTTCCATACCAGAGGTGAATGAAATACAAACTGATTACTCTACTAAAGCAGTGATATGCAGGTTCAATGGATTTTGGCCCAAGCCAGAAGCCCTTCGTCAATGGATCTATTCCATATGGACAGAAAACTGTGATATCCACCTCTGTTCAAAAGGATTCTTTATTGTCAAATTTGACACCATAAAGGACAAAGAATATGCTCTGAACGAGGGACCATGGTTTTGGGGAAACGCAGGCCTCTTCTTGAAACCTTGGTTCCCGGATTTCGATCCAAACAGCATGATGGTCACCAAAATGCCAGTTTGGGTAAAACTGTTTAACCTTCCTATACACTTCTGGCACTACAAAGTTCTGGAAGGAATAGGCAATACCCTGGGATCTTTTTTAAAAGTAGATCATGACCGCCTATCCAAGGATATCTACACATTTGCCAGGATATGCGTGGAGGTAGACCTCAGTCAAGGCCTACCAGAGCACATCCTCCTAATACATAATGGGAAACAATGGGCACAACCACTGGATTATGAAAACACCGCATTCCGCTGTCGCATATGCAGACAAACAGGTCATCTACAGAATGCATGCCCACAAAACAAAAAGGAAAGGAAAAGGAGACAACCACCAAAGCAGAAAGGATGGCAATTTTCAGCCACTTGGACGGAGGATATAGAAGAGGAGAAGAAAGCAGAAACCACCAGCGATCTACAAGAAGATGAAGAAGGAAGGAATAACCCAGAAAACAGCAAAGAAAACTATCCATGCTACCTACAGAACAATGAAAATCTGATTGAAGGAGCAATAGACACAAATGCAGGTAACCCTCAGCAGCAACATGAGAACTCCAGGCAGGAAATAGGAGGCAGCAAACGAGCATGCTCACCAACAAGCACAGATTCTGAAAAGGACATCATGGCTGCCACAAATGAAACAAAAATGATTATTGTAACAGCCCTGCCCAACATTGAAGGTTGGCGGAAAGTGGAAAAGAAGAAAAGTAGGAACGCCTAGGTTGACTATTTGATCGATTATTAGCTCCTGATTAGCAGGACAAGTTTTGTTACAGCATATGCTATTCAACATCTACAACATGTAATTTTACTCATAATGAATAAAATTACGATTTTTCCAGTGGAAAAAAAAATTCTACTCAATCTGTTATTGATGAAGAAAATGAGAGAAAAAGACATGAGTTTTTCCATATTCGAGTTATTTCCAAAAATCAAAAGATTGATACTTTGTTTGATAGTGGCTCACAAGTAAATTTGATTTCTGAAGCAATTGTAAAGAAATTGGGATTAGCAACTACACCTCATAAGAAACCATACCCATTAGGATGGTTGAATGATAAAGCACAACTACAAGTGACTAGACGGTGCAAACTCAAGTTTTCTTTTGGGTCAGCATTTGTAGATGAGGTTGAATTAGACATAATTCCTTTGGATATATGTGGAATTGTTTTAGGAAGTCCTTACTTGTATGATAGAAAGGCTATTTTCTATAGAGCTGAGAACAAGTATCTACTTGTTAAAGATGGAATCGAATACTTTGTAAGAGCTCATAAGCTCAAGAATAATTACACTCTCATAAACTCAAGACACATGAAAAGAATGATAAATTCATGCAAACAATTCTTACTGATGGTTGTAAAGGAAAAGAAACCTGATAAAACCAATGTATTTGAGGGTTGTAACACTGAACAACAAGCTGATATAGAAAAGGTTGTTTCAGAGTATGATGTCTTGTTTCGAGAACCTAAAGGCCTGCCACCCAAAAAAGGAATAGTACATGATATTATTTTGCAGCAAGATGTTCCATTGCTTAACATTGGGATGTACAGGTTGTCTACTTTAGAGAATGTTGAAATCAAGAAGCAAGTGCAGGAGTTGCTCGAGAAGGGCTTCATCAGGCCTAGCACATCACCATGTGGGTCACCAATCGTTTTGGTGAGAAAGAAAGATGGATCTTGGAGAATGTGCATTGATTACTGAGCACTAAATAAGATAACAATAAAAAATCGTTATCCCCTTCCTCTCATAGATGATCGCTTAAATCAATTGAAGGAAGTTGTTTATTTCACAAAGCTGGATTTTCACAGTGGATACCATCAAGTCAGAGTTGCAAAGCAAGATGCATGGAATACTGCTTTCAAAACAAACCAGGGATTGTATGAATGGCTGGTTATGCCTTTTGGCTTAACTAATGCTCCTACTACTTTCATGAGATTAATGAATGGTGTACTCAGACCTTTTCTTGATGATTTTGTTATTGTGTATCTGGATGACATTCTGATTTTTAGTAAAACATGGGAAGAACATTTAAATCATGTCAAGTAGACATTAGATGTTTTGAAAAGAGAAAAACTTTATGTTAAACTCTCAAAATGTTAATTTGGCAAAACATCTCTAAACTACTTGGGTCATATAGTAGGGGGAGGTGAATTGAAAATAGATCCCTCTAAAGTGGCAGTCATTGTGAACTAGCCTAAACCCAGGTCTGCTACAGAAGTGAGAAGCTTCTTAGGAGCAACACAATATTGGAGGAAGTTCATTTCTAACTTCTCCTCGATTGCAGCTCCCGTACATGCCTTAACAGGATTGAATAAGGTGTTTTAGTGGGGAGGCAAACATCAGAAAGCCTTCAACACCTTGAAAGAGAAAATTAGTACAACACCTGTACTAGCACTGCTGATCCAGGTGGATATTGGTGGCCACCTGCCAAGTCCACCTGGACCCCCACCATTGTCTTTCTCAGCATTTTCAGTTTCCTTAATTGTAGCACAACTTACTATTTTTAGCAGTTTTTCGGGTCCTAAACTTCCGGAGCCGTTTTGAGGCCCTAAACGACGTTTTTTGGGGATTCTGGGGCAACATGGGTCCATGGACCGATGTTGCCTCCCAAAGTGGTAGTACTCGGATAGATCTTTCTAACGAGCTATCGTACGCGTCAAACGGAGATCGTATGCCAAAGTTACGACCCCGGGAAATTGATGTACCAATTTACCCAAACGGGGCCCACAATTTGGCGTTTCATCTTCTAGGGCTAGGTTTCGGGATGTGAAGGGTTTTCCATTGTTTCTCAATAATAAATAGGCCTTCGAGCCTCATTGTAATACAGTTTAGAACAGTTCAGAGGCATGTAGCCATCACATCTCTTCTCATAGATAAGCTACCATCGCCCTAGCTGGTTTATTTCCATTTCTGGTTGTAAGCATATTTCAGTATTTTCCATTAATGAAATGAAGTATTATTTCCGCTGCATCTTTGTGTATATGGTTATCTCTGTAATTTGTTGCGTTCCTGTTTAAATCTGGATCAGTGGTATCAGAGCGGTCTGCTTTTTCTCTGTTTTTCTTTGCATGTCCCCAACAAGGTCGGGATATAAGGAGTTAGGGCTTGAACTGGTTGAACCTTTACAAGACCAGCCTCGCAAATCCTGACGGCCTCCCATGGCGGACGAGAAGAAAGACGAGGGGGCAGGAGATCCCATCAAAATCTTGCTCGAAGAAGCCCTCGAGCGACAACGGAACGCGATGATGGACAGCTTTGCCCAGATCCTTTAGCGGCTACCCAGAAGCAACGCATCGGCTTCCAGCAGCTACTCTGGAAACGCCACACCCTTTAAGGTACAAGTTAATTTTGAAATCCCCATATTCGAGGGTCAGATAGACGCAGATGCCATAGATAAATGGTTAAATCTGCTAGAGGGTTATTTTTCTGTTCATGAATTTTCGAGTCGGGAAAAGATTGTTTTTGCTCTTCTCAAAGCAGCCCCCCACGTCAAGGACTGGTGGGAAACCTACTGCGAGCAGAAGGATGAAAGTACTGGCTCACTATTTTCAGCCGCACCCACCTGGGATTCGTTCCGGGATGCCATCAAGGAGCAGTACTACCCTGTCGGAAGCTATGAGGATGAATACATAAAGTGGACCACGCTGCGGCAAGGAAGGGACCAAGACGTGCCGGAGTTCACCAATCTTTTCCATACCCTTCGCACAAAGTTGGGTATCAAGGATTCGGAGCAACATTTGATACTCAAATACCGTGGCTGCCTGCACAAGTACATCCAGGAAGAAATACAATTCCTAAACATCCCCTCGCTCGGCGCAGCATACCGATATGCCGTCAAGGTCGAGCAGAAGTTTAAACAAAAGAAGCGAGAATTTGGATCTGCGAATCCAAAGCAGGGGAAAGGTGTCCCTAAACCACAGAACAAAGGACAAAGCCAAGGCGGGACAGCCCAAGACAACCAGCCGAAGCCGCAAGCAAAGAACAGCGCCGCGAAGCCAAGAAAGGACACTGGAAAATGGTGCGAGTTCCATAAGAGCTCCACTCACAACACAAGTGAGTGTCGGGCCAAGCAGTCACTGGTGGCTGAGCTAAAGGTTTCAGAATCAGATGCATGTTCCGACTCTGAGTCAGAACCCGATAAGGGGTATGAAAAAGGGAAGCAGATCATTGATGCGGATCCCAGCGCCACTGTTGCTACCACAAAGATCCAGAAAAATGAACCCGAAGATCCAGAGGAGGAGGAGCGTCTCTTCCACTCCCAGATGTGGGTAAAGGGCTCCCCGATACAGTTCATTGTTGATAGCGGGAGTCAAAAGAACCTCATTTCGGCAGAGGTCGTGAAGCGGTTGGGCTTACCGACCACAGCACATCCACAACCATACACCATTGGGTGGCTTCACCAAGGACGGGATCTTCGCGTGAGCCAGCAGTGTCGCCTTCCATACAACATCAAGCCCTTCACGGATGAGGTATTGTGTGACATTGCTCCCCTTGAAGTTTGTGATGTATTACTAGGGCAACCATACTTGTAGAAGCGACATGCTGTGTATGAATCAAGGCCCCGTGCTGTTATTATTACATTGGGAAATAAGTTGTTTAGGATACCAGAGGTAGCACCACCTGCCGCCATCTCTTTGATTACTGCAAAACAATGCAGTAAGATCATTTCCAAAACCAGGAAATTTGTTTTCCTGATGATACGCCCTCAAAGAAAGAAGAAGACAATGGCCGCGGCCTCCAAACGGGGTCCCTCTGCACGACAACTACAGATGGACAAGGTTGTGAAGGAGTACGAGGACATCTTCACCTCCCCGGCAGGGGTTCCTCTGCACTGTCAAGTTAAGCACCCCATCGATCTGACCCCAGGTGCGCCGCTACCCAATGGACCAATTTATCGACGCTCCGTTCTGGAGAACAATGAAATCAAGAGGCAGATTCAGGAGCTCCTGCAGAAAGGTCACATCCGTCCGAGTTCATCGCCCTGTGGGAGCCCGATCGTGTTGGTACAGAAGAAGGATGGGACGTGGAGACTCTGTATTGACTATCGGGCGCTGAACAAGATCACTCTCCGTAATAGGTACCCGATCCCGCGGATTGATGACCTCCTAGACCAACTAAAGGGGGCGAAATATTTCAGCAAGATCGATCTAAAGTCAGGATATCACCAGGTACCAATCGAACCCTCCGATGTGTGGAAGACTGCCTTCAAATCCAAGGAGGGCCTCTTCGAATGGTTGGTCATGCCTTTCGGATTGACGAATGCTCCTGCAACCTTTATGAGGCTAATGGATGACATCTTGCGGCCATTCACCAACTCCTTTGTAGTAGTATACTTGGATGACATTCTGATCTTCAGCCAGAGTTGGGAAGAGCACCTCCACCACATCCGACAGGTTCTCCAAACACTGCGGCAACACAAGCTATGTGCCAATTTGGAGAAATGCACTTTTGGCATGACCCAGGTTCAGTATCTGGGATACATCATTGATGAACAGGGGGTGCATGTCGATCCGGCCAAGATCCAAGTCATTCGGGATTGGCCCTCTCCAACCACTCTAACAGAGCTCCGCAGCTTTCTAGGTCTTGCCAACTTCTACCGCAGGTTTGTGTTGGGGTTTTCTCATATTTCTTAGCCCTTGAGTCAAGTCACCAAGGGCGGGGCGAAAGCAAAATTCTTTTGGTCTGAATCTCAACAGAAGGCATTCAGGGAATTGAAGGATCGCCTCTGCACAGCACCAGTGCTCGCGTTACCAGATTTACAACAACCATTTGAGGTCGAGACAGATGCCTCTGACTATGCTATTGGGGCAGTCCTTACTCAACATGGACATCCAGTGGCATATCACAGTGAAACACTTTCAGACACAGTCCGGAAGTACCCCACTTATGATAAAGAGATGTATTCCATTGTACAGGCCTGCCGACAATGGAAGCATTACATTTTGGGGAAGGAAACGGTCATCCACACAGACCACCGACCTCTGCAGTTCATACAGGCCCAAGGGAAATTGCAGAATGATCGCCATCAGAAGTGGTCTACATACCTGCAACAGTTTCACTTGAATATCAAGTATAAAAAGGGCAGCACCAATAATGTTGCAGATTGCCTCAGTCGGCCACCGATCATGGCGCTAACCACCGTGCTCAACTCTTGTGGGCACGAGACTGCTGATTGGCCACTTCTCTACAAAAGCGACCTGGAATTCGGCCACACATACCAGACACTCTTGGAGGGTCGGCATGTTGCAGATTTTCACCTCCAGGACGCCCTATTATGCCACCTCGGTCACCTTTGTGTTCCTTCAAGCGAGTGTGCCAAGATGATTTGGGAAGCACACTACAGTCGGGCTGTTGGGCATTTCGGGGTCGAGAAAACAGTGGCAGTACTGCAAATTTATTTCTATTGGCCGAATCTTCGACAGGATGTTGGGAAGTACATCCGATCATGTACTGCCTGTGCCATTGCCAAACCGACCATTAAGAAGCACGGCCTCTATACCCCGTTGCCTACCCCTAGTCGACCTTGGGAATCCATCTCCATGGATTACATGTCAGGCCTTCCTTCCACTAAGCATGGAAATGACTGTGTTTTTGTGGTCGTCGACAGGTTCTCGAAGATGGCCATTATGATGGCCTGCAAGAAGAATATCACAGCAGAAGCCACTGCTAAACTCTTCTTTGAACGAGTGTGGGTGCACTTTGGGATCCCACAGTCTATCATCTCAGATCGGGACAGTCGGTTTCTCAGCACATTTTGGTCCAGTCTCTGGTCAATGCTGGACACCAAACTCACGAAGTCCACAGCCTTCCATCCTCAAACTGATGGCCAGACAGAGGTTGTCAACAGGATGATTGTGCACATTTTGCGCATGTATAACTCAAAGCATCCACGCACATGGGACGAGAGCCTCCCCTATGTTTAGCACAGCTATAACCGAGCTCTTCACAGCTCCACTAGCCATAGCCCTTTTCAGGTGGGTTTGGGATTCCAGCCACTATGCCCCATTGATGTGGCCATGCCCCTTGCAGCTACTCACATGAATTCAGCTCATGTCCAGTCCGAAACAGATAAGGCCACCAGCTTCATTGAGCGCATCCAACATATTCGCCAGCAGGTCCATGACATTCTTGAGAAATCAAATGCCAAGTACAAGCAGCGACATGATCAACACCGGGTGCCACACAAGTTTCAGGTGGGCGACAAAGTCCGGTTGCATTTGCAAAAGGAACGCCTTACTGGAGCCTATCGGAAATTGAGACCACTCCGATATGGTCCTTACACCATTACTAAGGCTATGGGAGACAATGCATTTGAGCTCAGCATTCCCCCATTCCTTGGCCTGCACCCAGTGTTCAATGTGGACCGCCTTCGGCCATACTTTCCACCATTGCTAGACACATCCGACATTGCAGAACAGCTCAAACCCACAGAATTAAATCCAGATTGCATGGAACAAGCTACAACTGATCGGATCATGGACACACGGATCAAGAACACTTGCCAACAGAATATCCAACTGTATCGAGTTGTCAAAGCAGGCCAACTCCTTCAGCAGGGCAAGTGGCTCACCAGGGAACAAGTTCAGCAGAAGTTTCCTCATCTCATGGAGGAGCTCAACGCAATGGGGACCATTGCTTCCTAAGGGGGGAGGAATGATCCAGGTGGATATTGGTGGCCACCTGCCAAGTCCACCTGGACCCCCACCATTGTCTTTCTCAGCATTTTCAGTTTCCTTAATTGTAGCACAACTTACTATTTTTAGCAGTTTTTCGGGTCCTAAACTTCCGGAGCCGTTTTGAGGCCCTAAACGACGTTTTTTTGGGATTCTGGGGCAACATAGGTCCATGGACCTATGTTGCCTCCCAAAGTGGTAGTACTCGGATAGATCTTTCTAACGAGCTATCGTAAGCGTCAAACGGAGATCGTATGCCAAAGTTACGACCCCGGGAAATTGATGTACCAATTTACCCAAACGGGGCCCACAATTTGGCGTTTCATCTTCTAGGGCTAGGTTTCGGGATGTGAAGGGTTTTCCATTGTTTCTCAACAATAAATAGGCCTTTGAACCTCATTGTAATACAGTTTAGAACAGTTCAGAGGCATGTAGCCATCACATCTCTTCTCAGAGATAAGCTACCATCACCCTAGCTGGTTTATTTCCATTTCTGGTTGTAAGCATATTTCAGTATTTTCCATTAATGAAATGAAGTATTATTTCCGCTGCATCTTTGTGTATATGGTTATCTCTGTAATTTGTTGCGTTCCTGTTTAAATCTGGATCAACTGTCAGATCTACAAATACCATTTGAGATCCAAACTGATGCCAGTGACTATTCCATGGGAGCAGTGTTGACACAGCACGGTAAACCCATATGTTATCATTCTGAGACTTTTAATCCTGCAGTAGTTAACTGTCCTACATATGATAAAGAATTGTATGCATTAGTTCAAAGTGTGAAAAAGTAGAAACATTACTTAATGGGCAAAGAGAAAGTAATACATATTGATCATCAGCCACTTCAATATCTACACTCCCAAACTAAGTTGCAGCAATCAAGACATTACAGATGGATGGGTTTTCTACAACAGTTTCACTTAGTCATCAGATATAAAAAGGGCATGCATAACAAGGTTGCAGACATGTTATCTAGACCCATTATAAATGCATCTACCATACTTAAGCATAATTATGTGCTACATGAAAGCTACATAGAACAATATGATCAGGATGTGGACTTTAAAGATGTATATGTAACTTTGAGTCAAGGAAAAAGAGTAGAAGAATTGGACTATCATATGAAGGACCGACTCTTATACCATTGTGGGAAACTCTGCCTTCCACAAACTGAGAGGATAAAGATAATTAGGGAAGCACACACTTCTCTGATATCAGGTCACTTTGGGGTAAGTAAAACAATTGCACAACTGCAAAGATTTTACTATTGGCCGAAAATGAATGAGATAGTTTCTAGATATGTAAGAGGTTGTGCCATGTGTGCTAAGAGCAAGCCCAGTAATAGAAAACTAGGCTTGTACACTCCATTACCAGTTCCTTCTCACCCTTGGGAAAGTGTTTCCATGGATTTTGTTGGAAGACTGCCTAAATATAGGAAAGGTCATGATTATCTTTATGTTGTTGTGGATAGGTCAGCAAAATGTGTATTTTGATACCTTGTAGTAAACAGGTCACAACTGAACAGACTGCAAAATTGTTCTTTGAACATGTATGGGTTCATTTTGGATTACCCACTTCCATTGTATCTGATCGAGACACCCGATTTATGGGGAAGTTTTGGTCGAGTCTGTGGGAACTGATGGACACCAAGTTGAAGAAAAGCATAGCTTTTCATCCACAAATAGATGGCTAGACAGAAGTAGTAAACAAGACAGTGATCCAGTTACTGAGAGGATATTGCAGCAAACATCCTAAGCTTTGGGATGAACATTTGTGTTATGTGCAGCATGCTTACAACAGAGCCAAACACTCTTCTACACAGAGATCTTCTTTTGACACCTGCTTTGGTTTCACACCAAGGTCTCCTTTGGATTTTGTCTTTGGTAAAGATACCATGGTTGATGGACACAGTGATGTGGACAAGGCAACTAGGTTCATTGAACCGATCCAGGAGATCCACCAAGCAGTATAGGAACAGCTGGAAAAGAGCCAAGCCAAGTATAAGGCTAGGCATGTAAGCATCGGATGGAGCATAGTTTTCGAGTTGGATACCAAGTCTGGCTGTATATCAGCAAGGACAGGATGCAAGGTGAAGGTAAAAAGCTAAAGCCTATCAGGTATGGACCTTTTAGGATACTTGAGAAGATTGGTGAAAATGATTTTTGCCTTGATTTACCAGCTTACATGCACATCTACTCAGCCGTAAATGTAGATTGCTTGAGATTGTTTGAACCTTCAGTGATTGAGGACCCAGAAGAGCAAGGTCAATTGCCTTCTATTGATGACCTGCTACCTGAATACCTCAATGAGTTGTAGGAAGACACAGTGTTGGATAGGAAGGTGAGAACAATGCACAGGGGAGACGTTGAGTACCTCAGGATTGGGCTCAAAGGTTCAAATCCAAGCAGTGCAAAGTGGATTGAGATTGGACAAGTGAGAAAACAGTATCTTCACTTAGTTGATGCTTGAAAACAAACTTTTGGTGATCCAAAAGCTTTTTCAGTGGGAATGTCGTGATCCGAATTGGATCCATAAAAGACTGTCAAAGAACAATGACTATATCAGGTCGGAGCAAATCTCTAAGGAAATCCAAAACAGCAATCAAAAACACCCCTGAACCAGTGGCAATGCAGCCAATGTGGAACGATGAGGACCTCAGTCAAAGCACGCTGACCGAGGCCCATGGAGACCACGCAGGAGGTCAAAGTAGCCCCTGGGAGCCCCGGAATGGGAAAAGGAGGTGGAATTTGATGCGTGATTAGCGCTAATCACGCATCGTTGGGCAAACAGGGCCGTTAAGGAAAAGCCCAAGCACTCGGTTGTGTGGGGGAACCGGAGGACCGCGGGCGGAAAAGGAAAAAGCGCTAAAAATGAAACGGCAGGACCCGCGCTCTGGAAACTGACGGTTTTGATAGGGGTGCCCTTAAACGATAAGAGGTTTTGGACGAGAGCAGAGCGATTCCATACACTAATCGACATGTGGTAGGCGGAGGTGAGAGAAAACCGTCGTTGATTGCGTGCTATCGGTCGAGCAAGTCAACCGTGCGAAACGTGCGTATGGCATCAGATCTGGAGGGCCCAGATTAGACGGCTGAGATTGTGCCTGATGGAGGAAGCGGAACCGATAAGGAATTAAGCTGCATTTTAGAAGGATTTGGAACCCATTTGACCGCCACGGTGGAGGAAGAATGCATCCACAACGTAACTGAAGAAACAAACCAATGAAGCAGGCTGGTGTCGTTTAGAGGAGGACAAGTGGCCACTCCCTGAGCGTTCATGATGACGCCAAACAGGTAACTCCAAGTGCAGCTGTAGAAGGTGAATCGATAGAGGCGGAAGAGGAACCGAACAGGCATTGGAATGAATGGCTAAAAGCCATGAACAAAGACAGTCGAATCAGTCAAGAAGAGAGATGAGTCGAGAGACGAAGAAGTGGAACAGTGAACCCAGAGAGGAGGATTGAACACAGAGAACGGTAAAGCAAAGCAGAAGAGACAGAGGGCCAAGCTTACCAATGGCAGCATCGAGCACCAGAGAGCTTGAAGATTCAAGCCATCCCATAAAGGAATCTGTCTGGACTGAGCATCACATTTGGCTTTTTCCATTGTAGACCAGAAGGTCATAGAGCTGGTAGGAAGAAGAAGTTTGTGTACACAAGTGGCTTGGGAAATCCAAGAACCACCCTGCCAAGCAAACCTGCTTCAGGAGAACTCACATTGAGTCCCTGTATTGTAATTTCTCTACTTAAAGGTGCAATAAAACAAGGCCACCACTGAAAGCTGGACCGAAGATGTAGCCCTGGAGAATAGGGTGAACTCCTTATTAAAGTTGTTTGTGTCTTTGTGTTTGCTTACTATATTTCTCTGTTGTCTTTCCATTTTATTGTCTGTGTATTGGAAATCTGATCGATCCGTTGCTTCAATAACATAGAACACACACCAACACGAGTCTGTAATACCTTCGTTTAATAAATCTTTAACTGATGTCACTCATAGGGTGAATATCAGATCATGGCTCCAGCGCCCCGCACTTGGGATTAGTGATGTATGGTGTAACGATGTGTCTTGGAAATTTCACTTAATTTAGAAGCCTGCTAATAGGCCAACACGTTTTCACACATGTATTGTATTTGTTGTAAGACTGATCTTTAACACTTGTAATGCATGTTGCTTTAACCTGTGTTCTACATCTGAACTATTTCATTTGTTGTAATGCATAATCTATTAACGGAAATGTGTTGTATATGTTGTTAACGTTGTCTCGCCCATGAAGATTGCTCTCCCAGACATCAGACGAACCTTTCACACAAATCTTGTTGTAACAACTGTTGCACTCGTTCGAAATGATCCATGAGTATTGTACGTGTTATCTTACCTTGTATGTTGTGATTGTCGCATCCGTGTGGACAGCTCCGTCGGAAGTTGTGCATGCCCTGTTGTGTTGTGTGTTCCTAGCAGTGTTGGGACTGCTCCCAATCAACCTGGAACTCACTCTCACCCTCTCCCTCGATAGTGAAAGAACCATTGACACAAGTGACACTTACACTCACCAGGCACACGAACCTCACTTCTTGAAGACAAAGCAAACCACTCTCGTGTGATGACAAGCAATAGTTGAGGAAAATTCTTAAGACAATGTCAACTGGGCCATCATACCGGATGGGACTCCCACACCAAACGGTGTGAGGTCTAGTTGGGACTTCATACCAGGGTGATCCCCTGAATGTTGGTGGATCCAACACCGTCAACAGTTGGACAAACATTCGAGAGCCTTGTAACAACTTGGGTTGAGTTATTAGTCTTGGAGCCTTGTTAGACAAACACTCTGGAGCCCTTGGTGGGTTGAGTTACTAGTCCTAGAGCCTTGGTTGGACAAATGCTTTGGAGCCCAGCCGCAGTTGTGGATTGAGTTACTAGTCCTGGAGCCTTGGTTGGACAAATGCTCTGGAGCTCGCCAGCAGCCATGGGTTGAGTTACTAGACCTAGAAGCTAGGTTGGAACAAACTCTATGAAGCCCTAGGCAGCTTAGGTATAAACCAATCTAGTGATGGTTTATGATGTCCGATCGTGAGGTGGAATCACTGTTTGATGTGTTAAGGTGGTTTGGCCTCTCGAAGCCCTGGTTCAGTTTTGATGGATTTTTCCATGAGATCCCACATTCATGCTTGGAATATGGCACGAGGGTGACTGACTAAAGAGACATTTGGCTCAGCCATGTCTATGGTCGGGTGGTTTGTGGAAGTCCCAAACCTAGTTGGCCTTTGCACCGTTAATATGAGATTATTTCTCCTTGTTAATTCATGAATATTATACTGGTTTATATTTGGATTATATGGCTATTGTTTCCTTGGTATTTATGTTGTTATTATGTTGGTTATGAACATGTATTATGACAGTGGCTAAGTATGGTCGTCATCATGTTTTTACTTTTAAATGAATGAACAATGTATCTATGGCCTAATAGATGACATTGCAGCTAATGTGTTGAGGCATCAATGCTTCTTAGCGATTCTAAGATAAGTATGAGACCCCTATGCTCAGTTATGTCGTTAAGACCTATATCTTTCATGTTTGTGACATGTTTGACAAAATTCCTCTCATGGCTAGTAGGGGTTGAGTCTAGTCATTTTCAATGTTTTTGCAAATGCATCTTGTTTTGTTATGTAAATTCATTTCTGAAGGTGTCATTGAGTTCTGGGTAGTCACCTCGTCTCTGGGCCTGAAAAAGTGGCACAAATCCTAGAATCATAAGTACAAAACTGAGGGAAAAAGTTCCTAGACACACCCTTGTCCATATCAAGGGATATTCCAGGGTTTGATGCACTAAAACTTTGGTTGGTTAACTGAATGGCTGGGATGGATCCTAGTAGTTTTTTTGCTGATGTGTAAGGTATGTGTGATGTATTTCGTCGTTCCACTTCCTTAACTGACACATAGGGAGTCAAATCATATCATAGTAAAGTTTCATCACATGTTTACCCTGGTTGGTCGGTTACTTGGGTGGATGTGGGAGGAGGGTGTTACAACCTCCCTTGCTAAGAGGGAGTTTTGATTTTTGTGTAACATTAGGAGGTATTCCTACATGCCAAAGAGGTCTCCAAGTCAACCTAAAAAAAAATTAGGGTACCAAGTCGACCCAACACATGAAAAGGTGTCTTATTGGTAATTTTACCCCCATTCAACTAGTATACATATAGATGATGTGAAATTTCATTTTCTTCACCAATGAAGAGAAAGAAGGATTATTCTCATGTGGAAAGCTAGTAAGCAAGAAGCCATAACAAAGGATAAAGTTTGTGCAAAGCCAAGGAAGAGGAGTAAGGAGCTGCAGTCAAAAAGCAGAGAAGGTCAAGATTCTATGGTTGAAAGGAGGATTGAGGCAACTATTTGAAGGGTTAACCAAAGATATTAGGCAGACATAGGGCCGTAGGCCACACGACCGAAAAATTAATTGTTTGGCCAACAATGATTTGTTGGATGTTGACCACGTTTAGTTAGTATTTTTGACTTGGATTTTGGCACAAATTTCTAAACAAATTAGATTTGTAAACTTTGTTGAAGAATAATTTATCCTAAAGAAAATTTGTTGGGTTTGCTAAGGTAAAAGTATTGTCTCTATTGTGCATCTTTGTCTTTTTATGATCTTTACTATTTCTACTGCATTTATTATTGATATTTTATGTGTATAATTGCTCAGTGATATTAGTGGCATGAGATAAATTGTTTGAATATCATTAGGTAGAGAGTATCATATCATAAAATTGTTTTCTACTACAAAGATTGAAAATTTAGACCCCATTTCATAATTGGAACCTTAGAGGTTAGGGCAGCTAAGCAATTTCCCTCTTCTATCCTTAGTAGGGGTTAGGAATAGTAGGGGGGTGTTACAACATCCCCACAATAATGACTCTATATATACCTATTCACACATTGCACATGTGGCCCTTTCATCACTTGGCCAACCATATTTTTTTTTAACAAGATCGAATAGTGAATATATTACCAAAAGTTGAGATTGAGCAAGCTCCTATTACAATCGACTGTAGCATAAGTGGAAACTAAGCAATGAGAATGTGCTGGGAATGTTAGCCTTGTGGGAAAATGGTCCAAAAATGGATATAAGTATGCCCTTTAAATTCTCCATAAGCCAGCATAATCATGCCAAAGGATCCAAATTTTCTCTTAAAATCTTCACTAAGATCATCCAAGGAGTAAAACCATCACATGCTGAGAGCCCTTGGAAGGGAAAAAATGCACTATCGGGAGGCTAACACTTCAAAAACCATGAAAAACCATTGTTGCAGGCTTAATACCCAAGAATGCACAGTCGTTGTTAGATATGGCTGATCAACGGCCCAGATCTAAGCGGATAAATCGAAAATCAGCGGTTGCAGGCAGTGGAAATCGACTTTGGACACCACCGATCAGCGATCGCCGATGATTGGATCGACGGGTCATAATCGGTGGAGGCGAGTTAGCGTTATCGGCACAAAACAGGGGGAAGTTGCGACTACTATCGGTGATGTAACGTGGATCGTTAATCGCGCGTGTAGATCGACGACCCACATTACATCGTCGGATCGCTATCGGCGGAAACCAAGGGGCGCAGCCTTTACACACATATGGATGTGACTTGCAATAGCGATTAAACCTGGACCCGATGGGATTCACAATGATATTGCATAATTTTTCAAGTCCACCCAAGGCCGCTTTCAATGCATTTTAATGTATTTTCGTTTTTTCAACGAAATACAAAGGAACCTTGGCCAGTGTCGATAGCGATGAAGCCCGGACCCGAAAGGGTCTGGGAAGTGAAATATATATATTTTGAAGTCCGTTGAAGGCAATCTTTTATGTTTTCCAGCGTTTTTCATGAATTACCAAATACAAAGGAAAGCGAGGGAACCCAGCTGCGATATGCGACAGTAACCCCCAGGGCGGACCCGATAAAGGAATTAATCATTTTTCAGGACTGTTGAAGTCCGAAAGGACAGAGAAGGCGGGATTTAGCAGTGATGGCTGTGTTTTCTTTTTAAAACAGAAATATACATTGTTTTCAACAAAGGTCCACCATAGGGGCAGCGTTGTTCTGCTATAACAGAAGCATGCATTGTTAAATCATTGGAAGGGCCACAACACGCTGCAACCCGAATCAAACAAGATCAGGGAGCATCAACAGCACAGACAACGCAATAGCCACACCAACAAACGTTATGGAGCATCTCTGGCACAGAAAAACTCCCAGACAGCGCAACAACTACCCAAAATATCTGAATGCGGTTATTCCTCTGTCAGAAGAGGAAAACCTTTGAGCCATGCTTGCCCATAGAGGGAATCAAACAGTTAAGGGACAGATCAGACAGATTAAGACTCCGAGCCTTTTAGAGCTCAGGAGCATTGTAAACAGTCTATAAATAGCTGTTAGTAAGATGTAATACAGGTTCAACTTCTGGAGATTGTTCCTCCTCTGTTCCTTCAAGCTTCTCATCTTCATTCTAGCAATATAAGCTTCTTTTGCTATTATATGTTCAATGTCCATTCTCTTTGTTGTTATATGCTTGCACTTGAACAGGTTGTTCATGTTTTTCTTTTGTGTCTAAGGCCAGATAACTGTCATCTTATCTCTGCTTTGATGAATTAGATTTGCAAGCTTCTTTATTGCCTGTAGCTAGCCATTCATATGTAGTCATTTATGCATCTGTCGATACAGTCAGTATTCTCTTTTGTTGCCTGTAGCTAGCCATTCATTTATGTTTATGTATGCAATCTGCTGGTACAGTCAGCATTATCCATCTATCCATTGAATCTATAAATTATTGAGCATTAGTGGTCTAAAGCCTTGTATTGGTGAGAGTGTTCATGCATGTCTTGAGTGAGAATAGAGCTTAAATGGTTATCTGACTTGATCCAAACCATCATTTATTCCAATAGTTCTGAGAACGATGTTGAAGATTATATGTTACCAAGCGTCTCTGATCTACAACCTAGGAGAGTTTCCTGGAGTGATAAAATAATTGGTGTCGTTGCCGGGAGAGGGAACTGAAGCTCAGCTTCCCTGGGAAATGACACAGATCCAGCTTTGATGATAGACAAAGTCTGGGCACATTTTTGGTTGTAATCATCTATCTGGCGACTCTACTAGAGATCGAACCTCTTGGCGACTCCACTTCATTCTCAGTTTGTGAGGCATACTCGGAGAAATCCTTAGAAGTCACAAGCTGACCCAATACCTGACCCTGAAAAAATCATCAAAGAAAGAAATTTATTGCAGAAAGGAGCATCAGGTTCAAGTAAACCTAAACAATCTCCTATGTCTCTTCAAGAAAGGGCTGTAATAGAACAAATATATGTTGAGAGTATAGCTTCTAATACTAGCAGTGAAGAAAAACTCTTAGAGATTCATAAAGCTCCTTATTCTTTAGGTTTTCCTTTTGTTGTAAGCCCAAAGGAAACCTCACCTCCTATCCATCATACCTCTTTAGTCTTATCAATCACTCCTCATCCCTCTATCATTCAGACTGCCAGTACTCTTTTAGCCACCACAACTATGGCAGGTCCACAAGCACCTACTAAAATGGAAAGAATCATAGCTGCTAGGTATGGACCTCTAATACTGCCCACTCCTTTGAATGCTATGCCTACTGGAGAATATCAGAAGTATATGCCTAAGTTCACTGGGATTGAAGGTGTTTCAGCTGAAGAACATCTTGAGTCATTCTATAGCTATGCTGATAACCTAGACATTAGTGAAGATGATGTGTGGATGAGAGTCTTTGTCCAAAGCCTAGATGGAAAGGCTAGAAAAGGGTTAAGGGCACTGACCCCAACATCTATAGCAGATATTGAGGCCTTAGATGATGCATTCCTAAAGCATTGGGGGGATAAGAAGGATCTCATTTACTACCACGCTGAGTTTGGGAACTTACAGAGGGAAAATGGTGAGTTGTTGTCTGATTTTAATAAGAGATTTAACCGCATGTACAGCAAGATACCAGCTGAAGTGAAACCCACCACTACCTTCGTTAGGCTCATTTATGCCAGCGCCTTTGATTCTGACTTCTGTTTACTGTTGAGGGAGAGGCGATGTGCTTCTTTGGCTGATATGCAAGATGCAGCTCTGGAATTAGAATCAAACATCATGGCTACAGAAAAGCTCAAAGGTAATGTTGATAGAAGGAGACATAGGGGTGAGCCTTCATCATCTTCAGATCCCAAGATCAATAAATGGCCAAGATGATAGAGTCATTAGCCTCTGAAGTTTCCAAATTAAAGATTGAGCAGCATTCTGGGAAAGGAAGGGTTCTTAATACCTTTGCTCCTCCAAATCCAAATCCATATAGAAGGTCAAATTACCAGTTATAGATCTTGCAAAGAAACAAAAATGTGAATGAAGACCAAAGGGTGAAGACCCCTTTTCAAAATGCATTCATGGAAGAAGAGCAGTTTGAGGAAGATGATGAGATCCATTGTATGGAAGACAAAGGCAGTGCCACTTTTTAACCAAAGTTGCCTATGAGAAGTCATTATTCAATGACTAGATCAGCCAAGAATGGGATGGTGAAGCTGTTCTACAAACTAAAGATCAACACCAATATAATCTGAGGTAGATGATGAATAATGTCAAGGAAACTTTTGTTCATAGAGCTGTTGTCCCTGCAGAACAACAAGCTAATAAGCATAAGCAACCAACAATTGATCCTATCATCCTCAAAGCTCCAGCCATAGAGGTGAGAGGCCTTGACAAGTCCCCCTCTTCTTTCAGTTTTCAATCAGAAATTCAGAAGCCAATAATACCTATGCCTCATTGAACCAGTGAAGAATGAGTCCTTCAAGAATTCTATCCTTGAGGCTCTTGAGCCTAATGACATCCAAGCTTCCTCTGACTATGTAAATCTGCAAGATGACCAACCAGCTGTTATTCTCAGCCCAATGATTGAAAATTGTGAAGACAGCTCCCCGTCATTCTATGTCTCTCTGACTATTCATGATAAAATCCTTCATAATTGCCTTTTGGACACTAGAGCCAACCATAATCCAATGCCCAAGGTTGTCATGGATAAGCTCGGTCTTGACATCAAGCCTTTTCAGTTGGCCTCTACGTAGCTTAAAAAACCAGTTTGTCAGATCACAGAGGAAGAAGGCCCACAGATTTGGGCCATGTTCTTTGATGGGGCTTGCTCTAAGGAAGCTGCAGGAACAGGTGAAGTCCTTGTGTCCCCCACACAAAAATGCATTGATTCATCTTTTATATTAACTTTTCAAGTCACAAATTATACAGCATAGTATGAAGCAGACCTCATCATTCAGCAAGTGTACAAAACCTTCCAAGAAAAACATCCAAGGCTGAAAGCATACAGAGATGAGGTGAAATATAGACCATCTCTACCTAATAATATCAAATGCTGGAAATTTTTTGAAGTAGATGATCAAATCAATAAGCTTTTGCAAGTCTTTGATGAATTTGCTGATATGCACATCGACCAAGACAGAGAAGCCTTTGATAGAAAGGTAAAAAGGGTCAATTTTCACTTTGGTGAATGTTTTCTCAAAAGGGATGCATCAAAGGAAGGAGAAGATGTTTTTGATGGCCCAGTCAATGGGTTGTTCTTTGAACTTTATTTCAGTTAAGTCTTTTAAGCCTTGGTATTGTAAATATGTTGTTTACAAGCTTTTATTTCATGTTAAATAGACTCCATGCCCAATGCAACACTAGGAGGAAGATTTGATCTTATTTTTACAGGAAAGGTATTGCTCTGTAGTTCTTGAAACCTCACAGAGAGGCTTTCATCCCCAGAAGGAGCCAGTGTTAGCCTTGTGGGAAAACGGTCCAAAAATGGATCCAAGTATGTCCTTTAAAGTCTCCATAAGCCAGCGTAATCATGCCAAAGGATCCAAATTTGCTCTTAAAATATTCATTAAGATCATCCAAGGAGCAAAACCATCACATGCCGAGAGCCCTTGCAAGGGAAAAAATGCACTATTGGGAGGCTAAAACACTTCAAGAACCATGAAAAACCATTGTTTTAGGCTTAAGACCCAGGAATGCACAGCTACCGTTAGATCTGGCCGATCAACATCCCATATCTAAGCGGCTAAATCACAAATCAGTGGTCGCAAACAGTGGAAATCAGCGTTGGACACCGCTGATCAACGATTGCCGATGATTGGATCGGCAGGTCGCAATCAGCGGAGGCACGTCGACATTGTAGACACGGACTAGGGGGAAGTTGCGACTGTGATCGGCAATTAAACGTGGAATGTCGATCGCGCGCGCAGATCGACAGCCCACATTACATCGCCGGATCACTATCGACAGAAACCAAGGGGCGCAACCTTTACACACATATGGATGCGACTTGCGATAGCGATTAAATCCGGAACTAAAGGGATTCGCAATGATATTGCATAATTTTTCAAGTCTACCCAAGGCCGTTTCAATGCATTTTTAATGTATTTTCGTTGTTTCAATGAAATACAAAGGAACCTTGGCCAACGCCGATAGCGATGAAGCACGGACCCGAAAGGGTCCGGGAAGTAAAATATATATATTTTGAAGTCCGCCGAAGGCAATCTTTTATGTTTTCCGGCGTTTTTCTCGAATTACCAAATACAAAGGGAAGCGAGGGAACCAGCCAACTGCGATATGCGACAATAACCCCCAAGGCGGACCCGATAAAGGAATTAATCATTTTTCAGGACTGTTGAAGTTCGAAAGGACAGAGAAGGCAGGATTTAGTGGTGATGGTTGTGTTTTCTTTTTAAAACAAAAATATACATTGTTTTTAACAAAGGTACACCACAGGGGCAACGTTGTTCTGCTATAACAGAAGCATGCATTGTTAAATCATTGGAAGGGCCACAACACGTTGCAACCTGAATCAAACAAGATCATGGAGCATCAACAGCACAGACAGCACAACAGCCACACCAACAAACGTTATGAAGCATCTTTGGCACAGAAAAACTCCCAGACAGTGCATCAACTACCCAAAATATGTGAATGCGGTTATTCCTCTATCAGAAGGGGAAAACCTTCGAGCCATGCTTGCCCATAGAGGGAATCAAATAGTTAAGGGACAGATCAGACAGATTAAGACTCTGAACCTCTTAGAGCTCAGGAGCATTGTAAACAGGCTATAAATAACTGTTAGTAAGATGTAATACAGGTTCAACTTCTGGAGATTGTTCCTCCTCTGTTCCTTCAAGCTTCTCATCTTCATTCTAGCAATATAAGCTTCTTTTGATATTATATGTTCAATGTCCATTCTCTTTGTTGTTCTATGCTTGCACTTGAACTGGTTGTTCATGTTTTTGTTTTGTGTCTAAGGCCAGATAATTGTCATCTTATCTCTGCTTTGATGAATTAGATTTGCAAGCTTCTTTACTGCCTGTAGCTAGCCATTCATATGTGGTCATATATGCATCTGTCGGTACAGTCAGTATTCTCTTTTGCTGCCTGTAGCTAGCCATTCATTTATGTTTATGTATGCAATCTACTAGTACGTTCAGCATTCTCCATCTATCCATTGAATCTATAAATTATTGAGCATTATTGGTCTAAAGCCTTGTATTCGTGAGAGTGTTCATGCATGTCTTGAGTGAGAATAGAGCTGAAATGGTTATCTGACTTGATCCAAACCATCATTTATTCCAATAGTTCTGAGAACAATATTGAAGATTATATGTTACCAGGCATCTCCAATCTACAACCTAGGAAAGTTTCCTGGAGTGATAATAGGGAACGTAGTCCCTTCTCTTGTGCTTATATTCAAAAATTCATAGATTTCTGTAGCTACTCTTGAATATTGTCTAAGATATTGTCCTACTAGTAAAGAAAATTTACATAACATTGATTCTTTGGTATTTTTTCATGGTTTGTAGACTAACTGCTCCTGAGAGGGCTGATTCTTCTTGTCATAGTAAACAGAGTTTTCACCTTCTTGGCTCATGGTGTTGGTTTTAAAGTATGTAACTACCTCCTCTAAATGTTTGCAATTTTTTTTGAGTGCCATGATCTCTTCTTTCTGAATTTCCATGTTCCTCTTATGGTAGCTATACTCCATTCTCATTTCAGACTTGACGTCTTTCAACATTTCTTGGAGTCTTCTAATCATAAATTTGTTCGTTTTGCATGTTGGGTATGCATCATTCCTTGCTGCCTTTTCTATTAGGTTAAATTCCATTTGGTTTGCTTCCTTCTTTTCCCCTTGAGCTGCTTGATTTTCCTTTTGTTGTTTTGTTGTTCCTTCTGTTGGTTGTTACTTTTGTTGTTGCGCTATTCCTTTTGCTTTTTGTTCATTCTGTTGGCTGCGGCTGTTCCTTCTGCTTGTTGTTCCTTCTGCTTGTTGTTCCTTCTGTTGGTTGCAGCTGATTGATGTTCCTTTTGCTTACTGCTTGGCGTTCCTAAGTGTGACAGACAGGGAGGATAGGCGCTAAGGGGGAGGAGGTAAAGAGGTGGAAATGGTCACTATTGGATGAGTGAGTTTGGTGGTTGGAGGTTTGCACAACGCAGATGGCTGGAAGCTTGAAGGAGTCAAAATGTTGAGCTCATGGGTAGTGAAAAGAAAACGAGATGGAATTTAGAGAAGGCGGGGAGGCTTGTAGCCAGGCAGGGGATATGAGGGGCGATTGCAGCAAACAAATTTGCTTGGGGATGAAGCTACAAGAGATGTTACAATTCCACATGTATTTGTAGAAGTTGGGAGTTGTTCGAGGCCTTTCGTTGATAGGATGGGTTGTTGCGTGTTTCCTGTGAACATTATCATAATCGTCCTTGTTGCCAGAACAATTGCGATTTTTTGATCTTCTTTGATTTTTCCTCTGTATTCTCATGACCCTTTGCTTATATTTGCAATGATATTATTTTTGCTGAGATCTTACTGCTTTTTTTATTTCTTTTAGGAATGCTTGTTGTTCCTTTTTTTTTGGAGGATTCATGCTTATTATCTTTTAGAGGAACTTATGGGATAGAGGTGTGATATTCCTCTTTTTTTTCTTGAATGCTCCCTTCAGTTCTTTTCACTACTTAATTAGCGAAATATTCTGCCTGTTGGTTATGAGTTCGCAAAACATGTCTGAAGATCACATCTCTTGAGCCTTCTAAATTCTTCCTGAGTCTCCTGTATACTCTGTTCATGAATTCATTGTTGGGATTTTTGTGATGAGACATTGCCTCAATTATTATGGTTGAGTCTCCTATTATAATGGGGTCTTGTATCACTCTTTTTTTTTTATTACTGTTCCCATTAATAGGCTGTAGGCTTCAGCCTTATTCTTTGAGACTTCTCCAAGTCCCCATTCATATGTAACCTTTTCTTTCCCATCCAAATCAAGAATTATTCCCCCTGCCCCTCCCTTCCCAGGATTATGTTTTGAAGCCCCATCAAAGTAGAGACAATGTCTTCTCTGATTTTTTTTCCAAGTTGTGAATTCTTCTTCACTCAGTCTCATTTTCCAGCTATGATTTGAAGTTTTCCTCCTTTGTCCTTTTTTACCATTGCTATTTATTATGGATTTGTTGAACCAATTTTTCTCTTCTTGTTGAAGAGTGTTGTAGTCAGTTAGCGTTGTTCCTTTAACATTTAGGATTTCGGAAGTTAAACCCCATGTTTTTGAGAGGGTTTTCCCTATTCTTGGGGTCTGGCTCTTGAAAATGCATTTGTTTCTCGTCAACCAAATTTGCCAGCAAAGTACTGCTAGAATGCACTTCCAGATCCTTTGTATCGTCACTTTCCTCTTTGTTGTGTATGGATAGGCCTTCTCCATTGTTTGAAGAAAGTCCGGCAGAGGCTTTTCAAAATCTATATTGATTTTAAGAGGACTTATGAGTTGTTGCTAGCACTCTTTGGCAAAGATGTAGTCCTGAAATAAATGTTATATGGTTTCTTCTACTTGCAAACACATTGGACATCTTGAAGGGCCTTGGAAGCCTTTTTTTTTAAGTTTTCACTGGTTAAGATCTTCCCTTTTAAGAGTGTCCAGGTGAACATTTTAATCTTAGGTAGACTTTCAGATTTCCAAACTATCTTCCAATAAGCCCAGTCTTGTTGATTTGGTGTTCTTGTAAGTTTTGTATCCAGTCTTGACTGTGTATTTTCCACCACTTGGGTCCCAAAGGAAGTCATCTTCTTCCTCGTAGTTTATGCGTGTTTCCCCTTTAAGAAGCTGCCTTAATTTGCTCCATTGCATTTCCATATTTGTAGGGATTGTTAAGGCTTTCCATTCTTGCCAATCTCTCTGATTCCAAAGAGAGATTGAGTGTAGTGTATTTAGACCTTTTCATCTCATCCATTTTTTAATACCTTCAATTTCTTGAGTGGGTTTTTAGAGGTTCTTTTCCCATAATTCTATCCTCCTAGATAGATATTATTTTTCCATTGCCTAGGATTTTAGAAATATGATTGCTCATTAAAGGGATTGTCTTTTTTACTAACTTCCAGACTTGAGTACATTGCCTTGATGGGATGTTTCCATTCAACAGACTTTTCCTAGAGCTATCCATGTATTTTGAGGCAAGTGTTTTTTTCCACCAGCTCTCTTTCCCTATGATCAATCTCCATATTATTTTCATTCCCAAGGCAGCATTCATGAGACCAAGTAGCCGAATTGATAGGCCTCCTTGTTCATATGGTATTACTACTTGCTCCCACCTGACCAAACTGATTTTTTTGTTTGCTTGCTTCCCTCCCTGCCATAAGAAACTTCTTAGGATTAACTCCATTTGTTTATGGACACTTGCTGGAGCCAAGATTATTGCATATTGGTATATTGGGAGTGTTGTTAGGAGTGCTTTGATTAATATCACCCTTCCTGCCATGTTTAGCCACATCATTCCCCAACTTTGGATTTTAATTTTCATATTTTCAATCTATTTGGTCCATATCTCTGCCTTCATGTTTTCTTTTGAGATGGGGAGTCCCAGGTAAAAGAAATGAGTCCATTTTTCCTGTATGAGGATATCTAGGATTTTTGAAATCCTTTGCATGATTCTGGGGGGGGTATTCCAACCATAGATTCTGCATTTTGTGTTGTTTAAGAGCCCATTTGAAACCTGTAGGAAATCATCCAATATTCTTTTGAATCTTTTTTCAATTATTGTAGATGAACCTCCCAATAACAAAGTGTCATCGGCAAAAAGAGAGTGTTTTATGGTTTTTACTCCTCTTGCTATTCGAAGTCCATTGATATTTCTTTCTTTTCTTTGTTTTTCCAAGGCTCAGCTTAAAGTTTCTGCCATTATAATATATAGGAAGGGGGAGAGAGGGCATCCTTGTCTGAGACCTCTTGTACTTTGGAAGAATTCGCTAGCCCTTCCATTTATAAGAGGGGCGATCCAAGGGTTAGTGATGCAAGCTTGGATGATTTCTATTATTTATCTTGAAAATCCAAGTTTTTTGAGGACTTCCAGTAGATATGGAAGGTTGACCTTGTCAAATTCATTTTCCATATCCAATTTAATTATGATTCCTTTTTCTTTTCTTTGTATGCTGGAATGTACAGCTTCCTGTAAAATAATTACATTATCTATGATTTGTCTGTTGGGCACAAATCCTCCTTGGTTTTCAGATATTATTGTTGGGAGAACTTCCTTGATTCTATTTGCAATTATTTTTGTGATGATCTTATAGGAGGAATTGCAAAGGGAGATGGGGCGGAATCTATTGAAGGTGGAAGGGTTGGGTTCTTTTGGGACTAATGCAAGATAGGAGGATTTTGTATTGCTTCCTATTTTTATTTTTTTTTGAAGACATTATTTACCATTTTTAAGAAGTCCTTTCTTATTATATTCCAATCTGTAGAACGCTATTGTAAAAACATCTGGCCCAGGGGCTTTGTCTGGATGTAGGCTCCATATGGCCGCCATTACCTCTTCTTCTGTTATTTCTTTGCAAATTTCTAAGTTTTTTTTTTTTTTTTTTGTATGCTGTAGGAAGCTTTCATACTCAGCCATTTCTTCTCTCGCTGAAAGTAAATTTTTAAAATGCTTGTGGGCTACTCTTTTTAGTTCCTCTGCACCTTTGACCTCTTATCCATCAACTTGTATTTTTTCTATCTGATTTCTTGCTCTTCATATCTTAATGGTATTGTGAAAAAGGGAGGTGTTTTTGTCCCCTGCCTTGAGCCATAGGCTTCTAGATTTCAATCTGGCCTCTTCTTCCTCTTTTCTGTTTTCCCTGTATATTTCCCAAAATATCTCCTTCTCTCTTAAATAATCATGTTTGTCTTCTTCTTTGCTTTCTTTTTCAATTTGTATGCTGTCCATTTTCTGTTGCAGCTCTTCTTCTTTTTTTCATTTGCTCTTGCCCATTCCTTTAGCTTGGCTCTTAAATTTTTTAATTTTGTTTCCCAAATATATTGGGGTGATCCTGATATTCTTGGTGCTCAGGCTTCCTTGATTAGTTTGCTGAATTATATGTTGTTGTCCCATATTGAGTTGTATCTAAATGGAAGGAGTCCTTGATTTTCCATTTTGCCCATCATTATTGCCACCGGCTTATGATCAAATGTCATGGTGTGTAGAATTTTAGATTTAATAGAGCTATGAACTGCTGCTATATTTTCTTGAATCAGAATTCTATCTGGCCTTTCTTTAATGTTATTTTTGCCCACTCTTTTGTTGCTCCACGTATATTTTCCATTGTTTGGAGGAATGTCTATTAAGTTGTGTTGTTCCATTATTGCCTCCAGAGCATCCCAGGATGGGTCTGTGTGATATGTCCCTCCAAACTTTTCTTCTATACTTCTTACAAAAATTAAATCCCCTCCGAGAATTATTTTCCCAGTTTGTATTTCTTTTAGTGCTTCCTTTATGGTGTCCCAAAATTTCTCTTTTTCCTTGTAGTGATTAGGGGCATATATGTTTATGAAGCTATACTTCTCTTTTGCGCTTATTTGCTTTAGATGTGTTTCTATCCAGTGCTGATCTTTTTTTTTCGTATCACTTCCCATTGTCCTTTTTTCCATATTGTGCAGATTCCGCCTGAAGCTCTTGTTCCTATATTGCTCCCCCTTCATAATTTTTGGATTTTTTTTTATTATTTTTTCTGTTTCTTGGTTATTTATTTTGGTCTCTTGAATCATAAGAATGTCTAGATTTTCTTTTGCCATAATGTCTCTTGTGGCATTTTCTTTAAAGGGTGATCCCATTCCTTGGCAATTCCAGGAGACCACTATCATTATTTGCTTGTTGGATGGTGCAAGGGGCCTTTCCCTCTTTGTTGGATTTTATCATTGTTTCCTAAGCTTCTTCCCAGAAAGGATTCCATTGGTTTTTGCGTTCCTAAAGCCATTTCCTTTGCTGCCACTTCATCCCTCAGTTCTTTGTTTGACTTTCTTCCTGTTTTTTTTATGTTCTACATTTTGGAGAGTTTCCTTTGACTGATTTCTTGTTAGAATTTTGTCTACTGAGGGAGGAGGAGGAGATTGGGTATTTGAGATCAGAGAGGTTGCTGGGGGGTTGAGGGGGGGGGGGGGGGGGGGGGGGGGGGGGGTCTGGATTTGGATCTAGATCTGGGGGATGGGGGGGACAGAGGGATCCAGTGGCCCAAAAGGATTTAGGGTAATGACAGGATTGTCATCTACTTTTAGTGATGGAGGGAGGAGGTCAGAGGATGCAAGGGGCTGCGAAGAAGGGTGAAGGGGTTGTTTGTTGGTTGTCTTCTTCCTTTTAGCCTACTCCCATTTGTTTTCTGGATCTTCAGCATTTTCATTTTCATTCTCTCTTTTTTTGTTCATCTATTATCAAAATGACCATATTCCTGACATACCTTGCATTTGAAGGGGATTTTCTCATAATCCAGTTGTTGAATGTGCATCCACTAGTCCACTTTGATTTTGATCGCTTCTGGAAGCCCTTTCCCTAGATCCATTTCTACACAGATTCGGGCACATGCATGCATATTTTCCTTTGGTTCGCACCTGTCTATGTATTTCCTGACTGCATTTCCTATAGCTTTAATTGAATCATCTCCCAGCAGTAGAGGGGAAGGTGTGGCAAACTGACCCAGACTGAGACAGCGTTGGGCACGTCCATTTCTGGATCAAAATCTAGTGTCCATATGTTTAGATACAGTCCCCTTGTATCCATGAAGTATGGGCTGTTCCTAAATATCAGATTGCGATCCTCCTTGGTTTCGAAGTGGAAGGTGTAATACCCTCTTCCACAGAACCTGATTGAGATTTTTCCATTTATTGACGCAGTCCAGTTCCTTTCCACCCATTTCTAGACCATCTTGGGTGATGGCCATAACCCAATAAATTGCCCCACTAATCCACGCTCCACCAGGGACAGAGCTGCTCTATGAGGGAGAGCGGGGGGGAGTGAGATTTCAGGAATGTCTTCCAATCTTTTAACAAACTTGGTTATTGACGGTCGATTCTTGGTCGGACCCATTGCAGATATGAGAGAGGCGAATGCTTTTGTTGTTCCTTCATTTTATTGTTGGTGATCTGAGGGAGGATCTCCATCCTCTGGAGGATCCATCGAGCTAAGGCCTCATCAGTAGGAGGTCGCTGAGGGGTAGCTGTGTGTTGTGTTCTCTAGCTAGGGCTGCATTGTTCCGTTAGCAGCAGCAGCAACACGTATCCATTCTAAAAGTTGTTCGAGTATATCTACTTTGCAAAGTCGGCACCCATTATGCCAACCATATTACATATACATTTACACATTGGATTTACATTTAATCCCCTATATGCCTCACCCTCTAGGGTCATACCACATACATTTAACCCAATATATGCCCCCATTAGGGTCATAACAATGATATTTTTCTCAAGAGTAACCCTTACTAAGGCCATACTCTTGGAAATGTTGGCAACTCAAGATTCCAACCTTGCAACTCTTAACTACCCTTCATCAACAGGCATTTCCTTGTTCTCATAAGCCACTTTTGAGGCTTGCAGGCTAATTTCTAGATCCAATCGATGCATCTTTCACTCATATCTACGCTTCTTGACGTGGGTACGCATATACTATACCCAAACCACAAAAATGTCCAAAGAAAAGTATTATGATACCAATATGATTTGTAAATCAACTTAGATATTTCAATGGTCAACTCATTAAAATATACCTTCAACTCACCACTATTATGGTGAGCCTATACTTGATGCAAATATTTTTCTTAAGTTTAATGACTAAACAAAAGTGAACCCGTCATATAGAGTCTTAAAGCCACTGTAAAATCATAATAGAACTATAATAACAAAGACACATAATGGAACACAATGAACAAAATATTACTCCAAAGATCTAATGTCAATAAAAATTACAGTGAATGAAGTAGTACACCTTTATTCTAAAAAATGATAGAGTCAATGCAAAATATAAAGATCACCAAGCCATTATGGAGCTATGGGAGACTTCAATTTACTATATTGGCATATAAATTGTTCTTTCTGATCTCTAGGGTAGTTTGGATCTACCACAACCTTAGAAAGCCCTAAATCTTACAAATTTTGCAGTGGTATTGTAGTTCTTGAACTCATGGTGCATATTTTGGGCCCTTCCTATGCATTTTTGGCAATTTCACTTGGTTCCTCCCTTGTTAAACTTGTAGAGCTAGTCCCTTCCCATGCATTTTGGGTTGACTCGTGAGTTCATCAAAAACACGTGGGAAGGGATGGGTTGTTATAAGTTGGTGAGCCTAGCACCCTACCAAACTTGTAGAGCTTGACCCTTCCCATGTGTTATTGAACTAGCAAGTTAAATTTCCAAAAAACACATGGGAAGGGATGGGTTCTATAAGTTGCAATGCCACCCCTTCATAAACTTATAGAGTTTAATCCTTTCTGTGCATTATTAGGCAACTGAAATCACCAAAATTTCATGGGAAGGGTTTCTAGAAGTTTGGTAGCTCATCCTCCATCAAGGGACGTTAAATTAATGGAATAATAAAAAATGCATGGGAACAACCCATAAAATGTGCCATAACTTAAGAACTTGCAAAAATTCAAGATTCATGACCATTTTCATACAATGGTGGATTCATTTATCTAATTGGATCACTTTCTTCTCTATTATGATAGCTTCACTCCTCTTGGTCATTGCTTGGTTGTGAAACATCAAATCCCTATAATACGAGTCAAAACTCTTTCTCTACCTTTGGTTTGGGTTTAACACCCTTTTTTTCCATTATAATTAGGGTTTTGGGATCTCTTTGTTATTCTAGAAGTACCTAATGGAGTCCATAAGTTACTAACTCTAGATGGGTGAATCATGGTACAATGACATGGCTTTCACATGCAACTATGGGGAATAATCAATGATTACTTTATCAAGGGTAAAACTTTTGCATCATGTTGAAGTTGTTTCAGGCGAATGACCAACTATTAAAGAGGTAATGTCTTATGGAATGCAATGAAAACCTTTAGGACATATTTTGTGGAGACTAGAGATCCCTTTCTCTTTTTCAATCCCCCAAACTAAAGGATATTTAATTTTGCTTTCTTAGTGTGAATTTAAGGTTCTACCTCGAAGTGATCCCTTTAGGTCCCAAATTACGTCTCCCTAGTTCTAAAGCATCAAGAAAGAAATACAACAACTGTGTAGATCCATTTTGGATCATGTAGGCCAATCTCACCCACAATAATATCTTTAAACACTTGCTCAATAATAACCCCTAAATGAATATTGCTATTGATGATTTCAAATATATGGCATTAATTCTAGACAACAAAATCTAGTGGTTAAGCTTTAAAGTTACAACAAACTATCATTTGCAACAACACTTGGAGAGTCTAAGGTCATCCACATTTCCAAGTGGACAATTGAGTAAACAAAGTGGAACATTGAATTCTTTAGTTTAACCTCCCATAAATGAGGGTCTTTTATGGTCAAGTTTTCTTTTTCCACGAGATTTTGTCAACAATAAGATTCTGATACATGCTAGTAAACATGCACTGCAATCATTTCTCAATGATCCCTTTGATGTATCTTGCAATTAGTATAAATACTTATCACAACCCATTAATAGATTGCATAAAAAACTTTCGGTTTGTGAATGCTCCCAAAAGGGCAAGTTTAGTGAAATAGTGATAGATTCCATCGACCATGTTCTAATAGTTTGGATGTGTGGGGGTCTTGAGCTACCATATATATTATAACAAAATTCCTTGTAGTTTTTGGAATTCGACATTATGGGAAGTCAAAGTTACTCGATTTGAAAATTTGATCAAGTTTTAAACTATCTTTATTGATTCAACATTGGACAAAACCCTTAGGTCCGTTGTTCCACTGTGCATGGAACTTGGATCATGGTGGAACTGTAATCATGCTTAAAATTTCTATTCTCTTTTACCATATCCATTTGCTACAAGGCTAACTTATTCCGAGATCCTCATGCCCAACTAAAAAAGATGTTACGTTTATAATTTATGTACACTCCGATCTTCTAATATTTGGGGCCTATCAAAATCTTATGAGAACATCCCAGTTGTCTAATAGGGCCTTTCAAAGCTTAGAAAAAAGTTTTCATCTTTTATGCAAGGGCCTTGTGAAGCCTTAAACACCCCCATGCTTTAACTAACAAACAAGTTGTCACACCGCCCCAATCCACTTTAGTTTTTCACTAACTTGGTGCACCCAAGTCACTTGGCACCTGAGGATTGTGTGGCATTGCAACATTTCATTTTGGTGGTTCTACCCGCTCGAAACATACTCTATCTAGAATATGCCTCACTCAAGGTTTACCCATACTTTTCCTTGAGCGCACTTGTTTCATTATTACGTCACATTACAAATGGATGGGCATGTTGTAACTTATTTTTACCTATGCATTTTAATTTTTAAAGTGCATAGTTTAAAAAAAATTAAGTTAAAATTTCTTTATGCACTTTGTAATAAGCGACCTAGAATAAATGTTACTTTTAAATTTTATTATGGCGCGAAAATAAAGTATTTAAATAATTATTTTATTTAAATAAACATTGTCACTCAACAAATTAAACTATGCGCAGCTTCCATTGCCCCAAATTTGCTCCGATCCGATCAACGGCTAAGGATCAATTGCAGGACCCCCCGCATTCCTGATGGTTAACTGGGGGGATCCGAAAAATGGTATTGCAATTACCGATCAGGATAACGCGTCATCAACACATAAATTGTGGGATCCCCCCACCTCCGTCCTCTACCAATGCTTCCACCATTCTAGCCAACTGCCAACAACTCCACCAAATCATCCAATAATTTAACATTTAGCCATTAAATTATTAAATTTCCTTCCCGCCAACATTCTGATCATTTATGGGTGACATGCCATTAGCCATTATTTGATTAAAACCAAATTAAACCTATTTGAAAATTCAAAATAGATCCTACTAAATTCATTGTCCCTCAGCTTGTCTTCCTCCACCAGAGCACTTAGTGACACCAAATCAACAAACTACATCAACTAGCCAGCGCTACTAATCTTGAATTCTCCAGGCACCTTTCCCTAAGTATTCCTTGTTCTTTCAATTTCTGAAATGACGAGTTAGAAAGGAAAATCTAAAGTAGTTGTTATAATTCCAACATTACCTCTTGTAATTAATTTGGATGAACTTCCTCTCATTCATACCCAAATAAAAATTACTCAAACCCAGTATGAGTTTGACTTTTATGAACTTCATAATTGGGCATACCAGAAATTTGAAGATGCAGCGATGAATTCTATTTCTGGGAGTCTATGTTGCCTCAATTTTGTTTCCCCCAAACCCATCATTTTCCATAATTCATCACCTGGTGCGAAAGCCAATATTTACCTAGTCAAAGAGCCATAGTTGCTAGGAATAATGAAATTTTGTTTTCCATAACTTCTGAGTCAATTTGTCAAGATCCGAAGATTAATCCTTAAGTTCCTCTTCATCCTTTTTCAACTAATTCTCTCATGGAAATTTACCAAAAACTTACCTTTCAGCAGCAAGCTCATATTTTTTAGTCTTTTCTACCCGAGAATCCATAATTTCCCCGAACCAATCCACCATACTCTTCTGCAATTTTTCCAGAAATGTCCGGGCAAGATATTTCCATGGTTTCCTGTCTTTTGGGGTGCCAAAATGATCAATGGGTGGATGGATTCATTTTAGGATTCCTATCAGTATTCTCATCTGGAAAGAAACCCTCAGTCCTGTTTAATTTTAGTCATTTTTTATCATATGTTATCTGTGACAATTTTCTAAAATTTAGCGTTGAGGGATCTTTCAAGCATCAATCTATTTTTGTATATCTGTTTTTGTATCACCAGTCAGAGAGATTCAAATTTCCATTGCAAAATCTAGATTCACAGGGCAAATCGCAGTCAGTTATCAAATGGACTTCTCTGGTTAGGAAAAACACAGAGGAATACTCTTTTAGTGATTTTCTCAATCAGGTTTTACATATGGAATTATGTCTTTTGAGTAGTGATGTCATTCCTAGAATGTCCACAGAAATTAAAAGGATTTTACATCTCAGTGAGCAATCTAAGGTTGGAGATTGGTATCTTTATCATAATTTTACAGAAATCAGAATCTAGGATTGTGAGCTACATCCATACAAACTGCGAATTTTCCTGCCTAAGAGGATTTTTTCTTTAGAATTCATTAAACAGAGGATGAAATCCATATTGTGCCTAGGAAACAGAAAGCTCAGTTTAATTTGAAAGCACAAATTGGCCCATTTATTTTTAATACAAGAGCAATAGAGAAGGAATTTGATAGTTTACTTAAACAAATTAAGCTTCAATTGCCCTTATGATCCCCTGGGAATATTTCATCCATCAGAATCGAACAAAAGTCAACACCTTATGTTCATATAGCAAAACCAGAGATTGAGCAATATTCAAATCAAGAGGAATGGGAGGAAAATACACTACAAGAAGTTGAAGAACAAATTTCTAGTCAGACAGCTTTGGAAACTCCAAGATTAAAAGAAAAGGAATTAAAAAGGCCAAGAGAAAGTATGTCACCTACAGGTTCATGGATTAAAGCAATTGGATCCAAAGTTTTCAAAAGGAGGAAATCAATTAATACAGAAAAAGAATCATCAGAGGGTATAAATTCAGAGGCACCTACTACAATAATGTTATCAGGAGAGCCTATATTTCCTTACATCAAGTTGAAGAAACAACCATTGATTCTCCTATGTATCCTGCTTCTCCTTCTCCATGGCAGCAAAGTATCTTTTCCATATTCAGATAAATGAAGAAAAAGAACGAAGCACTCAAAACTTCTACATATTCTGAGTTTTGGATACAATCCTCCACTACTGACCACAGACTCTTATCTGCACTAGACACTAACAAAGGGAAATTCTAACTAGCATTACTTGAGCCAAAGGTCCCGGTTCCTAAAAGTGGAGATGACTATAAGACTTTTGTATTTTCATCTAATACCAAACAGATACATCATTGTACTTTTCAGAAAGTTTTTGAAGATAATAAAATGATTCTGACTTCAGTTTTAACAACACTTGTGTTCATGTGAGCTTTTATGGTATATTCATCTCTATTTTTCATCATATGTTCAAGGTAACATAGGACTTAGGGCAAGGCTAAATTAAATATTTTCCCTGACTGCCAACTGCAAAGTTATCATCATTATGGAGACTAGCTAATTGAACAGTATGTTTAAATTAATACCTCTGCATCGTTTAATTGTTGCCTTCTGTCATCTCTTGAATGTATATTTGTTTGGTTGTAGAAGTTTCTCTACATGCATCTACTATATCTGATTTATTCAGCATTCAATATGAATGTTTAATTATCATATATCTTCTCCCTTTCCCATTTCAAAATCAATTGAATAATTGTATGTTGTTAGGAATGAAAATAAACACTTTGAAAATCTCAAGAGTTTTTGGATTATGCAAGTGTTAATGGTTTTATTCATTGGTCATCCAATTAAAATAAAATGCTTACTTAGATTCTTTGGCGCAGTTCCCGAGCTTAGAACTAACTTCAAAGATACAACATCAAATTGGCGTCATTTTTGGGGAACGAAGTTTGAAGTTCATTTCCCTCGGACAACAATAAGACTTCCCTCTTGATGGTAAATAAGAGGTTATCAGGCTAAAAAAATTCACCTAGTGACTCCATAAATCAAATCTGGCTTCACCCAGGCATACTAGATCTCACTTAGATCCTCAAATCTTCTCTCTGTTATTAGATCCAAAAAGACTTGCAAGAATTGCATCTCTTAGTCATAGACTAGAAACGCTTGCTTCTACTTCTTCCTCTCTTCCACCTGAAGTAGTATCATAACCTGAGCCATTTGAACCAATACCTATTCCTGCTAAATTATCAAATTACCACCTAAACTTTTAGAACTCCTTTCTAAAGGAGTAGATCTACAATTTGCTTTACTAGTTCATCAACTTGAATCCTATGAGCTTCATGTCTCCCTTTCAGAAGCATCTGATACAGAAGCAGAGCTTGAACTTGACTTTCCTGAACTTAAACCTACTAATTTTATTTCCTCTGTCATACATATCTATCCTTCTACTTCTGCCAATCCTGAAGAGGAACTTAAAATTTATACTAATCCTTTAGCTTTTGAACATCAAGAAAAGATTATCCCTGAAGTAAAAAATCTAGTTGTTCATCCTAAGTTTCTAAAAAAGCCTACAGTTCCATATTAGTCATCTTCTAGCAAAGTTTTATCTCCTAAAAATACAGTTTTACCACAACAACAAATGATTGGATTTAGATGATTTATGACAGCTCAGTATGCAGCATTAATGCTTCTACCATCAAATCAAATCCATGATTTTCTTGAAGGATATTTGAAACATTTGCCCAGCTTTATTGGGGAAATAGGGCCATATGTAGAAGATCATTTGGCTGCATTCCTGGATTTTGCAGACAGTATGAACATAGAACATGAAGATGCCTATATGAAACTATTTTTCCAATCATTAGAGGGAAATGTTAGATTTTGGTTTAGGCAGTTAAGACCAAATTATATAAACACATGTACTAAATTAACAAATATCTTCATAAACCAATGGGGAATTAAAAAGGATCATGTTTATTATTTGACAAAATTTGAAGATTTAAAAAGGAATCTTGGTGAACTTGTTGTTGAATTTATCAAAAGGTTTAATAATATTTACAATAAGATGCCACCAGATTGTAAACCCCCAGTGACTACAGCGAAAGTTAGATTCTTTAAAGGATTTTACGATGATTTTTCTTTAATGCTAAGAGAAAGAAAATTTGAAACTCTAGCAAATATGAAAACTAATGCAATTGAGGTAGAAGCTAATAGGGCAACATTTGGTAAAATGAAAGCCAAGGTAGAAAAGGCAGAGAAGAAAATGAAAGCTAAAGAAGAAAGTAGTTCATCATCAAAGAATAAAGAAGAGGAACACAAAATTGATGAGATAAATATATTATTAATAAATTTGTCTAATCGAATTTCAAGAATGGAAACTCAGTCGAGAGTAGCTCAACAAAATGTAAATAGACCTCCAACACAATACATAAGACCTTTTCAACCACAAATTTTGCAGAGAGAAAGACCAAATAATGACCAGCAAATTCAACTTCCATTAATGATTGATGATCAGGACCCTGAAGGAGTAATACCAGTTGTGACCAATGATATCGATTATTTTGATGATCAACCATCTAAAAGTGGTATTGTTCCTCTCAATCAAAATTCATCATCCTATTCAAAATAAATAATCTGTTGAAATGTTTGAATACCAAGCTTTTTTCTGAATTTCTGATTGCTGAGTTAAATAAAAGATATGGCCTAAGACCTGGACAAGGCCCTGGTAGACCTACAAAAAAGGTTACCTTTGATGTACCACAAGAGAAAATTGTTGAAACTCCATCTGGTCAACCTCAAAGTCAGCCACAAGATCAATTTACAATAGAAAAATTTGTCCCTACTATTTTCAATGTAGAAAGACAATTAGAAAGGGTAAAAATTCCAATTCCCTTATCTGAACTTTCAAGGAATCCAGGTTATAAGCAGCAGGTTTCTAAATGGATACAATCTTCAAGTGTAGATGTTGAAAGGGATATGATTAGCCTACAAGATGAGAAGCCTTCAATAGTTTTTGGACCTATTTCAGACACGATAGATGAAAGTGTGCCACCTTTCTATGTCACATTAAAAGTTCATGATTTTGTTTTGTACAATTGTATGTTAGATTCTGGTGCTTCTCATAATTTTATGCCTAAATTTATCATGGACCAACTTCAATTGGAAATTAGTAGGCCTTATCATGGCTTGTACAAATTTAATTCAAAGAAAGTACCATGCTTGGGGTTAATCAAAGATCTAGTTGTCACCCTTGCCCAAATGCATGTGAGGAGCATAGTAATGGATATATCAGTGACAAAAATTCCTCCTAATTTTGGTATGTTATTATCAAGATCATGTTGTGCTAAGCTTGGAAGAAGCTTACAAATGGATATGTCCTATGTTACCATACCTATGTATGGAGGTGAACATTTAAGGTTGTGTAGAGAACTGAGGTTTATAAACACTGTTTGTAATGCTAATCAAGCATTAAATCATCCTATATATGCCATTGATCAAGATTTAAGGTGTTTTATCTTCACCACAAATGATAAGTGCCATCCACAAAGCAAAATTGAAAACGTTATAAATGTTCCTCAAGCCTCAGACATTGATGTTTGGAAAATCTATTTTGATGGAGCCTTTTGTAAAGATGGAGCTGGGACACGGATTGTTTTGATTTCACCAGAAAAAACATTACTCAATCCTTCAAGTTAAAGTTTGAAGTCACTAATAATGTGTTTGAATATGAAGCTTTAATTTTGGAATTAGAGTTAGATAAAAGATTGAAAGTGAAAAATTTAGCAATATTCGGTGATTCGGAATTGATAGTGAAACAAATAAGAAATCTCTATCAAACAAAACATCCTAAACTGAAAGCTTATAGAAATGAAGTATGGGACTGTGTGGAGAATTATTTTCAACATTTCAGCTATTCCAAGAGAAGATAATGTTAGTGTCAGTATTTGCATACTGCCATCAATGATAAAAATTCATCTTTTATATCATATTAGTGTCCCATTTGAAATTGTTGTCATTCCATCTAGGTCATCATGCAAAAATTACTCACAGATCGTAGCCCAAAATCAAAAATCACACTCCCCTCTCAAAAATTTGTATTTTCTAGCCCACCTTCATGTGTCTTGTTGAGCATCCATTGAATATAAAGGCTCATTTCATCATGTTTTATATCAGTCAAGTCCACCTGAAGTTCAGTCATTCAAGGTTCCATTAGGTCACCTAGGTTTCATTTTCCCAAGGTCCAATCAATCACCATCTCACTGCATAAGGTCAGCAAAGTATGAGAGTGAAGCAAATAATATCCCTTTTTCAGTTAAATAAGGGTTTACAAGTATGTAACCATGGTTACTGAAGTCCCAAATTTGATTTCAAGAAAGGAATTTATTCCAGTTTGTAAATTTTTACTTCAAAACAGATGTAATAATTTTTATTTCATTTATGTAATTTTATGTCTATTATATGTAATAAGTCACCATTTTAGTTGTCTACTCAATTCCATTGCCAATAGCATCCAAACAAAGGTCAAAATGAAGATTGCCAAAGCATCATCCACCTGTCAAAGGAAAAAAGGTCAGAAAGTCAAAGAGCATTAGTGTGAAAATTTGAAAAGTGACATGAAACATTAGAAAATGGGTTTTCAAATCACAAATCAAAACCCATTCAAGTATAAAAGCCCTCAAAGACATCTATGCAACATTCATTTGCACTCCTACACTTTCAAAACCTCCTCAACAAAAGAGAATTTTTGAATTTTAGGCGAAATTGGGCAAAATAGGGGCAGAGGGCGCGTTCAAAACTGGTGTTGCGTGTTTGCTAGGAAACCCATTGTATTTTCTAAGGGCATTGCACGCCTATAAGAAGAGGGCGTGTTTGACCATTGTGTTTCACCTTTGCCCAAGAACAACCAAAAATTGCCCAAAACGCACTACATTGCTCTAGACATCAAAATTTGCCACCAAGGTGCTCCAGCAAGCAAGTAGGTTAAAATTACATTGTTCCTCTCCTTCACAATTGTTTGATATGGTGTTTCATTCTGTTTTGGAGTCATAATAAGTTTAAAACCCTAGTAACCTAATTCCACTCCTAAAACTCATTTCCTAGCATCCCACTACCATTTCTATATTTCATAACTACCCCTGTCACCTCCCCATTTCCATCTCCTCAATTTCCTCACATCCTTCCATACTCCCAACACCTACATTCCATTTCATCATTTCCCTAGGGTTTGACTCCAATAACCCATGGCTGAAGAAGAGAACAAAGGTCAGAGTGAGGAAGAAATATAGGAGAGGAGGCTATCTAAGAAAGGAGGGAGAATTATTAGACATGAGCCAACTAACACCAGAGAACTCATGACATCTCCCATCACTGTGACAAGTTTAAAGTATGTGGGTTGTTTTGAGTTTTGTGAGAAAGTGGAAAGGATCCAGCATCATCCTGTGTTGACCAGATTATTCATCACCAACCTCCATGACAGCCAGGTAACCCTTGCTGGTTTCACCTTCACTATATCTCTTGCTATCATAGCAGATGCCTCTGGGATCCTAAATATTGGGGGAAAATGGTTTAAATAAGGAGAATTGGAACATTTTTATTATGAGCCCTTTCTCTTACCTCTTAGACAGATATATTCCCATGATGAAAATCATCATGAAGTACTTCATATGTTAGGGTAGGTTTTCCAGGCTCTATTCCTATCATATTCGGCTACTCATGCATTTTACAAGAGTCAAAATGCTCGATCTTCCCTACCATCATTACCGAGACATTGACAAGATGTCGTTCATTGCCCAAAGGAAAGATTATGATCATCAAATGCAAAGTATCTTTCACCACTCCCTCATCAAGATGATAGTCCTACACCACCTTGATCATCTTAACATTGCATGGGACACTTTCATATCTAATGAGATTTTCACAGTCCCACCTATTCAGCATGGCCAAGACGCACCTTCATCTTCTCATCCATCCACCTCCATTCCTCCACCTCAGCCCATACATCATCCATCTTCATCTGATGAGTCGGCCACACCATCACCTTCTTCATCATCATCTCATGAGGCTATTCATTCACCTGGCAAAGATGAAGGCAATAAGCAAGGACACATTGAGCATGGTGAGAGCAGCAAGCCTAAAGGGGCTGGTATAGGTACCTTGACACATACCTATCGGAGAGGTCATAGGCAAGTGTTTGCCCCACAGATTGTGGGAGGGGCCTTGCCTTCTTCATCGGCAAAGCAGGTACATAAGGGTAAGGAAAAGGTTATAGAGGCAGAGATCTAGTAGTAGGAGGAAGAGCTCCATGAGACAAAGCATGATTTTCAATTAGTTGACCCAAATGAACATGATGGCAGAGAGAACACAGCCATTGTCATCGAGGAGAAGAATGCACTCATAGGAGAGCTCCATGTCAACTTGCAAAGGGCCAAATACATTATCTCATGCTATGAGTAGGGGAACAGGCAATTGCAGGTCAAAGATGAGCTCATGGAGATTCAGCTCATCAAATCAAAGAGAGAGGCTGAAAAGGCTAAGGCCTTACTTGATGAGGCATATGGATAATATGGTGAACATATTGATGAATAGGTGCCAAGAAGAAGGCCAAGGAATAGAGGCCTAAAGAGAGCTTTGGATCTAAAAAGGCAAAGGGAGGTAGAATTAGCCAATGAGCTCACCCTAAATGAGCAATTTGCCAAAATGGTGAATGAGAACTGGGAACATTGGCTCGAGAGGGTGAAAACCCATCTAGAGGGCCTCTTAGACAAGGCCAAAAGGGATATTAATATTTAGAGAAGGATGGCTAAGTACTATGCCATAAGAAACAAAATTGCAAGAGCCAAGCTCAAAAGAGCTCATGCAAAACTTGAAGCCTTGACCAAGCAATAGGAGAAAAGAAGGCTAGATATTCTTGTTGAGGCATCACTCCATGCCTCAAACATATGATTAGCCATCAGCCCACCAATTTTGACAGTTTTTCAACAAATTTTGCTAGTTATGATTTACTTTGTTTTTAAAGCATTTTTAGCACAGGCAAAAGGTCAAACACGCAACACCTAGGGAGTTGCATTCCTTTTTAAGGCATCTGATGGACAAAAGGCTAGCATTCTTGGATTCAGAGTGATGAGGACATGCACCTTATGCATTTTCTAAGAATTTGGAGGAAAAATGGTCAGCCAAAAGGGTCAAAAACCCACCTTTATGCCTTTTTTGGCCTCAGCACTGCACGTTTACCAGTCTTGGGAGATTGATATTTTGATAGGGAAAATGAGCTCGAAATTGAAAAATAAAGGCATATCTAGAAAGTAGACTCGAAGGGATTTCCAACGAGCTATCTTGGAGCAAATTTGGACACCAGGAAGGCAACCAAAAGCAGCCCTAAAGTCAGAGGGCGTGTTTGACACTATGAGGGCACGTTTGACACTGTGAGGGCTCATTTGACAGTCTTCTCCAATTTTTACTATTTCTCTCCAAATTTATTTTCACCTATGGGAAATTTATGTTTTACTGATGTAATTGATGAAGATGATGTAATTATTGTGTTTTTTAGTGTTATCTAAGGTAAATACATTAGTCAAATGGCCTACATAACTTGTAATGAATCAGTTTGCTTAAGTTAGGGATGAGTCACTTTGACCACCCTATACTCTAGCTATCAGTTCAACCCTTCTTGCAACTGCTCCTCCTCTCATGGATTTGACCCCTGAGGCTAGGATGAGTTGGTTTGAGGCATTTATTATGTATTTTCTTAGTCGTTTTACAGGTTGGAATCAGTTGGATGTTTGGTTATTGATCAGAGACACTAGTGTAATCAGTATTTGGCAGAATTTAATGAATGAGTTGCAGCTATTTTGATGGAATACATGTGGTATGGAATTTTTACTTAGTTTCTTCTTATGTTGCATATGTTTGAATGTTTTTTACTCCCATATTTCACTTCATTCTATGATATGTTGCTTTTCAAGTTTGATGAGCAGAATACATCTTATATGCTCTGTTTTGGGGAAATCTTCATAATTTGTCCAGTTTCTTTAGTTTAGAAAGAATACATGCTTGTCTTGCTCTTTCTAGCACCTCACCAGTCTTATCCATCTCATTTTAGAACCTTAAAGTGTTTGAGTTCCACCTACCTTGCTCCATCAGATGTCTACAATCATACCCTCATTTGCCCTGACCTAATCCTCTTCCAACAACCCCACCAAATCAAATCAAACAACCTTTGCAAATCATATCTGGCCTAAAACCCTAATCTATCCAGCCCTCTTGGTTGTGGTCCTTTGGAGAGAGCCCTCTTCTGCTTGGTAGGGCTAGATACCAAGTCTAAAGATTGGTTTGTGGTTACCTCAGCTGAACTCTTCCTCAGCCATGAAGATCCGAAGGAGTGATAATAGATAACATTCATGCAGATTCCTTGGCTCTGCAAGTACTTTCAAAATTCCAGATTCCTTACAACTAAAGTATCAAATTGAAGTAAAGTATAGACCTTCTATTCTAGAAAATTTAAGACATTGGCAAGTCTTTGAGGATGATGAACAATTGAAGATTTTTTTGCAAACCATTGAGGAGTTTTCTTTCTTACATGTTGAAGAAGAAAACAATGATATAGTAAAAGAAAATGTTGTTAATTTAGATGTAAATTTCAAACAGAAAATAGTTGATCATGACATCATACTATTTCCTAACAATTATATTTCAAAGGGACTTGTTCCTCTTGAAAAATTGTTTGATCAAAATGAGGTACCAAAATCCACACTATCAAATTCACAACAAGAGAATATACAAGATTACAATATTGGTACTCCAAAAGAAATAAAAAATATCAAAATCTCAGCAATTTTGCCCCAGGATATTAAAGAAAAATGTGTCAACTAGTTCAAAGAATACAAAGATGTATTGGCATGGTCTTATGAAGATCTGAAAATTTATGATACAACTATCATTGAACACAAAATTCCTTTGAAACCATGAGCTAAGCCATTTCGGCATAAATTGAGAAGGATTAATCTAGTTTGGTTGCCCATTATTAAGAAAGAAGTAAGGAAGTTGTTGGATGTAAAAAATATTGTTCCTTTAAGATATTATGAATGGATAGATAACCTGGTATTTGTTGGGAAAAAGAATGGAGAAATAAGGTTGTGTGTTGATTTTAGAAACCTCGACAAATTGTCATTGAAAGATAATTATCCACTACCAAAAATGGATCAATTACTTCAAAGAGTAACAAGTTCTGACAAGATTTCTATGTTGCGTGGTTTTTCTAGATATAATCAGATTTTGGTCAACCAAGAAGACAGAGAAAAGACAACTTTGACAACCCCATGGGGTACTTTCATGTATGCCAAAATGCATTTTTGTTTGATTAATGTTCATGCAACATTTCAACTAGCCATGGATTTGGCATTTGTTGGTAAGGTAAATAAATTCATAGTTATTTACCTTGATGATTTGACAATATTTTCAAAGTCTGATGCAAAACATATCAGACATTTGAAGAAAGTCTTTCAGAGATGTAGACAATTTGGGATTTCCCTTAATCCAAAAAAATCATGGTTTTCCATGAGGGAAGGGAAATTGTTAGGACATATTATTTCAAAAGGAGTTACAATTGACCCTAAAAGAGTTTCAACTATTCAGATAATCATTCTTCCTAGGAATAAGAAAGAAATTCAATCATTCTTAGGGAAAATAATTTTTTAAGAAGGTTCATACCTAATTATGTTGAAATTGTTAAAGACATTACTGATATGATCAAGAAAGATAATGAAGTCAAATGGAGTACACAAGCTAGATTCTCTTTTTCTCAAATCAAGAAAGCAATTTCCGAAGCACTAGTCCTGACTATTCAAAACTCTTCAACATTTTTTTATTTTGCTTCAGATACCACAATAACAACAATTTTGTTGCTGAGAAATGAAGATCAACATGAGCAACCAATTGCTTTCTTCAGCAAATTCATGAGGGATGCAAAACTAAAATATGACATAATAGAAAAACAGGATTATGTTTTAGTACAAGCTATGAAATATTTTAGAATGTATGTCCTACACTCTCCCATAATTGCTTATGTACCTAATAATGCAGTAAAGACAGTGTTAACTCAGCCTAATACAGATGGAAAGAGGGGGAGACGGATTGCTAAGATCCTTTAGATATCGAACCTGCAAAGCTGGTGAAGGGACAAGGTATAGCTAAGTTGTTGGCATAATCAAACTACAAAATTTTGGGCATCAACTCAATTATGTAGGTTTCAAAGGAGAAGAGTCCACAAGAACCTTCTTCTATTTCATAGGAGAAGAATCCACAAGAACCTTCTTCTGTTTCAAAGGAGAAGAATCCACAAGAACCTTATTCTGTTTCAGAGGAGAAGAATCCATAATAACCTTCTTCCTACTCAATACCTGTACCACTTCCTTTACATATTGATGAAAAGTTTTTATTGTCAGATTGGTATAAAGATATTGTACATTTTTTGCGTGATTTTGAATACCCTCTTCAATTCACAAGGAATCAATGTAGATCTCTTAAGCTTAGAGCAATGAAATATTATATAGTAAATTCAAATATGTATCAGAAGAATCCATTAAATATTTTCGTATTGTGTCTGACTAAAAGTGAAACAAAAGGGGTGATTGAACAACTTCATGAATGAGTATTTGGAGGTCATTATGCTTGGAAAGAAATAGCACACAAAATACTCATAGCAAGATTCTATTGGCCAAAGTTGTTTGCACAGGTTGGTTCAAAAGTAAGAAGTTGTATTCCTTGTCAATGTTTTGTAGGAAAACAAAGATTAATTGCTCTTCCTCTCATTCTAGTTTCAGTTGAAGCTCCCTTCTTATAGTGGGGACTATATTTATTGGAGAAATAGTTCCCTCTTTAAGTAATCAACAAACACGAATACTTACATCAACTGATTACTTCTCAAAATGGGTAGAAGTTATTCCTATGAGGAATGCAACAGATGTGTAGTTATCAAATTTATTGAAGAAAACATTATGTCTAGATTTGGTTATCCAAGAAAAATAGTTACAGACAATGCTCAAGCTTTTAGTAGCATTAAAATGATTGAATTTTGTCACATATTGCATTTCATATTGGTAAATCTTCTTTTCAGTTTGTTTATGGAATATAACCTATTTTCCCTACTCAATTAACATTTGCAGTCATGAAGTTTTTGGAGGATTCATATGAAGAGACGGATGATTTTTCAAAAAGGATAAATCAAATTATTAAGCTAAATCAGGACAGGGAAGAAGTTCAACACAAACTTCTACAATATTAGGACAAGATAAAAGTTTATTTGACAGAAAAGCTAGAGAAAGAGATTTCAGACAATGATACTTGGTTCTATATGGGATGAAAGAAGAGAATAAAGAGGAAAACATGGAAAGTTCAACAATCTTCGGTTGTGACCTTTCAACATTGCAGAAGTCAAAGGCAATAACACCTTCATCCTTCAGAATTTGGAAGGAGAATATTTCTCATTTCTAGTCAATGGGAAGTATTTAAAACATTACATCATGTACTGAGTAAGTCTTTTCTCATCATCATTGTATATATCCAGTTTCATTTACATTTCGAGAGCAAGTGTGTTTTTTCACAGCAAAGACTCCATAGCTCGAGGAGAAGGCACAAATATTTGCATGTTCTCTGCATCACGCAGGGGGAAGTAGTGATCTGAACTTAAACAGGAACACAACAAATTATAGATATAACCATAGATACAGAGATGCAACAGAAATAACACTTCATTCCATTAATATCAAATACTGAAATAAGCTTACAAACAAAATGGAAATAAACTAGCTTGGGCAATGGTAGTTTATCTCTGAGAAGAGATGTGGCAGATACATGCCTCTGAACTGTGTTAAAATGAGGCTCTAAGGTCTATTTATTATTGAGAAACCATAGACATCCAAAAACCTAACCCTAGGAGATGAAGGGCCAAAACTATGGGCCCCATTTGGGTAAATTGGTACATCAACTTCCCGAGGTCGTAACTTTGGCATACAGTCTTCGTTTGACACGTACAATACCTCGTTAGAAATATCTATCCGAGGACTACAACTTTTGAGTCAAAAAAAAGGAGTCAAAACCTCTTGTTTGCCTTGGTTTTCCCAAAAAAAATGTCGTTTATGGCCTCAAAATGACTCCAGAAGTTCAAGACCCAAAAAACTGCCAAAAATAGTAAACTGTGCTACAATTAAGGAAACTAAAAAACTAAAAGAGACAGTGGTGGCGGTCCAAGTAGAATAGGCGGGTGGCCACCAACATCCACCTGGATCAGTCCTCCCCCCTTAGGAAGCAATGGTCCCCATTGCATTGAGTGCCTCCATGAGATGGGGAAACTTCTGCTGAACTTGGTCCCTGGTGAGCCACTTGCCTTGGTGCAAGAGTTGGCCAGCTTTGACAACCTGATATAGTTGGATCTTCTACTGGAAAGTGTTCTTAATCTATGTGTCCATAATCTGATCAGTTGTGGCATGTTCCATGTAGTCTAGGTTTAACTCTGTTGGTGTTAGTTGTTCTGCAATGTTTGATGTGTCCAGTAATGGTGGGAAGTATGGTAGAAGGCAATCCACATTGAGCACTTGGTGCAGGCCAAGAAATGGGGGAATTTTGAGCTCAAAAGAGTTATCTCTGATAGCATTGGTAATGAAGTAAGGACCATATCGGAGTGGTCTGAGCTTCTGATGGGCTCCGGTAAGGTGTTCTTTCTACAAATGCAACCAAACTTTGTTGCCCACCTGAAACTTGTGTGCCACCCGATGTTGATCATGTCATTGTTTGTACTTGGCATTTGACTTCTCGACGCTGGCAGATGTGTTGGATGCATTCAATAAATTTGGTCGCTTTATCAGTGTTAGACAATACATGTGTGTATTATGTCTGTGTAGTCACATGAGGCATGACAACATCAATGAGACATAATGTTTAAAATCCTAGACCCACTTGAAAGGGAATGCGACCAGTCGAGTTATGGAGAGCTCTATTATAATTGTGTTGCACATAGGGAAGAATCTCATCCAAGGTTCGTGGATGCTTGGAGTTTTACATGCGGAGTATGTGCACTATCATCCTATTGACGACCTCCGTTTGGCCATTAGTTTGGGGATGAAAGGCAGTCGACTTGGTGAGCTTGGTGTCTAATAATGGTCAGAGGCTTGACGAGAATGTGCTAAGGAAATTGTTATCCCAACCTGATATATTGGTCTGTAGGATCCCAAAATGTACCCACACTCATTCAAAGAAGATTTTAACAATGTCCTCTGTTGTGATACTCTTCTTGCAAGATGTCAATATAACCGTCTTAGAAAATTTGTCCACAACCACAAATACAGAGTCATTACTATGCTTGGTAGAAGGCAGGCCAGACATATAGTCCATGGAGACGGATTCCCACGGCTGGTAGGGAGTAGGCAAAGGAGTGTATAGGCCATGCTTCTTGATGGTTGGCTTGGCGATGATGTAGGCAGTGCAGGATCTTGTTGGGCGTGGAGCCTGATTATCTTCTTTATTTAGATGTATTGCCACATTGGACCCTAGTTCATAATGTGGCGGCAACGCCGCCCGTAAAATGTACGCCACCAGGGGGTCCAGGGGGAGTGACAACGATTATTTGGATCTGGGCCATTCATTAGGTGGAGATCTGACGGTAGAAGTTATGTTTAATTTAGGGTTTTTTGCCCTAAAAGGCAACCGCTCGCTATATATGAGGGAATTGCAATTCGTCTATGTACATATGTATTCTGAGTGAGAAAGAGAGAGGAGATTGTGTGAGAGCGAAGAGGGAATTACATTGGATATATTGTAGGTTGTATCTCTTCATTTTACTGGATAATATAAAAGGAAGGACTGGCTGTTTCTCCGTGGACGTAGCCCAAATTGGGTGAACCATGTAATTTGTGTCTCTCTTGTTTTATGTGTTTATATTTCTGCAATATATTATATGTGTTCCATTGCTCTGTAATATATAATTTTCTAACAGATCTGATATATTTCCCAACACCCAGTCGAAGTTTTGGCCAATAAAAGTACTTTTGTAGTACAACCATAGTTTTCTCCACACCAAAGTGTCCTGCGACAAAACTGTAGTGCGCCTCCCAAATCATCTTGGCATGATCGCTTGAAGGAACACAAAGGTGGCCCAGGTAGCATAATAATGCATCTTGGAGGTGAAAATCAAGAACTTGATGTCCATCTACTAGCATCTGGTATGTGGAGGTGAACTCTCGATCATGTTTGTATAGTTGTGACTATCCAGAGGTCTCGAGGCCATAAGAGTTGAGAACAATAGTTAGTGTTACAACTGGGGGCCGACTGAGGAAATTTTCAACATGATTGGTGCTGCTCATTTTGTATTTAATGTTCAAATTGAATTGTTGTAGATAAGTAAACCACTTTTGATGGCAATTGTTTTGAAACTTCCCTTGTGTCTATATAAAATGAAGAGGTCGGTGATTGATGTGGATGACCATTTACTTCCCCAGAATGTAATGCTTCCATTATCGGCAACCCTGCACAATGGAATACATCTCTTTATCATAGGTGGGGTACTTCTGAATTTCATCGAAAAGTGTCTCGCTATGATATGCAACTGGATGCCCGAGCTAGGTGAGGATTGCACCAATAGCATAGTTGGGGGAGTCTGTCTCAATTTCAAATGGCTGTTGCAGGTCTGGCAGTGTGAGTACTGGTGCAGAGCAGAGGCGGTGCTTCAATTGAACGAACACCTTCTGTTCGTACTTAGGCCAGGAAAACTTTGTTTTTGTCCCGCCCTTAGTAATCTGACTCAAATTCCAAGTGATATGGGAGAATCCCAACATGAACCTCAGATAAAAATTTGCAAGGCCTAAAAAGATACAAAGCTCTGTTACGTGTTTGGGGTTAGGCAATCCCGAATGACTTGGATCTTAATCGGATCCACATGCATGCCACACTCATCTACGATGTAACCCATATGTTGGACTTGGCTCGTCCCAAAGGTGCATTTCTCCAAGTTGACACACAGTTTGTGTTGCCGAAGGGTTTGAAGGACCTGTTGAATGTGTTGCAAGTGTTCTTCCCAACTCTTGCTAAAGATGAGGATGTTATCTAGATAAACAACCACAAATTAGTTGGTGAAGGGCCACAACATGTCATCCATTAGCATCATAAAAGTAACCGGGGCATTTTTCAACCCAAAGGGCATAACCAACCATTCAAAAAGGCCTTCCTTGGATTTGAAGGTAGTCTTCCATACATCTGTGGGCTATATTGGAACTTGGTGATAACTAGACTTCAGGTCAATCTTGTTGAAATACTTGGCTCCCTTGAGTTGGTCCAAAAGTTCATCACTCAGTGGGATTGGATACCTGTTCCTGATAATGATTTTGTTTAGTGCCCGATAATCAATGCAGAGCCTCTAGGTACCATCCTTCTTCTGTACAAGTACAATTGAGCTCCCACAAGGTGAGGAACTTGGTCTGATGTTCCTTTTTTTGCAGCAACTCCTCGATTTGTTGATTGATTTCTTCATTTTCCAGAATGGAGCGGGGATATATCGATCCATTGGGTAGAGGTGCTCCGGGAGTTAGATCGATTGAATGCTTGACTTGAGAGTGCAAGGATACCCCTATGGGTGAGAAGAAGACGTCCCTGTATTGCTTCTGCTACATGGAGGAACCCTTCTCGAGGGCCATGGATGTAGCTACGAGCTTCCTCTTAATTTGAGAGTGAATTAGAAAGAAAACAAATTTTCCAGTTTGGGAGATGATATTACTGCATTTCTTAGTAGAGATCAAAGAGATGGTGATAGGCGGGGCTACCTCCGGTATCATGTATAACTTATTACCCAAAGAAATAATAACAGAGTGAGGTATAGACTCATATAAAACATACTTCTTCCACAAGTATGGTTGTTCTATTAATACATCACAAACTTCAAGAGGAGAAACATCACAGAGTACCTCATCTGTGAAGGGCTTGATGTTGTATGGAAGGTGACACTGTTGGCTAATACAGAGATCTCGTCCTTGGTGAAGCCCCCAGATGGTGTACGACTGCGGATGTGCTATAGTCGGTAGGTGCAGCCGCTTCACGACCTCTTTTGAAATGAGGCTCTTTTGGCTCCCGTTGTTGACAATGAACTACAACAGAGAACCATTCACTCACATCTATGAGTGGAAGAGGCATTCCCCCTCCTCTGGATCTTTAGGCTCAATCTTCTAGATCTTGGTGGTGCCTATGGTAGCACTGGGCTCAGCGTCAATGATCTGCTTCCCTTTGTCATTCCCCTTGTCAAGTTCTCACTCAAAGTCGAAACATGCATTTTATTTGAAAGCCTTCAGCTCGGCCACCAATGATTGCTTGGATTGACACTCACTTGTGTTGTGAGTGGATCTCTTATCGAACTCACACCACTTTCTGTGTCCTCCTTTGTCTTTGCGGTTTTTTTCTTTGCTTGCAGCTTCGGTGGGTTATCCTGGGTCGCCCCACCTGGGCTTTGACCTTTACTCTATGGTTTGGGGTGCCTTTCCCTTACTTCAGATTTGCAAATCCAAAGTCTTTCTTTTTCTAGTTTAAACTTCTGCTTAATCTTGAGAGTGTATCGATACATTGTGCCGAGCGAGGAGATGTCCAGGAACTCCATTTTATCCTGGATGTACCTGTGTAGACAGTCGCGGTACTTGAGTACCAATTTCCACTCAGAATCCTTGATACCCAACTTCGTGAGAAGGGTATGAAAAACATTTGTAAACTCCAACATGTCTTGGTCCCTTCCCTACCGTAGCATGGTCCAATTTATGTATTTATCCTCATAGCTCCTGATAGGGTAGTACTGATACTCGATGGCTTCTCGGAAAGAATTCCAAGTGGGTGCGACTAAAAATAGTGAGGGTGTACTTTCGTCCTTCTTCTCACAGTAGGTTTCCCACCAATCCTTGATGTTGGGGGTGACTTTGAGAAGTTCAAAAGTAATCTTTTCCTGGCTAGAAAAATCATGAACAAAAAAATATCCTTCTAACAGATTTAACCATTTATCTATGACCTCTGCATCTATCTGAATTTCAAATATGGGGATGGGAAAGTTAACTTGTACCTTGAAGCGTGTGGCGCTTCCAGAGTGGTTGCTGGAAGGAGATGCATCGCCTTTGGGTAGCCGCTAAAGGATCTGGGAAAAGTTGTCCATCATCACGTTCCTTTGTCGTTCGAGGGCTTCTTCGAGCAATATTTTGAAAGGATCTCCTACCACATCATCTTTCTTTTATTCCGTCATGGGAGGTTGTCGAGGTTTGTGAGGTTGGTCTTGCAAAGGTTCAACTAATTCAAACCCTAACTCCTTATATCCCGACCTCGTTAGGGACATGCAAAGAAAAACTGAGAAAGAGCAGACTGCTCTGATACCACTAATATGAACTTAAACATGAACGAAACAAATTACAGATATAACCATAAATATAGAGATGTAGCAGAAATAACACTTCATTTCATTAATATCAAATACTTAAATAAGCTTACAAACATAATGGAAATAAACTAGCTCGGGCAATGGTAGCTTATCTCTTAGAAGAGATTTGGCGGTTATGTTGGATACCTATAGTAATAGGTTTCATATTTCATGATTGGCAAGAGAAAAGCCAAATATGCTCTGCTCTGGTATCCCAAAGATCCCATATTTCCTAGAAAGCAAGAGCTGGGTAAAGTGTCTCAAGTATTGAGGACCTTATTTCAAATTTTGTGGATGATTCAACAGTCTAATCTGGATCATGCCATATTTCAATTTTGAGTTGTAGAATAGAGAAAGAGGTCTGTCCAAACAGCTTAATCTTGGCAGACAAGTAGTTCAGGTAGAGAAGCAAAGGTTCCCAAAAGTTTAATCTGGGACCTTGGAAGACATAAGGGTAGAAGTAGATAGAGAGAAAAGGAAAAAGCCAAAGAAAAGAAAAGGCAATTGAGGGTTGCAAGTCCAAGTGCCCCTCCAAGAAGAAACAAAAAATGCTAGGCAAATAGTTGGGTAGGCAGTTGTGGTTGCAGAAAGAATATGATCACCATTACACAGGCATCAATAGGTCTCTTGCCAAGGCAATAAATCTATCAGCAAACAAAGTGGTGAATTCCATGAACTCACAGCAAAGAGCATCACTAACTTCTTTTCTTTCCCTCTCTAGTCTATCACTAACACCCCCTTTCTAATTCCCCTCCTTCATTCATATTAACTCCTAATTCTACTATATAACCTCCCTTATCTTACCCCCACCCCTAATATTATTAACACTAAGGTTAAAACCCCAAATCTTATGTATATTCCCTCCCCTAGGCATAATAGCCGTGTATTGTTCAAAAGGGACCAAAATGGCATCTGGCCACTTTGGTGAACCTATTCCACCCTATTTTCCCTTTGCTGCAAGTCAATTTGCCCTTAAATCACCTCTGCACTGATAAAACCCCTCTCCAAACCCCTTTTGCCTATAAAACCTTTGCAAAGGCTAATACCCGCCTCTGGCACGTTTCCCAATCCTACCGCATGGTTGGTTAATCAAAACATTTGAAAAAAACCCATAAAACCCACAAAGTTTGATTTTTCCGCCCGCACTATCAAATGCGCCTTTTTCTCCTCCGCCAGCCGTCGGATCAAGCCCATCAGATCCGACGGCCCACATCAATATCGGAGCGCTTCCTGTGGCGGCACGTTAACCGCCGGGAAAGTGACGTTGCGCCTTGTCACGCCTCCTCCACGCGTCAACCGATGGACCATCTCGGAGCCCGCTCTGACAGCCTCTGCGCCGTACCTAAACCGCCCCGAGAAACCGCGGCGGTTAAGGCCTTAACCGTGACCGCTGCAGTTTGACCGCCACCTACCCGCCGCTGACTCGCCGCCACGTCATTGCCTGCTCGTACCTGCCTCTCGTATGGGTCCACCTCACTGCTGACTGGACTGCCACCTCGCCGCCCCTTGACCAGTCACCCACTGCCACGTCGCCCGATGACGTCAACTGACGTCACCTCACCATGACCCACCAATGACGTCATGCTGACGTCAGCAGAAAAAAGCGCCAAATTGGTAAAATAACCCATATTTACCAATTTTCCCGTGTTTTTACCATTTTCACTGTGATTTCTGCTGAATGCTCTGCATGACCGTTTGAACTCAAATTTTCGCCAACCAGTCAATTAGCCCGGGCGACCTCCTCAAACAGCAACTGTGCACCTGTGTTTCAACCTCTGCTCGTCGAATTACAGGTATTTAGACCGTCTCGCCCTCCATACGACCTTCATTAAGCTTAAAATTGCTCAGAGGGATAATAGAACCATAAAAACGATATTTGCACCGTTCATTTCCATTTGTTCATCCACCATTGTCATTGTGAGGGCCAAGAAGTACCTGCAGAGCTTTAGAAACCTGCAATCCTCATAAAACCTCTGTAATTCTGCGTTTTCCCGGCAGAGCTCCTAATAGACATAATTCACCCGATTGGAGAGTTCAGTTAGGCCACAGAGAAGTTCTGTCACTAGACTCCAGTATTATTTCAATTGCTATTGAGAGAATTCCCCTTGAATACTCAAAACCTCAACTGTTTCCACAGAAAACTGCCTCCAGACTGTGTTTTACTATTCCACCTGTCTACCTACAATTATTGCAACTTGAAGAGCTATGGAGACCCCTATTGCACTGAATATTAAGCCCATCAATGCCCCTCACCAGGAATTAGCATGGAAAGCCCTGGGGGACATGGACTACCAAATGCTGGATTGGTTCCCCATGGGAACCAAGTACAATGTGCTAATGTTGAATGAATTAAGAGCCCAGCACCTCAGTGGGGCAGATATCTTGGGGATTTGGGAGTCAAATTTGCCCATATACAACCTTCCCCAAGTCAATCCAATGCCAGAGCTTATTTATAGCTGTCAGGAATGCTATGACCCCAGCCAAAGAGCAGTCATGAGCCCCACAGGCCTAGTCCTGTTCCAGATCACCCCAGAGAGCATAAACCAGATGCTGTGCTTCAATACAGCCAAGAAATTGACCCCTCTGTCCATGCAGAATCTGATTAACACAGGGATCAAGCTGTCCAGTGACCAGATTGTCAAAATCAACCAACTGTTTGTCACACCAGGCTCTGAAACAGTCAGAACCCCTCCTATTGGGTACCATTGTCTGAATGAGTTGGGCAGAATGTTGGTGGATCTAATTGGCTATGTCCTAGGATTCAGGGGGCTGGAAGATGTAGATGAAAGCATAATGGCAATGCTGTCCATATTTTCCCTGGTAAGCCTCCAGCTGTGCAGTATGATTATGCAACTTACATAGCAGAGAAAATCCATGATCAGTTCATGAATTTGAAAAGGGAGAGACTGTTCAGGTACTCCTCCTATATATATCATTTATTCCTTTTCTATCAGCCAGCTACCTTCTCTGTTCCTTTGAGGCCACTCAATGCCCAAGGAAGCCCAAGATCAGTTGTTTTCTGGACCTCTGTTTTTCATTTTACCTCAGTATCACCCTATACATACTGTGAGTTTATTGATTTATTTGTTCATCCGGCCCTAACAGCTCTGCAAGGTACTCCTCCTCCTAGATTAACCGATGAAATGAAGAGGATTCTACATTTGAACAAATCTTACAATATTGGCAACTGGTACTTCTACCAGAACCACACAGTCATTAGGATATATGGCTGTGAATTGAACCCATTTAGATTGCCAAGGTATGTCCCCATGAGGCTTTTTGCCTTAGAGTATTTCAGGCAGTTTGGGAACTCAGATTACCTTCACTTTCAGAGTAGAAACAAGAAGTCACAATTGAAGGTAAGAAGTCAGCTAGGTTCCTTCCTGTATAACAAGAAAGAGGAAGGGTGGAAAGAGGCACACAGCATCCTGGAAGGCCTCAGATTGCAGACCAGTTTTGAATGGATTCCCTATGACCCCAATCATTCTATCTCCCTCAGGAGAATTAGATACAAATTGGGCAACTATGCACATAAAAGACAACCTGAAATTGAACAGTATGCCAATGCACTAGATTGGGAAGAGGGTACACTAGTAGAACAAGTCACTGAGGTAGAATTACTTGAGAAAGAAGCTAGGAATGTGCAAAAAGAAGCTGACTTGGAAACTTGTGGACAGGTGCCCCTCTCCTACAGAAAGCAAACTGGAACAGCTGCTAGATCTTCAGCAGCACAGCAGCAAACCACTGAGAAGACATCCCAGGCAGCAGGCAAAGACAAAGGTAAACAGGTGGAACAGCCACCTGTATTGACAGAGGAACAAGTTGACACCTTGCTACAGCAGCAAGAAGAAATGGAACAGCAAGAACTGGGGCAGCAACAAGAAAAAGCACAGTCCAGTGAACAGCAGCCCTTGCAGCAGGAAAAGGGGACAGATCAACCTAGTAACACTGAGCAGCAGCCCCAAACAGAGGTGCCTCCCAGCACAGACACCAATGTAGACACCTCAGTCCTCCAAACACCACAGAAGGAGGATGTGACTAGGAAAAGGGAGAGAGAGACCCCCCACACCTCATCCTTCATCAGAGGAGAGAAGAGACAAAGACTGAATGACTCCCAAGAGGAGGACATAGCAGTAAGGCAAGCCATGGGCATGGGCCCACCCAGTGGAGAACTTTCGGCCAGCTCATCTCAACGTGGACATGACATGACTATGGGTGGAGAGGTCAGCTCCTCCGGTCAACATAGAAAGGGGCAGTCAAGTATAAAGCAGCAATTCATTGACATCAAAAGGAGTGATCCCATAAAAGTGCAGCTGTATGATCACTTGTTAAACCTAGCTCCTAGCAACCAGCAGAGACTCATGTCTGCTTTCGATGTGAGCGAAGGCAAAATGGTAATGAGCCACTTCATGCCCACAACTTTGCAACCTCAGTCCACCTCGGACTATCTAAGAACCAACATGGAGGTTCTTGCCAAAGACATACACCCTATGGACAAGATTGAATTACATAAACAAACTGGTGAAATGGTGTATGCCTCCCTGGCAGATGAGACATTGGAGAATTATAAACTAAAGAGCAGCCTGGATAACACAGCTTCTCAGCTGGAGTTAGAAAGAGCATCATCACAAGCCAAGGACAATAGGATCAAGTCCTTGGAAGAGGTAATTATAGAGATAGGGCATGATCCTAAAGATGTCAAAGGCATCCAAGAACTTCTGAAGATAAGGGATGCAGACATGGCAGCCCTAAGAAAGAAAATCAAACTCCCGGCCACCATCCATCCACAAACAGATGAAGTTGCCCAGCAAAGGCAAGAGAAGGATGCTACAGATCTGCTGGTATCCCTATACAAAGAGCTGGTTAGGACTCAAGACCAGCTAGGACAAACTGAAGCTGCAAAGGCAGCACTACAAGAAACACTGAAGCAAAGAGAAGGGGGCCAACCCTCCCAGCCTCCTCCTGTGATAATAAATCTTGAGGAAATCCCTCCAAAGACCACTCCTCCTCCTCAGCAAACAGAAGCTACAGCACCAACTACAGCGCCATCCACAGCAACAACATCTACAACATCAGAACAGGCTACTAGTTTAGACATGCAAAAGCTGCAAGCTGAGATCCAAGCTATGGAATCTCAAATGAAAGAGCTGGAGGAACTTAAGAAAACCTTGACCAAGGTAAATGAAAAGTTTGACAAGAGCAAACAGAATGAAGCAGCCAAGGAGAGAGAGGTAAAAGCTCTTAAGAGGAGAATTGCTGAACTAGAGAAAGAGCTTGCACTAGAAAAAGTGACAGCTGAAATGAAAGCAGTGCTATGGAGCAACATTGGGCGGTCCATCGCCAACCAGTGGCAATATATTGAGACCATGGATGAGCAAATGGTGCTCATCACTAAAGCAAACAGAGAAATACAGAGGGCCAGGGCAAGCCTTGGACACATGCCAGAAGCTGCTACTAGGATAATCAATACTCTAAACTATAAGACTAGCTCTCAATTAGCTGTCATGGGAATCACCAACAGGACAGAAACAATTGCTGTAGCCAAGAGAGTCATAACATTGAGGAGCCTGGTTGGAACACTGGAGAGGAGGACACAGGATATGCAAACTGAAATCAACAGATTCCTGGAAAAGTTCGTGGCACTACAAAACAGAGGCCTCCCCAGCATTTTAAGCAGTGTAGGAAGACTGCTCACCCTGGACAATTACAATAAGAGAATTGATGCCCAGGCAGTAGCAGAGATTGCACAACCGCCCAGCACTTCAGCAGAACCAGGGCCAGCCACCGGGCAGAGTATGTATGACAGGGTGGAGAACCTGTTTTTCCTCATGAATGAAGTTGACCATCTGTTTGATACACCACCTAACTTCTTCAAATTCACAGAAGCAGATGAAACTCTAGGGGCAATCTTAGCACACCAACTGCCCACACAGGATGCCTGGAGAAATTTGACACAGACAGTTTTGTCAGGCCAGAATCAGTAGCGCCAATTCTCCAGGCAAATGAGCATACATGCGCAGGCACAATTTTGAAGAAAGATATCTACAGAGAAGAGGCAGAGGCTGAGCCAACTCAGCAGGACCATTGACTCACCACAAGCAACAGTCACAATCACAGGTGACCAGTCCAGGATACAGCGTACAAAGCCTTAAAGACAGATCTTCCAGCATTTATTCAGAATATCTCGACCGACTTAGCTGTCTCCAAAGGCTAAAATATCTTCTGACAGAGCATTAAAATGCCTGTACTCTGTAATCAATGCTGCTTTAAATTTTGATCATAATATCTTAAGTAGTTGGTAAGAATGTAAAATCTGAGATAACTCAGAACTCAGATATTTTGTAAATCACCGCAAGTATATATTCACCCTTCACAGCAGTTGAAGGGGTTGTTGCAATTTTCTTTTGAAGAGCTCTCGCTCGTTGTAATATTTTCAGAGAAGTAATACAAATGAATAATGGAATTTCCAAGGCTTGGTGTTCTTTGATGTATTGTGGTGAAAGATGAATGTTACAGGATTCCAGGGTGTTGCATAAAACAATAAGTATTCTCAAATCTCTTTGTTATATGTTTTCGAGTCTTTTGTTCTCTTTTGTTGTTCAAATGTTTTACACTTGATAGCAAGGTGAAAGGATAGTTCCAGGATTTAACCATGTTTACCCTGGACTCAAACTGAGCTATTATACATGTTTTCCTCAGATACAGTGACAGAATTGTAATTCTTAATTGCTGCATTTCAAAACTGTGTCTTTTACTGTGACAGGCATTCTCAGGGATTCAATTTTTGCCCCTGAGACCTCTGTCTTTCTCCTCTTAAAGTTGTCTGTTGGAAATATATAGACAATAAGTGAAAATTCTTAAATGCTTTCACTGTTTGTGTTACCTGTTTCCAGTCATTTAATCAAAAATCTGTTCTATTAAACACTCAAATGGCCCTGTAAGTTCCATCTTTCATCTCAAAATTTCAAACACATATAGCCACAGACTCCATTGCCCAATGGTACTCAACCTCTCTGAAAACTACATCACTAGAATCTAAAAGGAGTTTCATCAACCAAAACATGAACAAAACCAGTGCATAATAGCTAGCCTAAAACCCTATCATAAACAGTTACAAATCATAAAGAGAGAGCCCTCTCTGATCACAGTTTGGCTAGAAACAGTGATCCAAAGATTGGTTAGTGGTTACCCCGGCCGTATTCCCTTGGGAGTCATAGGGAACAACCTGGGTGATAACATAATTGGCGACTCCACTGGGGAGTTAAGATTTTTTCAATTACTATCTATTTTCAAAAGCTACCATCAAGCCTGAAACTAGCCAAGAGGCCTTAGGACTGTTTCTGTAAACACAGGGACAGCTTTAGGGAAGAGCTAACTAGGGAATCTTCATCTTAGCTTTGAAAAATATATAGTCATTCCAGAATTCTTACCTAGTCCTTGTACATACAAAACCTTCTGTATAAAGTTCTAAAAGAATACTTAGAAGCTGGCTCCCAAAAGAAACCCAAGGCACACTAGGGCAAACCCTGACCCTAATCAACCCATCATTGTCGATAACCCAAATATCATACCAAAGAACATAAGGAGACAGCAAAAGCAGGAAAAGCTTGCTGATTCAGATATCAGTTTAGACCAACCTATCCTCATTCCAACTCCTTGCAAAGTTCTTTTCCGTTCCACACCCCATTCCCCCAGTTCACCATCAACCTCTCAAAGTCCTCTCCTTCCATCTTCACCATCTGCACACACTCCCTCAACCAGTTCCCCACTTATTACCCATCCTCTTAACCCGGTTACACCTGTAATCCCTGTTGTCCCATTTGTTCCTATTAACCCTATAAACCCCATAAATATGGCTAACAGATATGCACCTCTGCAGATACCAGCCAATGCTCCAGCTCTACCCCAAGACTACCAAACTAGACTCTCATTTTTTGACTCCCATGGCCCTTTGACAGCCATCCAGCATGCTAAAAAGATGCAAGATCACTTTGAGACCTATGAAATAGATGATGACAGTGTCAGGATGAGAATCTTTGTTCAAAGCTTAACTGGGGATGTCAGAACTTGGTTTAGATCCTTAAATGCAAATTCCATTGCAACCCCTGAAGTTCTATACCAGGAATTTACCAACAGATGGGAGAAAAAGAGAGATCCGCACCATATACTTGGTGAATATAACACTATTAAAAGAGGTCCCCAAGAAACGGTTTTGGAGTATTGTGCTAGGTTTAACAACATATACAATGCTATCCCCCAGAACTTAAGGCCCCCTCCTGATTTGGCCCTTTATAACTTCCCTGATGGTTTTGATTCTGATATGGCCTATCAGTTGAGAGAAAGAGACCCTCCAACCCTCGCAGAAGCCCAAAGAGTTGCAGTCACTGTAGAGGCCAACCTAATTGCCAAAAGAAACAGGGCAAAGCTTGAAAAGAAGGTTGGTTTCAAAGAAGAGCCCTCAGGCTTTGATCAAAAGTTGGATGCAATACTAAACAGCATGAAAAGACTAGGTGAAAGAGTGGAATCAGTTGAAAGAAAGTCATCATGGGAGGCACCACAAAACAATCCTCCTAGAAACCCAAATTTTAGGAGAACACAGAACCCCAATATAGGAAAGACAGGTGCTGACCAAGATATCAGACCCCCTTTTCAAGAAAATTATGCAGAAACTTCCTCAGCTAATCAGCTCAATGAAGATCCTGAGATCAACTTAATAGGTCTGGATGGTAAAAGCCATGTTTTCTTAACACAAGAAGACCATGAGGAGGATGAAAACAAAACATTCCAAACACAATCAGGAGAATCTTTTGACTTTAAACAAGGGTATGATACTGCTGTCTATGAAGTCCATAAACAATACAAACTAAGAAGTCGGACTGTAAATGCAAATCAGCCTGAGAAGGTAAAGGAGAAACAGCAATCTAAAGAAACCTTAGTCACTGAACCTAATGACAAAACAAACTTGCCTGCAAAGGAAGTAGTGGTTGAGGAGGTCACTGAACTACTGTCCACACCACAACAGCCCACGGCAACCTCATCCTCCCACCCAAATCCGAACATTACCCCTCAAGTCATGGGCATGAGGGGCAGGTTCCAAAATCAAGATGAAATCCAACAAGAAGATTCAATGAACAGAGAAAGGACTGCTATCCGTGACTCTAAAATTCAGGTGGATAAACCCTTTGACCTAGGAACAGAGATTGGCAAGTTAAAGATAGCAATTCCCCTGTCAGAGCTAGCCAAGCATGACATATATAAGCAACAGATCAAAAAATCCCTTCAGCTCACCAACAGCAAAGATGATGTAAATGTGCTAGATGACACTCCAGAATTACTGTTTGGCCCAGAGGTAGATGGAAAGACAGTAGTCACAGGGGTTTTACCTTTTTATGTCAGCTTGCATATTCATGATAAAATACTGCATAATGCAATGTTTGACTCAGGTGCCTCTCACAACCTTATGCCAAAAGCGGTCATGGAAAGGTTAAACTTAGACATCACAAGACCATACAAAGACCTGTTTTCTTTTGATTCTAGTCAAGTCAAATGCTTGGGCCTAATTAAGGATTTATGTGTGTCCTTGGTTCAATTTCCCAACAAAACCATTTTAATGGATGTTGTTGTTGCTGATATCCCACCCAAATATGGGATGCTCTTATCAAGATCATGGGGAGCCAAACTCCAAGGCTCCCTGCAATTGGACATGTCATATGCAACCATTTCTGTATTTGGGCAACCAAAAAGACTTTATAGGGAAACACTCATGAAATATATGGTCAGCAGTGAAGAAAAGCCTCAAAATTTCCCAATATATGCTGTCCATTCAGACATAGACTCCTTCATCCTCTTCAATGACAGCGCAAGCTTCTCAAACAATGACATTAAAACCGAAACACCCATACAAGAACAAAACATTGATCAAACAAGTGGCACCTGCCAAATTTCAATCAGCCCAACAATACCCATTAACCCTCCTCTAGTTGTCAAAGATTGTCAAACAAATGATGAAATTATCCTAGGAGACAAATGGGAAAAGAAACCTCAACTCATGCTCACATTGCCATCCCATGAAAAGAATTTAAAATCTCCTGACCAGCAAGATAGTCTGTGGGTCCTAGAGTTTGATGGCTCAGTTAACAAGTTAGGGGCAGGAGCTGGAGTATGGATACATAACAAAGAGAAAGGCTGTGCAGAAGGCCGGGCTTATAGATTGAACTTTAAATGCACTAACAACATGGCAGAATATGAAGCTCTGCTACTAGGTCTCAAGATTGCAAAATCATTACAAGCACATAGCCTCTCAATCATGGGGGACTCTGATCTAGTAATTCAACAAGTAAAAGGGGATTTTGTCACCAATGACAAAAGATTAAGGTCCTATAGGTCTGCTGTAATTGAAATACTAGAAACTTTCTCCGAGTTTGTTCTCACAAAGATTCCAAGGGGCCACAATCTCCATGCTCACAGCTTGGCAACATTTGCCAGCACCTTCAAATTCCCACTACAACCCAACAATTGTTTCACAGCAGAGGTCAAATATAGGCCTTCTATTCCAAACAATGTCAAAGAGTGGCAAGTATTTGAGAATGACAGGCAAATAAACAACTTTTTAACCTTGCAACAAGAGTTTACAGGATTAAATATTGACCTTGAGACAGCAAGTCAATCTCAAATAGTTGATGGAGCAAGTCAATCACAATTACAGTTTCAACAATCTGCTCACCCAATGTCACCTAGGACAGCAAAACAATTACTCAGTCCAACCATTTTCAACAAAGAAAACATTCAGCAAATTCACCAAATTGACTGTGAAGAGCTGAGCAACGCTGGAGATGAAATCATACAACTCAAAGACAATCTTCTTCCAGCAGGTCTTACCCCACTAGAGGATATTTTTGACTCAAATGATGTCCCCAGGAAACCAAAGATGCAGCCATTAGATGCAACAATTGAAGAATGTAACATTGGTACCACTGACAAGCCTAAAATAATAAAGCTATCTGCTGCTTTGCCCCCTGACCAAAAACCCAAATATATTGATCTCTTTAAAGAGTTCCAAGATGTCTTTGCCTGGGGTTATGAGGACTTGAAGTCTTATGATACCTCTGTTATCCAGCACACCATTCCCCTCAAGCCTAATCAAAAACCATTCAAACAGAAATTGAGAAGAATCAATCCTGTGCTTCTTCCTTCCATTGAAAAGGAATTACAAAAAATGTTCAAAGCTGGTATCATAGCACCAATCAGGTTTTCTGAATGGATTTCAAATTTGGTCCCTACAAGAAAGAAAACTGGTGAGATTAGACTTTGTGTAGACTTAAGGAATTTGAACCTAGTGTCACTCAAAGACAACTACCCCTTGCCCAAAATGGACCACATCCTTCAAAGAGTAGTAGGAGCCTCAAGGATATCATTGTTGGATGGTTTCTCAGGTTTCAATCAAATCCTGGTGCACCCTGATGATCAAGACAAGACTGCATTTACTACCCCATGGGGCACTTTCAAGTATGTGAAGATGCCCTTTGGATTGAAAAATGCAGGGGCAACATTTCAGAGAGCAATGGACATTGCTTTTGCAAAGCAAATTCATGATTTCTTGGTCATTTACTTAGATGATCTTACACCCTTTTCAAAATCTGACCAAGAACACTTGAAACATTTAAGACAAATCTTCATAACATGCAGGAAATATGGTATTTCCTTAAACCCCAAGAAGTCATTATTTGGCTTGGAAGAAGGGAAACTTTTAGGACACATCATTTCGAAAGATGGCATAAGAATTGATCCAGATAGGATACAAGCTATCCTACAAATGCCTCACCCAAGGAATATCAAGGAGCTGCAAGGATTCTTAGGAAAAATCAACTTTTTGAGAAGGTTTATCCCAAATTTAGCAGAGTTAATCAGATTACTAAACAATATGCTAAAGAAAGATTCAAAGGTCAAATGGACTGTTGAAGCAAAACAAGCTTTTGAAAGTATAAAATTGGCCTTGACTCAAACCCCAGTGTTAACTAACCCTCAGTTTGACAGAGACTTCATCATTTTCTCCTTTGCCTCCCAACATACTATTGCTGCTGTTTTATTACAGAAAGATGACCAAGGGAATGAAAAGCCCATTGCTTTTTTCAGCAGAGCTCTTAGAGATGCCCCCCTAAAGTACCAAATAATGGAGAAACAAGCCTATGCCTTAATCAAAGCTATCAAAGACTTTAGGATTTACATCCTTTACTCCCATGTTGTGGCTTATGTACCAAGTCCTATTGTCAAAGACATCCTCACACAAGAAAACTTAGAGGGAAGAAGAGGAAAATGGATTGCAAATATACTTGAATTTGACATTGAAATAAAGCCTACAAAGCTGATAAAAGGGCAAGGTTTGGCCAAGTTAATGACAGAAGCAAATTTCCAAGCCTTAGATATCAACCAACTGGACAGTGAAACAGAGCTGGCGACTCCAAAGATCAATGTAGCCTTTGAACAATCTCCATGGTACTCTGATATCTGTTATGTGTTACAAAACCTGTGTGCTCCCCCAGGACTGTCCAGAACTAAGTCTAGGTTCCTAAAAATGAAAACATCCAAAATTTGTGTGATAGATGAGAATCTACTCTGGAAAAACCATGAAGGTATTTTGCTGCACTGTCTTCTTGAGAGTGAAACTGACAATATCATGCAAGAATTCCATGCTGGAAACTGTGGTGGACATTTGTACTGGAAGTCCACCGTAGACAAGATATTAAGGGCTGGTTATTACTGGCCCACTATGTTCTCTGATGTGAAGAAATTCACAACATCATGCCACAAGTGCCAACTGTTTGAAGGCAAAAGACAGTTGCTGCCACTTCCTTTGAGGCCCATTGCAACAGAGAGACCTTTTCAACAATGGGGCTTGGATTTCATTGGAGAAATTCATCCCTCATCTTCAGGACAACACAGATGGATCTTGACAGCAACAGACTACTTCACCAAGTGGATTGAAGCTGCCCCATGCAGACAAGCAAATGATTCAGTAATCATTCAATTTTTGGAAAACAATATACTGGCTAGATTTGGCTGCCCAGACAAGATAATAACAGACAATGCTGCTGCCTTCAGATCCAAGAAAATGGTGAACTTTTGCCATAAATTTCACATTACTTTGGGCCATTCTACAGCTTACTATCCTCAAGGAAATGGTCTTGCTGAATCATCAAACAAAAGCCTGATAAACATCATAAAGAAAGTGCTGGAAGAGAACAAAAAGAACTGGCATAAGAAACTAGTAAATGCTTTATGGGCAGACAGATTAACCACTAAAAGATCAATTGGGACCAGCCCATATGAGTTAGTCTATGGATTAGAGGCCAGATTTCCTTCATCACTAGGAGTGCCGGTTATGAAACTCCTACAAGAAAGCCAAGCAGAGCCAAATGACATGCAAAGAAGGATTAACCAGATAATCTGTTTACAGCAGACCAGAGAACAAGTTTTCAGCAGAGTGCAGATACTACAAGAGAAACTGAAAAAGGCCTTTGATAGACGAACTAAAGCAGAAGATTTCAATGTAGGGGACAAAGTTTTAAAGTGGGATGCAAGAAGAGAAGAGAAAGGAAAACATGGGAAGTTTGATTCTTTATGGAAAGGACCATTTTCTGTCCAAGCAGTACAAGGTAATAACACCTACTTCCTAAAAAGTTTGACTGTAACTGAAATGGATGAAGGTCCTGTCAATGGCAGGATGCTGAAGCACTATTTTGACTGTTCACTATGATAGAAATTCAGAGGTTCATTGTATATATGCAGTTGTACATATTCCTTTTTGATTTAAATTGTATAAAGAGGTTTTCCCAAATGCTGCACCTAGCAGCAACAGGCAGATAGAATCAGAGGTTCTCCAAGAAAAGGCACACAATTTTGACAGATTATATGCAGCAAATTTCAAAGATTAAGATAGGCAGTCAAGGAATAAGGCAATCTGACCTGCTGTTCTTGGTCTTTCAAAAGAAAAACCATCCCCATGTGGAGCCACTGTTGGATACCTATAGTAATAGGTTTCATATTTCATGATTGGCAAGAGAAAAGCCAAATATGCTCTGCTCTGGTATCCCAAAGATCCCATATTTCCTAGAAAGCAAGAGCTGGGTAAAGTGTCTCAAGTATTGAGGACCTTATTTCAAATTTTGTGGATGATTCAACAGTCTAATCTGGATCATGCCATATTTCAATTTTGAGTTGTAGAATAGAGAAAGAGGTCTGTCCAAACAGCTTAATCTTGGCAGACAAGTAGTTCAGGTAGAGAAGCAAAGGTTCCCAAAAGTTTAATCTGGGACCTTGGAAGACATAAGGGTAGAAGTAGATAGAGAGAAAAGGAAAAAGCCAAAGAAAAGAAAAGGCAATTGAGGGTTGCAAGTCCAAGTGCCCCTCCAAGAAGAAACAAAAAATGCTAGGCAAATAGTTGGGTAGGCAGTTGTGGTTGCAGAAAGAATATGATCACCATTACACAGGCATCAATAGGTCTCTTGCCAAGGCAATAAATCTATCAGCAAACAAAGTGGTGAATTCCATGAACTCACAGCAAAGAGCATCACTAACTTCTTTTCTTTCCCTCTCTAGTCTATCACTAACACCCCCTTTCTAATTCCCCTCCTTCATTCATATTAACTCCTAATTCTACTATATAACCTCCCTTATCTTACCCCCACCCCTAATATTATTAACACTAAGGTGTATAAAACCCCAAATCTTATGTATATTCCCTCCCCTAGGCATAATAGCCGTGTATTGTTCAAAAGGGACCAAAATGGCATCTGGCCACTTTGGTGAACCTATTCCACCCTATTTTCCCTTTGCTGCAAGTCAATTTGCCCTTAAATCACCTCTGCACTGATAAAACCCCTCTCCAAACCCCTTTTGCCTATAAAACCTTTGCAAAGGCTAATACCCGCCTCTGGCACGTTTCCCAATCCTACCGCATGGTTGGTTAATCAAAACATTTGAAAAAAACCCATAAAACCCACAAAGTTTGATTTTTCCGCCCGCACTATCAAACGCGCCTTTTTCTCCTCCGCCAGCCGTCGGATCAAGCCCATCAGATCCGACGGCCCACATCAATATCGGAGCGCTTCCTGTGGCGGCACGTTAACCTCCGGGAAAGTGACGTTGCGCCTTGTCACGCCTCCTCCACGCGTCAACCGATGGACCATCTCGGAGCCCGCTCTGACAGCCTCTGCGCCGTACCTAAACCGCCCCGAGAAACCGCGGCGGTTAAGGCCTTAACCGTGACCGCTGCAGTTTGACCGCCACCTACCCGCCGCTGACTCGCCGCCACGTCATTGCCTGCTCGTACCTGCCTCTCGTATGGGTCCACCTCACTGCTGACTGGACTGCCACCTCGCCGCCCCTTGACCAGTCACCCACTGCCACGTCGCCCGATGACGTCAACTGACGTCACCTCACCATGACCCACCAATGACGTCATGCTGACGTCAGCAGAAAAAAGCGCCAAATTGGTAAAATAACCCATATTTACCAATTTTCCCGTGTTTTTACCATTTTCACTGTGATTTCTGCTGAATGCTCTGCATGACCGTTTGAACTCAAATTTTCGCCAACCAGTCAATTAGCCCGGGCGACCTCCTCAAACAGCAACTGTGCACCTGTGTTTCAACCTCTGCTCGTCGAATTACAGGTATTTAGACCGTCTCGCCCTCCATACGACCTTCATTAAGCTTAAAATTGCTCAGAGGGATAATAGAACCATAAAAACGATATTTGCACCGTTCATTTCCATTTGTTCATCCACCATTGTCATTGTGAGGGCCAAGAAGTACCTGCAGAGCTTTAGAAACCTGCAATCCTCATAAAACCTCTGTAATTCTGCGTTTTCCCGGCAGAGCTCCTAATAGACATAATTCACCCGATTGGAGAGTTCAGTTAGGCCACAGAGAAGTTCTGTCACTAGACTCCAGTAGTATTTCAATTGCTATTGAGAGAATTCCCCTTGAATACTCAAAACCTCAACTGTTTCCACAGAAAACTGCCTCCAGACTGTGTTTTACTATTCCACCTGTCTACCTACAATTATTGCAACTTGAAGAGCTATGGAGACCCCTATTGCACTGAATATTAAGCCCATCAATGCCCCTCACCAGGAATTAGCATGGAAAGCCCTGGGGGACATGGACTACCAAATGCTGGATTGGTTCCCCATGGGAACCAAGTACAATGTGCTAATGTTGAATGAATTAAGAGCCCAGCACCTCAGTGGGGCAGATATCTTGGGGATTTGGGAGTCAAATTTGCCCATATACAACCTTCCCCAAGTCAATCCAATGCCAGAGCTTATTTATAGCTGTCAGGAATGCTATGACCCCAGCCAAAGAGCAGTCATGAGCCCCACAGGCCTAGTCCTGTTCCAGATCACCCCAGAGAGCATAAACCAGATGCTGTGCTTCAATACAGCCAAGAAATTGACCCCTCTGTCCATGCAGAATCTGATTAACACAGGGATCAAGCTGTCCAGTGACCAGATTGTCAAAATCAACCAACTGTTTGTCACACCAGGCTCTGAAACAGTCAGAACCCCTCCTATTGGGTACCATTGTCTGAATGAGTTGGGCAGAATGTTGGTGGATCTAATTGGCTATGTCCTAGGATTCAGGGGGCTGGAAGATGTAGATGAAAGCATAATGGCAATGCTGTCCATATTTGCCCCTGGTAAGCCTCCAGCTGTGCAGTATGATTATGCAACTTACATAGCAGAGAAAATCCATGATCAGTTCATGAATTTGAAAAGGGAGAGACTGTTCAGGTACTCCTCCTATATATATCATTTATTCCTTTTCTATCAGCCAGCTACCTTCTCTGTTCCTTTGAGGCCACTCAATGCCCAAGGAAGCCCAAGATCAGTTGTTTTCTGGACCTCTGTTTTTCATTTTACCTCAGTATCACCCTATACATACTGTGAGTTTATTGATTTATTTGTTCATCCGGCCCTAACAGCTCTGCAAGGTACTCCTCCTCCTAGATTAACCGATGAAATGAAGAGGATTCTACATTTGAACAAATCTTACAATATTGGCAACTGGTACTTCTACCAGAACCACACAGTCATTAGGATATATGGCTGTGAATTGAACCCATTTAGATTGCCAAGGTATGTCCCCATGAGGCTTTTTGCCTTAGAGTATTTCAGGCAGTTTGGGAACTCAGATTACCTTCACTTTCAGAGTAGAAACAAGAAGTCACAATTGAAGGTAAGAAGTCAGCTAGGTTCCTTCCTGTATAACAAGAAAGAGGAAGGGTGGAAAGAGGCACACAGCATCCTGGAAGGCCTCAGATTGCAGACCAGTTTTGAATGGATTCCCTATGACCCCAATCATTCTATCTCCCTCAGGAGAATTAGATACAAATTGGGCAACTATGCACATAAAAGACAACCTGAAATTGAACAGTATGCCAATGCACTAGATTGGGAAGAGGGTACACTAGTAGAACAAGTCACTGAGGTAGAATTACTTGAGAAAGAAGCTAGGAATGTGCAAAAAGAAGCTGACTTGGAAACTTGTGGACAGGTGCCCCTCTCCTACAGAAAGCAAACTGGAACAGCTGCTATATCTTCAGCAGCACAGCAGCAAACCACTGAGAAGACATCCCAGGCAGCAGGCAAAGACAAAGGTAAACAGGTGGAACAGCCACCTGTATTGACAGAGGAACAAGTTGACACCTTGCTACAGCAGCAAGAAGAAATGGAACAGCAAGAACTGGGGCAGCAACAAGAAAAAGCACAGTCCAGTGAACAGCAGCCCTTGCAGCAGGAAAAGGGGACAGATCAACCTAGTAACACTGAGCAGCAGCCCCAAACAGAGGTGCCTCCCAGCACAGACACCAATGTAGACACCTCAGTCCTCCAAACACCACAGAAGGAGGATGTGACTAGGAAAAGGGAGAGAGAGACCCCCCACACCTCATCCTTCATCAGAGGAGAGAAGAGACAAAGACTGAATGACTCCCAAGAGGAGGACATAGCAGTAAGGCAAGCCATGGGCATGGGCCCACCCAGTGGAGAACTTTCGGCCAGCTCATCTCAACGTGGACATGACATGACTATGGGTGGAGAGGTCAGCTCCTCCGGTCAACATAGAAAGGGGCAGTCAAGTATAAAGCAACAATTCATTGACATCAAAAGGAGGAGTGATCCCATAAAAGTGCAGCTGTATGATCACTTGTTAAACCTAGCTCCTAGCAACCAGCAGAGACTCATGTCTGCTTTCGATGTGAGCGAAGGCAAAATGGTAATGAGCCACTTCATGCCCACAACTTTGCAACCTCAGTCCACCTCGGACTATCTAAGAACCAACATGGAGGTTCTTGCCAAAGACATACACCCTATGGACAAGATTGAATTACATAAACAAACTGGTGAAATGGTGTATGCCTCCCTGGCAGATGAGACATTGGAGAATTATAAACTAAAGAGCAGCCTGGATAACACAGCTTCTCAGCTGGAGTTAGAAAGAGCATCATCACAAGCCAAGGACAATAGGATCAAGTCCTTGGAAGAGGTAATTATAGAGATAGGGCATGATCCTAAAGATGTCAAAGGCATCCAAGAACTTCTGAAGATAAGGGATGCAGACATGGCAGCCCTAAGAAAGAAAATCAAACTCCCGGCCACCATCCATCCACAAACAGATGAAGTTGCCCAGCAAAGGCAAGAGAAGGATGCTACAGATCTGCTGGTATCCCTATACAAAGAGCTGGTTAGGACTCAAGACCAGCTAGGACAAACTGAAGCTGCAAAGGCAGCACTACAAGAAACACTGAAGCAAAGAGAAGGGGGCCAACCCTCCCAGCCTCCTCCTGTGATAATAAATCTTGAGGAAATCCCTCCAAAGACCACTCCTCCTCCTCAGCAAACAGAAGCTACAGCACCAACTACAGCGCCATCCACAGCAACAACATCTACAACATCAGAACAGGCTACTAGTTTAGACATGCAAAAGCTGCAAGCTGAGATCCAAGCTATGGAATCTCAAATGAAAGAGCTGGAGGAACTTAAGAAAACCTTGACCAAGGTAAATGAAAAGTTTGACAAGAGCAAACAGAATGAAGCAGCCAAGGAGAGAGAGGTAAAAGCTCTTAAGAGGAGAATTGCTGAACTAGAGAAAGAGCTTGCACTAGAAAAAGTGACAGCTGAAATGAAAGCAGTGCTATGGAGCAACATTGGGCGGTCCATCGCCAACCAGTGGCAATATATTGAGACCATGGATGAGCAAATGGTGCTCATCACTAAAGCAAACAGAGAAATACAGAGGGCCAGGGCAAGCCTTGGACACATGCCAGAAGCTGCTACTAGGATAATCAATACTCTGAACTATAAGACTAGCTCTCAATTAGCTGTCATGGGAATCACCAACAGGACAGAAACAATTGCTGTAGCCAAGAGAGTCATAACATTGAGGAGCCTGGTTGGAACACTGGAGAGGAGGACACAGGATATGCAAACTGAAATCAACAGATTCCTGGAAAAGTTCGTGGCACTACAAAACAGAGGCCTCCCCAGCATTTTAAGCAGTGTAGGAAGACTGCTCACCCTGGACAATTACAATAAGAGAATTGATGCCCAGGCAGTAGCAGAGATTGCACAACCGCCCAGCACTTCAGCAGAACCAGGGCCAGCCACCGGGCAGAGTATGTATGACAGGGTGGAGAACCTGTTTTTCCTCATGAATGAAGTTGACCATCTGTTTGATACACCACCTAACTTCTTCAAATTCACAGAAGCAGATGAAACTCTAGGGGCAATCTTAGCACACCAACTGCCCACACAGGATGCCTGGAGAAATTTGACACAGACAGTTTTGTCAGGCCAGAATCAGTAGCGCCAATTCTCCAGGCAAATGAGCATACATGCGCAGGCACAATTTTGAAGAAAGATATCTACAGAGAAGAGGCAGAGGCTGAGCCAACTCAGCAGGACCATTGACTCACCACAAGCAACAGTCACAATCACAGGTGACCAGTCCAGGATACAGCGTACAAAGCCTTAAAGACAGATCTTCCAGCATTTATTCAGAATATCTCGACCGACTTAGCTGTCTCCAAAGGCTAAAATATCTTCTGACAGAGCATTAAAATGCCTGTACTCTGTAATCAATGCTGCTTTAAATTTTGATCATAATATCTTAAGTAGTTGGTAAGAATGTAAAATCTGAGATAACTCAGAACTCAGATATTTTGTAAATCACCGCAAGTATATATTCACCCTTCACAGCAGTTGAAGGGGTTGTTGCAATTTTCTTTTGAAGAGCTCTCGCTCGTTGTAATATTTTCAGAGAAGTAATACAAAGGAATAATGGAATTTCCAAGGCTTGGTGTTCTTTGATGTATTGTGGTGAAAGATGAATGTTACAGGATTCCAGGGTGTTGCATAAAACAATAAGTATTCTCAAATCTCTTTGTTATATGTTTTCGAGTCTTTTGTTCTCTTTTGTTGTTCAAATGTTTTACACTTGATAGCAAGGTGAAAGGATAGTTCCAGGATTTAACCATGTTTACCCTGGACTCAAACTGAGCTATTATACATGTTTTCCTCAGATACAGTGACAGAATTGTAATTCTTAATTGCTGCATTTCAAAACTGTGTCTTTTACTGTGACAGGCATTCTCAGGGATTCAATTTTTGCCCCTGAGACCTCCGTCTTTCTCCTCTTAAAGTTGTCTGTTGGAAATATATAGACAATAAGTGAAAATTCTTAAATGCTTTCACTGTTTGTGTTACCTGTTTCCAGTCATTTAATCAAAAATCTGTTCTATTAAACACTCAAATGGCCCTGTAAGTTCCATCTTTCATCTCAAAATTTCAAACACATATAGCCACAGACTCCATTGCCCAATGGTACTCAACCTCTCTGAAAACTACATCACTAGAATCTAAAAGGAGTTTCATCAACCAAAACATGAACAAAACCAGTGCATAATAGCTAGCCTAAAACCCTATCATAAACAGTTACAAATCATAAAGAGAGAGCCCTCTCTGATCACAGTTTGGCTAGAAACAGTGATCCAAAGATTGGTTAGTGGTTACCCCGGCCGTATTCCCTTGGGAGTCATAGGGAACAACCTGGGTGATAACAGGTTACATGACTTTGAATTGTGTTACAATAAGGCTCTAAGGTCTACTTATTATTGAGAAACAATGAAAAACCCTAAACATCGAAAAACCTAACCCTAGGAGATGAAGCGCCAAAATTATGGGCCCCGTTTGGGTAAATTGGTACATCAACTTTCGAGGGTCGTAAATTTAGCATACGATCTAAGTTTGACACGCACAATACCTCGTTAGAAAGATCTATCCAAGAACTACAACTTTCGAGTGTAAATTATGAAATGACGACTCATGTTTGCCTCGGTTTTCCCAAAACAGCTCTAGAAGTTCATGACCTGAAAAACTACCAAAAATAGTAAATTGTGCTACAATTAAGGAAACTCAAAAACTGAAAGAGATAGTGGTGGGGGTACAAGTGGAATAGACGAGTGGCCACCAACATCCACCTGGATCAAGCGGTCCCTAGATGGAGCCGATGTTGTAACTTATTTTTACCTATGCATTTTTAATTTTTAAAGTGCATAGTTTTCAAAAAAAAAAGTTAAAATTTCTTTATGCACTTTGTAATAAGCAAGCTAAACTAAATGCACTCTGCAAGCTAAACTAAATAAACTTTGCCACCGAAGAAATTAAACTTTGTGCAGCTTCCAATTCCCTAGATTCGCTCCACTCTGATCAACGACTAAGGATCAATTGCGAGACCCCGCGCATTCTCGACGGTTAACGACGGGGGGGGGGGGGGGGGTGTCTGCAAAACATTACTACAATGGGAAGCCCAAGCTAACATGTCATCAACACATTAATTAACACCCCCCCCCCCCCCATTTACCACTTACCACCTACTACCCGCCCCGCAAACCGCCTCTGCCATTTTAGCCAAACACCAACAACTGCCAAAATAACTACCACCAAATCATCTGATAATTTAACATTTAGACGTTACATTATTAAATTTCCCTCCCACCAACGTTTTGATCATTTATTGGTGACATTCTTATAACAATTATTTAAATAAAACCGAATTAAACCTATATGCAAATTCAAAACCGATCTTACCAAATTCATTGTTCCTTAGCTTGTCTTCCTCCACCAAAGCACTTAGTGACACCAAATCGAAAAAATATATTAACTAGCCAACGCTGCCTATTTCGAATTCTCTAGGTACCTTTCCCTAAGTATTCCTTGTTCTTTCAATTTTTGAAATGGCGAGTCAAAAAGGAAAATCCAAAGTAGTTATTGAAAGTCCAACCTTACCTCCTGTAATTAATTTGGACGAACTTCCTCTCATTGATACCCAGTTCAAAATTACTAAAACCCAGTGTGAGTTTGACCTTTATGAACTTCATAATTGGGCATACCACAAATTTGAAGATGCAAGTGATGAATTCTATTTCTGGGAGTCTATGTTGCCTCAATTCTATTTCCCCCAAACCCATCATTTTCTAGAATTCATCACTTGGTGTGAAAGCCAATATTTACCTAGTCAAAGAACCATAGTTGCTAGGAACACTGAAATTTTGATTTCCATAACTTCTGAGTCAATTTTCCAAGCTCTGTAGATTAATCCTTAAGGTCCTCTTCATCCTTTTTCAACTGATTCCCTCATGGAAATTTACCAAAATCTTACCTTTCAACAACGAGCTCATATTTTTGAGTCTTTTCTACCTGAGAATTCATAATTGCCCCGAACCAATTCGCCATACTCTTGTGAAATTTTTCCAGAAATGTCCAAACAAGTTATTTCCATGGTTTGTTGTCTTTTGGGGTACCAAAATGATCAATGGGTGGATGAAGTCATTTTAGGATTCCTGTCAGTATTCTCATCTGGAAAGAAACCCTTAGTCCTATTTAATTTTAGTCAGTTTTTATCAGATGTCATCCATGACCAATTCCTAAAATTTAGCGCCGAGGGATCTTTCAAGCATTAGTCTATTTTAGTATATCTTTTTTTGTATCACCAGTTAGAGAGATTCAAATTTCCATTGCAAAAGTTGGATTCACAGGGCAGACTGCGGTTAGTATCCACTGGACTTCTTTGGTTAGGAAAAACACAGAGGAATACTTTTTTCAATGATTTTGTCAATCAATTTTTACATATGGCATTATGTATTTTGAGTAGTGATGTCGTTTCTAGAATGTCCAGAAAAATTAAAAGGATTTTACATCTCAGTGAGAAATTTAAGGTTCATTGGTATCTTTATCAGAATTCTACAGAAATCAGAATCTATGGTTGTGAGCTACCTCCATACAAACTACCAATTTTCCTGCCTATGAGGATTTTTGCTTGAGAATTCATTAGACAGAGGATGAATATGGATGAAATCCATTTTGTGTCTAGGAAACAAAAAGCTCAATTTAAGTTGAAAGCACAAATTGGTCCATTTATTGTTAATACGAGAGCAGCAAAGAAGAAAGTTGATAGTTTACTTAAACAAATGGAATTTAAATTAAGCTTCAACTGACCTTATGATCCCCTGGGAATAATTTCATCCATCATAACCGGACAAAAGTCAACACCTTTTTTTTCCATGGAAAAAGGCATAATTTTCATTAATAAGATAAGAAAATTTCATGTTGTATAATGCTGCATGTATGAGATGCAATCACTGAGGAGCAGATCAAGTAGTATATTTAAGCTTTACAAAAAAACCTTCATGATGTAGTTGATAATAAACTTCAAAGAAGTCCAGATAACATCAGAAACAAGATAAAATTGAGTTCGGTCCCATAAGTAAAAATATTAGAGCATAATAGTAAGATTATATACATAGAACCAAAAACCAAAAATGGAATGATCAAGGGATCATTCAGTGTTGAGCCCATTCATCTCCATGAATGGTTGGTGGTAAAAACGGTAGAAGGCGCCTTCCCTAAATTCCTGAATCTGCCATTGTCCTCTGTTCAGCTGCGCTGCCACTTTGGAAAGACGATTAACGATCTCATTCCTTTCCCTGTATATATGTGAGCATGCAAAAGAATCAAATTGAGTCTTTAGAGTAGTGATATCAGCCAGACTATCTCTGAGTGTGTGCAAGTGACAGTGATATATATCGTTTATCTAGTTTATAGTGAGTTGTGAGTCCCCAAAAATCTGTATCTTTTGGCAATTTAGTTCTCTTGCAAATAGGAGATATTTAAGACTGTTCGGTTTAGCATAGTTGTTGGTACCCTGCCCAGGCCAACTTGAATTACGTAGGACACTAGGTTGTCGATATGGAAAACCCCCCCGCAGCCATCAGATTAGAATCAATAAATTTTGGGACAATGGCCTGAGGGGGTTTGCTGACAGGGTCATCCGGGATCAAGTTAAAAATAGCCATCAACATTGTACAGGAAGTTTCCCATTTTAGGTTGGTATCCATAAAAATAGATTTGTTCCTATTTATCCATATACCACAACAAATAAGCAACAACAAATTCTTGCCTTTATGAGATTGCCTTTATGTCCACCATCTGAGCCAAGCGTTGCCTACATTTTTCCCAGACCAGACAGATTGCAAATTTAGGGAAGTAGTGATCCTTGACTAGAAGAAAGTCGTCACAGGGCAGGTGAGAAATAAACGGTTTGTATCTTCCTCGTGCTGCTTACAAAGGCAACCTCTGGAGGGGCCGCTGGTCGTTCTGCGCATTCGATTAAGATCAGTAGGGGCTTTGTCCATAAGAATGCACCACATAAATAGTCTGGATTTAGGAGGGGCTTTTAATTTCCATAGGTGGCGCCACCGCCAAGAGATATCGCCATTTTCTTTGGTTACCATAGAAGTTGCATAACCTGCTTTAGGGGAGTATCTGCCATGGGGGTTAGGGGCCCAAATAAGGACATCTTGTTGTTCGTTGATCCTCACATTGGCCTCCTCAAGAGCCCCAATGAAATGCAGCCAATCCTCGCTCCAGCGTGCTGGGATGTTAAGCACCCTATGGTCCAACCAACTCTGTTACTGCCACTAGTCCTGATTTTCATTTGCAATTTGCACCAAATGGGTGATACCTGTGTCCTGGAGGTGATTACAGAGTTGTCGTGGAAGGATATGAGCATTTCCACAGCTGCTCCAAGCATCCAAGCCAATTCTCACTTGATCCCCTTTACCAATTTTCCATGCCAGTCCTCTCTTAATGAGGGGGAGGGACTGAGTAATTGCTTTCCAAATTATAGAGGCACCAGAGAAAAAATGGAGGGATTGTGGATCTAGTCCAAGACTGAGAGTGTATGGATGTATTTGTAGTAAGTTACCTCCTGCAATAAACTTCTAAAGTTTATGAGGTGCCAGCCCATTTTTGCAGCAAGTGCCTCTGTGTTATGAAACCAGCTCAAGAAAAGATAGAAAAGATAGATCAACGCCTTAGAATTCAGCCTCTTCGAGGGGGCAACCTCCTTTACATTACATAAATGAACAATTCTTGGATGATACAAATGACAAAACCTCCTTTCTATATATAGGAGTCTAAGGAGTCACAATATAATCCAGTCGACCTAACAATAATAATATAAAGCCACAAAAATAACAATAGAGGGATTCTATGGGGCACAGTAATAACAATATGGGGGCAATAGGGGCACAACAATATTAATAAGGGGTATAACTACAATAGTAATGGGGTAATCACTAGTATTATAGGGACCCAACATGCCCCTCTCCTTCAAAAAAGTGTTGTCCTCAACGCTTGAGTAGTTCTGGATACTTCTGCATAAAATTCTCATCCTCCCATGTGGAATCTTCAACGGATAAGTTCTTCCACTTGATAAGATACTCTGAAATTGAACGATTTCATAGTTGTCGAGTTCTTATTTCTGTGACTGCTTCCGGTTCCAATATAATTTTTCCTTCCTCGTCAAGTTCTGGCAATATTGTTTGAACTGGGAGCTTGTCGCCTATAACCTTCTTTAAACATGAAACATGGAAAACTGGGTGCAATCGAGAAGCTGCAAGAAGCTCCAATTTGTATGCGATAGTACCAATCTTTTGCAACACCTTGTACGGACCATAATACTTTGGTGATAATTTATTATCCTTCTTAGCTTGCTTGAGGGACATTTGCTTATATGGTTGTAATCGTAGGAATACCCAATCACCTACATCAAAACTTCTTTCACTACGATGTTGATCTTCCTGTTGTTTCATTCTATTCTGTGCCAACACGAGGTTATCCTTTAAGAGTTGGAGGACTTGTTGTTGATGTTCGATGTGATGTTCCACTGCCTGAACCTTAGAATTTTCTCTTAAATATGATGTGATGGATGGTGGTTGATACCCATAAAGTGCCATAAATGGGGTCATTTTTGTTGCTGTATGGAAGGAAGTGTTATACCACCATTCAGCCAGAGGCAACCATTTGAACCATTGTGTCTGTTTATCAGATACAAAGCAACGAAGATATCCTTCCAAACATTTGTTTACTATCTCAGTTTGTCCATCAGATTGAGGATGATAAGATGAGCTATGAGCTAACTGAGTACCAAGACAAGAAAATAATTTTGTCCAAAAATTTCCAGTGAAAATGGGATCTCTGTCACTTACAATAATCTTTGGGTTTCCATGTAGCTTTTGAATTGTTTCCATAAATGCAGTAGAAACTGTACTGGCTTTAAATGGATGTGATAATGCACAAAAGTGTGCATACTTGGTAAGTCTGTCAACTACCACCATGATGACACTCTTTCCCCCAGACTTGGGTAAACCTATGATAAAATCCATTGAAACCTCCTCCCAACGTTGGCTTGGAATGGATAAAGGTTGTAATAGACCTGGTGTCTTAATTGTTTCAACTTTATTTTGTTGGCAAACAAAACATTCAGCCACAAACTTTTGAATATCTGATTTAAGGCCATCCCAAAAAATTCCTTCTTAACTCTGTGGTAAGTTTTTAAAAATCCTGAGTGCCCTCCTAAGGGAGAAGTGTGCAATTCCATAAGAATCTTTTGTTTTAGCTGGGAATTCTTACAGAGGTATAAGCAATCTTTGTACCATAACGAATCATTTTGCCAGCTAAATGTATCAGACGTACTGGAATCTTGTTGTAACTTTCGAATAAGTGCCCACACTTCTTCGTCATTCTTCCATTCCTCCCTTGCTTCGTTTATCCAATCTGGTTGGATAATAGAAATGGCGCACAACAATGCTTCCACATCCTCATCCTTTCTTGAGAGTGCATCTGCCACCACATTTTGCTTCCCTTTTTTGTAGATGATTTCAAAGTCATAACCCAACATCTTTGTGACCCACTTTTGTTGCTCTTCAGAGGATAATCTTTGTTCTAAAAAGTATTTAAGGCTATCATGATCCGTTTTTACCTTGAAGTGTCTTCCCATTAGGTAGGGTCGCCATTTCTTAAGTGCATGGAGTATTGCCAACATTTCCTTCTCATAAATAGCTTTGCTTAAAAAATTTCCCTTGATTGGACGACTTTCAAAAGCAATGGGTCTTTCATCTTGCATTAGAACAGCACCAATTCCATTTCCTGAAGCATCACATTCCACAATAAAGGTTTTTGTGAATTTCAGTGTAGCTAAGACTGGTGCTTGGCACATTGCCTCTTTAAGATGTTCAAAGGCCTTTGTTGCTTCCGGAGTCCATGAAAATGCATCTTTCTTCAATAATGTTGTTAGAGGTGCTGCTATTCTCCCATAATTCTTAACAAACTTGCGATAATACCCTGTCAACCCGAGAAATCCTCGCAGATGCTTTATGGATGTGGGGATTTTCCATTCCTTAATGGCTTTAATTTTTCTAGGGTCTACCTTAACTCCTTCATGAGATACAATATGACCCAAATATTCCACCTCCTGGACTCCAAAGAAACATTTGGATCTTTTTGCATATAATTGTTTCTCCTTCAATAGTTGTAGCACCTTGTCAACATGTTCAACATGATCCTTCCAAGACTTGTTGTAGATTAGTATATCATCAAAAAATACTAACACAAATTTTCTAAGGAATGGTTTGAAAATTGAATTCATCAAACCTTGAAATGTTGAAGGTGCATTGGTAAGGCCAAAAGGCATGACCAAAAATTCATAATGACCCTCATGAGTTCTAAATGTTGTTTTCAGAATGTCTTTAGTCTTCATTCTGATTTGATGATATCCTGAACGAAGATCCAACTTGGTGAAGTAAATTGATCCATGCAATTCATCCAGTAATTCATCAATGACAGGAATGGGGAACTTATCTTTAATAGTGAGCTTGTTGAGCTCCCTATAATCTGGACACATGCGCCATGATCCATCCTTCTTGTGCACCAATACTATTGGAGCAGAGAAAGAACTTTGACTCGGTTGAATTATACCAACCTCTAGCATTTTTGCAACCATACGTTCAATTTCACTCTTTTGGACATAGGGATATCTGTACGGCCTGATGTTTGGAGGAACACTTCTTGGAATCAGATGAATAGCATGATCATGATCACGCATAGGTGGGAGACCTTTGGGAGTCTCAAATACCTTGGAATGATTGTCCGGGACTTTTTGGAGATCTGGAGAAATAGATGATTCCGATGTGGAAACATCTAGCGAGCATAATTGTGCAATTACACCTCTTTGCTCCTTTTTGAGAAGCTTTGTCATACTATTAGAGCTGATTATCTTTCCTGGTTTCCTTGCAATACCCCTTAATTCAACTTCCTTTCCTTCCGTAGAAAATTTGATGAAAAGTTCTTGAAAATTAAAAGCTATTGTACCCAGGGATTGTAGCCATTGGACTCCTAGTACAACATCAGCACCTCCCATTGGAATGGAAAGCATTGGGCTAGTCAATACATATTCTCCCATGGATAGCTTGATATTATGGTACTTTCCAGAGCAATTTATTGTTCCTCCATTTGCAATCATCACTTGACACTCTAGTGCTGGATATAGGAAGCAATTCAATTCTTTTGCTACCTTATAATGAATAAAATTGTGGGTGCTTCCTAAATCAATCAACACTATTACCTTTTTCTTCTTGATTTGTCCTTCTATCTTGATGGTTTGAGGAGTGGTAATTCCTGCCAATGCATTACAAGATATGGTCAGATTTATTTGTTCTTCATCTAGGCTTTGTTCCTGGAGTATATCCTCTTCTTTTGACCTTTCTTGCTCCTTTTCTTCTTCCTCTTCACAATCTATGTAGAATAATTTCTTCTCAACAAACTTATGACCTTTAGTGTATTTTCTATCACAACTGTAACAAAGCCCTTTTGCTTTTTTTTCTTCCAATTGTTGTGGTGTCAACCTTATATTTTGTGGAAGACTAGGGGCAACAACACTTCCGTCTTTATAGTTGTGAGTGGTATGCTTCCTGGTTGCCATAATTTTGTTTTCCATTTTTCTTGCTAACCTGAATGCCTTCTCTAATGAATCAGGTTCCCAAAGGCAAACATCATGTTGGATATTATCCTTTAAAGACCCTATGAACACATCAATCCTATGCTCCTCTGGAATATCTTTTACCCTTATGTTCAATTTTTGGAACTCCGTAATGTGCTCCATTATTGAACCCTTTTGTTTGAGACTTATCAATTGGCTAAAAAAAGTGTTGCTTTTTGTATCCTCATAATGTGCTATCAACGTAAAAATTGCCCAAGTGATAAATGGTTTATGAGAGCAAAGCCATTGATACCATACAAACTGATTTGGTTCCAAATATAAAGTTGCCATACGTACCTTTTGTGTGTTTTGCACATTATTGAGATCGAAGAATTGCTCCATCTGTAATATCCATGTGGCAGGATCCTTGCCATCAAACTTCCTCATATCGATTTTTGGAATATAGTGAGTCTTCGATCCAACATTAGCGTCTATGGAATCATGATTAACATTTCTTTTGTTCTCATCATGAGTTTCCTTTAGTACCCTTTCACCCTTAGGGACCGTTTCTTGTAGCAACTTATTCATATTTATCTTCAATTCGTCCATGTATGTCTTCAAATCTATCTTCAAATCATCCATCTTAGCTTCCACCTCAATCATCTTAGCTTCTATGCCTTTCTTTAAACAGTCCATCTTAGCTTCTACACCTTTCTTTAAACCATCCATCTTAGCTTCTACATCATTCTTTAAAGCATCCATCTTAGATTCTGTTCCTTTTTGTGCAAGGGACAGTTGTTGCACTTGGTCTTGTAATTGTAGAGTCCCTACTTTACACCTTATCATCCATCATTACCTACTGTTTTCATCACTTTCCTCTCTCTTTTGCCTCATTTTCCACCCAGATCATTACATTAGTTGTCATTAAACATGATCAAGTGAGCTTTGCTAATGGGTAATTGTTTTGTTTAGTTTTTGACATACTTACAGGTATTCCGCAGCCATCTGTTGATTCCGCAGCCATCTGATGATCCCGCAGCCATTTTGTTGATCTCAAGGTTCCACGTGCTATTTTGCAGAACGAGCCACGTGGGCATGTTGGAATATATGTGCTCGAGGTTCCTGTGCCATCAGTTCAGCCGGCCACGTCATTTGTACCTCCGGTCAAAGGGGGTCAAGTTACGGTCAAATAAAGGCAGCTTAACGTTGATACGTAAGCTGTTTGATCACATCGGTGGAAAAGGTGACTTGTCCGTGTTTTGAAAGCCGTGGGGGTCATGATCTAATGCTGGATTCATTGCCCATATCGACCAGGACCTCCAGCTTGACCACGAAGCCTATGACGTGTTAACTGCACCTTTAATACGCATGACAGTCAGTTTATTTTCTGTTTTTATGTTTACGTATTAGGCCATCTTGCAGATGCCTATATATATTTGCGTCTGCGTACGCTTATGTTAACTTTTAGATGCTGTAGTGTATGTACTTGTGAGAATTTTGGCACGTTTTCAAACTCTGTTTTTATAAGAGCTGTTCCAACACTTTTTGACTATGTATCTCTGCATATAAAGTAATGGAAACGCTGTTTTGAAGTCTTAAGAGCATCTGAGTTTTCTGTGGATAATATGAATGGAGGGCCCCTGTTCGTATTAACCTTGTAAAGTATTTCATGTGTATATTTCTGCAATTTCTTTATTTCATCTACAGCATTTCCTTTTCTTGAGTTATGTACAGCTTGACTTCTTTTCATTGCTGCAGCCTTTATTTTCACTGATCAGATTTACTTCTTTGCAGGTTTTCACCCGGGATTGAGTGTGTTGTGTTTGCTTTAATACCTAATGGTAGTTGCAGTTGTCTTGTTCATAATGCTGCCCTTTTTACTCTGTTTTCTAGACTAGTTTTTAGCTTAGTTTTACAAGTTGGATGCTAACTAATTTATGTTCTCTTTATCATGAATGGATTATCTTTCAGAGAACAGAACACTAATTAATTGCAGCTTGTTTTTAAGTAGTCTTGGCTTGTGGCACTAATACTTTTTCCACTTGTTACACATAATCACACATGTAGGAAGCAGTATGATGGAAAAGGCTTAGTAGTGCTATAATTTGTCACTTAGAGTTTTTATCAATTCTTGGATTTGTCTTCAGCTACCTCCTAATCGTGTTTTACGCAGGACTATGTGGTAGAAGCAGGGAGTTAGGAGGAGATAATCATTATCATCCATCCTTGAAGTGATTTTCTTGTTTCTTTTATTTGCAGCAATATGGATAGAGACTAATGCCATTAGAACGTGGTCATTTACTTTCAAGTCATTTCAATTTATTCATTTCTTTCAAGTTCTTTTCCTTTACAAATTCAGCAAGTAATTAGAATCACCAATCACACACACTTTCACTCATATAGAACTCACTTTTCACACACTTGCACTCATCTGTCTATAATCATCACTCCATCTTAGGAAGATAAGTTAACCATAAACAACACCCCCAAACGACAAAAGCCCTAAGAAAGTTGCTTAAGTACATATAGTACACCTTCACTTCATCAGCTTACGAGCCCCGGGTTGACAATTAATGACATCAATTTAGGAACACTAAATTGACTAAACATTTTGGCGCCGTTGCCGGGGAAGTGAAATTAAGTAGCCATACTTAGAGAAAAAAAAATATAAAAATTTCGAGGAAAGAAGTTAATAACCTATCCAAGTATGCTCTCCTCTTGCACTTTAAAGTGATCTGGAGGATCAGAAAGGAGAAAGTTATTGATTTAGTAGTCTCTTGAGTATGCTCTCTTCTTGCACCTAGAGTGAACTGGAAGATCAGAAAAAGAACTATTAACTTGACTTGAAGAAAAAATAAAAAAAATGACATGCATAGAGCTAGAGATTCTAGAGGACGGTTTTTAGCTAGAGCTCGAAGTTCAATTTTTACAAGTCCATCTGCTTCAAGGGATAGATAAGAGACACCCCCCTTATCTCCAACCGAAACTCCTGGAATTCAAGAGCCAAGAGTTGACTCTCCTACACCTTCTATTGAGTTTGAACCAGGAAGAGACTCTTCTCTTTCTCCTACAGGAAGACCAATTGTAATTGAGGAATTGGAATCATCTGAAGAAGAAGGAGAAATCTCCTCTCGTTCACCTTTTGTAGAGGAACCAGAAGATTTTGAAATCCCTAGGAGAATCATCATGGCAGAGGAAGAAGGAGGAGGTAGAGGTAGAGGTAGAGGAGGAGGAGGAAATAACAATAACAATAATGGAGGTAGAGGTCCCATAGGAGGAGGAAATAGAAATGGGGATAATTCATTTGGGTTTCCCATTGTTAATGAGGATTCCCGAGCCACTATGAAAAACATATCACCATCTGTCCTCCCTAACTTCCATGGGTTAAGGACTGAGGACCCTGAAACATTCTTATTTGAGTTTGAAGTGGTGTGTCGAACTTATGACTACCTGGATGACTCTCAGAAACTCAAGTTGTTCCCTTCAACACTGAAGGATCAAGCCTTGAAATGGTTCATGGGGTTACTCACTCAATCTATTAGGACTTGGGATGAGATGAAACAGACATTTTTGGATAGGTATTTAGACTATTGCATGCCTACTAATCACAAGGACGAGGTTTTTAAAATGGTACAAAAAGAAGATGAGAGTCTAGAAGATTTACTTGAAAGATTTCAATATAACTTGAAAAGAGCAAAAATGAACACCTTGGATGAAGAGACCTTAAAAGCCCTCTTATTAAAGGCCATCAGGGATGAATGGATAGACATCTTAAACATGATGGGGAAAGGGGATATTTCTCAACTTTCTCTCAATGACATAGCAGAACTTTGTATCCATCTCTCAAGGGGCAAATCAAAAACTCAAAAAGGGCCTAGAGATCCTTCTCTCCTTAGGGCGAATAAATCTGCAACAGGATCAGTGAGTAGGGCTGAAATCGGCAGTATGCTTGATGAATTTAAAACTGACATCTTAGGGAGTCTTAGTGAACAACTTGATACCCTTAAGATTCACAATAAACAAAAAGCAGAAGCTGAGGCTTTGGTTATCTTTTGCCCGAAATGTAGAAAGAAACATGCTTTAAGGGAATGTCCCTTAGATGCACACGTTGTAGAAACATGTGTAATTTGCTCAGAAACTCATGAGACCAAGGATTGTCCTTCAATCCCTGGCCTCAAAGCAGTCTTTCAAGAGGATCCAGATACACTCGAATCTCTCTATTTTATTGCAAGGAGACCTTGGCAAGGACAACAGAATCAAGGGTTTAACAACTCTATGAATTCTCAATCCCAACCAAGTTGGAATCCTTGGCAACAACCTTGGCCTCAACCACAAAATGCTTTCCAAGCATGGATGCAAAGCATGCAAAATCCTTATGGGAGATTTGCACAATTCTATCAATATCCTCCATCATTTCAGAATCAGCAAGCTCCACAACTTCCAAACCAAGGTCAACAACTATCATTGCCATACCCTCAACAACAACAACCTCCTCCACAAAATCAAAATTCTCAATTAGCACTTCAATCCCAGCAGAAATCTAATCAACTTCCCTCTTAGCCATTACCAAATCCAAATAATAGGAACCCTCAAAATGCTTACATGATGGAAGGTCAACCATTCCCTACCTATATGGTTGTTCCTCTTAATGAAGTACAACTTAGATCAGGTAGAATCCTAGATCAACCTTCCACAAGTGTTCAACAACCAAGCATTTCTGAGGAGGAATCTCTCAAAGTCAATAAAGGTTCTGAAGTATCACTTCAAACCCAAAATATCCAAAAAGAAAAAGAAAAAGAATCAATCTCTACAACTCCCCTAGTTGAGCAACCTACACCTACAGCTACACCTCCCTTTCCTGAAAGATTGCAAATTGATAAAGGGGTGGAAAAGCAGATATGGGTGCCTGACTATAACTTCCTAGATGAATTGAAGAATGTATGTATCAAGATCCCCTTGTTACAAGCCATTAAGGAAATTCCCATTCTAGCGAAGACAATAAAGGAGTTGAGTTTGAAGAAAACAGTAAAAAGAACCAGAGATACTAAAAGGATACATTTAGTTGGAAAAATTGCAGACATAATGATGGGTAAGATTACCATGCAAAAGTATGTAGATCCCGGTAGTCCTATTGTCAAAACTCATATTAATGGGGTTGAAATCCCAAATACTCTGATTGACTTAGGGGCCGCGATCAACATCATGAGTAGACAGACCATGGATCAGTTAAAGCTTCCTAACCTTCTCTTTACACCCACTCTGCTGCAGCTTGCAGATAGATCAATCATTAAACCTGATGGTGTATTGGAAGACATTCCAGTCTCTCTAGATTCTTGGGAATATCCAGTTGATTTTATGATTTTAACTCCCAAGAACAATCTAGGAGGACATCCTCTTATTTTAGGAAGACCTTGGCTGGCCACAGCTGATGCTTTCATAAGTTGTAGGTCTGGAGACATGTATATATCAGATGGTAATTCCACCAAGAAGTTCAACTTGTATCCCCCAGCAAAAGCTATAACAGAATTAGGAGAAGATGAATGGGTAGAGGATGAAGATACTATACAACCAGTTCTAACCATCTCTGAGATCAGTGAGGATAGTCAAATTCTAAATACATTAGAAAATTTTGAAGTATCTTTAGAATATGACTCTGAACATTTTCAGATAGATGCAGACATTGAATATCTCTCCTCTAGACAAATGTCTCTCTTCTCAATGGAAGAGTTTGGTAGTTCTACAGTTGAAATCCTCCCAGGAAAAACATTGAACATTAACAAAAACTTGGGAAGACCACAACAAGAAGAATTAACTAAACTGTTGCAAAAACATTCCACTGCCTTTGCATGGGAATACACTGACATGAAAGGAATCGATCCTAAGACTTGTATTCATCACATCTACATTGAAGAGAATAGCAGACCTATTCGGCAACCACAAAGAAGGATGAATCCAAACCTTAGGGAAATTGTGAAAGAAGAACTGCAGAAATTGCTCAAGGTAAACTTCATTTACCCCATCTCAGACAGCCAATGGGTTTCTCCCTTGGTTATAGTGCCCAAAAAGAATGGTAAATGGAGAGTTTGCATTGATTATCGAGAATTGAACAAGGCAACCTTAAAGGATCATTTTCCTTTACCTTTTATTGATCAGGTACTAGATACTTTAGCAGGTAAAAAGTATTTCTCATTCTTGGATGGTTTTAGTGGGTACAATCAAATTCAAGTAGCACCTGAAGATCAAGACAAAACCACATTTACTTGTCCTTGGGGAACTTTTGCCTACCGAGTACTCCCTTTTGGATTGTGCAATGCACCTGCTACATTTCAAAGGGTTGTATTAGGAATTTTTTCAGATCTGATTCATGATTGTGTAGAGGTATACATGGACGATTTCACAGTTTATGGTAATACATTTGAAGAAACTTTGGAAAATTTGGAAAAAGTACTGGTAAGATGTAAGGAAACAAATCTTTCTTTAAGTCATGAAAAGTGTTTTATGATGTTTACTGAAGGGATTGTTTTAGGACATCATATTTCAAGGGATGGGATCAAGGTTGATAAATCCAAAGTTGAAGTCATCTCTAAGTTACCTGTTCCAAATTGCCAAAAGGATGTTAGAAGTTTTCTTGGGTTTACTGGGTATTACAGAAGATTTATTGAAAACTTCACTAGGATAGCATCTCCTCTTTTCAAATTGCTTACCAAGGACTGTGAGTTTAAATGGGATCCTGAGTGTCAATCTGCCTTTGAAGCTTTAAAGTCTAGAATATCTGAAGCACCCATCTTAAGGGGGCCAAATTGGAAACTCCCTTTCCACATTTCTACTGATGCTTCAGATACAGCTCTAGGAGCTGTTTTGGGACAAAAGGATTTGATCCCTTATGCCATTTATTACACAAGTAAGAATTTGACTCCTACTGAGTTAAATTATACTGTTACAGAAAAAGAGTTCTTAGCTGTGGTACATGCAATCAACAAGTTCAGACACTACATAACCGGCTATGAAACCTTTGTCCATACTGATCACTCTGCCATAAGATACTTAATGAACAAACATGTCACTAATGGTAGAGTTACAAGATGGCTTTTACTTTTGCAAGAATTCAACATTACTGTGTTAGACAGACCTGGAAAGCAAAACACAGTAGCTGATTTCTTGTCTAGAATCCAAAACACTAATGAGGATTCTCCAGTAGAAGATAAGTTTCCAGATGAATACTTGTTTGCAGTGACTACCAAGACTCCTTGGTATGCAGATATGGCTAATTATCTTGTTACAGGGAAACTTCCTCTACACTTATTTCCTAATGAGAAAAGGAAAATCATTCGGGAGAGTTCACATTATTCTTGGATTTCTAATGAATTGTTCAAAACAGGGCCAGATTGTATAATCAGAAGGTGTGTTCGGGAAGATGAAATGCCTGACATCCTTAAGGCATGTCATGATGAACCATGCGGCGGGCACTTTGCGGACAAGAGGACAGCCTATAAAATCCTTTCTCTAGGATATTATTGGCCTTCTCTCTTTAAAGATGCAAAGCAGTATGTTAAAAGGTGTGACAGCTGCCAAAGAGTTGGGAAACCAACTCCTTCAAATGAAATGCCTCTACAGCCTCAGGTATGCATCGAACCCTTTGAGAAATGGGCTCTAGATTTCGTTGGACCAATTAATCCACCATCAAAGCAAAAGAAATATATACTGGTTTGTATTGATTATGTTACTAAGTGGGTAGAAGCAAAAGCATTGCCTTCTGCCACTGAAAATTCAGTTGTTCAATTTCTTTTTGAGGATATCTTCACTCGTTTTGGTGTCCCAAGGGAAATTGTGACAGATCAAGGCAGCCAGTTTACATCTAATTTGATGGAGAAGCTGATGGAGGAATATAAGATCAAGCACAGAACATCTACTCCCTACCATCCGCAATCCAATGGTCAAGTGGAATCTACCAATAAAGTTCTTGAAGGCATTATCACCAAGACTGTTCATCTTCATAGAAGAGATTGGGCGGAAAGGCTCCCTGAAGCCTTATGGGCCTATAGGACCACATGGAAGAACACAACAGGACATTCTCCCTATGAACTTGTTTATGGGAAGGAAGTCCTGCTTCCTATTGAGTTCCAAATCAAGACCTTCAAGATGGCAGTCCAATTGGGAATGAGCCTCTCAGAAGCTCAAAGACACAGAATGGACCAGCTAAATGAGCTAGATGAAATGAGACAAGATGCAATTCTAAGGACCGATCTAGTTCAGCACCAAAGATCTAAATGGCATGATCGTCATATCAAAGAAAGAAAGTTTCAGAAAGGAGATTGGGCTCTATTGTTTGATTCAAAATTCAAAGACTTCAAAGGAAAGTTTCAAACTCATTGGCTTGGGCCATATGAGATTGATGAAGTCTTTAGCAATGGAGCAGTTCGAGTAAAAACTATTGATGAATTTCATACTCCTCTTATTGTGAATGGCCACCGCTTGAAAATCTACCAGAAGCCATTCTCAAAAGAAGAGTTTGTCAAATTGTTCAAAGAAGATTCTGCAATCAGGTTGGTGGAGAAGGATTCTTCTCCTCCATCAGCCTAATCTTTGGTTTTTGAAAAAAAAAAGAAAAAAAAAAAAGAAAAAAAAATAAAGAAAAAAAATAAATGTATGAGCCTGAAAACCAATCTCTGATTGGCAGTCTCATACAGAAAACCTGAGGTGAAAATCAGGGTCACCTGACACCTCATGTTTTCCAAAAAAAAAAAAAAATCTCTTTCTCCCCTTATTTCATCTCATTTCATCATCACCACCATTTCACCCACCATTTCATTCATTTTCCACTCCACCTCATTTTTTTCATTCATCCATCCACTCACTACACTCCATTCCATCAATAAAGTCATTTTTTTTACAACTAAAGTTGCTTTTGTGCAGTCGGAGGCTACTACTGCAGATTCCGCAGCCATCTGAGGATTCTGCAGCCATCTAATGATTCCGCAGCTCTCTGTACCTGCATAAAAAAAAACACAATCTGTTTGAAATTTCCTTGCAGCTCAGTAGTCATCAATAATAAATAAAAAATGGTCATGCAACAGCCATAAATCAGCGAAGGGTTAGTGGCAAATCATCAAAGGCAAATCTAAGCGGGAATCTGAGGTATGGTTTAAAAACCTAAACTTGCAGTTATTTCATTATGCAAAGTTTTCTAGGTTATGTTTCTTGCCACTAAGTGTAATGATTACCAGTCATGCAACCATATACCCACGTATCTCCCACGTCTATCAGTCCTTGATTACCACGATTTTGAATTTCACTTGCGGCTGCTTCTCTCATTAAGATCTCGTACTTAGGTGACGTAACCTAATGTACTACGTCTCTATGACATTAACTCACGCAGCCAAGTGTAACTTCGAACCGAAATCTAAGGACATAGCCGTTTCCATTCATTATTCCATAACCCTTCTACCCTCTTACGCTCATATCATTTCACTTCCGCTGTTTCATTTCCACTCACTGTTTCATTCCATTTACGCTGTGCAATATGCTGCTACTATACTCTGTTTTTCCTCTACGCTAATTCTATCAGCAGTGAAGGTCTGTTACGGCCGTATCCAAAGCTAAAACCATAATCCACTATGTTGAGGCCGTAAATCCACTGAGTCAAAGCCGTTTTGAAGCCGTGTTCCAAAACAAAGCCGTGAGTTTACTGTGTAAAGCCATCCTTAAAGCCGTGTTTTAGAACAGAGCCATAAGAGCTAATGGGGAAACTCCTAAGAGCAGAACCGGAAGGTTCAAAGTTTTTGGAGGGTTATCCTCAGGTCAAAGAGGCATTACAAAAGGCAAACTGGTTACAATGCGTACATAAGTTCAAAGGCTACCATAAGGAGGTGACAAAGGCCTTTGCAAGGTCCTTCAGAGAAAAAGATGGTCACATGGAGATAGGGGACTTACAATTCACAGTCAATGAAAGCAGCATAGCACAAGCTACCTCACTTCCACAGACCGGAGAAAGGTGGTTTAAGAACCGGGCAGTTCAAGATCAGCAGTGGAAACAAATTTTGAAAAAACTAGGTATGGACACAAGTATCTTTACCAAAGGAATTCCTGTTTCTTATGTTAAGGAGGAGTGGACCACTTTACTCTTGTTAGTACAGAAATTTTTCACTTGTGAAGGAAGATTTGGGGTCTTATATGTTTATCATGCAAAGGTTATGATGCATTTTCTAGGAGATGATATTAACCTCCCTTACTTTCTATTTTCAAGTCTTAAGAAAATGTGTGCAATGGTCCAAAAGAACCCTAGAAATATTGAAGCACATTTATGTCATCACGGTCTTGTGAAATTGCTGGTTGAGGAACAATTAAAATCAAAAAGAGACACATGGGAGAGGTTTCTCATAAGAAACCATTTTCAAGAATTAGGAGAAACTTCTGGAGGGTCCCCTCAAGTGCCAAAAAGAAGTAGAAGAAAAAGAGGAGAGGGGGTTAACCAAGAAACTACTGCCCAAACAGAAACCATTGTTCCTGATACCACTGCCCAAGAGGAAACTGTTCAAGAACAGTTTGATGAGGAAACTGATATACAGCATCCTGAACAGGATATTGATCCTGGAATTACTGAAGATGATAACCAAGCAGCCCAAGGAATTATCACTGAAACTCTTTCAGAACTTGCTCAAGAAATTGCTCAGAAAAGGAAAGAAGGGAAGAAGAAACGTAAGCAAGATAAAGGTAAATCTGTAGTCCAAGAAACTCCCCTCACTCCTGAGAATACTAGTGAGGAAGACACTCAACCCTTAGCTCAAAGAATGGCCAAACTTCATAAAACTGCCCTCTCTAAAAAGGTGGAAAAACAGCAGAAAATACCAAAAGAAAAACAGAGTACCACCTCTGTAAGAAGGAGCAACAGATTACAAAATAGAAAAGTAGGGGCCACAAAGGGTAAACAGTCATTCTTCATTGACTTAAGCTCACCTCAAAAAGGTGCTACAAGTCCTGACTTGGAGGAAAGTCCTTCACACGCTGAGCACATTGAGACTAGTCCTCCACGTGAGGAAAGTCCGTTTGAACATGAACTTGAGCATGAACATGGATCTGAATTTGATTATGAACCAAGTCCCAAAAAGTCACCTGGAGTGGACCCGGAGCAGCAAAAAGTGTATAATTATCTGGAAACATTGGAGCAAGCAGCCGCTGGCCCAAGTAATGTTCAGCCTTTAGAACAACAAGTCCACTCCTTGAAACAGGAAATTTTTGAGATTGAGGTTCTAAATCGACATATCATGCAAGAAAATGAGAAGTTGAAAGAGCAAGCCAAATTGGATAAGATGATTCATGATAACACCATGTTACATTTGGGCCTGTGGCAAAGAAATAACAAAAAGTTAAGGAAGAGATGCAAAAAGCTAAACAGAGCCTTGATCAACCTAAAGTTCAGATGCTTAGTAAAGAAGCCAAGGGTAAATGTGTCTACACAGAGAAAGAAGAGGAGATTGGATGTCTTGGCGGAGGCATCACAGCAGGTTGATTGATCAGTGTTTTTGCATGAGGACATGCAATGCCCTCGTAGTGGGGGTATGTAGAGTCCCTACTTTACACCTTATCATCCATCATTACCTACTGTTTTCATCACTTTCCTCTCTCTTTTGCCTCATTTTCCACCCAGATCATTACATTAGTTGTCATTAAACATGATCAAGTGAGCTTTGCTAATGGGTAATTGTTTTGTTTAGTTTTTGACATACTTACAGGTATTCCGCAGCTTTCTGCTGATTCCGCAGCCATCTGCTGATTCCGCAGCCATCTGATGATCCCGCAGCCATTTTGTTGATATCAAGGTTCCACGTGCTATTTTGCAGAACGAGCCACGTGGGCATGTTGGAATATACGTGCTCGAGGTTCCTGTGCCATCAGTTCAGCCGGCCACGTCATTTGTACCTCCGGTCAAAGGGGGTCAAGTTACGGTCAAATAAAGGCAGCTTAACGTTGATACGTAAGCTGTTTGATCACGTCGGTGGAAAAGGTGACTTGTCCGTGTTTTGAAAGCCGTGGGGGTCATGATCTAATGCTGGATTCATTGCCCATATCGACCAGGACCTCCAGCTTGACCACGAAGCCTATGACGTGTTAACTGCACCTTTAATACGCATGACAGTCAGTTTATTTTCTGTTTTTATGTTTACGTATTAGGCCATCTTGCAGATGCCTATATATATTTGCATCTGCGTACGCTTATGTTAACTTTTAGATGCTGTAGTGTATGTACTTGTGAGAATTTTGGCACGTTTTCAAACTCTGTTTTTATAAGAGCTGTTCCAGCACTTTTTGACTATGTATCTCTGCATATAAAGTAATGGAAACGTTGTTTTGAAGTCTTAAGAGCATCTGAGTTTTCTGTGGATAATATGAATGGAGGGCCCCTGTTCGTATTAACCTTGTAAAGTATTTCATGTGTATATTTCTGCAATTTCTTTATTTCATCTACAGCATTTCCTTTTCTTGAGTTATGTACAGCTTGACTTCTTTTCATTGCTGCAGCCTTTATTTTCACTGATCAGATTTACTTCTTTGCAGGTTTTCACCCGGGATTGAGTGTGTTGTGTTTGCTTTAATACCTAATGGTAGTTGCAGTTGTCTTGTTCATAATGCTGCCCTTTTTACTCTGTTTTCTAGACTAGTTTTTAGCTTAGTTTTACAAGTTGGATGCTAACTAATTTATGTTCTCTTTATCATGAATGGATTATCTTTCAGAGAACAGAACACTAATTAATTGCAGCTTGTTTTTAAGTAGTCTTGGCTTGTGGCACTAATACTTTTTCCACTTGTTACACATAATCACACATGTAGGAAGCAGTATGATGGAAAAGGCTTAGTAGTGCTATAATTTGTCACTTAGAGTTTTTATCAATTCTTGGATTTGTCTTCAGCTACCTCCTAATCGTGTTTTACGCAGTACTATGTGGTAGAAGCAGGGAGTTAGGAGGAGATAATCATTATCATCCATCCTTGAAGTGATTTTCTTGTTTCTTTTATTTGCAGCAATATGGATAGAGACTAATGCCATTAGAACATGGTCATTTACTTTCAAGTCATTTCAATTTATTCATTTCTTTCAAGTTCTTTTCCTTTACAAATTCAGCAAGTAATTAGAATCACCAATCACACACACTTTCACTCATATAGAACTCACTTTTCACACACTTGCACTCATCTGTCTATAATCATCACTCCATCTTAGGAAGATAAGTTAACCATAAACAACACCCCCAAACGACAAAAGCCCTAAGAAAGTTGCTTAAGTACATATAGTACACCTTCACTTCATCAGCTTACGAGCCCCGGGTTGACAATTAATGACATCAATTTAGGAACACTAAATTGACTAAACAGTAATTTTGATATATCATGTTGCATTTCCTCCTCTTCTTCATGAGTCATGCTAGAGCTTTCAGGTTCCTTACTAGGTGTTTGCATTTTATTTCCTCGGGGCATCAGTTATCGATAATAATGCTCTACTATGCCCTTTGATTTCCTTCAAAATAAATTTTCAAACCAAGCTTAAGCAAAAATTTAAGAAAATCTACACACCTTTTTTCACTTTGTAGGAGCTCGATATTGCCTCTGATGTATCTCTGTATTTTCCAATCATCTAGTTCTGAATTTGTGAGCTGTAGTAGCCCTCTGTGTCCTCTTTCCAATGCCATAAGTCTGACCCAACTTGGATTCTCCAAGGAAGAGTTATGTGAAATCTCCCACAGTGACTTGCTTATAGACTAGTTCAGTAGAGAGAACTTGTACGACGTGCCACGAGTCACCATTTCGACCTTTGGATCTGAAACCTGCATACAAGAAACTACAGTCCGTCCTCTTTCTGTACCTTCTTACGAAATTTCAATCTAATCCCCAGAGAGAAAGTTATGACGATTTTCCCCAGGTCACCTGTTTTGAATGTAATTCGAGAGTCTGCAAAAAGACCAACTTCCTCAGATCATATCTTCGCAAATATCATGCGAAAAGCTCTAAAATTCGGACCCAAGGTTCAGCGCGATTTCTTCTCAAATGGGATTTTTTTTGTGACTTTTGAAACTTCACAAAAAAAAGTTATAGCAAAAATGCAATTCGGGAGTCTGCAAAAAGACCAACTTCCTCAGATCATATCTTCGCAAATATCATGCGAAAAGCTCTAAAATTCGGACCCAAGGTTCAGCGCGATTTCTTCTCAAATGGGATTTTTTTTGTGACTTTTGAAACTTCACAGAAAAAAGTTATAGCGAAAATGCCACGATGACCTATTTGGAGCAGCGAAACCCTAGAATCCAAAGCTTTGATACCAAATGTTATGAAACCAGCTCAAGAAAAGATAGAAAAGATAAATCAACGCCTTAGAATTCAGCCTCTTCGAGGGGGAAACCTCCTTTACATTACATAAATGAACAATTCTTGGACGATACAAATGACAAAACCTCCTTTCTATATATAGGAGTCTAAGGAGTCACAATATAATCCAGCCGACCTAACAATAATAATATAAAGCCACAAAAATAACAATAGAGGGATTCTATGGGGCACAGTAATAACAATATGGGGGCAATAGGGGCACAACAATATTAATAAGGGGTATAACTACAATAGTAATGGGGTAATCACTAGTATTATAGGGACCCAACACTCTGCAAATAACTGAAGGTTTTTATACCCCACCCCCCCAATTTTTTAGGTTTACCAATTCGATCCCAACGAACCCAAGCAAATGTTCGCCCTGTGCTCTAGCCTCTCCAAAGAAAACGACAACATGTTTATTGGATTCTTTTTAGAATACCTTTGGGGATCCAGGCCAACGAAATCCAATAAACCGGGATTGCTTCCATAACAGATTTGAGCAGAGTGAGCCTACCTGCTCTAGAAAACCAACATTGGTTCCAGATGTTGATTATGCTTTCAATCTTTGCGATGAGCTAGGCCCAATCAGCTATTTGATAATCATTTGGTTTCAATCTAAATCCCAAATATTTTAGACCAACATTCAAACCTTGCCTCACATAGTCAAATTGTTGGCTAGCAAATCTTGTTTCATGCGGCTAATAGGTTACAATGATAATTGTAGATTTCTCAAAATTAGGCTTCATGCCTGTAGCTTTTCAAAAGAGAGATAGAATGGACTTGAATGCATATGAGTCACTAAAGGATCCATTTAAAAAAATCAAAACATCATCTACAAATAAAAGATGGGTTAGAGATGACATATCAGAGATCCGGACACCAGCCAGATTACCATTCTCTCTTCCTTTTTTAATTAGCCTGCTAAACCCTTCCATAATGAGAAGGAAGAGCAATGGAGAAAGAGGGAAGCCTTGTCTAAGTCCGCGTTCCACATGAAAAAAACCAGAGGTAGCACCATTGATGAGGATACTGTAAGAGACCGAAGAGAGACAACACATAATCCAGGAGATGAAGGCATGGGGAAAGCCGATATGGGTGAGAGTAAACCGGAGGTAAGACCAACAGGGTCGATCAAAGGCTTTGGACAGATCAATTTTAAGAATAATGGACTTTTTATGAAGCTTTTTAATCAATTGGGGGGCTTCGTGGGCCATCCCAATAGCTTCATGGATCTGGTGCTGGTTGAGGAAAGCAAACTGTTCCTTGGAGATCATCCGAGAGAGGATTGGTTTGATACGAAGAGAAATTGTTTTAGAGATGATTTTGTAGATACTATTGCAGAGGGATATGGGCCGTTAATCATCAAAAAACGAAGGGTTGTCTGATTTGGGAATAAGAACCAGAAAAGTCGCATTGAAAGGATCAAACGTTCTGCTAGTTCTTTTACACTCCTCTATAGTCTGAAGAAGATCATCTCCAATTAGCTCAAAGAAGGAGCTGTAGAATTCAACTGGCCATCGTGTTGAAAATAACAACAAGAAATGCTAAATATAGAAATGCTAAATATAGAACTGCTAAAAATAGCATTGCTATAAATAGCATTTCGGGATACATTCCAATTTTAGTTAGTCCCTGAACTAAAATTGAAAATCAAAATTCGAATTTGATCTTATTAGTTGTTTGAAAAATAATTAATTAATTCATCTTGAGTTAATTAGTTGGAGAAAGTCAAACATGAAGTCTATGTGAAGACATGCAATAGTTTTCCCTTTGATTGAGGAAGTTATCCATTAATTAAGGAGATCATGATGAGTTGTACTTTGAGTTGTAATTAGTTAGCTCAGTTAACGGAGTTAAGTCCAGTTAGATTAGTTCCAATAGTTTGTGGAACTGATTTGAGTTCAGTTAGTTAATGCATGGATGCATGTAACTAGTGTACTTCAGATAACTGAATATTCTCTCATAAATAACTCATGCATCTTAGTTCAGTCAGAGACCCAGTTGAGATCAGAGGATGGGACATTGTACTATCAGTTGCAGGAATATTCCATTAAGGATATCTCTTGCATGCAGAAGTGTTATAGACATTTTTGGACACTACAACCCCAATCAAACATGTCCATAAACCAAGGGCTCCTAAGTCCCTAAAAGTGTTTTTCCATACCCTAAAAGAACAACATCAGCTGATTACATCATATCCCAGAAGTTCTCCACGAGAACCTGCTCAGAACTAGTCAAAATTGGACCATACAAACTGCCCAGTGCAAAGGGTGCGATGCATCTCACCTGCCCAGTGAAAAGGGTTGCGATGCATACTGAAAATCCCTTCTGTAGGGTGCGATGGGCGAGAGTGGACAAATGGCAGAGACAGTTTGCGAGGTGGATGATCATAGAATCTTCCATAAACTTCTCCTATGACACTTGCCTCTCTGAATTCGCCCAGGGATGAGTAGGAGATCATCAACCTCCAAGTGGAATCAAGAACTATTAGAGAGAGGACACTAATCAAAATCCTAGAAGCTGACTCACCCCCCTGCAATCATCTATATATGGATCCCTCATTCCAGAGATCCAAAGGCTAGAATTTTGTATCTTGTAAGGAAGTGTTGTTGGTTTCTTGGTGGAATATCATAGTGTTTGGTGATCTAAGATTTTCATGAGGTGAAAGCAAGGATTTCATGCTAGAGGATGGCACTGGGTCAAAACAATTGGTTGTAATCCTCTTTGCTATTCTTGATATTAATAAAGATATTCAAGTTTTCCTCCACATTCTTGTACATTTGATGATATATGCTTTTGTGTGGTCAATCTATATCTGGTCCTATATTGTTTATGATTGTAGATCTCTGTTCTTCGATAGTATTATGTTGCTTTGATTCCACAGGTGCTCTTTGAAGCTGGGTAGACAAAGGAGAAGCGGCAAGGATCTGTCAGAAGGGAGAGGAACCAATCAAGGAACCAAGTGCAAGACTGAGGTTGGTGTCCTTCATTCCCCTCTTATCTACTTCTATAAAGGAAAACGAAAGTAGTTTTAATTTGTTTGTTTCTAAGATAGCTACCAGTCTTAGTGGGACTAGCAGCTCCGAGTGGACACTAGATTTCTCGATAACAAAATGGCGACCACAGTGGGAGCGAATAGATTGTTTGCTTATCTATATTTGTTTGTTATATAAACTTACAGACGGAGCCTGAAGTCAATCCAGCTAGCCTTCGAACTGCATTTGCTATGCAAGTGCAAAGTAGATCAATGCTGCTTCAGTCTATCTCTGGGTTTTGTTTATAAACTAAACAATCGATTTTCACACCTTCTAATTGCCCTAGTGGTGGCTCTAGTAACCTCATTAGATCAACCCCTGTGATTTATATTTACTAAACATCACTTGAACGGCCTAAATCCCTGAACTGAGCTGCAAGCTGTGACCCGGAACCCAGTTGAAGTCTCGTCCCTGGACCATTGCACCTTCTCCTCTTGGGAATCTGGATGCATCGCACCTCCCATGTGCAGTAGGTGCGCTGCATCGCACCTTCCCTGTGTTGCAGGTGCGCTAATCAGACAAGACCTCTTCTGCTCTCAGATTTTGGTTTCTGTGTTCACTCTCTTCAGCTTTATTCAGGAGTTTTGTTGTCTGTGATCAGTATACCACTGTGGAAACTCCCTTCCTTTCCATCATTCCACCTCCATTGTGCAAAGAACTGTGAATTTTTTTATGTATTGTGCGCCATTTTCAGTTCTCTTTTACAAAGAAGTAGCATAATCAAACTGTCGTCTTTTGATTTGAAAGTGTCGCAAGTGTCATTTTCAGTCAAAGAAAAGAATTCTATTGTTCTTGATGGTCGATTATACAGTTACTCTTGTATTTGATTTGAATTAGTAGTTTTTCAAGTGTCGAAAGCAGTTTTCAATTCAAAATAGCAAAGTGTCGTCATTATCTTCCTTTCGTTTTTGAAGAGAAATTTGTTAGTACTGTCGCTTTGAAAAGATAATTCAGATTTGTACTTAGCATTCTTCTTGTCATTCACACATTAAGAAAGCTGAAAACAAATACTTGTATGTGCATTTGCATTTAGACTGCTTCTTGGTTTGATTTAGGACAGTGCATCTAGTGTGTGCTATCTGCTCTATGTTGAAAGAATATCATCTCTCTTTCTTTAGTAGCTAGGATTTTCATTGCAAAAAGAATATTAAATGATTGTTTATCATCTTAGATTGCATTTTAGGAATTGTATATCTACATCACGCGATGAACCTGAAAGGCAAATTTCTTAAGAAAGATCAACTACAAACTAAATTCAATGAACATAAAAACGCTTTGGAACCTCACGCACAACATCTAGAAGTCTAGGCTAGAGACGTATTCTGGTGTCGTAAAGCCTAGTAACTCTCGCTTTCACTGTTGGTTGGGTGATTCCTCCTCTTTGAGACGACAAGTGCCAGTACGAACTTGTGCTCCCACGTACCGTCGAGTATATATTGGGAGACCACAATAGGCTATATCCTTTATCCATAGGAAGCCATGTCTGCCGCCCTATTGATCGCAATGCACTGAACACAACATTCGGGAAGATTGACTGCCGTATCGTAAAAAGTATTCTACAGTTTTACGATTGGTTTGGTAATCCCTCTGTCTAGATTTCCAGAGTAGTCTCTTTCGTTCCTTTTCAGACTCCTTAAGGGAAAAAGTCCATCTGAGCACTTGTCACTTCAGGCTCATTGAAAATCGAAGGCGACTAGAGTCATCTTTTGTTTTTTCTTGACTCTTAAAAATTGAAAAAACAAGTTGTGTCAAAGCATCTAAAATTCATTTAATTCAGAAACATTTTCTCCCTCTATTTTGAGTTGATCGAGTAATCCTCAATCGTGGAAGAAAGTCAATCGAAATCGCTAGAAAATCTTTTGGATAGACTAGATATGTCTGAACAACCGTCGATATCCAGGACTGTGTCATCCGACGCAGCAGCGGCAGAGCCTCCTGCTGCTACTCCAACGATGTTTGCCGGTATACCATCTGTCCCGGAAAGTTATCAACAACAAGCTGGAGTCCAATCAGGGACTGTTTTGACGACATGGTTAGTTCCTATTTCTTCATCCATATTCTCATCTGGTATTTCTTATGTTGAAACTGAACAAATTGATCCAATGTGTCTTCAAAGGCCAATCTAGCTTTTAAGTACTGGATTGCCACCATATGGAGGACAGTATGCCTTTTCATTGTTCCCTCCCGGAGAACAACCATATGGGAGTTTACAACAAAGTTCAAGTCAAACTGGAATGACATCCAGCGGTTGGGTACCAATACTACCTCAGCAACCAAGGGTTGTATATTCAATGCAACCAGTCCATCCTATGTCAAATATTCCCACTATACCTACTACCGTGACTGCATCGCAAGTACAAGCGCTACATGTTGTATGTCAACCCCAAGTTTCTCAGGTTGCAATACAACAGCCTCTCGTCTCAGCGATTCAATCACAACCTCAAATTGCTGCCTCCTTATATGGAGCGACTCAGGCTCAAACAAGTACTATGACTCCTCATCTTGGTCAATCATCCAGTATTGGACAACAGCAAATGGTCCAACAACCATGGCTGGTTCAATCTCAACAACCGCAATTCCAGCAATCATATCAAGGACCTGAGCAACAAGTCTTTGTAAGTAATGGACAACCGCATTTCCCAAGCGGTTATCAACAACCATACTATAATGGTTATGCCCATCAACCTTATCAAAGTTACCAGCATCAAATACATTATGCTGGTATGCAAAGACCCACTGCTCAGGCGATTCCATCTTATCCTGGGTATGCTTCGACTAACCTGAATCAACAATTGCCCTTTGTAGCAACTCTAGAATTACCAGATCTAAATCGGCTGACGAATGATCCAATTGCTTACGCCCCTTGGTGGCCAGTGATTCCGCATAAACTTCCGTCAGATTTTCCTAAATTTAATGGAAATCTGGGTGAAGACCCGTCGAATCATGTGATGACCTTTCATCTGTGGTGTTCATCCAACACTCTCAACAATGATTCGATCAGGCTTCGCCTTTTTCAGCGAACGTTAACTGGTCCGGCAGCAAAATGGTATATCGAATTGCCTAGAGCTTCATTCGATAACTTCAGCGCCCTAGCCACAACCTTTTTAACCCATTTTCAGTTACCCATAAGGTACGAAACGGGAACAGAGCTTCTTACCAATTTCAAACAAACGACGGCCACTCACATATCTGATCATATTCATGAGTGGCGACGTTGTCGTAGAATGGTAAAAACATATGTTCTTGATCAGCTGTTAGCTGAATGGTTTATTAATTCATTATTACCTTCTATCACAGAAGATGTGGCAAAGGGAGGAGTCGTCACTGAAGAGCAAGTTATTGCTCGTGCACATATCTAGACTTGATCTATACTCAATCTGGCACGCTCTACGATAAAATCCCTGATGCTCCTAGACCGGAATTTTTCGTTCCTCCTAAATAAAACAAAGACTCTCATGCCGGCAATGGCGTGATAGGTATGAATAGCGCGAAAACTGTAAAGGCTACATCAAAGAAGACCCGTATGGTTTCAAGTAAAAATGCAAATGAAAAACTTCTCGCCTCGGAAGTAAATGCCGTGTCGGCTGACAAAGGCAAAGAACCCAAGCAACCAGGAGGCAAGAAGAAAAAGAAAGGGAAGAAGAAGAAACAGGAAGAGTCATCTCCTAAAAAATATTCTCCAAACCCCTCTAGAGATAGGAAACCGAGTCATCCATGTTTTATATGTGATGAGGATCATTGGATGAGAGATTATCCATATAAAGTTGAGCTTAGAAAATTCTTCAAGAATTCAAAAACCTCGGCAGTATTAACTGATCCGTTTCCGAATCCAGGAACAAATATGATTGCTACTGACAATGCTTCCCCGTCCCAAGTGCTAATGTTATCTATTTTGAAGCAGCAAAATGATGCTTTGATATCGACAAGGAGTAAAGATTACGGGAATCCACAGATGTCGAACAACAAGGATAATGATCAACCTAGTAGTTCGACAACGACTTCAACCGAAGTTGTGCCACCCATCATTCATGAGCTAACGATAAAACCACCAAAGGGATTAGTGCACAAATCGACGTTCAATCCTCATGCCAGAGCAGCACAGCATTATAATATAGTGGAGGATCTGGCCCAATCGCCATCCGCTATGTCGACACTTGAGGTACTGCAAAATTGCCCCTCCCAAAAGTAGGCTTTATTATCGGCGATAGGTGGGATTGACCCAATGGATTCCAATCTTTTGTCCTTTAATCACAAAGGATATGACCCTCAGTTACCAGCTCAACTAGCTTTCCTTATTCAAGTGAAATCCCTCAACAAAATTGTTCGTCGAACAATTATTGATGAGGGGGCATCTACATGTATTATGTCGATGAGTTGCTGGAAAACTTTAGGATCTCCACCCTTGTCGCGATAATCGACGACATTAAAAGCATTTGATGGATGAATATACACCCCATACTGGATTTTAAGTAACTTGCAAGTCGAACTGGGGGGCAAAACAGTAGAGATTGATGTTGAAGTTATCGATGGAAACCTCGATTACAACATCCTACTGGGAAGGCCCTAGATTTATGCTATGGCTGCAGTTGTATCAAGATACTTTAGAAAGATTGCATTTCCTTTTCAAGGAGGAATTACAATCGTCGACCAACAAACATTTCTCCCCAACAGTTCACAAGTTATGAGAAGCATTCCGATGATCCACAGAAGCCCTCATTTGCTTCAAAATATCGGAGTAGGTCTACTAAAAGACCCTACATTGATGGGGACTTTTGCCCTACCGCCTCCAAAAAATCTGGCGGAAGTGGCCACGGTGGGGACCTGCAATATGATATCTTCTAGATTCAGAGTATTCCTGAACATTTTGACAGCATGGATCATTGCCATTTTAGAAATATTGTAGCAATCAATTTTCTTGGCCAGGGGGGTAAACCCAAATCAATGCTCATCAGGCGTTTGGATAGATAATTCTAAGGAATATTGCACCCCTTCAGATCCTTGGTCGCAAGTACATTCTACAGACGAAGGAATTGTTCAGTCAATGATGATTGACAGGGCACCATGGGAAGATTACCACCATCATTCCCATCTTCCGAATTGTAAGGAAGATAGTTCCAGTGACCTTAATCATCCTTCAGTTTTTTATTTTCTATCAAATACTGTAAATACGGTGGATTATGAGGATATTTCTTTTACTGAGTCAACCTCATTAAAAAATGAAACAACTCCCTTTCCAAATCGAGTCTTTGATTACGATCTCGTAAAATCCAAGTCGAGCCTTTCAAAGATCTCGAAGGTAAACCTTCATTCCAACCACCGTGTTGAATGCAATGAAGCTTGGGGGTCATGCACCTCGATTTGTGTTATTATGCTGGGGACATGCAAACTTATCACGAGTAGTGTTACCTCAAGGTTCAAGCTCATTAAAAAATAAACCCGCCACGAGCAGTGTTACCGCAGGGTTAAATCTCGTTAAAAAATAAGCCCGCCACGAGCATTTTTTATGCGAAGTTCAAGATTGTTAAAAATTAAACCTTAGCAATGAGCAAATGTTTCCCCCAGAGTTTAAGCTCATTAAAAAATGAACCAATTTCCGGTAAATAACCATTGTGAATGCATTATCATCATCTTTTGAGCCCTGGTCGTGTTCTTACCATCACCTCCACTCTGTTTTAGCCGATCATTCACCTCCATTTGATTGTTTACCCCTTTTGAGGAACAGCTGCAACGAGTGATCCCGTTACCCATCCTTGTGACACTGCCGTGATTGGAAAATTCCAAACCTTACCTAGAATCAACTGCTACCTGAAATTATCACCCGTTCCTCAAAAGACAAGTCTCCTTTAGGCTCTTTTCATCTGACTCGTAAAATATGAAAAGATTGCCGAGAAATTGGCCTCTCCAGCTCGTTAAAGCAACCAGAAGTGCTATCCCTCCTCTAGATTTTAATCTTTTTGGACCTGAGGGATTATTACACAAAAATATTGAGCGCTTGCTTTGTTCGGCTCGTTAAAATTACCAAAAATTCATCCCTTTCGTATTATTTTATACTTTTTCGGACTTAAGGGATTATATGATGAAAAAGGATTATTGGAGTTTCCTTTACGTCCCTTTCAGACTCTCTAAAATTGAAAAGGACTGAGTTATCTTTGTCGTTAAACTCGTTAAAACTAAATAGCAACAAACTTGTCCATATAGACAAGAACGAGTTTCATTGTCGCTAGGCTCGTTAAAACATAGCGATGGGTTTGCCCGAAGGGAAAATTATAGAACAAGCATATGTTATCCTCCTCAAGCTTGACAAAAATAAAGAGGTACTGGTCAAAAATGACTAGGGAAAATTTGGGAAGAAAACTTGAAGAAACTTTATTGGTAGCAAGTCGCTCTTGAACATGACACTTTCACTCCACGTCCGAGTCGGGTTGGGTTGTTCCGTTCACTAGTCATATCACCATTGGTCCACCGCACCATCCATATTTGGGGTTAACGATACCAATCCATGTCAGTGTCGTCAGTATGTTCAAGAGAAGTCGCTTAGAGAATTCCCCTGTGTCTCATACGTTGCAATACATTCACGCTCCATTCTTTCATGACTACCACCCTGAACCCTGTATCATCATATCGTTTTCGCCTCCAAAATCATTCTCCATTCTGTGTCGTAGATGTGGGATTCATTAAGGCCATCCTACGACGGGTTGCTTCTTGTCGACCAAAAGATTTTGCGTGGTGTTCGACGCCAAGTCCCTTTTCACACCACGTGAATTGCACTGTAGTACCTTGAGGGTCATCATCATTATCGGTGATTCCTCTCGCGCCTGTTAACAAATTACATCATTGGCTGGTAATCAGGCGATGTATTTCCATGTTCAACTCCAGAACATCTTTCACATGGATCGACTTGTACTCCGAATGAAGATTGAACGAGTTTGAAGACCCCGGATCTAGTTTCATCCATCCGGGTTGTGATATATTCAGGAAAATAAAGACATCAAATGTACATTGTTGCTGCACAGATGATCATCCGAATCAAAGGATGATGAGTCTATCAGAATCATCAGTCTCCCGCACAAATGGTTGTCTGTCTTATGTACATGAAAATGAATTTATAAAGCTGAGCATGGGAATGCCCGCCTCAACCAGATCATGAAAAATATTATGAAGATAATGTATTGTATTGTATCTTATTATAGGTCACCTTCCAGCTCGAAAAAACTTCGGATCCTCATGATAAAGCATTTCACCCGACATCAAAAGATTAACGACCTCATGCTTTAGGGGGCAACTGTTATAGACATTTTTGGGCACTGCAACTCCAATCAAACATGTCCATAAACCAAGGGCTCCTAAGTCCCTCAAAGTGTTGTTCCATACCCTAAAAGAACAAGGTCAGCTGATTACATCATCTCCTAGAAGTTCTCCACAAGAATCTGCTCAAAACTGGTCAAAACTGGACCATACAGACTGCCCAGTGCAAAGGGTGCGATGCATCTCACCTGCCCAGTGAAAGGGGTGCGATGCATACTGAAAAGCCCTTCTGTAGGGTGAGATGGGCGAGAGTGGACAAATGGCAGAGACATTTTGCGAGGTGGATAATCATAGAATCTTCCAGAAACTTCTCCTATGACACTTGCCTCTCTGAATTCGCCCAGGGATGAGTAGGAGATCATCAACCTCCAAGTGGAATCAAGAACTATTAGAGAGAGGACACTAATCAAAATCCCAGAAGCTGACTCACCCCCTTGCAATCATCTATATATGGATCCCTCATCCCAGAGATCCAGAGGCTGTAATTTTGTATCTTGTAAGGAAGTGTTGTTGGTTTATTGGTGGAATATCATAGTGTTTGGTGATCTAAGCTTTTCATGAGGTGAAAGAAGGGCTTTCATGCTGGAGGATGGCGCTGGGTCAGAAAAATTGGTTGTAATCCTCTTTGATATTCTTGATATTAATAAAGCTATTCAAGTTTTCCTCCACATTCTTGTATGTTTGATGAATGTAGATCTCTGTTCTTCGATAGTATTATGCTGCTTTGATTCCACAGGTGCTCTTTGAAGCTGGGTAGACAAAGGAGAAGCGGCAAGGATCTGTCAGAAGGGAGAGGAACCAAGTGCAAGACTGAGGTTGGTGTCCTTCATTCCCCTCTTATCTACTTCTCATAAAGGAAAACGAAAGTAGTTTTAGTTTGTTTGTTTCTAAGATAGCTACCAGTCTTAGTGGGACTAGTAGCTCTGAGTGGACACTAGATTTCCCGATAACAAGAAGGAATTCATTCCTTGAGGATTGCGTAGTTATTTATGAGTTTGGTGAGTTGTGTGAGAGGTGAATTCACATAGGTGGTAGCCAAAGGACCCAGGAAAAACTGTAGAAGGAAATAGGAGGATTGGAGGACTGAGGGAAGGCATATGTTGTGTCTATTCAGTCTGTGAGCAGCATTGAGGGATTGTACTGAGAGTTGGATAGCTTGTGAGCTAAAGCTTTGGGTAATCCGAAGATATTTCCACTTGTATGATAATACAGATAGCGGGATTTTTAGCTGAGGCTTTCCCCAAAGTATTCTTCTGTGTTCATGTGTGATTGATTTCTCATTCTCTATTATATGTGTTCTATTTGATCTTGCTCAAAATCGATTAAGCTTCCACAAGTTTGTTTGTAGAAGTAGATCAAGTATTTTGCTTTAGTATATTGCATTATCAGGTGATCTATAGTGGGAATTTCTACATGGTATCAGAGAAAAGGTGATCAAAGTGGAGAACAGTATACAAAGAAGGCAAAAGTTCGAAGTTTGTACTTCCTGATTATAGAAATTGAATTCTTATCACATCTCAAATTTCACCAATGGCGTTCAATGGTTTGAGACTCAAGTATGCCCTGGATGGCAGCTCGAATTATATAGCCTGGAAGGATCGCATGGAAGCGGTATTAGAGGACAATGGTTTGAAGGACTTCATTGATCAAGAAGTCCCCAAGCCAGCAACTGCTAATGCCCAAGAATTGGCGGAATGGAAGAAATGTGTGGCTAGAGTGAGGAGGATTCTTTTGGAGGGAGTTCGAGACCACATTGTCTCGAGTCTCCATGGGAAGGAGACACAATTTTCAATGTGGAAAACATTGAAGGATCTATATCAAAACAACGACGATCAGAGGAAGCTGGCACTAAAAGACAAGCTTCGGAAAATCAAGTGTGAAAACCGCGACACGATCTCTACATATCTGAACAAGATCACCACCTGCAGGGATGAGCTTCGAAGTGTAGGAATCACGATATCCAATGATGACATGGTGAGTCTTGCTCTCCTCAGTCTTCCTAAGAGCTGGCATAGCTACCAAGACTCGGTAAATGGAAGAGAGAAACTGCCAGATTGGGAACGACTGTGGTCGGATCTGATGCAGGAGGAGATAAGGAGAAGCACCAGAGATGGATCTTCATCAAAGCATGATGATGAAGAAAATCTAGCCTTAGCAATTAAGGCGAGGAAAGGGAAAGGGAAGGCTTCCCATTCCAAATCGAGTTCTTCCCATGGTGGTAAGAAGATTGACAAATCAAAATTGTGATGCTTTCATTGTCATGAGGTGGGCCATTATGCTACGAATTTTCCACAGAAGAAATCCAAGAAGGGATCCTCAAAATATCAGATGGTGAGGCACTGGATTCACAGTTCGAATTGGATTTCACCCTAATCGCATGCATGGTTTCATCAATGGTGGGTTTTGTTTGGTACCTGGACAGTGGAGCCTCATTCCACATGGCCGGAAACAAGAGTCTATTCAGTACCTTGGAGGAGAAGGACCTCCAGATGCGCATAGAGATGGGCGATGATGGAAAGTACCGTGTTTCAGGTGAAGGCATGGTTGTGTTTCAGAGGGAGCATGGAGCTCCTCTCACCCTGACTGATGTAAAGTATGTGCCTGGACTGAAGAAGAACCTGGTGTTCGTCGCTATGTTGGAAGACAAAGGCTATGATGTAGTCTTTAGTAAAGGAAAGGCATTCCTGAGGCACATCAGCACTAGACAGACCAAGAGGATTGGGATTCGAGTAAAGAATCTCTACAAGCTGGAGGTAGATGACTGTGTTGCATTGAGTTCCAGGGTAGAGTTGGTGCAAAGCCAAGATATTGGCAAGCTATGGCATAGAATATTGGGCCACTTGCACCATGGGGCCTTGAAGATCATGCAACAGATTTCTACCGGACTTCCCAAGGGTAAACTGGAGCAAGTGGATACATGCAAAGGTTGTACCTTGGGTAAGTATGCAAAATCTTCCTTTCAGGATCGAGACAGTCAAGCTAGAGCAATCCTGGAGCGAGTTCATACAGATGTGTGTGGACCATTCTCAATAGCCTCCATCGCTAAACAAAGGGACTATGTTATTTTTATTGATGATTTTTCTTGTAGATGTTGGATCTACTTCATGCAGAAGAAGGATCAAACCTTCTCAAGGTTTTGTGAGTTCAAAGCCTTGGTTGAGAAAGAATCTGGAAAGAAAATAAGGGCCTTGCGAAGCAACAATGGTGGAGAGTATGTCTCTCAACAGTTTAAGGACTTCTGTGTAGTAGAAGGAATTAAACAGGAGTTGATGGCACCCCATAACCCATAGCAGAATGGGGTGGCCGAAAGGAAGAACAGAATGATTGTGGGAGCAGCTCGGGCGATGCTACATGACCAAGGCCTACCACTTCATTTGTGGGCTGAGGCATGCAATACAACAGTATACTTGCAGAATAGAAGCCCGCATCGTATACTGGGGATGAAGACACCAATGGAGGCCTTCTCCGGGAAGAGACCAGATGTGAGTCACTTCAGGATCTTTGGATCATCAGTTTATTGCCATGTGACCAAAGATGCCCGGAAGAAGCTAGAGCCAAGAGCTGAGTTGGGGATACTTGTGGGGTACACTGATACAGCCCACACCTATTGGGTGTTCTTGCCTACCATTCAGAGGACAGTGGTACGTAGATATCTGAAGTTCAACTAGCAGTAGGCCATGCGATTTTCCCTTGAGAGGGAGCTCAAGTTGCATGTAGAGGAGGAACTTCGGTTCCTAAGGAGGAGGAGCCTCAGACTGATGCGGAGCAGCTGCATGCAGAGGATCCAGGAGTGGAAACATCCACTCATGCAGAGTCTTTCAGAGATGGGAGGAAACTCTCAAGGGAAGCTGAAATCTAGGTGATGGATGCGAGAGAGAATGTGGGACAGCCATCCTCTCAGCACAGACAAAGGAGATCACCTGAGTGGTACACTGGTTACATGGCCCTTGTTGGGGAGTGTGTAGAGACCGAACCATCTTCCTTTGAGGAAGCAGTGTAGCAACCAGTCTGGGTTGATGCTATGGTGGAGGAGTACAACTCCATAGTTTGGAACAGTGTTTGGGATGTTGTCCCAAGACTGGAGGACAAGTCAGTGGTGAGTTATCGATGGCTTTACAAGGTAAAGCAAGCAGCTGATGGTAGTGTTGAGAAACATAAGGCAAGGTTTGTTGCCCTTGGTTTCTCACAAGTCGAGGGGATCGACTATGATGAGACTTTTGCTCCTGCAGCAAGGTACTCATCTATCAGATCGATGTTGGCACTATCAACACAGATGGGTTGGAAGATCCATCAGATGGATGTGAAGACTGCATTCCTCAATGGCAAGATTGAGGAAGAGGTGTACATAGAGCAGCCGGAAGGTTTTGAGACCTTCGATTGTGAGTCGCATGTGTGCCGACTCAAGAGAGCTTTGTACGAGCTAAAGCAAGCACCTCGTGCTTGGTACACCAGGATCGGTAGCTATTTCACTGGGTTGGGCTTCACAAAGAGTGAAGCAAATGCGAACCTTTACCACATCATGGTAGAAGGTAAGCCATTGATCATTGTTCTTTATGTTGATGATCTGATATTGACAGGTGATGATCAGTTGATCAAGTCTTGCAAGGAGGACCTTGCAAGAGAGTTCGAGATGAAAGACATGGGTCTCATGCACTACTTTCTAGGCATGGAAGTGTGGCAGAAGGATGGGGAAGTGTTTGTGTCTCAAGGCAAGTATGCCAATGAGATACTCATGAGATTCCACATGGAGAAGTGTAAGCCCATGCAGACTCCTCTAGCAGGTAACTGGAGGAAGGAGGATGCTACTTCAGGTGAGGTAGTAGTTGATATTGTTTATTGGTAGCTTGTGGGTTCATTGATGTATTTAGTGAACACACTACCAGATTTGTGCTTTGCGGTGAACCAACTAAGTCAAGCTATGTTTGAGCCTACCAGGTTGTTTTGGAAGGCGGTGATGCATGTGCTGAGATACCTCAGAGGCACATCTCAGTATGGATTATGGTACAGACGGATAGAGGGAGCGAAGCTTCAGGGCTTCACAGATGCAGATTGGGCAGGGAGTCCATCAGATCAGAAGAACACTTCAGGAGGAATTTTCAACCTTGGTTCAGCTACAATTTCTTGGTACAACAGGAAACAGAGGTCAGTTGCACTTAGCCTAGCAGAGGCTGAATACATGGCTGCCAGTCAAGCAGCATGTGAGGCCATTTGGATGCGGAAAATTCTAGTTGGATTGTTTGATCAGAGGATGGATCCAACTGTGATCTATTGCGATAATCAGAGTTGTATCAAACTCTCTAAGAATCCAGTATTTCATGACAGGTCCAAGCACATTGATATCCGGTATCATCATCTTTGAGACTGTGTGGTAAAGAGGATAATGTTGTTGCTATATGTTTCGACCGACGAGCAGGATGCAGATATTTTGACTAAGGCATTATCAAAATGCAAATTTGAGTTCCATAGAGACAAGATTGGGGTGACAGATAATCCGTTTCTTGTTGAGAGGGAGTGTTGAAAATAGCAACAAGAAATGCTAAATATAGAAGTGCTAAAAATAGCATTGCTATAAATAGCATTTTGGGATACATTCCAATTTTAGTTAGTCCCTGAACTAAAATTGAGAATTAAAATTCGAATTTGATCATAGCAGTTGTTTGAAAAATAATTAATTAATTCATCTTGAGTTAATTAGTTGGAGAAAATCAAACATGAAGTCTATGTGAAGACATGCAACAGTTTTCCCTTTGATTGAGGAAGTTATCCCTTAATTAAGGAGATCATGAAGAGTTTTACTTTGAGTTTTAATTTGTTAGCTCAGTTAACTGAGTTAAGTCCAGTTAGATTAGTTCCAATAGTTTGTGGAACTGATTGTGAGTTCAGTTAATTAGTGCATGCATGCATGTAACTAGTGTACTTCAGATAACTGAATATTCTCTAATAAATAACTCATGCATGTCAGTTCAGTCAGAGACCCAGTTGAGATCAGAGGATGGGACAGTGTACTATCAGTTGCAGGAATATTCCATTGAGTATATCTCTTGCATGCAGAAGGAATTCATTCCTTGAGGATTGCGCAATTATTTCTGAGTTTGGTGAGTTGTGTGAGAGGTGAATTCACACAGGTGGCAGCCAAAGGACCCAGGAGAAACTACACAAGGAAATAGGAGGCTTGGAGGACTAAGGGAAGGCATATGTTGTGTATATTCAGTCTATGAGCAGCATTGAGGGATTGTACTGAGAGTTGGATAGCTTGTGAGCTAAAGCTTTGTGTAACCCGAAGATATTTCCACTTGTATGATAATACGGATAGCAGGGTTTTTAGTTGAGGCTTTCCTCAGAGTATTCTTCTATGTTCATGTGTGATTGATTTCTCATTCTTCGTTATATGTGTTCTATTTGATCTTGCTCAAAATAAATTAAGCTTCCGTAAGTTTGTTTGTAGAAGTAGATCAAGTATTTTGCTTTAGTATATTGCATTATCAGGTGATCTACAGTGAGAATTTCTACACATCCATCTAGACCTAGGCTCTTGTCCTTTTTAAAGCACTTCAACACCACTTATAATTCACCTCTAGTAACCGGGGAATTTAAATTTTCCACCTCATTCGATTCTACAAACCTGGGCAAAGATTCAACAGAACGGATGATGCTTCGTAGAGTTATACCTGTTGGGGCTTTGTAGATATCGGAGAAATGTCTAACTCCCATGTCAGCCAACTGCTCAAAGGAGTTTGTTTTTCTGCCCTCATTGTCTTGAAGTTCCCAGATTGTATTGATAGACTTCCAACCCCTTGCATATTGTTGAAAAAGTTTTGAGTTTTCATCGCCAGCTTGTAACCAGAGCACTTTATTCTTTAGTCTCCATTACTCTTTTTGCGTTCGTAGAAGCTTGATTCTTTCTGTTTCAAGCTGAGCCCTTGAGTCAGCCGAAGTCGTACTGCTGGGAGCCGAGTATTCGAATTCTCTGAGGGCCAACTCAATCCCTAAAAGATATTTCTCATCTTTCCTTTATTTCTCCTTGACCCAGATTATTGTTTTGGCTTTTAAATCTGCTAATTTTTTGGCAAAAACCACCACAGGAGAGGAGGGGTCATCCAAGGAGCAGTGAATACAGGAGTCAGCTACCAATTTCTGGAAGCTCGCCTCCAAGAGCCATGAAGAGTAGAATTTGAAGGGCGATGACGGTTTAAAGTTATTATCCTTGAACTCCAAAAAGATGGGAGAGTGTTCCGAGATCCCTCCTGAGCCCACCCATTGACGAAACAGATTCAAACCTTCCAAGAGAGAAGACTTGATCAAAAAACGGTCTAGACTTCTTGCTAGTGCCTCTGCCCCCGATCTTCAGTTCCGCCAGGTCGGCTTGATCTTTGCAGGATCACTATTCAGTAAATCATGGGTATCCAACATATTTTCAAAGAAAGTTGTGAGGTGGTCACATTGACCCCGGGAACCCCGTGATTCAGCTAACCCAAGAGAGAAATTTAGGTATCCACATATGATTATGTTCTCATAATGCATAAACTCAACCCCCATAATCCTGTTCTAATATGCTTCCTTGTTCTGACAAGGCCTATAAATATTGATAAGCCTGAGAGGCTTGTTGAGCTCCACCGAGACTATATCGGCCCCAAGAAACCCTTCCCCCCCCCAGACATTGAGGATTTTAGTAGAGTGTTTATTAAACCCCAAGGCACAGCCACTAGAGCAACCCCAAACATCCAAAAAGTGAAATTCCCAATCTGGGAGAAAACTTAATAAGAGCTGATTAACCTGACTTCTTACGCCCAACGTTTCTTGTAAAAAAATAACATCCAATCTTTCTGAAAGACAAAGTCTCTTGAGAGCCAGTTTTTTGTTTGGGTTGGCTAAACCCCTACAATTAAAGGAAAGACAAATCATGGGGAGGCAATAAGTGGGTTGCCCTTCTGTTACAGATCCAATTGGGCACATCACTCCCATCATCTAGATCAGTGTTTTAGGGCTCACCACACCCTAATTTCAGTTGCTACATGCCATAAACAAGTCACACTTTTGAATGCCTCCTTCCCAGACAATTTCATGACTTGAAGACATCCTGAAATGACCTCTAAAGGGACCAGCACAGGTAGGCCCATGTAAGGATGCGTTGCAAAGCAGTTGAGTCCATGTCAGGGTGCTCTACAAAGCACTTAGGCCCTCTTTCACCTGCACTGGGCAAGATTGAGCAAAATTCACATAGGGTTTGGGGAATATTCCACTAGAAGTTTCCCTCACTTATCAACTCCTATGAGCTCGAAAATGGATGAGGAATGAGTTAAGATGCATCCTATCCTCTAATCCCTTCCTCCATGGAACTAATTCTAAGTATGGAAGCCCATTCAATACCCCCATTTATGACATAACCTTCTTCATCCTCCTATAAATTGACCACTCATCTAAGTGATCAAGGGCTAGACTATGTTGAATTGTAAGGAGATAATGTTGCTATGAGAATTGAATTTGAGACAAGTATTGTTATGCTGCAAGTTTGTCATGCTTTTGATGTGATGTGGATGGGATCCAAGCTGGAGGAGTGACTTCGAATTAGACTTGATGGTTGTAATTCCTTCTTTTATTCAATAAAGTATTTGAACCTTTTTCCCATATTCTTATCTTGTTACATAATGCTTATATGTGTGAATGTATCTGATTCCATTTACTTGTATTCATTAGCTCTTTTGCTTTAATCGGTTCTTTGTCTTCTGTTGATGTTTACAGGTACTTCCCAAGCGTGTTAAGTATGGGAAGGAGCGACATGATCGATACAAAGGAGACAAGAGGAAATCGGAACTACAAGTAGGTCTTCTCATCTTCTTTGTCTTATCTATTGCTTATAGGAAAAGGCTAAAGTGCTTTAAATTGTTGTTCTAGATATGGCTACTTATCTAGGGAATTAGTATTTATCCGTAGATACCAAATTCTCCAAAACAAATTGGTGACTCCGCTGGGGAGAGATCATCCTTCCTAGTAGCTTATCCACCTCCTAGGACACTCTTGAAGACCCTACTTGTGTTCATTGATTGTATTCAACTCTTTTGCATTGAATTTTGGTCAAGACTGTGTCAATTTGCCTCTTGAAATGGCTCACTGTCACCAGTGCAGGCTTGTGAGGGACACAGTGTGCTGCAGAGCACCCTTGGCTTAGGGACAATGCTCTAAAGTGCACTGTCTCCCATTCAGGGCTGCACTGATCCTCCTAGGGTCAGTTTCCCACCTTTGGATGGAGTTTTTTGCCAAATTTCCTCTGTTTTATTGCTTTCTAATTGATCAACGAATGTGATGTCTCAGAAAACAAGTTTTATCTCCTTTGCTAGCTCTACTTTGACTTGGTTGATTAATTTTTCTTAAATGTTTTCTTTGTCATTATCGATTCATAGTCAAAGTTAGATTATAGTCGATTAATCTTTATTCAAAAGAAAGTGTCGTAAAAGTCTTCTTTTCCTTCGAAACAGAACTGTCATAAAGTCTTCGTTCTTGTTAAAGATTGATTGATTGTATGTGCATTAGTTTCCTTTTGTCCATATTCACATTAAGGAAATCGAAAAGAAATACATGCATTTTGCATTGAAAAAGTTTGTGTGTGCTCATAGGAATAGTTTAGGGAAATTTCATTAGATTGTGCTCTTTGCTCTTTGATCGAAAGAAATCTGATTGCTCTATCCCTATTAGCTAAGATTTTCATTGTTAAATTGAATGGAAAGAATGCTTATCATAATAGTTGCATTCCTAGGAATTTCAGAATACATCACGTGGTGAACTTGAATGGCAAATTCCTAAACAAGATCAGCTTAAAATTAACATCAATTTACCTAATGGAGCATTGTCACCTAACAAAAAACATTTAGTGGTTATAGGCTAGAGACGCGTTCCAGCGTCGTAAAACAAAGAAATTGTCACTAACTTGTCTATAATACATCCCGAGTGTGATACCTCATTTCACGTACGTGAGTATATCGTAGCTCGTCCACGTACCTTCGAGTATATAGGGCAGTGTTACAGTATGTAAAGTATATGGGAATGCTCTCATTGTGTGGTTTTGCATTACACAACGCTTATACGGATTGGGCCTCCAATTACTTTCAGGTATATATGGGAGGAAAAAACTAGGTTGCTATCCATCCTTAGGTAATTGAGTCGGCCGCCTTGTACACTGTGATACATCGAACACAACATTCAAGGAGATTGTCCGCCTGTACTTCTTGGTTCGCCAAGAGGTATTTTGCAGTTCACAGTTGCTTGGTAAACCTTTTGCCTAGCTTACCCCTTTTTGTTTATTTCTTTTTTTTAATAAAATTAATCAGCAATCGTGGAGGAACATCAACCCTTACCCCGTCGTTCGCAGAGAACAACGAGTAAACCGCCTTTGCCACTCGAAGCTACACCTATTCGGTCAAAGCAGTCTCGCTTAACTGAGTCAAGTACATCAAGAACTCCTGGTTCTTCATCTAAATTACTAGAATCATCCATTTCGGTAAGTACTAAGACTCCAGTTACTCCAACTATTTTTGGTACATCTGTTACTGAAGAAGAAGTTTCACAATTACCTCAGGACACTATAACTGATAGTAGTGAAACAGTAACCAAAGTTGTTCAACAACAAGTTGATCCTCAACTTGAAGTTGCTCAACAAGAAATTACTTCTAAACTTGAATTAGTTCAACCAGAAGTTAATCCAGAACCTATCATAGTTCAAACAAAAGTTACTTCTGAACCTGAAGTTGTTTAGGAACCTCTCCCTGAAACTGTTGTTCTTTTACCAGAACATCTGGACTTCGAATTTGAACATTCAAAAGTTGTTACTTTAGTAGAAGACGATCAACCAGTTAACCCTCAGACATTAGTAACTACTGAAACTTCCACTTTACCAACACCAGAAGTCTATTACAGACCTAGCGGTGAAGTTCTTCCACTTGGTTTAATTGTTGTTGAGGAATAATTTGAAGAAGTTACTACACCTAGAACCCCATTCCATTTTGGAACTGGGCTTTATCTTTACCCTTATACTCCTCATTTTATTGTTCCTTTTGATCCTGCTTCTTTTCAGGTACCTGTTGATTCTTTAGGACATCTATTGGGTCAGTTAACTATGGCTGAACAACCATCAACATCCCAGACTGTATCATCTGATGCAGCTACGGCAGAATCTTCTGTCGCAACCTCTTCAATGTTTTCTACTACTCCTAAGTCACACCTATATGGTGAATCGTCTATCCCGATTGGTTACCAATCTTTATCTGGAACCCACTCAGGGGTTGCTTCTACACCATGGTCATCACCCATGTCCTCAATCAGAATTTTACCTGGTTCTCATCGTATTCAGGTCAGTCTGGAATGGGAGTCTGTCAATGGAAACTAACAATTCCAGTTCAACCAAGTCTTGTGTATCCAACACAACCAATGCAAACTGTGTAAACTATTCCTACTACACCTATTGTTACCATTGTACCATAGTCACAAGTTCAAATAGTTGTATCTCAATCTATACATGTTGGTCCTTCTACCTCGCAACCACAAGTTTCGGGTCAAGAGGCCCTAGTTTCTCAGGCTGTTATACAACAACCGCTTGTGCCTGGGGTCCAACAACCTCAGGTTAGTGTACCTTTATCGAAGTGACTCAGGCTTACACTAGCATAGTTTATTCACAACCTGGTCAACCTTACATTGTTGGGCAACAACAACCATTAAATCAACAACAATTGATTCAACAACTGTGGTAGCCTCAATATCGACAACCTCAATTCCAGTAATTCCAACCCCAATATGGACCTGCCCAACAAGCTCAACTTGGGTTTGGACAATATCAAGCTTACCAAGGTCTTGGTCAACAAGGCTTTGCTGGTTATGGACAACCACAAATTCAACCTGGTTATCAACAACCACCTTATCAAGGTTACCAGATACAGATGCCCTATGTTGGTATGCAAAAACCTATTGCTTAGGCAATTCCATCATAGCTTGGGTATGCCAACTTGACTTGAATCGACAGTTGCCATGTGTAATAACTCTTGAATTACCAGATTTAAACTGGCTCACTAATGATCCAATCTTATATGCACCTTAGTGGCCGGTGATTCCACATAAGTTACCTTCTGACATTTTGAAATTCAATGGGAATCCCGGAGAAGACCCATCAAATCATGTCATGACTTTTCATTTGTGGTGTTCATCAAACTCCTTAAATGATGAATCAGTTAGAATTCGTATTTTCCAAAGAACGCTTACTGGTCTTGCTGCGAAGTGGTATATTGAGTTACCATGAGCTTCTTTCAACAACTTTACGACTCTAGCCACCACATTTTTGACCCACTTCAAGTTACCTATAAGATACGAGACTGGAACGGAACTCCTAACCAACTTTAAACAGACTACTGCTACTCATATATCAGATCATATTTATGAGTGGCGGCGTCGTCGTTGAATGGTTAAGACTTATGTTCCTGATCAGCTTTTGGCTAATAAAATCCTTGCTGCCATCAATCACCGAGGATGTGGCGAAAGGTGGAGTTGTCACAAAAGAACAAGTAATTGCTCGTGCCCAATATTTGGATTTGATTTATACACAATCTGGCACGCTCTATGACAAGATTCCAAATGCACCCCGACCAGCTTTCACTATTCCTCCTCCTCCACAATCGAGTAAGGACTCTCATGCCGGCGACAGTGTGATTGGTTCTTCGAGCATGCAAACGGCAAGTAGACCATCTGGTCAAACACTTGCCATTTCCAATCAAATTTCCAATGCATCAGAAAACACTCTTGCTTCCAAAGTCAATGTTGTGTCATCTGATAAAGGCAAGAACCAAAAGCAACCATGAGGCAAGAAGAAGGGGAAAAACAAGAACAAGATAATCCCCCTCAAGAGAAATCATCTGATTCCTCTACTTTGGCAAGGAAACCTCATTATCCATGTCTAATCTGTAATGACGAGAATTTTACAAGAGATTGTCCACACCGCTTGGAAGTTCTAAGCTTTTAAAGACTTCTAACACATCTACAACGTTGACTGATTTGTTTCCAAACTCTGAGACACATTTCGTTGCAACAGACCATGCTTCCACATCCCAAGTACTTATGTTATCTGTTGCAAAGCCTAAAATCGAAGTTTTGGTTTCGACACGAAATAAAGATTATGGAAATCCACGTCATCGTCGAATAATCAGGCCACTGATCAACCTAATCCTTCGACTTCGACTTCATCAGAAAATATTCCACCACCTATTGCGCCAGAATTGACAATAAAACCACCAAAGGGGGTTGTGCATAAATTGACATTTAACCCTCAAGCTCGAGCAGCTCAGAACTATAACATAGTAGAAGACCTTGCTCAATCATTTTCTGCTATGTTGATGCTTGAGGTGTTACAAAACTGTCCATCCCAGAAGCAGGGTTTACTATCAACAATTGGTGGAATAGACCCTACGGATTCCAATCTTGTGGTTTTTAACCATGTGGGATATATAACACAGTTACCGGCACAGTTAGCTTTCCTAATTCAAGTAAAGGCTTTCAATAGAAATGTTCACCGAACTATTATTGACAAGGGGGCATCTACTTGCATTATGTCAATGAGCTGCTGGAAAACACTTGGTTCACTACCGTTGTCACGATCACCAACAACATTAAAAGCTTTTTACGGACGAACATATATGCCTTGTGGGATTTTGAGTAACCTGCAAATTGAACTAGGGGGCAAAACAATTACTATTAAAGTTGAGGTAGTTGACGGACCTCTCGACTACAACATTTTACTGGGAAGGCCATGGGCATATGTTATGGTTGTTTGTTGAAAATGGCAACAAGAAATGTTAAAAATAGAAATACTAAAAATAGCATTGTTATAAATAGCAGTTCGGGTACCAGTGTTGGACATAGCAACAAGGAATGAAAAATGGAAGTGCTAAAAATAGCATTTCTATAAATATCACTTTGGGTTAGATTCCTATTTTAGTTAGTCCCTAAACTAAAATAGAGAAGTAAAAATCGAATTTGATCTTAGCAGCTGTTTGTAAATTAATTAATTAATTCATCTTGAGTTAATTAGTTGTAGAAATCAAACATGAAGTCTATGTGGGGACATGCAACAGTTTCTCCATTGATTGAGGAATTTATCCATCAGTTAAAGAGATAAGGATGAGTTGTAATATTGAGTTGTAATTAGTTGACTCAGTTAACTGAGTCAAGTCTAGTTAGATTAATTCAAACAGTTTGTTGAATTAAATTGTGAGTTCAGTTAGTTAATGCTTGCATGCATTAAATTGTTGCACTTTCTCTCATAAATAACTCATGCATGTCAGTTCAGTCAAAGATCCAGTTGATATCAAAGGAAGGGACAATGTACTATCAGTTGGAGGATTTTTCCTATATAGGAAACTCATCCATGCAGAAGGAATTATCTCCTTCAGGTTTGTGCAATTATTTTTGAGCCAAGTGAGCAGTGTGAGGTGGGAATTCACACAAGTGGAAGCACTGGACCGCAGGAAAAACTGCGCAAGGAAATAGGAGGCTTGGAGGGCAGAGGAGAAGGTTGTGAGAGCCTTGGACTGTCTATGAGCAGTATTTATTTGATTGTAGAGAGAGCAGGATAGCTTGAGAGTTGATTCTTTTTGTAACTTGAACAAGATTTCCACTTGTATGATAATACAAAGATTGGGGTTTTAGGTTGAGGCTTTCCCCGGGTTATTTATTTTGTGTTATGTGTGATTGATTTCTCATTCTTAGTTATATGTGTTCTCATTGATCTTGCTCAATTTGATTAAGCTTCTGTAAAGTTTGTTGTAGAAGTAGATCTTTATTTCGCTTTAGTTTATTGCATAATCTATTGATCTACAGTAGGAATTTCTACATGGTATCAGAGCAAAGGTGATTAAGGTGAAGAACATATACAAGAAGAGACAAGTTCGAAGTTTGAGGTTCCTGAATATAGAAATCGAGTTCTTATCACATCTCAATTTCACCAATGGCGTTCAGCGGTTTAAGACTCAAGTATGCCCTTGATCGCAGCTCAAATTATATAGCTTGGAAGGATCGCATGGAAGAAGTATTAGAGGATAATGATCTAAACGACTTCATTGATCAAGAAGTCCCCAAGCCGAATGATGCTACTCAATTGGCGAAATGGAAGAAATGTGTGGCTAGAGCAAGGAGAATCCTCCTGGAGGGAGTTTGAGACCACACTGTCTCGAGCCTCCATGGGAAGGAGATGTCGTTTTCGATGTGGAAAACATTGAAAGATCTATATCAGAACAACAACGATTAGAGGAAGTTGGCATTGAAAGACAAGCTTTGGAAAATCAAGTGTGAAAAGGGCGACACAATCTCTACATATCTAAAAAAGCTCACCACCTTCAGGGATGAGCTTGGAAGTGTAGGGATCACGACAGCCGATGATGACATGGTGAGTCTTGCTCTCCTCAGTCTTCCTAAGAGCTGGCATAGCTACCAAGACTCGGTTAATGGAAGAGAGAAACTGCCAAATTGGGAATGCCTTTGGTCGGATCTGATGCAGGAGGAGAAGCACTGGAGATGGTTCTTCATCCAAGGAGGATGAATAAAATTGTGCCTTAGCGAATAAGGCAAAGAAAGGGAAGTAAAAGGATTCTCATCCCAAATTGAGTTCTTCCTATGGTGGGAAGAAGTTTGACAAATCGAAAGTGCGATGCTTTCATTGTCATGAGGTGGGCCATTTTGCTACAAATTATCCGCTGAAGAAATCCAAGATGGGATCCAAGGAAGGATTTGAAGGTGAGGCATTGGCCTCACAGTTTGAGTTGGATTTCACCCTTTTCGCATGCATGGTTTCATCCATGGTGGGATGTGGTTAGTTTCTTGACAGTGGAGCTTCTTTCCACATGACCGGTGACAAGAGTTTGTTCAGTACCTTGGAGGAGAAAGATCTCTACATACTCATAGCGATGGGTAATGATGAAAAGTATAGTGTCTCTGCTGTAGGCATGGTTGTTTTTCAGAGGGAGCATGGAGCTCGCATTACCTTGACCGATCTCAAGTATGTACCAGGACTGAAGAGAAATTTGGCGTCGATCGCAATGCTGGAAGACAAAGGCTATGATGTAGTCTTCAGTAAGGGAAAGGTTTTCCTTAGACATGTCACCACGAGACAGGTGAAGCAGATCGGCTCATGAGTCAAGAACTTGTATGCTCTTGAGGTTCAAGATGCATGCAAAGCCTTGAGAAGCAAGGCAACTATTAGAGACTTGGTGGTTGAGAGGGAGAGTACATTACCTCTCAACATGCAGCGCCAGAATAAGTCTCAGACAATTGTGGAGGAGCCACAATTGGTGAAGCAGCTTCAGGAGGTTGTGGAGCAACCACAACTCGAGAAGCCTAGAGGAGACCGAGTGGAGGCATCCACTCATGCAGAGACCTCTAATAGGGGTAAATTTTGAGCCAAGTGGGCAGAGGGATCACATGCAGCCATACCTCCAGGTTGGAGGTGGGGTGATGTGGAGTGACAGTCCCAAGAAGGTTGGAATAGGGGCAGGATCGTTGAGGTACCCAACCTCTTTGATTAGACCTTTCTACGGGAGCCCCGACGAGGAGTAGCAGGACTGGCTAACTGGGTAGAGGCAGATGCGGATGGAGCAGCAGAGAGAGATGCAGTGCAGGAATCCCAAGACAGTGCAAAGCTAGTAGGCTGCAACAATGTGAGAGGTATAGGAGTGTTGCACCAGTGCAGGATGGCACAGAGAGGTGTGCAACGGTGCGAGATGCATGGAGTATTGCGGCAGCTCAGAGGTTAGAGAGGGAGTACTTGTCAGTGGCAGAGGGAGCTTCAGCATCAGAGGATGTTTCTAGCCCAACAGAGAGGTTTGTTGGGAGTTTTTTTGTTTCTAGAGTTGCCGAAGCAATAACACTTGGGAGAAGTGTTGCATGCAGAACATTCCAAAGGTTCAGGATCGGGTTCGAGTTGAATGCCTTTTTCGTTGAGAGGGAGTGTTGAAAATGGAAACAAGAAATGCTATAAATAACAGTTCGGGTACCAGTGTCGGACATAGCAACAAGGAATGAAAAATGGAAGTGTTAAAAATAGCATTGTTATAAATAGCATTTCCGAATAGATTCCTATTTTAGTTAGTCCCTGAACTAAAATATAGAAGTAAAATTCAAATTTGATCTTAGCAGTTGTTTGTAAAATAATTAATTAATTCATCTTGAGTTAATTAGTTGTAGAAAATCAAACATGAAGTCTATGTGGGGACATGCAACAGTTTCTCCATTGATTGAGGAATTTATCCATCAGTTAAAGAGATAAGGATGAGTTGTAATATTGAGTTGTAATTAGTTGGCTTAGTTAACTGAGTCAAGTCCAGTTAGATTAATTCAAACAGTTTGTTGAATTAATTGTGAGTTCAGTTAGTTAATGCTTGCATGCATGTAATTGCTGCACTTCAGATAACTGAATATTCTCTCATAAATAACTCATGCATGTCAGTTCAGTCAGAGACCTAGTTGAGATCAGAGGAAGGGACAGTGTACTATCAGTTGGAGGTTTTTTCCTATATAGGAAACTCATCCATGCAGAAGGAATTGTCTCCTTCAGGTTTGTGCAGTTATTTCTGAGCCAAGTGAGCAATGTGAGGTGGGAATTCACACAAGTGGAAGCACTGGACCGCAGGAAAAACTGCGCAAGGAAATAGGAGGCTTGGAGGGCAGAGGAGAAGGTTGTGAGAGCCTTTGACTATCTATGAGTAGTAATTGTTTGATTGCAGAGAGAGCAGGATAGCTTGAGAGCTGATTCTTTTTGTAACCTAAACAAAATTTCCACTTGTATGATAATACATAGATTGGGGTTTTAGGCTGAGGCTTTCCCCAGGTTATTTCTTCGTGTGATTGATTTCTCATTCTTAGTTATATGTGTTCTCATTGATCTTGCTCAATTCGATTAAGCTTACGCAAAGTTTGTTGTAGAAGTAGATCTTGTATTTTGCTTTAGTCTATTGCATAATCTGTTGATCTACAGTGGGAATTTCTACACTGTTGTGGTTTCCACGTACTTTCGTACAATTGCATTCCCTCATAAAGGTGGAATGACAGTTACTGATAATATTTCCTTCTTTGCATCTAGTTCTCAGGCTACTAGAAGCATTCCGTTGGTACACGGACCCCTATTGTCACTTCAAAGTGTTGGTGTAGGTCTTTTTAAAGATCCTTCCCTAATGGGTACTTTTACGTCACTGTCACCATCTGATTTGGTGGAAGTAGCAAGAGTAGAGACTTGCAACATGATTTCCTCTACCTCATCTGATTTAAGGAGGATTACCAACAATTATGAAGTTGATAGTCATACTGAAGTTATGCCATTAAGCCCCATTGAACTTGCATAACAACCAATTTTTTTGGCTTGTGCAGCAAACCCAAATCCACTTTCTCTAATTGTATGGGTAGACCGTTCATTAGAATATGGTACTTCTTCAAATCCTTTTTCACGTATATTTTCTACGGATGAAGGAATCATCCAATCAATGATGATAGGAGAAGAACTTTGGGAAGATTATCATCATCGTTCCCATCTTCCAGATGAAATTAAAGATTATTCAAATGAACTTAACCACCCTTCAGTTGTTGATTTTCTTTCGAATTCTGTTTTCATAGACACAATAGATTCTGAGCGAAACCTGTCAAATATTGAAGAAACAATTTCTATTAATATTTCGACCAAACCTAATGTTGTAGAAAACATTCATGTCGACAAATCTTGTTCTCCATCAGAACTTGATAATTATTGTACTCTCTTTCATGAATTTCGAGATATATTTGCATGGTCATACGAGGAGATGCCAGGTATAGACTCTAGTATTGTTGAACATGAAATCAAAAATGTATCTTGATGTCAAACCAACACGACAGAAGCTTCGACCTGTTCATCCAAAGAAATCCACTGCAATTAAAGCAGAAGTTGAAAAGCTTTTGCGTGCTGGCTTCATTTACCCTGTACCTCTTACTGATTGGGTTTCCAACATTGTTCATGTCATGAAAAAATAAGGGATAATTCGAGTGTGCGTCGATTATAGGGATGTAGATCAGGCATGTCCAAAAGACAATTATCCTACTCCTTTTATCGACCAGATAATTGATGAATGTGACGGATGCGAAATCTTCTCATTTATGGATGGTTTTTTGGGTTACAATCAAATCGATATCCGCCCACAGGACCAATCTAAAATAGCTTTTATTTGTCCATGGGGCACATTCGCATATAGGAAACTCCCTTTCGGTTTGAAGAATGCCGGGGCCACATTTTAGAGGGCAATTAATTATGCCTTCCATGACATCAAGCACATTGTTCAACCTTATATTGACGATTTACCTGCTCATTCACGAAAGCAAGTTGATCACCCACAACATTTGAGAGCAATATTTTTACGGTGCCGACACTACAAGATACGACTCAATCTGCACAAATGTGTGTTTTGTGTTGGTTCTGATCGATTGCTTGGATTCATAGCGTCTAGAGATGGAATTTGAGTCAATCCATTAAAGGTTCAATCAATTCTTGACAGACTTGCCTCCACCTTCAAATCTTTTATAGTTACAGAGACTCCAAGGGAAGGCTAACTTTCTAAGGAGGTTCATTCCCAATTACGCTGAAATGGCTAAATGTTTTACACATCTTTTGAAAAAGGGATACCCTTCCGTTGGGATCAGGTTGCGCAAGCTTCCTTTGATGCTCTTAAAGATACCTTGATTAGAGCGTCATTAATGTATTCTCTGAATTATCAAAATGACTATTACCTGTATCTCGCCACTGCAGATACAACCATTGGCATGGTTTTAGTCCAAGAGGAAAACGGGATTGAACATCCGATATATTATTTACGCCGCAATCTCAATGATACAGAAAGTAAGTACTCTTATGTCGAGAAAGCAAGATGTTCAAAGATTTCGCCACTACATCCTACTCCGGAAGACCACTGTCATTTCAGATTGCAACCCTATGACATATATTTTGTCACGTCAATTGCTAGGGGGAAAATACTCAAAATGGATAGTCATTTTGCAGGAGTTTGATCTAGAATTCATCAAGTCCAAATCAAAGAAATCTCTAGTTTTCGTCGAGCTACTTTGTGACCTTCCCTCGACCTCCATTGATTCAACATCTGAACCATTGATTTTGGATGAGTCTCTATTCCTGATATCGTCATCTAACCCGGGGTATGGAGATATATTGATCTATCTCCAGACCCAAACTTTCCAGCTTGATACCTCTCGCTCGCAACAGCAACATATCCGATACCAAGCCAAAGATTCTCTGATCATTGGCGACACGCTTTACCGTCGTGGTATCGATATAGTTTTACGGAGGTGCCTCACACATGAGGAAGCTGAGAAAGCATTGAATGATTGCCATTCAGGTGCTTGTGGTGGACACTTATCTAGTTATGCTACCACGTAGAGAATTCTCTGTGCCGGTTACTTCTGGCCTAGTATATTCAAAGATTGCATAATTGCCGTCAGAAGCTGTCATGCATGCCAGATCTATGACCGTAAAGTTAGATTGCCACCTGCACCATTGCATCCAGTCATTGTTGTTGGACCATTCACCAAATGGGGCATTCACTTCATGACATGTAACCCCACCTTGGACGGGGGGCATGGGTATATTATAGTCGTCGTTGACTATTTTACCAAATGGGCCGAGGCGATGCCAACATTAAAAAACAATGGAGAAATGACTACTCTTTTATTTTTCAACCACGTGGTTGCCCGGTTTGGTGTACCACAAGCCATAGTTACAGATCATGGGTCACATTTTCGCAATCACATGATGGTTGGGTTGACTGCTAAGTTAGGACTATTACATGATAGTTCTACCCCTTATTATCCACAAGCGAATGGACAGGTTGAGACCATCAACAAAGTCCTAAAGTGAATGTTGCATATAATGATAGGGGTTCATAAACGAAACTGGCATTTAATCTTGTACTCTGCCTTGTGGGCATATCAAACCTCGGTGAGAAATGCAACTGGATTCACACCCTTTCAGTTGGTGTATGATTTGGAAGCAATCTTACCTATACAATGTGAAATTTCATCTCTCAAACTCACGATTGACCTGTTACCCGACACTTTTGAAGAAGAAGCGTGTTTCTTGGAACTTATCCATCTGGATGAAACCCGTCGTGATGCCGCATTGGCTAACGAAGCGCATAAGAAACAAATCAAGGCGCAATATGATAGAAATGTCAAGCCTCGTATCTTCTCGAAAGGAGACCTGGACTTGCTTTATGATAAGGAAGCTGATAAACTTGGAGCAGGGAAATTTGAATCGATGTGGATGGGTCCTTATATTGTCAAGTGTGTTTTGGCAAAAGGTGCCTACGAGTTAGTAGGCTATGATGGGATTCCATTGTCGCAGCCCCTAGGCTATGATGGGATTCCATTGTCGCAGCCCCTAGGCTATGATGGGATTCCATTGTCGCAGCCCCGAAACGAGTTGTACCTCAAACATTACTATGCTTAATTGAGTGTAGTAAAACTCACTGTATATATGCTTTCATTGCATGTGTGTGTGTTAGTGTGTGTCTTTTAGAGTTTTTTATCTGGTTAGTAATCCACTTTGCATTTGTTGCAGATGTCGGAATCTTTAGAACCATTTGTTGGTTATGCCGATGGTGCTAGTCGTAGTATGCAGAACCTATCCTCTGTAGCATGGGCTATTTTCACTCCAAGTGGCGAGTTAGTGAGTTTTCAAGGGATTTTTATCGGTCGATCGATGAACAATATCACTGAGTATAACGTGTTGATCGAACTTCTCTCTAATGCCATTTCACTTGGCATTCGCCGAATCATCGTTAGGCTGGACTCATAACTTGTCGTACTACAACTTACAAGTGTGTATACCGTCTGAAACCCAACAATTCTTCGTATGTTCCTTAGAGTTCGTATTTTGGAAAGGCATTTTGAATACATTCAATATCAACATATTTCCATAAACTTTAACACATTAACTGATTCTCTAGCGAATTATGTGTTAAATAAACATTTGTGACACATGTAAAAGTAACATTTTCAATTCACATCATTAGTTGAATAGGATTGCACATAACCATAGAAAACTCTGAAAGTAAAATAGATAGATGTTTTAAAAGTTTTTACAAAATTTGTGTCCAAGACAAGTTTGGTCATCTGACCCAAAAACTCAAAATGCATGCAAATATCCTAAGTAGACCTAGTGATGCTCATGATAACAGGTCACAGCCTGTGCTATCATGTGCAAAAGCCTCATCTAACGACTAGGAACACCAATAGTGTGGCGTTGTAGCCTCATAGGTAACTCCTCGATCCGGACATCCAGAATACCAAGGGTTAATCCCTCTATGTGATCCTGCAACTCTGCCAAGGTCTCGGCCAAATCCAAGTCTTGGAGGACCGCTCTCCCAATGTTTCTCCGCACTAGCCCACCTGCACCCTGTTGGTGTCCCACAGGTCGAACAGTACCTACATATACATGCATGAGAATGATTTTAGTTTAGCCTTGGAAACATTAAAAACACAAAACATGTAGACACTTGAAAAATAAAAAAGACTTTGGTCAAACAATTTACCTATAGCACCCTATTTTTCTCCAACTGGTAGAATCAAGTCTGGATCTCCACGGAAATCCATCCCTGAATATGGATGCTCCTTGGTGACAAGGTGTTGTCAATCGAGCCAACTGAAGAATGCAGTGGAAAAAATGATTGTTGACTAGCTTGCATGTCGAGCAATCAATTCGACCCACCTCTGCGTTCGTGGATCTCTAGGACCAACTACACCCAATGATACATGCTGCAGTTGCATCAATGGGATTCTCTCTAAGGTAAAAGCAATTAAGATCAAACCATAGTAGAAATTCTTAATCTTACCACTTTTTACCTTGGTCAGTTGTTATTTCAATGAAGAAAGTGTTAGCGCTTGAAATTTCACCTGAGGCTGAGAAAGGTAAACTTCAAGGCAACATCAAACCACTTAGCCTCGTAGCTAGCCCTACGGGGCAGGAGAGGGCTCACTTCGGTCTATCTCGATAAAGATCTTCAAAGGGCGAGATAACCAATAAGGAAACACTGATTTTAGGCTAGTAAACTGATAAAAAGGTTTGAATTGGGAAGTTTTAAGATTTTGGTGGAAAATCGGGGAAAGGCAATTTTGGGTGCGGCGATTGGACACAGTTTTTGCAGGGGGTTCTTTGGGGCAAGGTAGGAGACTGTATTGATGCCTTTGAATTAAGTGAATGGATAGGAATGACCGGTGAGGGGCTAAAGAGAGCAAGAAACCTTCAAGAGTTCTCTTTAGACAGATGAAAACATAAATATTAAGCAAACTTAAAAGCAGAGCATGGAAATCATGAATTCTACTTTAACACTTCATTTGCCTAATTTGCAGAAGGAAAAGTAAGGAGATGATTCACATAACAAACTTACAAGTACAAAGAGAAACACACCATCAATACAATGTAACCACAGGAATCCCAAAAAGGACTGCAAAACCCTGGTCTTTCTTCCTTTGCCAAAATTGCAGAGATACAATGAGTAATACAATAGAGCTTTCTCCCTCAAGAGTCCAACCATGAAAATGAGCAAGAAAGTACATAATATAGGCAATCTAACATCTTTCCTTGCCTCTAGGGGTCGAGCTCATCCTTCTAGGAGCTGTTTCAACCAATTCTAAACTGAGTACTAAAATCTAGGCAGTCAAAACAACTTGCCTCTATAAGCTAGGAAACCAATTCATTCATTAAATTTTTGTTATTTTATGAATGAATCTTCTAGAATAGGTAAATAAGTGTCATGTCAACATGAAAATATATAAATTACATCAAAGAGGGTGAAAAATCCCATCACAAGTCAAAACTGGTCAAAGCTGGGCGAATTCCTGAGCTGTAGATGAATTCCTGTGAAAACTGCCCAATGGGTCGCGCACTTTTCCTGAACGGGTCGCGCTACTTTGGAGCTGATTTTGAGGTACTTATAGGTGTCTAAATGAGGCAAAAGTGGGCTTGCTGGAAAGGTCTGGATGTCTAATTTCCAACCCAAGTGGAATTTCTGAATTTGGTGGTCATTTGCCGCTCCAAAATTGCAATCTCCCAAGATTGCTTCCTGTGTGTCAAAAATGTGGCAAAAGTCATTTTTTGCTTGTTTTTTTGACTTTCTGGAGGCCCAAAACTTGGTGAAATTTCTTGGCAATGGCTGAGCAAGTGTAACTTTCCGTGAAAAATCCAGAAATGCTGAGTTTTCCCAAAATGGAGTTGCCCAACAAAAGGGTCGCGCGTGGCGCGCGACCCGTTGGGGAGGAAAACCTGTGTTTGGCACAAAAAATTCACAATTGACAAAATTTTCTCCAAATTTCTTGAAATTTGGGCTGGGAGTCCCCAATAAAGTACCATGCTCAATCAAAGAGGCTTTGGCCAAAATTTGGAGTGGATCGGGCCTTTTCCGTCGTTTTAGTGCCTTGGCCAACCTCCTTGGATCTGGCGACTGCAATTTTGACATTTCTCTAAAACCATGACACCTGTGCAAAAAGTGAAGGAGGTTTTTCTTCCTTGGTCTATTGTGGACAAAAACCTCTCTCATTTTTCCAAAATTCATTTTTGATTGCTCTGAAACGGCTTTTGAGTGAGACTGATCTCGATGTGTGAAGCAAGGAATTTCGTGGAAATGAAGCGAAATGAAGGGGATAAGAGGCTTCTAAATTCTTGGGGAAATTTTTGGAAGTAGGGAGGGATGTTAGGAAGTAGGGGAAAGTGGAATCTCAGAGATTGAGTGAGGGGAAGGGGTCCAAAAGGGCAAAACACAGGCCCAACCTAGAAAATTGCCAGGTTGTAGCTAGAAACTAGGGTTTGTGCAAAAATGAGGATTTTGGGGGATCTCAGTGATGGAAAGTGTTTAATAAGGTACATGAAGGATAGGGGAAGGTGTATGAACATCTGGATACCAGTTTTGCTAATGATTTTACCATCCAAGAGAAATTAGCTTTCAAAACCCTAGGAGAGGGAAATGACCTTGCCTAGGTGCAACTGAAGCATGAACAAGGTGTAAAATGACTCATTAGACACTGAGATGATAATGAAAACCCTATGAATGATGATAGACTCAGCTGAATAGTGACATAGATTGACATTTGGACAACTTTGAAAAAAGTGAGAGCAAACCCTAGACCTAATGCCTAGTGACCAAATTTTGCTTGAAGACTCGCTGAAATGACAAAATTTGACCTTGACACTCTGAGACCACTTTGTAAGAGCATATTTGATCACTGGAGGAAGGCTGGAAAGACTGACACTAACAGAAAGTACGACCTCACACCAGTTGAATACTTTTGGCTTTAGACACTCAAGTGCATACTGTATATATGATCTGTTCGCCAGATGAAGTGTCACACTGCCAACCAACTTTGCGATTGTGAAGAGGATCATTCTCAAAGGAAAATCACCTACATCCCTGATGTTTATTTTCCCATCCTTGCTAGGCTGTGTACCTAGCCGACAAAACTATCGAATGTAATCCCTCACCGATTCACCTCCACGAGCAAATCCAGAAAGTGAGATGGGGGCACCTCGCCTTGACAGTCTGGTAAGAAAGTAAATATCATCAATGGTAATAGGGACCATTTTGTCCCTTATGTGAAAAGTCTGATCTGTCGGATCCCATGCATGAACAAGGAACTGCAATAGTTCTATTTGTTGCCTCATTTCAGACAACCTGAAGTATTTGAGTAACCCACAGTTTTTGAGGGCCTCAACTGTACCCAGATTGTTTACGGCAACCATGTCTTGTTCCTAATGCTCTCTTTCTTGCCATGTAATCGACATTCTGATCCGATGAAAGCCTGAAACTCAATAATCATCTTAGTTAGGATCCTTTCCATGCAAAAAACATGATAATTTTTGGAGCAAACAACTAAATCAAATTTGGGAAACTCACCCAGCGCAGCCGAGGCACAGAGACAGTGCACTGAAGAGCAGGAAACCTTCTATCAGGGTGCTCTTCAGCTCAGTTTTCGATGTGAAAGCTTGCACTGATCCCAGGGTGAAAAAAAAATAAAAAAAATCAAACCCCAAAGGCCCCCCAAAACCCTAAATCTTGAATGAAACAATAAAAGAATGACTTGAAAAGAAAGAGGAGGGGTAGATCTCCTACCTACTCCGGACGACACGAGAAATGGTCCAAAGAATCTCTCACAATCAGCTGATGAAGTTCGAGGTAAAAACTAGCCCAAAGCACAAAACTGAATGGTAAGTATCAAATGGTAAAAATTTCATGGTAAAAACTTGTTTTATGTTTATTTCATGTTCATTAATCGAGTAAACATTAGTATTTGCCTATTTTTACCTATGAAACAGGTATTTTTAATCCATTTGGTGATGTTTTGAGCAGTTTTTGCAGCTGACTTATAGAATTTGACGTTCTCGATTGTAAATTGTACCTTTAAAAATAGAGCATACTTTTATCTCTTTTTCGAGCTCTGTTAAATAACGAAAAAGGAACCCCCTTGGAGTCCTCTTTAAGCTCTTTTCAGACTCTCTAAACATGAAAAGATTGCCAAGCGCTTGTCCTTTTCAGCTCGTTAACGGATTGGAAACGACATCTACTCATTATAAGTTTAACCCTTTTTCAGGCTGAGATATATTAACTATGAAAAAGTATTACGTTGACTGAACATGGTCAATAGGTTCTCTCTCGTATTGTTTTATGCTTTTTCGGGATTGAGAGACAAATCTACGAAAAAGAACTTGTGGAGTTTTCTTTTTGTCCCTTTTCAAACTCTCTAAACATGAAAAGGACTGAGTTATCTTTGTCGTTAAACTCGTTAAAACATCAAATAGCGACAAACTTGTCCATCTAGACAAGACCAAGTTATCTTTGTCGTTAAACTCGTTAAAGCATCAAATGGCGACAAAGTTGTCCATCTAGACAAGACCAAGTTTCACCTTCGCTAGACTCGTTAAAACATCACAAAGAGATGGATTCACCCGAAGGGTGGAATTATACAACAAGCATATGTTATCCTCCTCAAGCTTGATAAAAAATAAAGAGGTACTAGTCAATAATGATTGGGGAAAATGGGGAAAAGGGGAAAACCACTTTATGGTAGCAGGTCACTCTTGAACATGACACTTTCAATTCATCACCGTGACTACTTGGGTTGGGTTATCAACTTGATGGTTATCATACCGTTGGTCTATCATACAATCCATCACTTTGTTTTGGGTCAATGCTACCAATTCATTTCAGTGTCGCCGACATGTTCAAGAGAAGTCATCCAGTTTAAATTCATCCTTTGTAGTACCATAAACCTTCATTTTCATGACCACCATTCCTGAACCTTGTGTTGTCAGTCAGATTCGATCTCCAAAATCATTACACTCGTTTTGTGTCGTTCATGTGGGATACATCAAGGCCCTCCTGCGATGAGTCGCTTCTTGTCGACATCGGCACATTATCCAAGAAGTTGACTTAGAAACACCCTTCCAGTACCTTGAGGCTTGCATACATCAATGGCAGGTTTCTCGCTTATGGCGATAGGTTGACATCACTGGCCTTCGATCAAAAGACTTTGTATGGTGTTCAACATCAAAATATCTATTCACACCATGCATAATGTACTACAATACCTTGAGGATCATTATCATTATCGGTGATTTCTCTCGCGTCTGTTAACAACTTACATCATCGACTGGTAATCAGATGGTGTCTTCCCATGTTCGACTTCAGATCACATATTCACATGGATAGACTAGTACTTGAGCGAACAATTGAATGAGATAGAAGACCCCAGATCTAGTTTCATCCATTTGGGCTACGATTTCAGGAGTACTAAATCATATGTACAATGGCTTTAGATTGATGGTCATTCCGATCATGGGTTTATATCTGTAGATGATTGTCTGTGTACATGTAATGAAAGTTTATATGCTGAGCATGGGTATGCCTTCCCTCAGTAATTAATGAAAAAAAATAAAAAAATCATGATATATGTATTGTAATTGATGCAGGTCAAATTCCACTTCGAAACCTCCTCGTCACATTGTAAAGCATTTCATTTGACAATAACATTTTTTTGACTTCATGCTTTAGGGGGGCAGCTGTTACAAATCCAATTGGGCACATCACTCCCATCATCCAGATCAGTGTTTTAGGGCTCATCAAACCCTAATTTCAGTTGCTACATGCCCTAAACAAGTCACCCTTTTGAATGCCTCCTTCCCAGACAGTTTCATGACTTGAAGACATCTTGAAATGACCTCTAAAGGGACTAGCGTAGGTAGGCCCATGTAAGGGTGTGCTGCAGAGCAGTTGAGTCCATGCCAGGGTGCTCTACAGAGCACTTAGGCCCTCTTTCACCTGCACTGGGCGAGATTGAGCGAAATTCACACAAGGTTTGGGGAATATTCTTATCTCTTGGAGTATCTACAAGTTTCCCTCACTTACCATCTCCTATGAGCTAGAAAATGGATGAGGAATGAGTTAAGATGCATCCTATCCTCTCATCCCTTCCTCCATGGAACTAATTCTAAGTATGGAAGGCCATTCAATACCCCCATTTATGACATAACCTCCTTCATCCTCCTATAAATTGACCACTCATCTAAGTGATCAGGGGTTGGACTACGTTGAATTGTAAGGAGATAATGTTGCTATGAGAATTGACTTTGAGACAAGTATTGTTATGCTGCAAGTTTGTCATGCTTTTGATGTGATGTGGATGGGATCCAAGATGGAGTAGTGACTTCGAATCAGACTTGATGGTTGTAATTCATTTTTTTATTCAATAAAGTATTTGAACCTTTTTCCCATATGCTTATCTTGTTATATAATGCTTATATGTGTGAATGTATCTGATTCCATTTACTTGTATTCAATGGATCTTTTGCATTGATCGGTTCTTTGTCTTCTGTTGATGTTTACAGGTACTTCTCAAGCGTGTTAAGTATGGGAAGGAGTGACAGGATCAATACAAAGGAGACAAGAGGAAAGCGGAACTACAATTAGGTCTTCTCATCTTCTTTGTCTTATCTATTGCTTATAGGAAAAGGCTAAAGTGCTTTAAACTGTTGTTCTAGATATGGCTACTTATCTAGGGAATTAGTATTTATTCGTAGATACCAAATTCTCCAAAACACCTTTGCTCTAAGAACCCAATCAATTGGGGATTGAACCCCCGAAGCCACTTCAACACCTGCCCTTTTGATGGCTTTAGAGATTTTAGATTATCGGTTGCGAGTGGGTTTATGGGAAATAGGAGGGGGAGGATCGGTTTCTAAACCGAAGGCCATCGAGGGAGCAGCAGGGAGAGAACGGAGGAAGTAACGACGTGATCCACTTGAAGGCGAGCTGCCTCCTTGAGAAGGGTTAGTCCGATCAGCAAAGGTATGGGGGATGGAGGCTGGTAGGGAAGGAGGGGCCGAGGGAACAAGACAAACTGGGGAGCACAACTTACTAACCTTCGAAAGCGACCCAGATAAACACATAGATGATGAAAAATTAACAGTGCCCAAAACATCATGAGATAAACGAGGGAAAGAGGAAGGAGGAGTACCTGCGATGGCCGTGTCCCTGGATCGAGAGTTAGCTAGAGGAGGCTCTGAGACCTTGGAATCCTGATGGGAGGCAGGTTGTTGCGGCTCCTGATGATTAGGCAAAGAAGTCTCTTGATTGTCTGCAGGAGGAGGGAACTCTGATTCCAATGTTTGAGTGGAGATGAGACCAGCGATTTGGCTGGGTTTTGACTCAACCCGGTCACTCTAGGACAACCTTTGTAAAGGTGCCCCACTTCATGACATTTCCGACATCGAAAGGGGATGCCTTCATAGTCCAGGATTTACCAACGAGTAATGTCACCCATCTGGAATAGATAGCTCTCCACCAGACCCTCTCTGGTATCTAGATGCACTAGTATACGAGCCATAGCCAAACATCCCATGTCTTGATAGGTTCTGTCATGATCCAAATAAACTCCTGAGTCATCCCTGATCACCTTGAAGATCTCCTCAACCCAAAATTGTAGCGGGAGGGTAGGCAGACGAACCCAAATCGGACTAGCACCAAGATTCTCCTTTTGTGTGTCGAACATCGGCGACCATATTTTCAATAGCACAGGGGTCATCTTGATGTGCCAGTAGCGGGTAAGAACCCATTCTACCTGATCAGGGTGGGAAAAGATCAAGGCAAATCAACCACGGGATAGTGAAAGAATGCCAGGGAGCTACATTAGTAGGTTGCCCCAAATCTCCGCGGTCCACTTCCTCAATTGCATAGGCATGTAATGCCTACTCCGAACCCTTCCAACAAGCATAATGTTCTCAGTTAGAGCAACTTGGGCCATTGTGATGCCCTCTTTAAAGACCAGGCACCTGTCCCTTTCTATGATTTTCGAGTTCCTGAATATTTTTGTTCGTTGCTGCGGTGAATTGGCAACCTGGTCACTCTCTGCTTGGCCGATGTCTTCTGAGTCTGAGGATCGAATATCCTCCATACCTTGTTTTAGCCCAGCTATGCCATTGAAGCAGCTTGAGGGTGGGGCAGTTCCCACTAGTTGGAAGGTTGGATAGAAAGGGGCAGACCCAAGAAGCCCAAAATGTTTTGGTGTCAAACCTTGAGAAGGAGGCCGTAACCCACTAACCCCTTCCCTAGTGGAGCTCGCATCGCCTTGAGGATTTGCACCTACCGATATGCCTAAGACCAAGCGTGGAGTTCTGAAGGTAAAGGGATGGAGAGAAAAGGAGGCTCTAAGCCTTCTCCGAGGCTAAAAACACCTTCCATCACAGTCGTTAACAGTTGCAGGCCCTGATCCTGTATGGTAACCTCCATGTCTTCCATTAGCATAGTAACCTCTTCCACCCTCGTGACCAGTAAATTGGCTGCCACTGGCTCAGTCACAACAGGAACCAGACGAGAGAAGTTGACCCAGATGTCTTCTGCGGTCAGGGAGTGCGTTGAGTAATCTATTAGCTTCTCATCCATCAGAGCACCAGCTACCAGGGTTAACCAAGCACCATTCCAAGAAAAACAAGGAATGAGGACCACTGTTGACAAGGGCGAGGACAACCCGAGAAACCACAAAGAAATTAACCCCGTTCACCGTAACACTGACCTACATAGACCGTAACCTCCCGATGAAGACTTCATAACTGCGACAATGACCCGTAACCTCCGGGATTGTAAGTCGTTTCCCCCGCTGTTGCAAATAAACCACGAGGATGCCCTTCTTACGGTTGCAAAATTATTGAAAAAGACAATGGATGGAGGCCGGTTCTTTAAAAAACTGTCAAAGATAGACCCTCAGGGTCCGTAACCACCTGACTTAACCCTCGTGACAGCTGCAAAAAGCTTCTCCCGCCGATGTAAAACCCTTAACACAAGGTTGAGACCCGTCTTGAAGTGCGAAGGTTGAATTCAACACCTTATATATAACAAAACAAGAGATTGAGCAGTATGCAAATCAAGAGGAATGGGAGGAAAATACACTGCAAGAAGTTGAAGAACACATTTCCGGTCAGATAACTTTGGAAACTCCAAGATTAAAAGAAAAGGAATTAAAAAGACCAAGAGAAAGTATGTCACCTACAAGTTCAGGGATTAAAGTAGTTGGATTCAAAGTTTTCAAAAGGAGGACATCAATGAATACAAAATAAGAATCATCAAAGGGTAGAAATCGAGAGTCACCTACTACAATAGTGCTATCAGGCGAGCCTATATTTTCCTTACAACAAAATGAAGAAACAACCATTGATTCTCCTACTTCTCCGTCTTCAGGGCAGAGAAGCATCTTTGCCAGATTAAGAGAAATGAAGAAAAAGAACGAAGCACTCAAAACTTCTACACATTTTGAGTTTTGGAAACAATCCTCCACTACTCAACACAAACTCTTATCTACACTAGACATTGACAAAGGGCAATTCCAACTAGCATTCCTTGAGCCAAGGGTCATGGTTCCTAAAAATGAAGATGACCATAAGACTTTTGTATTTTCTTTTGATACTAAACAGATATATCATTGTACTTTTCTGAAAGATTTTGAAGATAACCAAAGGATTCTGACTTCAGTTTTAATAACACTTGTGTTCATGAAATTTTTTTCTGGTATATTCATCTCTGTTTTCCATCATATGTTCAAAGTAATATAAGAGTTAGGGCAAGGCTAAGTTAAATATTAACTTCCTTGACAACCCACTGTAAAGTTATCATCATTATGGAGACTAGCTAATTGAACAATATGTTTAAATTAGTACCTTTGCATCATTTAACTGTTGCCTTCTGTCATCTCTTGAATGTATATGTGTGTCATCTCTTGAATGTATATGTGTTTCGCTATAGAAGTTTCTCTACACGCATTTACTATATCTGATTGATTAAGTCTTCAATATAAATGTTTAATTATCATATATCTTCTCCCTTTCCCCTTTCAAAATCAATTGAAGAATTATATGCTGTTACGAATGAAAATCAACACTTTGAAAATCTCAAAAGTTTTTGGATTATGAGAGTGTTAATGGTTTGATTCATTCGTCATCCAATTAAATTAAAACCCTTACTTAGATGCTTTGGCATAGTTCCTGAGCCTATTCTTCAAAGATACAACAGGGTACATGCCCAACTATCTACGACACCTCAACACTCAGTGAATTTTACTTAAGCAACTGTTCAATGTTTTTTTTTCTATGTTAAGACTAAACTAAGCACCCACGGGGAATTGAACCAGTGACCTATCACAAGGAGTGCCTTAACAGCGCACCCATTCACCATCAATCCAAAGCCCCGTGGGCTAAGCAACTGTTCAATGTTATACTTCAATGCTTAGCCAATTACACAACCATTCAACTCGTACATGCAACATAAGGTGGAATAACACAAGTAAATTGACTATTTTAATTCAATTTTATTTTAATAATAATTATTCTTTTCTTTAAATTTAAATTTATTTTTATTTTTGTGTAATTTGACTAAGTCGAAATGTTTATATAACAAGATAGAAGGCATTATATCTCTTCCATATTGGAGAGAAGCTCTCAACACATTAATTTAACCACAAAAATGGTTGTTGGGAACTAGCAACCTCCCTAGATATATGCAACATCCTACAAGCCATATATATATAAACTTATAGTTCAGCCTAGGTCCAAGATGTCCAGTGACCACCAAAAACTTGAGTTGGGATTCTAGACTCTAAGGGGACACCTATCCTTTCAACCTTACTATAACGGGCCATAGTGTCCTCCGTAGGATTTGAAATCGAATAGAGGATATAATATTTGGCAGAAAAAGAGCAAAATACATCAAGAAGATGAAGAAGCAATCCGTCCCATAGGCTATCTTTAGCCTCGTAAATGTTAAAATACTTTCTTTCTTTCTTCATAAAAAAAAAAACAAAACAAACTTGCTTTCTTCCTCCCATAATAAAAAGAAAGAAGGATACAATAATTTATAATTTAAAAAAATAAATTTAGGATTATAATTCAAAGAAATAAATTTACGATTGGAAAGACATTGGAAAAATCGATTATCCCTTATCCCACATTATTAAGGGTTTTGCTCCGAAAGCACCGTGAGGCAGCATACACAAAGTAATGTTCTTCGCAAAAATATGGTATAGGCATACGAAAGCACACACGACGGAAATGACGAAAGTTTTGTCGTAATGATCGAAACGACTCTTATTTGCCAACACACTTCTTCCACCTACTGTATTACTCATTTAGATCTGCAAATTCAAAGGAATTGGGTCGGAAAACTTGCAACTATTCGCGTCACTATTCTCTATCTCCAGGTACTGTTTGGTGTTAGGGCATTGACTGTCAGTTTTCAAATTCAATCCCGCAACTGTCAAATTTGAGCTACCAATCTCGGGCTCTTCTTACCTTATTTATGTTCCTAGATGGGGCAATTTTATGATTTTCTAATGGCCAGTGCAATGATTATGATTGATTGGCAGCAGAACATATTGCTGTGAAGGGCATAGAGATTACCATTAACAAAATTTGAATAGAAGAGGAGAAGTGATGGTGCTGGTACTAGCTCTGGGTGACTTGCATATTCCGCACAGGGCACCTGACTTGCCCACTAAATTTAAATCTATGCTTGTACCGGGAAAAATTCAGCACATTATTAGTCCTGGGAATCTTTGCATCAAGGTATGCCCCTCATTATAAATTCCTATCGCTTAGTTAATGGAACGTAAGTACCCCCGACCCCAATTTGATATTTCGGCGTGGACCTACCTTTACAAGTATAAAGTTAATGTCGTAAGATCAAACAGAATAGCGCGTTTCTTTAGCCCAGCTGTGTCATCTATATATGTTTAAAGCAGTGTTGGGGTTTTGGTTTCTGTTCGGGGATTTGGGATACTGAGCAACAATTCTCAAGCATACCCGTAACATAAATACTAGGCTACAGGCAGTAACTCAGTAGACAAATATGATGTGTGCCTAAATTATGTGAGAGGCTAGCCCCGACATTTATTTAAGATAATTATGCTCAATGTGCACAGCATTTATTTATTTGGTATACACCAAAATACTATGATATCTCCTTACCTGATACCGCATATTGGTTGTGAGAACTGATCTGCAGTAGCATGCAAGCCCCAGTATACCATGATTGCACCAAAAGTAATGAAGTGCTTGTACAATCTAGGTAGACGTGTCAAATTGAATTGTTGAAAAATTGAAGTCCATAAAAGTTAACTTTTTAGTTCATTATAACAATAAAAGTAAACTTGCATAGATTCATCTGAACCTTGATTTTTAAGCACCTATAGGTTGTGCTTCTATTTCTTTTTGATCCCTTTTGGTGCTTATTAGATCTGGAGTTAAAATGGATGTATGCTGATTCTTATTCCAGCAAATATGTCCATAGAGGGAGTGCCCCCCTATTAACATAGTGGTTGATTGATTGTGGGCTGATCATGCTTGTTTGCAAGACTTTCCTTCCCCTCCCTTATCTGTGTGTTGTGTGTGAATATTCTTTTATTTTTTCTAAAACAGAAACTCATAAAATTTGTATAGAAAAAGCTACAGCTAAGCTGAACAATGAGGTAATACAAAAAACTCATAAAATTTGTATAGAAAAAGCTACAGCTAAGCTGAACAGTGAGGTAATACAAAAGAGTACTGTCTTGTAAGTAAACCAGCTATACAGGCATACGGTATATATGTTGGAAACGGAAATTCAAAGTCATACTTTGCTGGGGATTCCAAAAAGTTGCTTAGTATAAACTCTAAAAAAGACTCCTAAAATAAGTATTGTTCTACCTAACATGAAAACAAATGAAAAACATGTTTACAGAGGGCTTCATCTTATTCCAGGTAGGTGGGATGGGATCCCTGGATACCCAAGTCCATATCTTCCATCATTTGATGTACAATTTCTTCTTTCATGAGATCTTCTTGGGCTGGATTCACTGTCATTCTGAAATTGGAGGCAGCTGAGTATGAGCCTTTACTAAGATTGCAGACCACATTCCTTAACATGGAACAATCAGTTTCCAAAACTTGAATTTGCCTCCTTTGCTGAATAAGAATTTCCATAACCAAAGATTCTGGGTATACATTGATGTTCATTCTCATAAACCTTGCTGGTCACCAGGAAAATTGATGTTCTGTTCATATAAGATATTTATGAACTCCTCATGCTTGCAGAGCACCCAGTGTAACACTTGAACTTCCCCATAGTCCATATTTAGAAGTTTCCTTTGTTGCCTTGTTAGAAGAAAACTTGAAATCATTCAATGGAGCAATTTCAGAAGACCAACCCAGACTTTCCCTAGAAACAGATGTAGTAGACTGAAGTGTAATGCCAACCTAAGAAGAAAACTATACCAGGCAAGATAGAGCAAGATGGTTGAGGGCAGCCAACCCGTGAATTCAAACTTGAATAGAGTCCATACTAAAAACAGAAGCGCCAACCAAAGACAACTCAGAGTGTACCCAAGACCCTAAAACCCAACATCGGAAAAGAGCATTAGAACGGAGAACCTAAACAAATTATCGGTCCTGACTCGTGAGTAATGGATGGTAGAAGTGATGCATTCCACATCCCATCTCCCCATTGATATAACACGATGACTTGATTGCCTTGACATGTTTTGGTTGATGGATTTGTAATGTGTCTTCATGCTTGGTAAATCATAGATAAACTTAGGGGATGGCTTGAACACATTAGCCCTCATTTTTTTAAAGGTCTCTTTGTTTAATTTTGAGGCCTCATTTGTAAGGATGTCGACAGGCCAATTGAAAGCCCTCAGAACTTGGAAGAAGGTGACCTCCTTGAACAAAGAGTCTCTTTTTTGAATTCTTGCACTGAGAGATGCCAAGTTGCTATCACAAGTTATTTTTTAGAATTCACAAGTTTGATAATTATGCTCGAATTGTCAATGACAATCCAGATCCTCACTTTAGCTGCATTATTCAATGGAAATCCATACATTTATCAGTTCTCATCACTATCTAGCCAATGCATCTCATGGCTTTTCTTGCCTCTGATGTTGATGGTTTCCACTAGAAGACCTCATCCTTTTGTAGCCTTGGATTATCCAATCCCTATCGGAGCATAGCATTATTATATGCCAATTAGACTTTCCAATGAATGAATTTGAGTAAAGCTTGTCGTACTCTTCATAGAACGGATTTGTTTTTGAACAATCCCTTATAACATTTACTCCAGAGAGTGAACATATCTTTCCATGTGTCAGGTGTTCTCATTCTTTGGTTGATCCCTACAACAACCACTACGATGGGAGAGTGTATGGATTCCCCTTTTTGGAAGGTTCTCAACTGTCAAAAGCTTCCCATGGATCATCATCCAGCCAAAAATGTTTATCTTAGGGAATCCATCATTGTGTCAAACACATTTCCATAAACTAGATTGTTGAGGAAGAGGTGGAGATTGAATTTGGTCTCGATATCCAACTTTGACAAAATATTTTGAGTTGCCCAACTCTCTCCAATCAGATAGAAAGATTAAAGGGATCACATCCTGTGAAAGGGGCTATCAATGGATAAGCCAAAGGGGCTAAATCGGCAAGCGGTGACATGAGAGACCAACCCAACCAGCGGCTTGCTTCTGCATCCCAAGATGCGATATCACTCATGGTGTTTAAACCTTGACACTCTATCTAGTATTTCAACGGGATCAATTCACTCTTATGCTCAAGAGATAGGTTCCCCATAAAATAGTCTTTCAGTCCTTCCATATGTTGATCGATTTACCATTACTTGGTACCCATGTAAATTTGGACTGAATTATTGGAACTACGACTCTAAGTAGCTTCTAAATGTGGGACTTGTTACCCACCATTTTGTGGGTAATATCCCTAGGAGAAATTTTTTCCCCAAGATGGTCCTCAGCCGACAGCCAATAGCCCTTGCAGCCACCAGCTAGCTCATTGTGCCATTTCTCCGCCACCTGAGCCAGCCATGTGGTCCCTCGCCCATCTGCCATGATCGTATGTTTGAAGGTGGGCCTCCTGAACCTAAAGGTATGCCTTGTCATTTGGAAATTGAGTATTGTAGTTTGCTTATCATGGACACTTCTGGGTATGGATTAATGGGGGATTCGACGGAAAGAATGGGCTAGGTCTGTGCTCTTGTCCCCTAGACCCCTTTTAGGTATTAACCTTGGATTCTAGTCTCGTGGGATCTCTTTTACTGACCATTTGGCTCTAGGGATGGTATTTCATAGGAAACCCCGATTTTGGTTGTGTGGTCCCGCTCCCTTATCCGCTTATATTACCCTCTTTCCATTCATTATTACCCCATTCGTCATATCTCCCAGCTGGGTCCACATTCCTCCACTGGTTCCACATAGGGTTAGGGTGCCCCTTCCCCTTGCCCATACCTTGGGTCATGGCCTAGAATGAAGCCCGTAGGTTGATGCAGCTGAAAAGAAAGATAAAAGCATATATGGCCACATTCAACAGGAAAAAGTACCAGAAAATGCATAAGATGGCCGGGACATAAACATTTAGTACGTGGGAAAAAGCCAATATGTGAGCTCTACCCCATCCTCATGGCCATCACCCTGGTTCCAATAGGTTCTATGAGCCTTCTTTATCATATAGGAACCCATGATTGTCCCAACCCCTGGTGGGCGATGAACCGCCCCACATTAAAGGGGGGAAATTGACTATTATATCTTATACATCATGCTCTAACCCCTTGAGCCCCGAGCAGTTAATCAAAGAAAATCATAAAAAAGCAAAAGGCATATAAAGAAGGGTGGAAAATTTATGGCCGGGGCACCTCATGTACCATGATTTTCTCCCTCCTACACCTTAAAAACCCAAGTGTGGGCTTCCCTGTTATTAGCTACCCTTGTGCCCTAGCGTGTGACTTAGGGCTGCCCCTTCTCATTCCCTACTTCATTCACCTATCTGCCACATGCCACCACCTTTTGACAAATGTCCCTTGACTATATTATCCCTTTTAGAAGCAGAAACCACCTAAGAGGGTACTTGGTTAACCCCATTACGAGTTTAGGAGACATTGTCACATCTCGAAGCCCATTATGGAAGGGTAGGCCATTATGAAGTTGCCACCTGTGGTCCATGATTAGGTAAGCTCATTTACTCGATTTCTCTAATGACTTGTTGTACTAGAAGCCTAGGGTACGCATTGGATCTTATGCAGGATTGTAGTTCCATTTGGGGTTTGGTCTCCCTATACGAGGTCCTAATCCTCCAAAGGGCTACATTGGCACATATAGGGTGAGCGTTGAGAGTTGGGCAGATTGCACTTCATGGATCTCCACAGCCATTCAGAGATTGTTCGTGGTTCACTCATTGGACGATGAGGATGCACCTGATCCATCATGCCTAGCGGGCCCTAGATCTACACCATACACTTGGCAAATGATATAGGACTTCTACGATGATGTGGCATCTCCTACATTGTCATCTTGGCCCTTGAGGGCGACCTACAAGCATTTTCGATTTGTTTGGAGACCCATGAGGACACTTGTGTGCCCCCATAGTCATTTGGAGCACCACAGGTTATTACAAGGGGCCAACCCCTTGTCCACTGCTTTTGAGGGTCCTATTCTTCATTGTGGTACCCATGGACCTCATTAGGCCTCTTAGAGGGCCCTACAACATGCATATATTATTATTTGTCCTCTTGAGAAGCTTATCTTTTCATTTGTGAGCTAGTTTGGTGGGCTTGTCACCAAAGTTAGGTCGTTTGCACATTATTTTATTTTTAGGGGCTAATGTAGGCTCAATGGCTCATTAGCTAAATGGAACTCCCAATTAGTGTATAAATAGGAGTTAGTTGGATTCATTTGTATCATCACTTGACTTGGGATCTCTCTAATCATAGAGAACTTCACATTTTTTCCTTGGAGGATATTTTTGGAGATGGATGAATTTTGATGTATGGATTTGGGCTATTTTTCTTGTCTTGGAGCTTTGTCTTGCAAACAAAATGTTGGTTGGATATACTCTATAATGTTGTAAGTAAATTTTAACGTTGTTATTCTTGTTGCTGCATACTGCTAAAATTAGGGCTAGTTGCTGCATAATTGAAATGTGGAATTAAGCATGTTTTAGCTAATTTAATGTATGGGTCAATGTTATATGAATGAAATGTCCTAGAGATTATTTGTCTCGATAAGCTTGCATCATTTGCTTTGAAGTATAAATGCTTGAAGGTCACTTTTCTTTTCTTTCTCTCAACATTGGATGAAGCTGACTTTCCGGGCCTCCTTGATCAAGAAACCAAGTTCTTACTCATCATCATCCTTGACTCCATATCCCCAAGTGAATTAGGCACTGATCCCTAAAAAGGGTGGTCATCTCCTTCACCTTTTTTCACCTTTTACCACTTTTTCCCAGGGCTAGCCCTCAAAGGTCACCTAGGGCTAGCCCTCAAAGGTCACCTAGGGCATCAATTTCCCGGGAATTGACCCAAGGAAAAACTTTGATCTCCTACAAGCTACTGTGCTAGTGGGTCCCCTCCCTCCTCCAAATTTGAGGCAATTCTAATGACGGAATCTCTGGGAATCTAAAGCCCTAGCTCTAGGATCGAATTTTGCCTAGGCATCCCAAAGGCTAGACCTCAACAGGATCAATTCAACATTTTGAAGTAAATATTCTTGTTTGGTCCTTTCCCTTCACATTGTCTAGGATAGGAACATCATTGGTTGCTGCATTCCATCCTCGAGCTTGGGCTGGGTCCACTTGGTCCCGTGTGGTCCCATTTCTCAATAAAGATTATTTGTCAAGGACCATTTGGGAATCCAAGTTTCCCAAGGATTATAGGGATTGAGAACCGCGTCTATAAGCCTATTCCTTCTCCCTCAACCCTCCAATCCTCACTCCTTATCCTTGGAGGATCAAATCCCTTGCTTAAAGAGCAAGCAAGTTCCATTCTTCACTCCATCCTTGGGAAAGGGTTTCCAGGGTCACTTTCCATCCATTGAAGTATACTTTACAAGTGATCCCTACACTACTGGGACTCCTCCCATCGATGAAAGTCCGTAAAGAGCAGGGAGACTTAGTTGTGGTGACAATGGGCTAAGCCTCCACTGTTGCCCTCTTAGGAACCCCGTTTAGGTCCCCTGCTGGTTTGAGTGGTAACAAGATCCTTTTCTATTTTCCAATGGGCTAAGCCTCCACCGTTGCCCTCTTAGGAACCCCTTTTAGGTCCCCTGCCGGTTTGAGTGGTAACAAGACCCTTTTCTATTTTCCAATGGGCTATTTACATATCTCACGATTCCCTTAGAAGTATTTTTTATGGAGATTTTTCTTCCACCATTCTAGCTTTCTGGAGATTAGTCTCTAAACTAGCTTGGCTCCCAAAGCCATATTCATGATCATTGGATCTCTGATTCCTAGCTTGCCTCTATCTTTGGAAGTTCTCACTGTATTCTAGTTGATCATGTGGAAATTTTTGTGATTTGATTTCTCTCCATACCACAGGAATTTGTGGATTTCCTAAGACCCTTGCTGCATAATTCCTGTTGGAGCTAACATGGTAGAACATTGGAAGATTAGGAAAGTTGTTAACATTGCTTTGACGAGAACCACTACCCCTGCTAAGTTCAACCCCTGGGATCCCCACTATTGGAATTGGACTTGATTATGCTGATTATATTTTGCCAAGACCAACTTGAGGAATTGTTGAGAGAGATCGACATTCCCAAATACTTAAAAGTAGGTCCAGAACTCTTTGCATGGAAGTATTCTGGAAATTGCATGAATGAACTAAGATTTGATATTCCATCCATAAAGATGGCTTTAGCCTTTTACCATTGTTATCTTTACCTCCTGAAGCATTTAGAAAATGATCAATAATGCATTTAAAATGCTTAGTGATAATGGTTGAAGCACCATGAAAGAGAGTGTTGTCAACAGTTGTGAGTGATTCATGCTTTTTCACCTCTAACTAATTTAATTCTTGATAAGCTTCCCAGAGCCCTTTTGAATTCTAGCTTCCTGCTTAATGCCTCAACCACTATAATATACAAGAGAGGAGATAGAGGACATCCATACCTCAGTCCTCCATTGCTTTTAAAAAAATTGGCTGGCTTCTTGTTTACTAAGGGTGTAATCCATGAACCCCTAATACAAGCATGTAGAAAATCCACAAAATTCTGCAACTGCTAATATGAACAATCTGAAACTAATTTTTTTTCATATAGACACCAAATTTCTCTACTTATTTTGCAGTGGAATAGGAACAAAAATAAATACACAATCACATAATTCAACAACACAATTTTTCTAGGGAACCCAACTGGGAAAACCGTTTGCTCGCTTGAGAATATTATTGAAGAAGAATGAGCAATAGATCTCTTACAATACAACTTGTTTCAATAGAACCAATCTGGTTTACGTTGCTTGTACCAAGTTTGAAACCCTTCCAGACCTTGGATCCTTATGCCTTCTTGCCTTCCCTAGATGTGGTTCTCGATCCTTGCGCAAATCCTAGGAAATAAGCCCCTATTTCCTAGTGCACGAGGAGCTCCTATTTCTTAGGATTTCCCTCCTATTTCCTAGTGCATTCCCAAGGCAATTTTTCCTCTATCAAATCTCACACACAAGCTCCTTCTTGCTCTTGTCACTCTTACAACCTCACACACAATACTTGTGCTCAAGAAGAATGATTACAATGAGTGCCTTCATCTTCCTTATAAGCAATTCGAATGGCTAAATTTGGCAAATTATATTTTAGGAATTGATTTTGTGATTGATGAGTTAACCGAGTTAACTAACTCATCCAACTCGTCTCATCTCAATTCTACAACTTGAGATTCAATCACTCTTCTTATTCCCAAATTAACTCGCACTAGAAGACTATAAACTCGACCTTCCACTTTTGCACATTAGTTAACTGCTTCATAACTCGTTCTAACTTTTAGGAACTGATCCTAAATTATAGGAACTAATACTAATTTGTAGGGACTCATCCTAAACCTTAGGAATTCGTACTAACTTATAGGAATTAGCACCTAACTTATAGGAATTGGTTCCTAACTTATAGGAATTGGTTCCTAACTTATAGGAACTGGTTCCTAACTTATAGGAACTTAAGCATGCTAAGGAAGAACTCATTGAGGTCCCTTTGATTAAGGTACAAATCAAGGAACCCTTTCTCGCTATCATTTTCAACAAAGCACAAATTCACTAGATAGAATGAGTATTAAAATCAAATTACTTAGAACATCAAAAAGAAAAGAATGCCTTATTCAGTCAAAAGTGTTGGACATGTCTATCTCAATGGTCATTCCTTTGTCCCCATTCTCCCTACTTGAGTGAATTGCTTATGTTTCTGTATGAATCCACCTTGGTTGTCAGAGATTATTCTGGGGAGGATCGTCTTTAACCTGTTTGTTGTCATTTTTGTTAGAATTTTGTATGAAGAGTTGCAAAATGATATTGGACAAAATTTGGAAAAAGAGGATGGATTTGCTTCCTTTGAGATTAGAGCAAGAAAAGAGTTTGTGCTGCCATTGATTTTACGAGTCTTTTGGACATAGTGAAACATGCACTTTAAATCAATATTTATTATATCCTAGTAGACCTGAAAAAATTGTATGGTGTAACTGTTAGGTCCTTGAGCCTTGTTAGGGGCTAAGCCCCAAATAACATTGCTAATTTTATCTTCCTATATGATTTTTATTCAACATAGTGTTACCTTCATTAAAAATCAGAGTAGGTATGTTTTCTAGCATTCCCTAGTAGAATTGGGATTGATCTCCCCCTATTACCGATCTCCTCATACTTAGAATATAGAGCCTTAAAGTGATTTTTAGCTACCTCTTTGATTGTTGGGAACCTATGTTCCACCAAGACTCTGGGATAGGGGGACACAAGTGCGGGAAGACACACAGGGGGACATGTGGGAGTACCCTCAAATTTTAGGGAAATTTAGGGGGGACGTCAAGGTGTGCGTGCGTGTGTGTTTGTGTATATATATATATATATATATGTATACTAAGTCACCTAACACGGGGATTCAGGATTCGACGGATACGAGGATTCGAGTGTCGGATACAGACACGTTGACCCCCCGGAACAGGACACATTCGGATACGTTATATATATATATATATATATATATATATATATATATATATATATATATATATTAAAAATTAGATATTTCTTACACAAATTCTCATTCATGATACAAATTCATTGATTCAAACATAGATCTTCATCTAGATGTAAGTTTTACAAAGTAACATTATGCATACAAAATTACAAATACAATTGTGACATAAATGATAGATCATAAATTATAATACACATTCAATTCATCAATGATCCAATAGGAGAAAGACAAGCTAGTAAGATAAAGATACTGTACTTTTCTCATTAAGTCATCAAAATCAAAATGTGTTACTGTTTACATAGGTAGTGCAATGCCAAATGGCAAATAGAAATAGCAAATACAAAACAATTACAACTACAATTACAAGTCTACAAGTATACAAGCCTTAAGGCAATAGGTAGCTGATGACTCATGAGTCATTAATCCTCATCTAAATCAACATCACTCTCTTCATCATCATGGTCACCACTGCTCTCCTTTGCTGCATCCTCCTTTGTATCCAAAGTCACCTCTGCATCTATTGGTGTGGAGGATGACCCCTTTACAGTATCACCATCATCAAATCTAACAGGGTCTAGCACTGGATCATTGAGATCCAAGTTGGCCAATGCCAACTCAACACTACTGTCCAGACCCATATTATCAGGAAAGACATCCCACATCTTTGCCTTTCCCTTCAACCACTCATCCCTCTGCCTGTAAATAAGACGAAGGTTGGTGTGCACATACACTATTGTCTCTGCCCTGGACTGCTCAAGCTTGCTCTTCTTGACACTATACAAATTCTCATATGTGCTCCAATTCCTCTTGCAACAAGAGGATGAAGTCACCTGAGAGAGGAGCCTCATGGCTAGCTACTGTAGAGGAGGGCTTGTTGCCCCATGATTTGCCCACCAAGAATAGGGCTTCTTAGCCCCACTGTCTCTAATCAGATCATATCCTGCAAATCGACCAATGCCAGTGGAAAACTTTGCAAAGGCATCCTCCACCTCATCAAGGGATGCTCGATCCTGAAAAACCCGCTTGAATGCATCTTTCCTCCCCTGTGAGATTTCACAATCCATGTGTGGAGGGAATCTGCGCTAAGGTCCACCATTCAGCCACTCATGGTTGTAGTATTTTGAGTTCAATGAGTGAGGCAAACAATGTAAAGGTGTGCAATTCTAGTCCCATCCGCTGACAAGAATATCCTGTATAGTGGTGAAGAAGGCCTCTGATTATGTCTCATACTTGGGGCACTCACTCTGTAAAATAATGCTCCTCACAGACTCACTTGAGAGAGGAGCCTCATGGCTAACTGTTGTAGAGGAGGGCTTGTTGCCCCATGATTTGCCCACCAAGAATAGGGCTTCTTAGCCCATTGTCTCTAATAAGATCATATCCTGCAAATCGACCAGTGCCAGTGGAAAACTTTGCAAAGGCATCCTCCACCTCATCAAGGGATGCTCGATCTCGAAAAACCCGACTGAATGCATCTTTCCTCCCCTGTGAGATTTCACCATCCATGTGAGGAGGGAATCTGTGCGAAGGTCCACCATTCAGCCACTCATGGCTGTAGTATTTTGGGTTCAATGGGTGAGCCAAACAATGTAAAGGTGTGCAGTTCTTGTCCCATATGCTGACAAGAATATCCTGTATATTGATGAAGAAGGCCTCTGATGATGTCTCATACTTGAGGCACTCACTCTGTAAAATAATGCTCCTCACAGACTCAATCATGGAATCCCATCCCTCATAAACCTCTCCTAGGATGGGTTGGTCTATATCTACAAATCGAAGCAAAGAAATGATAGGGTGCATGATCTGAATAAGTAGATCTACCTCTTCCACCAAGCATCATCTAACATTGCGTCCTTCACTCTTTTAGAGGCTACTTGATCTGTCTTTCTCCAAAAAGATCAAAACTCTAAAATAACCATGGCCCCAAGAGCAGTCTTGACCTCCCGCAACCTCTTCAACATGATGAATGAAGAGGCAAACCGTGTATCCACAACCTTCAACAATGATAGATTGTTGTATTCCTTGTAGATAGTGAGGGCATTTGTATGATTTTGTACAAAGTTAAGGATATGCCGTGCATCCTCAATAATGTTACCAATCCATAGCACATCAGAAGCAATAGATTTCAATGCTAATTTCATTGAATGGTCAATGCAAGGTGTCCAAAACACTTGTGGATATTTAGCTTCCACAATCATGCCAGCAACCTTGCAAACAGGTGCATTATCTGAAATGATTTGCACACAAGAATCAACACCTACATCTTCAATAACTTTAATAAACAACTCATCCATATGTTGTGCATCCTTGTATTGTCCAAGTTCATCCACTGCTTTCAATAAAACTGGACCATTCAAGGAAGACACCATGAAGTTATGAGTGGGTGCTGTGCTAGATATGTCCATCCATCAAAAACAATGCTAACCTCAGATGTTGGCCATGATGCTTTAATAGGCTCAAGCATTTTTCCACCTCTTTTTTTGTCTTCGTCAACAATGTGGTTCTAAGCTTCTCTGACCTAGGAGGCACATACCCTGATGGAGCCCTTTGAGTTTGAGCTCGGCACATCTCAATAAATAGAGGTGAGCGTGCAACATTAAAGGATATGAAGTTTTGATAGAAAAAAAGGCAATGTTGAGATCAAGCTCTTCCTGTTTCTCCTTCTGAAAAATCTTGTCCATTGGACCAAGTGAAATTGCCTTTCTTTTTGCTGCTTGTCCCCCACCAAAACTCTCAAATGGGAATTTGTTGCTGCTTTTCCTCAAGAATGGAAGGGGGTCATTGTTCTTGGTTTTATTTTTATTTTGCAGCCACATTTGCCATACCAACATTGGACTCTCTTAGTATTTCTTTCCTCTTTGGTAAAGGCACATTTGTACAAGCTCCATTTCCACAACTTGGTAAAGCCAACAAATGACCTTTCACACGGAAATATGTGCTCGTGAAAGTATTGTGGCGCAACAGTTGCATTTTCAACTCACATTGCCTCCTCCCTTCACCTTGCTGGGTGGCCCTTGCACTCTTGTGACATATTTCCACAAGGGATATTTGTTACCTTGAGGAGGAAGTCTTCCCTCAACATTTGAAGCTGTTGTTGCAACCCCACTTGCAATAGAGAGAACACTTGTAGACCCTGATGAAATTGGGAGAGGAGGGGCATCTCCAATGGGGACATTCTTCCCTTCTTTGCTGCCCTTGATTGAGCCATGAATGTTGTAAAAAATAAACAAAAAATGCACAAATTTGTAAAAGAAATGCACATGCAAACTGCTGTAATAAAAATGCAAAAAAAAGAGAGAAAATGCACTTACCTGTTGCTTGAATCTCCTTGAAAATGTTTCCACACCCTTTGATCCTTGCTCCCAAACACCCACAACAAACCCAAAGCAAACTAAACAAGTGAGTGTGCAAATAGAAAGGCAAAAACTGCCTTTATAACGCCACGCGACATCCCTTTTTCCGGATTCGAATCCGAAAATTGGGATTTGCCATGTCCGATCGGGATACGATCCGGATTCGATCGTGTCCCGATCGGGATACGATCCGGATTCGATCATGTCCCGATTGGACACATCGAATCCCGATTTTCAGATTCGAATTTGCCTGAATCGTGTCCGATTTGCCAGATTCGGGACAAGGCAGGCCTAGGGGACAAATCCGGTTTCATATTATATATATATATATATATATATATGTATATGTATGTATGTATAAAATTCAAATTCATATTCAATAATGAAAGCATAAATACATTGATCCATACACAATTGAATTAAATAATGAAATTCATTGATCCATATTCATCATTCTAGAATCTACATTGATTTAAAAATTAAATTTATTATTTAGCATTCTAGATTCTAAATTAATTTAAAATTAAAATTCATCATTCATCATTCTAGAACCTAATTAGTACTAAGTAAAATAGACTATCGTAGACACTGAAGTCTAAAGATTGGAATAATAAATTGATATAACTCAAACTCAAAAATAGTAAAGAGTGACGAGTCAAAGAATTAGTCCAAGGTCATCGATATCTAGAGTCAAGACTCAAAAGTTGAAACTGAAAATTAAAAATGGACAATGGGCATTGAAGGAGCGTCGTGGGGGAAGAGAGGCAACAATTAAGTGGTAAGTCTGATAGCGCCGTGTGGTAAGTATCACAAAATTAAGCTTGGTAAGTCAATGAGTGAGTTAGGGATTGCAAATTAATTTAGGTTTTGATATTTGTTATGTATTTTTATTTTTATTTTTAATTTCATTTTTTTAAAATTTTTTGTTTTATTTATTTTTTAGATATTTTTAAATTTTAAGGGTAATTAGACAAAATTGAAGAGGGGTGCTTTTGGGCACCCCCCTTAAAAGGGATGCTTTTGGGTATCCCCCTTTTGAGGGGGGATGCCTAGAAGCACCCCTTTTGGGGAAATGTGTCTCCCACACTAGGGAAATGTTTCTCCTTGCATCTCCCCCAAAGGGGGACGTGGGGAAATGTTTCCCTAGGTGGCCCCCCCATCCAAGGTGCGTTGGCTTGGTTCACATTGCCCAATTTAGTCCACAATTTTCTTTTCTAATGGATCGGTATGGTCAACCATGAAGAATAGTAAATAATAATAGCTCAACATCCCACTAATTTGTCCTTTGAAGAATTCGGCTTTGCCCATGGAAGGCTTGACTTGGTGAGAGGAACTCGACTTGGTCCTTAGGGATATTAATTAACTTTGTAACGACTACTCTCTTGGTCAATGGCATAACTTCTTTGTCCATGAAGTCTCCAACAACTAGCTAGGTGCTAGACCACCCAATGGCTAGTTGACTTCAATGACGACTAGCTTGACTTGACTTTTTCCCTCAACTTGGTCCCCTACAAATTGGATCTCTGACGCCTTTGACTTTTTGACAATTCTGGGACCTAGTTTTGGCTAAACCGACCATGATCGTGTCATCTAGCACTTGTGTTGGTTCCATAATGCCTTGAGGAATTTGAGAAATGTACCACCTGGGTATCGTTCCTTTTGTTCTAATAATCACTTTTACTGTAATGCATGCATTATTTTGCCCAATGTTGTCTCTGTTCTGCCTCTTGGAAACTTGTTTGACTTGTTGACCAAGTTGTAACTAGCCACTGCCTCCTCTGACTGGAAAAATTCAACATGGCACAGACTCCTCTCATCAAGCTCGATAGTCTGAGATTAAGTTGGATTTTTGACCAGGTCCACTTTGCATTGGGAATCGTGTATTGCCTTGGGAAATGTGAAGAGTTGTGAATATGAGACTACCATGTGTTGTATCGCCTTGTAGACAGTTCCTAGCTGCAAGGAACTATGCCAAGGCAACAACAAACCTGCTTTAGAACCAAGCTGGCCCTTGAACGAGAAGGGGCTCCCTGAAACATTATGAGGCTTATCTGTTCTTCACTGTCACTGAACAACAGCGTTTTAAGCGCAATGGCTAGATTTAGGTGAGTGGACTAGGCTGTGAATCATGATGACAGAGAGCTGGGATAAAATAGTGCAAATTTCAGTTAGCCAAGAGAGTATCCATTGGGCATGGAGTCCTGAAAGATAGAGCACAAAGCTAATAAGCAAAAGGTGGAAGAAATTAAGAAGAAGAATAAAAGATTCAGACATTCACCGAATGTCTTTGATATCTGTTAATGTAGAAAATGCATCAGAATAACATTCTAATGGTTAAATTAGAGCACAATTTCATTATATGAAATTGGGGCAACAATTTATATATGCAGAGGGATAATACAAACAATCTATTTGTATTAAAATCTCAGTGTAAGACATAACGTTGCCAGGAGAATTGAGGGAAGTTGATCCTCAAGTTAGCCTCTCTGGTGTTCCATATAATTTAACTAATGCTTAACTGGAACATAAAGAAAAGATATGAATTTGAACGATGCTTAACACCAAAAAAAGTAAAGAAAAACAAATTCTATTTTTTCCAGGCCATGAATCCAGGATAACTCTTTGGATCTGAAAAATTATAAATTACAAAGGCCCATTGGGCTTACAAAAAGACACAGCCATCAGGCCGCCAGTCTCTTCTCTTAGTGCCGAAATCCCTCCCCTTTTACATTACAAAATCATAGCTTTAATTAGAAAATCCACATACAAGCTTTTACAAGGTTTTTGGAACAAAAGTCTGATAATAAACTAAAAATAAAAGAGATTTCAAATCAATTGCAAAAGATCTGGAATTGTTTCCTTCAAATCTGTCACATGCCCATAAATCTAGAATTGACCCTTTGACTGCCATCCAATGCTGCCAGGTGCTCTGCCAGCCATCCACTAACATTATTCGATACTACTTAAGGAATCCACATATTGTCAGGCTGGCATATTAGTATTGCATTCATAAACATCATATTTGGATCTGCTTTTTTTCCACAATCCACTGTGTATTTAATCTATGAAGATTGGATGCTACATACCTATATTCGAACAGGTCAAATGTCTTGTATGCTTCTCTAAATCCTCCCTTCCCAGGAAGGTTTAACAGAACATTTCGATGGTTCAAAATTGGAAAAAAATGGTTAAACCATGAATCATCTTCATTGACAATTTTACCAAAGTAAATCAAGCACATGATACTTGAATGATAGACAATTGCAAAAATTGCTTTGGTTAGCTTGAATTGGCTGTCTTATTGAAGACGTTTTTGGCTGACCCCTTCATTGAAATTAATGGCACTTTGAAGAGACACAATGGCTTCAGTGTTTCATTTAGCTTAAGCCTTTTCCAATTTGGCCAAGAGATAAAATTATCTAGTAAGCAATGCTGATAATGCCAACCATAATGAGTCTGACAACACCAATAACCAAAAAGGTAGAATTTGATAATAAATTCAAGGTATTGGGCACCCTTTTCTGAAGAATGTATACATCTCAGTTGTCCTCCAAACTGATCCTCTTGTAACTCTCCAAAGCGTTCTGGACATCCATTCGGAGGCATTTGAAATGCCATACCCAAATATACAACAATGACCTTTTGTGATTTACCTCCATTTGGTCAATATATTGTGCCTTGACACTGAATTTGCAAAGTTTTTTGAAGAAATCGACAACTTTCATTGTCAAAACCATTCACAGTATCGACTCAAACAATTGGTGGTTTTGTTCTAATTGCCTAGTGAGCCGATGTTAATATGATCATGGTCCTCAATAGAATTATCTAGGTCTGAGAACCAAGAAGCCTCACGATGAAATTGGAACTGGTATATTCTAAACAATAAGGTGAAATATGAAACTGATTTCAGTATTATTTGGCTCGAGCTGTCTCTCGTGAGCGCAATTGATACTCAACACTTTCAATATTTGGACTTACCTTGGCACTCAACACTCTTGTGGACCTGATTCTATAATAACACATAACAAGATATAGTTGTTCATATTACCATCCCTCTAGAAACTCCCTTCAGCCTTCAATGCACCGGGAAAGTCAATTTTTACCAAAATAACTAGCAAGGACTTTTACTATATTACTTTCTTTGTATTTTAACGCAGTGGATCACCATTGACATAAATAGTCAGAAGCAACAAGGCATCAATAAATTTGTGATCACATTCACTGAAAATAATGATATTGAGATATGTTGTTTGCTGTAGCCTGTAGGACATTCGTTGGTGTTTTCGGCACTTGGTATGGCACTTTAAATGATCCCAACAAATGGGCGATCCAATTGTGAGTGTTCCCATCACTGTTGATAATATTGGTATCGGGAAAATATCGGCGAGGGTCCGGAAAATATCTTATCGGCAATATCGGCGAAAATATCGGCAAATATCGGCAAGCATAAAAAATGCATAATATATTCATTTTTTTCAGATTTCTAAACATATAAAGCAATAACAACATGAACTAAACACATTGGCACATAAATATGAAGAAGGCATTGATATATATGATGTCAAATAGAAATGATACATCAAACTTCAAAGGCGATACCAAATCCTGCTGATCCCTGATAATTGTCCAATCAAGGACTCAAACAAAATAACATCACATATCCTACTGATCCCTGATAGTGATAAATTGATAATTGTCCAATCAAGGACTCAAACAAAATAACATCACATATCCTGCTGATCCCTGATAGTGATAATTGTCCAATCAAGGACTCAAACAAAACAACATCACATATATAAAACTTTAAAAGTATTTCATCATCATGAGTTATAAACTTATATGTAGCAAAAGTTGCAAAACAAATAAAACTAGCCGCTATCTATCTGAGACCATTGGCCTCTCCCTAGCAGCTTTCTTTCTGTCTTGTTCAGCAATTGCTTCACGAGCTTTTTGTATAACCTCTGCACTAGAAACCATACAAGGCATCACATCTGCATCATATGCAGAGAGTTTAGCCAGATGGTATTTCAATCGTGTAATCCCTCCTGACATCTTGGTCCCACACAAGTTGCATGATATATATGCCTGATTTGCCCCACCAACAGCCTCCCCATACTCCCAAAATGGGTCCAAGGCTTTTGGCATATTTGACATTTGTAGTGAACTAATTCAAACCTAGGGCACAAAAAAAACAAAAAATTGGCATTAAACCCCCCAACACAAAATGAAAAAATAATAAGTAATAACAACCTCATTAAAAAAAAATTACTACATTATTTGCATTTTGCAATGTGAATGAAAAATGGCAATAAGAGGGTGCATAAGAAAGTTGGAAAAAAAAAAATGAAGCTTGCTGTCCAAATATGGAGAAAACCCTTGCATTGGTTCATGGGCATGAAAATCATAGCAAATGGAAAAAAACAAAGAAACAAAATGTTGGTAGGCAAAGAGGCAAGCAAGCATAACCCTAAATCTATGAAAAAATCATTAACATAGAGGTTTTTAAGAACATACCTGCTAATGGAAGAAATGAAGTTTGTTTCACTACTCTTCAATCTTTGATCCACAAAAAAATCTTAATTGGTGGTGATAATCGTCGTTTGATCTTCAAACCCTCCTTGACAAGCACCACAAAACTCTTTCCCTTTCTTCTCCAACACTCAGAAACAGAAGTGAAGAAAAAAAAACCAATTTTCGTCTTTTATAGCCGCGGAAAAACACGCCCGGCGATATTTTAGATCGTCGCGCGATATTTTCGAAAATATCGTCGATATTTCGTAAATCTCGCGATATTTTCAGGACCCGAAAATATCGCGATATTTTCAGGGCGATATATCGGCTCGCCGAAAATATTGTGATATTTCCGATATTCTGCGATATATCGCCGATATTATCAACAGTGGTTCCCATAGATTCTCTTTTAAGGGATCCCAACACTTCGTACTCTTCTCCTCCATGAATGGAAGGAACATGATCATGGCAATGAAAAGAAGAATATGCCACTCTATTAGATCCCTTTGATGCCAAAAATATTGCAAGAGGTGAAGAATTTTAGTAGGGTCAATTTGCGCTACAACATTGTGCATGAGAGCTATTTGAGAGATAGTGTACCAAAGGCAAGGCTACTTTTAGACTCTATAGACCATAACCATGTGGTAAGATAGGTGCACCTTGAGGCATGTTGGAATAGCTCATACACCGATGATCACCCCTACAAAAGCGGGCTCCCTTAAACCCATGAGTCCTCAAGTAAACCTAGGGCTCTCCACCCTATATAGGACGAGAGGCACTTGAAGAGAACTACAAGGGGCTAGCGATGGTCCGACCAAGACAACATGATATAAACAATGAGAACAAGACATAGGTTTGGGATACCTAATAGAAAACCTCACATGGTTGTTACGATGCTTTGATTTGTGACCTTAGGTTTACAATAGTGTTGCGAAAATCATGGTTTTTTCCTTGAAACGATTAAATTGACCGATTAAATCGACGATTTTTTCGATTTTGATTTTGATTTTTTTTATTTTTTTGCCAATTTTTACCAATTCTATCGCGATTTTTATAAATTTTTCCGATTTCAAACCCTCGCTGTTTTAATCCCGACCGCGATGTTCGCAACATTGGTTTACAATGGTGGTGATAAATTTGCAAAAGTTTCTATGTACCCCTATTGACATGTGGGATGTTACCGATCAAATTAGCATTGTTGCTAAAGTCCTAACAACCTGCTAGATATGCACACATAGGGTAGGGACCCACTGTCACCTTGGCCCAAGCCTCTGCTATTTAGGCCCAACACTCCCTAAACAACCAAGGGAGGAGTCCTTAAATTACTTCCAACAACTCTTGTACAAGATGAATGCCTCATGTGGAGTTAAATGGGGTGGAGATGTTCACTTTGTACATATTGTCTAGCTGTAAAATTGTCACTGTAGTAGCGAAATTCTAAACGACAAATATTAGTAGCCAAAACTCAATAAACATATGACATGCAACCTATGTATTTTGGTCCACTGAAAATTCCTACCAGAAATGGTATTATCTTTCGGAAGATAGAGACATAATTTGCCTCGTAGAAACACATGAGCATGAAGGGTGCAAGACACCTTTGGTTGAAGGATACTGGAAGATGACAGTGTGGAACAAGGCTACAAGGAATGACAAAGGGCACGGGGGTATCATGGTTTTAGTAAGGGAGAAAGAAAGTCGTCTCATTCAGTTAGAAAAAGAAGACTCAAATAAGCAATTCATTTGGTTTAAAATATCAGAAAATGGAAACCACATCAGAATTGCAGCATGCTATTTTGCACTGCAGGTTTCAAAAATCTACAAAGGTAGAGGGCTTGACCACAAAGATCCATTTGTAGCCTTAAAAGAGGATATTGCAACATATTCACGGCTAGGTGAAGTCCTTATAGTGGGTGATTTCAATGCTAGGACTGCAAGTGAGCAAGCTAGCATTCTTTGTTGTAAAGATGATTATGACCCTATTTGGCTTACAGAAGAAAGTAATCATCAGTGGGAAAGAATTTCAGAGGACAAGGGCTGCAATCTCTTTGGTGAACAATTGCTTACTGTATGTGGGGCCATTGCTTTAGTCATTTGTAATGGCTTGACTAGATGGGCAAAGTTCGGTAATTTCACTTGCAATACTTACAATGGAGCAAGTGTGGTAGATTATGTAATTTGCTCACATGGTTTGTGTGAGAAAATGGAGGAAGTTTTGATTGGAGATCAGCTGTGGGACTTCAAATCAGATCACAAGGCAATTTATTTATGTTTCTCTTGGATTGGAAAGAAACAATTTGAGTAAAAAATTCAGCATGTCCAACAAAATCTCCCACAGGGCAGAGTTCTTTTGACCCCAGAAAATTGTAATACCTTCAAAATGATGCTAGAGAGGCTCTTTGAGAAGGAGAAAATTACAATTCACAGCGTTCATAGTCATGAATTAACACGTTTAATTCAATGCGCACTTGCAAAGTGCAAAAGAACAAAATTAAGAAGTCTGAAACAAATTGCTTTCCGGTTAATGCTTGGTTTGACGAGGAATACAAAAAGGCAAGGAGAATGTGGAAAGAGTCAAACAAGGATAACATAAAGCTCAAAGCTTACAAGCAGTTATTAAGCAAGAAAAAGGCCGATTTCATGGTTTCAAGGAGGGAAGAACTAATCTTCCTTGGGAAAAATAATCCCAAATTATTTTGGAAGGAGCTCCAACCGAAAAAGATACAAATTGGAAATAATATTACAGCTTCTAAATGGTTTGACTATGCAAAACAACTCTATGAGTAGTTTCCCAAGGTTGACCCTCCCCCCTTGGTCAACACTGATACTGAACTCTTCACGATACAAGAGGTAGAGATGTGTAGCAAGAAGTTGGGTGTTGGAAAAGCAAAAGACTTAGCTAAACTCCAAGCAGAATATTTCAAAGATTCTTGCACCTCAGATTACAAAAATCTTCAACAACATCATACAACAAGGGCTCCCCACAGATTGGACAACTAGTCTGGCAATACCTCTTAGAGCGGTGACGTCAATAATCACTCCAATTATATGACCATCATGGTAAACCCTTTGTTTGCAAAGCTATTTGGAAGCATGCTAGAAAACAAAATTAGCAAGTGGGCAGAAGAAAAAGAGAAGCGTACTAAAGGGAAAGTAGGTTTTAGACCTAAACATTCCACAGTTGATCATTGTATAACTTTAAGGCACATCACTGAAAAAGTTTGGGAGAAAAAGGAAGAAGCCTTTTGTTGGTTTGTTGATTTCAGGAAAGCGTTTGACTCGGTTCCTAGGGATAAGCTTTGGCACAGAATGGAGGAACTTGGGGTTCCTAAACATTTGAGAGCAGTTGTGCATAGGTTGTACGAAGAGGTGAAAGTCAAAATTAGAACTTCAACAGGCATTTCTGAAAGTTTTAGAAGTGATATCGGGGTCAAGCAAGGTTGCCCACTGTCTCCTACCCTTTTTGGTTTATATATCGACAAGCTTGAGGAGTGGTTAAATTTGCAAGGGGGTGATGATATCTATTTGGGCAAGTTTGTTATAAGGCTTCTTTTGTATGCAAATGACTTTATTCTGATTGCTAAATCGACTCTTGGTTTGCAAGAGCACTTACTATCCCTTGAGCATTTTTATAGAAGTGTGGGGATGCAAGTCAATATCAGCAAAATGAAAGTAGTGGTCTTTTCTAAGAAAAGAAAACATAACCAGCATAAGTTCTACTTTGAAGGAAACATTCTGGAAGAAGTTGTGGATTACAAATACCTCGGAATTGACTTCAACAAAAATCTAAGCTGGAATGGTTGTAGAAAGAAAAGAACTTTGGCGGGTTGGAAAGCATTTTATGCTTTTCAACATAGGTGTAGAGAGGCAGAGTTATGGGACTGGAAAACCACTCAAACTCGTTTTGGGCTTCTAGTGATTCTGGTGATTCTCTATGGTTGTGAACTATGGCCAGCAGTACATTCGACATGCAGTGGAGACAAATTGAGAAAATTCAGAAGCGTTTGATTGCAAACAAATTTAAGATTAAAAGTGCAGTTCCTTATGATATCTTGTTAAGTGAAACAGGGACTGCTCCTATTGAAGCAATTGCTATGGTGTGAGTCATACGGTATTTAAAAAAATTTGAGCAAATGGAAGAGGGTAGATGGCCTAAGGTTGTCTTTAATGATAGATTGTGCAAGAGCAAAAAAACTTGGATGCAACAAAATAACAAATGATTTAGTAAATGGGGTATTTGCTTGAACGCGTGTCCCATAAACAACAAAGAGAAAAAAGCTTTTGTTATGGAAAAGTTCCACAAGCGTACTTGGGATAAGGAGCTAGGAAAAAAGAAAAATTATTATATTGAAGTGTTTAATCCCACTCATAGTCATCAACCAAAAGCATACATAGAGGCCAATATCTCTTGGAGAGCTAAAATTCTTATTGTTTAGTTAAGGACTAATTCTTATCAACTCCGTTGTGAAACAAGGCGCTGGAAAAGGCCAAAGGAAGTGTGGGAGGAAAGAGTATGCATTTTTTGTTCTTCCAGAAATTGGGAAACAGAAAAACATTTCATTTTAGAATGTGAGGTCTTCAAAGACAACAAAGAAAGTTATGCAGATATGCTGGCAGCTAGCTCTTGGGATAATTTATTTAGCGAGGGGTTTGTCGAGAAGCTAGGAGCATTTATTTTGAAGCTTGACAGAAAAAGGGTTGAATACATCAAGCAGATGAAGAAGCAATTTGTCTCATAGGCTATCTTTAGCCTCGTGGACGTTAAAATAATGTCTTTCTTTCTTCTTTCTTTCAGTTTGGGTGCCTTGATAGGCAGACATAACTCATTCAAACTTGCTGTCCTATATGACAGACTGAAAAGTTTGCATAAAAAGCAAGGATAACAATCTGTTTAGACTGTTGCAGCCACCCTATAAGTGTCAAAACATTCATGGAGAGTTAGTCTAGAGGGTGAAATGTTGAGATTTGTAGCTTGGGAGGTACTCCAAGCCCTACGGTTCAGGGTTTTGGAGGTGGCATCACAAATGGGCTTGTGGGCTAAGAACCCAAGCATGTGGGCTTTGCACCCAAGCTTGTGGGTGTGAAACCACTAGGAGTTTTGATGACCTAACCCTTGGAGATTGTAGAGTACCCTTAATGGAGCTAGGGGACACAAAGAACACCAAGAGAGGTATGGTAGTTTGTGAGATATTAATTTATTTGTATGTTATTTGGGCTTGCAAAAGAAAAGTCAGGTTGGCTGGGTTAGAATAAGCCCTCAAGGACAGTTCATTGGAGCCCAAATGAAACATATAAATAAAAGAGTCATTGAGGTCAAAATAACACATCCAAAGTGCAGAACACATCAAGGAAGATCTCTGAAGTGGCCGTAGGCTTGAAGGACTCCAATGAAGGTGAAAAGGAGCATGATTTGGTGACGTTTCTAGACTATTTGGAGGGCCGAGTTTCCTAGGCAGAAGGCTGAGTATTTGAGATAAGATCTGGGCATGTTTGGAGCACATCTAAGTTGCGTTATAGCTCTAGTCTAGGTTGCAGACCTTCCTGAGGTGGCAACAGGTTTGGATCTCTGTTTTGAAGGAGGCTGAGAGGCCTAAGAGGCAACCCAACCTAGGCCGCATTCACAGGAAGGAAGAGCGAGCAATTTAGGCTTGTTTTGGAGTGTAAACACAGAGGGTAGTGTTATCGTTTTGTATTTTTGAGGTTGAGGGAGTAAATACATTGGACAACATCAAACCATTTTTGAAGCTGGGATCTAGCCCTGCCAACTTCAGAGAGGGATCTCTCTTTATAATTTAACTTTGTTTTTTAATATGATCTTAGACTAGTTATAATTATGCTTGGTTGTTTGTTTTAATTTGGTTGATCGGTTTGGTTGGTTGGTCAGATCAAATTACTGTTTTTCCATTGGGATATGGAGTCAAATAATGCTGGATATTGCATCAATATGTTTAAAAGAATAATCACAGGGCGAGCTAGTTGCATTTACTGGATCTTTAAAGTGAATTATGAAATGGAGAAGAGGTGATTTCAATAATGATTGAAAAGCATTTAAGAATTTTTCAATCAAACTTCAGAAGAAAAACATATAGATTGTAAAAACAGTCCAAATAAGGTGTTCAATTAACAAATCTTATTTTTCACACTTCCTGTTTTACAATTAGATTTTCAGATGATTATAACGCAGAGAACAACAGTGAAAACAACAATTACAATAGGAAAAACATCACCAGTAATTTGCAGCACAAGAATCCTGTGAAAGTCTTTGTATTATTGACGCTCCAGCAGCGTGGAAAAAAGTACAATGCTCAATAGAAAAATTACACTGATCAGGAACCGACCCCCAATACTTCGAATGAATGAAGTATTTAAACAAAATTTCTAAAAATATTACAATGAATTCCGCATTGACATGGAAATCTATTATCAACTACAAAAAAGGTGAATTTGGTGAAGTGATCTAGATGTCTGGTACTATTTTGGCAGAGAACAGTTGCTGAGTTGCCACGATTTGGGTGTTGCGCTGGATGTAGCTGATCTTTTCTTTAATCTTGAAATTCACACAGTTTATCCCACTGCTCTTCATCTGGGATGGTGATTTTTGTCACCTTGCGGTATATCTCATCTACCTCGGTATATTTAGCAAATGTCGGCTTTACCACGAAAATATGCTTTATCTCATGATGAATGAACATAATGTTGCTGATAGCTTCGAAAAAAGATCTCCCTGTCATAACACCTTTAATGTGGGAAGATTTAGAAGTATCCTTTGCAATGTCTTTAAGCTTTTTCTTATAATCTTTCCTGGTCATCAGTTTGTCATTAATTACAAATAAAGAAGGCAGCCCCCTCTTTGTTAATGCCTCGATTTTGGTGAAAAATCTGTTGACTGCTACTTCCAAACTATGACATTTTTCTATTAGCTGCAAAATCAAATTTTTCTTTGTAAGAAATTTCTTTACTTCTAAAGTTGTCTCTGTTAATGCCTCTATTTTGGTGAAAAATCTGTTGACTGCTACTTCCAAACTGTGACATTTTTCTATTAGCTGCACAATCAAATTTTTCTTTGTAAGAACTTTCTTTACTTCTAAAATTGTCTCTGTTCTGTCATCTACTCCCAAATCATCCAGCTCATATCTGTTTTTGGAATTGAGAAACTTGATGATGTTGTTAGCTGTGGCAGGCATATCTCCCAACTCATTGTTAATAGTGGAAATGGCCTGATTGGCTTTCTCAATCAACTCTTTCTGTTCAAATATAATCTGAATACATGGCCAGATTTCATCCATGGCTTCAATTATATTGTTCCATATAATTTCCTTAACTTGAGCCAGTGTGTGGCCAATGGAGGATTCGGTTGCGGATTTCCGCCATGCTTCTATCTGGTTTTGAGCTCTTTGTAGCTCTGCTGCATGGAAAGTCTCAGTCTTTGCCTTCTGGTCTTGCAGAATATTAACTTGAGCCTGCAATATTTTAATTTCTTCTGTTTGGAGAGACATATTTTCCACTGCACTTGCCAACTGATCTGCAGTATTCCCTGTGTTTGTTGTAGAAGAGGTAGATGTAGGAACTGCTGTAAGAGGTACAACTTCCAAAGGGACAATAGACATTTTGGCAGCTTGCTCCTTTTCTTTGATTATTTTCTCCATCTCTGTTTCCATTTGTTTCAACTGTACATTCTATTCCATGATGAGCTTCATCATGTCTGCCTTCTGTGACTCTGTTTCTTCAATGTCTTTGGCCAGAGGATCTTCTGTGGTTGGTAATTTCAACTATTTTCTCAATGCTGCTATGTCGGTATTCTTCTTTCTTATGATCTCCTCTGTTGCATTGATGTTTGTAGGATCATATCCTATCTTGATTACCAAGTCCTCCAAAGTTTTGATCCTTGTGTCTTTGGCAAGTGAAGAGACTTTCTCCATCTTCAATTGTGACTGAACATTAGCTAAAGTAACCTGCAATTTAGACAAACTCATAGCAGTGTTAGTGAGTGTGGATGAAATCATTTGACCAGTTTGTTTATGCATCTCCATTTGATCAATGGGATGCATGTCTTTTAGATCAAACTCAATTGAAATCTTTTTGTAATTTGATGCTGCCTTGGGCTGTGGGATCTGTGCTTGGAGGAAGGCCATCTGCATTTTGCCTTTCTTTGAGTCAAAGGTTGATAGTAGTCTGCTTTGAGAACTGGAAGTCTGCTTCCAGAACTGATTATATGTATTGATCTTCAAAGCTTCATTTCTCACTTTAATCTCCTTGAATATATCAAATATGCTCTTTTCTGTCTCCCCTGTGGTAGATGTGCTGGTTTATATAACTTGCTGCCGATCCTGTGAAGTTGTCGAGGTGGTAGGAGAGAGTGTAGTCTAATCACTTACTAGTGAGGAAACATGTGTCTCTTTGATGGTGATAATATCCTTTTAATCTGAATCCTTGCTTAGGCTTAATTTGGAATTGAGCTTAGTCCTCTTCTCGTACATGATTTTGAAGTCTTCGCTGGGAATATCAGTCACTGGAGGTGAATCTTCTTCTCTGTTCCTTTTTCCTATTTTCTCTTGTGTGTGTGTTTTCAGTCCATTCTAGCTGGTTCTTGTATCTCTCAATCTTTGGTCTGGATGTATGAAAATAAGTTGTAGATTTGTTCTCTACCCTTAACTTGGAGATGACACCTAATGGATCATATGACCATGTAAAGCTGAGGCTGAATTGCATTTCTTTCAACAATTTGTTTGCTTCTTCCCCTGCTGCCCTGCTGTTGCAGATGAAAGGTCCTATTTGTGTTTTGATCTTGAATTGAGACTTCTTCTTGGCAGACACAAAATGAATCTCATCCACATTGAGCATTTGCCTGATGTATTCTAGGGCAAAAATCCTCATTGGGAGGAATTTTGGCAGTTTGTAAGGAGCGAGTTCACACCCATATATCCTTAGCTCTGTGTAATTTTGGTAAAGATACCAATCTCCTATCTGGACTTGGTCTGATAATTGCAAAATTTTCCTGATTTCTTCATTGATTCTTGGCTCTGACTTGCTGCTTAGGAGACTGAGTGCTGGATGTACAAACATTTCTATGAATTGTTTGTATGAATATTCTTTTTGCTCCTTCATTACTAGTGTAGTCCAGAAGATGACAGATTGCTGATTTCCCTCTTCATCCAACTTTTGTAATGCAAGCTTGAGGTTGTCTCCCTGAAAATACAAAAACATATATACTAACACAGAAGCATATTTAAATACTTCCTCAGTTTGGAATTTGACAAACTGTTCATGGATGGAATCTGCAAGGAATTCGCTGAAATTGAACAAGATGGAAGGCTTGGAATCTGTGGAAAAAATAGAAAGAAAACCTACAATAGCCTCATCTACCCACTGATCTGAGTAATAACCAAGGAGGTAGGAAGTGACAATGATAATCTGCTTGGCTCTCTCAGGGAAAATGGAGGATGGATAGGGAGGATTTTTCTTGGGTAAAGGGGCATCTTCAATCAAGAAAAGCTCAAGAGTTTTGGCTCTTTTTGCAAAGTCCAGCTTCTGATACAATTTAGTGAGGGCTTCATGAGAGAAAGGAGTGGCATTCTTTGTAATAGATGCTTGCATCATTTGATGTATTGCTTGGGGAGTTATGGTGAATATAATTTCTCCTGTAGGAGCAATAACCGCTCTTTGACTGGGTAGATAACAAACATGACATTTCTTGATGAATTCATGGGAACTGTGGATGCAGGGAAAGATTAATGGGGCAAGTTGGATTCCCATAGTCCAATATCATTAGACTTATCAATGAACTTGTCTTCCAGCCAACAATACATTTCAAATAGATCAAACTTGCACAAGGTTTCATGGATTTTGTGATCTCTGTCCGCTAAAGGAATATGATGAAAATCGATGGGAGGGTAGATCAAAGGACTCACGGGTTCTTCTTGTCCCTTATCTTTAGGAGGCATGATTGGATAAGGTTAAGAATACTGATGAAATGGTGATTATGTAGGTTTGGAGGGTGCCGAAACGGGCTTGGGTTCATGACAACAGGAAACAGAGGCACTGGCTTGAAAGTCCGTTAGCTGGTAAGATTCCTGGCCGAGTAAAATTGTTGAAATTTGTATTGGAAAACTTGTCACAGAAAAATGATATTAGCAGAGTGTAGAACCGGTGAATAGGCGAAAAGAGGAACTTTATAGCTTTCAGGCTTCCCGTTGATGATGGCGCGGGTCTATTACATTAACAGTTAAGTAATTAAATTACTTAATGGATTGATTTTGGAGGGAGTAGATGCGATTGGCGGGAGCAACGGATAAATGAGGTGGCAAGAGGAGATTCGCGGGAGTGTAACGGATAGGGGAGTGGTTTCGTGTGGCGGAGAAACCATATTTGGAGGGGGCCTGAGGTGGTTAATGGTTTCAGCAAGGGGGGGTGCGAAAGCATAGGATGACGCCACCTTGCGGTGAGGGCGGGTTTCAGTACCGCCCATTTCGGACTCCCCCTTCGACGGTAAGTTCGGATGGTGGGGGGGGGGGGCTGAAACATAATATCGGCCGTCGGATATCAAATGGGGATTTCGGATGATGGGAAAGGTGACGATACATTATCGTGATGTGATGGAAGTGCAGAGGGATAAGAAAATGAATTTAATGGAATGTGATTGGATGCGTGGCGCGATAGGCAAATAAATGAAATGTAAACGGAGGAATGATTTTCGGGTGGGGGACTTAGGAATAATGGAATAATGCATCAAATGTGTTTTGATATACAAAACCTTAGAATAAACCTTTATCCCTTTACTTTTCTTCTGCGCATGAAAATACCTTTAGAATTTGACTTAGGATAAAATTTTCATGCTTTTCCTGAAATCACCATTCTTTTTCTACCTACCCTCTGATTTCAATTCTTTTTCTAAGCTAACATTTTCTCTTCTTGCTTTGCAGGGTGCATTTAAACTAGCAGACCCAGATCACTTTTTATTTATGAAAATCTACCTTATCCTATCACTTATCTCACCATTGATTCAGATTAAACTGTTGAATCAATTTTATTTCTACCTAGCTACTGATTCACCAAGATTAAACTGTTTGGTAAATCTTCATTCACTAACCTATTGAACAAAAATTTAAATGTGTTCAATCATGATTAAATTGTATGATTTGAACAGAACTTTAGTCATTGTGGCATTTAAAAAGTAACCTTTTTTGATAATAAACTAAAAGAACTAACTTATCAGTTGTGGCATTTAGACTTGCAGCACTTTCCGTATTATTTTCTATTTGTCTTTTGTGGGGTTCTTATTTCCTTTTTTCTTATTTATTTTTTAACATACCCTCTTTTCATTTTCTATTTTTTTTATTATATATTTTTGGAAATCATTTGAATATTGAAATTATGTACAATATGAAATCACAAATACAAAATACGCAATCACCTTGAGATCCAATAATTTATAGGACCCTAACAGGTAGCAGCAGTGAGTTATCACTGATGTGTGCTGTAACCAAGTCTGTTAGAGCTGAAAAAAGTGCACAATTTCCAAGGACAAAGGGAGCAGAAATAAAGTATGTGTGTGTCCTTTTTTTGAGGTTGTTTTGCTAGTGGATAGAGTCCAAGTTGGACAGATAGTTGTTGGGAATCTCAAGGTTGTTGGAGAGCAACAGGGAGGTGCCCAAGGAAGCCCTAAGTGCAAACCAGAGAAGGATTTCAGATCTGCTAGGAGTGGCAGTGTTTTGGAGCAGCTCTAGTGTTGACACCTTGAAGGAAAAAGGACAACTAAGTGAGCAATTGTATCAGCCCAAGTTCATTGTTGCAGAAGGACATTTGACAGTGATAGGTGGTAGCCCTTCGACCCAAAGTTTGTCTTCATTGGAGCAACACAGGAAGGCAATAGAGAGAAGAAGTCCCAAAGGAGCTGAGGAGTTGCAGTGGGCAATTGAGAGTTCACAAACATAGTTGTGAATAACTCAACAAAAGACCCTATGTGTTGATGCATTGATGGACGAATGATCAGCTAGAGGGCAGATTTGTAAGACGTGTTCAGTGATCTAAAGGAGCAGGACCATTGATAGAGGCAAGGCTACAGATAGGGAGCAGAAGGACCAACAATTGTGTTCAGGGTATGATCAAGGCAGTTGTGAAGTCAACTACATCAACTAGATGATTAGTGTATCTTGTTTAGGGTAGATTGGTTGTCGAAGGACTGTTACCAAACCCTAGTTGTATTCTTTGTATCAGTGATTGTATGAGGGCCATGATCCCTGGTACGAGAGCCCTAGACAATTGTATTACAGTTTGTTAATATAACGAAGTTGGGTTATTGAAAAATTGTAAAAAGTTGTCTATTTGTGCACGTGTTGATTTACTGCTATCTATATTCCGCTGTGTAAAGTAGTTTGTTGTGGCATTTGAGTTGGTAGTGTCAGAGGTTCTAAGACTCTAAACTAGATTCTCTAGTGCCGTGGAAAAGCAACATGAAAAGGTTGGAGGGTTAATGTAGAGGCTCTACCTAAAGTTGACTGAAAACTCAATTTCCTTCTAGATGAAAATGAAATTTCATATTTGTGTGTGATGAATGATTAATATGTTTAAACTTTAAATATCCAGAAATTTCTAGATTTAATATATGCAATTATAAATGGCTGAAAATCAAAGGAACTTATTCTAAATGGTGAAAATAATGCTTTTTAGACAAATTAAAGTAATGACAAATGTTGTAAAGTGAAGATACTTACTTGAGGAGCTGTAGAACTTGCTGTAAATTGCAGATCCAGTGAGGTATACCCTTGTAAATCTGCAGATATGCAACACTAGTGGCTAGATACAAGTTTAAAATAGTGTGTAATGGAAACTTGTATCGAATATTGATTATATCTATTAATTATAGCACTGATTTTCAAGATTTTACATTGCTAATAAGATAAAAATGTAAAAATCAGTGAACAAAGAACCTAAACTGTTAATTTTAGGTATGTTCTATGCTGAGAGCAAATTTACTTCAATTTTCCATATTAGCTCAATATCAATTCCAGATTAGCAATCACATTTAGCATGATAGTAAAATGCAGATAGAACATAAACATAAATTGCAGAAGACACAAGATGTGTCGCCAGCCAGGGACAAACCCCAATGTGGGGAAACCCTTGATCAGTGCTTCTTATGTTCTTCAATAGTTCAGCAGAGAGAGAGATAGTACATATAAATAAGAAGTCAACACTTTGACTTGTCAAAATAAGAGCAGAGATTTTCTCTAAGAAGATGTCACATGAGGTAGCTGATCTGAACACAGGTGATTCCATCACCTTGCTGTACCTATCACTGTGCTGCACCATGCTGCACCATCATACCATGTCCATCATCACAGTGCTGCACCATGCTGCACCATCACCATGTCCATCATCACTGTGCTGCACCATCACTGAGCTGTACCTCAGCATGCTGCTCTTCATCGTCATGCTGCACTATTCATCACTGCGTTACACCACTGTCACTGTGCACTATGCTGCACCATTCATCATGTTGCTTCATGCACCTTACTGCACCATGCTGCTCCATGCACCTTACTGCACCATCACTGCACTGCAATACTGTATCTTACCAGCCTTCGCTGCTTGCTATGGCTTGCAGCCTAGCAGAGCAGCTAGGCTATAGTTAGCAGCCAAGCTTAGGACAGCAGTTAGTTATGACTAGATGTGACATCTTTATGTCTGAGATTGGGGCCTCTTTAGGCCACCTTACTGTGGCTTCCAGACCTTTCCTTTTGACGCTGTCCCTGTCATGTCAGATTAGGCATCATATAGCTGAGGTATGACTGTGGCAGACCTCCTCTTTCCAGCGTACATGAATCCATCTTTTGCTGCTTAGAACCCTCAATGACTGCGGATAGGAGGGCTGCGGTTAGGACAACATAGAACCCTTCTTTTGTAGCAGAATAAGGCCAACATTTAGAGTGCTACACAGAACTGCGGCTAGGTCTCTTTTAGACCAGCGTGTAGACTTAGAACCCTTGCTCCATGACAACATTTAGGGCAGCGTACTTAGGCTTCTTATTGCTGTGTAGAAAGGTCCCATTTAGGACAGTGTGGAACCTTGTGTAGACTTCACCATAAGAGCTGTCCTCCATGACAGCGTTAGGCTTCTATCATATCAGTGTTAAGACTTCTCCTTGGACTGCGTTATGAAACCTTCCTCCCTGACTGCATGAGCCTTCATGACTGTAATTTAGTGCCTCTTCTTGTTGCGTATTAGACTTCTCCATTAGGCTGTTAGGGCTTCTCCATAGGGCAGCGTATTAGACTTCTTCATTAGGCTGTTAGGGCTTCTCCATAGGGCAGCGTATGAACTAGGGCACTCTCTCTAGATCTCATCTTCATCAAACCCAAAACAGAATGAAGAGAGATCACAAGAGTGTGTGTGTCCAAATGACTGACAAACCACCTCTTTTTATGCTAAAACGTTGAGCACAAGTGGGGGCAATTTGGTTGCTGGCTGACCATGACGAATTGTCCCATAACACAAATAAATTCATATCTCCATGAATACATGTCGGAATCGGATGATCTATAGATCAATTCTACACCTCTCAACGAGAGGAATCCAAGAAAAATATCAGCTGCCATGAATAAGTAGACCCACATGGAGTTTGGCCCTAGTTGCCAATTTTAACATAAACCCGCACAAAAATAAAAAGGGGTTTTTGTATTTTAGAAGATAAATGATTGTTGTGATAAACTTATGCCCTTTGGAGTCTCACCTCTTGCTGGAATGTGAAGTTAATATCTTCTCAAGTTGTTATGGATGGCTTTTATTAAGGGAGAGCGATTGGTCCTTGTGGAAGTCGTCCTCATTATTGCCCAATCCCTCTTGGTGGCTTTTGAACTCTCTTTGGAGCGGCCTCTCCTTGAAGTGGTGTCTCCAACCTTTGTCCTTTGTGTGTGATAAAATATAAGATCTTGAAGACAGATGAAGCTTCCTTGCTAGATTGGTTCAAGAGCTTTGATCGATCTTACCTGCAAAACAAGAAAATACAAGTGGGGTTTCCCTCTAATTGTTCTTCTCCACGTAACTAGGTAGTTCCTCAATGGCAAAGGATGTTAGTCTTGGAATAATTTTATTTAACACCAATAAAAATAAGAAATAATATGCCTCAATCACATAACAACAGAGAAAATAAAAACAAGAGCCATTCCACCAATGTACACAAGGGTTTGCAAAATAATGAACTCTTTATTATGAAAGCACTTATTGCAAAATGATGACAACCTTACAAATGAGGAGAGCCTAACATTTATAGAAAAAAATTAACAACTAGTTAACGACTAGTGGGACTCTCCATAATAAAATATTGCTATTCATCTACAAGTCGAGACTTGGCAATTTTTTTAATTCTTGAAAATATTACAAAAATAGTTTAATTATTCCTCGAAGGGGTTGAATTGACTTAGTTTCTTTGAGGAAGCCCACAAATTCCCTTTGAAAGTGACTTTTGGTGGTCAATGGTCAATATAGTAGCATTATTCCTCCAATGTTCTACTTTTCTTGGTTAATATCATTTTTGCACGAAGCAGGGACAAAGCGTGTGCCTTTTTTGGAAGCGAAGCATCATTTTCCAAAACTCCTTGGAAGCAGAGCATTTTCCAAAAATCCTTGGAAGCAAAGCATCTCGGAAGCCTCTATTATATATATATATATCATTGCATTTATATTCAAAAAAACATCTAGAATGCCAAATTAGTTGCAAAATATATCAAAGCATGCATATTGTACCCAAATCAAGATATAAATGGCATCCATAGTACATTAATGATTCAAGTATCAACCATCTAGAATATAGATTATTTTCCGTTTGTCTAGCCTTTGCCTCTACCTCGATTCTCTAGGGATATGTTAAAATTGGCAACTAGGGCCAAACTCCATTTGGGTCATATTATTTATGGCAGCTGATATTTTTCTTGGATCCCTTTCATCGAGAGGTGTAGGATTGATCTAAAGATCATCCGATTCCGATAAGTATTCATGGAGATATGAATTTATTTGTGTTATGGGACAATTCGTCAAGGTCGGCAAGCAACTAAACTGCCCCCTCTTGTGCTCCACGTTTTGGTATAAATACAAGTGCCTTGCAAGTCATTTGTACGCACAACTCTCTTGAGATTTCTTCTTCTCCATTTGTTTTGGGTTTTAGTGGAAAGAAGAATCTCTAAGGGATAAACGCTGTCCTAAAAGGATGCCCTAAATAGAGTCCTAGATGATGCCCTAGCAGCACTATGAATGACCTAGATCTAGGACGTAGTCAGCCCTAATCCAACACGCTGTCAAGGAAGACGCAGTCATATTATGAAGAAGATAGCCCTAATCCTCTACGTTGTCAAGGAAGACAATCCTCATCTACTACGCTATCCCAAGGGTGACCCTAACCGTAGTTATGGAGACGCCCTAAATACGCAGCCATGGAAATGAAGGCATGAACCCTAGCTGTCGGTCTAAAGAGGAGAGATGCCCTAATCTTAGTTGCTACGCTGCCTAATGGAGATGGTACCTAAACGCATAATGCAACATATAGTGCGCAATGGGACAACAATGGTCAATGGCATATAGTGCACAATGGGACAACAATGGTACAATGGTACAACAATGTGACAACAAGGTACACGGTGCTGCAAACTCATTGGACAACACAATGATGGGATAACAACACATTGGGACAACAATATGCTACTTGGTGCAGCAAGTACACAAAGCAGCAATGGTGCAGCAAGCACATGGGTGACAGCATGGTGCAGTAGTGGCACAAGGTACAACAGTGCTAAACACTAGGACAACAGTGCAGCAGTATGATGTGTACAACATGGTCATAAGGTCCAACATTGTGATGATGGGTGCAACATGGTGTAGCACAGTGAGGTGTAGCATGATGACGAGATGCAGCATAATGATAGGTGAAGGAGTCACCTTGGAGAATCAGTTGAAGCAGCATGTCTTCAAATGATCTCATGTATCATCTTCTTAGAGATGATCCATGCTCTTATCTAGATAAGTCAAAGTGTTGACTTCTGTTGTAAATGTACTATCTCTCTCTCTGTGCTGAACTATTGAAGAACATATAAGAAGAATTGATCAAGCGTTTCCCCACATTGGGGTTTGTCCCTGGCTAACACCACATCTTGTGTCCTCTTGTCTTGGCTTGTCTTCTGCAATTTATGTTTATGTTCTATTTGAAGTTTACTTTAATGCTGATGTGAATGCTAATCTAGAAAAGATATTGAGCTAACTGTGAAAATTTAAATAAATTGCTCTAAGCATAGAACATACCTAAAATTAACATGGTATCAGAGCTGAGGTGAAGACAAAGCCCAAGCAAGAGTGAAAGAGCAATCGCTGAAGACAGTTGGGAAAGGACAAATGACTCAATGGGTTCTTCATCCCTCTTCTAATTCACCAAGGGTGAAGTCGAAGCAGAGAACATTATCAGAATGACGCAACAGAAGCTTCTGATGGCCTACAGATCACTTCAATGGGAAGTTCGGATCTAAGGGTGGAAGGAAAGGCAGATGCTTTGTTTGTAATAACTTCGGCCATTATGCAAAGGAGTGTCCGAATGGTAGGGACACATCACTTGATGATAATAACAATCATTCCCGGGACATCTTCAATTATCAGAGGAATGACAGGTAATGTAGGTCATCAAGGAAATGACCAACTCTTTAAAGAAAGGAAGGAACTCCAGGTATGAAGAATCAAATGTTATTTCTGACAAGATAAAACAACATTATCTTATATTGGCCCTCTCGTCCAGACTCTTTGGGAATCTAGCTTATTGATTGTAGTGCTTCAAGGCACTTCATCGGATAGAAGGGTGCTCTCTCTAATTTGGTAGAGATGGAAACAATCGTGGGATTATACTTGGAGCCAATGCCACCTATCCCGGAAAGGGTGTAGGGAATATTACCCCTCAATTGAATAAGGGTAACTCGATTCATTTACAGAATCTCTTTTATGTACCTGATCGCAAGAAGAATCTGGTTTCCATTTCGGCAATGGAAGTCAAAGGTTTCAGGGTGGCATTCATCGATGGAAAGGTATGTGTTTGAAAATAGAATTTTCTAAGATGCTTTTACTCATGGGTTCAGGGTTGGAAATTTGTATCAAGTTGCAGGATGGTCCATTGGGGACCATGTCAGTTGTCACATCTCATCTATAGCACTGGAGGTCTACTTATTATGGGGCCCTACCCGATGTGAGTCAGATGGTGACAGGAATGCCTGAATTCAAGAAGAGCATGAAGGTACATGTCTGAGATGTACTGAAGGAAAATATTACAAGGGGACCATTCCCCTCATGTAGCAGGTCCACAGGTTTGGAACAACTCGAGGAGTTTGAGTTTCGTGATAGGGAATCTCATGTATACAGGTGGAAGAAAGCCCTCTATGGTGTGAAGCAAAACACCCTGAGCGTAGTATGAGAGAACTGATAGCTGTCTGATGAAGCTTAGATTCACTAGGAGTGAAACTGATCCAAACCATTGCTTGAAGGTTGTGGATGATAGACCTCTCATACCAACACCTTCTGAGGACGACCTATTTCTGATAGGTGCAAACCCTCTCATTTGCAGAAGTAAGAGGGAGTTGGATTCCAGATGTGGAATGGTAAACTGCAAGCCCGTGACTACCTCGAGGATCTTAACTTTTAGAAGTTATATGATAGTGACGCTGGACCAGATTTGGGAAATGCCTCTGAGTTTCATAAACTCATTCGTGTTGATGTTCTTGGTGAACTTCCGTCCGGACATATGTTTTGCAGTTAGCATGATGAACTCATATATGGTTGAGCCTCACTGGATTGATGCCAAGAATCTTCTGAGATATCTTCGGGGCACAATCTCTCATGAATTGAGATACACTGCCAGAAATGTGAAGCTACATGATTATTCGAATGCTGACAGGTAGGCAGTGTGGAGGATCTCAAGAGCACTTATGAGCGCTGATTCTCTTTGGGTTCTGCTCGATATCCTGGATGAGCAAAAAACAGAAGACTGTTGCTTTGAGCACCGGTGAGACTGAATACATAGCTACGAGTATGACCTTGTGTGAAGCTGCCTGGTTGCGGGAGCTATTTAGTGAGCTGTTTGTACACGTGATGGATACCATCGTGATCTTCTATGTCAACTAGGGGGGGATTCGATTGTTGAGGAATCCCGTATTCTATAATTGCTCCAACATATAAACATCAGATACTACCTTATTTGGGATATGGTACGTCGATGAGCGAGAAGGCTCCATCGCATTGACATTGATGTATAGGTCACAGACATTCTGTCTAAGCCCCAAGGAAAGGTCAAATTTGTGACTTTCCCGAACAAGTTGGAGTCGTTGAGAGACCTTCTTATGAGGGTCTTCCATGATGCATGGATTGAGCTTTGGGAGTTCCGGGGGGCTTGTGGTACTGCTTGGAGCAACAAGCGACCATAGGGCGACTCACCCTCCCTTAATGGTGCGCTGTGTATAGTGTGAATGGTTCAGCCTTCCCCTGTGATACCCCGTGGTGACTTAGGGACAGGATGAGCGGTTCTCCTGTCGAGGCATCCTACCCATGCAGTCTGGGACTCATGGGAAGTACCTCTCATCTGGCCAATGAGCAGGGAAATGGGGTTAGGGACCTTAGTAGTACTATTGATGGACTCATCGTTGTATCTACCATATGCCCTATGCTAGGATGAGCTCCATTGATCTGGGATCAGTATGAGTGGTTTGAGACACTCTCTTGTGATATTGATCTGGGATCAATAAAATTGACTTCGGGTCAGTAGAGAATGGTATGAGACATTCTCGATCAATTCTTCTTCTTCATGGTTCAGAAGAGCAGAGTAGAGCTCAACAGAGCAAAACAGAGCTCAGCAGAGTAGAGCAGTGCAGGGCACTGATGGCAGAGATAGAACACTCTGGTAGATGGATCAACAGTTGGAGTTCTCCCTAGTTGAGAGGGAGTGTTAAAATTGGCAACTAGGGCCAAACTCCATGTGGGTCATCTTATTTATGGCAAATGATATTTGTCTTGGATCCCTCTCATCGAGAGGTGTAGGATTGATCTAAAGATCATCCGATTCCGATAAGTATTCATGGAGATATGAATTTATTTGTTTATGGGACAATTCGTCAAGGTCGGCCAGCAACTAAACTGCCCCCTCTTGTGCTCCACGTTTTCGTATACAAGTGCCTTGCAAGTCATTTGTACATACAACTCTCTCGAGATTTCTTCTTCTCCATATGTTTTGGGTTTTAGTGGAAAGAAGAATCTCTAAGGGATAAACACTGTCCTAAAAAATGCCCTAAACACAGTCCTAGATGATGCCCTAGCAGCTCTACGCATGACCTAGATCTAGGACGCAGTCAGCCCTAATCCAATATGCTGTTAAGGAAGACGCAGTCATATTATGAAGACGACAGCCCTAATCCTGTATGCTGTCAAGGAAGACAACCCTCATTTACTACGTTGTCCCAAGGGTGACCCTAACCCCAGTTATGGAGATGCCCTAAATACACAGCCATGGAAATGAAGGCAAAAACCCTAGCCACAAGTCTAAGGAGGAGAGATGCCCTAATCTTAGTTGCTACGTTGCGTAATGGAGATGGTACCTAAACGCTGTCTTAGAAGAGAAGTTCTACACAAGTAATGCCCTCGCTGTCATGAAGCTCTCACACTTAAACGCTAAGGTAAAGAAGCCACCTCCAACTATCCTTAATGCTGTTCTCTAACTGCTGTTTTTATTATCATAGATTCCTGTCTGAATGGAAGCCTATTGCTGTCACCTAAACGTTGAGAGGAGAAGACATTGGCATTGCTATGTGCTAGGCCACAGGCAATAGCACTATAGCTAGCCACCTTGAATATGACAGCTAGATGTATAATGCAGCTTATAGTGTGCAATGGGACAACAATGGTTAATGGCATATAGTGCACGATGGGACAACAATGGTCAATGGTACAACAATGTGAAAACAAGGTACATGGTGCTGCAAACTCATTGGACATCACAATGATGGGATAGCAGCACATTGGGACAACAATATGGTACTTGGTGCAACAAGTACACAAAGTAGCAATGGTGCAGCAAGCGCATGGGTGACAGCATGGTGCAACAGTGGCACAAGGTACAACAGTGCTAAACACTTGGACATCAGTGCAGCATAAGGTGCAACAGTATGATGTGTACAACATGGTCATAAGGTCCAACATTGTGATGATGGGTGCAGCATGGTGCAGCACGGTGAGTTGCAACATGATGACGAGATGCAACACAATGATAAGTGAAGGAGTCACCTTGGAGAATCAGTTGAAGCAACATGTCTTCAACTGATCTCATGTATCATCTTCTTAGAGACGATCCATGCTCTTATCTAGATAAGTCAAAGTGTTGACTTCTGTTGTAAATGTACTATCTCTCTCTCTCTCTGCTGAACTATTGAAGAACATATAAGAAGAATTGATCAAGGGTTTCCCCACATTGGGGTTTGTCCTTGGCTAGCGCCACATCTTGTGTCCTCTTGTCTTGGCTTGTCTTTTGCGATTTATGTTTATGTTCTATCTGTAGTTTACTTTAATGCTGATGTGATTGCTACTCTGGAAAAGATATTGAGCTAACTGTGAAAATTGAAATAAATTGCTCTAAGCATAGAACATACCTAAAATTAACAGGATAATAGTTAACATTGCTCAATTTTGATCAAATTTCCTAATTTAAGCCTTAAAATATGGTAGAAAAAGCTTAACATGCTTGATCAATGATTTTGACTTGAGTGAAGGGTACATTTTTGCAAAGCCATGACAAAGGAGTTCAACAATCAACACCATCAACACTGGGGTACATATAGGGCTTGATGCTCTTGATTTAATGCCAATCGCATACCCTCATACATGATAATAATCTAATGAAATGCCACAATCCCATTGATCCTGAAATCCTGAAAACTGTAAGTCTGTTGAATGTTGAATTGGATATGAAATTCTATTTTGTCCATATTAAGTCCGATGAGATTGGAACCACTTTCAAACATCTGAGTCATTTCATTGTAATGTAAAAAATTGAGGTAAAAGTATGAAAATGAAAGATAAAGGAAAATGTCACTTTTACTTTAAGAATTTAACATTACTATTAGTGAGCATCTAGGAAGTGTCTAGGGAGCATCAAGGGAGTACCTTGGGAGTGTCCGGGAAGCACGATTCCTCACATAGCAGTTCCAAAATTCCCAAACAAAAGTGCCCCACGAAACTATGCGAGTGCTTTCTGGAACATGGGAACTGTGGCAAAATCGTGGTTTGGCCTGTGGAATCGTGAACAGAATCGTCATGGTTCCCATAGGTCAAGGAACTACAATTTTCCAAGTGAAGTGTGGTTTCGAAATTTGGGTGCACAGTTTCATCCTTGGTTCGCTAACAAATCCTACAATTCGTGGATTCGACTTTTGATTCATGTGGGGGGGACGGTTCCTGCAACATTGGTCAATATTCCAACTCAACTTGCTCTAAAAGGTGGTGCAAATTGCTTTGGTGGCTCAACTTGGTCCCCTTGAAGAATAATTTGTTTTAACGACTATATTTCAGTCCATGATCTAACTTCCTGGTCCATCTTTAACTCCAATGGCTAGTCAAGTTATCCCAACGACTAGTTTGACGCCAACAATTAATTAGACTTGACTTCTTTTCGAGTTTTTTCCCCTAGTAATTCGACTTGGTCACCCTGCCACTGGATCTCCAACGTCCTAGCTGATTTGGCAATTCCAAAATTTGGGTCTTGTTTTGCATGTCCTAATTTGTACTAGGTCTGTCTTTGTTTTTCCATATTACTTAGGGCGTTGCAAAACATGTCCCTGTAATGGTTCTGTAATGCCTGAAATACTCTACAGAATCTAATAGTTGGGTATTCATCATCTCTCTATGCTGATCACTTTTGACATATCGCATGCCTAATTCTGTCCAATGCTTTGGTTGAAATGTCCCTTGGAAACTTTTCTTGTTACGCTGACCAAGTTTGACCAAATTGTAACTATCCACTTGATGCTTGGATTGGTGTTAAAATTCCACGTGGCACAAAATCCTCTTATCATGCTCTACAATATGAGATTGGGTTGACTTTTTGACCATAGAGATCGCTTTGGATTGGGAACTGTTTATTGCCTTGGGAAATTTGAAAGTTGTCACAATGAGAGTGCTATGTCCTAAGAGCTGTCAAGAGGAGTACTACACCAAGGCCAAGGTCATATACAAACTCGATAGATTCTAAACATGTGGTATGACATAGGTGCACTTTGACGCAAGTTGGAATGCCCTATACACCAATGATCACCACTACAAATGCAAGATCCCATAAAAGCACGAGTCCTCAGGAGAGTCCACTTGACGCCCTCCAATCTGATTAAGGATGGTCCAGCCAGACAATTGGATACAAACTCAAAGACAAGACACGGGTCTAGGATACCTAATACAGGGCCTTACATGGTTTTTACATTGCTTTTGACTTGTGACCTTGGGTTGACAATGCTGATGAATGTTGCAACGAAAAAATGTATGTACCCTTGCTGACAAGAGGGGCAAGTTGGTAACACGGGGTAACAACTAGCTCTAATTCCAGAACACATACTCTACTCGGGAGTATGTGAGTACCTAAAAATCTTCCACTTGTCACTTGAAAAGCTCAAACAATACAATGTAAAATACAGGGAGAGAGTTAGATCAAAGTCCTATCCTTTCCTAATATGGCAATAAAATCCAAATGAAATAACAACTAACTAACAAAACAACATGACTAATATAAATGGGAATAAGAATGACAAGGCAAAATATATAACTAAACTAAAAGCATGCAAATAACATTACATCAACAAAATTAAATCATACAAACAAATTTGAAACTACAATAATATCTACTCTAATCTAATGCTCATGCTAAAGAACTTATTCATCCTATCCTAATCTTCTTAAAAGAAGTAAAACATGTTAGGTGAAATCATATAATCAATGTAACCAATATATGAATTTATCATTACCATTGAGTTTACCTCTGTTTTTGGTTGCTAACCAAAACAATGAAATATCAAACCTACAGAAGGCATATGTTGAAACCTCGTTCATGACTTGGTCAACTTCTGCAATGGGTACGCTTATCATGTAGAAGAAAGTTGAAGAGGTGCTAAGGTTTGTTTGTGTTACTACGGGCTTATTCAATCCAAAGATGAATAGGGCTAATGTATTCATTGATTCTAGTGCCAACATTGCACCACTCATCATTGTTGTTTGCCAAATCTACAAGCAGGGAGGGTTTTGATGGCACTTGTTAACCCCTAGATCTACTTCCTATGAAATTTAGAGGGTTGCACCAACTTGCTGATGACTAGTGATTGATTTCAGGCATTGGTATATGAGTCAAGGGTTGTTTACATTATGAAGTTCCGACCACAAGGTCATCTGATTGATATTATTCTATTATAGAGATAGGTTATACAAATATTGAGATTTGTTTACGCCGTATGAGGCATGGGCACTTGCCTATCAATTTTGAATGCACCTTTGGATTCCCCTCGAAAAATGAATTTGATGAGTATAATATCGAAGGGTATTTAGAGAGTTTCTATATTTAGCAACTGCTAGACATGAGTGACTTGTGGCAACCTTCCTATGGTGACACATGGCCACTTCAGGGAATGACATTTCGCATCTTAAGGTGCACACAAGTGTTAATGTGATTGGGACGCATGCATGAAGTTAAAATGAGATAACTAGAGTGCATCCGTCAGTTGGAACTTGGAAGGCAAGGTGGCAGTGGGTGATAATCCCGAGGAAGATTCTCTCAGTTAACTAAGTCAGATGCCAAGTTGACTAAAGCATGTGCACTTAACTCACCCTCCTTTTGTGTTAACTTGTTTTTCCTCTCTCATACGAGTTTCTCTTTCTATGATGTCAAGTTTGCCCAGGGCTTGCACTTGGCCTCAACTGCAGCCATTGGGCGAGTTTGGAACCTGGGTCTCCATGTTAATACAAGCCTGATCACCTTGATGCTTACTGCTAGACCACACACTTGTGGATAGGAACAAAAAACTTTTTATCAGTTTCCTGACAATGGTTACAATTTTGTTATTGATAGATAATTCCATCGACTAGCACAATAAAGGGTTGGGTATGTTGAAATGGCTTCTATCTACCCTTGTGTATTCTTGGTCTAGCAGCATGGAGTGGGGTTTGCAACCCTCTCCAGTATGACAACTGCAAGGAAGAAGGGGTAATGACCACTACTCCATGTTGAAAATGGTAGTGAGAAAGGGTTCCCTGATTTGTGTCTTAATCAAAGAGACCTCAATGAGTTCTTCCTTAGCATGCTCGAATTCCTATAAGTTAGGAGCTAATTCCTATAAGTTAGGAATCAATTCCTATAAGCTAGGAGCTAATTCCTACAAATTAGGACGAGTTCCTAAAATTTAGGACGAGTTATGAAGCAATTAACTAATGTGCAAAAGTGGAAGGCCGAGTTCATTGTCTTCTAGTACGAGTTAACTTGGGAAAAGGACAAGTGACTGAATCTCAAGTTCTAGAATTGAGATGAGACGAGTTGCATGAGTTAGTTCAACTTAGTTAACTCATCAATCACAAAATCAATTCTTAAAATATAATTTTCCAAATTTAGTCATTCAAATTGCTTATAAGGAGATCGAAAGGCGCAATTGTATTCTTTGTTTTGTGAGCACGAGTTGGCGAGGCACAGGTTTTTGTGAGTGAGCTTATGAGAGGAAGAGTGTGCACAGATTGGTAGAGGCTATTTTTCCCTTGGGAATTGTGCTAGCAATTAAGAGGTATTTCCTATTTAAATAGGAGCAGCCTATGCGCATAGAATAAGGGAAAGAGATCAGGGGTCTTGCAAGGAGTGTTTCAAATTAGTACAAGTAGAGAAAACCAGATTGGTTTCTATTGAAAAAAGTTGTATTGTAAGAGATCTATTGCTCTTTTCCTATCAATAAAATTCTCAATCAAGCAGAGGGTTTTCCCAGTTAGGTTCCCTAGAAAAAAAATATGTTTTCAATATTGTGTGACTGGTTTATTTCTGTTCCTATTCTGCTGCAAATTAAGTAGAGAAATTCTGTGCCTGTACGAAAAGAAATTAGTTTCAGATTGTTCGTATTAGCAGTTGCAAATTTTCGTGGATTTTCTATATGGTATCATAGGTGTGGAAAAAGATCTAAAGCGGCCTAAGAACAGTAAGTGTATGGACTGATAGTGGCTGATTTGCAAGCCCTAGATCAGTCAAAGAGTTGACTGTGTGTGGGCAGTTTTGGAGGCCTCGAGGAGAGTGACAATAGGGCTGTTATGTCGCAGTGACAAAGCATATTTGTGTGCCCTAAGAGCAACATTCTGGAGCAACCAGAAGCTTGACAAGTGGGTAGTACTTGAAGTCCTCATGTATAGTAATCATTGAAGGACTAATGAGCTGTTAGGAGGCAGAGTTATGGAGCCCTAGTTCAAAGTGTTGCAAATGGCCAAACCACTGATAAGAGGGTAGATCCAGAAGACCCAATGAGCAGACTTCTTAGTGGAACTAGAGGTTCAATGACACAAAAGGAGCTGTGATCATTGATAGTGGCAAATTGTGGAGCTGGAGTTGCACACTTTCTAAGGGAGTAGAAGTTGCAGTGATCAGCAGAAGAGGAGGCAAAGTACCTAGCAGATGTGTTTGAGGAACATCCTTCCACATGATAGGGGACAAGAAGAATTTAAGCCACCCTGAAGGAGAAGGACATGCAGTTTCAGATTGAGCTAGGAGATGATGGTCAGTCTACAGCTAGAGGAGTTGGTACTATCAGTTTTCAGAGGGAGTTAGGTAATCCTCTTCATCTCAGAGATGTTCTCTATGTTCCAGCGTTGAGGGAAAATCTTGTTTCGGTAGCTACCCTTGAGGAAAAGGGATATGATATCATCTTCAACAGAGGTAAGCCACACCTCCAACACTTACCTTATGGACGTAAGAAGCAGATAGGTGTGAGGGCGAAGAATCTCTACAAGCTGCAGCCGCAGGTAGAGATAGATGCAGCCTTGAGGAACAAGGTAGGGAGTGCACATAATAGAGAAGTGGTGGTTGAGCAAGAGTAGGATAAAGCTCTCAAGATGGAGCCTCAACTAGTATCTCAGTTTCAGTCTAAGTTAGTTGGCAGTTGGGTTGACCAGCATGATGATGACGAGCATAGCCTAGGGAGAGTGGAGGTAGCCACTCAGTCAGAGACTCCCAGTATAGGGAGAGTTCGAGCCAAGTGGGTAGAGGTTTTGGGTAAGGGAGATCAGAAGAGAGTTGAATCTTCCAGTATCACTTCCAGCCAGAGGAAGCAACCACAAAGGTACATAGGGTACATGGCACTTATGACTGAAGTGTTGGACTCGCAGAACATGGTGATGATACACTCAATGCAGTGGCATTGAGTGGGGGATCCCTACCTCATGTTGATTTCTAGTGCTAAATAAACAAGAACATTTTTTTGCAACTGATAATTACTTCCAATTATATATGATATTATTTTTAGTGCAGTCTAGAATATCATTAAGCAATTACACTCAAAAAATTCAACAATAATTGTAATGAAACAATAAATATCACAGTAGAAAAACCATGCATAGTGGGCACCAAAATTTTGCCCATGGAAACTGAAACTTGGGAGAAAACCCAACAATCTTTTCTAGGAGAAATTGTTTAGTTCAACTAAAGTACAATTTGATATCTTGAAGTCAAACTTGGTCAACCTAGACCAAAAATCTAGCACAGGTCAAGATAGGTCAAACAGGCCGAAATTCGGCCCTCTTGCAATTATCCAGAAACCCGATCAAATTGCTCAAAAAAGTCTTGGCTAACCTGCCTAGAAACTCGGTCAACCTTTCCCCATAAATACTTGGTCAACGCTGGTCAACATAGGTCAAGGCCTGTCAAAATTCTGCTACTTAGAAATTCAGAGCCTCAGACATATTCAACCTCTTCCGCAGATTGCTTACCATGTGCAAAGGAGAGAGAATTAATGTGTGATGAATCAGTGACCAAATGAGAGGTTGTTATATACCTAGGGTTGTTATATAAGTGAATGTATGGTGTTGCCCTACCTTAAGGGTTTGATATCAATAAAAAATCATTTCATATTATTTCTGGGTTTATTTGCATTGTCTTATATTTTTATATCAGATCTATAATATTTCTGGGTTAGATCTATAACAAGTGGTATCAGAGCACTTTCTTGGGCACAAGGGGAGATTTTTTTTTTTTTTAATTTTTTGCAGGATTTCGGGGGCGGCGAGTTTGCAGATCAGATCTGTATGTTTTGGTAAAAGATCTGCAAAATCTAATTGTAGATCTGTATTCTTTGTGAAAAATAGCCGATTTCAAAAAAAAAATCGGTTGAATCGAAGTTCGGATGAAGGAGATATCGCTGATCTAAAAATTAGTGGTGTTGTAGACAATTTTTCGGGGCAGCGAGTTTGCGGCGCAGATCTAGACGTCCTGGTGCAAGATCTACAAAATCTAATTGTAGATCTGAATTGTTTGAGAAAAATTACCCAATTTCAAAAAAAAAATCAGTCGAATCGGAGTCCGGATGAGGGAGATATCGCTGATTTAAAATCAGCTCTTTTTGCAGAAATTTTGGTGACGGCGGGAGAGTTGTAGCGCAGATATGAAATTCTAGTGCCTGGATCAGGATTTCTAACACATGGGCAGATGCAGAATGATGGTTGCATTTCTGAAAACAGGGCATAATAGGGATTCTGAGCAATATTGACGAAACTGTGACAATTTCAAATTTTCGCCAAGTAAGTGAATTTTTCTCAAACCCTCTTCATGGAGATGCTATATTTTACGGGGAAAGATAATGGTCCTACTATTGAAGAATTCATACAGAGATACAAGTACATACATGGGACACATTGGAAGATTCTAATGAAGCTTAGTATGAGAGATGAGGCTGAAAAATGGTGGTTATCACTTGACCACAAGCAGTTGACCAAACTTTCAGATGCAGAATTTGAAAAACTCTTTTTGGACAAATGGTCTCGGGCTAGAAAAAAGGAGAATGAGACACATAAGAGGTTATTTGCTACAGGTGTCTCCTTATTGCAGGTTCATGGATTGATTTAGAAATAGAAGATCATTGTTTCTATAAATCCTAGTTGCAAGCATAATCTCATCAATGTTAATGTGGCAAAAAAATTGCAAGTTCCAACAAAACACATTGAAAACATACAGGTTGATAATGAGGATGTTCAAGTTTATAAAGATTTGAAGCTTTCTATGGATAAGTATGTGTTGCATTGTGACTTTTATACTGGTAACTGCAGACATGGATAACATAGATGTTGTTTTGGGATATCCTTGGATGGAATCTGTGGGCACTGTCAATATTAATGTGCAAAAGAAATTCCTGAAGCTTTGGTATAAAAAGAAGAAAATTACATTGCAGGATATTTCCATTAAGACCCAAACAGAGAATACAGAGGCAGTAGCACAAAGCTCTAATGACACTTACACATCAGATGATGAGCCTTTGATGGTTGACAATCAAACACAAATAGAGGCTGAAACAGAAAAGGTTACAGGTACTGATACATCACATGATGACTCAGTGGTTGAAGTAATAGTGGAAAAGAAGACATCACAACAGGCACCACAGCAGGGTGAATTAAAGAAAAAGACACCGTGGGTTAAAACTTCAACATATTATCACCCACATCACTTTGCAAGAAAACAACCAACAAGATGGCAACCAATTAGCCACAAGGACAACAACCCCCGTATGACGGATAGCGAGGAGCGAAGATCCACCTACTACACATCAACACAGAAGAGCTGCCATGGTCAACTTCCATCTCAAGCGAGCGAGGCACCAGCGAGATCGAGGGTTCACCTTTCTCTTGGATGGCTAGATGCACGTGCATGGTACCAACGGACTACTCTTTTGAGTAGATCTTATTATTTGTGTTCTTCCCATGTTTCGGGGACGAAACATGCTAAGGGGGGTGGAGTGTTATATACCTAGGGGGGATAATATGGGGTACCAAGGGAGGTACCCAAGGTAATAATGTAATAATGGGATGGGCCATAGTAATAAATAAGGTGGTTAACCCATATCATGTAAGGGACCACAAGTAGTTAATAATAATGTAATGGGCCCATGGTATTAGTTGATGGTATGAGGGAACCATGGTAATGACCCATGGTATTGTATGTATGAGGCCTATATAGAGGCTAGAGACTCCATGTCAAAAGGGAGTGAAGGATTATTGTATGAACAGGCATATCGCTTGTGGAGTGTTCTCCTTCCTTAAGGAGTGAATGTATGGTGTTGCCCTACCTTAAGGGTTTGATCAATAAAGAAGCATTTCTATTTATTTCTATCTTAATGTTTCTGGGTTTATTTCCATTATCATATATTTCTGGGTTAGATCTATAACAGAGGTTTAAGTGTCTATTTATATTGATTTTAGGGTGCCTAAGTGGCACGTCCTTTAGCTGGGGTGACCTATACTTTTGGGGCTAACTTGATCAATTTGAATTTCGATCTAAATTTAATTTCCCTCCTTTTAATTTAGCCGATTTGTAGCTAGGGAAGACCTCCCACAACTACCCAAAAATCAACACCCCCTCTTAGCTAGGGAGGTATTCACTTTGACTTCCTTAGATGCCCACTTTGCTGAACAATTTCTCCATCCCAAGAAAAATATTGAATGAGCCCGCTATGTTAATGTGTCCATCCACTTCATGTTCTATTCTAGAACCACATTGAGAGCATTCTACATCAGCATCATATAAAGGATCTAGTTACCCACTAGCCAAATACCCTTTGTAAAGGATCTAGTCACCCACTAGCCAAATACCCTTTGGCGATATGGTTAGGTACCCCCTAACGTGAGTAAAAACAATACTAGTCCCGGGTCAGCAACTGACCAAGTCATCACTTGGAATCAGGTCAATTCTCTTGTACCAATTGGTGAAACCCTAGGCCCATTTACCATTCCCCCATGTCGTCACATGCCACTTAAACAGTAAAAATACTTGCCCGATGCTTTGAGGCACTCACTCTACCCAGTAGCCAACTAACCTGTTAGAGTCTTATAGTCACAGTGATCAAAATTACTCTTTCATGTTGTTAGAGTCTTAGGTCAAATTATAATATTTTCAAATTAAATTTGACATGTCTCTTGATTGTCAAATAGTTTTAAGTCATTGTAGCTAGGGAAGACCTCCCACAACTACCCAAAAATCAACACTCCCTCTTAGCTAGGGAGGTATTCACTTTGACTTCCTTAGATGTCCACTTTGCTAAACAATTTCTCCATCCCAAGAAAAATATTGAATGAGCCCGCTATGTTAATGTGTCCATCCACTTCATGTTCTATTCTAGAACCACATTGAAAGCATCCTGCATTAGGATCATACAAAGGATCTAGTTACCCACTAGCCAAATACCCTTTGTAAAGGATCTAGTCACCCACTAGCCAAATACCCTTTGGCGATATGGTTAGGTACCCCCTGACGGGAGTAAAAACAATACCGGTCCTGGGTCAGCAACTAACCAAGTCATCACTTGGAATCAGGTCAATTCCCCCGTACCAATTGGTGAAAACCTAGGCCCATTTACCATTCCCCCATGACGTCACATGCCACTTAAATAGTAAAAATACTTGCCCGATGCTTTGAGGCACTCACTCTACCCAGTAGCCAACTAACCTGTTAGAGTCTTATAGTCACAGTGATCAAAATTACTCTTTTCATGTTGTTAGAGTCTTAGGTCAAATTATAATATTTTCAAATTAAATTTGACATGTCTCTTGATTGTCAAATAGTTTTAAGTCATTGTCAAGGTGTCATTGCTACTCCCTCCACTTATTCAAGGTCAGAAATCATCCATCATGGTCATTGTCATCATTTCCTGTTATAAGTTATCAATTGAGTTAGATGGTCATCATGTAGGTCATGGTCTAGAAAATGCATATGATGTTCATCATTATCTTAGTCATCATTATGAAAAAGGGAGTTTTGTCATCCATTATGGTCATCATCGTGGGAGTTAGCAATTGGGGAATAAAGTTTTTCAAAAAGAATCAAAGTACATCTACATCACATGGAGATGTAACATTTCTTATTGAAGAATAATACTGCTAATACAAATCACATCATTAGTCACTATGTCAAAGTACACATGATGTCATTCCACTATGAAGCCATGCAAGACAAAGAGCAATGAAAAAGGAGACAAAAAATTTGAGTTTTGTGCACACAGGAAAAACTATCCTACAGTAACATTTCCTATTGAAGAATAATACTGCTAATACAAATCACATCATTAGTCACTATCTCAAAGTACACATGATGTCATTCCACTATGAAGCCATGCAAGACAAAGAGCAATGAAAAAGGAGACAACTTTTGAGTTTTGTGCACACAGGAAAAACTATACTACAGAAACGCAACAACTATTTGCTGCGCTTTTCCTCAGGAGGTCAAAAATCAAACTTTCAAGCATGATTGGATAGCTTATAGCATATGGATACCAGAAAACTACTTGAGGATGTTTGAGGAGTGATAAATTTGCAGAAATGATCAAAATGTGCCTTTTCTACACCTTGCTGCCACCTTTTTAGAACTGTTACTGTGTTTCTGGACAGTCTCTCTTGAAGTTAGTTTTGAAGGGGTTAAAATGATGTTTTTGCATGGTTTAATGGCTCCAGGGTGTAGAGGACATCCTAAAGCTTCTTCACATGTCTTCAAAAAAACCTCAAACCTTATCCAAGTCATCAAAATATCAAGCTAAAGATTTGCTGTGCTTCTGCTAGAATTTGCTGCGTTTCTGCAAGATTTCCTGCGTTTTAGTGACTCACTTCAAGCTTGGATTCTGAACAAATGGGAAATTATTTTTGAAAACTGGAGGAGTTTTTGTTCATAACATATCCAAAAACAATAACCTCGCTTAGTTTTTTAATATACTTCATGGTTTGGGATATATTCAATCATCTTAGAGGCATATTTTTTCAAAAAATAAAACACTTTTTTCCTATTTTAGTCATGTTTTCTTGGCGCGTTTTCCTAACAACTGGAAGTGAAGTTTTGAAAACCAAGAGAGGTTTTTATCAAGGACATATTCAAAAACAAAAACCTCTCTCATTTTTTACATAGGAGTTACTGTCTTGGAGTTATAGGTGGCACTTTGAGACCTATTTTTCACAATTTTGCCAGGCCAGAATTACTGACAGGGTTCTAGAACTTTTTGAAATTCGACTTTGTGGACATCCAACTTGGCCTGGTTGACCTTTAATCTATTTGGATAATGAAGTTTGAGGATTTTTCTATCATATCCCATGATTAGCTCTTCAGTTATTACATTTTTAGTAAGTCAAAAACCAAACCCTAGATAGTAGGATATGGGCAAATTTTGCAAATATTTAATCCCTAAAGCATTGTAACTTCTTCCTATCTTTGGAAAAGGAAGGATTTCAACCTCCTTAAGCTTAGATGATGTATTTTGTATATATGTCTTTCATGTCTGGAAGAGGGAAAGGTTGGATATTGGAAGCTCATACTTTTGAACTAGTGTACTTGATATTGGCAGAAATAATATATCGTTGCAGCTATTTTTATGGGATTCATGTGTTGTGCTCAGTGGCATTGTTTTCTCTAGTGTTTCTTATGCATTTGATTTTTAAATGTTTTTGGCAACCATCTATGTTTCTTCTCATGATTATCTCTTAAGTTGTTAAGCAGAATACATTGTCTTGAATGCTCTGTTTTGTCTGAGATTTTCATATAAGTGTTTTCATCCTCTGAAACAAATGAATTCATACATGTATGCTCATTTTGCTCCTTCTTTCCTCACTACCATACTACAGTGACAAATCATTTGTGTCACTGATTACACCTACCTTGCCTCATTCTATGTCTGCAACTTTTGACCTACTTGGCCTAGTTCCTAGATCTTGTGCTTCTTATCCAGCAAATCCTAATCAAAACCCTACTGAGCTAATACCTAGCCTAAAACCCTAATATTCTCTAGTCATTTCTATTGGCTGTGAGGTTGATTTTAGAGAGAGCACACTCTAATTTTGTAGGGCTAGCTACCAAGTCAAAAGTTTGGTCTGTGGTTACCTCTTTGGTTTCTCTTCTTAGCCTTGTGAAACTAAGGAGTGCTAACATAACCCTTGGCAATATGATCAAAACCTTCTGACTGGGGGAGCACTCCGGGGCTTGATGCTTTTTAGGCCATTCTCCCTAGCCACATTCAATGGCACTCTGTCAATACGCTCGACCTAGGGAGAATGTTTGCCTTGATGCTACAACATCAACACCCCCTCTCATTGAGGGAGGCATTCTCAACCACTCCAAGCTTCTCTTTGAATTAGACAAACTTCATCTAGGACAAAGGCTTTGTGAGAATGTCAACAACTTGCTCGTTTGTAGAAATGTATTGGAGCCTCACTGCTTCCTTCTGTATCATGTCTCGGATGTAGTGGTACTTGATCTTAATGTGATGTGACCTGTAATTGAAAACTAGGCTTTTCGAAAGCTTCACACAACTTTGATTGTCACAATGTATCACAATCGTCTCCAACACCTAATCAAACAATCTTGTGAGCATCTTTCGAAGCCACACTGCTTGTCAACTTGCCAAACTAGCTTTAATATACTCAACCTCTGCAGTGTTGAGTGCGATAGATGTCTGCTTCTCGCTCATCCAGGATATCATAGCAGAACCCAAACTGAAGCAACATCCTAATGTGTTCTTCTTGTCTTTAGCACTCCCTGCCCAATTGGAATCTGTGTTTCCTTGTAGCTATGCTTCACTGTTTGAGACATATCTCAATCCATAACTGACGATCCCGCACAAACATCTCAACACATGCTTTGCCACAATCCAATGTACATGCTTTGGTTCCACCATGAACTGGATCACAGTGTTCACTGCAAAGCAAATATCGGGTACGGTATTAACCAGATACATCAAGGATCCGATCAATCATCGATACATAGAGGGATCCACCAAATGTTAGTCAGAGCCTCTCAACTACTTCGGATTGATCTTCATGGGAGTGGCCATGGACTCATAATCCATCATCCCAAATCTCTAAAGGATCGTAATAATATACTTCCCTTGACCAAGGAAGATCTCATCCATCTTCTACCATACTTCTAATTCCAAGTAGCAATGCATCAAGCCTAGATCCGTCATCTCAAACTCAGAGGTCAACTCCCTCTTACACCGATCAATGAGATTTTCTGCTCCTGTAAAAAATAAGTCATCAACATATAACAACAAGATCACAAGCTCACCTTTGAAAACCTTGTAGTAAAGGTTGGGATCAACATCAATCTTGGTGAAACCAACACTCATAAGGTATCCATCAATCTGAGAATACCGAGCCCGAGGTGCTGCTTGAGTCCTTACAAAGCCTTCTTTAGTCTACAAACATGAGACTCCCTCTCATGTACCTCAAAGCCGTGAGGTTGTTCTATGTACACTTCTTCATCAATGACTCCATTGAGGAAAGAGATTTTCACATCCATCTGATGCAACTTCCAACCTAGAATAGAAGCAATAGAAATAATAGTTCTAATAGAAGTATACTTGGTCACTGGAGCAAATGTCTTTTGATAGTCCTCTCCCTCTTTCTGGGAGAACCCTCTTGCCACGAATCTCACTTTGTACTTCTCTATGCTGCCATCTACCACATGCTTGATCTTGTAGATCCATTTAGAAATCTCCACTGACTTCCCCTTAGGTCTTGGTACAATTTCCACGCATCATTCTTCATGATGGATTGATATTCCTCCATGGCATCCTTCCAAACTTCTTGGCGTGCTTCCTCTTCATAGTTGGACATCGATCAATGAGATTTTCTGCTCCTGTCAAAGATAAGTCATCAACATATAACAACAAGATCACAAGATCACCTTTGACAACCTTGTAGTAAAGGTTGGGATCAACATCAATCTTGGTGAAACCAACACTCATTAGGTATCCATCAATCTGAGAATACCGAGCCCGAGGTGCTGCTTGAGTCCTTACAAAGCCTTCTTTAGTCTGCAAACATGAGACTCCCTCTCATGTACCTCAAAGCTGTGAGGTTGTTCTACGTACACTTCTTCATCAATCACTCCATTGAGGAAAGCGATTTTCACATCCATCTGATGCAACTCCCAACCTAGAATAGAAGCAATAGAAATAATAGTTCTAATAGAAGTGTACTTGGTGACTAGAGCAAATGTTTTTTTAGAGTCCTCTCCCTCTTTTTGGGAGAACCCTCTTGCCACGAATCTCACTTTGTACTTCTCTATGCTGTCATCTACCACATGCTTGATCTTGTAGATCCATTTTGAAATCTCCGCTGACTTCCTGTTAGGTCTCGGTACAATTTCCCACGCATCATTCTTCATGATGGATTGATATTCCTCCATCATGGCATTCTTCCAAATTTGCTGGCCTGCTTCCACTTCATAGTTGGAAGGCCTTCTTCCTCTTGATGAATTGTCAACTCCCTCTTGCTTTCTTGCAAAAATCACTGAAATCCATTTGCAATCTCATCAAGCTAGAAATGTACATCCTTGTCCTCATCATCAGCTTCTAATGCATGTTGCTTTCCTTAACGCTTTCTTTTCTTTCATTGCATGAATTGTATGAGCTAGGGTTTCTTCATTCTTGTGTTATCCAGCCACAAGAAAGGCTCAACTGCAAGCTCAGACATCTTCATGCTAACAGGAAGATGAACCAAATACTTCACTAGCATTCGTCACTCTAGGTCTCTGTCTAGGGTTTACCAAACCCTTAGGACCAAGACTTCAATACAAGTCATATCCTTCTAGACTTCTAGGGTTTACAAACCCTTAGACTTTCAAATTTCATCAACACCCTTTGTAAGTCCATCAAACTTGTCATGTGCAAACTATGTCTAATTCTCATGAAACTTGTGCATCTTTCTTTCTCAAATATTCAACAGATGCCTTTATATTGTCATGCCACTCTTGTGCAGTAACTTGCATTGTTGTTCAAGAATTGTGCCATATTGAAATAATCACAAACAAAATACCCTTCAGCAGTAAGCCCATAACATACAGTAATAGTCAGTTACAACAAAAAATTATCTCAGTATCATGATTAGCAATAACTGCAGCATTGTTCAGCAACAACCATTGTATGAGCAGCACTAATGCCAACAATTGTTTAAAGTTCCAGATGTTGGAGGTGCCTTGTCTCAAATCCCTTTATCATAATCCCAAAAACATCGCTGTCATTCATGTATCCAAAACCATTATTTGTAGATTCCAATGGAAATCTTCCTTCAGTTATGACAATTCCAATTATATCTACTCTTAAAAAAATATTTTAGGCTCTTCGCTTGGAGGGAAAAATTCCACTAGCATTGTAGTCCATTAGCCTTGTATTATGCCTCAAGTCTGCTTCTCAAACAGCCCTAAATAATCCTCAGAACCAGTGAATACAAACTTTCAATCTTGCCTCAAATAAGCCTTCAACTAAGCTCAAATATGCCTCTGGTCAAGCCATGGAAGTGCCTCAGATAAGGGCCAAAATTCAACCTCAGGACCTCTGAAATATGCTTCAGGAACAGGGTCGAAGATCAGCCTCAGAACCTCTGAATTGTGCCTCAGGAATAGGGCCGCAATCGGCCTCAGACAGCCTCAGGGGCTGGCCTCAGAAGGGGGCCAAAATTCAGCAGGCTCAGAGGACTGACACAAGCCTCAGAAAGTCTGATCTGTCACAGGACGAACCACCCTCAGGACAGGCCAAGATATGCTTCAGATGGAGCCTCAGGGAGGCCAAATTTTGGCTCATAGTTTCCCTCAATCAGACTTCAGATAGGCCGAATATTTGGTATTTTGGCTCTGATACCTTGTTGACTTTCTAATGCTAAATAGACAAGCACAATTTTCTGCAACTGATAATTACTTCCAATGATATGATAATATTTTTAGTGCAGTCCATAATGTCATTATGCAATTACATTCAGAAAATTCAACAGTGAATGCAATGAAACAGTAAAGATCACTGTAGAAAAACCATGCACAGTAGACACCAAAATTTTGCCCCAGGAAACTCAAACTCGGGAGAAAACCTAGCAATCTTTTCTAGGAGAAATTGTTCAGTTCAGCAAAAGTATAATCTGATATCTTGAAGTTAAACTTGGTCAACCCAGACCAAAAATCTAGTACACGTCAAACCTGGTCAAACAGGCCAAAATTTGGCCCTCCTGCAACTGCCCAGAAACTCGGTCAAACTGCCCAGAAACTTGGTCAACCTCTGCCCAGAATACTTGGTTGACAATGGTCAACATAGGTCAAAGCTGGTCAAAACTCGGCTGCTCAGAAATTTGGCTCCTCAGAGATATTCGGTCTCTTCCTCAGACTGCTTCCCATGTGCGAAGGAGGAGAATGAATGTGTGATGAATGAGTGACCAAATGAGAGGTTTAAGTGTCTATTTATAGTGATTTTAGGGTGCCCAAGTGGCACGTCCTTCAGCTGGGCCGACCTGTACTTTTGGGGCTGACTTGATCAGTTTGATTTTGAATTTAAATTTAATTTCCCTCCTTTTAATTTAGCCTACTTGTAGCTGGGGAATACCTCCCGCGGCTACCCAAAAATCAACACCTCACTCCACTTAGAGTATTTTTGCTTGCTCTTACTGTGCCATACATTTTATTGCTATATCTCCTTGAAACAAGAAGATATTTTGATTTACCCACGCTAGTAAAAAGGCATATTCTTGATAGAAGACCAACAATATGATTTATACACTGCATCTTTCATAAAATGAAAACGTGCACTAAGTAGCACTTTAGCACATGTATTCATCATATGCATGTATAACTTCCGAAAGTAAAACAATACTATGCCCAGAAACTTACAGAAAACATTTTAAATTTGAAGTACATAACTGGTGTTAGTATTGGACATGGCGAGGATACCAGAACACAAACCTGTGGCTTTGCAACACAGTTCTACTTTCATATTGGCATAATTATGTCATAGACATACTGACTGAAGTGATGAACTAGAGACATGCTCAGGAATTCACTTCTCTCTCAAAATTCCCTGTAAATGAAATATAATGAGTGCCAGCTTGTGTGAAATGCTCTTAAGATGTTTAGGATGGAGATAAAGAATACCATCAGCGGATTGTTTCAACTGAAAGAAAAATAACTGGATCAATTTTTTTACTCTATATCAATATCTTAAGAGACATGAGAAACTTACCAATATGAAAATATTGACTCATGTTTAAGCAGAAAGTTGACTGTTTTTTCATGATAGTGAGCCAAGTTTGATCGTATGATCAAGGATGATGATTCAAGATAGGCAGAAATTTGTATTTGATCGAATGCTTTCTGCATTATATGTTGGTCATGTGAACTATCTAAATATGAACACATTTAGCATGTCCCAGAACTAATTCATGCCACTACGATGATGTGAACCTATATTTCATACAAATCAGACTTGTAAGTTGTTGACATCAAAGTTTTGCAGGAAGTATATGACTACTTGAAGAGTCTGTGTCCAGACTTGCATGTGACTCGGGGCGAGTATGATGAGGATCCACGTTACCCAGAAACCAAAACTCTTACAATTGGACAGTTCAAGCTTGGGCTTTGCCATGGCCACCAGGTTTGACATTTTAAACTTGGTGCACTCCCAAGTGATGATTTATGCATCTTATTTCCTGCATATGTAATCTTTTGGTAATCAACTGTGGAAGGAAACTGTGGTTTGGTCTTATTAGGTGTGGGACATTAAGGAGTCAGAAAAATAATTATATCATTGTACATGGTTTGGAATGACATGTAGAAAATCCACGAAATTCTGTAACTGCTAATATGACAATCTGAAATATATTTTCTTTTCATATAAATACAAAATTTCTCTACTAAACTTTGCAGCGGAATAGGAACAGAAATAAACACAATTACACAATACAAACACAATGTTTTTCTAGGGAACCCAACCGGGAAAACCCTCTGCTTGTTTGAGAATTTTATTGATAGAAAAAACTGAGCAATTGATCTCTTACAAATACAACTGTTTCAATCTGAAAGACACACTTGTTTTTCCTGCTTGATCTAAGCTTGAAACCCTTGCAAGACTGCTGATCTCTGTTGCCCTCTACCAACCTGTGCACAAGCTTCTCTTGCAGAGTCTTTTTGTCACAAGCTCACACACACAAACCTGTGCAACATGCTCACAAACTTGGGGGCTCTATTATCTTGTCTCACCAACTTGTGCTCACAAGACAATGATCAAATTGTGCCTTTGTTTCTCCTTTTAAAGCAATTCGAATGGCTAAGTTTAGTGAGTTTCTGATTAAGGAGTTTTCTTTTGTGATTGATTGAGTTAGCATGAGTTAACTATTCATGCAACCTTAGTCACCGGATTCGCCGTTTTTTATCCATAAAATTCGAAATTCGGCGAATTTGAAGGCCAAACGAACATATTCGTTCGAGTTCGCCATTAAATTCGGCGAACTCGAATTTCATGTCGAATTCGAATTTGAGACGAATAAAATCGCCATTAAATTCGTTTGAATACGTTGAAATTCGACTGCTGATGATTAAATTCGTTTTTTTTTCGCCCGCGGGTTTTAGTTTTAGGTTTCATTGACTGTTTCATTGACTCGGGTTTCATTGTTTCACGATAGAAATAGGCGTGAGGTGTAACTAAAGAACCCAAAACCAGTGGGCCTTCTCCATGTGTTCGCAAAAACCGAGGGCAATGATATTATGGATACAATTTGCAGTAGGACATATGAGTGTTACTTAAATCTGCGAGTACGTCTGGCAGAACGCCCGCGAGAGTGTATAGTATTTGATGCGTTCCTGCATATGTTCGCCCACATTCAATCCATAAACCGTGGGCTTTTGTTGCTGCGTAGCGTGAATCAAATGGCGAACCTATTTGTTTATTGGTTCAAAGTATCAGTCGTGTTTCCACTTGCCCGCCACGTTCTGCAGCAACGTATATCCATTTTTCAAATAAAACATATTTAATATGTCAATTATTTTATCTAAATTTCACGATCAAATCCAATCTTTTCATTGCCCTAATCTTATTAAGGTTACTTAAATAAAATTGTTAGAGCACTTTTTCCACGGATGGTCCCCGCGCTTTGCAGCGAGCACTTTTTCCACGGATATTCCCCGCGCTTTGCAGCAAAGGATAGTAGCGTTTTAATGTTTTCGTTTTATAAACTTGTTAAAAATATATAATTATAAACATTTCACCAAAATATATAATGTAATAGAAATAAAAATAATAAACCGTATTCCAGAATCTAAGATCGAATGAAGTGTATTATCGAAAAGATTGCATATGTAATTTATATATTGCATTCTTAGAATCGAAAAGATTGTAATATATGTTCTATATAGATATCACGTATAAAAAGAAAAGGTCATATAATAATAAATTTAATGGCTATGAATTCACCTTTTTAATGGGTTTACAGTTAGATTTTAAATTTTAATATTAATGTGAAAAAAAAATAATAAAATTATAATTTTAAAAAATTTGGAGAAATTAAGTATATTATTTTATAAGAAATATATTTAAAAATATTTTAGTATTTTTAGGATGGAGATGATTAATAATTTGATGGAGGATTTGATGGAGGTGAGAGGGATTGGATCACTATTTTTATGCGAGAACAATTAGGTAGCTTAATAGTATATCTAAATAATAGGAAGATGGTTTGGCTTGTTTTTCATGCCTTGATTGATATATCTATCTTTAATATACATTTTTTTTTCGAATTTCTATATGTCGAATTTTATCGACAAAATTTGAGTTGCCGAACTTTATTCGAATTTCATGGTCCTCGAACTCGAACTCGAACTCGAACCTGGTGACTTAGCATGCAACTCGTCCTATCACCAATCAAGGAGTTGAGACAACCACACTTTCTTTTCCTCAATTAATTCGCACTAGAAGACTAATAACTTGGCCTTCCACTTTAATACATCAGTTAACTGCTTCATAACTCCTCCTAACTTTTAGGAATTGATCCTAAATTATAGAGTTCATCCTAATTTGTAGGGATTGATCCTAAATCTTAGGAATTCGTCCTAACTTATAGTTATTGGCTCCCAACATATAGGGATTGGTTCCTATCTTATAGGAACTCGAGCATGTGGAAGAAGAACTCGTTGTGGTCCCTTTGATTAAGGCACAAATCAAGGAACCCTTTCTTGCTACTATTTTCAGCATGAAATAGGTCTTAGAAATCTGCAACAATAAAGGTACAATACAATCACTTTGAAAATTGTGATCTTTAGGGAAGTAGTTGATTTTTCTTTTCATTCAACTAATGATTGTCTAATGCTTTGCAAATCTAGGGAGATAAAAAAACAAGCTTAATGTTCCAATTTTCACTTGCGCTGTCATGACAATCTCACTAGTGTTCTTTGATTGAATATGTGCCTTAGTGCTCTTACCACTTTATGAGATAGTTGTTTCAAAATATTGATGTGGTGGTAATGATACTTCTTGTTTATAATATTTTATTTTGGAAAATGAGCATAATGTTGTTAAAGATAAATCAAGATAAGATAATTTATTAATGTTCAACAAGCGATGAAAGAATCAATGGTATTAGAACCGAACCTTTGACCAAACCGATAGACTCCCCAAACTGGGAATTGGTAAAAAAAGGGGACCAAAAAACCAGTCAACCAAAAACACATAAAATTTTCAAATTTTAAAGAAACACACACACACACATATTCATGTGCATCCATATGAATCCAAACCATTTATACACAAATAAGCAAAAGTTCTCATTTATACAGTGTGTAAGGGTGCACATAACCAAAATAAAAATCTATCTCTGAATTGAAAATACATCAACAAACATGCTCTAGATTTCCTCTATCATTTAAAAAAAATCATGCTACAACAAATACCTACATATCATTAAAATCATTGCTTATATTGGTATCTTTGTCATTAGTATCACCTTCTAAGCATTAAAATAAGTTAGCATGTCAAATCAAGATTTTTTTTTGAGTTATGGGTACGTTTTTAGTATCGTCATGATAGAGAAGTTCAATAATCAATGCCACTAACATCAAGGTACAAAGAGGGCTTGGTGCTGTCGAGTAAATGCTAGTTCCATTCCTTCGTACATGACAAAATCCAATGAAAACATTGCAATCTCCACAATCTTGAAATCCTGAAAATTGTTAGATCTATTGGATTTTTGAATGGGATCTAAAATTTTACTTTCTCCATATGAAATCCAATGAGGTTGGAACCATTCTCGAACATCCTAGGTCAATTAATGGTATGTTAAAAATTTTAGTAAAAGGAGAATGCCATGTTTACTTTAAGAATTTAACATTACCATTAATTGCATAGCAATAGTAGGGCAATATGGTCAAATACTAGGCTTCCCCATTCATAAATTATTGCTTTTCTTAAAAAATTTGCATTTAAAGGGTCCTTGGTAGCATTGTATTAAACCAACTGGTTTGGTACTGAATTGAGATTTTTCGGTCTATGACACCAATTCAGACTGGTTTTCCTGTGAAGAAGGTCAGACCAACCAGTTTAGTCCGGTCCAGTTTGGTTCTTATAGCACTGGGTTCATTAGGTTTATCTTGATGGTGTCATTCATATCTTCAGAGGAAAAAGTGAGGAAAGACAAGTTTTCAAATTGATTTTCTATTTATGTCTTTGAATTTGTGGAATCATAGTCATCTTTGCAACCTCTGCTTTCGTGCTCTCGTTCTTCTCTTGTGCCCTCCTTGCAACCTTCGTTTTTGAGTTCTTGCCTCTAATATTCCATATACACCCTTGCAAGATTCACGTGTATACCCTGTTATAAATGGTTTTTATCTAAGCCACCGGATTCGTCCTAAACCCCCTACGAATCCCGAATCCAGCGAATCTGACACAATTCGGTCCGGATTCCTGTCCAAATCATATGACACGTCGTGTCCTTTTCCGACACGTCGAATCCGAGGTTGTGTCACGATTTTCAAAAGCGTGTCGCAATTTTGGGAAACGTGTCCTGTTCATGGTAATGTTAAATTCTTAAAGTAAAAGTGACATTCTCCTTAATCTTCATTTTCATCCTTTTACTTAAATTTTTAACATTACCATGAAATGACTCAGGATGTTTGAGAGTGGTTCTGGCCTCATTGGATTTCATATGGAGAAAGTAGAATTTTAGATTTCATTCAAAATCCAGCAGACTTATCAGTTTTTCAGGATTTTAGGATTGGGGGATTGCAATGTTTCCATTGAATTTTGTCATGTATTAGGTTATGGAACTCTTATTTAATCAAGAGCACCAATCCCTCTATGTACCTTGATGTTAGTGACATTGGTTGTTGAACTCCTGTATCATGACCCTCCTAAAAATGTACGCATCACTCAAACAAAATCTTGACTTGACATGTTATGCTTGTTCTATCTTATGTTAATGCTTAAAGGGTGATATTAATGACAAAGATCCCTATACAGATACAGAGGTAATGACAAAGATACCTCTGGATAGTAATGCTTGGAGGGTGATATTAATGACAAAGATCTTGATTTTCCAACAAGACTAAAAAATTAGACATTTCTCGTGGTGGCAAGAGGGCCAAGCATAAGAAATAGATAATAGATTTACATGTATTTGAATTTTGTATGTACTATGCATGCTAATAGCTATAGATGAAGATCTATGTTTGAAATCAATAAATTTGTATCATTAATTAAAATTTGTGTAAGAAATATGATAATATCTCATTTTTAATATATATATATATATATTTTTAATAAAATCATATATAACGTGTCCTGTTCCGAGGGGTTAGCGTGTCCAAATCTGACACCACGAATCTCGAATCCTACGTGTCCCGAATCCCCGTGTCAGGTGACTTAGGTTTTTGTTGATGTCAAAGGATGTCCAAATGAAAGTGAAAGTTATATAGTCAAATAACATATTTCGAGACCTTTCCAACGATATATGGCATGCCTTTTGGAAATATTGTTTTTGGATTTTGATGCCCTTTTGAGATACCCTATCTTTGAATGCATTGTAACTTCAATTACCTAGCTCAAATGGCAGCATAATATATATGGTTGGAAACTTTATTTCGAGACCTTTCCAATGGTATATGGCACCGCCTCTAACTCCTCATAATTGAGGAGAAATGATTTTTTGAATATTCATTATACAATTTTCCAAGTTAGCCAAGCTAGTGCACAAGTCGGTCCAACTAGTGGGCAATTCGTTCATGCTTTTGGGGGTCAAACACACTCTATATAGGCGTTATGTGGAGGAATACAAGACTCACTCACTCAAGCCAATTCGGGTCTGTCAAGCAAGCAAAGGGCCGATTCTAAGGTTCATACTTCATTAGTTGATCTAGATTGGATCATTATATTGTTTGTCATCCATCTTGATGCTTTCATAGTGGAAAAGGTGGAGGAATAAACTCTTAGGACCATTTTTATGCACAAGACCATGTTTGGCAAATTGGGGTTTGAAACATTTCAAGAGTATTTTAAGGCATCAAATGACGTTTTTTGGGGGTAAAATTTGCCGCTTTAATGTAACACCTCTTTTTCTATTCTGCACACAAAGGCCTTTCCAACGATGCAAGAATCACATCAATCGAAATCCATATGTGAAAGCTATGACACTTAGAAGTTGACCTTCCTGTTTTCACCACCATAATTTGAGAGGATGCCACGTCAACCCCCGTAATTCATGGAAAATGCGCTAGCCATGTGATTATGATGAAGAAGACTCTATAAGAGTCTATATTATAATTATTAAGAGTTGAGGTAGTCAAACCTAACCACTAATAGGCTATCGAGTTGTGTTATGACCGTGCCACTAGGAGGAAAGGGGTTCTATTCTTTCAAGTGTATTTGTTCCATAGCTGAGCAAGAAACGACCGAGAGGGATTGGAGATAGAGCACATAGAGAGGATTTGTGCACTATAGTATGTTGGCATTATGATTCAAGTGTTGTCCTTGATGGCAACTCACTCAGAGGATGGTACAAGTGCTCAGAGGTTGGTACAAGTGATGGCATCTTAATCAGAAGACAGATCTCAGTACAGCATGCCAAGGAAGCTCATACACGCCGTTTCGTTAAGCCCAAGTCGCGTGTACACGCTAGTTCGATTCATAAAAAGCGCGTGTATGTGGAAAGGTTCCTTTGGTCCATGGTGGTTAGTCCTTGGAAGTTGTGCCTATGATTTCGGACCATTGTGTCTCGACGGGCGTGTCGATCCCTAGTTTTGAAGTTGATGGTATTGTGTTACTATGGTTTTGGCTCTTGGTATTGAGCTAGGCCTAAGACTATATAAGGAGAAGAAGATCATTAGGCAAAATCATCTTTCGACAAGGGCTTGAATATCTAAGAGTGAAAGAGATCTGATTTGCAGGTGCTGGGTTGCTTGATCTAAGCCAAGGAGAGATCACATTGGTTGATGGAAGACTAGATCTAAGGATAGATCGGGATCTAATGGTTTGAAATGCACTATCATGATATGGTTGATTATGCTTATTTCTAGATCTGCATATTGTCGCAATGCTATGTTCTGGGTCTAACTAATGTCTGGTACAGCTGCAAATTGAGAAAGTTTATTTTTAGATCTGTACGCAGGTTGGCTTCGGTAAAAGAGCGTGTATACGCGGGTTTGGCTCCTTGAAGTAGCGTATATCTTTTGAAGCTTGTTTTTGGGTTTACAGTGGGGTCTGACAGTTATTGCAGAGTTCTGTAGTCTGCTCTGTGTTCTGATAACTGGTGATTGACAGGGTTCAGTGGTTCAGTGATTCAGAGTTTGGTTGTTTTATGCTTCAATGATCTGTTGTGGAAATTGAATGAATTGTGGTCTTCAGATTGTAATGTTGTGCTTCAGGAATATTCAAGTCTGAAAATGTATGAAAGGTGATACCTGAAGAAAAGAAGATTGTAGGTCAGCACCTACGTACTAGTATCTTGGCTAGTACAAGAACAAAGGGGGTTGGAGCTCCCTTCCAAGGAAGTTTGGAGAACGAGAGAAGGTTGTAGCCTTCTGCAGGTTGTAGCCTGCGTACTGGTATAAGGCTGCACCAGTACAAAAGATTGTAAACTGAAGTTTCTTAAAGAAAGATAGAGATAACTTGCAGCAGGTGGTTTTCACCCACATTGGGTTTCCACCTTATATCTTGGTGTTCATGTGTGTGACTTTTGATCCGTTCTGTTATACTGCATCTGCTTACTGTTAATGTGCTGAATAATGTCCTGATGAACTTAACTGAAGAATAAGCTAACTAAGTTATGAGTTTTCTGCTTATACGCTGTTTTATTTAGTCACAGTAGCGTGTACACGCTGTTTTACTTAACTGAAGTAGCGTATATGTTTCTGAGCATTGAAAAGGTTTGATTGATCTGATAATACTGATTCACCCCCCCTCTCAGTATTATTTCCAACAATTGGAATCAGAGCAGGTCCTTCAGGGAAGCTTGATCGCTTGAAGGTAGATCATTCATCATGAGCAACTACGAGAAAGAAGCATCAATCAGGCCACCGGTTTTTGATGGAACAAATTTCAATTATTGGAAGGTAAGAGTTACTGCATATCTTCAATCTCTTGGTACAGAAGTTTGGAACATTGTAGAAACAGGCTATGCTTTTCCTTCAGTTACTCCTACAGATCCAGCTGAGAAAAAGACATATGAAACAAATGCAAAAGCAGTCAGTACTCTATTAGGAAGTATATCCCAAACAGAATTCATGAAGGTCATGCACTTCAAATCAGCAAAAGAGATATGGGACAAAATGATCACTAGCTATGAAGGAGATGAACAGGTAAAGGAAGCTAAACTTCAAACTCTCAGGATTCAATATGAGACTCTCAAGATGTATAATGATGAAAGTGTGGCAAATTATTTTCTTCGGGTAGACGAGATTGTTAATTGTATGAAAAATTTGGGTGAAGAAATAAAAGAGACTATAGTAGTTTCAAAGATTCTAAGATCATTATCCCCCAAGTTTGAATCTAAAGTATCTGCAATAGAAGAAAAGGAAAATCTCAAAGTTCTCACTATGTCTCAGTTACATGGAATTCTAACTGCTTATGAAATGAGAAAGGGAGGTCCATCAGACAGAAGGGAAGCTGCTTTTAAGGCATCAGGAAAAGAAGATTACTATGAGGCAAGCCATGTTCCAGAAGAAGAGGAAGAAGAATCAAATTTTGTTAGAAATCTTCAAAGGGGTGCTGGAAGGTTCAGAGGTAAGCTACCTTTCAAATGCTTTGCTTGTGGAAGAGTAGGTCATTATGCTGCAAAATGTCCTAATAAAGATAAAGGAAAAGAACCTGCTAGATGGAATAAGAAACAAAGTGCAAATAAGAAAAGCTACTACACCCATGAAGATAGTGATGGCTTATCAAACAGTGATGAAGATGAACAAGGTAATAAATATAAGCTATTAATGGCATTTGAAGATGATGATTATGAGGATGCTGTAGATGTGGATAATCTCTATAATGAAATTACTAGACTCAAGAGATGCATAGAAGAAAAGAGTGTGATCATTGATACTTTGCAATTTCAAATTGATGAAAAGGAAAAACATCTTGAAAAACTAGAAGGTGAAATTGTTGGTCTCAGAAAAGAAATTGAGAAAACAAAAGCTATTAATCTTAAGTTTGTCAAAGGATCTGAAACTTTGGATGAGATTATCAATGTGCAGCGGTCTCCTCTAAACAAGACAGGTTTGGGCTATAATGGAGAAACCTCTAAAGCATCCACCTCAAAGAATTATCTTGATGCAGCAAGAAGAAATGAGCAGAAGAACAATGAAGATAATCAGGTAAAGCAGGGACGAATTACAAACAGAAACTATCAGGGACAATCCTTCTTAAGGGTGAACAAAAGCTACAACCAACCACAGGTAAAATCTTCTCAGTTTGGCACAAGAATAGATGAAAATAGAAATTACAATCAGTTGGCTGGTAGATTCAATAACCGCAGAAGCTTCTTCAATGGACAATGCTTTTCTTGCCATAACTTTGGTCACAAAGCAGCTCAATGTGTTGCATATAAAACAATCATGACTAGGGAAGCTCAAAAACAAAGAAGTATGACAGGGATTACAAAGAGGACCTATAACAACTTTTCGGTTCTTGAAAATGAAGTTGAATGTTCTATTTGCAATAATTTTGGTCATAAAGAATCTGAATGCAGGAGCAGGTTTCAGGAGAAAAAGGAACAAGCCACGAGCACCAAAAAATGGAAAATAAAAGAACCTCAGACAGAAAGATGTGGGATAGCGTTTTATGCAGAAGGACAGGAAAATCTATGGTACATTGACAGTGGATGTTCGAAACATATGACAGGTGATAAAGAAAAACTTGAATCTTATTCTACTTTAGAAAAGGGAAAGAAAGTTTCTTTTGGAAATGATACTCCTGCAACTATAAAAGGAAAAGGTATTGCTCCTTTGAAAGAAAAGGTCAAGGCTGGAAATGTTTTGTATGTTGATGGATTGAAGCATAATCTTCTAAGTGTCAGTCAGATGTGTGATCAAAAAACCGAGGTTATTTTCAGATCGAATGGATGTCTTGTTCGTGATCTTGATACAGGTAAAACAGTTCTCAAAGGCAAAAGAACTCCAAATAATCTGTACATATTTGAAGAAGGACAACAACAATGCTATCTTAGCAAGGATGAAGAGCACTGGCTATGGCATCGAAGGTTGGGACATCTAAGCTTCTCACAAATAAGAAAAGCATGCAAATATCAGGCAGTTCGCGATCTTCCAGATATCAAAATTCCAGACAACACTATATGCAAATCTTGTCAGTTTGGAAAGCAAACCAGAACTAACTTTCCAGAAAAGGAAGGATCAGCTAGCTTGCCTCTTGAGCTAGTCCATACAGATGTATGTGGTCCATTTAGGAAAAGGACACCTCGAGGAGAAGAATATCTGATATTATTCATTGATGATTTCTCAAGGTTTGTTTGGTTAGGGCTTATGAAGCACAAAGATGAAGCATTCGAAAAATTCAAATCCTTCAAAGCATTGGCTGAAAATGAATCAGGACACAAAATTAAGTGCCTCAGATCTGACAGAGGTGGGGAGTTCACATCAAATGAATTTTTCGATTTCTGCGATGAACATGGGATAAGAAGAGAATTCTCTACAGCTAGAACTCCTCAGCAAAATGGGGTTGTGGAAAGAATGAACAGAACTATCCAACAAATGGCTCGTGCTATGCTCGATGAATCAGGTACTCCTGCAACCTTCTGGGGTGAAGCTGCACATGCTGCTGTTATCATTCTTAACAAAACAAATGTCCGAGTAAACAGCACTCAAACACCTCATGAGCTTTGGAGTGGTAAAACTCCTTCCGTGAAGCATTTCAAAATCTTTGGGAGCAAATGTTATATTAAGAATACTGATGAGCAACTTGGCAAACTTGAACCTAGAGCAGATGAGGGCATTCTTCTTGGTTATTCTCCACATAGCAAAGCATACAAGTGCTACAATAAAAGACTTGGCAGAATTGTTGACAGTATTGATATAGTGGTTGATGAGAAGGGATATATTCCTAGGCAAGTTCATCATGAAGACATTGAAGAAGATGAAGGTTACTCTCAAAGGCGAAATGATGAAGAAGAAGAATCTCAAGAAGAACCAGAGGAGCAGACAAGAATAGAAGAGAAGACTCCATCCAGATATGTCCAAAAGAATCATCCAGAAACTCAGATTGTGGGGCAGAAAGAAGCAGGAGTACAAACAAGAAGGACACTTGCAGAAGCTTCAAGCTACTTGGCTCTACTCTCCTCCATTGAACCACAAAATGTGAAAGAAGCATGCAAAGATGAATGTTGGGTCAAAGCAATGGATGAAGAACTTGAGCAAATCGAAAGGAACAACACTTGGGAATTAGTTCCTAGACCAAAAGATAAGAATGTAATAGGAACAAAATGGGTCTTCAAGAATAAGTTAAATGAAAATGGAGAAGTAATTAGAAACAAGGCCAGACTTGTTTGTAAAGGGTATGCACAGCAAGAAGGAATAGATTTTGAAGAGACCTTTGCTCCTGTGGCAAGACTAGAGGCCATCCGAATGTTCCTTGCTCTCTCAAGCTTTCAAAACTTCAAGGTATTTCAAATGGACGTGAAATCAGCCTTCCTAAATGGAGACTTAGAAGAAGAAGTATATATTGAGCAGCCAGATGGGTTCATTCTTGGAAATGATCCAAACCTTGTATGCAGATTGAAAAAGGCACTCTATGGGCTCAAACAAGCTCCAAGGGCTTGGTACTATCGCTTGGACAAATATCTTCACCAACAAGGCTTTTCAAAAGGATCAGCAGATAGCAATCTCTATATAAAAGTTGAAAATAACAAATTGCTAATCCTTGTTGTTTATGTAGATGATATTATTTTTGGCAGCAATGAAGAGACCATGAGTCAAAACTTTGCCTTGGTTATGCAGAAAGAATTCGAAATGTCACTTCTTGGAGAATTGACATATTTTCTTGGATTGCAAATCCAACAAAATGAAGGAGGTATCTTCTTGTCTCAAACCAAATACCTCAAGCAGATCTTGAAGAAGTATGGCATGGAAGAGTCAAAACCAGTATGTACACCCATGGTTACAGGATGCAGCCTCAGTGCAAATGATGAATCAGCAGCAGTTCACCAACCCACTTATAGATCCATGATTGGGAGTTTGCTTTATTTGACAGGTACTCGACCAGATATTACACATGCAGTAGGAATGGTTGGAAGATTTCAAGCCAACCCAAAGGAAACTCATCTTCAGGCAGTCAAAAGAATCTTCAAATATCTTCAAGGGACCCAAAACTATGGCTTATGGTATCCTAGAAATACTGATCTCACTCTTCATGCTTACACAGATGCAGATTGGGCTGGAAGTGTGGATGATAGGAAAAGCACAAGTGGAGGTGCTTTCTTCATGGGTTCTAGATTAGTATCTTGGTTCAGCAAGAAACAAAGTTCGATTGCCTTATCTACAGCTGAAGCAGAATATGTGGCTGCAGCATCTTGTTGCACACAACTTCTTTGGATGATGCAGACCTTGCAGGACTTTCAAATCACTTGCACTCCACCTGTCTCTATCTTATGTGATAATACAAGTGCAATCAGCATTTCAAAGAATCCTGTCATGCACTCAAAGACCAAGCACATACCAATCAAGTACCATTTTCTTCGGGAACAAGTGCTTGAGCAGAAGGTCAAGTTGGAGTATGTTCCTTCTAAGGAGCAAGTTGCTGATATTCTCACAAAACCACTGCCCAGGGAAACTTTTGAATATCTCAGACAAAAGCTGGGAGTAGTTGATGCTTCATCCTGTTGTTGAAGATTGTTTGTCCTACAGAAAAGTTGGTATACGCAGGTTACGGAAGGGATATGAGCGTATACACGCGGATTTATGGTGGGTAAGTCGCGTGTATGCTGGACGCTTGTTGCAGAAAGAATATCCGCGTACATACGCTGTTTTATATAGGATAAAACGCGTATATGAAGTTCTGAACAGCAAGGGAAAACTCTGAAGTTCTGAAAAGCAATAGGAATGTCAGAATTCTTCAGGCACAGTTTCAGGGAGTGCAACAGGCACAGGTTCAGGGGGAGCAGCTCAAAAGTCTCATAAAGCATTGTTGGCATTCAGATGTTTTGGTTGTTGGTTTCAGGAGAAGGAGCTCAGAAAGAAATTCTGGTTGCTGATCTAACAAGATGTTTATCAGATGTTGCTGGTGTCTTTCCTAAGTCTTGGTCTAGATCTGTTGTCTCTATGTCATGTATCTCTCTTGTCATATCTCTTTTATGGTGTCAAGGTCATGTAACGGCCTATGTTGGTTTCCCCACTATGCCTGGGATGAATGCTGTAATATAATTGGTTGTTTCTGATATGTCCCCTCTTGGTAGGGAGTATGGATGTATGTATTGAGTCTTTTGGTGATAGGAAGGTCCCTTATGGTGTATAAATCTTGGCTCTTGTTGAAGAACATCTTTTTCAGATCTGGCCAAGCAGAGGTATCAGCATGTCCTCAGGGGGAGCACAGCCCTTTGCTCTTGATGTCAAAGGGGGAGAGTGACTTGGTGTGGTGGTTGCCATCAAGTCCAAAGGGGGAGATTGTTGGCATTATGATTCAAGTGTTGTCCTTGATGGCAACTCACTCAGAGGATGGTACAAGTGCTCAGAGGTTGGTACAAGTGATGGCATCTTAATCAGAAGACAGATCTCAGTACAGCATGCCAAGGAAGCTCATACACGCCGTTTCGTTAAGCCCAAGTCGCGTGTACACGCTAGTTCGATTCATAAAAAGCGCGTGTATGTGGAAAGGTTCCTTTGGTCCATGGTGGTTAGTCCTTGGAAGTTGTGCCTATGATTTCGGACCATTGTGTCTCGACGGGCGTGTCGATCCCTAGTTTTGAAGTTGATGGTATTGTGTTACTATGGTTTTGGCTCTTGGTATTGAGCTAGGCCTAAGACTATATAAGGAGAAGAAGATCATTAGGCAAAATCATCTTTCGACAAGGGCTTGAATATCTAAGAGTGAAAGAGATCTGATTTGCAGGTGCTGGGTTGCTTGATCTAAGCCAAGGAGAGATCACATTGGTTGATGGAAGACTAGATCTAAGGATAGATCGGGATCTAATGGTTTGAAATGCACTATCATGATATGGTTGATTATGCTTATTTCTAGATCTGCATATTGTCGCAATGCTATGTTCTGGGTCTAACTAATGTCTGGTACAGCTGCAAATTGAGAAAGTTTATTTTTAGATCTGTACGCAGGTTGGCTTCGGTAAAAGAGCGTGTATACGCGGGTTTGGCTCCTTGAAGTAGCGTATATCTTTTGAAGCTTGTTTTTGGGTTTACAGTGGGGTCTGACAGTTATTGCAGAGTTCTGTAGTCTGCTCTGTGTTCTGATAACTGGTGATTGACAGGGTTCAGTGGTTCAGTGATTCAGAGTTTGGTTGTTTTATGCTTCAATGATCTGTTGTGGAAATTGAATGAATTGTGGTCTTCAGATTGTAATGTTGTGCTTCAGGAATATTCAAGTCTGAAAATGTATGAAAGGTGATACCTGAAGAAAAGAAGATTGTAGGTCAGCACCTACGTACTAGTATCTTGGCTAGTACAAGAACAAAGGGGGTTGGAGCTCCCTTCCAAGGAAGTTTGGAGAACGAGAGAAGGTTGTAGCCTTCTGCAGGTTGTAGCCTGCGTACTGGTATAAGGCTGCACCAATACAAAAGATTGTAAACTGAAGTTTCTTAAAGAAAGATAGAGATAACTTGCAGCAGGTGGTTTTCACCCACATTGGGTTTCCACCTTATATCTTGGTGTTCATGTGTGTGACTTTTGATCCGTTCTGTTATACTGCATCTGCTTACTGTTAATGTGCTGAATAATGTCCTGATGAACTTAACTGAAGAATAAGCTAACTAAGTTATGAGTTTTCTGCTTATACGCTGTTTTATTTAGTCACAGTAGCGTGTACACGCTGTTTTACTTAACTGAAGTAGCGTATATGTTTCTGAGCATTGAAAAGGTTTGATTGATCTGATAATACTGATTCACCCCCCCTCTCAGTATTATTTCCAACATAGTAGCCACAGGCCATGCTTCTTTGTATTCACAACCTTATTTCCATTCAAAGAAAGGGAGCGAAGGGGCCTCACCTTCTAGCTGGGTTTTTCTCTCGAAAGGGTTTCCCAAGTCATATATTGTGTCAAATATGTGTGTTAGCTTTTATTTCATCATTCTCTATTTTTCGCATCATTTTAATTCACATGCATACACCATTAACAGTAATCTGCAGATCAGAAATTTAAAAGGAAATAAAGTTGTAATAGTGTAGAATTTTAGATTTTAAATATCATTTTCTTAGTTCTATTGTAATTTGTGACGAATTGTCCAGTGGAATATCCACGGTAGTTTACAGATCATATTGGTATTAGAGTAGGTTTCTTTGGGAATATTGTGGAGATTTGCAAAAGATCTAGATTGGTTGGGCCAAAAGTTGTAAAACTCTAATCATGGCTCACGAATCTGTGAATAATCCTCATGATCCTGTAGAGGAGAGGTTTTCGTGGCTGGAACAAGAAGTTGCAGATATAAATCGTAATGTAAATATCCTCATGGCGTCCTTGAGCAATAAGCTTGGGATATTCAAAGAAGCAATAAGCTTGGGATATTCAAAGAAGATGGGGGTTCTAATGCAGAGGACAAACCAGAGGGGGGATCAGGAGATCGAGAAGAAATAAAGAACTAGTCGAAGAAAGGACCTGAAAAAGATCAACCCAGTTTGAGTGTTGTGAATCAATCACAGTCCCTGTTCAAAATGGAAGCGAAGGTCGATATCAAGTTGTACCACAACGAGATCAACTCTCTGAAGCTAAATCACTAGTTGTAGCAATTGGAAGTGTATTTCACTATATTGAGGAAGAACAAAATATTTCATTTTTGCAGCTGAAATTAGATGTTAATTTTAGGCAAATGGTATGTTCTATGCTTTAGAGCAATTTTAATTCAATTTATTTAATAGCTCAGTGTCAATATTCAAATTAACAATCACATCAACATGATAGTAAAATGCAGATAGAACATAAATATAAATAGTAGAAGACAAGCCAAGACAAGAGGACACAAGATGAGGCACCAACCAGGGACAAACCCCAATGTGGGGAAACCCTTCATCAAATCTTCTTATAGTCTTCAATAGTTCAGCAGAGAGAGTACAATTTACAAATCTGATATTTTGTAACAGCAGTAAAAGAGCCCTAACTAGAAAAGTCAACGCTGTTCAACAAGGCAGATTTGACCCTCAACAATTTGGTCAACTTCAGTCAACTGCGGCCTCCAAACAACAAGATGAATCAGCCCTCAAAACAACTCGAAACAGTCCAGTCAAACCTGGTCAAACAACCAACCCTGCAGTCAGCCCTAGTTGCAGTCAACGCTGGTCAAAGTCAATGTTGATCTCGATTTCTGTGCTTAGAAATGTGGCCTGCCCAAACATAAATATCTCACCCAAAAACGCAGTCAAATAGGTCAACGTTGCTGGTCAACGCATGGTCAAACTATCCAAAAATTCATTCTCCTGAAATTTCACTCTCCTAAACTTTCAGCCTCCTGAACTTTCGGACGTGTGGAGAGAGAGAGGCCCATAAATCCGCACCCAATCAGTGAGGAGAGAGAGGGAGAAGTGTGAAGATGAGTGTGTCCAAGTGAGGCTAAGGCATCATGTATTTATAGCAAACGTTGAGGATGGATAGACGTGACTGTTGGGCTTTTGAGCCTACATAAGTTTGCTGGCTGACCTTGACAATTTGTCCATAATCAAAATAAATTCATAACTTTATTTGTACATGTCGGAATCAGATGATCTCTAGATCAATCCTACACCTCTCAGATAGAGGAATCCAAGAAAAATATCAGCTCCCATAAATAAGATGATGACCCATGTGGAGTTTGGCCCTAGTTGCCAATTTTAACACTCCCTCTCAACTAGGGAGAACTCCATCTGCTAATCCATCTGCCAATCTGTACTATCTCTGCCATCAATGCACTGCTCTGCTCTGCTGAACTATGAAGAAGAAGAAGTGATCGAGAATGTATCATACCATTCTCTACTGACCTGAAGTCAGTCCCAAATAAAAAAGAGTGTCTCATACCACTCTTATTGACCAAAGTCAGTTCCAATCAAAAGAGAGTGTCTCATATCACTCTTACTGACCCGAAGTCAGTTCCATTGATCCCAGATCAATATCGGTCATCCTAGCATAGGGAGTACGGTAGTACACGATGCATCCATCGGTAGTACTATGGTCTCTATCCTCATTGTTTTACTCATTGCAGAGATGAGAGGTACTTCCCATGAGTCCCAGACTGCATGGGTAGGATGTCTCAGCAGCAGAAGGATGAACCACTCATCCTGCCTACATGTCGCCAAGGTGTATCACAGGGGAAGGCTGAATAACTCACCCTGTACATAGCAAACCACTAGGGGAAGGATGAACCACTCACCCTATGGTTGCTCATCGCTCCAAGAAGTACCCAAAGCCCCCCGAGCTCCCAGAGCTCAATGTCATACAGGACCTTCATAAGAGGGTCCCTCCACGATTCCAAGTCGTTCTCGTAAGGCCAAGAACTTGACCTTCCCCAGGGGCTTTGTCAGAATATCGACGACCTGCTCATCAGTCCCAATGTGATGGAGCCTTATTGCTCCTTGTTGTACCATATCCTAGGATGGACTTTTGACCTCCACGAAAAGTCCCCTCCAAATGGCACCCACAGGCTACACTACAAACTGATCCAACTAGTAGTCTTTCTCAACACAAAACCATACTAACCTCTGCTTATGGGCTGATATGTACTGTTGAATGTCTGCATTGTTGGTTAGGGCTGAAACACATCCTGCTACAACACCATTCTCCACATCCAGACCTCTTCCTTGACTGCAACTTCCCTTTACATATCTTAGGCCACTTCCTGCTGTAATTCTGGGCTACAAACAACTCTCTAACATGCCTCCACACTTGCCAAAACAAAGGTATGGGCGTGCGGCTAGTTCTGCTCCTGAGAACAGCCTCTTGGCCTCCCTGTTTAGAGCACTTAGGGCCTGCGGATTTACCAGAATTATCCTCGAGAATTTTGGCCTATTCAATAGGGGTAAACCCTCCTCAAACCATAACAAATCCACACCATAAATCTGCCTAGGCCTGCGGCTGCTTCTCTGGCTAGAAACTCGAACCGTGGGAGAGAGTAAACACATACAAACACACCCCACACTTGTCTTTGTTGCTCCTCTAGTTTGCGGCTGCCTCAGAGATAACTTTCTATGAGAAGATGCACATTTTTGATGCTTAAAATGACTAAACTCATCCTCAATATATAGGCTTCACTGCCTTCAACGATTTCACTCAAAGAGACACGTCTACTTGGATTTTTCTTCAAGTCGGCCTACCTGAAAATCCAATATTTACTATGTCAACTTCAAAAATTCATATCTCTCTAATGACAACTTGGATTCGGACGATTTTCGATGTGTTGGAATCATCTTTCGAAGCACTATCATCCTCATCCATCACATGCCATGAATCCATCATGGTTTTGCCCCAAAACACGGTGGGTGCCAAAACCCCACACTTGGGTTCCAAGTCAACAAGCTGTCCTTGTGGCGCTTTTTCCTCCAAACCTTGAACCCTAGGGCTTGGAGTACCTCCCAAGGTACACAAATCAACATTAACAAAGTCTCTTCCTAATAAGAAGTTTGAATATCTTAGAAGCATGCTTGGTTTAGTTGATATTGCTGATTTTGTTGATGATGATAAAAGTTTGGAAGAGATTTGTTGAGGCCTTGTGTGTGTGACACATTGCCTGGGAGGACCTCTGGCCAACACTATATGTTGATGTCTAGTTTTCGAAGTAGGGAGGGTTACGTTGGTCATGGAGCTTTGACCTCGGATACGTACCTAGATCCCTGGGTTGATGGTTAGCAAGTAAGCCTGATGGTACCTAGAGAGGTTGAAAGATGTAGTCCATCTTAGTTCCTCTTGGATAGATTTCCCTGGTTAGGAATCTAGTCCATGGCATTGTGGTGCCTAAACTCTTCATAGTTCATATATTTTGAGATCTTCTGTATGAATACCTCCCTAGTTAAGAGGGAGTGTTGAAAAATGTAACTAGGTTTGATCTTCATAAAATATATTTGTCAAAATAATTTTTATTATTGTTACAATAACTTATTGAAGCATGGGTTTCATGCTTGGGTCATCATTTTATTAGTCAAAGTCCCCATTATGGACTCTTAGGATTAATAAAAAGTCATTAGAGTCATTGTATATTTTATGAGACCCTTCGTAGGCTTTTGAACGATGTAAAAATAATTATTTTTGAGTCAAAGGACCTCATTGGAAGGCTATATATACAAGGCGGTTCGAATTCATTTGGAGCATCTCACTCTCACACATAGTTTGATACCTAAAGTTGGAAATTGGAAGCTGGGAAAAGAAGAAGGAGGCTAAAATGAGTACGAGTTTGGTTAAGAAGGAAGGGAAGGACAAAATCGAAGTTTTGGTATCTCTCTCTCTCTCCCTCTCTCGTGTGGGATAGTTTAGGAGATCGAAGTCTCCTTGTCAAAGTTGAAGCTGCTGTTGATGTCGGAAGTTGCCAAGTCGAAGTTGCTAGGGTTGAAGTGCTACTGCTACTAGGTCGAAGGTTGGATTGAAGAGGTTGGCTTGGTGCGAAGGAGGTTTGTGTTTAGATTGAAGAGTCTCAAGAAAAACTATTGAAGGAAGATATTTTGATTGGGTTTTCCCCTAGATAGGGGTTTTTCCTTGGCAGAGTGCCTACATCTTGTGTCTTTTGTTTTTGTGATCTTCATGCACACATAATTTGGTAATTGCTTGATGAAAGATAATCTAACAAATAAGTAAAATAAGGCAACATAATTCACAAGTAATTATCAAGAAACATAAATCTAACCCTAATTTTACTAGCATTGATTTCTCAACAGGATGCTTGCTAGTGCCAAAACCTCTCCTCTTGAGAGGAAAACCCACAAGAATTCTTCTCTTATAGAATCTTCAAATGATGATTTCCAAGACCTAAGACCTTTGGCAAAGACCCCTCCAAGACCAAGTCAACCTTTCCTTTGATCAACTTGTCCTTCATAGAGTCAACCCAAGTCACACTAGCATCAATTCCTCAGATTTCGGCTTCAATTCAGATTTTCGACTTCTGCTTCAGGTCTACACTTTTCAGCCCTACTGTAATCTCTGCAGCTTCGCAAGTGTGATTGATTTTTGGGCAGATTTGAGTCCTCTCCTTCGCTTGTCTTGGTTTCCTTTCCTTAAGTTTTCGGCCTGCAAACTTGATTGTGTTGACACCAATTTTTGTCTTCCAAAGCTATCTGTAATGATACCCTAACTTTTCGCACATGTAGCCCTAAAACAAGCCCTAAAATTTCGGTATTTCTCCTTTTATGATGTCCTCTTCTTTGCTGGCTATAAGGCTTCCTTTTTCCATTGTGATCGAACTTGTTTCTTGCTTCAACGAACTTGGATGCATCCTCCTTTGATGAGGTCTAGTTCTTTCTTATATATAGGCTTCCCATGGTGGTCAGATAACCCTTATGAGGCTGACTTGTCATAGTTAGGCCTACTTGTCTTCTAGTAGGCCGACTTGGTCTTGGAGGAGGACATTTGACTCTAAATAAATTCCATTTACATGATACAAAGTGCCCAATGGGGTCTTTCATATATGACAATGACTCGATTAACTTCTTGACTCTATGACAAATCCTAGAAGCACTCAATGGGTGCTTGGCTATAAATAAATTGACCTTGAGCATGAAACCCATGCGACAAAAATAATAATAATAGTTTTTCTTTCTTTTTATGATATACAAGAATCAAGAGTACATTTCATATTTATGAAGACTGAACCTAGTTACATACTTCAATAGGTCGATGTCACACTCTGCAACAAAGGGGATGAATTTCAGCCTGAGGTAGCTAAATAGAAAGGTTGAAATCTAGTCGAAATCTCAGTCAATGAATCTAGTCAAATCTCGGTCAAAGGGTAGATGTTGATCTGTGGAAAACCCTTAGTCATTGACCCAGAAACAGGAGCATAATTTGGTCAAACATAGTCAACAAATATGTGGATTTTTGGTCTCCAAAAAGAGTCAAAGTCTCGGTCAAATAGAAGCAATAGATCTCAAGTCAACACTGGTCAAACAAAAGATAAGAAGGTTGGTCAACGTAGAACCATTGGTATTGGAGAAGGGAGATTGTATAAACTTCTAAGTCAACCCACTCAGGGCTTGACACGCATTGGTATCGATTCATGTAAATTATGGCATAAAAGGTATGCCCACCTTCATTACAAAGTTTTGCCTTTATTAAGTCAAATGGTTTCAGGCATGCCCAAGGTGCAAGTAGATCATGAAGGAGTATGTAGAGGATGTGCTCTTGGAAAGAATGTGAAGAAATCATTCCCTAGCAGTGATAGTGTTGATTTTCTAGTGCAATCAAGACTAGTGCAATTTTTCAAATTGATAACTACTTCTAATGATGCTGTTGACACCTAATCATAGGGATTGCGTGAACAACTGTAATTAATGTAAATAAATAATAGAGAAGATAGAGAGTCATCGGGAGATGAACCGAACAGTCACTCCCTCTTGTATATAATAATGAACAACTTGAATGAATAATATATAGTTCTGATTTGAGGAGTTACCTCCTGGTCTGACATGGTATTAGAGCAGGCGCCATTTTTTGGCTTCCCTTTTAATTTGTAACTCCTATTTTGTTTTGCCTTTGTTTTGCATCTTTTGCAGGCTGACATCTTTGTCAAAACCCTGCAAAATCTCATTCATTGTTGTTGCGTCGAATGGTGCATTGAAGCCGAAGGTGCTGTAGTGACTTGGATTTCCTCCCTTGGGCCGGATCTCAAATGTTATAAACCTGCATATATAAATATCGTCGGGTCCGCTTTTAATCGCATATTGCAAGTCTCTTTGCCCCGATCAATACTGGTGCATGTTTGCGATGCGATCATACCCTTCATTAAACTTTTCACATCGGGACTTTTTCGCATTAAAGAATCGCATACCCTTTTTCTTCTTCTTCACCGTATATCTTTTTTCGTATTCACATGGTGATGTCGTAACCCGCTCGGACACAGTTCCCGAGGTTTAACTTTATCGGGTTCGCTCTCCACCGTTGATTTCCATCCCAGGATCCGACGGCTGACATTGATTTCGGGTGGCCTACATGCACGGGGGTTACCCGCCCGAAAAGTGTTTTCTCTCTCCACCGTTGATCAACACTCCCACAATCCGACGGTCTACAGCGATTTCGGGTGGCCTACATGCACGAGAGTTACCCGCCCGAAATGAGCGGTTTTTCTCTCTCCTCTAGTTGCTACGTGTCATCCATTCAATGGAATCGGGCGCTCTCCTCTAAATACCACTTACCATTTTGCATCCGCCCGAAATCCCGCTTATCGCTTTAAAACTGCCCTTCGTCTTGGTTAACGCCCTGACTTGATTCGCTTCTGATGACCGTTGATGGCTCCACAACTCTCCTCCTGATTTCTTTCCGCTTGAACGAAAGCTCATCTCCGCCTTTCATCTCTTAACGCCGTTCATCTCTCCGTTGTTCACCTCTTAACGTCAAACTCTAGTATACGGGTGAAAGAAGGCGATACCAGGTTGAACGCTGTTGGTATAACGATATGCATTCAATCATATCTATTGTGGGAATAGTTCTCACTGGCAAGGAGAACTATCCTGAGTGGTCCCGAAAGATAAAACACACTCTCATTTTTAATGACCTGTGGAAAGGAGTGTGTGTTGGAGAAGGAGACAAAGTGCCAGAATAGCCTACCTCAGACAAGGAGCTCGCAATTTGGGAAAATAAGAACAGCAAGGCCTATGCATTGATTGCAACATCCATAAGTGAAGAGGTGAGTCAACATATTTCGCCATTTTCAAATGCTTTTGAAGCCTTACAAAAGCTGAAGGAACTCAATGACTCACACTCTGCACTTGAAGTTGTTCAACTCATGATTAAACTCTTCACCCTTGAATCACAAAATAATGATCCTCTTGCTCTTGCATCCGAAGTAAAATCTATAATGCATGATATCAAAGTCAGTAATGTTGAATTGGATATTCCTCTGATCACTTTTCTCAAGGCAATTTATCCTACTTACTCCAATTATCTTGAGTCATTGCAAGCAAATGGAAATCTCAAAGATATTACCTTTGACTCCTTGTGAAAAAATTTGCTGAAAGAGAGAAAGCTTTTGGGAAGAAGACAGCCCCTGAATCTTCTGAAAAGGCTATGTGCCTTGCTCATAAAGAAAATAATCTTGCCCAAGATTCTTCCAGAGGAAGAGGTGGTCGAAGAGGAAGAGGAAGATATTTCAGAGGCAGGGGGGCAGACACTCTCAAGGAGAAAAGTCAGATTTGCACTGCATACGCTGCAAAAGAGATGGATCACATGATGCCTCCACATGCAAGTTACCTTGAGACAAAATTGAGCAACAAAGAAACCAACCCAAAGGTAAAACTAATGAGAAAGACAAAGGTAAAGCACTTGAATCCGCTCACTATGTTGTGGCACAATGTAATATTGGAGTAAATGAAGACTTATTTAATGCTTCACTTGCTTCTTCGAAAATGATTGGTTGCTTGATTCAGGAGCAACTTGCCACATGACTCATAGAAAAGATTTTTTTGAAGAATTTACTTACAATGTTGATGGAGCAGTATACTTTGCATGCCAATCAAAACTCAAGCCATCAGGGCTTGGCACAATCAGGCTTAAATTGCCTGGTCTTCCAGACTTTCTTCTGCATCATTTCTTCTGCATCATGTTCTATATATCCCACAGCTGAGGAGAAACTTGCTGTCCGTGGTCCACATCCGCCGGCAAGGTCACTCCATTCATATGTTTGATGGTAAGCTTGAGGTGAGAAAAGCATCTAACCACTCACTTGTCATGACGGGGATAGAAGAAGAAAGGTTTCTCAAGTTGCGGGGTACCTCTGCTCGTGCACAAAATTTTTCATACAATTCTCATTATGAAGAAGGTACACTTCCATCAAGTTTATTATGGCATGCTAGATTTGGATATTTGAACTATGACAGCCTCCGCTTGTTGAAGAAAAATGGTGTTACTGGTTTGCCTACAATTCCTAGGAAACTTAAGCAATGTGATGCTTGCATTCTAGGAAAGCATAGCAAACAGTCTTTTCATGATTCACACTCCAGAGCACATAGAAAACTCGAACTCATTCATTCAGATTTATGTAGTCTAATGCCTGTCTCTTCTGCAAATGGAAATAAATATCCGATGACATTTATTGATGACTACACCAGAATGTGTTGGGTTTATTTATTGAAGAACAAATCTGATGCTTTTCAAACATTCAAGAACTTTCATACATGGATTGAAAATGATGCACAATCTCATATTGGCTCTATTTGCACTAATAATGGAAAAGAATACACTTCAAATGAATTTGAAAACTATCTTTGCCAACATGGGATCAAACATCAAACAACGGTGCCTTATAATCCCCAATGGAACAGAGTAGCTGAAAGAATGAATAGGACAATCTTAAATATGGTACGCTCCATGCTGTTCTTCAAAAATGTAAAAATGATGTTTTGGGTTGATGCAGTTCTATGTGCTGTATATATAAAGAATAGATGTCCATCTAATGCTATTAGAAACAAGACTCCTTACGAAATGTGGTATGGGCACATTCCTTTGGTAAAGCATCTCAGGGTCTTTGGTTCCACTTGTTATGCCTTGATACCAAAGGTACATAGAAACAAACTTGGTGCAAGAAGTCGTAAGTGTATCTTCCTGGGGTATTCAAACACCTCCAAAGCATACCGTCTCTATGATGAAGTCAACAAAAAGTTTGTTGTATCTAGAGATGTAATCTTTCTTGAATCATCTAAAAATGACAATGTTGTTGAGCGGCAACTTGATCGCTTGGATAGATTCACAAATGCAAAATCATTTCAAGAATTTGATAATCAGATTCCACATCTTGAAGGGGGGATTCCTATACTAGATCAACCTGTGGAATCTTCTTCTGAAGCACTCTCTCCCCTGCATGAAACTCCAACAACGGATGATACTTTGAGTGATGTGATTCACAGAATTGGGAGACATTTCGTTTGCTGTTGGAATCCTCTCCAAATTTATGCAAAAGCCTTGTGAGGGACATTGGTGTGCTGCAAAAAGAGTTCTAAAGTACTTGAAGGGAACTCAAGACTTTGGAATCAAGTATACACCGGTGGGCGGCTTCAGCTTGATTGGATACTTTGATTCAGACTTCGATGGAGACAAAGAAACTGGGGTATCTACTTCAGGTTATGCTATGAGTCTTGGATCAGGAGTTGTCTCCTGGAGATCATGCAAATAATCAGTTCCAGCAGATTCCACAACAAAGGCAGAATATGTGGCAGTCGCTGAGGCAACAAAAAAATTTGTGTGGCTCAGGAAAATTCTTGAAGATTTGCAAGTAAAACAAATGCATTCGACTCCACTCATAATTGGTAATGCCTCTGCAATAAAGTTGGCCAAGAACCCAAAGTTCCATGATCGAACAAAGCACATCAATACTAAATATCATCTGATTCGACATCATGTTGAGGCCAAAACAATCCATCTCCGCCATTGTTCCACTAATGAGCAAATTGCAGACATCTTCACTAAAGCACTTGGAAGAGAAAAGCTTGAAAGATTCAAAATGATGCTTGGACTCACCAACTTCCCTTCAGATTAAGGGGGGGAATGTTGACACCTAATCATAGGGATTGGGTGAACAACTGTAATTAATGTAAATGAATAATAGAGAAGATAGAGAGTCATCAGGAGATGAACCGAACAGTCACTCCCTCTTGTATATAATAATGAACAACCTAAATGAATAATATAGAGTTTTGATTTGAGGAGTTACCTCCTGGTCTGACAGATACAATTAGCCTTCTTATAGCATTCCAATCATTAAGCAATTATAAATGAAAAATTTCAACCATTCACTTTCTTCAATAAAGCAATAGAGATCACAGTAAATAGTAAGACGAGACAAAAGACACCAAAGTTTAGGCTAGTTGCCAGGGCAAAACGCACAAGGGGAAAATTGGTATTCAAGATGGAAGACTGTATAGACTTCTATGTCAACCTCCTCAAGCCTTGACACACATTGATATCAATTCATGTGAATTATGGTATAGAAGGTATGCCCATCTTCATTACAAGGTTTTGCCTTCATTAAGTCAAATGGTTTTAGGGATGCCCAAGGTGCAGATAGATCATGGAGGAGTATGTAGAGGATGTGCTCTTGGAAAGAATGTTAAGAAATCATTCCCTAGCAATGGTAGTGTTGATTTTCTAGTGCAATCAAGACTAATACATTTTCTCAAATTGATAACTACTTCCAATGATACAATTACTCTTCTTATAGCATTCTAATCATTAAGCACTTATACATGAAAAATTGGTAGCTATAGTCGGTATTTTCATTTGCAAAACAAAGGAGAAATTATGATGTTTTGAATGTTGACCAAGTTAGCCTAAAGTGCACAAATCGGCCTAAAGTGCACAAGTCGGCCACACGTGATGAATGGGTTTGACCCTAAGGTCAAAACCCTCCTCCTAAACCACATATAAATAGAAGTTCGTTGGAGCTCATTTGGCATCTCTTCTCATCCATCACATCGATCTGAAATTACAAGAAGTCCACATGTGCGAAGGAGAAAGAGGAGAGTTCAGTTTTGCGTTGACCAACCTTCTATTCTCTTGTTTGACCAACTTTGACTTGGGAGGATCTTCTTCTCTTTGACTGAGACTTTGACTAATTAGGAAGGACGAATTTATTTGTTGACTCTTGTTTGACTGAAATTTTGTCCTATTTCTGTGTCGGTCGTTGACTGTAGGCCATCTCTAAACTTTGACTGAGCATTACAGTGGTTCGTTTCACTGAGGTTTGATCGAATTTCGGCCCTCCTGTTCAAAGCTACCTCATGCTGAAATACGACTCTTCTATTGTAGACTTGACTTTGAGCAACATTGAATGTGTTCTCTCTCCTTTGACTATTTTGACTTGGCATCTGTTGTGGTAAGGAAAATTGGAATCTTGTGGAATATTTTGATCCACATCTTGATGAATTGAATTCTCTCTCATAAGGAAAGATTGTTGGGTTTTCCCCTTGTGGGTTTTTCCCTGGCTGCTAGCCTAAATATTGGTGTCTCTTGTCTCTTGTTTCACTGTTTACTGTGATCTCTATTGCTCTATTGAAGAAAGTGAATGGTTGAAAATTTTCATGTATAACTACTTAATGATTGGAATGCTATAAGAAGACTAATTGTATCATTGGAAGTAGTTATCAATTTGAAAAATTGTACTAGTCTTGATTGCACTAGAAAATCAACATGGTATCAGAGCTTTGGTGAAGGGAAAGAGCATTGAGATCACCTTGAAGAGCACCTTGAAGAACATTGAGATCATTTTGAAAAGTTTTGGGATTCTACTTTTTGTTTGATTGGACACCTTCATCAAGAATTCCTTCATGAAGACTGAGGACAAGCTTGCAGGAGCTACAAATTTAAGGGCTTGGAAGGCTAAAATTGACCTAGTGCTTGCAAGGCATAATGTCTTGGGTATTGTATTGGGAAAAGTCACTGAACTAGTTGAGCAAGCAGGAAAAGACAAATTTCAGGAAGATGACATCTTGGCTAGGAGCATCATTGTGGAATTTGTTAGGGATCTCATGTTAAAATTGGAAACTAGTGCCAAACTCCATGTGGGTCATCTTATTAATGGAAGCTGATATTTTTATTAGATTCCTCTCATCGAGAGGTGTAGGATTGATCTAAAGATCATCCGATTCCGATAAGTATTCATGGAGATATGAATTTGTTTGTGTTATGGGACAATTCGTCAAGGTCGGCCAGCAACCAAATAAACCCTACTTGTGCTCAATGTTTTAGTATAAATAGAGGTGGTATTCAAGTAATTTTCAATACACTTGGGATCTCTTCCTCTCTACTTGTCTTTGGGTTTTAGTAGGAGGAGAGATCCTAAGGGATAACGCTGCCCTAATCTAGAGAGCAGATGCCGGAATTGTCGGAACTACAGGGAACTGCCGGAACTATCGGAACTGTTGGAACTGCGGGGAACTGTTGGAACTGCCGGAACTACTGGGATCTGCCAGGAACTGCGGGGAATAGCCGGAATTGCCGGAATTGTCGGGAACTGCCGGGAATAGCCGGAACTGCCGGAATTGTCAGGAGTTGTCGGAGCATCTATCTCCGAAGGAGAGTAGCATGCAAGGGACAACTAACTAACATTGGGACAGTTGTATGCAATGTTACATCTAGCATGCAAGGGACAACTAACATGCAACAGCAAGCATGCTAAGGACCGTAAACATGCTAAGGACAAGCATGCTAGGGACAACAAGCAAGCAAGGGACAACAAGCAAGCAAGGTGCAACCAGAGCATAGGTCAGTACGACAACATGGTGTAGCAATGGCACATAATGCAGTACAGTGATGGGTACAGAGACATTACAGGGATGGGTACAATCATGATTAATGAAGTGTGATGAGATGTTGCATAGTGATGATGGGTGCAGCGCGGTGAGGTGCAACATGATGACAAAATGCAACACAACGATAGGTGAAGGAGTCACCTTGGAGAATCAATTGAAGCAACATGTCTTCAACTGATCTCGTATCATCTTCTTAGAGATGATCTATGCTCTTATCTAGATAAGTCAAAGTGTTGACTTCTGTTGTAAATGTACTATCTCTCTCTCTTTGCTGAACTATTGAAGAACATATAAGAAGAATTGATCAAGGGTTTCCCCACATTGGGGTTTGTCCCTGGCTAGCGCCACATCTTCTGTCCTCTTGTCTTGGCTTGTCTTCTGCGATTTATGTTTATGTTCTATCTGCAGTTTACTTTAATGTTGGTGTGATTGCTAATCTGGAAAAGATATTGAGCTAACTGTGAAAATTGAAATAAATTGCTCTAAGCATAGAACATATCAAAAATTAAAAGATCATCTAATTCCCCATATTGCTGATCACCAATCTTCCAAGGAGATGTATGATGCAATCATTGGATTGTACACCATCAACAACATCAATCAATCTATAAGTTTGAGAGGTGAACTTCCTGAAATCAAGGTTACAAAGAATGATATTGTGGCATCATACTTTGTAAGAATATCTCAAGTAAGAGATCAACTCAAAGCTATTGATGAAGAAGTATCTGACAAAGAATTGGTAGCTATGGCAATGGGTGGTCTACCAGAATCTTGGGATCATTTTGCAACAAGCATGAGTGGCAGAGAAAATCCTACATCTTTTGACTGTTGGAAATACTGAGGGGGGGGGGGGTGAATCAGTATTTGTTTTACAATTGTTATTTAACCAATTTTTAGATCACTTATAACCAGAACACAAAATGAACAATATAGAATAAATTATTTTATTAATCAGATATATCGAGGACTCCAATCATCTTTTTACAATAAATCGAGCACAATAATGTTTAGGGCTCCAACTCTAGATGAAGACACCGATCTCCAATCCACCAGGCTCCAACTTGTACTTTGCCAAGCATTGACTTGGACTTCACGAGGCTCCAACCTTGTTTCTATGAGGCACAAACCTCTAGGGCTCCAACCCTATCTTTCACAAGTAGTGTTGCACGAAACGTTCCCCCCCCCCCCCCAAGGATCCAAACCTAGATCCACGACCTGTACAGATCCGTGGGGGATTCGCTGTCGGATTCGCGGTTCGGAATTTCGGAACCATGGATCGGGTTGGCGAAGACGGTTCCTGGAAATTCGGCACCGTGCCAACCCGATCCGCGGTTTTGGATTTCCGAACCGCGGATCCGATGATGGATCCTCCTCGAATCCACGGCAAATTGGGCACGGATCCCAAGGAGATTCGAAGGGAGATAGGCGGTTCCACAGGGTTTCATAGGGTTCTAAATATTTTTTTATTATTTTTTCTTTGACTTAAGTTGGGTTGGGGCTTTTCGGACGCTCCCAACGTGCTCTCTTGAGGCTTCCTAAATGCTCCCTCATGGTAATGTTAAATTCTTAAAGTAAAAGTGACATTTTCCTTTATTTTTCATTTTCATCCTTTTACTTAAATTTTTAACATTACCATGAAATGACTCAGGATGTTTGAGAGTGGTTCCAACCTCATTGGACTTCATATGGAGACAATAGAATTTCATATCCTATTCAAAATTCAACAGACTCAACAGTTTTTAGGAATTCAGGATCAATGGGATTGTGGCATTTCATTAGATTATATCAAGTATGAAGGTATGCGATTAGCATTTAATCAAGAGCACCAAGCCCTATATGTACCCTACTGTTGGTGGTGTTAATTGTTGAACTCCTTTGTCACGCCCTTAGCAAATTTTTTTTCAATCAAGTCAAAATCATCGATCAAGCATGTTAAAGCTTTTTCTACCATATTTTAAGTCTTGGATTAGGTAGTTTGATCAAAATTGGGCAATGTTGACTAATATCCCTAGACAATCGAGGTAGAGGCAAAGGCTAGACAAGAGGAGAAGAATCTAGATTCTAGATGGTTGATGCATCTAAATGGTTGATGCTCGAATAATTAATCATTAATGTATAGTGGATGCTATATCTATCTTGATTTATGTAAGAATATGCATGCTTCCTTATCTTCTACAACTAATTTGGTATTTTGGATGTTTTTTAATATAAATGCAAAAAAATATATAAAAATTATATATATAGTAGATGCTTCTGAGACGCTTTGCTTCCTAGATTTTTGGGAAATGATGCTTCCGCGTTCCCGCTTCCAAAAAACGCCCCCGTTTCGTCCCTGCTTCGTGCAACATTGTTCACAAGGCTCCAACCCTCTCACTGGTACATGCTCAACCTGATCTTCTTGAGGACTCCTATCCTCTAGGGCTCCAACCCACGACTTCAGGATTTTCAATATGGATTTAACGGTTCTTTAAGGCTTCCAATTTCTTATGCAACAAGCCTTGAAAATATCTTCAAGTTCTTCAACAATGCCCTCAATCTCCAATATGCTTAGCTCATCAATGACAACTTTATCTTCTTAGAAGGTGTCTCCACAACTCTTCATGTTTCCCAAACAAAATTCTTCAAGGTCACATTATGAGGGCTTCTTCATGATCTCCAAGAATCTTCAATAAGTTACTGAAGTTCTGCGCCAAATAATTCTCCAAGTGCTTCCCAATGTTTTCAACCAAGGGATGGCTTCAATGATGCTCCAAGGTCTCCTACACAAATCCTCAAGTCAATACAAAAGGCTTTTAAATGAGGCCACTTCAAGGTTGTCTTCATGAGTTGGTCCAAAGGATGTCTTCAATAGTTTTGCACAAGGTTCTTCAAGATTTCCTGCTCCAAAAGATGTCTACACTAGTTCAAGATATGCTGGCCTTATTTCTTCTTCAAAGTTTGCTCCTAGTCTTTTACAAGATTTCCTCCAAGACTAGGTCGATCCGAGTTGTTGTCCACACATTGGTTTAGGCTTCACACAGATCCAAACCTTGAGCTTCTCTGCCTCAGGTCCCACAGTCCAATAATTTATGCACAAGTCCAAAAATTAATGTCACAATTCAAAACGTTTGCTTCAGTTACAAGTCTGTATTGTGCACAGGTCTTGAGATATTGTCATAGGTCTGAGTTACAAGGAGTACAAGACATATGCCTCAGGTCCACAAGTCAGAGAGTTTATGTACAGGTCCGAATTAGATTACAGGTCTGAATGCTTTAAGGTCTACCCACAAGATGAAGTCCATAGGTCTGAGCTACTTTTGTCCACAGATCAAAGGTTATATGTCATGTGCTCACAGGTCCGAGCTTCCAAAGCTGAGCTTCCACCGGTCAAGGTATAGTCCGAGCTCTACACATGTCTGAGCTTCTACGAGTGACTGTACACACACCTATCACAAGTCCAATCCCTCCACAATTCTGCAATTCCGAACCTCACAAATCAAGGTATAAGTGTAACAAGTCCGAGCCTCTTGAGCTACAGGTCAAAGTCTGAGATTTACAAATGACTATTCATACACCTGTCCACAGGTCCGAGGCTTCCACAAGATACTGTTCAAGATTTATCACTGGTCCAAGCTTCACAAATGACCTCCCACAAGCAAACTACCCACAGGTCTGAGCACTTCCAGAGGATACTGTAATTTTGGGCCTTCAACAAGGTTTGTCCGAGCTTCTTCAACAAGTCCGAGGTGAGGTCTGTTCACAAATGATTGTAGGTTCGAGTTCCAATCACAGGTCTGAGCTCCACAGTCTTGCCAATCCGAACCACGACAAATTTATACCTCGAATTCTCCATAGGTTAATTGTAACTCAGATCTGAGCTTGAAATATACCTTAACACAAGAATTGCCCAAAATAATAATCTCCTTGTTCTCCTCAGCCTCCTTCCTGCTTCTATGCCTCTTATCTAAATTCTTCACCGAGTTGATTTCCAAAATGACAAGTTTAAACTTATATTTATACATGTTTTTGACCTTTAATGAAAAGACACGCCCCTTTGAGGAGGAGCCGAATTGCACATTTTGGCTCATGTTGACTAGCAAAAAAAATATATTATTCCAACTTTTATATTCATTTTCTCTCAGCCTATATGAGGAGTTAGAAGGTGTATAATAACTCGTTGGAAAGAGCTCAATGTCTTCTACCAGCCTATGCCAATTCTATCCTTATTAAGGTCATTTTACCATCAATAAAATTATATTTGTGAATTGCCATCATTATTTTATCCATGGAAATCTTGGTTTCATCATATGTTTTTGGATAATGCTATGGCATTCAAGGTAAAGGCTCTTTTACATGGGTTCTTCATTTGTAAGGGTTATGACATTTTTAACAAGTCTGGAACATCATATAGAGTTATGGCTTCATGATGTACATTAGGCATCTAGGGTATGCACTTAGGATTATGGTTTCATACCTTAGGGTTTTCACCTAGGTTTTTCTTCAACACAACTAGGGTTTCTTTATAGTGTTAAGGTTTTGCCATCATATTTCAATCTTCATGCTCAGGGTTCTCTCCTAGGGTTTGCATAAAGAGAGTCTTCAATGAGGTTAGGGCAACATCACAAAAGGGTTATTCATCTATCACAAATGTTAGGACATTTGCCATCTCCAACAATGCCATATTGACATCAATGACAACTTTGACCAACATTGACAAGCTATGGGCTACTTGCACACAAGAAGAATCAAGGCTCCTTTCCAGAGGCAAGATTGCAAATCTAGGTGAAGACTCTCAAGCTTTTGTAGTCCACTCAAAGAATAGCAAGGGAAGAAGAAACTTTGGAAGATTTCAAAGAAGTTCAGGTAGAAGACCTAATTCAAGATCTGCTCCAAGAAGGGAACCTGCTCCACAAAGAAGACCTCCTCCTCCCTCTCATGATAGAATAGATAGTAGAGATATGACAAATGGTCAATTTTTCTGTGGCTAAGCATATGGTGACTATCAAAATAATTGTCCTCAAAGGAATGATCCTCAAAGGGATGATTATCAAAGGATTGATGATCGAAGAAGGATAGGGAAGCATCATGCTTCTACAACTGACCTTGATGAATCCTCACATAAGAGGAGGCCTAGAAAGAGAGATTCTAATGATGAATACTCATTTTATTCTGCTTTTACAGGTTCCATTGCATGTCATGATGAAATATGGTTGGTTGATAGTGGTGCCTCTGGGCACATGACTGGAAGTTGTGAATTGGTCGAAAAGAAAATAGCTCAAAGGGTTGAGCTTGGAGATAATGGAAAATATGAATTCTAGGGCATTGGTTCGTCATCCTTCCAATTGGAATCATGAGGTAATGTATTTATTAACAATATTTTATATGTTCCTGGTTTGAAGAACTTGTCTTTTCATCTCTTGAAGACAAAGGATATAGACTTGCTTTTGTTGATGGACAAGTTATAGTATGGAAGAAGGATGCCTCCTTTGAATCTACCAAGGTCATTGGTGTGTGAATTGGAGGCCTATATCGTCTCCTTGGACACTCAATTCAAGCCTTGTTACACAACACCACTGATCTTTGTGAGCTATGGCATCGAAGGTATGCTCATGTTCATTATAAAGCATTGTCTAGAATGAAAGATTTTGTTAAAGGTGTACCTGAAATCAAAATTGAGCATGATGGAGTTTGCAAGGGATGTGCCCTTGGGAAAAATGTTAAAGGAAGATGTACTAGCAGTGATAGTAGATCCAAAGGAATCTTGGATCTTGTGCACTCAGAGGTTTTTGGGCGTATGTCTGATATGTCCTTGGGTGACCATTTGTACTATGTCTCTTTTATTAATGATTACTCTCATAAGACATGGGTTTATTTCTTGAAATACAAGGATGAAGTATTTGAAAAGTTTTGAGAGTTAAAGGCACAGGTTGAAAATGCTACAAGAGGAAGGATCAAGACTTTAAGGTCTGACAATGGAGGAGAGTATGTGTCCAAGGAATTGATTGCTTTTTGCAGGGATGCTGGGATTAAGAGGGAGCTGATAGTTCTCTACTATCCACAACAAAATGAAATTGCCAAACGTAAGAATCAGGCTATTGTGGAAGCTGCCAAGGCCATGCTTCACGATTAAGAGCTGCCAATGTTTCTTTGGGGAGAAGCTGCAAGAACGAATGTTCATGTTCAAAATAGATTCCCACAACGAATATTGGATTACAAGACTCCTAAATAAATCTTGATAGGTGAGAGACCAAATGTTGAACACTTGAGAAGTTTTGGTTGTCCTGTTTATGTTCTTGTGCCCAAGGAAAAAGGGACGAAGTTGAAACCGTCTGGAAAGAAATGAACCTTTGTTGGCTACAGTGAAAATTCAAAGGCCTTCAAGGTCTATGTTCCAAGACAATGTTGTATTGAAACTTGTAGGGATGTTATCTTTGATGAAGATGTTGCTTTATGGAAGTCCAAGGGTTCACACTTAGACTTTGATGATGAGATACAAGTGGCTCAAAAGAATGTGGAATCAAAATCTAAAGAATCAGAACCTATGGAACAAGATCCTCATGAAGAATCTGATGTCCACATGAATTGTTGACTCTCCAAGAGCCACTGTACCTGAGACTAGACAGAGACTTACCTGGCTTGAAAGAACATTGAAGGAAGATATAACTCATTAAGGAGGACTAGAGTATTGACTTCAGATCATGAGGAGTAGGACTCAACTCCTTGACAATGACACCAAAAAGATTAATACAAAATCTAGCACTCTAGTGCAAAGCCTCAAACTAAGCACTATAGATTTAGCCACAGGGACCTTTGAACTCGCTCTCTTGAAATTATACCTTATTTCACCCAAAACCCTAATCATTGCATACTTGACCTTGGGTGACTCTGTTAGTTTTTGAATTGATTTGGTAGCATCAAAAAGGTGTGCTAGTCATGATTTGTGTCTAAGAGGCTTAATGGCAGAAGTGTCCTCAGACACACAATTTTATCAATCAGGAAAAGAAATTACATAAGAAATTTTGCAAGAGTTTACAACACACTTGCAATCAAGAGAATGAGCTATATATAAGCTAAATGTCCTAACCTATTCTAGTTATGGATCACTTATTAAATTAACGAGTGTCCATTTACATTAAATGCAATTCTAACAAATCTACTAACTATATTCCTAATTTGGAGCCTAAGATGCGACACTTTTCTAGATGTCATATCTTTTACAACAATATTCTATTTCTAAGTGTCTCTAATAACTAATTAAATATTCTAAATAAATAAATATTTTATCCCAACTTTTTGAACTATGAATTATGTATTTTGGATCATCTAACATTCCCCACTATGATCCAAAGATACATTACAATAGATACCAAGTTCAGCCCTGAACTTAGTAAATTTGATCTTGTCAAGTGGTTTTGTGAAAATTTTGGAGATCCAATCTTCTAAAGGACAATAAATCAGCTTAATGACATCCATTGCAATGAGCGTTCTGATGTGATGATACTTGGTGTCCACATGCTTTGTTTTGGAATGAAGAACTGGGTTCTTGGCAAGCTTTATGGCTCACCGACTGTCGATGAATAAAGATGTAGCTTCTGCTTGAGGAATGCCCAAGTCCTGCAAAACTCTGCGCAACTAAACAATTTCACATGCTGCTTCCCATGTTGATATGTATTTTTCTTTTGCTGAAGAAGTGGCCACTGTAGCTTGTTTCTTGCAACTCCAAGACACTGCAGCTGACCCCATGTTCATTAAGTAACCTGAGGTTGATGCTCGATCATCAATACTTCCAGCCTAAGTCACCTGACACGGGGATTCGGGACACTTAGGATTCAAGATTCGTGGTGTCGGGTTCGGACATGTTGAGCCCCCGGAACAGGACACGTTATATATTATTTTATTAATATATATATATATATATATATATATATATATTAAAAATTAGATATTATCATATTTCTTACACAAATTTTAATTAATGATACAAATTTATTGATTTCAAACATAGATCTTCATCTATAGCTATTAGCATGCATAGTACATACAAAATTCAAATAAATGTCAGTGGTACTGGTCACATAAATGATAAATCTATTAAAAATTTAAATCATGATTCATAATTAATAACTGAAAGACAACTTACAACTACAAGATAGTAAGATAAACACACTGAAAACTGTATTTTTCTCATTAAGTCATCAAATCAAAATGTGTTACATAGGTAGTGTTGGTGCAATGCCAATGGCAAATAGAAATAGAAAATATAAAACAACTACAGTCTACAGCCTACAGGTATACAAGCCTCAAGGCATCAATCAGCATCAGAATCAGCGTCACTGTCCCCATCATCATGGTCCCCACTGCTCTCCTCTGAATCCTCCTCCTCCCCTGTATCCATAGTCGCCTCTGCATCTGCTGGTATGGAGGTTGACCCCTCTAAGTCATCAAAACTAACAGGGTCTAGCACTGGATCACTGAGATCCATGTTGGCCAATGCCAACTCAATAGTGGTGTCTAGACCCATATCATCAGGAAAGACATCCCACATCTTTGTCTTTCCCCTCAACCACTCTTCCCTTTGCCTGTAAATAAGACGAAGGTTGGTGTGCACATACACCATTGTCTCTGCCCTGGACTGCTCAAGCCTGCTCTTCTTCACATTATGCAAATTCCCATATGTGCTCCAATTCCTCTCGCAACAAGAGGATGAAGTCACCTGAGAGAGGAGCCTCATGGCTAACTGCTGAAGAGGAGGGCTTGTTGCCCCATGATTTGCCCACCAAGAATAGGCCTTCTTAGCCCCCCTGTCTCTAATCACATCATAACCTCCAAATCGACCACTACCAGTGGAAAACTCTGCAAAGGCATCCTCCACCTTAGCAAGCAATGCCCTATCCTGATAAATCTGCCTGAATGCCTCTTTCCTCCCCTGTGAGATTTCACCATCCATGTGAGGAGGGAATCTGCGGGAAGGTCCACCATTCAACCACTCATGGCTGTAGTATTTGGGGTTCAATGAGTGAGCCAAACAATGTAAAGGTGTACAATTCTTGTCCCATCTGCTGACAAGAATATCCTGTATGGTATCACAGAAGGTAGAGGCTGATGTCTCATACTCGGGGCACTCACTCTGTAGAATAATGCTCCTCACAGACTCAATCATGGAATCCCATCCCTCATAAACCTCTCCTAGGATGGGTTTGTCTGTATCTGCAACTAGAAGCAAAGAAATGATAGGGTCCATGATCCGAATAATTAGATCTACCCTCTCCCACCAAGCATCATCTAGAACTGTGTCCTTCACTCTTTTAGAGGCTGCCTGATCTGTCTTTCTCCAAAAAGACCAAAACTCAGAAATAACCATGGACCCAAGAGCGGTCTTGACCCCCCTCAACCTCTTCAACCTCATGAATGAAGATGCAAACCATGTATCAACAATCTTCAACAATGATAGATTGCTGTACTCCTTTTAGATAGTGAGGGCATTTGTATGATTTTGCACAAAGTTACGGATATGTCTTGCATCCTCAATAATGCTTCCAATTCAAAGCACATCAGAAGCAATGGATTTCAGTGCTAAGTTCAATGAATGGACAATGCAAGGTGTCCAAAACACTTGTGGATATTTAGCTTCCATAATCATGCCAGCAACCTTGCAAACAGGTGCATTATCTGTAATGATTTGCACACAAGATTCAACACCTACATCTTCAACAACTTTAATAAATAACTCACCCATAAATTGTGCATCCTTGTATTCGCCAAGTGTATCCACTGCTTTCATGAAAACTGGACCATTCAAGGAAGACACCATGAAGTTGATGATTGGGTGTCGTGCTGGATCTGTCCATCCATCAGAAACAATGCTAACCCCAGATGTTGGCCATGTTGCCACAATAGGCTCAAGCATTTTTGCACCTCCTTTTTTGCCTTTGTCAACAATGTGGTTCTCAGCTTCTCTGACCTAGGAGGCACATACCCTGCTGGAGCCCCTTGAGTTAGAGCTCGACACATCTCAACAAATAAAGGTGAACGTGCAACATTAAATGATATGAAGTTTTGATAGAAGAAGAAGGCAATGGTGAGATCAAGCTCTTCCCGTCTCTCTTTTTGGAAAATCTTGTCCATTGGACCAAGTGATCTTCTTTTTGATGCTTGTCCCCCAGTGGAAGTAGAACTCTCAAATGGAAATTTGGTGTTGGCTTTCCTTGGAAGGGGGTCTTCATTCTTGGCTATTTTTGATTTTGAAGCCAGTGCCACATGTTCCATACCAACATTGGCCTCCTTTTGCAATTCTTTTCTCTTTTGTGAAGTAATAGCTCTACAAGATCCAATCCCACAACCAGGTAAAGCCAACAAATGTGCTTTCACACGGTAATATGTGCTTTTGAAAGAAATGTTACAAAAATTGCATTTCCATTGCACATTCCCTCCTCCCTTTCCCTTGTTGTCTGGCCCATCCTCTCTTGTGACATATTTCCACAATGGATATTTACCATTGTCTTTAAGTTCTCTTCCCTCAACATTACTTGCAGGAGACTCTGATGATATTGGGGGAGGAAGGGCATCTCCACCCATGACATTCTTGCCCTTCCTTTGCCCCCTAACTGCTGCTGCCTTTGATTGAGCCATGAACACTGTTACCTCAGACCTGTAAAAAAAATGAACAAACTTACAATTACAAAGCATGCACAAATTTGTAAATAAAAAATGAAAATCATATACAAACTGCTGTAAAACTGTGAGAAATATAAATTAAGGGACTGTTGATGTTATTTATCTGCCTATTACTGTATCTTTATGGTCATTAAAGATAGTTGAAAAAGTGCTGGAATTTTGGTGCAATATTCTCTTATTTTCTTAAACCCTAAGGGAAAAAAATCCCCTCAGGACATTACACCACCTAACACAATGTTAATCTGGTCACTGACTGTGCATTAATCAATTTTAAATTTTTAAGTGTCACAGGCTCACAGCATTCAAGATTTGATTCATTTGAAACATCGATTCTCTCAGCGCTGTGATCAAAATGTTTACAATGCAAGGTTTCCAATGTTCCATCAATCCAACACTGAACAGCACTGTAAATTTAAATTATCATTATATGAGATGGTAGCTGTATTTTACAGGTGAGATTTTAATATTTTAATTTATCTCATAGGTTAGTATTGTACATTGAATATGACATTCTTAATTATATAAAATTAAAAGTAAAATAAATTTGATATATAATAAAAAGTCAGGTATGGGCTGGTCACGGTTTCTGCTTCAGTTGAATATTCTTTCATAATCTTAAGGACGAGCAGCAACATAAATATCTTAGGCGAGGGAAATGTTATCTGTGAATTAATGTGCTCGGAATATTAGCCCCCTTTTTAAAGCTCCCTTTGGCTGTCGTTTAGTGGCCAAAACTTAGGATCTATCATCTAGGAAATATCTTCTGATGTCTATGAGATTGACTGGTACGTGGCTGCAACTCAAAACGCTTATGGAGGGCATTTCCATACTTGTTTCAAATTGAAGCCATATACATTATACAGTGTTGATGTAAATTTACAGTTTGCCTTTCTGAAAATTTCCCACAGCCATTGCGTAGGCTTTTACTGTCCACTGTTTATTTCTTTCAATTGGAAGGCATTAATGCCAAAGCACCTGGGAGAAATGTTTAAACAGGAAAAAGGTTTAAACTTGTTTATAGAATTCTGATTCCATTCTTCTTATAAGCACGTGTCTTACTAAAATCATATTGTGCAAGACTACTCCTAGACTGTTAGTTGATATAAAAGTGGTATAGGTTAGATTCGTGTGTAGAAAGAGGCCTCTAGGGCACTTCAAGCCATAACCAAACAATGAAACATAAGTTATAACCCTTCTTTGCTGCGATTGGAGTGGTTCACTGTTGAATAATAGTGTGATAGGGTCCATCTGCTAAACGTAAACCATATGGCATAAACACTGAAGTTTGAACAGTGAGATTAGAACTTACCTGGTCGATTCTCCAAGCTGAATGCTTTACTCCTTGCTCCAACAGCACAAATCACTTGCCAACAGCACAAATCATTTGCCAAATGACAATTTTTATGAGCAAACACGCCCTTTTTATTCCCGCGCTGACCTTAACGAGTCCTAGAAACCGGACACGTGTCCTAAAATCGCGACACGCCCTCGGACACGACGTGTCCTGTGATTTGGACACGAATCCGGGCCGAATCGTGTCGGATTCGTTGGATTCGGGATTCGCAGGGGGTTTAGGACGAATCCGGTGACTTAGCTTCCAGCAAAGTCAGCATCTGAAAATCCACCAAGTACAAAGTTTTTAGTCATTTTGTAAAGAAGACCAAAATTTTTGTTCCTTGGATATATCAAAGATTCTTTTGGCTGCATTCCAGTGGCTGTCTCGTGGTTCCTGCATAAAGCTTGAAAGAATACTGACTGCATAAGATAAATCTAGTCGAGTGGTTGTCAGATAAATCAGGCTGCCAATCAACTGTCCATAAGTAGTGCTGCCCACCATTCCCCCCCTTCAAATTTTGTAAGTTTCAAGTTTTGTTCCATGGGGGTAAGAACGAGCTTTCAATCCTGCATTCCAATTTGCTGAAGAACTTCTGCTGGATACTTACTATGAGAAATGAAAATATGATGTGGACGTTGAAATACATAAAATCCAAGATAGTAGTGAAGTAGTCCTAAATTTGTCATTTTAAAACCTGCATGTAACTCCTTTTTCACCTGTATAATATGATCATCATTGTTGCCAGTAATAATCAAATCATCTACATACATAGCAAGAATCACTAGATTTTTACCCTATTGACGTACATACAAAGTGTCATCAGATTCACTTCGTTGAAAGCCAACTTTCCGAAGGTATTCATCCATTTTGGCATACCAAGCTCGTGGAGCTTGTTTTAACCCATATAAAGCCTTGATCAGTTTGCAAACTTTATGTTCCTGCCCTTCAATTTCAAAACCTGGTGGTTGTGTCATATATACATCTTCCTGTAAATCTCCATTGAGGAAAGCACTTTTTTACATCCATTTGATGAACTTTCCATCCTTTCTGCGCTGCTAATGCAAGTGTTAATTGGATGGTGTTCCATTTAGTTGTAGGAGCAATGTTTCCTCATGATCAATCCTTTCCTGCTATGCAAAACCCTTAGCAACAAGTCTTGCTTTGTACTTGTCGATGTCTCCATTTTGCTTGTACTTAATTCGGTAACCCATTTGCATTTGACGGGTTTAACATTTTGAGGACAATCAACAAGTTTCGAAGTGTTGTTATCAATTACTGCTTGATATTCTTCAATCATAGCCTTTTTCCATTCTTTATGTTTTACTGCCTCTTTGTATGTGGAAGGTTCAATAAAATCTTTTGTTATCAAGGCAAAATTTCCTTCCTTTCTGTGTGACCCTCTCGTTCCTGTTTTATTTTGCTCATCAAGCCTTACATCTTTCAAAAGTTGGACAACCCATTTTGGCAATTGATGCTCACTTGTTTGAGATTCTGAAAAGTCATCATCATTGTAAAGAGGATTGGTGTAAATAGATGTTCGTTGATCAACTGCAGATTCTGGGGGCGAAGAGCTACTGTCAGAAGAACTACTGCTGCTAGGAGATTCTGATGAACTGCCAGAAGACCCAGACGGTGTTGGTGAAGTAGATGGACTGGATGAATCATCTTCAGATGAAGGAAAATCAAGTTCATACCAATTTTGTGAATTTGGTTGACTTTGCATATTTCCTTTCCTTTTATCGCCTTTTGTTTCCAACTTTTGAAGAAGACTTTCTATTTCTTCAACACTCTTATTCTCAGTTTCATAAAAAATTACATCTCTGCTGACAATAAATTCCCCATTTGACAGAAGCCTCCCTTTCTTCTCATCATAATATCCAATCATTGTGCATTTCAAACTCCGTGAGTCAAGCTTAGTTCATTTTTCTTTAGGAACTAAGGCATAACACACTGATCCAAAAACTCTAAGGTGTTTAACTTTAGGTGTGAAACCAAACCATGCTTCATAAGGAGTAATTCCATCCAAAGAAGCAGTGGGAGACCTATTCCTTAAGTAAACAACTGTATGGATTGCTTTTGCCCAATATATAGGACTTAACTTTTTGAAAGTTAACATCGATCTTGTCATTCCTAAAAAGGTGCGATTCATTCTTTGGACTACTCCATTTTGCTGTGGAGTGTAGACATTTGTATGATGTCTTTTTATACCATTTTCTCTGCAATAACTTTGGAATTCATTTGAAGTGAATTCTCCTCCATTATCTATTCTAAGAGTGCCAATCTTTTCTTTGACTTCGTTTTCAACAAGTTGACGAAAAGTTTTAAACTTTTCAAATGCTTCTGACTTATGCTTCAAGAAGTAAATCCAAGTCATTCTGCTGAAATCATGAATGAAGAGTAAGAAATATTTGCAACCTCTTAGAGAAGCTTGTAAGGGTCCACAAATGTCACTGTGTACTAATTGCAAACACTTGTTTGGTATGAATTTGTCGGAAAAGTCTCTCAGTTTTGTTTTCCAAAAATGCAAGCTTCACATTTTGCATTTTCCTTCTTGAAGGTTGGAAGTCCCTTAACCATTCCCTGTTTTTGTAGTTGAGAGAGATTTTCGAAGTTTAGATGTACATATCTTACATGCCACAATCTTATAGGTGAAATATCTGTACTCGCTGCCCCTGCAAAGTCAGAATTCCTTGGAATAATTGCCCCTTTCATCCTTAACAGTTTTCCATCTTCATACCCTGTCATCATTGTTTCCATGCTCTGTTTGACCGAATTAATTTTAACTAAGCCATCCTCCATAATTACTTGATGTCCTGCTTGTCGAATCGTGACTAAAGACAACAAATTCTTCTTAAAGGTTGGTACATACTATACATTTGAAATCATTCTTTCTCCAATGCCAGGTAGATAAACTTTAACTACACCTTTTCCATAAGGAGTATGCTTTGTATCATCAACAAGATAGAAATCTTTCTATCTTCAATTTCTATAGTCAATTTCTCTTAAAAATTTACAATGAAAATTTTCAAAATTTGATTGGTTTACAATTCTCTTGCAAATTTTCCTTCAAAAAAATACTCTAAGCCCCCCTCAAAGTAAAAAATTACTTTGAGTTACAATATCACTCGTATCTCTCCAAATAAAAAATTACAGATAGAATCACCTTATTACTCCAAAAAAAAACAAAATTTTACTACTCCAAACATTTACAAATAACCCCACACCTTATTTCTCCAAAAATATTATTTTACAAATAATAGAAAATTCCTTATCTCTCCAAATTACAAATTACAAACAATAGAAAAATCCTTCTCTCCAAATTACAAATATTACAAATCTTTAATCAATTTAAAATTCACTTATTACTTCCACAAAAAAATAAAACCTTATTTCTCTATCATATTTACCCTTTTTTAATTTCTTTAAAACTCCAATAATTTTTTTCAAGTCACTTATGGAAACTTACTACTCCACGCTGGCTGGAAATTGTCCTCACGTTCGCTGCAAACTGGATGTTATGGCAATTTCATATGACAACACTAGCTCATAACCCCAACACTGCATTGATCTTTCACAACTTGCTTGACTTCGTTGGTTGATACGACAACACTGGCACATAATTGAAGAAATTTCAACCCCCACTCCGGTTATCAATTTTCCTTCTCACTCCATGCATTTAGTTTTAAATCCAAGCATGATAAAAATTCTAAAATCTGGAAATGACAATATTTTCTAAAAACACAAATTTAGAGATTTCACAATTGCTGAAATTGCAGAAATAAAACACAGTAAAATTATGACAGCAACACAAAAAATAACACAGTGATTTTTGGTCAATGTGACCTTGGAAAAACCCCCTACAACTCTTGGGGAAAACGAGTTTGAGAGCTCTTCTTTATTTTGAAAATGCTTTTACAAAGAAACTGAAATACACAGTAAAAATTCCAGCAACCACAAATTACAATTTATCTCGATTTCCGTGCTTGAACTCCACCTCGAAAATCGTGCCAATCGGTAAACAGCCAAAACATAATTTTTTCAGCAATAAAACAACATTAAATGTTGTATGGCTTGCCTCGAAAACCGTGCTCGGAATCTAATGTACGAATTGTACGAACAACACAAATTTCAGCAGTACCACTGCCTCGAAAAGCTTGCCGAAATCTGCCTCAAAATTCGTGCCTTTGCTTCTATCCTTCTTACTCGATTTTTGTGCCTTGCTCTTGTTGTATAGTTTTGCCTTGGGATGCATGCCAATAAATGCTGCTGCCCAGATTTGCTAAAATATCTTCTGCTCTCCTTCACTTCCTCACTGCTTAGAAATTTTCTCCTTGCTCTCTCTTCTCTTTCTCTCAAATGCTCATGAAAAAATGAATGTAACATAAAAAATATGTTGAAGCACAAAAACTGATAGCTTGAAGGCTTGAAATGTTAAAATACACACAGGTATTTAAATAATATTTATTAATATATATATATATATATATATATATATATATATATAATGTATAAGATGTTACAATGAGGCCCTGCTTTTATATCTCAGCAGGGGATCTTTCGTGAATGGGCATGTCTTTTTAGATATGCCTTTTCACTTAATTTAATGACTATTTAACCTAAATAATATTTAATTATTTAATATTTATATTTATTTTATTTATCTAAATGCTATGAATTATATTCATAACATAGCCTCTTCCTTTGGAAGCTTTGTCCTCAAAGCTATATTGCTGGCAATTTTCTTTCGTTGTTGTCGTCTCGGCATATGAAAGGTGGAAGGTCTCTGTCACTGGTGGCTCGCTAGTAATTCTATTTTGAGTCCAAGGTTGTATTCCTTTTTTTTAATAAGTATTTTTCTTTTATTTTTTTATTTTTATTTTTTATATTTTATATTTTATATTTTTAACAAATATATATATATATATATATATATATTGAACTCTCTCTCTCTCTCTCTATATATATATATTTAATTAACTCAATTATTATTTTTAATTAAAATTTATATATATTTTTTTCTTTATAACTTACCAAGCCCTGACCAAATCGCCGTTTTCGAATTGATTCTCGCGCAGAAGACGCGTCCTTTGAAAAACCCAACGCTGACAGACCACGACGTTTCTACCTGGACTGATGTGTTAAACGCCTCCACAACCCCATAGATATCTGCAACCATCTCTGTGATTGTAATAACTCAAGGTTACTTGCTGTAGCCCTCGTTTGACCACCCAGCGTCTCAGCTGTTGAGTCAATTTTATTAAGGATTAAAGATTCCTTCCATATTTCTTCCAGTTCTCTGGCAAATGCTTTCTATCTGCCAACAACTATCGTAATGTGATCAGTTTTCTCGATGATTTTCACTTGGGCATGAGGGATTCTGGACTTGAGAGCCAAGCTGCATTGATGGGGAAGCAATTCGTCGTCGATTCCATGGAAAATGGTGATCTTACAGTCCAGTTTTCTCACGATTTCCAGGTAGGTATCCATCTCGCCCGCAGTCCCGCATATTACATTGTGAAGAGCATGCCAAGCAGCGTGGTGGGTCTGGCACATGAATTTGTCGATCAGAAAAGTCCTTATTCTGTTCCTTGTAATTTGCTTAACTATGAAGTCCCACAGGCGATGGTGCTTGCAGATGACCAAGCAGACCATTCTGCTAACATGTTCATGCCAGGAAGCAATGGAAGCACCAAATGCAATTGGTGGCTAGACTCTCCTAGGAGCAAGCTGCCTCAGCACAAACTGGCTCCCTTGCTCTCCATTGGGTACTGGAAATTATGGCAATGACAGCAGCGTTAAGGATTTGATCAATCTTGTGAATCTAGTGGCCAAAGCGAGAGCAATAATGCAGCCCAATGAATGCGCGACTATGTGGAAGGATTTAAGTTGATATGGCTGCACCACAGAACGCACTATCATGTCCACGTGTTCTGCTAACGTGTACATTGAATCTGTAGGCTTGGGACTTCTGCCAAAGCCCAGCAGGTCTACGGCGAAGCACCTGTAACTTGATTTTGCGGGATCTGAGAAATATGGGAAAATGGTTTCTGTATACCAAGCAATAGGGACTTGCTGTCGGATTTTCTGCATACCAAGTTGCAGGCAATTTACAGCAGGGGTGTGGTTTGCCGCATAGACAACAGATCGGAGCGAGGGTGTGTGGTTAGGCGGATATCGCAGTGTGGACAGGTCGAAAGGCCAGCGGAAACACAGCAGCGGGGATCCGTTGAGTGACGAAGGATGCTGAGATATAAACATTGTTGTTGTTTCAGGGTCAAAGATGAGTTCCCAGGAAGGCCAGTAATGCAGGTATTGCTTTAAACTGAAGACATTTGGCTTCCGAGTCAACTGTATGGTCTTCACACGGACGAATGCCTCATTCTCCAATTCTTTTATTACACCTACAAATGTTTGCAGACATGGGGTTCCTTTTTCATTAACTTCAACAATCCACTCGCAAGTATATAGTGCATATCTTTGGACAACATTGCCACAAAATGCATGTGAAATAGAAACCCCATGGCCTGCTTATTATCTCGCTTCTGATGTTTGATTGCTAGAACAACCTTCAGGAATGGTTCAAAATTTAGAAATTTGGCCCTACTCTTTTCATCAGGCCAAAGTGCCTGCACAATTACTATAGCTTCATTCTCCTTCCCTTCTTTGATTAAGTGGTCTATTACATCGGAATAAACAGGACCTGCTGAAAGGCCATATTCTTTCATTTCCCTAACAAGATCCTTTACCATGTCGATGTCACCTGCCTTTGCATATGCCTCCATAAACAAACCATATATAGGAGGACTGGGATGAATCTTCATTCTTTGCATCTTTTTAAATATTTCAAAAGCAACATCAAGATTGCCAGCGTCATAGAGAGCTTTCATGAGAGTGTTGAAAGTTATGACATTCGGGAAAACTTGTTCTTTTACCATTTCACTATACATTTTTGTCAGTTTCTTATATTGCTTGCCCTTAGCAAGAGCACCAATCATGTATTCTTCTGCCTTTCTCTTCCTGGACAAGAACTCCATTTCTTGGTCTGAATTCAAATTCCTCTCTTCTCTACTCAGCACTTGCACTATATCTTGTTGTATAGATTCTATATCTCCAAAAACCCATTTTTTCTCAAGAGTCACTGATGGCAGATTTTCATCGGCATTTTTTTCATTGTTATGATATTGTACATCTTCTTGTTTCTTAAGATAGTCCTCATCTTGATCTTGTTTCGTTTCTTCACTGTCGCTATCAACTTCCTTATTATCGATTTTTGCATAACTCTCCTTAAAACATGTTGCAGTGTCGGCACATGATTTTTATAAACACTGAAATGCTTCTTGAATACTAAACTGTTCAACGTAATCAGGGTATGAACGTAATGGCACATTGTGCAGCGAACTACGTTCAAAGGGCTGCATGATTATATCGTGTCCCATGGCTCTAATACCACTGTAACATAAATGAAGGCTTGATATGTTAAAATACACACAAGTATTTAAATAATATTTTATATATATATATATAAGATGATATAAGATGTTACAATGAGGCCCTGCTTTTATACCTCAGCAGGTGACCTTTCGTGAATGGGCATGTCTTTTTAGACATGCCTTTTCACTTAATTTAATGACTATTTAACCTAAATATTATTTAATTATTTAATATTTATATTTATTTTATTTATCTAATTGTTATGAATTATATTCATAACAATGAACTGATCTTTTTCTCCTCTTCTCCTTTTACTTTCTAAATGACCTTTTGGGTTACCCTAAGATCTAATGGTTGAGATTCACTTAGATTTAGGGATGAGAATAAATGTGCATTTAATTCTCACTTTCAATTTTTTAACTCACCCACTTAAATAAAGATCCACTTAGCCTTTTACTTTCTAATTCTTCATTGACTTTAATAAAATCACCTTTAAATTAGAATGTAATTTTACCACTTATAAAGTCACTTTTAAATTAGAATGTAACTTTACAACTTATAAAGTCACTTTTAAATTAAATTGACTTTACCACTTATAAAGTCACTTTAGGAGAAAAGTACAAATAAATTTGGACACTTTTCCTTAGGCCAAAGATCAAAGCCTTAGGGAACCACTTGTCCTATGGTACCCAAATTTTAACACTCCCTTTTACGGAGGAAAGTGTTCCTCACCATTCGCATCGTATCTCTGAAGTAGACATGCTTGCCCCATGGTAAGGCTTTGCTGAAAATGTCCGCTATCTGCTCATTTCTAGAAATGTACTCAAGCTTGACAACTCCCTTTTGGACATAGTCTCTAATGAAGTGATACTTGATCTCAATATTATTTGACCTGTCATGAAAACCTGGATTCTCCGTGAGTTTTGGTAAGGCTTTGCTGAAAATGTCCGCTACCTGCTTATTTCTGGGAATGTACTCAAGCTTGACAACTCCCTTTTGGACATAGTCTTTAATGAAGTGATACTTGATCTCAATATGCTTTGACCTGTCATGAAAAACTGGATTCTCCGTGAGTTTTATGCAACTCTGATTATCACAGTAAATTACTGAAGGTGTCAATGCCTGATCAAATAGACCAAACAACATCTTGCGAAGCCATATGGCCTCACAATTAGCCCAACTAGCAGCCATATACTCTGCCTCAGCTGAGCTCAATGCAACTGACTGTTGTTTCCGACTGATCCATGACACAATTGCCGAACCCAACCCAAAACAGCACCTGGAAGTACTCTTCCTATCTGAAGCACAACTTGCCCAATCTGAATCCGTGTACCCTGCCAGTCTCACTCCATGACCCTGTCTCTAATCCAGACCAAAATCCACAGTCCTCTGCAAGTAACGAAGAATGTGTTTTGCAGCCACCCAGTGCACTCTCCTGGGCTCACACATGAACTGACTCATAGTGTTAACTGCAAAACATATATCTGGTTGAGTGTTGACCAAATACATCAATTTACCAATCAACTGTCTGTATAGAGTAGGATCCACCAACTCGGAATCAGAAGCGTGAAGCTTCTTCCAGTTAGTGATCATAGGTGTAGACATGGGTTTGCAGTCCTCCATGTGAAATCTGCTAAGAATATCCACAATGTACTTCCCTTGTCCCAGGAAGAAATGCCCCTCCTCCGCCACACCTCTAATCCCAGAAAATAATGCTTCAAGCCGATATCCATCATCTCAAACTCTGAAGCAAGATCTCTCTTACAACCCTCAATGAGTCTCTCTGCACTAGTGATGATCAAGTCATCAACATACAACACCAGAATGAGAGGCTCCTCACCCACCACAATGAAGTATAGGTTCGGATCAGCCTCACTCTTTGTGAAACCCAACTGTTGCAAGTATGTATCAATCCTCGAGTACCAAGCTCTAGGAGCTTGCTTCAGTCCATAGAGTGCCTTTTTCAATCTGCATACATGGGACTCCTTCCCATGCACCTCAAAGCCTTGCGGTTGCTCAATATAAACCTCCTCCTGAATGAAGCCATTGAGAAATGCGGTCTTCACATCCATCTGGTGGATCTTCCAACCCATCTCTGCTGCAATTGGTATAATGGAGCGAATAGATGTATACCGAGCTACGAGAGCAAAGGTCTCCTCATAGTCAACTCCATCTACCTGTGAGAACCCTCTTATCGCAAATCGAGCCTTGAACTTCTCGATGCTGCCATCTGCAGCATGCTTTATCTTGTAGAGCCATCTGGAAGTAACCACTGATTTACCTTCAGGCCTCGACACTACCTCCCAAACATCGTTCTTCATAATAGAAGAATACTCCTCCACCATAGCCTCTCTCTAGACCTGCTGGCTGGTTGCCTCCTCATAACTAGAAGGCTCGGAGTCAACAATGCTTGTTACCAATGCCATGTAACTACAAAATCGCTCAGGTGGTTTACTCTCTCTAACCTGTCTCTTTGGCTGAGCAACTGATGTGGCCTCGCTCAAGGTATCTTGAAGCCACTTGGGCTTCCTCTTCCCTGAACATACTTCTCCCACCGGAGTGAAAGAATCCTCATCATCATCAAAAGCTTGAACTCCTGAAGGCCTGCCAACTGACTTCATGCCTGAATCTATGCCTGTAGATGTTGAAGTACTGTGTGAATTGTGCATTGGTGGACTACCCTGTGAACTGCTCTGTGGACTGCCCTGCATGCTGCCCGAAGAACCACCCACCTGACTCTGAGAGCCACTGCTCACTGATGGACCTGACACTGTAATCGATGTACCTCCTGATCCCTAACCACTGGATCCCTGTGACTGACTCAGCTGCTCCTAAGGGTCTGGTGACTCTGGATACTCTAACTCCCGTGACCTCCTGAAAGCTCTCTCCTCCTCGAACTTCACATCTCTCCTAACAACCACTTTCCTTTGCGTAGGAATATAAATCCGACAAGCTTTTGACGTCTCACTATAACCCACAAAGATACCCTTGTCTGCAGTGGGTTCTAGCTTGGTCCTGTTCTCCTTGGGGACATAGGAATATGTAAGGCACCCAAAGATACGAAAGTGCCCAACATCAGGCTTCTTCCCAGAAAAAACCTCCTCCGGAGTCACATTCCCCAAGGCACGATGTGGACTCCTGTTCTGCAAGTACACAACAGTGTTGCAGGCCTCTGCCCACAAAAATAAAGGTAACCCCTGATCATGAAGCATGGCTTTGGCAGCCCCTACAATGGATCTGTTCTTCCTCTCCGCAACCCCATTCTGCTGGGGGTTGTAAGGAACTGTGAATTCCCTCCTAATGCTTGCCTCAGCACAAAAATCAACGAACTCACCAAGGGTGTACTCCCCTCCATTGTCCAACCTGAGGACCTTGATCTTCCTACCTGTCTGGGTCTCCACAAGAGCTTTGAATTCTTGAAACCGCATGAAGACCTCACTCTTGGTCTTCAAGAAATAAATCCAGGTCTTCCTGGAGTGGTCATCAATGAATAAAACATAGTACTCATAGCCACCTAAGGACACATGAGACATCTGACCACTCACATTGGTATGAGTCAAGTCAAGGATCTCAGTTGCTTTGTTGTCATTGCTGGGAAAAGGGGATCTGACAAACTTCTCCATAGCACATCCTCTGCATTCATCAAGGTGATCATAACTGAAATCTGGCACACCAGTGCTGATCTCCCGCAATGTACTCAAGGCCCCATGATACATGTGCCCGATCTTGCGGTGCCAAATCTCACACAACTCTGAACTGCTAGATCTGCTGTCGATCCTGTCTCGGGTGCTGCTACTCAATGCCATCAGGGGTTGGAATGAGAACTTTTACACCTTGGCATGGCACAAGAAGCTGGAGTTCCCCTAGGTTATATAAGCACCTGCCCTCTCCTGAACAACACATCATATCCTCTGTCCTCAAGTGCTGAGACGGATATCAGGTTCTTCTTCATTCCAGGCACATATAGAACATTTGACACTTTCAAGGGAGGTTTGGGCCCCCTATCAAATGTCAATGTCCCCACATCAACTGCTTTAACAATGTTGTCATCACCAAGTACTACCTCCATTTCAGTATCATCCTCTGAAAGCTTTGAGAAGTACTCTCTAACTCCTGTCATGTGGCGGGAAGCGGCACTCTCAACATACCAAATGCTAGAAGATGCTCTGCTAGTATCGGGGAATGCACACTCTCTTTGAACCTGTATGGCAGGTGATCCCGCACTAGTGGCTTCATAAGCTATGAACCCAAACTTTCGATCAAAGCTCTTTGAGAAGCTCTCTATCTCTGTAGAAGCTGCCATGAGTTTGTCTCTCCCTTTCTTGTTCTTCTTCTCCGAAGACACAACAGCATAGTGTCCCAACTTTTGACAATTCCAACATTTGACTTTGGAATAATCCTTCTCCTTGTTCTGCTGCTTGCCTTTACCTTTGCCTTTGCCTTTGCCTCCATTGTTGGAAGCTTGCTTCTTTGCTCTGCCCTTCTTGCCTCTTGCTAACAATGCCACATTGTCATCCTCCTCCACTTGTTTGGATGCCCCAAGATGGTTCTTTTTGATCTCATTCTATATGCAATCATCCCACAACCTCTCCCAATCGGGAAGGTTTTCTCGTGCAACAATGCCATCCACAAAATTCTCCCAAGTCCTGGGAAGACCATTCAAAGCAATCCTCACCAACTCAGTGGGTGCAATGATCTCACCTACGACTGTCAACTCATCTCTCATTGAAGTGATCTTTGTGAGGTATGTTGTATCTCTGTCAGTCTTAGCCATTTTAATGGCCTTCAGTTTCTCCTTTAAGACCATTTTTCTGTTTTCATTTGAGCTCTGGTAAACACTGGTCAAGGTTGTCCACATCTCATGTGCATAAGTCTTTCCTCTCACATGAGGAATGACATGATCTTTGATTCCTTCCAGAATCATTCTTTTTGCCTTAGCATTCTTTTTGTTAAACTCTGCCAACTGTACAAGGTCAACAGATATTGCCATTGGGTTTTGTGTGGTATTTACCATAATGCCCCCAGAGTTCTGCTTCCTCAAAGATGCTCTGGATTCTCTCCTTCCATTCACTGTAGTTGTTCTGCCCATCCAACCTGTGTTCAACTCTCAAACCCAAAGACATGTTTCATTGTCCTACCAAACTGAAATTTTCAAATCTGTGGTAAAGGTTTCTGTTTTTCGTGTAAAAATCAGCTTGTTGTAATTTTCACTTTACTGCCCCAAACTGCACTTTTCAGCGAACCAAGCTCTGATACCATGAAGAAATTTCAACCCCCACTCTGGTTATTGGTTTTCCTTATCACTCCATGCATTTAGTTTTAAATCCAAGCATGATAAAAATTCTAAAATCTGGAAATAACAATATTTTATGAAAACACAAATTTAGAGATTTCACAACTGCTGAAATTGCAGAAATAAAACACAGTGAAATTATGACAGCCACACAGAAAATAACATAGTGATTTTTGGTCAATGTGACCCTGGAAAAAACCCCTACAACTCTTGGGGAAAACCAGTTTGAGAGCTCTTCTTTATTTCTGAAAATGCTTTTACAGAGAAACTGAAATACACAGTAAAAATTCCAGCAACCACAAATTACAACTTATCTCGATTTCCATGCTTGAACTCCACCTCGAAAATCGTGCCAATTAGCAAACAGTCAAAACATAATTTTCCAGCAATAAAACAATATTAAATGTTGTATGCCTTGTCTCGAAAAGCGTGCCTAGAATATGCTGTATGAATTGTACAGATCATATAGATTTCAACAGTACGGTTGCCTCGAAAATTGTGCCCAAATCTGCCTCGAGATTCATGCCCTTGCTGCTGCCCTTCTTCCTCGATTTTTGTGCCTTTCTCGTGCTGTACGGTTTTCCTTGGGATGCGTGCCAATAAATGCTGCTACCCAGATTTGCTGAAATATCTTCTTGCTGCTCTCTTTTACTTCTTCACTGCTTAGAAATTTTCTCCTTGCTCTCTCTTCTCTTAATCTCAAATGCTCATGAAAGAATGAATTGATCTTTTTCTCTTCTCTTCTCCTTTTACTCTCTAAATGACCTTTTGGGTTACCTTAAGATCTAATGGCTGAGATTTATTTAGATCTAGAGATGAGAATAAATGTGCATTTAATTCTCACTTTCTATTTTTTAACTCACCCACTTAAATAAAGACCCACTTAGCCTTTTATTTCCATAGTCACTTTTTCACTTTCTAAGTCTTCATTGACTTTAATAAAGTCACCTTTAAATTAGAATGTAACTTTACCACTTATAAAGTCACTTTTAAAGTAAATTGACTTTACCACTTATAAAGTCACTTTAGGAGAAAAGTACAAACAAATTTGGGCACTTTTCCCTAGGCCAAAGATCAAAGCCTTAGGGAACCACTTGTTCTCTGGTACCCAAATTTTAACACATCAGTCTTTGCAGCAGTAAGGGTTTCATTATTTAATTATTACTGTTGAGGATTTCATTGTCACTATTAAAGGAGTCTAGTTTGTTTAGTAGGGGTTTTGCTGCCACACACACTAGCAGGGGTCCTAGGAGGGTACCTAAGGGACAACTACTAGAGCAAATGATAACAATGGAACAAAGACCCACTGTCACCTCAGTTAGTCTCCGTTGCTCTTTACGGACTTTCATTGATTGGAGTTGTCCCAGTATGAATGAAATCACTTATAATGATGGGATCAATGATAGAATATTGAGTGATTTCCAAGGCCCATTCAAAGGGGAGGCTCAATTATGGCTTGATGAAAGCAAAGCTCTCCAAGAAAGACCTAAGAGGAGAGTCATCCTAGGGTTATGGATATTCAATGATGATGGGTATATCTAGGTTCAAGACGTTGAATGTGAGGCAAGACCTCTCTAGGGGGTTTTTGCAAGATGATTCTTCCTCAAGTAGAGTTTTTGCCCCACTAGAGAGACCTAGAAAGAAATCCAAGCAAGACCTAGTGTTTTTGAGTAATCATGGGAGGAAGTCCTCCAATATGATCACTAGGTCAAGCAAGGGTAGAGAAAGGGTCAAGAATGATTGACTTCTTTGAGTTTTATGTGCAAACGACCCTCAAAAAGAACTCTCAACCTGTGACGCTGGAGATTAACTTCCTAAGTTAGAGCTAGGGCTTGAGTTTTCTCAAAAACTGATCGTGGGAATTGTTCCAAAACTGGAGGACCACTAGAGGAGACACCAGCGTAGATACTTATCTAAACGGATTTGAAAGATCACTCCTCTAATGCAATTCACAGGCAGCCCTAAGTAAGTCATCTAGGAGAGGGGCCGACAAATTTAGGAGGAGAAAAAGAGAAGGAAAGGAAGGGCGATCACCAAATTTTCTTGGACCAACGCCTTATCCTTGGGCTATGCAGTCCATGTGATTCAAATTTTGGCTAAATCCTTCCTCAGGGAGGCTAAGAAGCAATGCGCTAACACCTTTTTTTCAAAAATTACCCGCCCAAGATAAATGGACTTCTATGGAAGAAAAACAAGTTTCAATCGACTAGGTACATTCGTCTACTTGTTATTCAATGAGTAACATGTGCAATTTCACAATCTAACAATCTTCACAATGATTTCCAATAGATTAGGTCATAAAAAACTAGCTAGTTGCAATAATTCCACACACTAGACATTATTCATGAAGAAGCTTCAACAAAATCACTTACAAGATAACAAGAGATATATCCAATCCAAGATCAATAAAGCAACTCCAAGAGAAAGTGAATTTAGCTCCCAAAAATATCGAAATGCATCAAGAGATCTCCAATAGACTTCCAAGGAAAAAGTGCGAAATTCTCCAAGAGAAATAGATCCAAGTGTGATGATGATGATCTCTCTCAATGGGAGAGATCTAAATATATATGATCCTCTATCCTATCCAAATTAGCTTAGGATGCCCCTAAAATTATTTTAATGTGCAAAATAACATATCCTTAGTGACAAGCCCACCAAGTAGCTCATAAAGTGGAGAATAAGCCATCCAAAATGAAGCTGAAATGATGAAATTGTGATGTAAGAGGGCTGTTGGAGGGCCATGTTGAGTCATCTAGGTGCCACAATGAGACTGAGGGCTCCATGGATGATAGACAAGGGGGTGGCCCCTTGTTCTCCAAGTAAAACATCACGTGGTGTTCCAAAATGGCTTTTTGGGGCACATGCAATGGTCTCATGGGTCTCCTGATGAAAAATAACCCTGTGGACTGCTCCAAATAGGGTCACAGAAGTTGATGCTTCCCTCCCATGTCTCAAGGATGAGATAAACCTCCTCTGGTCCTCAGATCAGCTGCAAAAACCTGTAGATACTGCTAAGGTGACTGGGGACATTGCTGGTCCAAGTGCATCATCTTGAATATAATGTGGGGCAATGAAAGAGCTACTGAGGCTTCCCATGGCATGAGATAATGCTTTGACATATGATGGAAACCCTGTGGACTGCTCCAAATAGGGTCACAGAAGTTGATGCTTCCCTCCCATGTCTCAAGGATGAGATAAACCTCCTCTGGTCCTCAGATCAGCTGCAAAAACCTGTAGATACTGCTAAGGTGACTGGGGACATTGCTGGTCCAAGTGCATCATCTTGAATATAATGTGGGGCAATGAAAAAGCTACTGAGGCTTCCCATGGCATGAGATAATGCTTTGACATATGATGGAAACCCATGGCTCTCAACTCTTCCCCTACAAGTGTCAATATGATCCGTTGGTGGGCTTATTAATTTAATTTTTGATAAATTACATTTGAAGAAGTCTTCCTCCCTTTTTGACTTTGACTAGAATAGGATAGGCTTATTTAATTTAATTTCCTTAGATAATGTAAAATTTTCTTGTAGCATCTCCCTTACGACTTCTTGACCATCAAATGGGGCTTCAATTTTGATGAGGCATATCTCTCAAATCGTGAGGAGCCTAGTGGCGTGCCACATACCGTTAGAATCAACATGACGAGGAGCATCCAATGATGGTGGTATTAGGAGCAGATCCATTGATCTTCATCCTGAAAGTCATCAACAAGTGCGGGGATTCTAGGGCTTTTGGAGCTTCAATCAATGGAATCCAGACAGATATTAAGAGCATTCAGGTACCGGTGTTGGCATCAATGACAACAACATTCAACATTGTGACCTTGAGATAGAACTGCAAGGGCCTATAACAACCTCGCTTCATTAACAAATTAAAAAAAAAAAGTAAAAAAATTCAAAATGAAACGAAGGGACTAATCGATGCTTAACTAAATGCTCGCCACTGCTAGATCATGAAGGCTGGATGTTGGATCATGAAGGCTGGATATTGGATCTTGAAGGCTGGATACTAGAGTGAACTGAGTAAGAAGAGTAAGCAAGAAAAATGGCCTGCTTTAACAAGAAAGATGGTGCAAAGTGGCGAGTATGGCGGTCCGAGTATGGTTGAGTGTCTTGTTTCGTAGCTGACTCTGCCATACTCGGCCCACTCGACAAGCAATTGTCGAGTTTTTCTACGCAAGTGAAATCATAATTCAAGGCAAAAGTCTTACATTCACATGGTCTTTTTACATCGAAAAATTTAGAATATCCATCGTTACTATATTAGGCTCCCCCTTTCATCTCGTACTCCTCTCCCTTCACAAAATCTGTCCAAGCTAAGGATTTTCTTCTATCTAATTAAACATGGCCAAGTTTTTGGATCCCGTAGGAAATGCTAGTTGATTAGTTTCCCTAAACAAAAATTAGCTTTTAAAAATAAAATAATAATATCCCCACCTCTTATGTTTCCCTCATGAATTCAGTATTGCCTTCCTGTTCAATGTGTCCAGTATTTCAGTGCCATCTTGACATGGGTTAGAATTTTTACAAGTTAGTTACCTAGTTATAATTGATCTCTGTAATAAGTGCTAACATTCATTTTTTTAACTAACATAAGATACAAAACAAAGATACAGTCAATGTGTCTCCAAGTATAAAAAATTAGAAATAGCAGGGAATGAGTTCCTAGAAATGGGAAGGACTTGGGTCTATTAAGGGCAGGGGCGATGTGGTAGATAAAGAAACCATAAGTAGACGAGGACAACACTAGGAAATGGAGTTCTCGAAATAGGAAGAAAAATTCCAAATGAAAAGTTTATCATCTGATATGTAAAGAATATGGAAATTCGAAATTCATAATTTCACCTCGCCATAGAGCAACAAAACTCCATTTACAACTTGGATCTCAATGCATGGTAATATTAATATCAATCTGTAAAATTGATGTGTTTTTGTTAGAGGTTTTAGTACCCATGGTTTTGAGCACATGGTTTCGCTAGTGTTACATGGGAACATGATCCCCATAGTAGGTGGTGCACTTCCCTTGCCCCTAGGGTGGGGAAACATTGTGAGAAACATTCCTCCATACTCCTAGTTTGGGGGTATCCATAGAAACATTTCAGCTAGAAAGGGAAATGTTTCCATTTTTTTCTAGGATGTGACCCCACCCCAGCACCAAAACAGAGAAGAAAACCGAAAATTACCCATTAGTGTTTACAATATGAAAAAGGTCATAAAAAGTTTCAATATTAAAAAGGAACCTAACTATGTGTCATATGTTACCCTTAATAATCAAATGTATCATTCATGTTTTTCATATATTTGAATTTTATTATAACAGGATTTTGATTGTGGCCTCATATGTTGGGAACCTCATGATGTAGGAGCATAACCCACCCTGTTGGAGAATGTAACTAGATTTGGTCTTCATAATGGCCTTTGTAAACATGACATTGTATATTTTGTATATAAAAAGAGATTTTTTTTTTCGAAGCATGGGTTGCAATCACTAGTCTAGGTCAAAACATGTTCTTCATGCTTCTAAGGCTTTCTAGGTCAATGAAGAATTTTTGTCATGTATTATAGTCCCATTTGGACTCATTATAACAAAAGAAAATAATTATTTTGAGTGAAGAAAGCTAATTTATCCTCCAAGACCAAGTTGGCCCTAATAAGGACATGTCTACCCAAAGGAAGGCTATTTGACCTCACAAGAAAGCTATAAATAAGAAGGACTTCGACTCATTTTGGAGTACTCATTCACAAGAAGTTTGATTTGTAATTGAAGAAGAAGAAAAGGAAGTGCAAAGGGCAAGAAAACAAGTAAAATCACCTAGCAAAGGAAGGAAGGATGAAGGAAGACCTATTTCTGTTCACACGTGCAAAGTGTAGGGTTTCTGGGCTTATTGCAGGGCCGAGAATTGCAGGCCAAAGGCGCAGATCTGAAGTAAGGCCGAGACCTATTTGAAGCAGACTTGAAGAAGGTTCGATCTTTGTTGACCTTGGAAGAATTTGTCTTGCTTGAAGAAGATCTTGTTGAGGGGCTGACTTGGTGCTTGGGAGGAATTGTTGGCTTTGGTCTTTGGGTCTTGGAAGTCTCATTTTGAAGTGATTCTATAAGAAGAGAATTATTCTTTCTGGGTTTTCCCCTTGGAGGGGTTTTGCCCTGGCTTGGAGCCTATATCTTGTGTACTTTGTCTCTTTGTGATCTTCATTATTTTGGTAATTGCTTGATGAACAAGAAATAAATATTAATAAAAGGCCAATTAACATCACAAGTAATTATCAAGTAAGGCAAGTCAATCATAATATACTAGAACCTTCATTTGTTGGAAAATGTAACTAGGTTCGGTCTTCGTAATGTCTAATGTAAGTGTATTTATCAGCCCAATCCGCGTTTTGGTTTTTCTGAAACGCGTTTTAGAGGGCGATTCCTCCGCGCATCCGTACAGATCGCAGATCGGGCTTTTGATCCGGGGGGGGATGTTTCTTGCAACATTGGCCTCCCTATACGGGGTCCTAATCCTCCAGAGGGCTACATTGGCACATGTAGGGTGTGTGTTGAGAGCCATGGGCCTCCACAACAGTAAACAATACGCCATGGATCCCCCGATGATGTTCAGAGATAGCTCGAGATTCACCTATTGGATGAGGAAGATGCACTTGGTTCACCTTTGCCCAGCCAGCCCCACAAATTCCCATACACTTGGCAACTGACCCTGGACTTGTAGGATGATGTGGCATCACCTACACCATCATCAAAGCCCTTACAGATGATCTACAGGCATCTTTGACTCATTTGGAGATCCATGAGGTTATTATTGTACCCCCACACCCACTGGGAGCACCACAGGTTTATTGTTTGGAGAACAAGGGGCCAACCCCTTGTCCATCACTTTTGAGGGTCCTATTCTTCATTATGGCACCTATGGACCTCATCAGGCCTCTTGGAGGGCCCTACAACATATATTATTCATCATTTGACCTCTTAAGAGGCTTATTCTTTCATTTGTGAGCTAGTTTGGTGGGCTTGTCACCAAAAGTTAGATTATTAGCACATTATTTTATTTTTGGGGCTTATGTAGGCCAAAGAGACTAATTCAAACTCCTCATTAGTGTATAAATACAAGTGAGATGAGTTGATTTGCTCATCATCACTTTGGATTGGATCTCCTCTCTCTTGAGAATTTCACACTTTTTCTTGGATGATGAATTGGAGCTTTATGGATGAATTTTGATGTTTGGATTTGGTTTATCTTATCTTGGAGCTTCTGTATTGTCAAATTGTGGATGGTTGGATATGTTCTATTAGATGTAAGAACATGCTTTTAATGCTATTCTTGTTTTACTTTGTCATATACATTAGATTGGGATTTTTTCTATTTTAAGGCTAATTGCTGCATGCATTTACTGCTTAAATTGTGGAATTTTGTCTCTATATAACATCTTTTAAGTATGGGCCATGTAATTTGAATGAAATTTCTTAGGTATAATTCTAACAATGAATTCATCTTGATAAGCCATCTCCTTTTGCAAGTCGAAGTATAAAAGCTGTAAGGTTGCTTCCCTTTGCCCTAGAAGGTTAGCGAGGTAGTCTTAAGGCCTCCTTGACTAAGAGATGAAGTCCTCATTCATATTTATCATAGACTCCATTCTCCCAAGACTAAGGCACTGATCTACAAAGAGGTGGTCACCCAAAATCAATTCTTTTTCACCTTTTCCTAGGTCTAACTAGGTTGGGCCACCTAGGGCATCATTTTCCCGAAAAAATAGCCCTCCAAAAAGTTTGATCTCCTAACCTCCCCTGTGCTGGTGTCTCCTCAAGGCCTCCTCCGATTTTGAAGCCATTCTGACGGTGGAGTTGTGAGAACAACCAAGCCCTAGCTCCAAGATCAAACTTTTTCCCTGATATCCCCAAGGCTAGTGCCTCATAGGAACAAATCAACACCTTTAAGTGAAAATCCTTTCTTTGATCCTTTCCCCCTCCTTGTCTGGTTTAAGAATATTGTTGGTTTCTAAACTCTTATGAAGCGAACAAAGTTCCTTCTTCATATTAATTACTCCAGAATAATTGGAATATAAAGATATCCATGAGGATACAAATATTATATATTAAAATGTATGAATAAGAATGATACAAATGAGAGCGAGAGGTCTGCTTATATACTATGCAGGTGCCTCTTCATGGAGAGTTATGTCTCATTTAGACATGACTCTTCAGCCTAACTAGTTAACTAATCATTATTAATTATTATCATTTACATTATTTCCTATATATTAATTCATAACATTGCCTTCCTCCTCAAAAAGCTTTGTCCTCAAAGCTTACTGATGAAAGGCTTGATTTCTTTTTTTTGTTTTGGATGTCTTCTTGTCTCAAAATTGTCATTTTCGTCAAAGCAAGGCGATATGATCCTTTAAGTGACAAACAAAACTGTCGCACCGAGAAGGGATTAGACCATCCTAGATTAATTTTTTGTGGAATATTCTGATCACTGGAATTTTGTAATGACTTGTCATCATAGGACTAGATTGAGGTTACATTACTATTCTTTGGAACATCAGTTTGTTGTTTTTGTTCTAAATGGTCCTGATACATAGCATGGTTGAGTTGTTTACTCTCATGGTTCAAATGTCTATAGGGAACTTTTTTGGTTTGACTTTCCCTTATTAAGTGTGTGGAATTTTATTTATTTATTTCAGGTGACGATGTTGTTGAGTTGGTTACAGAACCTTCACTCGGGGTGTTTATCATCTGAACTACAACATATAAGTGCGTCTTTTCTTCAACTGGTTTGCATTCTTCTTGAGTTATGATATTTATTGGATCGGTATTCGTTCCCTTATCTTCAACTTGGACTGTTACGACTGGAGATTTCGATACTTCTCCTTGAGCAAATTATTCTAACTTGTCTTTTAATGCTTTCTTATAATCCTTAAGTTTCTCAATTTGAGTGAATAGACTTTGATTATGGTTTCTCAGACGTAAAAGTTCTTTGGTTTCTGATTCATCAACCTTATTTTCAATGTTTTGACTTTTAAGTTTTTCATCTTTTAGATCTCTGATTTGTTCTAATAATTTTTTATTAAGGTTCTTTAAACGTAAAGTTTCCTCTTCTTGTTCTGATAAGTGCTTCTTGAGTTATTTCTTTGTGACCTTAGTCTTCTTCACTTGTGCAAGTAATTTTTCGACGTGGTCCTTGAGGCGAGAGATTTCTTCATCCTTTTCCATTACTTCCTTGTAATGCATATCCACAAGATTTTTATGTTCGTGTTGTAACGCTTTCTTGTTTTGTCGAAGTTTGGCTATTTTTCCATTCTCTTGATCTTCTAGCTGCAATTTCTTGGTACACTGGATTACATCGTTTGGTAGGAGTGATGATGGGCTTTCAACTTGCAATGTGGATTCTTTTTTCTTCATTTCCTTATTAAAATCTATATGTTGTTGCCTAATTGTTGTCTTTAATTGTTTCATATTGATTGTTTTTCTGTATCACTTAGAAGTTCGACAAAGGTAAAAGTTTTGTAACATTTTGTGCCAACAACATTTTGATTTCTGAATGATTCTTGACAATTAGGGTATCCTTCTGAACAAAAAGGACATATTGAAAAGAAACCCATATTTTTTTTTTTTCCTCACATCTTTTAACTTTGTATGGACCTTGTTAAATTTGTTTTTTAAATACCCTTTATTTTTATTTTACCCTTTTTTTAATATATATATATATATATTAATATATAACTACATTAAATTGTATAATATAGTTTATATTTAATAGTTTTTTTTTAATGATAAAATAATATAATATATATATTTTGTTAAACCCTCACTATTTTTTGTTTTGTTTAGTTTTTTAATTAAAATTCTTAAAATTTATAATATAATTATTATGGAGTATTAATTAAAAGGTGGTCCGATGGTTGCTTGGGTCACGACTGTTGACCGTGGCTAGGGTGTTTGATGACCTGACGGGGGCTCCCGCACAACAAAACTATTACTACAGTCGCAGACAGGGAGCAACATCAAGACAACAAAACCTGGTGGCGGTGATTCGAGTGAAAGCGGTAGGAGAATTTGTCGATGGTACTATTAGATGGTGACGTGGGCAAAATTCGCAGAGTTTGCAAAGTGCACGACAGACTGATGGCGGAACGCTGCCGGAGGCGGCTATGCTAACTGTTGTCGGATGTGGTAGTGACAGTGCTTTTGGCCTTCTACGTGCATATGCAAGACAGATCGGAAACAATCGACATCGGTCCAGAGGCAGCGTGACAGTGTCAAAAATGCTAGCAACAATGTTGGTGTGTGGTTTGTGGTTGCCGAGGATGGTGGCAGCGGTTATAGTGTCTAATGAAGACGTCGCAGGGTCGGTTGACCAGATGCTGTGGAGGTTGTCGGGCCCTGTTCTTTCATGGATTTTTGTTTATTTGTTTATATATGATTTTTTTTTTTTTTTTTTTAATATTTTTTCTAATATTTCTTTTATATAAATTCTGTTTTTTTAATATTTTTTTTCTTTTATATATATATATTTTTAATCTCTCTTTTTTTTTTGATATGATTTTTCCCCCCTTTTTTTATAAAAAATTTTCGGCCAAAAGCCTGATGTCGAACTCGTAGATAGGAGAAACTCCTACTTTGTGGTGAGATGCTTGAATCTCTGACGACAACAATGTTGACGGAATTTGATGGCCAAAAGCCAGCATCAGATGTGGCTCTGATACTAATGAAGTGAACAAAGTTCCTTCTTTAGATTAATTACTCCAGAAGACTTGGAATATAAAGATATCCATGAGGATTCAAATATTATATATTAAAATGTATGAATAAGAATGATGCAAATGAGAGTGAGAGGTCTGCTTATTTACTATGCAGGTGCCTCTTCATGGAGAGTCATGTCTCATTTAGACATGACTCTTCAGCCTAATTACTAATTAACTAATCATTATTAATTATTATAATTTACATTATTTCCTATATATTTATTCATAACATCTTACTTCCTAACCTAGGCTGGGTCCATTTGGTCCTGTGTGGTCCCATTCCTTTGAAAAGACAACTCTTCAAGAACCATCTGGGAGGACCGGGATACCAATTTTAATAAGGATTTTAGGGATTGGTAAACTCTTTCACAAGTCATATTCCTTAAACCTAACCCTCAAATGCTCCCATCCTTCTCCTAGAAGACATTGTACCTTGCTTAGAAAACAAGCAAGCTCCATTCTTGACCCTTTTCTGGAAAGGGATTATTTGGGTCACTCCATATCCATTTGTTGATTTATCCTTCATTTGTGACTCCATATATACCGGGTCTCCTCCCATCGGTGAAAGTCTGTAAATAATAGGGAGCCTTAGCTGAGGTGACAGTGGGCTAAGTTTCCATTTGTTGCCCTTGGTCTAGCATTTGGCCCTTTAGGTCCCCTGCTAGTTTGAGCGGTAATAGTCACTATGTCACCTAGTGTCTGAAAAGGAAAAAGGAGGAGAAGGGGTAGCAACAGATAGCAACATTGACAAAGATAGCTGCGTTGACCTCCAGGTTGGAGGAGTTTGCATTGATAGCGTCTATACCTCTAGATGGAGGAGGAGCGTGAGGCTTCAGAGTTGCAGGATCGGGCAGGGTCAGAGTAGGCAGAACATCGGACAAGTGTTTCCTCATGGATCATTACCTTGGCTACAGGGGCTCACAACATTTAGTAGTAGGAATGTCAACAAGGTGGAGTCAGATCTTGAGAGACAGTGTAGTGCTAGTTGCAGTTAGAGACTCAAGGGATAGTTGTAGAAGCTAGTTGCAGGGACAGTAGATTAGTTCTCAATTGTAGTAGTTGCAACAATAACAACAACATGAGATCAGATGCAGTGCGGGTAGTGTTGGTAGTAGTGTAGGGATGCACAGAGCATATGCAGAGTGGTTCAACTACAGGGTTGAAACCGTAGGTGAATCAAAGTAGGCGTAGTAGCTTGGTGGACAGTGATAGTATGTTGCAGAACACCAACAATGTGGTCAGGCTACAGAGGAGAGATCTAGGGGGAGAGAACACCTTCCTCGCTAAGAGGGAGTGTTAGTTTTTGAATTGATTTGGTAGCATCAGACAATGTTCTAGTTTCGATTTGTGTCTAAGAGGCTAAGGAACACGAGATCTCCAAAACTTAGAAAATGTTTCGCGAGATAAGCTTGTGAAATGCCTTAATTAAATTAATTAGCCATAATTTAAATATTTCGTAAGTCTAACTTAGGAAAAGTTGTAATTAAAGTGAATTAATTAAGGAGATCGACTTATGCTCTAGAGACTTCTAGAAAATGACTTGGATCGAGTCTAAGATGATCTTAGTGGCCGATAAGGATCTAATTGTGGCCGTTGAAGCTCCAGCGAGAGATTATAAGAGCAAGTCGATAGGATGGAAAATGACACAAGAGGAGAGATTTGCTAAGGCAGTGTGGGTTACCCAGTGCGCATAGGTTCAACGAGATTCAACTACTTTGGTATTTTAACTTAACTAATTTGCAGTGGAAATTTAAATATGTTGTATGAACAAGGGTTCTTTTTGCCTAGGTTCCAAGGTTAGTAGAGGAACACACAAGACAACTACTTAGTAGATTATTAATTTAATTAACTGTTTCCTAATGTTGGACTTGAGAAAAATTAAAAAGGCCAAAGTCAACATGTAATTAGACCTCAACCCTTCATCATGAGTTAATCGTAGCCATTGAAGATGGTGGTGGGCCTAGGTCAACTTATAAGGGGAAATAGGGCACAAAAATGGTTAATTCGATTTGCCATAGTGTGTGTTATCTCAACAAAGAGGAGAATAGGGTTTCAGTAGTCAGCGACAAGATCAACGACCAAGAGGGAGAGAGAGAGAGAGGGCTGAACAACCTTTGTCTCATCCCAACATTAGTGCGATCGTACAACATGTAGGATTGCATAGAGAGTTTGTACTGCGCAGTGGGACAACACATACAAGTGCGCAGAGAGGCCATATTGCACAACTGTACAACAATAGAGGTGCACAACCTGAGTCATTTGCAGAGGGATTCGATTTTGCTTGGGAGTTGTTTAGAGGGTTTTTGTTGTAAAAGGGAAGTGTTCCCTTTGCTATAATAATTTTGTGACGATTATTTTTGCTGAAGCTAATAGAGAAACACACACAGTTTGCAGGTTTTCCTCGGAGTTGGAGTTTTCCTAGTATATTTGATGTTCTATGGTTGAATGTGTTTGTCTTCAATTTTATTTACTTTCATTATGCATGCTATGGTTAAAAAACTAAGTTGTATTTGTGATTTAAGTTTCAAAACAACAATTTAGTTGTATTTTTGGTTGCATGCTTAGAAAATCATAAATTAGTTACTGGGTTTCAAGGAAATCTAATAAAATAGAAAATCAATTATAAATCCAACAAAAATTCACCTTCTAAATTCTCCTTCACTTTTTATTACCTAGGAAAATCAAGAGCTCCCATAACGGGGAAAATGATCTGTACAGAATACACAAAAAATACAAAACAACAGAACCTATAATTTTTGGTCCCTTGGAAATTTCGGCATGCTGAAAAATTTGGTCCCCTAGAAATTTTTGGCTCCTGGAAACTTGGCTTCCCTAACTTGTAAATCGTCCTCCTTTCACCTAGCTCTGTATGGTCCCTTGCACACTAGAAGAAATTTGCCCTTGACTTTAGGCTGTACGACACTCTTGCTGTTTGACCCTTCACTTTAGGTTGTATGACCTTCTAACAAATCTCATCTCTTCTCTCCAAGATCTCGGCGCCTTCATAGTCTTCACACTAGAATCTCCTTGCTGCATACTTTTCTTTTCCCTTCAGTCTTGAGTCTCTTACTCTTGAGAAAATCTCTCTCAATGAAGTCGATTTGTCTTTAACCTCTCTTTTGGAATTCTTTTATAATTTCTCATTGAGCTAGATTCTTGACCCCAGATCTCCTAAGTGATGGATGGTTAGGATTAGATCCTAAACCTCACTTAAGATCAATGTTAGAGAGTAGATCTAATTCACTAAAGTAAATTGATTTGCTTTTCATTAAAAAACCTTAGCCCTGTAGCCAAAATTAATTAATAAATTAATCAATGTGCTTTTCTTAAGTTAGACTTGGGAAAGAGATCATAAAAAACACTTACTCAACATGAGCAAGTACCTAAAGTTGTTTTTGGACATCTTCTGCATGCTTGACACAGCCTATGCAGAAGCACTTGACTGAGATATCATTGTCAACAACTGGTATGTGGGCAGTTTAAGAGTTCCATGCAACAGAGCATAAAACAAAACATTACAGAGAAAATCATGAAATGAAGGAGAAACTTGTTGAGAAATCAAGGGCAGCTAGATTAGGGTGATTTCTCTTACTTTGATAACTGCTTGTGATGTTTTTTTACTTAACTTGATGTACTTGTAGTTAGCTTCTTCTTTACTTGATTATTATAGTGTTCTTTTATCATCAAACAACTACCAAACTATGAAGATCAATGAGACAAGAGGACACAAAATATAGGTTGCTAGTTAGGGCCAAAACCTCTCCTCTTGAGAGGAAAACCCACAAGAATTCTTTTTTTCCTATAGAATCTTCAAATGACTATTTCCAAGACCTAAGACCCTTGATAAAGACCCCTCCAAGACCAAGTCAAACTTCTTCTTGATGAACTTGCTTCTTACAAAGTCAACCCAAGTCAAACTTGCCTCATAATAGCTGCAACTTCCCTTTTGACCAAAATTTTGGACCTGTAATTTAATTGCAATTTCGACCTCCCTAACCTGCAATTTTTACCCCCTGCTATTACTGCAACTTTGCACGTGTGGGTAGTTTAGTGGCTGAAATAACCTTCTCTCTCCTTCGTTTGATGTGCTTCATCTTGATAACTCGGCTTCCTTCCTTGATCTTTTGCTTCCAAACTTAGTCTTCTTTTGAGGAGTCTGTAATCCGGTCTTATTGTAGTCACAATGATACTCTAATCTTGCACGTGTGAAGGATGATGGCCCAAAAACACTTGTCTTTCTTCTTCCTTTTATTCTCCTTCTCTTCGCTAAGTATTATGCTTCTTTTTCTTGGTGATCGAACTCCTTTTCTTGCTTGATAAAATGCCTTGGATGCTGTCGAATAGCCCTTATGAGGTCGACTTGTCATCCCTTGAAGGTCAACTTGTTGTAGCTAGGCCAACTTGATCATGGAGGGTCTTTATGACTCTAATTGACTTACATAAATTTTCTTTACATGATACAACATGCCCAATGGGGTCCTTCATACATGGCAATGACTTAATTGACTTCTTGACTCTATGACAAACCCTAGAAGCACTCAATGGGTGCTTGACCTAAAAATAAATTGATCTTGAGCATGAAACCCATGCTACAATAATAATAATAATAATTTTTCTATCTTTTTACAATATATACAAAAATCAAGAGTACATTTCATATTTATGAAGACCGAACCTAATTACATACTTCAACAAAACTGCAAGTTTTCCTCAATGGGCTATTTAAAACTAAAAACATCGATTTAATGAACCTAATTAGTCATATACATATCTTAGTAGCTTAGAATATAATATATCATAAAATATGAAGGCGCATTTGTAACATGTATCCTTAGAATTGAATTGTCCTGTTGTCCCTAAATTAAATGTGAGCCTATGTGTTGTTTCCACGTTTGTTATGAATGTGATGAGATGATCAAAACATCACAAAGGTCCACACAGAGCTTTGGGGAGCAAGATTCTTGAGGTTTTTTTGGGAAGAAGTATGAGATTGGGAGCTTCAAAATTTTTGGGTGTCTACCTTATTCACATGTCCTTGAGGAGAAGAGGACAAAGCTAGAACCCATAGCTGAGAAGGGTATTTTTGTGGGGTATAGCGAGACCTTCAAGGCTTATCACATACACATTCCTGCCAAGAGGAAGGTTGTAGTGAGGCAGGATGTCAGATTTGAGGAGAGATCATGAGGAGGTCAGGAGAGTTGGAATTCGGTAGAGAAACAAACTCCTCAGGAAGGGAGTTCACCACAGGGTACAAGATCACATGGGTCTGGAGGATCGCATGTTTCAAGGGTGATAGGTTCACAGGTGACAGGGGTCGCAGGGCACAAGTTCCTAGGGTACAATTTCACCATTGACCACAAGGGCATCATTGTTGATTTTTGGGTAGCTGTGGGAGGTATCCCCAACTACACAAAGTCGGCTCATGAAAGGAAAAATTAAAAGAAAAAAAAATAAAATTGAATTACTCTAGTTGTTAGAAAATCGAAAAAGGCAGAAAGATTTTCTTGTCTTGACAATTACTTGTGATATCCTTGTAGTCTTATTAACTCTCTTTATGTTCTTCTTTTATCTTCTTTTCATCAAGTAATCATCAAATCAAAACATGAAGATCAACGACACCAGATATAGGCACTCAGCCAGGGCTAAAACCCCTCTATACGGGAAAACCCAATCAAACTCTTCCACTAATAGATTCAAATCAAATTGAGACAAACCAAGACCTTAGACCTGACCAAAAGACCTTCCTCGTCCACCAAGTCAACCTTCCAAGACGATTATGCAAACTTCAGTAGTCTCTTCTTGTTCACTAGCTTCAACCTAGCAGCAACCCAAAATTTTGACCTCCCAACTCCAAAATTTCGGCCCTACTGCAGCTCTGCAACTTCAGCCCTCCTGCAACTCCAGAATTTCACATGTGTGAATCACAAGAGAGAGAAAATGGTCTCCAAACTTCTTCGCTAGGGTTTCCTCTTCTTCACTAGGGTTTTTCCCAATGTTGCAGTGATCGTTATAGGGATATTATCAGCGAGGGGAAAAAATCAAGACAAAATCAGTGAAAATCGAGAAAAAATCGTAAAATACAAAAATATTCATTTTTTTCAACTTTTTTAATATCTAAAGCATCTACAACATAAAATAAATACATTGACACATAAATATGATAAAAGAACTAATATATAAGGTGTGTAATATCATTTCTAGTGCTACATCACACATAACAGTGAATCATGTCCTGAATAATAAGTCCTGACTCCTGAGTCCCTACTCAGCCTCAAAATATCAACAAAAAATATAATAATGTATCTCATATAATGAGTCATAATGTCATATACAATGAAATGAACCAAATAACTAAAGTCTAATACTACTGATTTCCTCTGCCCCTCTAGATGTAGATGCCGGTGGAGTTGGCAGTGGACTCTGCTGTGCTCTAGAAGCTGAGGAACTAAGAGGTACAGGAGGTAGACCACATCCTCTACTGGTGACAGGGGTAGCCTGGGTAGGTTGTGTCACCTCCTCCTCCTGTTGCTCCTCCTCATCAAAAAATAGAAGTCGAAAAAAATAAAAATAAATCCCAAGAAAAAATCACGATTTTTTCAACTTATCGCGATTTTTTTCGCGATTTTTTGTGAAAAAAAATTAGTGTAAAAATCGGGCGATAATATCGCCAAACTAAAAAAATCGCAATTTTCCGATATTATCGCGATTTTTGCAACACTGGTTTTTCTTCTTCTTCCAAGAATTTCGCACTCTCTTTCCTTCTCCAACAATTGCAGATCAAACTTGTTGAGAATGTGCTTCAAATGAGGTCGAATTGTTGCCTTTATATAATAGTTTATGTTTCCTAATGATGCCGACTTGGTGGAGGCGGCGTAAATGGCTCATTTTACATACAAATAATTTTTTTTCTTAATAAAGAAAACCCAAGAAGGGTCTATAACATGGAGTAGGACTCTTGACATAAACCCTAGAAGCCTACAATGGAGGCTTTGACCTATTAATCATTGACCCAAGCATGAAACCAACACTTTAATAAGTCAGTTTCTTTTAATAATAAAAATTTCTTTTTCTTTCTTTTGACCAATACAATTAAGAAGAGCGACATTAGTTACATTCTTCAACACTCCCTCTTAACTAGGGAGGTATTCATAATTACATATATACATAGGTACATGGAAGATCTCAAAATGATGTGCTTTATGAAGAGTCACAACCGTGGCGGTGCTATAGGTTAGATACCTGACTAGGGTATCTAATTGGGTGGGACTAAGGTGTGTTCCAAGCTTTAACCTCTATAGGTGTTGAAAAGTGTAACTAGGTTTGGTCTTCATAATGACATGTAATTGTGGTTTTATGTAAAAGATGTAAAGAAGAAAAATAAAATTACTGTAATGCTTGCGTCATGGATTTCATGAGCAAGAGATTTTATTTTTAGTTAAGGCTCCCATTGTGAGGCGTTAGGGATTTTTTCATCTAGTCATAAAAGTCTAAAGAGTCATTGTCATGAAGACATGTTACACATTGTAAAAGTCAAATTTGTTTTTGTAATTTACCCTCCAAGACCTTGTCACTAATCCTCACTCAAGTCGGCCTACAATGAAAAGGATGATTCTAGCAAGAACATGTCGGCTTAGGCACAAGGACATGTCAGCCTAGGCAAAAGGACAAGTCGGCCTATATCACATGGACAGTCCACTATATATAGAGCAACTCGGCATCACTTGAAGAACAATTCGGTCAAGCATCATAAGCAAGAGAAGAAGCACGAAAATCACAAGGAAATCAACCTTATAACCAACAAGAAGAAAGATAGGAAGAACAAAGATATTTGGCACTTTTTTTTTTGGGTTAGTCTCCTCGTATGTATGACAAAAAATAGGGTTTCTGTAGTAGGGTTGCATCAGCCCTCACTGAAGTCAAATGAAAGATCACCAAACCATCATTATTGCTAGCTGAGATTACAAGGAGAAGCCTTCAAGCCAAGCGAAGGAGAAACACATCATAAAGGTCCATCATTTATTTGACACGTGTGATTTTTGTAGAGTTTTAGGCAGCCGAAAGTTGCAAATCTGTGGAAGAAGGTCAAAGCAGTAGAGTAGCCAAAATTTGCGGTGCTAGAAGTCAGTTTGACCAATGTTGACCTTGACAAGAAGGAAAAGCATTGAGAAAAGATCTTGTGACTTGGTCTTGGAGAGGTCGTTGTGTCAAGGGTCTTGGTCTTGGTCTTGGTATTCGTCAATTGAAGTTCTTCTAAGGAGTGAGAGGTTTTGGCCCTGGCTGACAACCTATATACTGTGTCTCTTATCTCTTTATTGTTCATGAATTAGTAATTGTCTTGATGAAAAGAACACAATAATAATATAAGAAGAGAAAACCATAATCAAGAAGTAAAAAGACTATCACAAGCAAGTATCATAAGTAGAGAAATCACCTATCTATTGATGCCCTAGATTTCTCAACAATAGGTACCATCAGGCTTTAGCTCTAACACCAACCCAGGGATCTAGGTGCATATCTAATGTCAGAGCTCTAAGACCAATGCCATCCTCCCTACTTCGGGATCTTGACATCATCATAGGCCGACTAGATGTCCTCCCAAGCATCTTGTCTTCCCAAGATGCTTCATCTCCCCAAGATGCTTCATCTCGCCTTATCAACTAAACCAGATATATCCACCAATCCAAGCATGCTTCAAACATTAAACCTTCTTATGGAGAGATTTGCACAAACACAACCCCAATTAGTAATAAACTTTCACTATACATATTTAACACAAACCTTCGGGGTTCTTAATCATTCTGATGTTGCTTAGATCATCATCATATTATCCAAACACATCTTTGTTGGAAGCTATCTTCTTCAACTTTTCCAGCAGCACCAAACTTAGCCTCAACACTTCTTTCAAAAACATCCATCAGTATTGCTTCAGCTATTCTCTGATTTCAAACATCCTCATGGCCTTTTCATTAAGTCATTCACTTCTCTTCAAGCTCCCTCTCAACTAGGGAAACATATACTTTCTTTTATCCAAGGACAAGTCCACCAACTATCTTATTCTTCTTGTCATACTTGCTCTTCCTTTTGCAACAACATTTCATGGAAGAATTTAGATCTTACCAAAAACTTCATCATTGCTTAACAAGAAGTACAATCAAATTTATATGTACAAAAGCATGAAGTCAACTTTATCAATGTCATTATAATAAATCAGATTTTAGAGATTCAAGACCTAAGCCTAGTTAGGTTTTATAATCAATCAAGAGTTTCATCCATTAGACTTCTTGCAACAACATTTACTAGAGTTTCGTCACAAACCCTAGATTTTATCTTCAAAACTAAATCATATCAATAATCGAAAACAATATAATTCTAGGGTTTCATTATCATGCCCTAGAATATCAATCTCCACTAAGGTTTTGTTCCAAACCCTAGATTTCAAAAACTAAAACATGAATATCAACAATCAAGTTAGGATACCAACATTTCATCTCTAGGGTTCCATTATTATTTCCTAGAGACTTACATTATTTCATACTAGGGTTTTATTGTAAACCCTATCAAATTTCAAAATTAGATATATAATAATTTTGAACAGGCTAGGGTTTCAATTATATAGAAGCACATATACCCAGAGATCCATTTCTAGGATTTTATATTTATTATTACAACGGTTTAGTCATAATCCCTAACTTATCAAACCTTAAAGCTCTAGGATTTCATTTAGACATTAACAACAAACCCTAAAGGATTAGAGATTTTACCACAACATTACCAAAACCCTAAACATCAAAAGAATAGGTTTTCATTATATGTTCTAGACTTTATCAACAACCCCTAAATAGACTAGGGTTTCATTATTAACATCGACATACCCTTAACATCAAAAGGTTAGGGGTTTGTATTTAACCCTAAAGGTTAGCGTTTCACAAAAATGAATATATGACAAGAGATGATATAACAAGGGTAGATTCAATCTAATGATTAATCACCCTAACAAGAATCTTTATGATTCAAAACCCTAGACATAAAAATGTTAGTATTATAAAGCACATTTCAAATTTCAAATGATCATACCTTTTTGTATGAAGAGAATTTTGCAACAAATCTTGTACTCTATGACATACCTTTGTTCTTTAACAAACCTTGTAGGACATCATTTTTCTCTGAAGGGGCTTCCTTTGCAACAAAGCTTCTTTCATGATTCAAGTTTTTCTTTGAAGTCTCCTCCATAACCTTTGTGTATTTTGCAAGCTTTCCTACCAAGGAAAATATAAAGAAAGAATTATGAGTATGCAATACAAACAAATCTCGATGTGGGGAGAAAACCAAACATGAAAGATGAAACAAAGAGCAATATACTTATCTTTTGGTAAAATGGTGAAGGCTCCCTCTTAATCCAATCTTTCTGAGGGATACTTGCAACTTATCAAAGCAATTCAAGAATTTCTATGAATTCTAAACATAAAAAAGAAAACATTACAAAACCTAAAGTAGAAAGATATGCAAGGGATAGTATCCCTTTAAGAAAATAAATCCTTGACTTCAGATTATTTAGTCTTGTTCTTCTTAGGTGGAGCTTCATCAATAACAGTTGCATGTTCTATTTCTCTCTTCTTATTCCTTGGATTCTCGGGACAATGACTTTTGTAGTGTCCCATCTTATGACAATTGTAGCATTCAATCTTTGATAAATCAACCTTCTTCTTTGGTCCTTTGAATTTCTTATATCCTTCCTTTTTGTGGTGGGTAGACTAGGCATTTGAACTGTTCATTTCATCATCCTTATTCTTGTCACTTATTAATGAGATGCAAGCTTCTTCTTGACTGCATGCATTCCACATTTGTTCAAAGGTTGGTGTGTCTTTTCAACTGCTAATCCCTGATGCGAAAGAGCTCCATGATTTTGGTAGATCTAGTGGTGCAACAATCACGAGTTCTTTCTCTAGTATAACTTCATCAATAGCTTGGAGTTCATCTCTTATTCTAGAGATCCTTACAAAATATGCTGATACAATGTCATCTTTATTGTTCTTAGTTCATTCTTGAGACTACCTATCTGACCAATATTCTTGATGGTAAATAACTTGGAGAGAGCTTCATACATCTCTTTTGCAAATTCTATATTAGATATGTATGGGATTAGATTGTCCTTCACTCCATCTACAATTAAATTCATGGCCAAGATGTCAATTTTCTTATATTTTTCTTTTCCTGCATCATATGTAGGTTCCTTGACTGTTCTTGGAACAAAATCCAAAACTTTGTGCTTAGCAAGAATTAGATGTATCCTCTTTTTCCATGCCCTATAGTTGGAGGCTCCTTCTAGCTTATTTTCAGTCTTCATTGTCATGTCTTATTTTCTTGGTATAGATAGTAGGTCTTCCTCTTCTTATATGATCCTTCTTCTTTGACCCTTTCAATAGATCTTCAAGCTGCCCGCTAAGTCACATGACACGAGGACACGAGACATGGAGGACACGTAAATACGAGTATTCAATACGAAACGTAGCGACCTGGAAACAGGACACGGGGGACACATTTTATATATATTTAATAATATATATATATATATATATATATATATATATATATATATATACTGAAATATAGTTTTTTATCCATAATAAATTGCAGGTTGTAGCTTATCTAATCAAATTAAAATATAATTACTTCTCAAAGTTCATAGTTCACTTTAAAAAAATAAATAGAATCAAAATTTACTATTTAGAAATTAGAATGTGATATGCTTGGTCTTGATTCTTGAATACCTCTACCCTCACACAAACGAATGATGGATCTGCTGCTCCAGGGGCAGACTTGTGCATACAAATTGAGCAAAACAACTCAAATTGCCCCAGAGATGAAGCTGTTGATGTCAAACATGCAGATGACGGCATTTCAGAAGTGAAACAACAGCTCCCTATCCTTGCTAAAAATTGCCTACAAGGAGCAGTCAATATTTTGAGAGACCATTTGGAAACCCTTGGTGATGAAAGCACATAAGGAAGTGCAGGCTGATAACAATGTAGATATTAATGAAGGAGCAGGTCAGTTTAATGACAAACATAATAAAAACATCCTTAACCTACAGAATGGATCAAACAAGGGGATATTTACGGCACATGGACATGGCTGCAAAGCTGGTAGACATACTAGCATTAGAAACGATCCCACAAGCATTTAATTTTGAAAACAGTTCTGAGTTTGCAGATTTCAGAAATGGGGCAAGCGGAAGCCGCAACACAAATAAGTTATAAGTTTATAACTTAGAAACGGTAAACGGAAACCCCATCAATCATATATAAATTATATAATGATTAATCAAATAATTTACAAAACCGTAAACGTGAAGTTTGAACACGGGTTTAGGGGTTTACGGGCCGGTTTTCTTGAACGCTGAAGCCTGAACGCTGCACAACACAATCGGCACCACACTCTGCTCCAAACTCAGTTCAAACAACAGCTTGCTGCTCCACACGACAACTCCACACACACAACAGCTCCACACGACAGCACACGACGAAAAGAACCGGGAAAAATCCATTGCGTGGGCTTTAAACTACACTTTTTAGTGGGGTACGTATTCAACCGGAGGAAAAACGTTAGGGCAACGTTTTCGATCAACAGAATACGCGTTTTCCAGATGCAGGACACAAAGAAAATTGGCGAATACGTTTTACGTTTTACAAGACACGATGAAAAACGTTTTCGACACGTTTTAGGGCCGTTTTCGTGTCTGGCACGTAAAATACGGGACCTGGGATCTTGGAGGACGTGTCCTGTGACTTAGGCTGCCCGTTTCTTTCCTTCTTTACCTTAACTCTGATGCCATGTTAGAAAATCGAAAAAGGTAAAAGGATTTTCTTGTCTTGACAATTACTTGTGATATTCTTGTAGTCTTATTAACTTTCTTTATGTTCTTCTTTTATCTTCTTTTCATCAAGCAATCATCAAATCAAAACGTTGAAGATCAACTACACCAGATATAAGCACTCAGCCAGGGCTAAAACCCCTTTATAGGGGAAAACCCAATCAAACTCTTCCATTAATAGATTGAAATCAAATTGAGACAAACCAAGACCTTAGACCTAACCAAAAGACCTTCCTCCTCCACCAGGTTAGCCTTCCAAGATGATTATGCAAACTTCAGTAGTCTCTACTTGTTCACCAACTTCAGCTCAGCATCGACCCAGAATTTTGGCCTCCTAGCTTCAAAATTTCGGCCCTACTGCAGCTCCAAAATTTCACACGTGTGAATCACAAGAGAGAGAAAATGGTCTCCAAACTTCTTCGCTAGCGTTTCCTCTTCTTCACTAGGGTTTTTCTTCTTCTTCCAAGAATTTCACACCCTCTTTCCCTCTGTTGACACCTAATCATAGGGATTGGGTGAACAACTGTAAATAGTGTAAATAAATAATAGAGAAAATGGAGAGTCATCGGGAGATGAAACTCAACAGTCACTCCCTCATGTATATTATAATGAACAACCTAAATGAATAACATAATCTCATTTGAGGAGTTACCTCTTGGCCTAACATGGTATTAGAGCCAGTGCTAATTTTATCTTTCCTCTCTTTGTAACTCCCTCATGTTCTGCCTATTTTTGCAGAACTATCACCTTCTTTGCATCTTGTACACCTGCGCTGGTGATTTCTCTATCTTATCCTTGTAAGATTCTGTGCATTATTGAATTCACTAGTCTAAATGCAGTGGGAGTGCTGAAGGGTCGATTTGCTACATTAAGGCATTGCTTTGCCTACTGTGAAGATTGGAGCCAATTGATGCGTGGAATGGTCATGTGATGCCAGGAAGTGCTGCAACTGTGCGCTGGAAGGGTGGAGCAACTGGAAGCGTGGTGTTATGGCCAACACTGTGACTGCAACTGCATTTGAGTCTATTATTCCGTGGAGCGTGGTGCTGGACTGAGTACGCTCTGAGTTTGGTAGAAGACCAAACGATCCTCCATTATATCAATATTTGGAGACTGCTGGAAAGCGCTGAATACGCTGGTCTGATATCAAAACACTGTATATGCTGAGATTTCAATATGAATATTTTGAAAGTCTGCATATATATTCATGCCATATATAAATCACTGTTCCTCAGCTCCACTCCTATGGCTTTGGTTGTCACAACGTCGAACACTGTTGGGGTATTTTTCAAACTGGTTGCAAATTCACTGCTATAGTTCCGCAGACAAAAGTTCGAGATGATATCTAGAAAGGTTGTGTTTGTTTTGGAAATCAAAAGCAGATATTTTTTTTGGGAATGCATTCACTAATATCTATTGTTGGAGTAGTTCTCTCTGGGAAAGAGAACTATCCAAAATGGTCAAGGAAAATTAAACGCACTCTCATTTTTAATGAGTTGTGGAAAGGAGTGTGTGTTGGAGATGGAGACAAAGAACTAGAACAATCTACCTCAGACAAGGAATTCACCATTTGGGAAAACAAGAACAGCAAGGCTTATGCATTGATTGCAGCATCAGTAAATGAAGAGGTGAGTCGCCATATTCTGCCATTTTCAATGCTTTCGAAGCCTTACAAAAACTGAAGGAACTCTATGACTCACACTCTGCACTAGAAGTTGTTCAACTCATGATTAAATTGTTCAACCTTGAATTACAAAATGATGACCCTCTTGCTCTTGCATGAGAAGTAAAATATATTATGCATGATACCAAAGTCACTAATGTTGAACTGGACATTCCTCTAATAGCTTTTCTCAAGGCACTTTATCCCGCTTACTCAAATTATCTTGAGTCATTGCAAGCAAATGGAAACCTCAAAGATATTACCTTTGACTCCCTTTTGAAAAAATTTGCTGAAAGAGAGAAAGCTTTTGGGAAGAAGACAACTCCTCAGTGTTCTGAAGAGGTTGTGTGTCTTGCACATAGAGAGAAGAATCTTGCTCAAGATTCTTCCAGAGGAAGAGGTGGTTGAAGAGGAAGAGGAAGAAGAAATTTCAGAGGCAAGGGGGGCAGACACTCTCAAGGAGAAAAGTCAGATTTACATTGCATACATTGCAAAAGAGATGGATCACATGATGCATCCACATGCAAGTTGCCTTGGGACAGAATTGAGCAGGAAAGAAACCAACCCAAAGGTAAAACTAATGACAAAGAGAAAGGTAAAGCACCTGAATCCGCTCACTATGTTGTGGCACACTGTAATATTGGAGTAAATGAAGACTTATTTAATGCTTCACTTGCTTCTTGGAAAAATGATTGGTTGCTTGATTTAGGAGCAACTTGCCACATGACTTTTAGAAGAGATTTTTTTGAAGAGTTTATTGACAATATTGATGGAGCAGTATACTTCGCAGACAAATCAAAAATCAAGCCATCAGGGCTTGGCACAATCAGGCTTAATTGCCTGGTCTTCCGGACTTTCTTCTGCATCATGTTTTATGTCTCCCACAGCTGAGGAGAAACTTGCTGTCCTTGGTCTACATCCGCTAGCAAGGACACTCCATTCACATGTTTGATGGCAAGGTTGAGGTAAGAAAAGCATCAAACCACTCACTTGTCATGACAGGGATAGAAGAAGAAAGGCTTCTCAGGCTGCAGGGTACCTCTGCTCGTGCACAAAATTTCTCATACAATTCTCATTATGATGAAGGTATATTTCCATCAAGTTTATTATGGCATGCTAGATTTAGACAGTTGAACTATGACAACCTCCGCTTGTTGAAGAAAAATGGTGTTACTGGTTTGCCTACAATTCCTAGGAAACTTAAGCAATGTGATGCTTGCATTCTAGGAAAACATAGCAAACAATATTTTCATGATTATAGAAAACTTGAACTCATTCAATCAGATTTATGTGGTCCAATGCCTGTTCCTTCTGCAAATGGAAATAAATATATGATGACATTTATTGATGACTACACCAGAATGTGTTGGGTTTATTTATTGAAGAACAAATCTGATGCTTTCAAACATTCAAGAACTTTCATACATGGATTGAAAATGATGCACAATCTCATATTGGCTCTATTCACACTGATAATGGAAAAGAATACACTTCAAATGAATTTGAAAACTATCTTCGCCAACATGGGATCAAACATCAAACAACTGTGCCTTATAATCCCCAACAGAACGGAGTAGCTGAAAGAATGAATAGGACAATCTTAAATATGGTGTGCTCCATGATGTTTTTCAAAAATGTAAAATTGATGTTTTGCGCTGATGCAATTCTATGTGTTGTATATGTAAAGAATAGATGTCCATCTAATGCTATTAGAAACAAGACTCCTTATGAAATATGGTATGGACACATTCCTTCGGTAAAGCATCTTAGGGTCTTTGGTTCCACATGTTATGCCTTGATACCAAAGGTACATACAAACAAACTTGGTGCAAGAAGTAGTAAGTGTATCTTCCTGGGGCATTCAAACACCTCCAAAGCATACCATCTGTATGATGAAGTCAATAAAAAGTTTGTTGTATCTAGAGATGTAATCTTTCTTGAATCATCCAAAACTGACAATGTTGTTGAGCGACAACTTGATCGCTTGGATAGATTCGCAAATGCAAAATCATTTCAAGAATTTGATAATCATATTCCACATCTTGAAGGGGGGATTCCTATACTAGATCAACCTGTGGAATCTTCTTCTGAAGCACTCTCTCCCTCGCATGAAACTCCAACAACGGATGATACTTTGAGTGATGTGATTGACAAAATTGGGAGACTCAATCTTGATTCAGTCCCAACTCAATCAACTGAGCAGCCTGGACCATCTCAGAAAGGTCCCCCAAAGTGGCTGACAAAGACACTTGAAAGTGTTCATCCTGATGAGGTTGGAAAGACAAGAACTAGAAATTCAACCCGGCAAAATGGAGGTGATGTAGATGACTCTGATTCACCTGTTGATATGGATGTTTCTTATGATTGTGAATTGAATTTGTCTACAGATTTTGAACTGACTTCCTTCAAAGGAGCTGCTTCTCATGATGAATGGAAAGAAGCAATGCAAAAGGAGTATGATTCCTTGATGAAGAATGGCACTTGGAAGCTGGTTGATCCTCCATTGGGAACCAAACCAATTGGCTGCAAGTGGGTCTACAAGAACAAGTATAAAGCTGATGGCTCACTTGACAAGCACAAAGCCAGGCTTGTGGCAAAAGGTTTTGCACAGAAGGAAGCGGTCGATTATGAGGAGAATTTTGTCCCACAGCAAAATGGGCTACCATCTGGACACTCTTTGCCCTAGCAGCTCAGAATGGTTGGAAAGTCCATCAAATGGATGTAAAAACTGCTTTCTTGAATGGAGATTTAAAAGAGAACGTTTTTATGTCCCAGCCTGAAGGATTTGCTGTGAAAGGACATGAACATAAAGTATGCAAACTTGTGAAATCCTTGTATGGCCTCAAACAAGCACCGCGAGCCTGGTATGAAAAACTAACTGAGCATCTTCTGAAACTCAATTTCAAACATTATGATCTTGATGATGCAACTTTGTTTGTCAAGAAAGTTGGCAAAACAGTTGTATATCTTGTGGTATATGTAGATGATCTTTTCATGACAGGGAACAATGAGAGCTACATTGCATCCATAAAGAAAGAATTGAGGAAAGGTTTTGAAATGACTGGTTTGGGCTATGTTCATTACTATCTTGGTATTGAAGTAACTCAACATCCAAAGTCGATATTTCTTTCTCAAAAGAAGTACATTGGAGATTTGTTGAACAGGTTTGGCATGGCTGAATGCAATCCTCTGACTACTCCAATGGAACAAAACTTAAAGCTCACATCCATTAAAGGAAAAGAATTTGAGGATGCAACAAAGTATAGACAACTTGTAGGAAGTCTCAACTACCTGACTACTACCAGACCAGACATTTCGTTTGCTGTTGGAATTCTCTCCAGGTTTATGCAAAAGCTTTGTGAGAGACATTGGTCTGTTGTAAAAAGAGTTCTAAAGTACTTGAAGGGAACTCAAGACTTTGGACTCAAGTATACATAGGTGGGCGACTTTAGCTTGATTGGATACTCTGATTCAGACTTTGATGGAGACAAAGAAACTGGGGTATCTACTTCTGGTTATGCTATGAGTCTTGGATCAGGAGTTGTCTCCTGGAGATCACGCAAACAATCAGTTCCAGCAGATTCCACAACAAAGGCAGAATATGTGGTAGCAGCTGAGGCAACAAAAGAAATTGTGCCTCAGGAAAATTCTGGAAGATTTGTAGGTAAAACAAGTACATTCGACTCCACTCATGATTGACAATACCTCGGCAATAAAGTTGGCCAAGAACCCAAAGTTCCATGATCGAACGAAGCACATCAATACAAAATATCATCTGATTCGACATCATGTTGAGGCCAAAACAATCCATCTTCACCATTGTTCCACTAATGAGTAGATTGTAGACATCTTCACCAAAGCGCTTGGAAGAGAAAAACTTGAAAGATTCAGAACGATGCTTGGACTCACCAACATCCCTTCAGATTAAGGAGGGGAATTGACACCTAATCATAGGGATTGGGTGAACAACTGTAAATAGTGTAAATAAATAATAGAGAAAATGGAGAGTCATCGGGAGATGAAACTCAACAGTCACTCCCTCATGTATATAATAATGAACAGCCTAAATGAATAACATAATCTCATTTGAGGAGTTACCTCTTGGCCTGACACCTTCTCCAGCAATTGCAGATCGAATTTGTTGAGAATGTGCTTCAAATGAGGTCGAATTGCTGCTTTTATATAGTGGTTTCTGTTTCCTAATGAGGTTGACTTGCCCAGGTTGAGGCCAACTTGGTGGAGGAGGCCTAAATGACTCATTTTACATACAAATAAATTTCTTTCGTAATAAACAAAACCCAAGAAGGGTCTATAACATGATGACATGGACTAAGACTCTTGACGTAAACTCTAGAAGCCTAGAATGGAGGCTTTGACCTATTAATCATTGACCCAAGCATGAAACCAATGCTTTAATAAGTCAATTTCTTTTAATAATAAAAATTTCTTTTTCTTTCTTTTGATCAATACAATTATAAAGACCGACACTAGTCACATTCTTCAACACAAGTTGTCTCTGATTTAGATGTGCCTTTTCAAAAGGGAAAATATTCTAATTTGTTTAGGTTGGCCCTAATATAGGGCTCCCTCCAAACACTATATATTACCTAGTCATGGAGCGTAATCGCATCAATTCGTGGTATGATCTGATCAAGGAACTTGCTGAACTTGACTGAGGCTCTGAAGACTGAGCTCATTGAATATCTGGGGAAGAAGGCCGAGTTACAAAGGTTCTGGACTCCATCATTTCTGTGGAGAATTTCAAAGGCTTATCATTCATATATTTTTTGCTAAGGCTAGGGACTGTCTTGCAGATAAGAGAAAATAGTGTATTCTGGGCTTGTTCTATCTCTTGTTTTTGTGGTATTGCAACGAAAATTTTTGTCCCTTTTGAGGTAGACTCACAGACCTGATTAGAGGCCTTATTCGACCCTGTGGCATACTTCTTGAGGTAGGCCAAATTTCAGCCTCTGTAACAGCTTTGTAATAGTCCCGAGGCAGACCAAATTTTGGCTCCCTTCTGAGGCTCCTATTTGGCCTCTCTGAGGCATATCTTGGCCTGCCTGAGCCTACTGTAGCCCTGCACCTAAGACTGATTTTGGGCTTGGTTAGGGAAAGTATGTGGTATTTTCAGCCTCCTTTCTGTGGCAGTATTTCGTTCATTCTTGAGGCTGATTTTGGTGTAATGTTAAGGCCATAAAAGGGTTGAGGCTACATGCAGAAATGGAACAAGTCCAGTGCAGGAGAAAGCAATATCTTAAGCCTATAATAGACATACTCTTAATCTGTTTAATCAGGTTTGACCAACACTATAATTTTGGTCTGGGTTGACCAAGTTTGACTTGAAAATATCAGATTGTACTTAAGTACAGGGGTTTACGCAGTGCATTGTATTAGATATCATTTTTGGGATTCAACTGCGTTAAGTAAGTCATTCACGTATGACCATTTCCATGAGAGGTAGTCGTAACTGACTAATTTCTCATGATTTTTGAATAGTTCACTTAGCACTCATTGCATCGGGTGATGCTCACAGGGGTGAAGAAGTGGGATTGAAACTAGTGAAATGAATCACATAGCATCAATCATCACTAGTGAAATGAAACTAGTGAAATTGAAACTTAGCTTGCAAATGGGGTAGCAAGCTAAGTGGGCTTGATTGTGGGGAAAACTCAACAGTTAAGCGCGCTTGAGCCAGAGGAGTTCTGGGATGGGTGACCTCCTGGGAAGTCCTGGTTACCGGGTGCAAGCCCCGGAAGTGATGATTGATGCTATGTGATTCATTTCACTAGTTTCAATCCCACTTCTTCACCCCTGTGAGCATCACCCGATGCAATGAGTGCTAAGTGAACTATTCAAAAATCATGAGAAATTAGTCAGTTACGACTACCTCTCATGGAAATGGTCATACGTGAATGACTTACTTAACGCAGTTGAATCCCAAAAATGATATCAGATTGTACTTTTGCTGAACTGAACAATTTCTCTTAGAAAAAATTGCTGGGTTTTCTCCCGAGTTTGGGTTACCCAAGGCAAAATTTTAGTGTCTACTATGCATAGCTATTATATTCTGATCTTTACTGTTTCTATTACATTTAAAACTGAAGTTTTTGAGTGTAATAGTTTAGTGATAGTCTGGAATGTGCTAAAGTAATATCATATATCATTGGAAGTAATTATCAGTTGCAGAAAATTGTTCTTATCTAATTAACACTAGACAATCAAATCATCGTTAGGGGTACAGACTTCAGAGGAGGACACTCCCATACCAGTTTAGGAGGCTATCTTGGGGAAGAAGAAGCTGAGATGGATTCATGATACCTTGAAGGAAGCCGAGGAGTCAGTGGGAAAGCCCAAGTGGTCAGTTAGGGAGAGCATACCACTAAAGCGGTTTAGTGGCTATATGGCTATGGTGAGTAGCATTGTTGAGACTGAGCCTTCTAGCTATGAGGAGGCTGCAGGCCAACAGGTCTGGAGGGATGCCATGGTGGAAAAGTATGCTTCCATTATGAAGAATGGTGTGTGGGAGACAATGTCGAGGCTTGAGGGGAAGTGAGTGGTTTCTTCCAAGTGGTTCTACAAGATCAAGTATGCTGCAGATGGAAACATTGAGAAGTTCAAAGCTCGATTTGTGGATCTAGGGTTCTCACATGTAGAGGGAGTTGACTATGAGGAGACCTTCGCTCTAGTAGCTCGATATACTTCTATTAGATCAGTGGTCTCTATAGCAACAAAGATTGGTTGGAAGATCCATGAGATGGATATGAAGACCAAGAAAGGGAAATCGACCAAGAAAGGGTTGTGATTGTAACTCTGCATATTGGTAAGCTTCACATCTCAACCACTTTGTTTAGAAAATTAAAACATTTTCCTTTTTATTTTTATTTTTTATTTACTAGCTTGCTATAAATTTCCTATCTTTCTAGCTAGTAAAACCGTTGGAAAAAGAGTAAAATTTAATATCTAAACCAAGGAAGAAATACATTTGCTTTTGAATTTATTTTCCATATCTTTTGCGGGTGTTTTTAGTTTATATTTTGTAGATCTGTAGTAAAAAAGAGTGCTGTAGCAAACAATTTTCGTACTAGTAAGTTCAAATCTTAAATTCTTGTATTCGCACTAGTAAGTTTATATCTTAAATCTGTAGCTTAGATATAGTTATTTTAGCCCCTTAAAATATTTATTTATTCGCTGAAATAAATTTGTGAGTTGTGCATCTAGGGGGTGTTGACCCCAAGACCTCAAAAACTGAATTCACAACTTGCTGGAAATTCAATTTAGTCGTAGGTTAGAGGCCAAAAGGTGGTCTAAATTGATCATTCCTTAGTCTTCTAATGTCCTCACCCTTACATCCAAGATTTAAAAATGTTCTAACACTTTTGGGTGAGCTTTCAAGGGGCTGGATTGTTGATTTCTGCATTTTCTCCAGAAATTCTAGACCTGTCAAAAACAGGGCAGCAAACAATTTTACACAACACCCCCTTTAATGGAGTGCCTAATCATAGACACACTTGTATATTCGGTTAGAATATTTTTTTACACCAAAATTGACTATTTACATGTCACATTTAACAAATTCTGAGTGTTTGTTGATTGCTGTTTATATTCTACTTGTAGATTTTGCAGACCTGTCAAATAGGATGAGTAATTTTATACAGTAACTCCTCCACTTCAGCTGTTTGTCCCCTTTATACTGCACTGGTCTTGTAGTCATTGGCTTGTGTCATTCACAGGAAACCTCCCATAGCCCTTTTTGATAGGAGTTGGGATTAAAGTGTGGGAACTTAGGCCGAGGTGACAGTGGGCTTCTGTCTCGTGTGTGCCGGTCATAGCGAGTTTTACAGGATCTTCAACAACCTGCTAATTGGAGTGGTAACAGGGCCCACACAAATAACCCTTGTGAAATCAACCTCAACCAAACCTAATAATAATATACATATGGTCAGTCATGGCTGAAAGTGAAGCTTACACCTTTTTTTAACGAGCATATGTTTGTCCCCTCATCATCGCATTCCTTCACTCTGGAGTACAGACTTGGCTAACCTGTGAGAACAACAAACATATATATTGACTTTCCTGTTCAACTAGCAATATGGCACATGAGACTATCTGGCAGCACCCAGCATAGGTTGTTATGCTTTCTGGGAATGTATCAATCTGAGTTTGGGATGTTGACATGACCACAATCAATTTTTTGTGAAGCATAATCATGGGCTAATCATAAATGTTGGATGCTACACTTAAGTTTTTCTAAGTTTTGATTTTTGAAACATGGAAATAATACTAGATCAGCTTCAAAATAGGTCTTCACAGTTACAACTCGAGAATTATGCAGTCCTGGAGGCAGTAGGTGCTGTATAGACTTTATGTCTTTGCCTAAGAATAACATGTGCAATTACTCTGAACCTTTTTATTTGTCCTTCCAAAATATTATATGTATTAGATATTACCTATCTGGACGATTGGAAAAGATTAGTTAAAATAGCATTGTATCAAAGACATGCTATGTTAGTTAAAATAGCCTGAGATAGTAGCTAAATATATGGGCTTAGAACTGTTAGTGTTATGCAAGACTTTATGAAATCCATATGCAACTTCGTGAACCTGTGAATGCTGCCCATCTTCCTGTTGAAAACCAAATCACTATAAAAGGGCTTTATGCTCATTCTATGGTATTATAGAATGTTGAATACTGGTGGTCCTTTCTATGGATGCTGACTTTGGATGGTATATTAAACATTTTGCAAACTCTCTACTTTTTGTTGTTCACTTTCAGCTCCTTCTCTTGTAAGTTGTAAAGTGGCAGAATTTTTTATAAATAAATGCTGTTATTTTTCTATTTTCACATCAAATTTTTATGACTTTTTTTGATGCCAATGAAGGTAATTCCTTGGGGAGATCTTGATTCCTTAGCAATGCTGCAGCGCCAGTTAGATGTGGACATTCTTATTACAGGCCATACTCATCAGTTCAAAGCTTACAAGCATGAAGGAGGGGTTGTGATAAATCCTGGCTCAGCAACTGGTGCCTATAGTAGCATAACATATGAAGTTAATCCCAGTTTTGTCCTGATGGACATTGATGGCCTGAGAGTAGTGGTTTATGTTTATGAACTCATTGATGGGGAAGTAAAGGTTGACAAAATTGACTTTAAAAAATCACCAACATCCCAGTAGCATGTAGGGGTTGTGCTTTTCGAGAAAAGACATATAACACTGGTCTGTTGGAGATTTGAGCTGCATTAGTTCACATCCCTTATTGGGTACACGATACTGGATATGGTTTATATATTAGCTTTTTCCAATAATTCATTGTTACGATTAGGGCTGCAATGTTAAACCGTTGTTTGTTTTGTGTAATTGTAGTTTTTATGCAAGTTAGATAACTGATTTTTTTGTACTTTTCAATGAACTGAGAATTTTGTGGAAGATACAATTAAGATCATAGAGGAAAATAGATGTTTATCACTAATAGATGGGCCCAACTCCTTCTTGCCAAATCAGTTTTTTTGCATGTGCACTTGCTGTGGAAAACGAACTTCAATTTCAAAATATATGGAGCACAGCATTATAGATGGACACATGACAATGCAAATGCTTAAATTTACAATTTCCAGAAGGTTTGCAATTTAAAATCCATCAAATATTGATGTACATCAAACTTGCAATTTGTGTAGCCCTAACGATTGTCAATAAAGAGATTTTATTTACAACTGAATATTTAGCAAAATAAGACTACGAAATGGGCAGGTCCTCTCAGTATGGAGGGTGTTCTATATCTTCTCTTTTTTTTCTTTTAAAATTTTCCGGCTTTGTAAGCAGTTCTTTTTGGACAAAGTGGGCTCTACATTTTTGGCTCAGATGCCATGACTGGGGATATTTATTTTGTTAAATTCAACCAGGACTTGCACCTGACCTCATCCATTGAGATGTGCTGCATCTGTGAGCTGTCAGCATTTTTGGGACTTCCACTAGTCATGGATCTGGTAATTAGCTCAGGTAGATCATAAAATAGCATGGCAGTCGGCCACATTAACATGGAAGCATGTTTTCAGGGTGATTGATCTCAGTTTTCTCTGGAGAAAGCTCACATGATTTACCACATTCCCACAGCCCACTTGATGTTTTAGATCCTGTAGATATATCATAAAAGAAAAAAAAATTCCAGAAATTTTTTCATGAATAGTGATGGAATTTTGCTATTATTGATTTCATATTCTGATTTCATGGAACCAGTTGCAAGAGGCATAGAAAGCCGAGTGGAATTTCAATATTTTTAGTAAAGTCTTCATGAGTTTGGAGAACTCTGGCTGTAATCATATGTGATGTCATTTTGTCGAGCAATATGCAGTTACAGTGCCTCAATATCCTGCAGTTCTCTAACGTTAATTTGAAAAGCAGAGTCAGAAGGACTTATTTGTGGTACCTATGCGAGGTGTAAATTCCGTCAATTCTGCTTTTGTCTTGAATGAAATATAACGAATATACACATATCCCATGATAATGGTGAATTTTATATATTTATTAGTATTATTTATTAGAATTGTCTAACTGTGCTACTTTTTAGAGCTATTTTGGTTGTATATTGACTGATTTTAGTGATGACTCGATTAATTTTTTGTCATTTACGGATCCAAAAAGTAGAACAGTTGGATTGCTCCTTATTTAATCTATTTAAAAAGAATAATGATAGCTAAGGTTTCTGTCTGCATGTAAGTGCATTTTCAATGTGTAAGAAGGTATTAGGAAATTGAAGGAGCTTGGCACAGTTTTACATGGCACGCCTGTTACATAACCTGTATTTCAAAGTAAATATTAGTGTCAGTTTCCATCTTAGCTTAAAATCACGTGTCACGTGGCATGCCGATACTTAACTTGTGTGGTTTGGCTCAGTGTTCTGACCTCATTGGTATTTATAATTACCTTCTTGTTATTGTTTTGCTTTCACATCATGGAGGCATTCTTCTTTGAGCTCTATATAATCAGAATTTATAAATACACCATTAACTTGTCAGCAGTCTTAAATAATGCTTAATTCTTGCATCATTATCTTGAATCAAGTAGTACACATGACAAGAAACTGTTAATTGTAATATTATTGATATTATTTCTTCTGAAATTTCACTGACTAGGCTATTGGTTAGAACCCTTGAAAATCACTAGGAAAAAGAAGATATTAAGTCTTCTTATGAACTTTGTTCATTATTTCAAAATTGAAATGAGAAGCAAATGTTGGAATTTCACTCACTAAGCTATTGGTTAGAACCCTTGAAAATCACTAGGAAAAAGAAGATATTAAGTCTTCTTATGAACTTTGTTCATTATTTCAAAATTGAAATGAGAAGCAAATGTTGGAAATATTGAGAGGGGTGAATTAGTATTTCTCTTCAATTAGTTAATTTTAGTGTCACAAAGCATTAATTATCATTAGCATCAGATACACATAAACAATGATCAACACCATTCAACAATGCACACCAATAAAGACAATACATGAGAGTTTTGTAGGTGGAAACCCTTTCGGGAGAAAATCCCACTGAATGCTTCTTAATATTTGTCTTCAATAATTTACTAGGAAGCTCCAACTTCCAAGATTTTCAGCGTCAATTGAAGGAGGCTCTAACATGCTCTTTATTTATTTTATTATTATTATTATTTTTTTTTGGTTGGATTGCATCAGTTGGATGCTCCAATGGACAAGAAGTTCCAGAAGATAGCCAGCTCCTGCAATGTACCCTGTGTTAGATTAAATTTTTGGCTAAGCAAATTAGTGAAGTTGCAGATGAGACTATCATAAGATGTTTCTCCTTGTCATGTTGATTCCAACCGTATGTGGCATGTCACAAGGCTCCTCACAGTTTGAGAGATATGCCCAATCAAAGTTGGTTGCCCACTTGTTGTGGTCAACATCTCTAAAATAAGTTGTTGTGAAAGTTCTTCATTGGTTAGCAATTTGGTTAAATAATGAGGCTTACATTAAAATATCAAATATTTTGTGGAGTTGTTTCATGGACATAAGGGTTTTTGGCTCCAAGAAAAATTCAAAATTAAATTTGAATTTTATCCTAATGATGGTTCCCTCCAATTATGTAAGTCGGCCTAAATGATCATGTGTTTGTTGATGTAGATTGTCATTGATGTCAATATGGCAATATTTTGGAATACTAAATGATGATACGAAGCCAAGGAGAAGCATAGTAGATCCATAAAGTAATAGAAGCAAGAAGCCGAGGAGGAAAGCCACTAGGGAAGCCATTGGAAAGATATTGGAAGCCATTGGAAGTAATCTGATAATGATCTTAGACAATTATTAAGTTATTACAGATTCATGTGCATGGATATGCCTATGTTACTTTATGCAATGGATCGATAAGATTGCGAAATACATAGACAATGAAGCAGTAAAAGAAACATAATAGATAACACACATAAACACAACAGGGTTAATAAGGAGTTCACCCAACACTCCTGGGCTACGTCTCTTGGTCCAGCCTTTAGTGGTGACCTCTCTATTATGTCTTCAAAACAGAATTTTACAACAGTGAACTCAATTTGAGTTTCACACAACAGATACACAACAATAAGGCTTTACTTGGATCCCCCAAGTCTCTTATGAGTACACAGAGTCTCCTCATTGACTCTCTGTCTCTGTTGCTCTGTCTCAGCACTGCATGTTCCTATTTGCTGTGTCTGTGGCTTTAAAGCCAATTGGCGTTGTTTGTTCATTTCACCTTCTCGGGCTCTTTGGCTTCCCGACCTCTATCCGCTCAGATCCCCCTGAGTGTTAGCAATCATTGCTAAACGCTTCCAGGGATGGTGGCCACCTGTTCTGTAACATAATGGGTCATCGGGCCTCTGCAATCCTTCGAAATCGCCATTCTCTGTTTACACAGAAATATGTTCAAACACAGGAAAACTCTGCCAAACACTGTTTATCGGACTTAAAATATCCATAAATCTGCCTTAGACTTCTATCGGGTCCGCCTTTTAACTGCTTACCGCTTCTCCATCGTTGATCTGGCAGATCCAAATCCAACAAATGTGGTTCATTTCGGGCAGTGCTTTTGTACGGGGGTGAACCGCCCGATGAGGGTGGTTTTCTCCCTCCTCAGCCTGGACACGTGGTAGCCATTGTATGGGATCAGGCGGAGCTCGACCCAAACCATTTACCACCTTTGGCTCTCTCGAAATCCCGCTTATATCGTGATTTCCTTTGTATTTAAAATACATTAAAACGTTGAAAAACCCCGTAAAATGGCTTTATCGGACTTGAAACATTATAATATCGCATTTATAGATGCCGTCGGGTCCGATTTTCATCGCATCGACGCTTCCCTTCGTATTTAGTTTAATAAATGAAATACACGAAATACATAGAACTCTGCTGTTTGACGGATCTCAAATTTTATGAAATATTGCTTTATAGCTCCATCGGGTTCCACTGTCGTAAGCCATATGTATATCGGCCCTGATCCTTTGCATAGTTCCGATGCGACATTGCGATGCGATTAATCACAATCGCATATCGCAGATACCCCAGGCCGTTTGTAATCGCTCCTCTGTGTTTGCCGATTGCGATATTGCGCGTTAACATGGGCCGTCGATTTGCGCGCTTGATTGACGGTCCTCATTGACCCTCACTAATCGCAATCGCAACTGTTATGTGATAGCCCCCGATTGCCTTCGCTTGCCATCACCGATTGTGTTTTGCTGATCGGATCTGGACCGTTGATCAGCCAGATCCTACGGCTCCGATTCAAAGTTGCTTTAAGCCTGTTTTCACTGATTTCTTCATGTTTTTCGCTGCCGATAGTGTTTTCCGCCTGTTTTAAGAGTTCATCATCATGCAATAGTTTTGATCTTTTAAAAGATTTTGAAGACTTAGAGGGGTTTTGGATCCATTTTGGATCACGCCTTTCCACTGAAAAGGATTTTGGACCACCAAAAGTTGGTTTTTAAGCATCAATCAAGTGAAGATACAGCTTCCTCGCTTGTCCAATCTCTATCCATCTCGCACTGCTTGGTTTTGAACCTTTGAGTCCGATTTTGAGGTACTCAACGTCCCCTTTGCACATAGTTCTCACCTTCCTGTCCAGAACTGTATCTTCCTGTAACTCATTGAGATATTCAGGAAACAGATCATCAATAGAAGGCAACTGACTTTGCTCTTCAGGATCTTCAATCAATGAAGGTTCAAATAGTCTCAAGTTCTCTGCATTAACTACTGAATAGATGTGCATGTAAGCTGGCAAATCAAGGCGAAAAGCATTCTCACCAATTTTCTCAAGTATCTTGAAAGGCCCATACTTTATTGGCTTCAGCTTCTTACCTTCACCTTGCATTTTGTTTTTGCTGATGTATAGCCAGACTTGATCACCAACTTGGAAGCTATGCTCAATTCGATGCTTATCATGCCTTGCCTTGTACTTGGCTTGGCTCTTTTCCAGCTGTTCCTGCACTGCCTGGTGAATTTCAATGAACTTGGTTGCTTTGTCCACATCACTGTGTCCATCAACTGCTATGTCTTTACTAAAGACAAAATCCAAGGGAGACCTTGGTGTAAAACCAAAACAAGTCTCAAAAGGAGATCTCTATGTAGAAGAATGTTTAGCACGGTTGTAAGCAAGTTGCACATAACATAAATGCTCATCCCAAAGCTTGGGATCACTGTCCTGTTGACCACTTCTATTTGGCCATCTGTTTGTGGATGAAATGCTGTGCTCTTCTTCAATTTGGTGTCCATTAACTCCCATAGACTTGACCAAAACTTCCCAACAAATCGGGAATCTCGATCATGGACAATAGAAGTGAGTAACCCAAAATGAACCCATACATGCTGAAAGAACAACTTTGCTATTTGTTCAGTTGTAATCTGCTTGTTACAAGGTATTAAAATACACATTTTGCTGAACCTGTCCACAATAACATATAAATAATCATGACCTTTTCTAGATTTGGCAGTCCCCCAACAAATTCCATGGAAACACTTTCCCAGGGATGAGAAGGAACTGGAAGTGGAGTGTACAAGCCTAGTTTTCTATTGCTGGGCTTGCTTTTAACACACATGGTACATTCTTTAATATATCTAGAAACTGTTTCATGCATTCTTGGCCAATAACAGAACCTTTGCAGCCGTGCAACTGTTTTACTTACACCAAAATGACCTGATATTATAGAAGTGTGTGCTTCTCGGATTATATTAACTCTTTGAGTTTGAGGAATGTATAACTTTCCCAAATGATACAAGAGTTGGTCCTTAACATGATAATCCAATTCTTCTACTTGTTTTCCGTGACTTAAAGTTGCATATACATCTTTAAAATCTACATCTTGAGCATATTGTTCAATGTAGCTTTCATGCAATACTGAATTATGCTTAAGTATAGTAGATGCATTTATGATTGGTCTGGATAATATATCTGCAACCTTATTGTGTATGCCTTTCTTATATCTGATGACAAGATGAAACTGTTCTAGAAAACCCATCCACCTATAGTGTCTTGATTTCTGCAATTTAGTTTGTGAGTGTAAATATTGAAGTGGTTGATGATCAGTATGTATAATTGTTTCTTTGCCCAATAAATAATATTTCCACTTTTTCACACTCTGTACTAATGCATACAATTCTTTATCATATGTGAGATAATGAACTACTGTAGAATTAAATGTCTCAGAATGATAACATATGGGTTTACCATGTTGCATCAACACTGCTCCCATGGCATAGTCATTGGCATCTGTTTCAATCTCAAATGGTCTTTGAAGATCTGGCAATGTTAGTACTGGTGCTATACTAATATTTTCTTTCAAGCTGTCGAAGGCTTTCTGCTGTTTGCCTCCCCATTGAAACACTTTGTTCAATCTTGTTAAAGCATGTAAGGGAGGTGCAATCAAGGAAAAGTTAGCAATAAACTTTCTCCAATGTTGTGCTGCTCCTAGGAAGCTCCTAAAATAATATGACCCAAATAATTCAAAGATGTTTTGCTAAATTTACATTTTGATAATTTAATATAGAGATTTTCTTTTTTCAAAACATCTAGAGTCTGCTTTACATGCTTTAAATGTTCTTCCCATGTTTTATTGAAAACAAGAATGTCATTTAAATATACAATTACAAAATCATCAATAAAAGGCCTGAGTACATCATTCATTACTCTCATGAAAGTGGAAGGAGCATTAGTTAAGCCAAAAGGCATAACTAGCTATTCATACACCCCTTGCTTTGTTTTGAAAGCAGTCTTCTATGCATCTTGTTCTGCTACTCTGACTTGATGGTAGCCACTACGCAAGTCTAACTTGGAAAAGTAAACAACTTCCTTCAACTAATCCAATAGATCATCTATGCGAGGAAGAGGATAACGATTCTTGATCGTTATTTTATTCAGTGCTCTGTAATCAATGCACATCCTCCACGAGCCATCTTTCTTTCTTACCAAGACAATTGGAGATCCACATGGTGATGTGCTTGGCCTTATGAACCCTTTGTCGAGTAGCTCCTGTACCTGCTTCTTGATCTCCGCATTCTCTAAAGTGGATAACCTGTACATTCCGATGTTAGGCAATGGAGCATCTTGCTGCAAATGAATATTATGTGCAATTTCCCTTTTGGGTGGCAGACTTTTAGGTTCATGAAATAGGATATCATATTCTAAAACAACTTTTTTAAAATCATCTTTCTGTTTAGCATCACAGCCTTCAAATACATTGGTTTTATCAGGGGTCTTTTTCTTTACAACCATTAGTAAAAATTGCTTGCACGAATTTACAATTCTTTTCATCTGCCCTGACTTTATGAGAGTGTAGTTATTTTTGAGCTGATGAGCTCTTACAATATATTCTATTCCATCTTTTGTGAGTTGATACTTATAGTCAGTTCTATAGAAAATAGCTTTTCTATCATATAAGTAAGGACTTCCTAACACAATACCACATATATCCAAGAGAACTATATCTAACTCAACCTCATCTACAAAAGTTGACCCAAAAGCAAACCTAAGTTTACAGTGTCTGGTCACTTTTAGCTTTGCTTTATCACATACCCAACCTAATGGATATGGCTTCTTGTGAGGTGTGGTTAGGAGTCCTAACTTCTTTACAATTGCTTCAGAAATCAAGTTTACTTGTGAACCACTATCAAATAAAGTATCAATCTTTTGATGCTTGGAAATAACTATAATATGAGAAAGCTCATGTCTTTTCCTCTCATTTTCTTCATTATCAATAGATTGTGCAGAATTACTAATAGATGCTTCAAAATTTTTACCTTTTATACCCACAACTGTGACTGTTGTTTCATCACCTGAGTCTGACCCCAAATATTTATGAATAGGAGTAGCAGTGTTCTTCTTCTTGCCATCGAACTTCTTGGGTTTCAGCGCCGGATGCAAAGACCAGCGATGTTCATCATCATGTCCAACCTTCTTGCAGTGAGTGCATGAAGGTTTGTCTTTCTGTATAGTATTTGTCTTCCTCTCTTTCCATTTTTGCTTCCTCTTTTCCTTGTTCTTGCTTGCAATGGGTTTTGATGATCCCCCAATCTCGCGGTTCACATTCTTGCCTCTAGCCTTCAGATGTGTAGCCTGAACTGATACCTCATCTATGCTAGTAGGGTTAAACATGAGAATGGTGTGTCTCAAATAACTATGCAGACCACCTATATACTTCAACAAAGTTTCAGGTGAGTCTAAAGAAATGCCTAGAATTAAAGCTCTTTTTTCTAAATTCCTGGGTATAGCTTTGTGCACTTTGCCCCTTTAATTGGCGAAGAGTTTGCCAACTCATCATTGCTTGCTGCATATAAGCTAGTGGATAGAATTGTTTTTTAATGGCAGAAACAAATTCATTCCAGGTAGAAAGAATTTTACCATGCTTCTTCAAATCAGCTTGTGTCCTGCCTTCCCACCACACTAGGGCAGTTCCTCCAAGGCGAAGGCTGGCCAGCTGAATCTTTCTCCTTTCTGAATCAATGTTCTGCACCCTGCAATATACATCAATCTGTCTAATCCAATTATCTAGCTTTTCTGCATTTAATTCTTCATCATATATGGGCAAATCAAATTTTACATCTAATTTGATCAAAGGGCTAGAAGGAGGTGTTGATAGAGGGGGCTCTTTCCCTTTCCCTTAGCCTTATGAATGTCCATCGAGAAGAGGTTCCTCTGTTCCTTTGTCTTGTTTGGAGGTTGAAGTATCTTCATTTCGACCTTTCTCAAATTTTCGATACATCTCTTCTACCATGGCTCTCATGGTCATGAAACTGTCCATGAACTGAGAGTCTGATTTCAAGGGAATTTCTTCTGCCATTTTCCTCCTATGATGGACTCTTTCTATTTCTGGGTTAGTCTCAACCAGTTCTCCTTTTCCTAATTTGAGCTTTGACCTAGTTAGCATTCAACAATCCAACACAAGCTTGTCTAACCTTAGCAACCTAAAGCTCTGATACCACTTGATCTGATAATGATCTTAGACAATTATTAAGGTATTACAGACTCATGTGCATGGATATGCCTATGTTACTTTATGCAATGGATTGATAAGATTGCGAAATACATAGACAATGAAGCAGTGAAAGAAACATAATAGACAACGCACATAAACAAAATAGGTTTAATAAGGAGTTCACCCAACACTCCTGGGCTACGTCTCCTGGTCCAGCCTTTAGAGGTGACCTCTCTATTATGTCTTCAAAATAGAGTTTTACAACAGTGAGCTCAATTTGAGCCTCACACAACAGATACAAAATAATAAGGCTTTACTTGGATTCTCCAAGTCTCTTCTGAGTACACAGACTCTCCTCACTGACTCTCTGTTTCAGCACTGCCTGTTCCTGTTTGCTCTCTGTCTATGGCTTTAAAGCCAATCGACGCTGTATGTTCATTTCACCTTCTCGGACTCTCTAGCTTCCCGACCTCTGTTCGCTCAGATCCCCCTCTGAGCGTTAGCAATCATTGCTAAATGCTTCCAGGGATGGTGGCCACCTATTCTGTAACGGAATGGGTCATCGGGCCTCTGAAATCCTTCGAAATCGCCGTTCTCTGTTTACACAGAGAAATATGTTCAAACACAAGAAAAGTCTACCAAACACTGTTTATCGAACTTCAAATATCCATAAATCTTCCTTAGACTTCTATCGGGTCCGCCTTTTAACTACTTATCGCTTCTCCATCGTTGATCTGGGAGATCCAGATCCAACGACTGTGGTTCATTTCGAGCGGCCCTCAAGTACGGGGGCTAACCGCTCGATGAGAGTGGTTGGTTTTCTCCCTCCTCAGCCTGGACACGTGGCAACGATTGTATGGGATCGGGCAGAGCCTGGCCCAAACCATTTACCGCCTTTGGCTCTCCCGAAATCCCGTTTATATTGTGATTTCCTTTATATTTAAAATACATTAAAACGTTGAAAAACCACGTAAAATAGCTTTATCGGACTTGAAACATTATAATATCGCATTCATAGATCCCGTCGGGTCCGATTTTCATCGCATCAACGCTTCCTTTCGTATTTCGTTTAATAAACGAAATACACAAAATACATAGAAATCTGTCGTTTGACGGATCTCAAATTTTATGGAATATTGCTTTATAGCTCCATCGGGTCTGGCTGTCGCAAGCCATATGTATATCGGCCCCGATCCTTGCATAGTTCCGATGTGACATTGCGATGCGATTAATCACATTCACATATCGCAGATACCCTGGGCCGTTTGTAATCGCTCCTCTGTGTTTACCGATTGCGATATCATGCGTTAACATGGGCCGTCGATTTGCGCGCTTGATCGACAGTCCTCGTTGACCCATGCTGATCGCAATCGCAAGTTTTATGTGATAGCCCCGATTGCCTCTGCTTTCCATTGCCGATTGCGATTTGCCGATCAGATCTGGACCGTTGATCAGTCAGATCCGACGACTCCGATTCAAAGTTGCTTTAAGCTTGTTTTTACTGATTTCTTCATGTTTTTCGCTGCTAATAGTGTTTTCCGCCTGTTTTAAGAGTTCATCCTCATGCGATAGTTTTGATATTTTAAAAGATTTTGAAGACTTAGAGGGTTTTTGGATCAAGTAGTCAATAACAGGAGCAGTCAAAGAAGAGCTATCAGAAGAGTTCATCAGAAGTAGTTTATCGGAAGCCATCATGAATCCAAAGAGTAAGAGGAAGAGGTCATTGGAAGCCATCGAGAAGAAAAGAGGGACACATCGACGAAGGAGCATAAACAGTGTTATCGGAGGAGCTAAGAACCCAATCTAAGAAACAAATCGTGGGAATCTTTTAACAAAAGTCCATAGCACATCGAAGTTAACATATCAACAATATATTATATTGGCAGCTTTCTTACGTGTCACATTGAAACCTGCGATTGCGATATCATTGCGGACCCGCTGCACCATTGCAATACAACTCAATATAATATTGCATCCATTGCATAATCACAAACCATAAAGTTTATTATGTATCACCACCGATAATATGCGATTGCGATATATATACAGACCCGCGGGACCATTACAATTCACCTTAAAGAAACATCGCATCCGCCTATGAGAATTGTCATATCGCAAAGTCTTAAAGGATGTCACACCAATTGCGATAAGGGTGTGGACCTCGGACCACCGATTGCGATAAACCCGACGAACTACTAGCTGTGGACTTGATGGATCTATTGACGACTGTTTAATATTATATTGCATTCGCTTCATCGATAGTATGAGTATCGACTATGTTACATTGATAATGTTAAAGGTTGCGATTGCGGGACCTCTGAAAGTTGCAATTGCAATTAGTAGTGACGTAACATGTGGGGACCGCCAAACTCCTATTATAATATGGTTATAGCCTCTCCTTTTATGGTTTCTCTGTAAATAAACAAGTTGGTCTCCCTCCAATAAACGTGTCTCTCATTCATTGGTAAAACTCGTATAAATACGAGTTAAAACGTTTCAATAAAGGCATCAATCTCGGGCATTGAATACAGAAAGGAAGTAACAGTTCACAACTCGTGAACTCAAAAAAGCCAAAGGACGAGCGGAAAAGAAGAAACAAAGGAAAGGAAGCCGAAGGTCGATCAGAAGAGAAATACACAGGAGCATTAAGAGTTGAAGAATGAAGAAAGTTGAGACTAATTGCGCATAGGGTCATTCATACAGTTCGTACCTGTGATGAATTAATCTATTGAAGAAGTACAAACTGCAACCTGAAGAACAATTTTGTGAAGATCTGTATGACCTCGAACTAGCGAAGTAAGATTTTATTAGTCATTGTTTGAAGGGAGCAGTAGACAACACTAGCGTTGAAGTCTTTGTGAGATTATTCCTTGGAAGTAAGATAGTGCGACAGTCACTCCTGAAGCAGTTTCTCCTGAAGTAGTTACCGCGACAATAAGAACAGAGGGTTGAAAAACAGAGAATTGTTTTGTGCAGGCATTGAGGCTTAGCGCAACTTATCAAAGATATTTTGTTGAAAAGCATCAACAGATCTTGGAGACATTATTAGAGATCATGATGGCTATTTGAAATCATCATGAGGTAACTCTGCAGACTCTGTTTGGGAAATATGAAGAATTGTGAAGGCTCCTTCATACGAAGACATGTTGTCATTGATGTAGCAGTGAAGTTGTAGATTGACAGAACACAGTGAAGAAGATTTTGAGATCATTGTAATACAATCAAAACATTTCTTGACAAAGCAAAACTATAGGGTCAGAACCCTTGGGGTTGGTGCCTCAGAATTGGAAGGATTGGTGTCCTTGGAGTTGATGCTCCTAAATCCAAGGTTGGTGCCTTGACAAGATAGGGTCGGAACCCTTGGGGTTGGTGCCTCAAAATTGGAAGGATTGGTGTCCTTGGAGTTGGTGCTCCTAAATCCAAGGTTGGTGCCCTAGAGGTTGGAGCCTCACAAAATACCAAGTTGGTGATTGGAAACGGGTTGGAGCCCTATATACATTGTACCTGATTTATTGTAAAGATTATATTAATAAAATCATTTATTTCTATTGTTCATTTTGCGTTCTAAATATAATTGATTTAACTAGTAAAAGTAAAAATTGAAAAGGAATACTGATTCACCCCCCCCTCTCAGTATTTCCAACAATTGGTTTCAGAGCTAGTACCTTCACTCAAAGCCTAACAGCTTGAAGGTTGATCAATTAGAACACAAATGGCAAAGCCAAGGAAGAAAGTCTCGAATCCTCCTAAAGATGTGTCTCCCTCAACCACCGAAGTTGAAATCAATCAACTTGTGAAGGCTCCATTGTTCAATGGAAACTTTGATATATGGGAAGCAAGAATGAGGAATTTCTTAAAGACTCAAGGCATTGAAGTATGGAAATCGGTGATTACTGATACCATGATGAATGGAGAACCCAAGGAGTACAATGCAAAAGTAATGAAGACAATCTTGAATGGGCTACCTGATTCTATGAAGCCCAATTTTGAGAATTGTTCATCAGCGAAAGGCATATGGGATAAACTTCATGATCTTCACTCAAAAGGAGCATTGACCATGACCACTAATCAAGAAGATGATGGAAAGCAAGAAGGAAATCCATAACCCATCATGGAAGCTGAAAATAAGAATGATGACATCAAGGACAAAGAAGATCTGGAAGATGAAGAAAATGAAAAAGATTTCAAAGAAGATCTCTTCACTAAACTTATGGCTGCCGTAGAAGAAATTATCAGTTTGAAAAAGAAAAATGAAGAACTTAAGAAGAAAGCACTCGTTGGTGACCAAGACCAAACAAGGAAGGAAGTTGACCTTGTCTAGCTTCAAGTACAAGAAAGAGCTGAGGAGCTTGCCAAGCTCAAGGAGGAATTTTATCAAAACAAAAGAAAGCATCATGAAGAAGTCATATCCATGAAAAATCAATTAGATAAGGCAAAGAAACATGAAGATACATTGTCAAGCCACCTTGAACAAAGGCATAAAATCTTGAACAAACTTGAAGTAGAGATTGGTCAATACAAGGAAGAGATCTCCTCTCTTAAATCTCAACTAGAAGAAGCAAGAAAGGTAGGACAAGGAGCAGAGAAGACAATGGAAGCATTGATAAACATAGAAGGACAAATTGATGAAGCAGAAAAGGAAAGAAACACCATGATATGCTAACTAAAAACAAAGGATGAAGAAATATTCAAACTAAAATCCAACCTCAACCTTCTCAAGGCTGAAACATGTAAAGCTACAAGGATCATGGGAGAAATGGATAGTAGTCTAGCCAAGGAAAATGAAGAAATCTTCAGAATGAAATCAAATATCATCTCTCTTAAAATAGAAGCAAATGAAGCAACTTGTATCAAGGAAGAGATTGAGAAACAACTTGTCGAGAAGAATCAAGACTGCGAAAGATGGGAAGAAGAGATTGTCTCCCTCAAGAAAAAGGCAGAAGGGATGGACACATTTTTGAAGAGCGCCCAAGCCTTGGATGACATGATCATCCATCAAAGATCCCCATTTTATAAATCAGGTCTTGGCTATGAAGTAGAATCCTCAAGCAAGAATGATAATTCTTCAAAAAACAAGGATGTGAGGAAGCCAAAAATAAACACTGATGCTCCCAGTTCCAGCAAAGGCAAAGATAAGAATCATGGCAACAATGAAGGAAGTCCCGTTCCAAGAAGAAATATAGATGATGTCATGGATGCAAGAAGCAATTGTTATAATCAAAGGATCTCAAGGCAGAAAGACTTCAGAAGTACATCAAGGAAACCTTCTTCTCCGAGGTACAAAAATATATTTCTTGGTTATTGCTATTCTTGTACAAACTTTGGACACATGGCAAAAGATTTTAGGGCATATCACAAAGATAAATATTATGGTACCCGTCAATCTCTGAGAAGCAATTTTGCAAGAAGAAGTCATGAATTCTTATTCATGAACAACATATAGTTCTTCAAGTGTCATAACATTGGACATATGGCACGTGATTGTAACTTGACTTGGGCATCTACACAAGTCAGAACCATGCCAGAGAAGAAAGTTACACAAGTATGGAGAAGAAAACAAATATAATCCGAAAATCTCTTGAACTATCCAACAAACAAAACATGTTGTTGACTTGATGAAGTTATCCTTGATATTCCGAGTGTTTGATGATGGGTTCCTGCCAAAAGGAGACCATGCATACAGTTAGGGGGATCTTATGTTGATTAGACATTCTTGCATAAGTTATTCATGAATTGATCCTTATGAAATCCTTGATGAGCTATATTGATAATCATTCTTTGATAAGATCATTTCTCAGGAGCATTCCATTGAAAAACATGATCTTCTAATTATCCAATGGACTGTTATTAAAGATGTTTTCCACTTGATCACTAAGCAAAAATTAAAGCAGCAGAAAAGGCCATCTAATGCTAATAAGGCAAATAACCTATGTTGCTTTTATTACAGAAGTTGAATGTCCCGACTCAGGGATTTGATGTGAGAACAGGTAAATTATGGAGACAAATAGAGGCAACCTTCTTCAGACATGTTGCTACTCGATCAATCCAATGTTACATACTTCGGTTGTGAGGATACTTTTGTGGAGTTTCAAAGGCTTGGACCTATGCATAGACTTCGGATAGAGAGCAGTCCTATTATATGCTTTAGTCCTTAGCCTTGTGGAACTCGTCTATTGGCCCATTAATCAGACTTACACCTTTGGACTTGTGGTAAGTTTTCATCTATTGGAGCTTGGATTACCTTAAGAAAATGACACTTGTTCAACTCATATTTGTGACAGGTAGAAAAACATGTTTTGGAGGACTTACTAGTTGGTCAGTCCTATAGTAGTAGTCACCTCGGTGGAAGGATTAGTAAGGAGACTCAATTGTAGTGTCTCAGACTAGGAACTGTGGTGTAGGAATCTTGTTGAAGGACGCTTGATTGTTGTGCAGAAGAAGATTTCTTTAAAAACATTATTAGCCTTGTTGAAGCAGTCTTATAGACATCTTATTGAAGGAGTTTTTTACCACTTCTTGGAGTAGTACTTTGAAAGGTGGTGAAGGGAAGTATATAGAAAATTGGATGGTAGTGACTTAAGGAGAAGCACAAAGATACACAGGAACTTCGATCTGAAGAAAGATAGCAAGAAAGACAATTTCAGTGGCATCTTCTCCTGATTCAGACTATAAAGACCTCTTAATTCTGACTGTGAAGACAACAAAATTCGGATTGTAGAAGCATAAAACTTGGACTTGAACATTTGGTGTATGGTTATTTGGAGTCTATTTGGAAGCATTGAAATCGAGCATATTTAAGCATTGATGAAGCCATGATAAAGTAGTTTTTGAGACATGAAGAGCAGATAATTTGCTAGCTGATGATGAGGCAACAATCCTTCTATCTTGAGTAAAAACAAGAGCACCACGACAGGGGAACTAACATACCCATGAAGATCTACTATTCATAAAGAACAAAAGAAATTTGATAAGGGGAGCAGTTCGACAGGGGGAGTCCCTGAGCATCCCGTTTTCCATTGATGTCAAAGGGGGAGAGAAGAAGAATATTGCCATCAATGACAAGGGGGGAGATTGTTGATCCAGATTGTCATTGATGTCAATATGGCAATATTCTGGGATACTAAATGATGATATGAAGCCAAGGAGAAGTAGAGCATATCTGTGAAGTAACATGACCAAGAAGCCAAGGAGGAAAGCCATCAGGGAAGCCATTGGAAAGACATTGGAAGCCATTGGAAGTCAAGAACATGAGCAGTCAAAGAAGAGCTATCGGAAGCAATTTATTGGAAGCCATCATGAAGATAAAGAGTAAGAGGAAGAGGTCATTGGAAGCCATCGAGAAGCAAAGAGGGACACATCAGTGGAGAAGCATAAACAATGTTATCGGAGGAGCTAAGAACCCAATCTAAGAAACTAATCATGGGAATCTTTTAACAAAAGTCCACAACGCATCAGAGTTAACATATCAACAGTGTATTATATCGACGACTTTATTCCGTGTCACATTGAAACCTGCGATTGCGATACCATTGCAGACCCGCTACACCATTGTAATACAACTCAATATAATATCGCATCCATCGCATAATCGCAAACCATAAAGTTTATTATGTATCACTGCCCAAAATATGCGATTGCGATATATATACGGACCCACGGGACCATTACAATTCACCTTAAAGAAACATCGCATCCGCCTATCGGAATTTTCATATCACAAAGTCTTAAAGGATGTCACACTGCCAATTGCGATAAGGGCATGGACCCTGGACCGCCGATTGCGATAAACCCGACGGACACTAATTGCAATGGAGCTGTGGACCCAATGTATCTATTGATGACTATTTAATATTATATCACATCCGCTTCATCGACAATATAAGTATTGACTATGTTACTATTGAAGTTTCTAAGTCTAACAATTAGAAACCCTTCATGCACTTCACTGATTTATTCCTACCTACTTGTTCTGTTAATTAGCAAGTTATTTACCATGTAAATACTGGAAATAAATACGTCACCGCTAATTAACAATTCTGGCTGTTCCTGACTAATTGCAATCTACATGCTACGTCACCACTAAATGCAATTAGCTGAAATTCCTAAACCCCAACAAACTGAAGGTTAGAGCTCCTAGGCTCTACGCAATCCCGACACCAGCAAATCGGTGTCCTCAACCAACTGCGTCAGCCCTCCTGGCTTTTGGGTGGCTCTGTGTGAGCCTGCCTTTGCCTCCCTCAGCCTCTGCCTTGCCTCTTCCTGGTTCAATCTTGATGACGCAGGCACTGCATCACCCCTTCCTTGCTACTACTTTGCTAGGAACAACTTCTGTCACCCGGGACAACTGTTTTCTGCTACTGCTGCTCTGCTTGGCTGATGTCCTCAGTTCTCCTGTGATCTGCAACCACGCTCTGATACCATGTTGAAGTTTCTAAGTCCAACAGTTAGAACCCTTCATGCACTTTACTGATTTATTCCTACCTACTTGTTCTGTTAATTAACAAGTTATTTACCATGTAAATACTGGAAATAAATACAAGTACATGCTCAACATATTACAGATCATCAACTGAAGGAAATAGAAACAAGCACACAAGTGACACCGTTGTTTTTGGACTAGTGTCCCCAGAAAAACCCATTGCAGGAAAATCGGTGTAGCGATTTGAGCGTTTGATTTATTAAGCAGTTTCAAAATACAATATGTGTGCCAAATCCAGCTCACCCAACAGAGAAAAATCTCGGCAGTAGCACCTCTCTACTCGGAAGCAGATATTCCGGCTGAAACCACGGGTAAACACTCCAGCAGCTTCAGAGCTCCAATTTGCCCCACAAAACCCCAATGTTAACCTCTAGGGACTGCGTCAGCTCTCCCAGTAGTTCTGGCTATTCCCAATAGTTCCGGCTTCTACCCTCTGCATCAGCTTTCCTGACTGTTCCGATAGTTCTCGACAATGTCGGCTGTTCCCGGCAGTTCCAGCTTCTACCCTCTGCGTCAGCTTTCCAGGTTGTTTCGGCAGTTCTGGCTTCTGCCCTCTATGTCAGTTTTCCCGGCTGTTCCGGTAGTTCCTGATAGTTCCGGATGTTCCCGGCAGTTCCGGCTTCTGCCCTCTGCGTCAGCTTTCTTGGATGTTCCGGTAGTTACCAACAATTCCGGTTGTTCCGACACAAGACTGGCTAACCCCGACTATTTTTGCGTCCCTCTCTTCGGCTATTGCGCTGATCCTCCCGGTGCTATCTCTGCCTCTCTGCTTCTGTATTCACTGCCCCTCACTTGCATCTCTGATCATTCTCTCAACTTTCTCAGCAAACCCAACTCCAGAAAGTCGAAATCTTGATCTCTTGGTGTGTTCTCCAAGTGACCCTCAAGCCTCCTCTTATACTTTTCTCGTTGTCAAATCAACGATTGAGATTAAGTCCCTAATCAATGGCTAAGATTATGTCTGGCTTGATCCATGACTTTTGGACCATTCTAACACAATTTTATATTAATTCACATTAATATTTTATTTTCCCTAAGTTTAGACTTAGGGACTCCATTAAAAATATTAATTATTTTAATATCTCCCAAACTGTTTAGAATCTGCCCAAACCCTTTCTGGGTATTGGATATCTCATGTGCCTTAGCCTCTCCACCTAATTTCATGGCTAGAGCACATCCAATGCTACCCTAAATCAACAGTTACACCGGTAATGTTAAAGGTTGTGATTGCGGGACCTATGGAAGTTGCGATTGCGATTGCAATTAGCGGTGATGTAGCATGTAGGGACCGCCAGACTTCTATTATAATATGGTTATAACCTCTCCTTTTATGGTTTCTCTGTAAATAAACAAGTCAGCCTCTCTCCAATAAACGTGTCTCTCAGTGATTGGAAAAACTCGTATATGTTGATCTAGATTGTCATTGATGTCAATATGACAATATTCTGGATAGTAAATAATGATGTGAAGCCAAGCATAGCAGATCTGTGAAGCAATAGGAGTAGGAAGAGTTCATCGGAAGCCATCAAAGAAGAGCTACTGGAAGAAGAGCTATCAGAGCAAAGAAGAGCTAATAGGAAGAAGAGCTATCAGAGCAGTGTATCAGAAGTCATAGGAATAAAGAGAAACCACAAGAGCGATGAGCCAAGACAATGTAGATCTATCGCATATGCCAAGAGTAAGAGCCATATCGAAGGAAGTAATAAACCATGGGAACCCTTTCGAAAATATATAATATCGACAGAAATCTTATTGGTATATTAAGTTATGTAAACACTGCTAAAACCCCCGATTGCGATATGAGTTACGGACTCGATGGTCCCATTACAACACGCCCTAAAAAATATCACATCCACCATATCGCTAACCTTAAAACCTTATCGCATACAAATCTGCTGATTGCGACATAATATGTGGACCTAGACCATTAGAATTCACCTTATTGAAATATCGCGTCCGCCTATCATAACGTTCATATCGCAAGTCATAAGTGATGTATATCCAAATCCTTCGATTGCGATCACATTGCGGACTCGCTGCACCATTATAGCATGACTTAATGAAATATCGCATCCGTAGGAACCACAAGTTTCAAAGGGATGTCAAAACGCCAATTGCAATATAATACATGGACCTAATAACTCCATAGAATATACCTTTATGTAATATCAAGTCCAGGTATCGGGGAAGTTACACAAATCATAAGGGTTGTCACCGTCAGACCGCCGATTGCGATAGGACTTGTGGACCCGACCGCTGATTGTGATAAGTCTTGTGAACCTGATTGTCGATTGCGATAAGTCTTGTGAACCCGACCGCCGATTACGATATTAGCTGTGGACCCAACAGATCTGTTGACGATGGTTTAATGCTATATCGCGTCCGTTTCGTCAACAGTATGAATATCGGGGCCATGTTACATCGATGATGTTAAGAGTTGTGATTGCGAGACCTCCGAAAGTTGCGATTGCAATTGATGATGTGGATGTGGGACCTCTTTGGGTATGGTCTCTCCTATAAAATCTTCCGTAAATAAAACAGGTTTATGAGTAATTGGATGAATATCCATAAGTCGGCCTCTCCTTTCAAATGAACGTCTCTTTTGAGTATTGGGGAAACCCGTATAAATACAAGTTATAAAACATCACCTTAAGTATTTATTGGGCATTGACATAGAGAATAATTAAAGAAGTTCACAACTTGTGAACTTGAAGAGATAGAGGCAGATAAAGGTCGGGAAGTCGAAAGCCGTGAAGCCGTAGGTCTAGCAGACGACGAAGGTGCAGCAGAAGCTGAAGGCCGAGCAAAGAAGGAAGCAAAAGACAGAGTGGGAGGACAATATTTTGAAGTGATTCGTATTGAAGGTTCAGACCCGAAGTGAAGCCATAACACAAACAAGTGACCTGTTGCAAAGACTACAAGGACATGATTTTGTAAAGAAGTCCTTGGAAGCAGTATATTATAATCAAACACTTCTTGACAAAATAAATCTATGGGGTCGGAGCCCTTGGGGTTGGTGCCTCAGAATTGGAAGGATTGGTGTCCTTGGAGTTGGTGCTTCTAAATTTAAGGTTGGTGACTTGGTAAGATAAGGTCGGATCCCTATAGGTTGGAGACTCATCAAATTCCAAGTTGGTGCTTGGAAAAACTCATCAGATATTGTATTCAATCTTTTTCTATATTTATTAAAATCATTTCTTTGATTAAAATTGTAAAGAATCTAAATTAGTAATAATAACAATTGAAAAAAAATACCGATTCACCCCCCTTTTAGTATTTCCAACAATTGGTATTAGAGCCAAATTCTTCAGAATCAGCCTAAGAGCTGGATGAAGGATTTTTATTTACAATGAAGAATCAAGAAATGATAGCAAGAAGGCTTCCCTAGTTCGATGGAACTAATTTTGGTTTTTGGAAAAAGAGAATGTCTTACTTCTTAATGTCCCTTGGACTTGAAGTTTGGAACACTGTTCTGAATGGGTACTGTTGACACCTAATCTTCATGATTGGGGAATTTGTAAAATAGATAAATCAGGAATGTGAACAGTCATCGGAAGATGAACTGAACAATCACTCCTAATGTATAAATCAATAACATACCTATGGAATAAACACACGAATCAGTTTTTCTGAGTTTTCTGCCAAACTGGAGTTACTGCCTGGCCTGACATGGTATCAGAGCTAGTTCTAAAAATAGTTGTAACTCCCTTATCTCTGCCACTGCCTCTGTCCTAAAATTCTCTGCCTCCATTGCATTGCATTCACCTGATTACTCTGTCCGGAGCACTGCCTCTGTCCTGCATCTCAACGATGTTGATTCTCTGCGCATGAATGTGTCGGTTATACCTTGACTGGTTGCATCGAACGAATCAGTACGCTCTGAATCATTACGTTGAATCCCGCTGCATTGAATGCCTTCCAGACATCTCGATCTTTGATGGAATATGCGGCCAGCGACATCACTCCTAACTCGATTCCTGTAACAGAGCGAGGGCTGAAGACCCCGCGATCGAATCCCCGCAGCGTAGCGATCATCCTGTAGCTTCGCATTCAACGGACATAGAGGTGGAGTCGAGATGACCGTTGTGGCCATTTATGCCTCCCGCCAGAACTGACTGAAACCCTCGCCAGAGAGAGCGCGAGCAAGCGAAACCCTCGCTTTGCTTTCCTCCTTCCCCTGATTCCTTCTATTCAGAACCAGTTGCTCGCATTCTGATAATTCGTTTCGACTTGCCCATCGACTTACGCTCTTGGTTTGTTATCTGCTACAGTCCTGTTGGATCATGAAAACTCTCCATTGATTTCTGAGCATATCAAATCGTCATTTCTCGAGGTATCTATCGAGCATTGGAGGTATACGTATCCTGTTGCAAACCTTGATCAGAACTGCAATTTTTGAATCTTTTGTTAAGTCAAGTCGAATTGTGAAAGCATTTATAAGAGAACATCGAAAACCTGAAAATCTTTTTGTTCTGGCCTGACATGGTATGCAACCAACGGAACCTTGGTTCCTAATCATTGAGTGCCACAGCTCCTCTCCTGGTTAATAAGCATTGAGTGGCAGAATAAGTGTTGAGAAAAGGCTGTTTCATTATTCAAGTTTCAGAGTATGTGAGGGGTTTGGTAATTTTGTGTTTGAGTTTTTATGTATTCGTATTTTCTATGGAGGGACAGGCATTCTTCTAAGGGAAAATCATGGTGCAGTCGATGAACTGCTCATGACTCCGAGTGGCCTGACATGGTATCAGAGCCAAGTTCCGATCTTGGGATCTTCTTCTGAAGAACAATCTCCCCTGCATGAAACTCCAACAATGGATGATGCTTTAAGTGATGTAATTGATAGAATTGGGAGACTCAATCTTGATTCAGTCCCAACTCAATCAACAGAGCAGCCTGGACCATCTCAGAAAGGTCCCCCAAAGTGGCTGACAAAGACACTTGAAAGTGTTCATCCTGAAAGAAATTGGAAAAACAGGAACCAGAAATTCAAACCGACAAAATGGAGGTGATGTAGATGACTCTAATTCACCTGTTGATGTGGATGTTACTTATGATTGTGAATTGAACTTGTCTACAGATTTTGAACCAACTTCCTTCAAAGAAGCTGCTTCTCATGATGAATGGAAAGAAGCGAAGAAAAAGGAGTATGATGCCCTCATAAAGAATGGCACTTGGAAGCTAGTTGATCCTCCATTTGGAACCAAACCAATTGGCTGCAAGTGGGTCTACAAGAACAAATACAAAGTTGATGGCTTACTTGACAAGCACAAAGCTAGGCTTGTGGAAAAAGGCTTTGCACATAAGGAAGGGGTCGATTATGAGGAAACTTTTGCCCCCACAACAAAATGGGCCACCATCTGGACACTTTTTGCACTAGCTGCTCAAAACGGTTGGAAAGTCCATCAAATGGATGTAAAAACTGCATTCTTGAATGGAGATCTAAAAGAGAATGTTTTTATGTCCCAGCCTGAAGGATTTGCTGTGAAAGGACATGAACATAAAGTATGCAAACTTGTGAAATCCTTGTATGGCCTCAAACAAGCACCGCGAGCCTGGTATGAAAAACTAACTGAGCATCTTCTGAAACTCAACTTCAATCATTTTGATCTTGATGATGCAACTTTATTTGTCAAGAAAGTTGGCAAAACAGTTGTGTATCTTGTGGTATATGTAGATGATCTTTTAATGACAGGGAACAATGAAAGCTACATTGCATCCATAAAGAAGGAATTAGGAAAAAGTTTTGAAATGACTGATTTGGGCTATGTTCATTACTATCTTGGCATTGAAGTAACCCAACATCCAAAATCCATATTTCTTTCTCAAAAGAAATACATTGGAGATTTGTTAAACAGATTTGGCATGACAGAGTGCAATCCTCTTTCTACTCCAATGGAACAAAACTTAAAGCTCACATCTATTGAAGGAAAGGAATTTGAGGATGCAACAAAGTATAGACAACTTGTAGGAAGTCTCATCTACTTCACTACTACCAGACCAGACATTTCATTTACTGTTGGAATCCTCTCCAGGTTCATGCAAAAGCCTTGTGAGGGACATTGGTCTGCTGCAAAAAGAGTTCTAAGGTACTTGAAGGGAACTCAAGACCTTGGAATCAAGTATACACAGGTGGACGACTTCAGCTTGATTGGATACTCTGATTCAGACTTCGATGGAGACAAAGAAACTGGGGTATCTACTTCAGGATATGCTATGAGTCTTGGATCAAGAGCTGTCTCCTGGAGATCACGCAAACAATCAGTTCCAGCAGATTCCACAACTGAAGCAGAATACGTGGCAGCAGCTGAAGCAACGAAAGAAATTGTGTGGCTCAGGAAAATTCTTGAAGATTTGCAGGTAAAACAAGTACAATCAACTCCACTCATGATTGATAACACCTCTGCAATAAAGTTGGCCAAGAATCCAAATTTCCATGATCGAACAAAGCATATCAATACTAAATATCATCTGATTTGACATCATGTCGAGGCCAAAACAATCCATCTCCGTCATTGTTCCACAAATGAGAAAACTGCAGACATCTTCACCAAAGCACTTGGAAAGGAAAAGCTTGAACGATTCAGAATGATGCTTGGACTCACCAACATCCCTTCAGATTAAGGGGGGGAATGTTGACACCTAATCTTCATGATTGGGGAATTTGTAAAATAGATAAATCAGGAATGTGAACAGTCATCGGAAGATGAACTGAACAATCACTCCTAATGTATAAATCAATAACATACCTATGGAATAAACACACGAATCAGTTTTTCTGAGTTTTCTGCCAAACTGGAGTTACTGCTTGCCCTGACAGGTACAATGCCCCTCCCACTCTTCCTACTGATCAAGATGAAAGGAAAGCATACATTGCCAATGCAAAAACACTAAATTCCATTACTAGTGGAATCAATGATTCTGAGTTTACGAGAGTCTTGAATTGTGACTCGGCCAAAGAAGTATGGGATAATATGGTTAGCTTATATGATGGGGACTCCAAGGTTAAGAAGACAAAGCTTCAAAATCATAGGAGGCAGTTCGAAAGCCTGAAAATGGATGATGAAGAAGATATTGCATCATACTTCCTCCAAGTAGCTGAAGTAGTGAACTCCCTTAAAGGATTGGGAGAAAAGATTGAAGAAAGAACTGTTGTTCAAAAGGTCTTAAGATCTCTCCCAGACATATTTGACTCCAAAATAAGTGCTATAGAAGAAATGAAGGAACTAGACACTCTCAAAATGGATGAAATTCATGGAATCCTCACTGCCTATGAGATGAGAAAAGGAATCCCAAGTTCCAAAGATGCAACATTCAAGGCCTCAAAATCAAAAAAGGGAAAAGGATGGAATACCAGCAGTGATGACTCTGATGTTGAATCTGAATTGGCGCAATTTGTATGAAGACTAAAGAAAGGATCCAAGCTAAAAGGTAAGCATCCTCTTATTTGTTTCAACTGTGGAAGAATAGGTCATTACGCTGCAAAATGTCCTCATAAGCATGACAGTGATAATGAGGAAGGAAGGATATACAAAAAGAAAGGATTTACTAAGAAGAATTTCCTCTCTAAACAAGATGAATCTGATGAGGATGAATATGTGGTCATCAAGAAGAAATCATCCAAAGATATCTTCCATCACAAAGAAAGTAATGATGAATCAGATGAAGAAATGACTATGCTGGAAGCAAGGAAGTACTATTTATGGCATTCACTGAAGATGATGAACCAAGACAGGAAAATGAGGAAGATACTAATAAATTAATGATAAGTACCATTGAAGAAAATGAGGAGTTATGAAAGAAGGGTATCTCTCTTAAAACAGAAAAAGAGGAAGCTAAAAGAAGGGAGGACATTATATGTGAAAGACATGAAGCTGAAATAATATCTCTCAAAAAGGAAGTGGAACAAATCAAAAGAATTTGGCAAAGTTCTCAAACACTTGATCACATTCTCAACACTCAGAAATCTCAAAGTGACAAGTCCGGGATCGATTTTTCATCAAGTGCCAAGGATAATACAAGAATCTATGCCGACATACTTTGCAGAAATCCAAAAGAAGAAAAATCATCTCATCAAAGGCCCGACTCTAATACAAAGAATGAAGAAAGAGCAACTCCAAGGAAGAAGATTTATTCAAATCATGGCTATTATAACAGGTACCAACCTATCTTTCTTGGATAGTGTTATTATTGTAAAAATTTTGGTCACCAAGCTAAACATTCCATGGCTCGTAAGAATGAAGCACCAAGATTGAAGAATTAGACAAACAAACCAGGTGGTCTCAAAGGGCAAGGAAAAATCAATACTTTCAACTCGTTTGATCCTTTGGCCAAATTTGATCCAATTTTCTCATTATGTAATGATAATGGACATAACGAACAAAATAGCCCCCTCAAAATAAGAGAAACAAAAGATGAAAATCCCAATATGGATAAATGTGGTTTGGCTTTATGTGCTCACAGTGAAGAAAATCTTTGGTTTGTGGATAGTGGGTGCTCCAGACATATGATAGGTGACAAAAGGAAGTTTGTCTCATTAAACAAAAATGAAGGAAATGTATCATTTGGGAGTGGGTCTGCCAAAATTGCTGGAAAAGGAACCATTACCCTTATTAATGGAAAAGGAAAGGCTCAAAATGATTTATTGGTAGATGGGCTCAAACACAATCTCTTGAGTGTTAGCCAAATCTGTGATCAAGGACATAATGTTGTCTTCAACACTAAAAATTGTGAAATAAGGAACTCTTCCTCAGGAGAACTTGTGGAAAAAGGAGTTATAACATTAGATAACGTCTACATTCTGAACAAAATTCAAGAAGATAAATGTTATCTAAGTCAAACAAGTGAAAGCTGGTTGTGGCAAAAACTGCTGGGGCATACAAGTTTTAATAACTTGATCAATATCAACAAAATCAATGCAGTAAGGGACATTCCAAAGATGTCAAAACTAGATTAAGCTGTATGTGGCCCATGTCAACATGGCAAGTAAACTAGAACCAACCACAAGACTAAGGAGTTCTCCACGTTGAAACCTCTAGAGATCATTCATGTTGATTTATGTGGTCCAACCAGAACTCCAACACTCCAAGGAGAAAGGTATTTTGCTTTGTTTGTTGATGAATATGCTAAAATGATGTGGGTATATTTAATAAAATATAAATCTAAATAATTTGAATGTTTTAAGAATCTTAAAGCTCTTGTATAAAATGAAAAGGATTCCAGAATTAAATGTCTTAGAACGGATAGAGGAGGAGAATTCACATCAAAATAATTTGATGAATTATGTAAAGAACATGGAATCGAAAGAGAGCTCTCCACTGCTAGAACACCTAAACAAAATGGAGTATTTGAAAGGAGAAATCGAACCGTTCAAGAAATGGCTAGAACTATGTTACTAGCAACTGACTTGGAGCCAAAATTTTGGCAGGAAGTAGTGGGGATAACAGTTTATACCTTGAATCGAACTCAACTAAGACCAAATAATGGAAAGAATCCTTATGAATTATGGAAAGGAAGACCTACTTCAGTAAAATACTTCAGGATTTTTGGAAGCAAATGCTCCATAAAGATCAATGAAGATTCACCTAGAAAATTTGATTCTCGGGTTGACGAAGGAATATTTCTTGGGTATTCTACCAGAAGCAAAGATTACAAGTGCTACTATAATCGACTACGGAAAATAGTGGAAAGTATTGATGTGAAGATTGATGAAGGGCTTCCAGAAAACAAAATTGTAGATCATGAAATTGATCCCTTTATTGAAGAAAGTGAAGAAGAACCTAAAAAGGAAGAAAAAGATTAAGAAAAAAAGAAAGAAAAAGAATCATTTCAAACTCCTTTAAAAGTGAAAATCCTCCAAAAGAATCTCCAGGAAGAGAAAATTATTGGCAAACTAGATGAAGGAATACAAACCCGAAGAAGGATGACAAGTACACCAAAGAGAAATGATGTTTCTCTCCTATCTATGATAGAACCAAAAACTTTTACTCAGGAAAGTAAGGATCCTCATTAGGTGGAGGCCATGGAAGAAGAAATGTCTCAAATTGAGAAAAATGAGACATGGGAACTGGTGCCTCGTCCAAATGATAAAAATATAATTGGAACTAAGTGGGTGTTCAAAAACAAAATGAATGACTAAGGACAAATCATCAGAAATAAGGCAAGATTTGTCTGTAAAGGTTATTCACAAATTGAAGGAGTCGATTTTGAAGAAACCTTTGCACCGGTAGCTCATATGGAAGCTATAAGGATGTTCTTGGCCTTTGCATGCTCAAAAGGATTCAAAGTCTATAAAATGGACGTAAAATCAACATTTCTGAATTGGGAACTCAAGGAAGAAGCCTACATGGAGCAACCAGAATGTTTTGATCTAGCAGAAGGAAAATAATTTGTATGTAAGTTGAAAAAGGAATTATACGGTTTGAAACAAGCTCCTAGAGCGTAGTACACAAGATTGGATCACTATCTACAAAAACAAAACTTCAAAAAGGGGGTGGCAGGAAGTAATCTCTACATGAAGATGGATGAGGATAAATTACTAATCACCCTTGTATATGTTGATGATCTGATTTTTGCTAGCAATAATGATGAAATGAGCCATGAGTTTGCTCAAAATATGTCAAAAGAATTCGAAATGTCAAGGATTGGTGAGCTATCCTACTTCCTTGGACTACAAGTATCGCAAACCACATCAGGCATGTTTATCTCTCAAACAAAATATCTCAAAGATATTGATGCAGGAGCATCTAACCTAGGTCAATCATTTACTAGAGGAGTTAGTTTGTAAAGTAGGGATTTAATTAATTATTGTATTTTTCTATAGTTTTTAAGAGAGAATGATAATTCTTGTAAATAGGAGAAGATCCGAGAGTATTGTGGAAGGTTTGAGAGGATTATGGATTAGTTAGCTCTTATCTAGCTATAAGGATTTGGATGAGAGATTTTATGGATCAAGAGAGATATTGTTGGAGTTTGTTGAGGGATCTAAAACCTACTTGGGTTCTAATCCATTTGTATAAATTGAGGAGAGCCTACCAGGAATGAATATATAAAAGTGTGTGAGTGAATGAGAGGCCATGAATAGGCCATGATTTCTCCTGTAATTATTTTTATTAATGAATCATTTTCTGAGTTTTATGTGCACATGACTTGGTGTGATTTTGAGTTTAGTCTTACTATTTTTGTGAAGACCCATGGTTAGAGCTGTTGCACCATTTTTGGTATCAGAGCAGTGATTAAGGTCGCAAAGAAGCTATCTATTCCCTCTACAAGCAGAAGCTTACGGAGAGAGCAATGTTAGAAATATGCTATTGGAAACAGCAAATGCTTTTAACGTTAAAGCAATTTCTAATCTTAATGTGACCCGATCTAATCTTAAAGCATTTAGATCTTATCTTAAAGCAGTTTCTAATCTAAAGCATTAGATCTTAAGCGTTGAATTGGTATATGATGGACGTACCAGATTAGAATTAAATAATATATAAAGGATTGGGTCCTCTCTCTCCCACACAAGAGTTGTATTCTTCTCCATCAAGAAACGCATAAAGGAAGTGAGGGCAAGAGGAGAGAAACCGAATTTTGAGAAGAAGAAGAGTAACCGTCAGGAGTCAGAAGAAAGAAGATGACAGCCATTACATCTTCCGTTGTTAACCAAGGTATGTCATCTTAAACAATAGATCATATTAAGTTTTGTTAGTGAAATATTCGGTATTGAAAGATCTCAGAGACAATAAGAAATTTTACATTTGGTATCAGAGCCACTAATCAATAACTGAATATTTCCTATGATTGCAATTGATCTTCGTATACTGTTAACCAAGCGCTTCACGTTAGTTAAATTCTATACTCCGGCAGTGTATACTGTATAAGTTTTTATATATAAGAGAGTGTGTCTATCCATATATAAATTTACAAGATGGTGTATTCGTGATCCGATTTATCACATCCCCTGGTTTGATTCTTGAGTGCTCCTCACTCCCAAAGCGTGTGAGTGATAATTTTACTCAGTGAATCGCTGCATACAAAACGAAGTTGAATCTTTTTGTTGCGCACCCATATATTTTGGGCTATGAGCCGAAGGAACTCTGCATGCCACGAATTCATTTCCAGGATTTTGGACAGTCTTGAAAATTGAAAGAGATGTGTCTGCGTAGCCTGTTAGAGGTGGATCTCCATGTCTCAAATGGATCACAAACCATCTCGCAAGAAGCCAAATAAAACCTTTAAAAAATCGGAACTGAGGCCCTTTCCCCTTTGCGATGTGACCGAAATATTTCCTAGACTCTGTAAAAATCTTAGTACTTGCTCGAACTGTGTCCAAGTGTGTCTCGCTCCTTTTTAGGGTCTTACAATTTCAGAGTTTTTAGGGTCTTTTCGTGCCTCATTTACTGTTTTGGCTTTGCACGATTAGAGTTTACTGGTACAAAATAATTGTTTGAAATTTGGGCATAAAAGTAATTGCTCTACGACTGATTGTTTTGCATAAGGTATGTGTTATAAATTAATTTATGCACATGAGATTTATGATTTTGTTAATCACCAAAGTGGTCAAAATCAGAATAATCATTTAGTGCATAAGTGACATAATGATTATTGATAGAAATTGCCAGTTATAATAATACCAATTAAAACTGGCGTCACTACTGATAGAACCTGAGAACTTACCCAAAGGAAAGTCTTGTTCTATACCTAGTTGACATGATGAGGTTTAATGGATATTTTGATTAAATAAATATTGATCATCCAAAGATGTCAGTTCTATTTAATTGAGTATATTTATTACCTACTTATGTTTTGGAATTTAATTATGTTAAGTATAAGATAGTATCTACCCAAAGGAGTGCTATATTATACTATTATGTCTAAATCTGAATTGCGTTAGTTATGAGCTTATAGTTATTTCATTTTTAATTTGCAGGAGTTCCCATGAATACACATGCATCATCTGTTACATTGTTCACTGGTGTTAATTTTTCTGAATGGAGAGAACAAGTCAATTTCCATTTAGGTGTTCAGGATCTTGACTTGGCACTCCTTGAGGATAAGCCTGCTGCTCTTACAAAAGATAGTACTGAGGCAGAAAAATCACACCATAAAGCATGGGAACGCAGTAACAGATTGAGCCTTATGTTTATTAAGATGACTGTTGCTAACAACATCAAGTCAACAATTCCACAAACATAAAGTGCTAAGGAATATATGCAGTCTGTGGAAGAGCGTTTTCGTTCAGCTGATAAGTCACTCGCTGGTACTCTTATGGCAGAACTCACGACCATGAAGTTTGATGGGTCGCGAACTATGCAAGAGCACATTATAGAGATGACTAATCTTGCAGCAAAGTTAAACTCCCTGGGACTTACAGTAGAGGATTCTTTTCTTGTTCAGTTCATCCTGAACTCGCTACCTTCTGAATATGGACCTTTTCAGATTAACTATAACACTATAAAGGATAAGTGGAATGTTAATGAATTGGCCAATAGACTTGTTCAGGAAGAAGGACGTTTGAAAAATCAAATGAATCACTCAGTAAGTTTTGTGAGTAATAAAGCTGGTAAAGAAAAGAAAGGAAAATCAAGTCATTTCAAGAAGAAAAAGGCACCTGCTAAGAATGGGCAGGATAAGGAAAAGAAGGAACTAAAGGATGTTCAATGTCATTTCTGTAAAAAGAAAGGACATTATCAAAGTGACTGTCCGAAAAGGAAAGCTTGGTTCGAAAAGAAAGGTAATTATCTATCTTTCGTATGTTTTGAATCAAATTTAGTTGAAGTTCCTATTAATACATGGTGGCTTGATACTGGTGCTACAACTCATGTTTCCAACAATATACAGGGATTTCTTACGATCCGAACCATAAATCCAAATGAAGATCGTTTTCTCTTTATGGGAAACGAAATGAAATCTTCAATTGAAGGCATTGGGACTTATCGTCTAATTCTAGAAAGTGGATATGTATTAGACTTATACAGTACCCTTTATGTACCTTCATTATCTAGAAACCTTATTTCCGCAAGTAAATTGGATATTTCTGGTTTTAGATGTATGATTGGATCTGGTTGTTTTGATTTATATAAGAATACTGATAATGTTGGTTCTGGTATTCTAATTGATGGTTTATATAAATTGAAACTGAATGACACTTATGCGAATTCCTTGTTGAATATAGTAAATAATGTTGGATGTAAACGTAGCATGTTGAATGAAAATTCTGCTTTCTTGTGGCATAAACGACTAGGTCATATATCCAAAGAAAGAATGATGAGATTAGTAAGTAATGAAATTTTGTCAAATTTGGACTTTAGTGATCTAGAATTATGTGTGGATTGTATTAAAGGTAAACAAACCAAACATAATAAGAAAGGAGCCACTAGAAGCAGCCAGCTTCTTGAAATAATACACACTGATATTTGCGGACCTATGGACACTCCAGCCTTTAATGGAGAAAAGTATTTCATCACTTTCATTGACGATTTTTCCCGTTATGGTTATGTCTATTTGCTTCATGAAAAATCTCAATCTGGACTTTAGTGATCTAGAATTATGTGTGGATTGTATTAAAGGTAAACAAACCAAACATAATAAGGAAGGAGCCACTAGAAGCAGCCAGCTTCTTGAAATAATACACACTGATATTTGCGGACCTATGGACACTCCAGCCTTTAATGGAGAAAAGTATTTCATCACTTTCATTGACAATTTTTCCCGTTATGGTTATGTCTATTTGCTTCATGAAAAATCTCAATCTGTGAATGTCCTTGAGACGTTTGTAAAGGAAGTTGAGAGGCAATTAGATAAAAAGGTGAAAATCATAAGGTCTGATAGAGGTGGTGAATATTATGGTAAATATAATGAGTCAGGCCAGTGTCCAGGTCCATTTGCAAAATTCCTCGAAAGTCATGGCATATGTGCGCAATACACAATGCCAGGTACACCACAGCAAAATGGTGTAGCAGAAAGGCGCAACAGGACGTTAATGGATATGATTAGGAGTATGATGTCAGATTCTACACTACCTAAGAATTTGTGGTCGTATGCTCTCAAAACCGCTAACTATTTGTTGAATAGGGTTCCTAGTAAAGCTGTTCAAAAGACTCCTTTTGAGTTATGGACTAACAGGAAACCTAGCTTAAGACACCTGCATGTTTGGGGTTGTCCAGCGGAAGCGAGAATTTATAATCCACATGAAAAGAAATTAGATTCTCGAACGATCAGTGGGTATTTTTTAGGTTACCCTGAGAAATCTAAAGGGTATGTGTTTTACTGTCCTAATCATAGTCCAAGAATTGTAGAAACTGGTAATGCATGATTCATTGAGAATGGTGAAGTCAGTGGGAGTACTAGAAGAGAAATAGTAGAAATAAAGGAAACAAGGGTAAATGTTACATTGCCTAGAATAGTTCCTCCATCTACTATTACTCCAAATGTTGTTCCAGCTGTTGTAGAACAGCATGATGATAATGAACAACATATAAATGAAGAAGTACTTCCTGAAGGAAATGACTTACATAATACTGATATGCATGAACCACAACAAGTAGCATTAAGAAGACCTCAAAGAAATCGTAGGTCAGCTATTTCTGATGATTATGTGGTTTATATGCAAGAATCAGATTATGATATTGGAATCAATAAGGATCCAGTTTTGTTTTCACATGCTGTAGAAAGTAAAGAGTCAAAGGAATGGATTAATGCCATGAAAGAAGAAATGAAATCCATGCAACATAATGAAGTTTGGGATCTCGTTGAGTTACCACATGGCTGTAAAAGAGTCGGATGCAAATGGGTTTTTAAAACCAAACACGACTCTAGTGGTAATATCGAACGGTATAAAGCTAGACTTGTTGCTAAGGGTTACACTTAGAAAGATGGTGTTGATTACAAGGAGACATTTTCTCCTGTTTCGAAAAAGGACTCACTAAGAATAATAATGGCATTAGTAGCTCATTATGATTTGGAGTTGCATCAAATGGATGTGAAAACAACCTTTCTGAATGGAGATCTTGATGAGGATGTTTATATGGATCAACCTGAGGGTTTTTCTGTAGAAGGTAAAGAACAATTGGTGTGTAAACTTAAGAAGTCAATATATGGGCTTAAACAAGCATCCCGGCAATGGTATATTAAGTTCAATACCATTATTACATCTTTTGGTTTTAAGGAAAATATGGTTGATCACTGTATATACCAAAAGATCAGTGGGAGCAAGTTTATTTTTCTGGTCCTTTATGTTGATGACATCTTGCTTGCTGCAAATAATTTAAGTATATTGCATGAGACTAAGTAATTTCTCTCAACGAACTTTGAAATGAAAGATATGGGAGAGGCATCCTATGTGATTGGAATAGAAATATTCCGTGATCGATCACAAGGAATATTGGGATTGTCTCAGAAAGGATATGTCGAAAGGATTCTAGAGAGATTTGGAATGAGTAAGTGTTCACCTGGAATAGTTCCTGTACAGAAAGGTGATAAATTCAATCTCATGCAATGTCCTAAGAATGATGTTGAACGAAAGGAAATGGAATCAATTCCATACGCATCTGTTGTTGGTAGCCTAATGTATGCTCAAACCTGTACTAGACCGGATATCAGCTTTGCGGTCGGTATGTTAGGGAGGTATCAAAGTAATCCAGGAAGGGAACATTGGCAAGCTGCAAAGAAAGTTTTGAGGTACTTACAAGGCACGAAAGATTACATGCTCATGTATAGAAGGTCCAACGAATCGGAGGTGATTGGATATAGCGATTCAGATTTTGCTGGATGTATCGATACTAGAAAATCGACTTTTGGTTACCTGTTTATGTTTGCTCAAGGTGCCATATCATGGAAAAGTGCGAAACAGACTATCGTTGCTTCATCCACTATGGAGGCGGAATTTGTGGCATGTTTTGAAGCCACAATTCATGCATTATGGTTGCGGAACTTTATTTCAGGACTTGCGGTTGTCGACACCATTAGCAAGCCGCTGAAAATTTATTGTGATAACTCTGCAGCAGTATTTTTCTCAAAGAACGACAAGTACTCTAAAGGTGCCAAACATATAGAACTGAAGTATCTTGTAGTGAAAGATGAGGTTCAGAAACAAAGAGTGTCAATCATGCACATCAGGACAGAACTTATGATTGCAGACCCTTTGACGAAAGGGTTACAACCAAAACAATTTAAGGAACATGTTCAAAGAATGGGTCTTGGTTGTATTAATAATAATTGATGTGTGACATTCTGAGCTCTTTTATGTGTTTCTGATATACAATTATGTGTCTCTTGTTTTAATGTAGTAGTACGTATTTTATGTAATTTTAAACAAGAAAGAGTCTTATAAAGATATTATGTTTAATCATTATGATATAAGACATTATGTGGACCATTATGCTGTTTTATATAAATTATGAGTATGAATTGATGGATTGCTGGTATTGTAGTATATGGAAGGGAATGCATTGAATTAATAGTGCACAACCGCCATAACTCTCAGCAATTTATCATAGTATGATGTTCAACACTTAATATTATGAATAGTCGGGTCAAGTGGGAGAATGTTAGAAATCTGCTATTGGAAACAGCAAATGCTTTTAACGTTAAAGCAGTTTCTAATCTTAAGGTGACCCGATCTAATCTTAAAGCATTTAGATCTTATCTTAAAGCAGTTTCTAATCTAAAGCATTAGATCTTAAGCGTTGAATTGGTATATGATGGACGTACCAGATTAGAGTTAAATAATATATAAAGTTAAATAATATATAAAGGATTGGGTCCTCTCTCCCACACAAGAGTTGTATTCTTCTCCATCAAGAAACGCATAAAGGAAGTGAGGGCAAGAGGAGAGAAACCGAATTCTGAGAAGAAGAAGAGTAACCGTCAGGAGTCAGAAGAAAGAAGATGGTAGCCATTACATCTTCCGCTGTTAACCAAGGTATGTCATCTTAAACAATAGATCATATTAAGTTTTGTTAGTGAAATATTCGGTATTGAAAGATCTCAGAGACAATAAGAAATTTTACAAGCAAGCCTCGAGAGTTGCTTTTGAATGAGGCGGTTGCTAGGATTAGAATCGACGCTTCTGAAATTTTCTGTTGGCTGCCGTTGTTGCAAGGCACTACTAATGTGTAAATTGGTGAACGACGACGAACCAGAGTCTCTGTCGCGCTCATAATCTATGGCACGTACAGTGATGAAGGTTGCCGAAATATAATGAATGCTTATGAAGGACGCATCTCCGTTATCATGGCGCTGCCTGGGTTTGAAAGCTTCGAATCCCGTTGAGGAGAGCATCTCGAGGGTTTAGGATTTGCAAGCACTTGTTTTTGTAATTGCCCGTGGATATTGTGCAGTGAGCTTCAAAAGCCTCATCAATCTAACTCCTCTTGCATCCGAGCATTACAATACTTTTATTCGACATCACAATCAGTTAATTTGGTGGAAATCATTCCAAATCTGGTCGCACTGAGTTCACAATGTGGAGTTTCGTGTCGTTGTCAGAATGATTGGGTTTATGTTTGCAGATCTGGCAGTGGGCTTGGTCACGGTCCAAATCAAGACTGGTGCTCCTTGTTGATCTGAGCGACTTGCCAAATATAATCAGCTCTTACGAATTGAGGAGGAATTGGGGTCGGTAGCAATGTATGCAGGTACAAGTTTTTGCAAGCCCTGTAACTTCCTACTAAAGAAAATGTTTAGGATTTGAGAAGATAAATACAATTTTATGGTTTTTCTCTGTTTTGCTTGGAGATGCGCATGGAGGTCTGAGTGAGTTAATACTAAAATGAATTTCCTTTGCGTGCTAACCATATTTCGTTAATCACATGCTTTCTCCACTCACAATTTTTAAATAAGGTTCACGTGGATAAAGTTCTTCCACTCATTATTTTAGAAATAAATTATGTGGAAGACATGGATTCAAGGTTTCCATATTTACCTTTTTGGTATTTAAAATATATGCCACTCTTATTTACCACAAGGATTTGAACATTAATGTAATGAAGTTTACTTACAAAGTGATGATAGGGGTGAAACAAGTATGGAAGACATGAAATTAATACTGGGAAGTCAGTAAAGTTGTTTAAGTTTAATATTTAAAAAGTAAAGTTGTTTAAATTAAAAAGTCATTGGGTCAATTCAAGAAAGTCATGACAAGTCCTCAAATAGACAAAATTCCTTGCACAAGTTGAGTTTAAATGAAAGAGTCTTTCCATGGATTCAAGATCCATTAATGTAAAAGTTAAGGTTAAATTAAGAGTCTGTGTCAAAAAGTCAAGTCAAGTAAAAAAATTTGAGTCTTTGAATGTAATGGGTGCATGATTGGGGGAGCTCGACACCCAAAGTCTCGTCAAAGTGTTGAAGAGTTATTTCAGTTGTTGTTTGAAGAGGAGCAAGGTGTGCTCACGAGTAAGGTTCAAGTGAAAGGAACCATTGACCAAGTTCAGAGGAGTTAACTTGGTAAAATTGCAAGTTACAATGAACAAGGTGAAGTTCACAAGAGAAGATGCAGATTCCAGAGAAAGGCTACAATGATGCCATAGCAATTGGCATTAATAATGACGAGAAGGAGATTGTTGAATTAAAAGTACGACTTGACATGTTGCTAGAGGTATTACAAAGACAGAGACACAGATGGATTATGAAAAGAAAAGTCAAATTTCATAGATTGCAAGTGAAGTGGGAGCATAAATTGAATGCTCAACTGAAGGAAGAGTTACTCAGAGTAAATGAAGTTTTGGTATGTGAACCAGAACATGGCCCATTGATTTTTGAAAGTAATGAAGATACAGAGGAGAAATATATAGAGAATCTTCTGAATCATATGAAGGATTTAGAGCAACAAGAAGACCTGGTGGCTGAGGTATCAAGTGAGACCGCAAGGTCTTATGTTTTTAAAACTGACAATTTGTGTATGATTGCAAGTATTGTAGGAGATAGGCAACCTTTTGAAGATGTCTTCAGGACGGGTGAATATCTTGAAGTAAAATATGATGAAGAAAACCTCTTAGATGAGTAAGGGCATCTACTGAAAGACCTTAAGAAAGAAGAAGAACCTATTGAAGACTATAAACAACATCATGATGAAGTACTTGTGAGGTGTCAAAGAGAAATTGAGTTGTTGGAGTATTTGCTAAAGGAATAGGAGTATGAGAGTGTAACTACAGTTAGAAATGAGGGAGTGTCTCAAGATTTGATTGGGACAGAGATATGTTTTAGTTTCCAAGTTTCTAATGTACCTGCTAAAAGAGAAGAAGAGGTAGATGAGTATGCAGTAAAAAAAGACGACATACAATTTACTTCTTGAAAGTAAATTTGAAGATAAGAAGCAACAAATGGAAATTGTAGAGGAAGGTGTTTTCAAAGACATTAAGAATGTATGGATGGAAGAAAAAGTTTGTTATGAAACCAGCTCAAGAAAAGATAGATCAATGCCTTAGAATTTAGGCTTTTCGAGGGGGCAACCTCCTTTACATTACATAAATGAACAATTCTTCAATGATTCAAATGACAAAACCTCCTTTCTATATATAGGAGTCTAAGTAGTCACAATATAACTCAGCCGACCTAACAATAATACTATAAAGCCACAAAAATAACAATAGAGGGTTTCTATGGGGCACAATAATAACAATATGGGGGCAATAGGGGCACACCAATATTAATAAGGGGTACAACTACAATAGTAATGGGGTAATCACTAGTATTATAGGGATCTAACATGCCCCTCTCCTTCAAAAAGGTGTTGTCCTCAATGCTTGAGTAGTTATGGATGCTTCTGTATAAAATTCTCATCCTCCCATGTGGAATCTTCAGCAGATAAGTTCTTCCACTTGATGAGATACTCTGAAATTGATCGATTTTGTAGCTGTCTAGTTCTTGTCTCTGTGACTGCTTCCGGTTCCAATATAATTTTTCCTTCCTTGTCAAGTTCTGGCAATATTGTTTGAACTGGGAGATTGTCGCCTATAACCTTCTTTAAACATGAAACTTGGAAAACTGGGTGCACTCGAGAAGTTGCAGGAAGCTCCAATTTGTATGCCATAGTACTAATCTTTTGCAACACCTTTTACGGACCATAATACTTTGGTGATAATTTATTATCCTTCTTAGCTTTCTTCAGGGACATTTGTTTATATGGTTGTAGCCGTAGGAATACCCAATCACATACATCAAAACTTCTTTCGCTGTGATGCTGATCTGCCTGTTGTTTCATTCTATTCTGTGCCGACACGAGGTTATCCTTTAAGAGTTGGAGGACTTGTTGTTGATGTTCGATGTGATGTTCCACTGCTTGAACCTTAGAATTTTCTCTTAAATATGATGTGATGGATGGTGGCTGATATCCATAAAGTGCCATAAATGGGGTCATTTTTGTTGTTGTATGGAAGGATGTGTTATACCACCATTCAGCTAGAGGCAACCATTTGACCCATTGTTTCTGTTTATCAGAGACAAAACAACGAAGATATCCTTCCAGACATTTGTTTACTATCTCAGTTTGCCCATCAGATTGAGGATGATAAGATGAGCTATGAGCTAACTGAGTACCAAGACAAGAAAATAATTTTGTCCAAAAATTTCCAGTAAAGGTGGGATCTCTGTCACTTATAATAATCTTTGGATTTCCATGTAGCTTTTGAATTGTTTCCATAAATGCAGTAGAAACTGTACTGGATTTAAATGGATGTGATAATGCACAAAAGTGTGCATACTTGGTAAGTCTGTCAACTACCACCATGATGACATTCTTTCCCTCAGACTTGGGTAAACCTGTGATAAAATCCATTGAAACCTCCTCCCAACGTTGGCTTGGAATGGATAGGGTTGTAATAGACCCGGGGTCTTAATTGTTTCAAATTTATTTTGTTGGCAAACCAAACATTCCACCACAAACTTTTGAATATCCGATTTAAGGCCATCCCAAAAAAATTCCTTCTTAACCCTGTGGTAAGTTTTTAAAAATCCTGAGTGCCCTCCTAAGGGAGAAGTGTGCAATTCCATAAGAATCTTTTGTTTTAGCTGGGAATTCTTACAGAGGTATAAGCGATCTTTGTACCATAACGAATCATTTTTCCAGCTAAATGTATTAGACGTACTGGAATCTTGTTGTTTTTTTCGAATAAGTGCCCACACTTCTTCGTCATTCTTCCATTCCTCCCTCACTTCGTTTATCCAATCTGGTTGGATAATAGAAATGGCGCACAACAATGCTTCCACATCCTCATCCTTTCTTGAGAGTGCATCTGCCACCACATTTTGCTTCCCTTTTTTGTAGATGATTTCAAAGTCATAACCCAACATCTTTGTGACCCACTTTTGTTGCTCTTCAGAGGATAATCTTTGTTCTAAAAAGTATTTAAGGCTATCATGATCCGTTTTTACCTTGAAGTGTCTTCCCATTAGGTAGGGTTGCCATTTCTTAAGTGCATGGAGTATTGCCAACATTTCCTTCTCATAAATAGCTTTGCTTAAAAACTTTCCCTTGATTGGACGACTTTCAAAAGCAATGGGTCTTTCATCTTGCATTAGAACATCACCAATTCCATTTCCTGAAGCATCACATTCCACAATAAAGGTTTTTGTGAAGTCCGGTGTAGCTAAGACCGGTGCTTGGCACATTACCTCTTTAAGATGTTCAAAGGCCTTTGTTGTTTCCGGAGTCCATGAAAATGCATATTTCTTCAATAATGTTGTTAGAGGTGCTGCTATTCTCCCATAATTCTTAACAAACTTGCGATAATACCCTGTCAACCCGAGAAATCCTCGCAGATGCTTTACGGATGTAGGGATTTTCCATTCCTTAATGGCTTTAATTTTGCTAGGGTCTACCTTAACTCCTTCATGAGATACAATATGACCCAGATATTCCACCTCCTAGACTCCAAAGAAACATTTGGATCTTTTTGCATATAATTGTTTCTCCTCCAATAGTTGTAGCACCCTGTCAACATGTTCAACATGATCCTTCCAAGACTTGCTGTAGATTAGTATATCATCAAAAAATACTAACACAAATTTTCTAAGGAATGGTTTGAAAATTGAATTCATCAAACCTTGAAATGTTGAAGGTGCATTGGTAAGGCCAAAAGGTATGACCAAAAATTCATAATGACCCTCATGAGTTCTAAATGTTTTTTTCGGAATGTCTTCAGTCTTCATTCTGATTTGATGATATCCTGAACGAAGATCCAACTTGGTGAAGTAAATTGATCCGTGCAATTCATCAATGACAGGAACGGGAAGCTTATCTTTAATATTGAGCTTGTTGAGCTCCCTATAATCTGGACACATGCGCTATGATCCATCCTTCTTGTGCACCAATACTACTGGAGTGGAGAAAGAACTTTGACTAGGTTGAATTATACCAGTCTCTAGCATTTCTGCAACCATACGTTCAATTTCGCTCTTTTGGGCATAGGGATATCTGTACGGCCTGATGTTTTGAGGAACACTTCTTGGAATCAGATGAATAGCATGATCATGATCACGAATAGGTGGGAGACCTTTGGGAGTCTCAAATACCTTGGAATGATTGTCGAAGACTTTTTGGAGATCTGGAGAAATATATGATTCCGATGTGGAAACATCTAGCGAACATAATTGTGCAATTACACCTCTTTGTTCCTTTTTTAGAAGCTTTGTCATACCGTTAGAGCTGATTATCTTTCCCGGTTTCCCTGAAATACCCCTTAATTCAACTTCCTTTCCTTCCGCATAAAATTTCATGAAAATTTCTTGAAAATTAAAAGATATTGTACCCAAGGATTGTACCCAGTGGACTCCTAGTACAACATCAGCACCTCCCATTGGAATGGAAAGCATTGGGCTAGTCAATACATATTCTCCCATGGATAGCTTGATATTATGGCACTTTCTAGAGCAATTTATTGTTCCTCCATTTGAAATCATCACTTGACACTCTGGTGCTGGATATAGGAAGCAATTCAATTCTTTTGCTACCTTACAATGAATAAAATTGTGGGTGCTTCCTGAATCAATCAACACTATTACCTTTTTCTTCTTGATTTGTCCTTCTATCTTGATGGTTTGAGGAGTGGTAATTCCCGCCAATGCATTACAAGATATGGTTGGATTTATTTGTTCTTCATCTAGGCTTTGTTCCTAGAGTATATACTCTTATTTTGACCTTTCTTGCTCCTTTTCTTCTTCCTCTTCACAATCTATGTAGAATAATTTCTTCTCAGCACACTTATTACCTTTAGTGTATTTGCTATCACAACTGTAACAAAGCTCTTTTGCTCTTTTTTCTTCCAATTTTTGTGGTGTCAACCTTATAGGTTGTGGAAGACTAGGGGCAACAACACTTCCGTCTTTATAGTTGTGAGTGGTATGCTTCCTCGTTGCCATAATTTTGCTTTCCATTTTTCTTGCTAACCTGAATGCCTTCTCTATTGAATCAGGTTCCCAAAGGCGAACATCATGTTGGATATTATCCTTTAAAGTCCCTATGACCACATCAATCCTATGCTCCTCTGGAATATTTTTTACCCTTATGTTCAATTTTTGGAACTCCTCAGTGTGCTCCATTATTGAACCCTTTTGTTTGAGACTTATCAATTAGCTAAAAAAAGTGTTGCTTTTTGTATCCTCATAATGTGCTGTCAATTCTTCCGTAAAATTGCCCAAGAGATAATCTGTTTACGAGAGCAAAGCCATTGATACCATACAAACTGATTTGGTTCCAAATATAAAGTTGCAATACGTACCTTTTGTGTGTTTTGCACATTATTGAGATCGAAAAATTGCTCCATCTATAATATCCATGTTGCGGGATCCTTGCCATCAAACTTCCTCATATTGATTTTTGGAATATGGTGGGTCTTCGATACAAAATTAGAGTCTATGAAATCATGATTAACATTTCTTTTGTTCTCATCATGAGTTTCCTTTACTACCCTTTCACCATTAGTAAGCATTTCTTGTAGAAACTTTGTCAAATTTGTCTTCAAATCTTCCATGCCTGTCTTCAAATCTTCCATGCTTGTCTTTAAACAATCCATCTTAGCTTCTACGCCTTTCTTTAAACCATCCATCTTAGCTTCTACATCTTTCTTTAAACCATCCATCTTAGATTCTGTTGCTTTTTGTGCAAGTGACACTTGTTGCACTTGGTCTCGTAATTTTGATATATCATGTTGCATTTCTTCCTCTTCTTCATGAGTCATGCTAGAGCTTTCAGGTTGCCTACTAGGTGTTTGCATTTTCTTCCCTCGGGTCATCAATCACCGATAATAATGCTTTACTATGCCTTTTGAATTCCTTCAAACTAATTTTTCAAACCAAGCTTCTGCAAAAATTTAAAAAAACTACACACCTTTTTTCACTTTGTAAGAGCTTGATATTGAATCTAATGTATCTCTGTAATTTTGAGTCATCTAGTTCTGCAATCGCAACTTGCAATATCCCTCTGTGTCCTCTTTCCAATGCCACCAGTCTGATCCAAATTGGATTCTCCACGGAAGAGTTATGCCAAATCTCCAACAGTGACCTGATTATAGACTAGTTAGTAGAGCGAACTTGTATGACGTGCCACGAGTCACTTTTTCAACCTTTGGCTTTGAAAAATATCTACAAGAAACTACAATCTGTTCTTTTCTATACCTTCTTACGAAATTTCAATCCGATGCTCAGAGATAAAGTTATGATGATTTTCCCCAGGTCACCTGTTTGGAATGTAATTCAGGAGTCTGCAAAAAGACCAAATTCCTTAGATCATATCTCCGCAAATATAGAGCGAAAAGCTCTGAAAATTGGACCCGAGATTCAGCGCGATGTCTTCTCAAATGGGGTTTTTTTTTAGCTTCTGAAACATCGCATAAAAAAAGTTATAGCGAAAATGCCACGATGACTTGTTTGGAGCAGCGAAACCCTAGAATCCAAAGCTCTGATACCAAATGTTATGAAACCAGCTCAAGAAAAGATAAAAAAGATAGATCAACGCCTTAGAATTCAGCCTCTTCGAGGGGGAAACCTCCTTTATTACATAAATGAACAATTCTTCGATGATTCAAATGACAAAACCTCTTTTCTATATATAGGAGTCTAAGGAGTCACAATATAACCCAGCCGACCTAACAATAATACTATAAAGGCACAAAAATAACAATAGAGGGTTTCTATGGGGCACAATAATAATAATATGGGGGCAATAGGGGCACAAAAATATTAATAAGGGGTGCCACTACAATAGTAATGGGGTAATCACTAGTATTATAGGGATCTAACAAAGTTGAAAAGAGCAGCCAACAGATTAAAATGAATGTGCAAAATTGCAGCAGAGAAAGGATCTCAAGCAAGATCTTAGGCAAGTTAATAAGACAAAATGATTCCATGAGAAAGAAGAAATTGATTCTGTTATTGAATAACTATGGAAATTGATGATGAGACAGTCCAGATGGAGACAACTGACAACAGAAAGGATGAGCAATCAAAATTTGAAATTGATTGAAGAAAGGAAAATGAACCAGAAGATAACAGACATGCAACATAAAAAAAGGTACAGAGAATTTGGACAATTACAAATTAAGGTTTGGGATCCAGGAGGAGTTTTATCATATATTGATGATTAATGTTCGGGAGACCGTATTTTCTTTTTCCTGGGGAGTCTAATGCAGGAGCATCTAACCTGGGTCAATAATTTACTATAGGAGTTAGTTTGTAAAGTAGGGATTTAATTAATTATTGCATTTTTTCTATAGTTTTTAAGAGAGAATGACAATTCTTGAAAATAGGAGAAGATTCGAGAGTATTGTGGAAGGTTTGAGAGGATTATGGATTAGTTAGCTCTTATCTAGGGATACGGATTTGGATGAGATATTTTAGGGATCAAGAGAGATATTGTTGGAGTTTGTTGAGGGATTTAGAACCTACTTGGGTTCTAATCCATTTGTATAAATTGAGGAGAGCCTATGAGGAATGAAGATGTAGAAGTGTGTGAATGAATGAGAGGCCATGAATAGGCCATGACTTCTCTAGTAATTATTTTATTAATGAATCATTTTTTGAGTTTTATGTGCACATGACTTGGTGTGATTTTGAGTTTAGTTTTACTATTTTTGTGAAGACCCATGGTTAGAGCTGTTGCACCATTTTTGGTACCAGAGCAATGAGTAAGGTTGCAAAGAAGCTGTCTATTCCCTCTACAAGTAGAAGCTTATTGAGAGAGCAAGCCTCTAGAGTTGCTGTTGAATGAGGTGATTGCTAGGATTAGAATCGACGCTTCTAAAATTTTCTGTTGGCTGCCGCTGTTGCAAGGCACTACTAATGTGTAAAATGGTGAATGATGATGGACCAGAGTCTCTGTCGCGCTCATAATCCATGGCACGTATAGTGATGAAGGTTGCTGAAATAGAATGAATTCTTATGAAGGACGCATATCTGTTATCATGGCGCTGCTTGGGTTTGAAATCTTCGAATCCTGTTGAGGAGAGAAACTCGAGGGTTTAGGATTTGCAAGTGCTTGTTTTTGCAATTGCCCATGGATATTGTGCAACGAGCTTTGGAAGCCTCATCAGTCTAACTCCTCTTGCATCTGAGCATTACAATACTTTTGTTCGACATCACAACGAGTTAATTTGGTGGAAATCATTCCAAATCTGGTCGGACTAAGTTCACAAAGTGGAGTTTCGTGTCGTTGTTAGAATAATTGGGTTTATGTTCGCAGATTTGGCAGTGGGCTTGGTCATGGTCCAAATAAATAATGGCGCTCCTTGTTGATCTGGGTGACTTGCCAAATATAATCAGTGCTTATGAATGGAGGAGGAATTGGGGTCGATAGCAATGTATGCAGGTACAAGTTTCCGTAAGCCTGTAGTGTCCTACTAAATAAAATTTTTAGGATGTGAGGAGATAAATACAATTTTACGGTTTTTCTTTGTTTTTCTTGGAGATCGCATGGAGGTATGAGTGAACCAATACTGAAATGAATTTCCTTTGCGTGCTAACCATATTTCATTAATCACATGCTTTCTACACTCACAATTTTTAAATAAGGCTCATGCAGATAAAGTTTTTTGCTCATTATTTTTAAAATCAATTTCATGAGAAGAGTTTAAAAAAAATGAAAATGTGGAAGACGTGGATTCAAGTTTTCCATATTTACCTTTTTGGTATTTAAAATATGTGCAACTCTTATTTACCATAAGGCTTTGAACATTAATGTAATGAAGTTTACTTACAAAGTGATGATAAGGGTGAAACAATTATGGAAGATATGGAAGTAAGATTGGGAAGTCAATAAAGTTGTTTAAGTTGAATACTTAAAAAGTAAAGTTCTTTAAGTTAAAAAGTCATTGGGTCAATTCAAGAAAGTCATGAAAAGTCCTCAAATAGACAAAATTCCTTGCACAGGTTGAGTTTAAATGAAAGAGTCTTTCCATCAATTCAAGATTGATTGATGTAAAGGTTAAGGTTAAATTAAGAGTCTATGTGAAAAAGTCAAGTCAAGTCAAAAAATTTGAGTCTTTGAATGTAATGAGTGCATGATTGGTGAAGCCTGACACCCAAAGACTCATCAAAGTGTTGAAGAGTTACTTCAGTTGTTGTTTGAAGAGGAGCAAGGTGTGCTCACGAGTAAGGTTCAAGTTAAAGGAACCATTGACCAAGTTCAGAGGAGTTAACTTGGTAAAATTGCAGGTTACAGTGAACAAGGTGAAGTTCACAACAGAATATGCAGATTTCAGAGAAAGGCTATGATGATGCCATAGCAATTGGAATTAATAATGACGAGAAGGAGATTGTTGAATTAAAGGTACGACTTGATGTGTTGCTAGAGGTATTACAAAGACAGAGACATGGATGGATTATGAAAAGAAAAAATGGCATAGATTGCAAGTGAAGCGGGAGTGTAAATTGAATGCTCAACTAAAGGAAGAGTTACTCAGAGTAAATGAAGTTTTGGTATGTGAACCAGAACATGGCCCATTTCTTTTTGAAAGTAATGAAGGTACAGAGGAGAAATCTATAAAGAATCTTCTGAATCATATGAAGGATTCAGAGCAACAAGAAGACTTGGTGGCTGAAGCATCAAGTGAGACCGCAACGTCTTATGTTTTTAAAAATGACAATCTGTGTATGATTACAGGTATTGCAGGAGATAGGCAACCGTTTGAAGATGTCTTTAGGACGGGTGAAGATATTGAAGTAAAATATGATGAAGAAAACCTCTTAGATGAGGAAGGGCATCTACTAAAAGACCTTAAGAAAGAAGAATAACCTATTGAAGACTATAAAAAACATCATGATGAAGTACTTGTGAGGTGTCAAAGAGAAATTGAGTTGCTGGAGGATTTGCTAAAAGGACAGGAGTATGAGAGTGTAACTGTAGTTAAAGGAGTTAGTTTGTAAAGTAGGGATTTAATTGATTATTGTATTTTTCTACAGTTTTAAGAGAGAATGATAATTCTTGTAAATAGGAGAATATTCAAGAGTATTGTGGAAGGTTTGAGAGGATTATGGATTAGTTAGCTCTTATCTAGGGATAAGGATTTTGGATGAGAGATTTTAGGGATCAAGAGAGATATTGTTGATGTTTGTTGAGGGATCTAGAAGCTACCTGGGTTCTAATCCATTTGTATAAATTGAGGAGAGCCTATGAGGAATGAAGATGTAGAAGTGTGTGAGTGAATGAGTGGCCATGAAATGGCCATGATTTCTCTTGTAATTATTTTATTAATGAATCATTTTCTGAGTTTTATGTGCACATGACTTGGTGCGTTTTTGAGTTTAGTTTTACTCTTTTTGTGAAGATCCATGGTTAGAGATGTTGCACCAGATATGCTTAAAAGATATGGAATGGAAGAATGTGCACCTATGAGCACAACAATGACCACAAACTGCAAACTAAGCAAAATGAAAATTCCCCCCCAGTAGATGCAACTCTTTACAGGTCAATAATTGGAGCTCTCTCATACTTAACGGCTACAAGGCTCGTCATTATGCAAGCAATGGAATGGTGGGAATATTTCAATCATCTCCTAAGAAATCCTACATGTTGGTGAAAGAATTCTCAGATACTTGAAAGGAATCCCTGACTTTGGTCTTTAGTATCTCAAAAGCACAAATACTACAGTGACAACTTATACTGATGCTGATTGGGCTAGAAGCATGGATGATCATAAAAGCATCAATAGAAGTTCATTTTTCATGGGAGCTTGCCTGGTAGCTTGGCTCAGCAAAAAACAATCATCTATATCTCTCTCTACAACTGAAGCCGAATATATAGCCTCAACTGACTGTTATACACAAATACTATGGATGAAGGAAGCTTTGAAGGATGTCAACATAGAAAATAAACATCCAATCACCATCCATTGTGATAACACAAGTGCTATCAGTCTCAGTAAAAATCCAGTGGTGCACTAAAAAAAAACATATACCAATCAAATATCATTTTCTTCGTGAATAGGTGGCTGAAAAAAACATCAAGTTGGAATATGCAATAATACCAAGGAACAGATTGAAGATATTTTCACCGAACCTCTTCCTCGAGAAGCATTTGAACATCTCCGTCAAAATATGGGGGTTATTGCTTTAGCATCATGCTAAACCGATTCTTAAGATGCCACATGACAAGGGGAGTAGTTTGACAAGGGGAGCAGTTCGACAGGGGTAGTCCTTGTGCATTCCTTTTCCATTGATGTCAAAGGGGCAGAGAAGAAGAATATTGCCACGAATGAAAAAGTGGGAGATTGTTGATGTAGATTTTCATTGATATCAATATGGAAATATTTTGGATAGTAAATAATGATGTGAACCTAAGTAGAGCAGATTCGTGAAGCAACAAGAGTAGGAAGAGTTCATCGGAAGCCATCAAAGAAGCGCTACTGGAAGAAGAGTTATCAGAGTAGAGAAGAGCTAATCGGAAGAAGAGCTATCAAAGTAGTGTATCGTGTGACGAGCCAAGACAATGCATATCTATCGCATATGCCAAGAGTAAGAGCCATGTCGGAGGAAGTAATAAACCATGGGAACCATTTCGACAGTATATAATATCGACATAAATCTTATCGGTGGTTATATTATATTAAGTTATGTAAACACTGCTAAAACCAACGATTGCAATATCAGTTATGGACCCGATGGTCCCATTACAACGGGCCCTAAAAAATATCACATCCGCCATATCGCTAACCTTAAAACCTTGTCACATTCAAATCTGTCGATTGTGATATAATATGCTGACCCACTGAACCATTACAATTCACCTTCATGAAATACCGTGTTTGCCTATCAGAATGTTCATATCACAAGTCATAAGTCATGTATATCCAAATCCTCCGATTGCGATAACATTGTGGACCTGTTGCACCATTATAACATGACTTAATAAATATCACATCCGCCAGAATCACAAGTTTCAAAGGGATGTCAAAACGCTGATTGCAATATAATATGTGGACCTGATAGCTCCATAGAATATACCTTTATGTAATATCGCATCCAGGTATTAGGGAAGTTACACAAATCATAAGGGTTGTCACTGCCGGACAACCAATTGTGATAAGACTTGTGAATCCGACCGCTGATTGTGATAAGTCTTGTGAAACCGACTGCTAATTGCGATATTAGCTGTGGAACCGACGGATCTATTGACGATGGTTTAATATTATATCACATATTTTTCATCGACATTATGAATATCGGCCATGTTTCATCGGTGATGTTACGAGTTGCGATTGCGGGACCTCCGAAAGTTGTGATTGCGATTGGTGATGTGGATGTGGGACATCTTTGGGTACGGTCTCACCTATAAGACCTTTAGTAAATAAAATAGGTTTATGAGTAATTGGATGAATATCCATAAGTCGATCTATCCTTTCAAATGAACATGTGTTTTGAGTATTGGGGAAACCCGTATAAATTCAAGTTATAAAACCTCACCTTAAGCATTGATTGGGAATCGACACAGAGAACAATTAAAGAAGTTCACAACTCGTGAACTTGAAGAGACAGAGGAAACCGAAGGTCGAGAAGCCGAAGGTATAACAGACGATGAAGGTGCAGCATAAGCCAAAGGCTGAGCGAAGAAGGAAGCGTAAGACAGAAAGAGAGGACAAGCTTCTGAACTGATTCATCTTGAAGGTTCACACCCGAAGTGAAGCCATAGCCCAAACAACCGAACTGTTGCAAAGACTACAAGGACAAGATTTTGTAAAGAAGTCCTTGGAAGTAGTATATTACGATCAAACATTTCTTGACAGAATAAATCTATAGGTTCGGAGCCCTTGGGGTTGGTACCTCAGAATTGGAAGGATTGTTGTCCTTGGAGTTGGTGCTCCTAACTTCAAGGTTGGTGCCTTGGTAAGATAGGGTCAGAGCCCTAGAGGTTGGAGCCTCATCAAAGTCCAAGTTGGTGCTTGGAAAACTCATCAAATATTGTATTCAATTTTTTTTCTATATTTAATAAAATCATTTCTTTGATTAAAATTGTAAAGAATATAAACTGGTAATAATAACAATTGAAAAGAAATACTAATTCATCCCCCTCTCAGTATTTCCAACAATTGGCATCAGAGCCGGCTTCTTTAGAATCAGCCTAATAGCTGGAAGAATGATTCTTAGTTACAATGAAGAATCAACAAATGGGAGCAGGAAGGCTTCCCTTGTTTGATGGTACTAATTTTGGTTTTTGGAAAAAGAGAATGTCTTACTTCTTAATGTCCCTTGGTCCTCAAGTTTGGAACGCTGTTCTGAATGGGTACAATGCCCCTCCCACTCTTCCTACTGATCAATATGAAAGGAAAGCGTACATTGCCAATGCCAAAGAACCAAATTCCATTACCAGTGGAATTACTCATTCTGAGTTTATGAAAGTCTTGAATTTTGACTCAGCCAAAGAAGTATGGGATAAACTAGTTAGCTTATATGATGGGGACTCCAAGGTTAAGAAGGAAAAGCTTCAAAATCATAGGAGGAAGTTCGAAAGTCTGAAAATGGATGATGAATAAGATATTACATCATACTTCCTCCGAGTAGCCGAAGTAGTCAACTCTCTTAAAGGATTGGGAGAAAATATTGAAGAAAGCACAGTTGTTCAAAAGGTCTTTAGATCTCTCCCAGATAGATTTGACTCCAAAATAAGTGCTATAGAAGAAATGAAGGAACTAGACACTCTCAAAATGGATGAACTTCATGGAATCCTTACTGCATATGAGATGAGAAAAGGAATCCCAAGTTCCAAAGATGCAACATTCAAGGCCTCAAAATAAAAAAATGGAAAAGGAGGGAATACCAGCAATTATGACTTTGATGTTGAATCCGAATTGATGCAATTTGTATGAAGACTAAAGAAAGGATCCAAGCTAAAAGTTAAGCAAGCTTTTATTTGTTTCAACTGTGGAAGAATAGGTCATTATGCTGCAAAGTGTCCTCATAAGCATGACAATGATAATGAGGAAGGAAGGATATACAAAAATAAAGGATTTACTAAGAAGAATTTCCACTCTAAACAAGATGATCTGATGAGGATGAATATGTGGTCATCAAGAAGAAATCATCCAAAGATATCTTCCATCACAAAGAAAGTAATGATGAGTCATATGAAGAAAATGACTATGCTGGAAGCAAGGAAGTACTATTTATTGCATTCACTGAAGATGATGAATGAAGACAAGAAAATGAGGAAGGTAGAAATAAATTACTAATAAGTACCATTGAAGAAAATGAGGAGTTAAGAAAGAAGGTTATCTCTCTTAAAACATACAAAGAGGAAGCTAAAAGAAGGGAGGACATTATATGTGAAAGACATGAAGCTGAAATAGTATCTCTCAAAAAGGAAGTGGAACAAATCAAAAGAATTTGGCAAAGTTCTTAAACACTTGATCACATTCGCAACACTCAGAAATATAAAAGTGACAAGTCCAGGATCAATTTTCCATCAAGTGCCAAGGATAATACAAGAAGCTATGCTGACGTAATTTTCGAAAATCCAAAAGAAGAAAAATCATCTCATCAAAGGTCCGACTCAAATTCAAAGAATGAAGAAAGAGCAACTCCAAGGAAGAAGGTTTATTCAAATCATGGCTATTATAATAGGTACCAAACTATCTTTCTTGGATAGTGTTATTATTGTAAAAAATTTTGTCATCAGGCTAAACATTGCATGGATTGTAAGAATGAAGCACCAAGATTGAAGAATCAGACAAACAAACCATGTAGTCTCAAAGGGAAAGGAAAAATCAAGACTTTCAACTTGTTTGATCCTTTGGCAAAATTTGATCCAATTTTCTCATTATGTAATGATAATGGACACAACGAACAAAATTGCCCCCTCAAAAGTAGAGAAGCAAAAGATGAAAATCCCAATATGGATAAATGTGGTCTGGCTTTATGTAGTCACGATGAATAAAATCTTTGGTTTGTGGATAGTGGGTGCTCCAAACATATGACAGGGGACAAAGACAGGTTTGTCTCACTAAAAAAAAAGGAAGGAAATGTATCCTTTTGGAGCGGGTCTACCAAATTTTTTGGAAAAGGAACCGTTACCCTTATTAATGGAAAAGGAAAGGCTTAAAATGCTTTGCTGGTAGATGGGCTCAAACACAATCTCTTGAGTGTTAGCCAAATCTGTGATCAGGGACATAATGTTGTCTTCATCACTAAAAATTTTGAAATAAGGAACCCTTCCTCAGGAGAAATTGTGGCGAAAGGAGTTAGAACATCAGATAACATCTACATTCTGAAAAAAATTCAAGAATATAAATGTTATCTAAGTCAAACAGGTTAAAGCTGGTTGTGGCATAAACGACTGGGGCATACAACTTTTGATAACTTGATGAATATCAACAAAATCAATGTAGTAAGGGACATTCCAAAGATGTCAAAACCAGATTAAGCTGTATGTGGCCCATGTCAACATGGAAAACAAACTAGAACCAACCGCAAGACTAAGGAGTTCTCCACATCAAAACCTCTAGAGATCATTCATGCAGATTTATGTGGGCCAATCAGATCTCCAACACTCCAAGTAGAAAGGTATTTTGCTTTATTTGTTGATGAATATACTAGAATGATGTGGGTATATTTCATAAAATATAAATTTGAAGCATTTGAATGTTTTAAGAATCTTAAAACTCTTGTAGAAAATGAAAAGGATTCCAGAATTAAATGTCTTAGAACGGATAGAGGAGGAGAATTCACATCAAAATAATTTGATGAATTCTGTAAAGAACATGGAATCAAAAGAGACTCTCCACTGCTATAACACCTAAAATAAATGGAGTAGTTGAAAGGAGAAACCAAACTGTTCAAGAAATGACTAGAACTATGTTACTAGTAGCTTGGAAGGAAGCAATCGGGAAAACAATTTATACATTGAATCAAACTCAACTAAGACCAAATAATTGTAAGAATCCTTATGAATTATGGAAAGGACCACCTGCTTCAGTAAAATACTTCAGGATTTTTGGAAGAAAATGCTTCATAAAGATCAATGACGCCTCACCAGGAAAATTTGATTCTCGGGTTGACGAAGGAATATTTCTTCGCTATTCTACCAGAAGCAAAGCTTACAAGTGCTACAATAATCGACTACGGAAGATAGTGGAAAGTATTGATGTGAATATTGATGAAGGTCTTCCAGGAATGAAAGTTGAAGATCATGAAATTTATCCCTTTATTAAAGAAAGCGAAGAAGAATCTGAAAAGGAAGAAAAAGATCAAGAAAAACAAAAACAAAAAGAATCATCTCAAACCTGGAAAATTATTGGCAATGTATATGAAGGAATACAAACCTGAAGAAGGATTACAAGTAAACCAAATAGAAATGATGTTTCTCTCCTATCTATGATAGAACCAAAAATTTTTACTCAAGAAAGCATCCTCATTGGGTGGAAGCCGTGGAAGAAGAAATGTCTTAAATTGATAAAAATGAGACATGGGAGATGGTACCTTGTCCAAAGGATAAAAATATAGTTGGAACTAAGTGCTTGTTCAAAAACAAAATGAACAAAGATGGACAAATCAACAGAAATAAGGCAAGACTTGTCGGTAAAGGTTAGTCACAAATTGAAGGAGTTGATTTTGAAGAAACCATTGTACCGATAGCTCATATGGAAGCTATAAGGACGTTCTTGGCATTTGCATGCTCAAAAGGATTCAAAGTCTATCAAAGGGACGTAAAATCAACATTTATGAATGGGGAACTCAAGGAAGAAGTCTACATGGAGCAACTAGAAGGTTTTGATCTAGCAGAAGGAAAATACTTTGTATGTAAGTTGAAAAAGGAATTATACGATTTGAAACAAGCTCCTAGAGTGTGGTACACAAGATTGGATCACTATATACAACAACAAAAATTCAAAAAGGGGGTGGCAGGAAGTAATATCTACATGAAGATGGATGAGGATAAATTACTAATCACCCTTGTATATGTTGATGATCTGATTTTTGCTAGCAATAATGATGAAATGAGCCATGAGTTTGCTCAAAATATGTCAAAAGAATTCGAAATGTCAATGATTGGTGAGCTATCCTACTTCCTTGGACTACAAGTATCGCAAACCATAATAGGCATGTTTATCTCTCAAACAAAATATCTCAAAGATATGCTTAAAAGATATGGAATGGAAGAATGTGCATCTATGAGCACACCGATGACCACAAACTGCAAACTAAGCAAAGATGATGATTCCCCCTTGGTAGATGCAACTCTTTACAGGTCAATAATTGAAGATCTCTTATACTTAACAGCTACAAGGCCCGACATTATGCAAGTAGTGGGAGTGGTGGTAAGATTTCAATCATCTCCTAAGAAATCCCACATGTTGACTGTGAAAAGAATTCTCGGATACTTGAAAGGAACCCCTGACTTTGGTCTTCGGTATCCCAGAAGCACAAATACTACAGTGACAACTTATACCGATGCTGATTGGGTTGGAAGCATGGATGATCGCAAAAGCACCAATGGAAATGCATTTTTTATGGGAGATTTCCTGGTAGCTTGGCTCAACCAAAAATAAATCTATATCTCTCTCTACAACTGAAGCTAAATATATAGTTGCAACTGACTGTTGTACAAAAATACTAAGGATGAAGGAATATTTGAAGGATGTTAACATAGAAACACCATCACCATCCATTGTGATAACACACATGCTATCAGTCTTAATAAAAATCTAGTGATGCACTCAAAAACCAAACATATACCAATCAAGTATCATTTTTTCTATGAACAGGTGGCTGAACAAAACATCAAGTTGGAATATAACAATACCAAGGAACAAATTGCAGATATTTTCACCAAACCTCTTCCTCGAGAAGCATTTGAACATCTTCGTCAAAAGATGGGGGGTTATTGCTTTAGCATCACGCTAAAATGATTCTTAACATGCCACATGATAGGGGGAGCAGTTCGACAGGGGGAGTCCTTGTGCACTCCTTTTCCATTGATGTCAAAGGGGGAGAGAAGAAGAATATTGCCAACAATGACAAAGGGGGATATTGTTTATCTAGATTGTCATTGATATCAATATGGAAATATTCTGGATAGTAAATAATGATGTGAAGCCAAGTAGAGAAGATCCATGAAGCAACAGGAGTAGGAAGAGTTCATCGGAAGCCATCAAAGAAGAGCTATCGGAGTAGAGAAGAGCTAATTGGAAGAAGAGCTATGAGAGCAGTACATCAGAAGTCATAGGAATAAATAGAAACCATAGGAGTGGCGAGCCTAGACAATGCAGATCTATCACATATTCCAAGAGTAAGAGCCATGTCGAAGGAAGTAATAAACCATGGGAACCCTTTAGATAGTATATAATATCGGTAGAAATATTATCAGCAGTTCTATTATATTAAGTTATGTAAACATTGCTAAAACCCCTGATTACTATATGAGTTATGGACCCGATGGTCCCATTACAACACGCCCCAAAAAATATCGCATCCGCCATATCGCTAACCTTAAAACCTTGTCACATACAAATCCGCTGATTGCGATACAATATGCGGACCCACTGGACCATTACAATTCACCTTAATGAAATATCGCGTCTGCCTATCAGAACGTTCATATCGCAAGTCATATGTGATGTATATCCAAATCATCCGATTGCGATAAAATTGCGGACTCACTGCACCATTATAGCATGACTTAATGAAATATCGCATCCGCAGGAATCACAAGTTTCAAAAGGATGTCAAAATGTCGATTGCGATATAGTACACGAACCTGATAGCTCCATAGAATATACCTTTATGTAATATTATGTCCAGGTAATGGGGAAGTTACGCAAATCATAAAGGTTGTCACTGCCGGACCGTCGATTGTGATAAGACTTGTGAAGTTGACCGCTGATTGTGATAAGTCTTGTGAACCCGACCACCGATTGCGATTTTAGCTATGGACCCAATAGATCTATTGACGATGGTTTAATATTATATCACTTCCATTTCATCGGCAATATGAATATCGGCCATGTTACATCGATGATGTTAAGAATTGCAATTGCAGGAACTCTGAAAGTTGAGATTACGATTGATGATGTGTATGTGGGACCTCTTTGGGTACGGTCTCTCCTATAGAATCTTCTGTGAATAAAACAATTTTATGAGTAATTGGATGAATATCCATAAGTCAACCTCTCCTTTCAAATGAACATGTCTTTTGAGTATTGGGGAAACCCATATAAATACAAGTTATAAAACCTCACCTTAAGCATTGATTGAGCATCGACACAGAGAAGAATTAAAGAAGTTCACAACTCGTGAACTTGAAGAGACAGAGGAAGCCAAAGGTCGAGAAGCCGAAGGTCTAGCAGAAAATGAAGGTGCAGCAGAAGCTGAAGGTCTAGCAGACGATGAAGGTGCAGCAGAAGCCGAAGGCCGAACAAAGAAGGAAGCAAAAGCCAGAGTGAGAGGACAATCTTTTGAACTGATTCATCTTGAAGGTTCAGACCCGAAGTGATATCTTGGGTACGTATCCAACATTAAGCGTAGACTGGATACATGGCAATTTACTAATCGAAACACTGTCCAGTCATCAAAGTATACCTCCAAGAATTTGTGAATGAATTCCTTGAACACTGCGATGACTAAGCGGGAGAATATCACCGATGCATTCTTGAGTCGGAATGGCATCATTGTGTACTGAAAAAAAATCCATTCTATTGCGAAGGTTGTTTTTCTCCTGTCTTCCGATGCGATCTTAATATGATGGTATCCAGAGAACCCATCCGTGAATGAGTAGGCCTCCTGTCCTCCAACATTATCCAATACCTCATCAGTAAACGACGTTGGGAAAGGATCATGGATGTAGGCATCGTTAAGCTTTCTTAGATCTATGCAAATCTTTATTTCTCCCTTCTGCTTCTTTTCCTGAACTACCATTGGGCTCATCGAATCCGATTCCTCCACTGGTTCAATAATACCTACCTCAAGTATCATGTCCAATTTCAAGCGGACCTTTTCCTTGTATTTGGGATTAAGGTGATATTGTCTCTACTTAATAGGCTTCATGTCCAGTTTCAGGGTAATCTTCGTCACGCCCAGATCACCTATGATGCCTTTTAGGTCCAATTTTTTTTTAGGAAACAAATCCTAATATTCGCGGAGAAATTCAACAACCTTATCCATTGTGGCATCATCCCAGTAATCTCTAATCTTCACAAATTTTGGCTCCGCTTTAGTACCAATGTTTACTTGCCTAGCCTTCAACGGTGCAGTGATATCCAGGTTCTCTATCTTCAGAACTTAAACCTCGTGGTGGCCTTCCATTAATGGGATATTGATATTCCTTGGATCCTCATCCTCCCCTTCAGCAGTCACATTATAGCATTCCAACACATGGCGCAGCTGGGTGCTCCAATCTGGTTGAACCAATTCCAAAGGATCCTGTAAAATTCTGAAGATCACCGCCTTAACCTCTTGCAACGCCTAATCAATGCTGTCGAATCCATCTTCAAAACTAAAGGTCATCAAAAAGCCTTCCCTTAAGATATCCCACTCCGTGGTGCCATGGCGGAGCTCTGTTTCCAGGTACCAATTCATAGGGATTATATCCAGAGTGTGACAGAATAAGTGCACCCACTATGGCTGTGGCTCTGTTCTGTAGACTTTAGTCCACTTTGTTAATTATCACACGAATCATTCCTCCCATCATATTTCTCAGTTAACCACACTTTAGGACGACCAAATCGCATCCTCATCATCCTCCTGTAATCACGCCATTCATCAAAGTTGTCCTTGTGTGTACCCCACCATCGAGCGGGCGTAGCGTGCAGTGCCAAATCCAGTGCCTGAAAGCGATGATCCTCCGGGACTTCTCTTTCAAAAGCATCCAAAAACTTATCTACATTGGTTAAACCATCATAATAAGGTAAATTTATTACCTCCGATGACACACAATGCAGTGATTTAGTCATCATATTACAGCGCAACGTAGATACTTCATGTAGCCTATTCTGCCAATGCTCCAATTCTTCATCTGAGTCTGAGGTACAGGAGCTTTTGCAGTCCCATGCAATTCATCCATCAGCTATTGGATTAACCCAGTCTTGGTCTCGTGTCGTAATTTTGTAGATTTGTTCAAAATAATCATCACTTTCCTCATAGTCGCAGATCGATTCAATATAGCGCGGTCCTTGTACAGGGTCTAATGGTACTACAATGCAGAGTGACTTCTTTTCGAACAACATTGTCTTCTTCTTCAAATTGATTACCCCATTCATATCAATATCCCAGTCAATTCCAAGGAGCACGGGTTATGGATTGTTGTTATCAAATATTTCTATCACTTCAAAATCAGCCAGAGCACTTGCACCTTCTATATCTACGGTAACTCTGTGTAGACATCCCATAGGGATAATCTTCTGCTGGTTCGCCATCCTCAACTAAATCGGAGACAATTGAAATGCAGGTATCCCCATTCTCTCCCACGTCTATATAGGAAAAATGTTCACATCACAACCTATATCCAGAATAACCTCGTCCATCTCATAATCCCCTATTCGTGTGGTGAGACTCATCTCATGCCCTGTTTGTTCCTTATGTTTACCAATCTTGTGGACTACGCGGTGTCCCTCAAGAGAAATTTCCTTACCAGCACACTTGTTTATCAATTCTTGTAGCTCTTTCATAGCCTTTCTATCGTGCAACAGTTTCATACAAGTCTCCAAGAAGGTAGTAAGCATAGAGGGGTCAACCTTTGTAGGCGCACCCGTTTCTGGAAGTTTGTCCAGTCTTCTTGAGGTAGAGGCCTCAACGAAGCTTTTCTTCATCTCTATAAATGTTTCCTTCGCCTGCTCCAGATCAAAACCAAAATCCTTTTCCGGGGCCTTGCAGACCCACCCACTGTCCACAGGTTGTTTTCCTTTATCATCACCAGTTGTTACTCCGCTTCTCAACACGATATTCACATTGGGATCTTCCTCACGGGGCTCCACCCTCATCATATGCAAGTTCTGGGTAGGATGCTGAGGCTGTGCCTTCTTCTCCTACATCTTGGTTATTAACACAGGGCATTCTTCTATTGTGTGGTCAAACTAAGTGCAGTATTGACATGACGCACATGTCTGACTAGTACACTCTCATGCGTAGTGCCTTATTGTTCCGCAATTATAGCAAATGACCTGTCCCTGACCTCTGCCAGGTCCTTATCCTCCTGGGCCTCGTCCGTGCCCCTAATATCCTCTGCGTGCTCCCCCAACGCCTTGATCTGGAAGCCGAGTTTCTACTTGAATTCGATACGTAGGCACCTCTCCATCATTAGTTCATAAATACGGCTGTGGTGCTCATTGTGGCCCACCGATTTACAGAAATCATAGAACAATTGTTATGGTGTATGCACAATTTTTTGTAGCAAATGATAGTTATCGATTACATGTTTTCCATCCATCTCAAAAATAGCGCGCCATAGCGCAGGCCCCATACTTGGTCCTGCTGGAGCTTCCTGCCTCAGGGGCATCGGTCCCCCCTATGATATAATTCACGAAGACAGGGAAATGATCCTTATCATGCCCCTAGCTCTTACACTTGAGGCACCAGACTTCCTTGCGCACCTCTGTCCTAGCTCCTTTTCTTTTTTCAAGCTTTGTAATTCCAAACAGAGGTTCTGCAACTGCAAGTGAATTTGTTGGACTCCCAAAGATGTGTCCTGAATAGGTGTTTCATGCAATCTCATCGTGATTTCCAAAGCTTCCGCTTGAGTTCCTATCTTTTGCTGCGATAAAGCAATCCTTAGGTGGGGCAGGAGCGAGGCTATAAACCATTCACGGTGCTGACTATCTGTGAGATGCATATTAGCTTCGTGGATCATGCACTTCAGTCTTTGATCTAGCTCCCAGGGCGTTTCACCAGCCCTCATCATGATTTCCTTAAATCTAATTACTGATTGTGAGTCAGACTTAGGCTTACCGAATTATTTGTTCAAAGCGATCTGAGTATCTGCTAATGATGCCAACGGATTATCGGTGCAGTACTTAACGTACCATGTTAGTGTGTGATCCTGTAGAGCGGTAAGCAACTATACCTTCTTTATGTTATCATCCGTAATCTATTGTGCTGTCCACACAGCCTTCACAACAAACCAAAATTGATCTGGATCCTCACTTCCTATGCCCTTCAAAACTGACAACTTCATGGTATTCAACATGTCAAACGGTGGTGGTGGTGGTGGTGGAGTGGGCGAAGGTGTAGGTTGTGGCGGTGAAGGTGGAGATGGTGTGGATGGATGATGTATCCACAAAAAACCCTGTCTTATTAACTAGACATTGTTTCGCGGTGAGGCCTGCACTACTCCTTCATCGTCACTTGAAGGAGGTCCAATCAATGGCTATATTCAGGACCTACTTTTTCTTGGCTTCTAAAGCTCCGTCCACTTCACGTAGATCCAAACATCAAGGCAATGGCATAAGCCATTTTTCACACAAGAGCATCTTAATCCAGGTATTCGAAGACCTCAAATACTTCCCTCATGGTCCCTTGAAGAAGTGTCACTTTGCTTCGATGTACCTAACTGAGGTGTCAACTGCGAACTCTGTAACAAATACTCCTATAACCCGATCAAGCCAATGGTCAAAAACACGCACGATCTTATCTTCAGAGGCTTCCAAACTCCGCACTAGCTCCATAGTCCACACTATTGGACCATCAAGCCTCCACCTTCCTTGCCCATCTGCCAATTTAGCTATCCACTCATATAGCCCAATTGGGAAAGGTGCAGAATAAAATTTCGTGTATTTCCATGTACAAATATCTATCCAACCACTGTTCTTTTGTCAGGCACAAATTCCTGTTTTCCTACGCCACAAATTCGTGGATCTTTCTATCCAACCACTTCTCAATTTCCTTCTTTGTCGGATTCGAGTGATGCGACATCACACATCTCTTTATGCAAATCCCGGTCCTGACAACGGAACCATTTGTTGGCTTAGTGGGTCTTGACCCAGGTTCAGAGTTAGTTGCACCAAACAAAACCCTACACTACTGGCCCTTTTGGCATCAATCCACGTAGCTCGGGTTGAAGTCTCACCCGAAACAGTATGGGGGGGTGATGGAACCAAGTTTCCACATCAAGAGATCAATGTGATGTCCTTTTATGATCTAGATCTTCCTTCACGTAGATATCTAAGCCCTTAAGGCTTAGTGCTGTAATTTTCCTCAATAGGCCTCTAGACCTCCGTGAAGGTCTACGACTAGCTTTTGGGGACCCTGAACAGGAAAATTAGCTACTTACGCGCACCATAGATTACCCTTAAATCAGCATTTACTTAGATCTACCTAAGTGTCGGTAACTTTAACAGAAAGTGTTATGATCTTCGCGTAATCACTTAACATTAATTGCGTTCAGATAATAAGACGATCAAGTAAATTCGCGCATCAATACATCATTATTTTATAAAGACATCATTTCATCACAACATATATCACAATCATACATAACAAAAGTAAAGAGATAAAACACAAGAATTTCTGCAACAGTCTTCTTTATTGATCTTCAGTATAGGTTTATAGACTCAATACTTCCTTGTGCACTCAGCTGCAGGGGTCCGCACACTCAGCTGCGGACACTACTCTAGGCCTTTTTGCACTCAGCTGCAGAGCCTTTCCTCTTACTTTCCTATGCTAACCCTCTAGACTCCTTCTGTCATACCCATAGACAAGAAACTTCTATCTCCATCTATCTGCCTTAGACTCTCTAAGACCCACCTATTTATACAATCTGCTGGTTCGCGGACCATGGGTAGATCTTCAAAAACTGATTCAGGTTTACATGAATGACGATAAAAAATCTTTTTGACTCTTAACTAACTCCGCGCTCCGTGTCCACAATTTTCGGAGACTTTACATCTTTTTCCATCAAAACTTGGGCTTTTGCCCCAAAACTAACCCAGGGGACCCCATCCCAACACCTCTCATTTTCCTTGCTATCCTGAAATACTACAAGAATGCCCTGTTTTACTATAGGAAATAGAAATACATAGATAAGAAATTTATTTTTGTCATATATTGAAAACCATGCATCCATTTTCCAGGTTGTTTCAGGTGGAGATGCATATGAATGATGGTAACATGCTTAAGCGATTTTAGCTAATTCCAGTGCAGAGGTTTCGAGAAATCGACCTCCATCACCTACAAACATTTTTGAAGTTTCTCGATATTCGTGAATTCATTTGAAAATTAGTTTCATGGGGAGATGCACATGGATGATGGTAACATTCCCAAGCAATTTCAGCAAATTCCAGTGCACGGTTTCCAAGAAATCGACCTCCATAAACTTCATCCATTTTTATTTTTTGTCGTGATTCGTACATCCATTGGCAATTTTTTTTATGGGGAGGTGCATAAGGATGATGAAAACATGATTATAAAATTTCAGGTTCATCCATTCTACCGTTTGGGAGATATGGACAAAACAAGGCAAATCTGCTATTTCCTGTAGTACTACTAGAGGATGTCCTAGTTCTACTACATGATGCCTTGTTTTACTATAGGAAACAGGACGAAAGCTTAGGAGATGGTAGGAAAGGTAGAATGAAGTGTGAGAAATGTGCTTAATGGCGGAATAAGGTATAGGGAAGGTGGACATCACCCATGGACAAACCCATCACTCCAGGAAGGCCATATTTGACTAAGATAGCTTGCTCATGGTAACTGGAAGGCATAGGTTTATAATCACCAAACTATGAAGACCTATGCAAAAGAAAAAAAAGGAAATTATCACCTCCAGAGGACCATGGATCAATCATCAACTCAGCAGCAACATGCATGTCTCTCCAACAACCATCAGGTAGGTACAGGTATGCAATATTCTTGACCTCTTCTCTTGAGCATATTATAGTTAGAAATTTGTTGTTAATGCATGAGAGATGAGGTTTTATAAGCTAAGGATGGGTCAGTAGTCTCAACCGCCTTCAACTAGTTAATTGCAGCTCACTCCTTCACTCATGCAATGTGGAAAAGCCAAATTATGAAGGGTGATGATTTCGAGGAATGGGGATAATAGTTAAAAGATGAAATTTGTGCAAAGGCCAAGTCACCAAAGCACTCCAAGCCCTCCATCCATTTCATATAAACTATATACCCATCATTCATCCATCCCATTTCATAAGAAAAAATTAATATTTTCAAGAACAAACCCTACAGTTTGTCTCACCATGATTTTTTTTTGAAAAAACTCATAGAGCACATCCTCTCCATTTTAACAAACCTACACTACTCCCTCTGAGCGCTAGCATCATCCTCCAACCCCTATACATAATTTCTCATCACTCCCATACAATTAAAAGACCTTGAAGGAAGAAGGAATCACTTCTACAAGAAGGCAGAATGCTGCCACAAGAAGGAAGAAAGGAACAAATTGTGCTAAAACCCAAAATGGTAGTGCCTGTTGGGATGGGGTCCCTTGGGTCCAGTTTGGGGAAAAAGCGCAAGTTTTGATGTAAAGTTTCCACAAATTGTGGACGCAGAGTGCAGAGTTATTTAAGAGTCAAAATGGGTTTTTACCCTCATTCATGTAAACTTGAGTCAGTTTGTGAAGGTGTCTTAGAGAGTCTAAGGCAGATATGAAGAGATAGAAGCCTTTTTTCTATGGGTACGACGGAAGGAGTCTAGAGAGCTAGCGCAGGAAAGTAGGAGGAAAGGCTCTGCAGCTAAGTGTGCAGAGGCCTAGAGTAGTGTCCGCAGCTGAGTGCATGGACCCTTGCAGCTGAGTGTGCCGGGAAGTATTGAGTCTATAAACCTAAACCTATACTGAAGATCAATAAAGAAGACTGTTGTAGAAATTCCTGTGTTTTATCTCTTTACTTATGTTATGTATGATTGCGATATATGCTATAATGAAATGATGTCTTTATAAAATAATGATGTATTGATGCGCGAATTTACTTGATCCGTCTTATTATTTGAATGCAATTAATGTTAAGTGATTATGCAAAGATCATAACACTTTCTGTTAAAGTTATCGAACACTTAGGCAGATCCAGGTCATAGAAAGACATCACACTGATGTTTGGATGCGAAAACTTGGTTCTAGCATCCCTCCATATTGCTTCGGGTGACACTTCAATCCGCGCTACGTAGATTGATGCCGAAAGGGCTAGTAGTGTAGGGTTTTGTTAGGTGCAACTAACTCTGAACTTGGGTCAGGACCCACTAAGCCAACAAATGGTTCCGTTGTCGGGACCAGTGTCTGCATAAAGAGATGTGTGATGTCTCATCACTGGAATCCAACCAAGAAGGAAATTTAGAAGTGGTTGGATAGAAAAATCCACGAATTCGTGGCGCAGGAAAACAAGAATCCATGCCTAACAAGAGAATAGTGGTTGGACAAATATTTGTAGATAGAAATACATGAAATTTTCTTCTGCACCTTCCCGATTGAACTATATGAGTGGATAGCTAAATTGGCAGATGACCAAGGAAGGTGGAGGCTTGACGGTCCAATAGTGTGGACTCCGGAGCTAGTGCGGAGGTTGGAAGCCTCTGAAGATAAGATTGCGTGCGATGTTGACCGTTGGATTGATCAGGTTATAGGAGAATTTGTTACAGAGTTCATGGTTGAAACCTCAGTTAGTTACAGTGAAGCAGAGCGATGCTTCTTCAATAGACCACGAGGTAAGTATTTGAGGTCTTTGAATACGTGGATTAAGATGCTCTTGTGTGAAAGATGGCTTATGCCATTGCCTTGATGTTTGGATCTAGGCGAAGTGGACAGGTCTTTAGAAACCAAGGAAAAACCGGTCCTCAATATAGATCGTAGATTGGACCTCCTTCAAGTGACGACGAAGGAGAGGTACAAGCCTCGCCAAAAATTGTTGTCCATTTGATAAGGTAGGGTTTTTTGCAGATACATAATCCATCCACACCACCTCCACCTTCACCTCCACAACCTACACCTTCGCCCACTCCACCACCACCACCACCGCCGTTCGACATGTCGAATACCATGAAGTTGCTAGTTTTCAAGGGCTTAGGAAGTGAGGATCTGGATGAGTTTTGGTTTGTTGCGAAGGCTCTGTGGACAACACAAGAAATTATAGATGATAATATAAAGAAGCCATAATTGGTTACCACTTTGTAGGATCACGTGCTGACATGGTACATTAAGTAATGCACTAATAATCGTTGGCATCATTAATAGATACTCAGACCGCTTTGAACAAAGAATTTGGTAAGCCTAAGTCTGACGCACAGTTAGTAATTGGATTTAAGGAAATCATGATGAGGTTTGGTGAAATACCTTGGGAGGTTGATCAAAGAATGAAGTGCATGATCCACGAAGCTAATATGCATCTCACAGATAGTCAACACCGCGAGTGGTGCCTTGCTCCTGTCCCACCTAAGGATTGCTTTATCGCAACAAAAGATAGGAACTCAGGCGAAAGCTCTGGAAATCAGGATGAGATTACATGAAACATCTATTCAGGAGGCGTCTTTGGGAGTCCAAAAAATTCACTCACAGTTGTAGAATCTCTGTTTGGAATTGCAGAGCTTGAAAAAAGAAAAGGAGGCCAAGACAGAGATGCGTGAAGAAGTCTAGTGCCTCAAGTGTAAGAACCATGGGCATGATAAAGATCATTTCCCTGTCTTCATGAATTATATCATGGGGGGAGATGCCCCTGAGGCAGGAAGCTCTAGCAGGAGCAAGTATGGGGTACGTGCTATGGTGCGCTATTTGTCAGGTGGCTGGAAAACATGTAACAGATAACTGTCATTTGCTACCAAAAATTGTGCAGACACCACAACAATTGTTCTACGATTTCTGCAAATTGTTGGACCACGATGAGCGCCATTTCCGTAGCTATGAACTAATGATGGAGAGGAAACCTACGTATCGAATGCAAGTAGGAACTCAGCCTCCAGATCAAGGCGCTGGGGGAGCGCACAGAGGATATCAGGGGCATGGATGAGGCCGAAGAGAAGGAGGACCTGGTAGAGGTCGAGGACAGGTCATTTTTTATAATTGCGGAACACCAGGGCACTACGCACGGGAGTGTATGAGTCAGACACGCCCGTCATGTCAATACTGCACTTAGTTTGACTGTACAATAGAAGAATTCCCTGTGTTGATAGCTAAGATGCAAGAGAAGAAGGCACAACCTCAATATCCTATCCAGAACTTGCAGATGATGAGGGCTGAGCCCCGCGAGGAATATTCAAATGTGAACATCATGCTAAGAGGCAGAGTAACGACAGGTGATGATAAAGGAAAATGACCTAAGGAGAGTGGGTGGGTCCGGAAGGCCTCAAAAAAGGAAACTGGTTTTGAACTGGAGCACGCGAAGGAAATGTTTATGGAGGCGAAGAAAAGCTTCACTAAGGCCTCTACCTCAGGAAGATAGGAGAAACTACCAGAACTCGATGTGCCTATAGAGGTGGACCCCTCTGTGCTTACTACCTTCTTGGAGACTTGTATGAAACTACTGTGTGATAGCAAGGGTGTTAAAGGGCTATAAGAATTGATAAAAAAGTGTGCTGGTAAGGAAAATTCTCCTGAGGGACACTATGTAGTCTGCAAGATTGGTAAACATAAGGCACAAACAGGCGTGAGATGAGGCTCACCGTACAAATAGGGGACTATGAGATGAACCAGGTTATTCTGGATGTAGGGTCTGATGTGAATGTTTTTCCTAAACAGACGTGGGAGAGAATGGGGATACCTGCGTTGTAGTGGTCTTCGATTTAGTTGAGGATGGCGAACCAACAGAATATTATCCCTATAGGACGTCTGCACGAAGTTACCGTAGATATAGAAGGTGCGAGCACGCTGGCTAATTTTGAATTGATAAAAATTGTTGATGATAGTAATCCATACCCCACACTCCTTGGAATTGACTGGACTATTGATATGAATGGGGTAATCAATTTGAAGAAGCAGACAATGTCGTTTGAAAGGAAATCACTCCACGTTTTAGTACCATTAGACCCTGTAGAAGCACCGTGCTATACTGAACCAGTCTGCGACTATGAGGAAAGTGATGATGATTTGGATCCAATCTACAAAATTACAACGCAAGACCAATATTGGGTTAATCCAACAGTTGATGGATGGATTTCATGGGACCGTGAAAACTCTTGTACCTCAAACTCAGATGAAGAATTGGAGCATTGGCAGAATAGGCTGCATGAAGTATCTACGCTGCGCTGAAATATGATGACTAAATCACTGTGCTGTGTGTCATCAGAGGTAATAAAGTTATCTTATTATGATGGTTTAACCGATGTAGATAAGTTTTTGAATGCTTTTGAAAGAGAAGTCCCAGAGGATCATCGCTTTCAGGCACTGGATTTGGCACTGCGTACTACACCCGCTCGATGGTGGGGTACACACAAGGACATCTTTGATGAATGACACGATTACAGGAGGATGACGAGGATGCGATTTGGTCATCCTAAAGTGCGGTTTACCGAGAAATATGATGGGAGGAATGATTTGCGCGGTCATTTAGCAAAGTGGACTAAAGTCTACAAAACAGAGCCGCAACTAGAGTGGGTGCACTTATTCTGTCACACTCTAGATATAATCCCTATGAATTGGTACATGGAGACAGATCTCGGCCATGGCACCATAGAGTGGGATATCTTAAGGGAAGTATTTTTGATGACCTTTAGTTTTGAAGATGGTTTTGAAAGCATTGATGAGGCTCTGCAGGAAGTTAAGGTAGTGATCTTCAAAATTCCACAGGATCCTTTGGAATTGGTTCAACCGGATTGGAGCACCTAGATACGCCATGCATTAGAATGCTATAATGTGACTGTTGAAGGGGAGGATGAGGATCCAAGGAATATCAATATCCCAGAAATAGAAGGCCACTGCGAGGTCGAAGGTCTGCAGATAGAGAACCTGGATATCACTGCACCGTTGAAGACTAGGCAAGTAAACATTGGTACTGAAGTGGAGCCAAAATTTGCGAATATTGGAGATTACTGGGATGATGCCATAGTGGATAAGTTTGCTGAATTTCTCCACGAATATCAAGATTTATTTCAAAAACAATTTCAGACCTAAAAGGAATCATAGGTGACCTGGGCGTGATGAAGATTACCTTGAAGCCGGATGTGAAGCCTATTAAGCAGAGGCCATATCGCCTTAACCCCAAATACAAGGAAAAGGTCTGCTTTGAATTGGACAAGATGCTTAAGGCATGCATTATTGAACCAATGGAGGAATCTGATTGGGTGAGCCAAATGGTAGTTCAGGAAAAGAAGCAGAAGGGAGAAATAAGGATTTGCATAGATCTAAGAAATATTAACGATGCCGACATCCATGATCCTTTGCCAACACTGTTTACTAATGAGGTACTAGATAATGTTCGAGGATATGAGGCCTACTCATTCATTGATGGGTTCTTTGGGTACCATCAAATTAAGATCGAGCCGAAAGATAGGAGGAAAAAACCTTCACGACAAAATGGGGTTGTTTTTAGTATATGGTGATGCCATCCGGACTCAAGAATGCGCCGATGATATTCTTCCACATAGTCATCGTGGCGTTCAAGGAGTTCATTCACAAATTCTTGGGGTATATTTTGATGACTGGACAATGTTTGGGGTTAGTAAAGCGCCATGTAGCCAGTCCATGCTTAATGTTGGATACATGTCGAAGATATCAGATTGTGTTGAACCTGAAGAAATGCTTGTTCTGTGTCCCTTATGGAATTTTGCTGGGTCATGTGGTGTGCAAACAAGGAATAATGGTGGATCCTACTAAGATCAAAGTAATAGTCAATTTGGAGGCCCCAAGGAGTGTCAAACAGCTGCGTGCAACGCTGGGCCATACTGGGTATTATCGAAAGTTCATTAAGGCTTATGCTCAAATTACCTTGCTTATGGAGAAGCTATTAAATAAGGACACTACATTTTTTGGGATGAAGAATGTCAACGCAGTGTGGATGTATTGAAATAATATATGGTCATCGCATCGATCTTGGTCTTCTCGGATTGGAAGAAGGAATTCCATGTGCATGTTGATGCCTCATGTATTGCGTTGGAAGTAGTGCTGACACAGGTTGGTGAAGGAGAGATTGATCACCCTATAGCCTTTGTGAGCAGGAAAGGCTGAGAATAACTACTCAATGAAAGAGCAGGAGGGATTGACTATGGTGTATGCACTCCGAAAATTTAGACACTATCTGTTGGTCGGACATTTCAAGATGTACATAGATCACTTTGCCTGGAAGTACCTAGTCAATAAGCCTGTGTTGGGGGGGGAGGATATGTAGATGGCTGCTGCTATTTCAAGAATATGACTTTGAGATAGTTGTGAAGCTAGGAAGGTTGAATATAGGACCTGACCATTTGTTGCCAATTGAAATGGGAGAGGAGCCTACTAATTTGGATGAAGGGCTTCCCAATGCGCAACTCTTTGCGGTGCGTGTAGAGGATAACCACTTTGCAGATATTATCCACTTTTTGACCACAGGGACGACTCTAGAGAGATACACCAGTCAGCAGAAGAAAGAGTTGGTAGTACGTGCGATCGATTTCTCTATAATTGTAGGACATTTGTATAAGATGGGATAAGACGAGATACTACGACGATATGTTCCCAATTTTGAATGAAATAGCATCCTCGCTGAAGCTCATGGGGGAGATGTGGGAGGACATTATGCAGGAAAAGCAACAACATAGGATATTTTGCGCGCGGGTTTGTGGCGATCTACATTACATAAGGATACCAAAGCGTATTATAGGGCATGTTATTCATGTCAAAGAATGGGTAGGCCATCGTGAAGGGATGAGCTACCTATGAACCCTCAGGTGTCATTGTAGCCATTTGAGAAATGGGCAATCAACTTTGTAGGACCGATTCAGTCCCCAGGCAAGAAAATAGGTGCACGCTATATCATCACCGCAACAGAGTATCTTACTAGATGGTCAGAGGCATAATTTGTGAAGGATTGTACAGGGGCTACAACAACTAAATTCTTGTTTGAGTACGTGTTAACCAGGTTCGGTTGCCCAAAAGTGTTGATGAGTGATTGCGGTACGCACTTCCTCAATGAAGCAATCAACGCGTTGACCGAAGAGTTCCTGGTTTATCATCAGAAAAGTACACCATATCATCCTTAGGCTAATGGAATAATTGAGGCCTTCAATAAGATATTGGAAAATCTGACCAAGATTTGCAATGTGCATCAGAATGATTGGGACATGTGCGTACCGATAGTATTATGGGCATACAGGACTACTTGCAAAAAACTAACAGGTTAGACACCTTTCCGGTTGGTCTATGGCGTACAAGCTGTGATGCCTATCAAATATATCATGCCTAGTCTACACATAGCAGCTTTCACAGGGATGGCGAACCGCAGAGCGTTGGAAGAACGACTCACGCAGTTGATGGAGCTTGAAGAGGACAGATTCCTGGTTGGATTTCATCAACAAGTAAAAAAGGAGCATGAAAAAGCATGGCATGATTGACACATCAAGCTGAGCACATTGAAGGTAAATGATTTGGTATTATTATATGATAGTAAGTTTGCTAAGTTTCCAGGAAAGTTTCATATGCACTGGTTGGGTCCATATGTCATCAAAGAAATCATAGATGGGGGCGCAGTTCAGCTCGCAAAGATAATTGGAGAACCTTTCCCATGAAGGGTGAATGGGAGCAGATTGAAGCCGTATACAAGAGATGTAGGTCAATGACTATGTGGCGGTCGAACATTCTTAGTGCTCCAGGTAGCTGTAAGGGAGCGCGGGACTATAAACAATATTTCCTGATTTTGGGGACTACGTGATAGGGGGCTGCACGAAACAGGGTGATGTCATAGTACTAGAAGCCACGTGAAGGGAGCTGTGCTATGGAGGGAGATACCGTGCAACACAACCAAAAAAAGAGCGTTAGAGTCATTGTTCATGATCTGACAACCATGATATGGTTAAGAGGAGTAGGTGGGTGGTATTTGAGGCTGAAATATTTGGAGATCTACTGCCAAATAAACATTAATGAACGAGTTTTGGGGGGAACGATTGGATTTGAATTCAAATTCCCCTATAAATTACGCGTGCTAGTATAGAAGAGAACACTTTGCACCCTTAGAATTTTTAAGTTGTGCTGTCCATCGCTTATGAATCGTGAGTTCTTTGAAGATTTGATCGCAAGCCCCGCATTTGGTAAATTGCCTGAGTTAGACAAGAATTTCATTTGCGACATCATGTTAGGACTAGGTCCTGCTGAGATTGCAAGCACTGGAGGAACTATCACCTTTGAAGGAGTTGCTCTAAAGGTTGTGAGCATGGAGGCTCTGACTCCTGTGCCTATGGTGCCGAGGTCGCCTAGGCTGAGGCCTACACCTATGAGAGAGACCCAAAACCAAAGAAAGACGAGTAGAAGAGGCTGTGCCAGTGCACGAGTCGCCTCAGAAGCCTTCTTCTACCTAGGCGCAGAAGAAGGATAAGAAGTCTGAGAAGGTTGTAGATTTGGAGGCCGAAGAGGGCATTGAAGATATAGATGCAGAGGGCGTGGATCCCATCACTAAGTTGCCAGAGTATGTCCCTTGGCGTAAAGGGAAGACAAAGGTCACTAAGGACCCAAACTCGGATAAATTCATCATTCACACGTTCTTGTTGCCAGAGAATATAACCTTCGAAGGTTCGCACTCAGCGTGCATTCCCCTTTTAAAAATGGAATATTGGGACCTGGATGACCATGAGAGGTTCCCCCATCTCACTAGAGAATTATATGAGGCAGGTATATTACAAAGACTTAGGTGTCACTGGGTTAGAGTCAGTTGAATGGATTTGCAAGCAGAGCAATCCATATTTCTGAACCTGCTGTGGGTGCCCCACTACCACCGCTCCATCATTAATACCACCTGTATATGGCAGCTGACTCTGGTGCACAATGGGTGCTTGTGGCTTGGCGTGCCCATCCCCATCACGGATATGCTCATACACAGGATCACACACCTGCCACACGAAGGTATGAATCTGGCCAAGGAGTTTGGCGGAAATACAAGTGAGAGAGACTTGGCAGAGCAGATGAAGAAGAAATTCGAGCTTATCAAGGAACTGCACGGGTACTCCATAACATCCATCAATGATCTCGCGGTAAAAACTGGCACCCAGATATTAGCTAGCAAGGTTATGAGGAAGTTCTGCGCAGACGAGGTTCCGATGCCTATGATCTCGTTAGCTGCAAAATGTGTGGAGGGTGTGCAATTTAACTAGTCGCACTACTTATGTAGTGATTTCCTTGCAAATTGTCGCGAGGCCCAAGATGAGAGAAAGACCTTCCACTACGCATGGTTGCTGCTCTCCATTGTGCTGGTTGCTTGGGATCTGCTGGAGGATAGCCAGTTTTCTCTCGTGGAGGCTGGATTGCCAGAAGTTGCATAGTTTGCCTCCATATGGACCATGAAGGACCCGACGTGGGTCACTAAAACAAAAAATGTCTAGGTATTGATGGAGTTGATCTTCTGCATGGGCATCAACCAATGCCCACAGTTGTCCCCAACTGTGTATGAACAACTGTTTGAATATGCTGAGTTCAAGGCAGACTTCCACCGAGTTTACATCCGGGCGCGGAAGGACTCGCAAAAGAAGTGGTTTGATCTGCCATATCTAGTTATCGATGATGCCATTCAGGAAGTAATCAAGCACTAGCGAACAGATTGGCACACTCCATCCGATTTGGCTGCAGGTACTAGCAAAGGCCCAGGAAACTCAACAGAGAAAAAGCGAAAGGATGCAACAAAGTAGGTGGTGTAGAAATTGGCCGTGTAGCGAAGAAAGGAGGCCAAAGAGAAGGACCGAATGGAAAAGGAATGCACTACAAAGGAGCAGGACGAACAAGAACAACACGTATTTGAACAAAGCGATAAATCCCCTTCACCTGAAACCGAGGACGAAGAGCGGTTAATGCAGCCGGTGGAGGTGATGAGGGGAAAAGCACCCCATTTCGGGTAAGGAAGTGCAAGGAACAGTATTAGGAGGGGTCCCGAAAGAAGACAAAGGCGACTAAACCACCGATGGATCCCATTACACTGACAAAGGGTGATCTCAACAAGATCGAGGAAAAAGTGCGCAACACTACCGACAAACTGTTGCAACAATTCAAGAAACAACACATGAAGTCATTACGTAATATTCAAAAGGATTTATGCAAATTGCAGATCCAGACCAACAAAATATAGGTGGGCACAGGACAGGTTAATGCTGCACAGATGAGCCTGACACTAGGGACAAGTTAGGCTACCAGGCTGGTCAGGACATTGGACCTCAGGACTGTTACGCTGCCATAAGGGTTCCTAAGTGCAGAATCAGATGATGACAAGATCATCGTTAACAACTTGAAGAACATCCACTTCAACATTGTAGCGCTCCCCAATGAATATCTTCACATGCTGCAGACAAGTGTGACAACGAAATTGAGAGCACGGGAACAACACGCTCTTAGTTTAATCATCGAGTACAGGTTGAACAATGAACAAATATTCTTCAAGAAGACGAAGGCCATGAAGGAAAGGGATACAATCTAGGTGCATAACGCCCAGTTGGAGGCAACGGTTGCATAGGCGTGCTGAACAATGTGGGAGTTGCACATCCTTGAGGAAGCGCAACTAGAAGCCAAGATCCGGAAACTCACTGCGGGCGTCTGCGATGAAAAGGTAGAGGTGGACAGAGTTCAATTTGAACTCAATATGAAAATCATGGAGTTGGAACTCAAGTCACATCCTTCAACTCTGCTCGAGGTTAGGGAACAATGTAGTGCTACCATCAACGAAGGGATAACTACTGTGGATGCTACGGTTTTTAACTACACAACTTTGTTTGAATAGGCCATGGAAGTGGTGATGACCCCGCAGGAAGATCTCACCCTCCAGATATTGAGTATAGAGATCTGCGAGCTCCAACAATAGTACGACGAAGTGAGGGCGACGGTGTGCTCCATTGCTACAACGTAGCACTTCGCCAAGTTGTAGGAGGCAAAGCAGCTCCTTGCACAAGTGGAAGCAGCGCAAAAAAAAGAGGCAGTGATTAAGACACAGTTGGGTGCTTGGTTGGACGAAGCCTACCTAGTATCAACCAACATTAAGGAAAAGATGACTAACTGGCAACTTACACAGTAGAAGATCAAGTGAGATGACGAAGGACCAACTACAGAGCACCTGGTCGAATAGGTGAAGTAGGCTGCCACGCAGAGCACGACCGAAGTAGCAGTTGTGCAGGTGGAGCTAGGGTATCTTCATAGCAAGATCACCACGCCAGCTGAGTGACTTGAGGGCAAGTCACGACCTTTGTGTTGGGGGCTTGTTGGGATGGGGTCCCCTGGGTTAGTTTTGGGGCAAAAGCCCGAGTTTTGATGTAAAGTATCCGCAAATTGTGGACACGGAGCGTGGAGTTAGTTAAGAGTCTAAAAGGGCTTTTACCCTCATTCATGTAAACTTGAGTTGGTTTTGAAGATCTACCCATGACCCATGGACCATGGGATTGTATAAATAGGTGTGTCTTAGAGAGTCTAAGGCAGATAGGAAGAGATAGAAGTCTTTTATCTATGAGTACGATGGAAGGAGTCTAGAGAGTTAGCATAGGAAAGTAGGAGGAAAGGCTCTACAACTAAGTGCATAGAGGCCTAGAGTAGTGTCCGTAGCTGAGTGCACAGACCCCTGGAGCTGAGTGCATGGGGAAGTATTGAGTCTGTAAACCTATACTGAAGATCAATAAAGAAGGTCGTTGTAGAAATTCCTGTGTTTTATCTCTTTACTTCTGTTATGTATGATTGCAATATATGCTGTGATGAAATGATGTCTTTATAAAATAATGATGTATTGATGCACAAATTTACTTGATCCGTATTATTATCTAAAAACGATTAACGTTAAGTGATTATGTAAAGATCATTACACTTTCTGTTAAAGTTATCGAACACTTAGGAAGATCTGAGTAAACGCTGATCTAAGGGTAATCTATGGTGCACGTAAGTAGCTAATTTTCTTGTTTAGGGTCTACAAAAGCCAGTTGTAGACCTTCGTGGAGGTCTAGAGGCCAATTGAGGGGAGTTACATTGCTAAGCCTTAAGGGCTTAGAAATATGTGCGAAGGCAGATCTAGGTCATAGAAAGACATCACACTGATCTATGGATGCAAAAACTTGGTTCCAACATGCCCCCATACTGCTTCAGGTGAGACTTCAGTCCATGCTACATAGATTGATGCCGAAAGGGCCAGTAGTGTAGGATTTTTTTAGGCACAATTAACTCTGAACCTAGGTCAGGACCCACTAAGCCAACAGTGCCTAAGAGAGACCTAATCAAAATAGATAACTCCAAGGCCATTAGGCAATCATCTAGGCCACAAAAGAGAAGAAGAAGGCAACAAAACGAAATAAGGCATCCACCATCAAAACAGAACTCAAACTGCAGCGATGAAAAGAGTCTTTCCAAGAGGTCTTTGATCTCTTTCTAGCTTATGTCCAAGGCCTAAAAGACATTATAAAAGTGGGAGAAAGGCATGGAAGTCAAGTTGAGGGCCTACCCTAGGATCGAATTGTTGAAATGTGACAACAAGAATATTCCAATTTTAATTTGTCCTTGAATTAAAATTTGAATTTAGTCTCACCAGCTGTTTGAAAAATAATTAATTAATTCATCTTGAGTTAATTAGTTGGAGAAATTAAAACATAAAGTCTTTGTGAAGTCATGCAACAGTTATCCCTTTGATTGAGGAAGTTATCCATTAATTAAGGAGATAAGGATGAGTTGTATTTGAGTTGTAATTAGTTAGCTCAGCTAACTGAGTTAAGTCCAGTTAAATTAGTTTCAAACAATTTGTGGAACTAATTGTGAGTTCAGCCAGTTAATGCATGCATGCATGAAACTAGTGTACTCCAGATAACTAAATATTCTCTCATAAATAACTCATTCATGTCAGTTCAGACAAAGACCCAGTTGAGATTAAAGGCAGGGAAAATGTACTATCAGTTGCCATAATTTTCCTATAAGAAAATATCTTACATGCAAAAAGAATTCATTCCTTGAGATTTCCACAGTTTTACAGTGTGTTGGAGCAGTGTGTGAGATCAGTGTCACACAAGGTTACAGTAGGAACACCCAGGGAAAATAGTGCAAGGAAATAGGAGGCTTGGAGGACAGAGGGAAAGGCATATGAGTTGTCTAGTTTGTATATGAGCAGTGAGAGGGATTGTACTGAGCGCTGGATAGCTGTGATAGCTAAAGCTTTGTGTAATCTTGAGATATTTCCACTTGTATGATAATACATATAGTGGGGTTTTTAGTTGAGGCTTTCCCCAGAGTATTCTTCTGTGTTTCATGTGTATTGATTCTTCTTCTTTGTTATATGTGTTCTGTTTGATCTTGCTCAAAATCGATTAAGCTTCTGCAAGTTTGATTGTAGAAGTAGATTAAGTATTTTGCTTTAGTACATTGCATAATCAGATTAATCTACAGTGAGAATTTCTACATGGTATCGGAGCAAAGGTGGTCAAAGCTGTGAACAACATACTGAGAAGGGAAAAATTTGAAGTTTGAAGTTCTTGATTGCTGGTACACAATCGAATTCTTATCACACCTCAAAGTTCACTAATGGCATTCAATGGCTTGAGACTCGAGTATGCACTGGATGGCAGCTCGAACTACATAGCATGGAAGGATCACATGGAAGTGGTATTAGAAGACAATGGTTTGAAGGATTTCATTGATCAAGAAATCCCCAAGCCAGCTGTAGCTAATGCACAAGAATTGGCGGAATGGAAGAAGTGTGTGGTGAAGGCGAGAAGGATTCTTTTGGAGGGAGTTCGAGACCATATTCTCTCAAGTCTCCATGGGAAGGAGACTCTGTTTTCAATTTGGAAGACATTAAAGGACCTATATCAGAACAGTAGAGACCAGAGGAAATGGGCGCTCAAGGATAAGCTTTGGAAAATCAAGTGTGAAAAGGGTGACACTATTTCTACATATTTGAACAAGCTCACCACCTGCAGAGATGAGCATGGTAGTGTGGGAATAACGACAACCGATGATGATATGGTGAGTCTTGCTCTCCTCGGTCTTCCTAAGAGCTGGCATAGCTACCAGGACTCAGTGAATGGAAGAGAGAAACTGCCGGATTGGGAACGATTGTGGTCGGATCTGATGCAGGAGGAGATCAGGAGGAGCACCAAAGATGGTTCTTCATCTAAACATGATGATGAAGAAAATCTAGCCTTAGCAAGTAAGGCAAGGAAAGGGAAAGGGAAGGCTTCCCATTCCAAATCGATTTCTTCTCATGGTGGGAAGAAGATTGACAAATCTAAAGTGAGATGCTTTAATTGTCATGAGGTGGGCCATTAGACAACTAATTTTCCATTGAAGAAATCCAAGAAGGGATCCTCCAAACGATCAGAAGGTGAGGCACTGGCCTCTCAGTTCAAATTGGATTTTACCCTCATCGCATGCATGGTTTCATCGATGGTGGGTTGTGTTTGGTACCTGGACAATGGAGCCTCATTCCACATGACCGACGATAAGAGTTTATTCATTACCTTGGAGGAGAAAGACCTCAAGATGTGCATAGAGATGGGCGATGATGGAAAGTACCGTGTTTCAAGTGAAGGTATGGTTGTTTTTCAGAGGGAGCATGGAGCTCCTCTCGCCCTGAATGATGTAAAGTATGTGCCTGTACTGAAGAAGAACTTGGTATCGGTCGCGATGTTGGAAGACAAAGGCTATGATGTAGTCTTTAGTAAAGGAAAGGCATTCCTGAGACACATAGCCATGGGTCATACCAAGAGGATTGGGATTTGAGTGAAGAATCTCTACAAGCTGGAGGTAGATGACTGTGCTGCATTGAGTTCGAAAGTAGAATTGGTGCAAAGCCAAGACATTGGCGAGTTATGGCATAGACAGTTGGGCCACTTGCATCATGGGGCCTTGAAGATAATGCAAGAGATTTATACTGGACTTCCCAAAGGTAAACTTGAGCAAGTGGACACATGCAAAGGTTGTACCTTGGGAAAGTACACCAAGTCTTCCTTTCATGATCGAGACAGTCGAGCTGAAGCAATCTTGGGTGAGTTCATACTGATGTGTGTGGACCATTCTCGATAGCCTCCACCGTGAAGCAAAGGTATTATGTGATTTTCATTGATGATTTTTCTCGTAAATGTTGGATCTATTTCATGCAGAAGAAGGATCAAACCTTCTCAAAGTTTTGTGAGTTCAAATATTTGGTTGAGAAAGAATCAGGAAAGAAGATCAGGGCCTTGAGAAGCGATAATGGTGGAGAGTATGTATCTCAAGAGTTTAAGGACTTATGTGCAGTGGAAGTAATTAAATGGGAGTTGACAGCACCTCATAACCCATAGCAGAATGGGGTGGCTGAGAGGAAGAACATAACAATTTTGGGGTAGCTCAGGCAATGCTGCATGACCAAGGCCTACCACTTCATTTGTGGGCTGAGGCATGGAACACAATGGTCTATTTGCAAAATAGAAGCCCACATCGCATTCTTGGGATGAAGACACCAGAGGAAGCTTTCTCCAGGAAGAGACCAGATGTGGGTCACTTCAGGATCTTTGGCTCATCGGTATATTGCCATGTGACCAAGGATTCCTGGAAGAAGCTTGAGCCGACAACTGAGTTGGGGATACTTGTGGGGTACACTGATACACCCCACAACTATTGGGTGTACTTTCCTACTAGTCGGAGGATAGTGGTTCACAAAGATCTCAAGTTTGATGAGTAGAAGGTCATGTGAGTTTCCCTTGAGAGGGAGCTCCAACTATAGGCTGTGGAAGAACTTTTGGTTCCTAAGGAGGAGGAGCCTCAGATTGATGCAGATCAGTTGCATGCAGAGGTTCTGGGAGTGGAGGAATCCACTCAAGTAGAGTCTTCTAGAGATGGGCGGAAGCACATGAGTGAAGCTGACAGATTGTTGTCGGATGCGAGAGAGAATGTGGGAGAACCATCTTCTCAGCACAGACAAAGGAGGTCACCTGATAGGTACACTGGATACATGGCCCTTGTTGGGGAATGTGTTGAGACCGAGCCATATTCCTTTGAGGAAGTAGTGCAACAACTGGTTTGGGTTGATGCTATGGTGGAGGAGTATGACTCCATAGTTCGGAACAGTGTTTGCGATCTGGTTCCAAGACCAGAGAACAAGTCATTTGTGAGTTCCCGTTTGCTTTACAAGGTAAAGAAGACTGTTGATGGTAGTGTGGAGAAACATAAGGCAAGATTTGTTGCCCGTGGTTTCTCACAGGTTGAGGGGATCGACTATGATGATAATTTTTCTCCTGTAGCAAGGTAGTCATCTATCAGATCAATGTTGGAACTATCAGCACAGATGGGTTGGAAGATCCATCAGATGGATGCGAAGACTGCATTCCTCAATGGAAAGACTAAGGAAGAGGTGTACATAAAGCAGCCAGAAGGTTTTGAGACCTTCGATCATGAGTCGCATGTGTGGCGACTCAAGAGAGCTTTGTATGGGCTGAAGCAAGAACCTCGTGCTTGGTACACCAGGATCGATAACTACTTCACCGGGTTGGGCTTCACAAAGAGTGAAGCAAATGTGAACCTGTACCACATCATGGTAGAAGGTAAGTAGTTGATCATTGTTCTTTATGTTGATGATCTCATATTGATGATCAGTTGATCATGTCTTGCAAGGAGGACCTTGCAAGAGAATTTGAGATGAAAAACACGGGTCTCATGCACTACTTCCTTGGCATGGAAGTGTGGCAGAAAGATGGGGAGTTATTTGTGTCTCAAGGAAAGTATGCCAACGAGATACTCAGGAGATTCCACATGGAGAAGTGCAAGCCAATGTAGACTCCTATAGCAGGTAACTGGAGGAAGGAGGATGCTACTTCAGGAGAAGTAGTAGAAGCTATTGTGTATCGACAACTTGTGGGTTCACTGATGTATTTAGTGAACACACGACCAGATTTGTGCTATGCGGTGAACCAACTAAGTCAAGCTATGGTTCAGCCTACCAAGTTGTTTTGGAAGGCCACTAAGCATGTTTTGAGATACCTCAGAGGCACATCTCAGTATGGATTATGGTACAGACGGACAGAGGGAGTGAAGCTACAAGGCGTCACAGATGCAGATTGGGTAGGGAGTCCATCAAATCAGAAGAGCACATCAGGAGGAATTTTCAACCTTGGGTCAGCTGCAGTTTATTGCTATAGTAGGAAATAGAGGTCAGCTGCACTCAACTCAACAGAGACTGAATACATGGCTACAAGTCAAGCAGCATGTGAGGCCATTTGGATGCGGAAAATTATAGTTGGTTTGTTTAATCAGAGAATGGATCCAACTGTGATCTATTGTGTTAATCAGAGTTGTATCAAACTCTATGAGAATCCAGTATTTCATGACAGGTCCAAGCACATCGACATTCGGTATCATCATCTCAGAGACTGTGTGGCGAGGAGGATCACGTTGTTGCAGTATGTTTCGACTGCGGAGCAAGATGCTGACATTTTGACTATGGCACTGTCAAAGTGTAAATTTGAGTTCCATTGAGATAGGATCGGGGTGGTAGATAATCCATTTCTTGTTGAGAGGGAGTGTTGAAATGTGGCAACAAGAATATTCCAATTTTAATTTGTCCTTGAATTAAAATTTGAATTTAGTCTCACCAGTTGTTTGAAAAATAATTAATTAATTCATCTTGAGTTAATTAGTTGGAGAAATTCAAACATGAAGTCTTTGTGAAGTCATGCAACAGTTATCCCTTAATTAAGGAGATAAGGATGAGTTGTATTTAAGTTGTAATTAGTTAGCTCAGCTAACTGAGTTAAGTCCAGTTAAATTAGTTCCAAACAGTTTGTGGAACTAATTGTGAGTTCAGTCAGTTAATGCATGCATGCATGAAACTAGTGTACTCTAGATAATTGAATATTCTCTCATAAATAACTCATGCATGTTAGTTCAGACAAAGACCCAATTGAGATTAAAGGCAGGGACAGTGTACTATTAGTTGCAAGAATTTTCCTATAAGAAAATCTCTTGCATGCAGAAGGAATTCATTCCTTGAGATTTGCGTAGTTTTACAGTGTGTTGGAGTAGCGTGTGAGATCAGTGTCACACAAGGTTACAACAGGAACACCCAAGGAAAATAGAGCAAGGAAATAGGAGGCTTGGAGGATAGAGGGAAAGGCATATGAGTTGTCTAGTCTGTCTATGAGCAGTGAGGGGGATTGTAATGAGAGATGGATGGCCGTGAGAGCTAAATCTTTGTGTAATCTTGAGATATTTCCACTTGTATGGTAATACAGATAGTGGGGCTTTTAGTTGAGGCTTTCCCCAGAGTATTATTCTGTGTTTCATGTGTATTGATTCTTCTTCTTTGTTATATGTGTTCTGTTTGATCTTTCTCAAAATCAATTAAGCTTCCACAAGTTTGATTGTAGAAGTAGATTAAGTATTTTGCTTTAGTACATTGCATAATCAGATTAATCTACAGTGAGAATTTCTACACGAACTATCATTTCTAATTAAAACATGTTTAAACAGGGTTTCCTGTAGTACTATAGGAACTGCTATAGGTTTTCTTGTAGCACTACAGGAACCACTACAGGGTTTCCTGTAGTTTTTACAGGAATTACTACAGGATGTCATAGTTCGCATCTAAAGGTGTTTTGAAGGTTTCAGAGGTGTTCAAATGGTGGAAAAAAATAGCAGAAGGTTGGAAAAGGATGTGGAAGACCTTGCCAAACTAAAAAATATTGAAGAACCCATCTTGAATAAGGGGAAGAAGGCAAGCTAATGGTCTCAAGAAACACTGTGATTTTTTCTATGCACAAATAGTTTTGGAAAAATGAGTGAAAATGGAATGAAGGTTTCAAGGGAGAGGATATGAATGAAATGGATCTACAAGCCAATAGAGTTCACTTATAAATAGGAAATTAATGTTTTCTGCTTGAAAGACTGTTAAACAATCATGATAAGAACAACTACATTTTTGTGATTATCCTTGCAGAACTTACAACCAAGATTCTTAAGAGAAAGGACCAAGGAATGCACAAGAGAGAGGCCACCAGGGCCATGAATGAGGCACAATGAGGTCACTAAGTTTCTCAGAGGATGAGAAACACTTTCAGCAAGGGGTATGATGGGCCTCTAAATTAGACATAAAATAATGCACATGCCTCTAAATTAAACATAAATTAAGGCCCATCTCACCATCCTTCAACACATTAAACCTCTATTTTGCATGAGATAATGTATTTTTAACTTTAATATGTTCATTAGGAAGGTTTATGGATAATTGCATATTTGTGCCTAATATTATTTGTTTTTGTGGAATATTGTGAGAATATTGGGCATATTATGAAGATTTGGAGGAGGAGATAATTTAGGGACTTTCTCCCTACTCCAGTTGGATAAATATTAAATAATAAATAAACAAGATATTATGGAATTATAGCACAGATTGTGGATGTTATGAAACCAGCTCACAATGACCCTCATGAGTTCTAAATGCTGTTTTCGGAATGTCTTCGACCTTCATTCTAATTTGATGATATCCCGAACGAAGATCCAACTTGGTGAAGTAAATTGATCCATGCAATTCATCCAGTAATTCATCAATAACAGGAATGGGGAACTTATCTTTAATAGTGAGCTTGTTGAGCTCCCTATAATCTTGACACATGCGCCATGATCCATCCTTCTTGTGCACCAATACTACTGGAGCTGAGAAAGAACTTTGACTCGGTTGAATTATACCAGCCTCTAACATTTCTGCAACCATACGTTCAATTTCACTTTTTTGGACATATGGATATCTGTACGGCCTGATGTTTGGAGGAACACTTCCTGGAATCAGATGAATAGCATGATCATGATCACGCATAGGTGGGAGACCTTTGGGAGTATCAAATACCTTGGAATGATTGTCCAGGACTTTTTGGAGATCTGGAGAAATAGATGATTCCAATGTGGAAACATCTAGTGAACATAATTGTGCAATTACACCTCTTTGCTCCTTTTTTAGAAGCTTTGTCATTCCATTAGAGCTAATTATCTTTCCTGGTTTCCCTGCAATACCCCTTAATTCAACTTCCTTTCCTTCCACAGAAAATTTCATGAAAAGTTCTTGAAAATTAAAAGCTATTGTACCCAAGGATTGTAGCCATTGGACTCCAGTACAACATCAACACCTCCCATTGGAATGGAAAGCATTGGGCTAGTCAATACATATTCTCCCATGGATAGCTTGATATTATGGCACTTTCCAGAACAATTTATTGTTCCTCCATTTGCAATCATCACTTGACACTCTGGAGCTGGATATAGGAAGCAATTCAATTCTTTTGCTACCCTACAATGAATAAAATTGTGGGTGCTTCCTGAATCAATCAACACTATTACCTTTTTCTTCTTGATTTGTCCTTCTATCTTGATGGTTTGAGGAGTGGTAATTCCCGCCAATGCATTACAAGATATGGTCGGATTTATTTGTTCTTCATCTAGGCTTTGTTCCTGGAATATATCCTCTTCTTTTGACCTTTCTTGCTCCTTTTCTTCTTCCTCTTCACAATCTATGTAGAATAATTTCTTCTCAGCACATTTATGACCTTTTGTGTATTTGCTATCACAATTGTAACAAAGCCCTTTTGCTCTTTTTTCTTCCAATTGTTGTGGTGTCAACCTTGTAGGTTGTGGAAGACTATGGGCAACAACACTTCCTTCTTTATAGTTGTGAATGGTATGCTTCCTAGTTGCCGTAATTTTGCTTTCCATTTTTCTTGCTAACCTGAATGCCTTCTCTAATGAATCAGGTTCCCAAAGGCGCACATCATGTTGGATATTATCCTTTAAAGACCCTATGAACACATCAATCCTATGATCTTCTGGAATATCTTTTACCCTTATGTTCAATTTTTGGAACTCCTCAATGTGCTCCATTATTGAACCCTTTTGTTTGAGACTTATCAATTGGCTAAAAAAAGTGTTGCTTTTTGTATCCTCATAATGTGCTATTAATTCTTCCGTAAAAATGGCCCAAGTGATAAATGGTTTACGAGAACAAAGCCATTGATACCATACAAACTGATTTGGTTCCAAATATAAAGTTGCCATACGTACCTTTTGTGTGTTTTGCACATTATTGAGATCGAAGAATTGCTCCATCTGTAATATCCATGTGGCGGGATCCTTGCCATCAAACTTCCTCATATCGATTTTTGGAACATGGTGAGTCTTTGATCCAACATTAGAGTCTATGGAATCATGATTAACATTTCTTTTGTTCTCATCATGAGTTTCCTTTACTACCTTTTCACCATTAGTGACCCTTTCTTGTAGCAACTTCTTCAATTCTTCCATGTTTGTATTCAAATCTATCTTCAAATTTGCCATCGAATCCTCCATCTTAGCTTCCATGCCCTTTATCTTAGATTCCACACCATTTACCTTAGATTCCACGCCACTTATCTTAGCTTCTGTTAACTTTTGTGAGCGTGACATTTGTTGCACTTGTTCTTGTAATTTTGATATATCATGTAGCATTTCTTCCTTTCTTCATGAGTCATGCTAGAGCTTTCAGGTTCCTTACTAGGTGTTTGCATTTTCTTTCCTCGGGGCATCAGTTACCGATAATAATGCTTTACTATGCCCTTTGAATTCCGTTAAACCAAGCTTACACAAAAATTAAAAAAAAACTACACACCTTTTTTCACTTTATAGAAGCCTGATATTGAATCTGATGTATCTCTGTAATTTCAGATCATCCAATTCTGAAATTGCTACCTGTAGTAGCCTTCTACGTCCTCTTTCCAATGCCACAAGTCTGAGCCAAATTGGATTCTCCAAGGAAGATTTATGTGAAATCTCCCACGGTGACTTGCTTTTAGACTGGTTCAGTAGAGCGAAGTTGTACGACGTGCCACGAGTCACTGTTTCAAACTTTGGATCTGAAAAACACCCACAAGAAACTACAGTCTGTCCTCTTTCTGTACCTTCTTACGAAACTTCAATCCGATGCTCAGAAAGAAAGTTATGACGATTTTCCCCAGGTCACCTGTTTTGAGTGTAATTCAGGAGTCATCAAAAAGACCAACTTCCTGAGATCATATCTCCGAAAATATCGCGCGAAAAGCTCTGAAATTCGGACCCAAGGTTCAGTGCGATGTCTTCTCAAATGGGTTTTGTTTGCGACTTCTGAAACGTCACAGAAAAAAAGTTATAGCGAAAATGCCACGATGACCTGTTTGGAGCAGCGAAACCCTAGAATCCAAAGCTCTGATAGTAAATGTTATGAAACTAGCTCACAAAAAGATAGAAAAGAGAGATCCACGCCTTAGAATTCAGCCTCTTCGAGGGGGCAACCTCCTTTACATTACATAAATGAACAATTCTTGGATGATACAAATGAAAATACCTCCTTTCTATATATAGGAGTCTAAGTGGTCCCAATACAATCAAAGCCTACATAACAATAATATTGTAGGGCACAACAATAACAATAGTGGGCTTCTATGTGGCACAATAGTAACAATATGGACACTACATGGGTACATCAATATAAATAAGGGGTATAACTACAATAGTAATGGGGTAATCACTAGTATTATAGGGACCCAACAGTGGAGCTCCAATGATTGAGAAAATCTAGGAATGTGTTCCCTGCCATTTAATTCAGATTCCTAATATTGGGAGCCAAATTCACTAATCAAGGGATTTTGGTGGGGAAAGCTTCTTCCTTTCATGGGGAATGATTCCTAATCATTTTTTATAAGTACCAAGTCGAATTTTCCACTAGGGGTTGAGTTTTATTAGTCTTCTTGTGGAGAGAACTTGTATTTTTGCAGCTCCATTATCATTTCTTGCAGGGATGTAATTATATTGATGGAAATAATGAATATTGATGTCATGTTCAACTTCTAAACCTTGGTGTCCTTCATAGTACTCTGAATTTCCTTGGGTTTGTCCATCCCAGGAGCCTCAAATCCCTTTTGTATCATTTTCTTTTCTTCTTTTCACTTTTTTTTTTCACATGCATCTCTTGTTCTTGTTTCTTTCTATTTTTGCATTTAGTATTAATGATTTCTTGTTGTAGGATTGGGTTAAATGGTTGATGTAAGTTCTTTTGCAGGATCAAAAACATCATTTCATCCTTGGAAAATCTTTGTAAGTTCATAGTAATCATTGAGCTACTAGGATTAGTTTGCTTATTCCCAAATCTAGATTTCTAGAACTCCTTTGTGGCAAATAAAAATAAATTTCTGTTATGTTTTGGAGCATGCTAACGAGCTTTAACCGAGTTGGTTCCACTTGCATTAGATCAAAAAAAAAATTCTAGTTAGTAACAAAAATGACCACATTGCATTTTCACTTGATTATGTTAGACATTTGATAGATTTACTAGCTCACTAGTTCTCGAATTTCTAGATTTTAGACTAGTAATTTTCTGCCATTTTTTAGCATGGGTTAATAGAGGTATTTTTGAGTGATTCCAATTAGAATGGAGATCTAAGATATCCTATTCAATAAAAAAATTTGTCCCATCCAATTTTCATTTTATTTTTTTGGTCATTCGATGAATTAAAACTCCCTATAGAAAATCTGTTGTTTCTTGTAGTAGTAGTACAAGAAACCTTGCAGTAGCCTTCCAACATGCATATACTTGCCCATATTTGCTCAAGAAGCTTGGTTATTGTCCCTTAGGGTTGAATCAATACCCCTAGGCTATAAATCAATGATTAGGAAAGACTAAATACCACTTAGGTCTCGTCTCTTTACCCATGCAAAAAATTTCAACGATTTGGGTTAATGGACAGATTTATGAAATGAGTAATACAATGATGATTTTATTGATTGCCACATCCAATGAAATTTGTTAATGGATCTAAAGTCTTTGAAATATAATGGTTGAAATTTAGTTGATGATTTTTAATTTATGCAATTAGAATAGGTTTCTTTCCTTGTACTTTATTTCTTGCAATAGGTTGAGGTTTCCATTTCGAGCATTCCATTTTCCGCAATTAGTTTAGGATTTGACTTCAGTACATGCATTCCATTACATCATGACAACAAAGAAATGACACATTGTATGCTGCACATATAGTTCCGGTACCTCTTAAGTTTGTATTAACCTCGGGTTGATAATTAAAGTTGGTAGCCTTGGGAGTTGCAACATTCTTGTTGCAATACCGAGGCTCATCATGCTCCCTCCCATTTACCGAATCCAGGTAGTTGTGCCAGCTCTTGGGAAGGCCTAGAAGTGTTAGGATAACTAGATCTTCTTCAACAACTATAATATCAACGCTCTCAATCTCATCCTGACATTGGGTGAACCTGCTCAAGTACTATGATATTGTGTCGCCCTTCTCCATTTTGATATTTCGAAGCTTGTCCTTTAGTGCCATATTCCTATGGTCACTGCTGTTATAAAACAAGTCTATCAAGGCTTGCTACATTGCATATGGTGTATCCTTCCTATGGAGGTTTGATACAATATGATCTCAAACTCCTTATAGTATGATCCTTCTAGCCTTTGCAACACATTTCTTCCACTCTACTGGATCTTAAGCATCGATTGTTGGAGGCTTAGGAATATCATTGTCTATGAATTTCTTCAATCCGTTGTCTTCCAACGCTGCCTCCATCCTGTCCTTCCAAGCAATATAATTCGATCTACCCTCAAGGACATACTCAAGTCTCAATCCATAGAATGACATACTGTTGGCTTTGAAGAATGATCCTACAAATTTGATTTCACCTGCAAAGAAAAAATAGTATTCTTCTCTTCTAATGTGATTCCAACTCCGATACCATGTATAAATTCCTTCTAGATTCAATCTACTTTTGTAATTTTCTAAAACAAAAGACTTGAATCTACTCTACTCATCAGCGGAAAAAATTAGTTTGTTGAGAAATCATAAAGCATACAAGAGAAAGAATTCAATCAACACAATACTTAATGATTTCCAGGGGAAAGACACAACTAAAAACCCCTGCTATCTGTATATTGCATTAGTTAGAAAATATGAGAAGATTACAATTGTTTTATCAAGCCCGAATAACCTTTGCACTATCTCTATCTATCTCATAGCCTCCTAGACAAGCCTTTGCCAATACTTAACAATTTTTTTCTTTCCTAAGTCCCTATTTCCTTGCACTGTTTCCTTGGGAATTAGCCCCTATTAATTAGGGAAATTCCTCATCTGGAATTGCGTAATCCATCATAGGCCTTCCTCTGATTGCATGCACCACATGTAAAATTTGGATTATTATACAATTGATAATACATTTCCCTTGAACTCCAATGTCAATTGGATAACTCTTAGATCAAACATGCATGAGTTATTTATGGCTTAATCATTAGTTAACTGGTTGAACACATGAAGTAGCATCCCACTGTTAGACCTCCTACTAGTTCCTCCATCAGTTGGAACTAGTTTAACTGAATTTAACTTAGATAAAATAAATTATTTAATTACAGCTCAAAACAAACTCAACCACGGCTCCTATAAAGTACGAGACACTATACATGACTCAAGTTAGACCCTTAACTCGAATTAACTGAACCAACTAAGTCAAATTAACTTAGTTAACTCGTACAAGTTGTCTTGTGATGTGGAATTACAATTTTTCTCCTAGTTTAATTCAAGGGAAAATTAAATCAAGATTTTATTGTTGCATTTTCAACAGAACATATTTCAACCCTCTTGAAATTCTCTCTCCTCCTCGCACATGTGAAAAGAAGATATGCAATCTAAGATTGCACGAGATTCCAAGAGAAGAAGAAGATGTGTGAGTGATGTGTGTCCAAATCAAGATGAATTGAATTGTATTTTTATGTGATCTTGGAGACCGAATTTGTCCTTTAGGCAGACTTGTACTTTTGTGCACATGTGGGTTTTCTCATTAAAACATATTTTTCCTTGACCAAACCAAATTCTTCCAAGGGAAAAGTGGGTCTTCTCTAAATGAGGAAGGCTGTCCAAAGGAGGGAATTTATCCTTGAGCTATGAAATTAACAAACAATGATTATGAATGTGCTTACTGCTTGCAAAGATCCCAACTTCTTCAATCCTACAAGATATATTTTCCCATTGTCTGAGTCTCAAAGCAGGGGAAAAATATACTTCATAATAACCCTTAAGGATTTATGATTTAGGGAGCTGATGTACTACCAAACATTGGGGACAAAAGAAGGCTTCTTCTCAGTGAATCAGAGCCCTAGACAGGGCTTTAGGAACAATGCACATATCAATTCATATACCCTCCCCCAAAAAAATCTCGAACCAACATGTAGTCACTTCATTGAATAACCATAACCCAAGAAATGAGAATATTAAGCCTGAAAACCTTTAGAAATTTGACCTCCCAAATTAGATATTCAAGACTACACAGGCTACAAAGATATCTCACATAAGATCTGTGTTCAAATCATACCTTTGTGAAGAAAACACGTGCCTTTTTATAGATGTTGAAGGGGTTTCATGAAGGAAGCTGAATTGTATAGATTGGAGCGAAAATAGAAATTTTGATTTTGATTTTGGAGCCAAAGATACCATGATCATTTAGGTTGACTTACATAATCGGAGGGAACCATCCTTAGCAATCCAATCAGAAAGAGGAAAATATGCAAGGCCAACCACACAAGAATAAATATCAGCATATGAAAGTTTGGAGGAGAAAGGAGAAGCTATATACTCCCACCAAAAAATGAGGCTTGCATGGTCTCAAGGGGAGCATATGTTTTCATCATAAGTTGCATGCAAATACTTAATTTTGCAGCCAAATTAGAAAGCGTTAATGAAGACAAATATGCATTTTTAGAGATGCATGTGTTCAGGGGGAGTTCAAGATATTTGAAGTATTGATTTTTATTTATGATCTATTCTTACTTTTAGCTTGTCATCATTCAGATCAGCCTCATATGTGTTATAGTTAGTCTTGGAGTAGTTTCATATCATTTTCCTATTGATATTTTTGACCATGTGGCAGCTATATGGTTATTCTTTTGTGCATTCTCTACGTGTGATGGAGGATCACACATTCAGGGGGAGGATTGTTGGAATTCTGTTCCTATATAGGAGCATGCATTGCATATGCTTGGGATTGATTTGAGTTAATTTTTGATGCTGCTTCAATTGAGAATAGTTGATGTGTTAGCAGACAATCACTTATATATTCTATTTCTAGATGTATCATGTTGCTGATAACGTGTTTTTGGATGGATGGGACATGAGGAGGATGATTGCTGCTGCTCATGATATTTTGATGCATGATGAAGGATGAAATTACATGCTTCTCATAATACTTCATTGTTGGATCTTATGTTACTGCCGTTGATATATATTGATGATTTTCTGCTCACTGATTTGGTGCATGTGCCTCATTCATGATATGCTATTCACCTATGTTGAGGAGGAGATGAGCTTATGTTGCTGATGGCGCTATATTACAAAATCATTTATTGATACCGCTGGTGCATAGCTTAGTGTTTTGTTCGATTGCACTTCATGTATTGGTCCATATGCTACAAGTGTTGTTATTGTTGCTTGTTGATTTGCTGGATTTATGTTGATGATACTATATGCTACCTATTATTGAGCTTCATTGATACTTAGTTCATTGATATTGAGGATGTATATGTTACTTCTATGACATATTTCTATGTTGCTGCTATTAGTTGATTTTGTTGATGCACATGTGGAGCATGATGGTGGTTGTTAGTGGTTATCATGATTTTGCTATATGATCTTCATTATTGAGATGGTGATGGCCAAGGTGTTGAGTGGCCATACATTAGCACATTATGTTGATAGTCCTTCTATTGTTGCTGCTACACATATGGAGCATATATCTTTTCTCATTGATGCCATGTATTCATGTTATGCTATTGTATTGGGAATGCATAGATGATAGCACACATATGTGCATATGTAAAAGCCATGTACCTTTGTTGTTTTATATTGTTGGAATATTGATCATGGAGAGACCCATGATGTCTAGTATGTTTAGATATGTATGGGTCAATGGAAGTCCATGTCATGTATTATTTTGTATTGATTTAGCCCAACTACATTGGGTGTATGATGTAAACTTGGGTCCATAGAAGTCTTTGTTGGTGATAGGAGAGTTTATAGAAGATTCATATGCCAGTTCAATTTATTTGTCATACCCATGTATTTTCTCCATGAAACATTGTATATGTATTGTAATTCATTTTATATCTTATCCAAAGTTAGTTGGAGTCATGGTTCATGAGGAGAAGTCCCTTGGACTTGGAAAGGAGGCTTATTCCAGCAGGCAGGTGTGTTGCTTCAACAAAAAAGAGAGTGTGATTGAAACTTAATTACATCCTTAGGGGGAGCATGTTCATTTTAGATATTGCATGACATTGGCTAGAGGTGTTGGCAACAAAGTTCCTTGTTCCACATGCTTATCTTGCAGGAGATACTTCTTTGGCTTGCATCGTTATGGTGTTGAGTATGATAGGGGGATCACTTCTCACATCCATATCATTATTGACATTGTCTTTAGTGTTGGTATGGAACTTTTCCATTGATGTAAAAGGGGGAGAGAATTTGGATGGATAGAGATAAACTTCAGAGTTGCAGCTTCAGTTTTGGAAAGTGTACGGAGATCAACCTTAGATGTTGGATTGAGGTTGAAATCAATTCCAAAGGGGGAGCTTATTTGCATTGATGTCAAAAAGGTCATGGTGTTTCTTGTTATATGCCTTATGATGTTAGTTGTCCTCTTGATGTGTGATGAGTGTTTGGCTTAGTGGTCCTATTGGTTGGAATTGATGTCAACATACTTATGACATGACTTAGTGGAGGTGATTTGGAGGCTGAGTAGATATGGATGCAAGGCATGTTATGATTGGCTTATCATATGATGCTACTTCTGCAAGTATTAAGGATGCTACTACAAGAGTTAGAGATGTTGTTATAGGTGCAAGAGGTGCTTGGATAGGTTGTGGTTGCTGCCTGAGGAGTTGGAGGTGTTGATCTTGGTGATGAGGTTGGTAGACTAAAGACTGCTTAGCATTGAATTTTTGTAGGATTTATTGGCCTATGTCATCAGTTGTAGACTTGTCACAAAAGCTTGTAAGTGTGTTTTGGAGCTGATGAAGATGTTCCTAAAGTTTGGAAGAGCTTTGAGTTGACTTGGTTGTGTTTTTCCTTCATCCTCTACCCAGTCGCATGGATGGTGAGTCATGGGAGCGACTAAAAACTTACAGTCGCTGGCAAGAAGGTCCATGGGAGCAAATAAGGGAATATTTTTGAGTTTGTGTAGTGTTGCGCGTTCGACCGAGCCTTTTCATGATTTTTTCTCTGCATTCCTTGCGCAACTCAGCTAATTTTGGTATTATAGCGACATTCTTGATCAAGAACTTTTCGAAATATGGTTGGAAAAGTTAGTGGGGCCTCTAAAAGTTAATAAAAGTTGAAAATATCAAAAGGAAGTGGAGTTAGCGGCTTGATCAAGTCAATGAACTGAATTCAGATCAAATCAAGGATACAAACAAAGTTTTTGGAGCTAAGTAGTTCTTTGTAATTATTGAGTTGAGCACCTCAATTCATATATATATATTGGAGGAATCTCAATGATAGTATGGTTGATTCTCTTGTGTGTTGTGTGAGTGTGAGGTTGGAGGATTATGTGCAAGCTGTGTGAGTTGTCTAATGCAAAATTTCTGAATTAGTTTGTAGGTGTTGTAACAGATAACTAGAATATGTTTTAGCCATCATTTTTGTGGAGTGAATGAGAAGGGGAAGTGTAGATTAGTATAAGTGTGTAAAGAGATTGTGTTGCAGTTTGTGGTGTATTTGGAGATTGAATATTTGGTTTTTGATTGTGTGCTTTGATGATACATTGTTGTAGTGCTCATATTGAGCAATTCTCAGTTCTAGTTTGAAATATTTCAAACTGTGAACCACATAGAGGAGAGGAGTTGGAGGACTCTAGCAAAATCAATATAAGTGAGCAATTTTCTCAATATAATGGTGGTTGGATAGTTCAGAAGAAACTAGGTGAGGCTCGTTAGTCATGGTGGCTTCTAGCATATAAGAGTTTGTAGAGTCGATTATTAGCTCAGGAGTATTCGAGTGAGGATTGTTGATTGTGGTGGCCTTCAAGGGATGGTAGTCTGTAGATCTACATGAGAAAGAGTCTCCATTTGATAGTATCCATTTGAATATCTGCGGAGATAATTGTTTGACATAATAGAATATTTGAGCACTGCAGCAACAATGAGTGGTTTCTTTTTCCATGGAGAGGGTTTTCCACCAGAAATACTTGTGTCTATTGTGTTGATTTATTTTATGGTTTCGTGTTTATATTTGATGCCTTGATCTCTGTTTATGCATGGTTTAAATGATTAATAATTTTTAGAAAAAATTATAAGTGCCTTCACTACTGACTCACCCCCCCAGTAGTGATCTAGTTTCCAATAAATTGGTATTAGAGTGGGACTCTTGGGTACAACTTGATTGCTGGAGAGTAGATCTTGGAGTTTTTGGCATATTTTTGTAAATTTTTTGAAATGGATCAACATGGAATTCCAATGCTTCATGTAGGTAAATTTACAACTTGGAAGATGAAATTGGAGTCATATTTTTTATCTCTTGATGAAAATATTTTTCTATTGGTTGAATATGGAGTTAAAAATGAATCTAATGATTTGGATAAAAATATTATTTTAAATAGTATTTCAAAATTTGATAGCATTTATGTGAGACACTGTGAGACTGCAAAAGAGATGTTGGACAGGTTGCAAAGTTTGTATCTTGGAGGAAAATTACAAATTTCAAAGATGGAGAAAAATGCAAAGGATTCTACTCTTATTGCAGTGACAAATCAAGCCTCCTCATAAGAAGAAGATGAAGGCACTAGTGATAGTAGTGATAGATGGAGCATCAATTTTGAGGAACAACAAGAAGAGATCAGTAGCAAGGATAACGAGCAATCCAGGATGATGGCACTAGAATAAGAGATTCAAAGGATCATGGCTGAAAATAAAGATCAATGAATGGTACTACACATGTTTAATGAAAAGGAGTGTTCATACAAAGAATAAAATTTAGATTTGAAGATTCACATGGAAGATGAAATGAAGATTGAAATTGCAATGAGAAATCAATACAATGAGTTGGAGGACGAGTTCCAAAAATTGAAGGTTAAAGCAATTTCTGCAAGGCAAGAATTAGAGAGGTTCAGATCCAGTGCTCAAGTATCAACAAGAAAATCTGAAAATGTTGGAGCATCTAGTGATAGCAAGAAAATGGAAAATCACTAGACATGTAAGAAACAAAAGAATAAGAGAAGGAGTCCAAAGAAGAAGAATAAAATTGACAAATGTTACAACTATGGAGCACATGAACACATAGCAACAATTTGCAGAAATGGAGAGATAAAAATATCTCATCAAAAGGAGCAGCCAAAGGAGAAGATATTCAAGCCTACATGCAAATAAGATCTCCATCTATTAGGTATAATAGTCCTTTTTATGGTTACTGTTTCTCATGCAATGATTTTGGGAACAGGGCTATTAATTGCAGGGCACATGCAAGGAATAAAAATGAGATCAACAGAAGATATCAAGTTATTCCCTAGTTCCTTGGTCACATTAGATGTTTTGTATGTGACAATGTTGGCCATAAGGCCAAGGATTGCAAGCTAACCATGTGTTACAGGAGATTCAATTAGAAAGAGGAAAATATGCAAGGCCAACCAGACAAGAAGAAGAAAGATAAACATATGAAAGTTTGGAGGAGAAAGGAGAAAAAAGATACTCCTACCCAAAACCAAGGTTTGCATACTCTTAGGGGGAGCATATGGTTGCATCATGATTTGCAAGCAAGTCCTTAATTATGAAGCCATATCGGAAAGTGTTAACAAAGACAAATCTGCATTTTTAGAGATGCATGTGTTCAGGGGGAGTTCAAGATATTTGAAGTATTGATTTTTATTTATGATCTATTCTTACTTTCAACTTGTCATGATTCAAATAATCCTCATATGTGTTGTAGTTAGTCTTGGAGTAGTTGCATATCATTTTCCTATTGACATTTTTGATCATGTGGTAGCTATATGGTTATTCTTATGTCAATTATCTAAGTGTGATGGAGGATCACACATTTAGGGGGAGCATTTTTTCTTCCTAATAGAGTTACAGATGGTTGGCATTGTGTTCCTATATAGGAGCGTGCAGTGCATATGCTTGGCATTGATTTGAGTTAATTTTTGATGCTGCTTCAGTCGAGAATAGTTGATGTGTTGGCATATAATTGCTTATATCTTCTATTTCTAGATGTATCATGTTGTTGCTCACGTGTTTTTGGATGGATGATAAATGAGGAGGATGATTGCTGCTGCTCATGATATTTTTGATGCATCCTAAAGGATGAAATTATGTGCTGCTCACAATGCTTTATTGCTGGATCTTATGTTGTTGCCATTGATATATAATGATGATTTTCTTCTTGTGCCTCATTCATGATATGTTGTTCACATATGTTGAGGAGGAGATGATCTTATGTTGTTGATGGTGCCATATTGCAAAATACTTTAGTGCTGCCACTGGTGCATAGTTTAGAGCTTCGTTATTGCTTCTTGATTGCACTGCATGTATTGGTCCATATGCTACACGTGTTGTTATTGCTGCTTGTTAATTTGCTGCTCGATATTTATGTTGATGATACTATATGCTACCTATTGTTGAGCTTCATTGATGATTAGTACATTGATATTGAATATGTATATGTTACTTCTACGACATATTGCTATGTTGCTACTATCAGTTGATTTTTTTGTTGCACATGTGGAGTATGATGGTGATTATCATGATTTTTTCGTAGGATCTTCACTATTGAGATGGTGATGGCCAAGGTGTTGAGTGGCCATACACTAGCACATGATGTCGCTAGTCCTTCTATTTTTGTTGCTACACATATGGATCATATATATTTTCTCATTGATGCCATATTTTCATGTTATGCTATTGTATTGGGCATGGATAGATGAGAACACACATATGTGCAGATGTAAAATCCATGTACCTTTGTTGTTTTATCTTGTTGGCACATTGCTCATGGAGAGACCAATTGTGTCTAGTATGTCTTAGATATTTACAGGTCAATGGAAGTCTAAGTAATGCATTATTTTGTATTAATGTAGCCCAACTACATTGGGTGCATGGTGTAAACTTGTTGTAGCATCATCCAACACTCCTATAGTGCTCTAATATGACCTTGGGTAGCCCTTTCCAATTCAGACTCGATCATTTATTAAAAAATAATATTTTCAATTCCATACCTGACTTTGCCCTTTAAAAAGCGTGTACACATGTGGGTATCATAATACAAAACCCGCATACATATTTTAAAATATGAAAAAATAAAAATATTTCCTATTTCTCAGGCAGGGTTTAAGGGTTTTACTGAAATCCCACCTTAGGAGCTTGTGGCCTAACTAAATTAACTGATTTTTTGTGGTAATATACACCTCATGGAAAGGCCTAAATCATAGAAGGAGATATGATATCGATATTATAGTCCTTTTTGTTCGCAGATCAAGTCTAATTTTTCCCGTGCCTCCTGCACTCTGAGTCATATGAAACCGTTGTTTCCTTGTAGATACATTCATCTTCCATTATATGACATCCTTTTGCACATGCTCGAGAGTTGATATTTGAGGCTTAGGCTGGATGGATCTAGAGGAAGGTTTCATTGGTGTCGTGGTCAGATCAAGTTGTATTCTTCCACTACTATTTGCTGATATCAATAATGAAGCTCTGTCTCATTCTTGATATGTTATGATCTCTTTTTTTTTTTATGACTCATGTCTAATATATCATGATTTATATGTTTATACTTGATTATCTAACATATTTATTATGCACACACTTTGAACTACTTGATATGTATATGCTTCTTTGAATTGTGTTGCTAGTCTGATCACTTTGGAGGAAGTAGAGGGTTTGGACCCTACATGATCGATATCAAATTTAGGACCTATAGGTACTCCTATCAAACCCAAATTTAGTAGTTTTCATAGTTTTCTTGCTTGAATGTATGCTTATTGTTGATAGTTTACCTTCGATCTATTGAGGTTGTCAACCCTTACCTTAGGGAAGTTTTTCCCGCCAACAAAACTTGGGTCCATAGAAGTATTGGTTGGTGATAGGAGAGTTTATAGAGGATTCATATGTCATTTATATGTATTTTCCACACCCATGTATTTGCTCCATGAAGCATCGTATATGTATTGTAATTCATTGTATATCTTGTCCAAAGTTAGTTGGAGTCATGGTTCATGAGGAGTAGTCTCTTGCACTTAGCAAGGAGGCTTATTACAATAGGAAGATGTGTTGCTTCAACAACATAGAGAGTGTGATTGCATCTTCATTACATCCTTAGGGTGATCATATTAATTTTTAGAGATTGCATGGCATTGGCTAGAGGTGTTGGCAACAAAGTTCCTTTTAATTTATAAGCTGGAGAACCCACAGTAATAACCATTTTTCATCAACGTTTCAAATCCCAACAGGGATCCATCATCAGGACATTCTTGAATGATGATAGTAGAAGAGCTTTATGAGGGTATTAAATAGTTTATAAACTATTTAATACCCTCATAAAGCTCTTCTACTATCATCATTCAAGAATGTCCTGATGATGGATCCCTGTTGGGATTTGAAACGTTGATGAAAAATGGTTATTACTGTGGGTTCTTCGGCTTCTAAATTAAAAGATATAAACCACAGAGGTCTCAAATCCAGGAACAAAGTTCATTTTTCGACATGTTTATCTTGTAGGAGATACTCCTTTGGGTTGCATCAATATGGTGTTGAGTATGATAGGGGGAGAACTTCTCTCATTTGACACATTATTGGAATTGTCTTCAACGTTGGTATGGCCCTTTTCCATTGATGTCAAAGGGGGAGATAATTTGGATGGATAAAGATCAGCTTCAGAGTTGTAGCTTCAGTTTTGGAGAGTGTATCGAGATCAACCTTAGATGTTGGAGTGAGGTTGAGATCAATGCCAAAGGGGGAGCTTGTTGGCATTGTAGTGTTGGCATTGATGTCAAAAAGGTCATGGTGTTTCTTTTTATATGACTTATGATGTTAGTTGTCCTCTTGATGTGTGATGACTGTTTGCCTTGGTGGTCCTATTGGTTGGCATTGATGTCAACATACTTATGGCATGACTTAGCGGAGGTGATTTGGAGGTTGAGTATAGATGGATACATGGCATGGAGGTTGAGTATATGATGATGCTGCTACAAGTGTTGAGGATGCTGCTACTGGAGTTAGAGATGTTGTTACAAGCACAGGGGGTGCTTGGATAGGTTGTGGGTTTTGCTTGAGGAGCTGAAGGTGTTGATCTTGGTGATGAGGATGGAAGACTAGGGACTACTTATCACTAATTTGTTACAGGATTTCATGGCCTATGTCATCAATGCAAACTTGTCACAAAGAATTGGAGGTGTGTTTTGGAGCTGATGAAGATGTTCCTGAAGTTTGGCAGGTTTTAAGCTAACTTGGTTGTGTTTTTCCTTCATCCTCTACCCAATTGCATGGATGGTGAGTCATGGGAGTGATTGAAAATTTACAGTCGCAGGCAGGCAGGCCAGTGGGAGTGACTAAGGAGATACTGTTGAGTTTGTGTAGTGTTTTGCAAGTGATCGAGCCTTTCACGAGTTTTTCTCTGCATTCCTCACACAACTCAACTAATTTTTGTATTATAGTGACATTATTGATCTGAAATTTTCGACATATGGTCAGAAACGTTAGTGGGGCCTCTAGAAGCTAATCAAATTTGGAAATATCAAAAGTAAGTGGATTTAGTGGCTCGATTAAGTCAATGAGTTGAATTCAAATCAAATCAAGGATATGAACAAAGTTTGTGGAGCTCAGTAGTTCTTTGTAATTATTGAGTTGAGCACCTTAGTTCATTTATATATTGGAGGAAGCTCAATGATAGTATGGTTGAATCTCTTGTGTGTGATGTGAGTGTGAGTTTGGAGGATTGTGTGCAAGCTGTGTGAGTTGTCGAATGTAGAATTTATGAAGTAGTTTGCAGGTGTTGTAGCAGATAACAAGAATATGTTTTAGCCATCATTTTTGTGCAGTGAGTGAGAAGGTGAAGTGCATATTAGTAGAAGTGTGTAGAGAGATTATGTTATAGTTTATGGTGTATTTGGAGATTGAATATTTTTTTTGATTGTGTGCTTTGATGATACATTGCTGTAGTGATCATGTTGAGCAATTATCGATTCTAGTCTGAAAAATTTTGAAACGAGAACCACATAGAGGAGAGGAGTTGGAGGACTCTAGTGAAATCAACATAAGTGAGCAGTTTTCTCAATCCACCTGTGGTTGGATAGTTTGTAAAAAATTGGGCGAGGCTTCCTCGTCTTGGTGGCTTCCAATGGATAGGAATTTGTAGAGTCACTTGTTAGTTTACGAGTATCCGTGCGAGGATCATTGATCATGGTGGCTTGCAGTAGATGGTAGTCCATAGATCCACCTAAGAAATAGTCCGCATTTTATAGTAGCCATTTGAATATATATGTAAAGAATTGTTTGAAATAATAGAATATTTGAGCAGTGCAATAACATCATGTGGTTTTTTGTTATGCAACCAACTCATAAAACAATAGAAAAGATAGGTCAAAGACTTAAAAGTTATCCTCTTCAAGGGAGAAACCTCCTTTACATTACATAAATGAACAATTATTGGATGATTCAAATGATAATGCATCCTTGGTATATATAGGATTCTAAGGGGTCACAATATAATTAGAGCCTACATAACAATAATAATGTAAGGGCACAACAATAACAATAGTGGGATTTTATGGGGCACAACAATAACAACACGAGGGATAAATGGGCACACCAATAATAATAAGGGGAATACACTAGTATTATAGGGACATAACATGTCCCTCTCCTTCAAAAAAGGATTTTCCTCAATGCTTGAATAGTTTTAGATGCTTTTGTATAAAGTTATCATCCTCCCATGTGGAATCTTCAATGGCTAAGTTTTTCCACTTAATGAGATACTCTGAAATTAATCAATTCCATAGTTGTCGAGTTCTTGATTCCATGAATTTTTCAGGATCAAATATGATTTTTCATTCTTCTTCAAGTTATGGAAGCAATGTTTGAACTGGGAGCTTGTCTCCAATAATATTCTTTAAGCATGAAACATGGAAAATTGGGTGTACTCGGGAAGATGCATGAAACTCCAATTTGTATGCCATAGTACTAATATTTTGCAACACCTTGTAAGGACCATAGTACTTGGGTGATAATGTATTATCATTCTTAGCTTGCTTAAGTCACATTTATTTGTATGCTTGTAGTTGTAAAAGTACCCAATCACCTACATCAAAACTTCTTTCATTGTGATGCTGATTTGCCTGTTGTTTCATTCGATTCTGCACTAGAGTGAGGTTATCCTTTAAGAGTTGGAGAACTTGTTGTTTATGCTCAGTGTGATCTTCCACTGCTTGAACCTTAGAATTTTATCTTAAATATGGTGTGATAAATGGTGGATGATATCCATAAAGTGCCATAAATGGGGTCATTTTTGCTACAGTATAGAAGGAAGTTTTATACCACCATTCAACTAGAGGTAACCACTTGACACATTATGTTTGTTTATCAAATACAAATCAACAAAGATATCCTTCCAAACATTTATTCACTCTCAGTTTTCTCGTCAGATTGAGGATGATAAGATGAGCTATGAGCTAATTGATTACCAAGGCAAGAAAATAATTCTGTCGAAAAATTGCCAGTGAAAATGGGATCTCTGTCACTTACAATAATATTTGGGTTTCCATGTAGCTTTTGAATTATTTCCATAAAGTAGTAGAAACTGTATTGGCTTTAAAAGGATGAGATAAGGCACAAAAGTGTGCATACTTGGTAAGTTTATCAACTACCACCATGATGACACTCTTTCCTTCAGACTTGGGTAAACTTGTGATAAAATCCATTGAGACCTCCTTCCAACGCTGACTTGGAATGACTAAAGGTTGTAATAGAATCGGGGTCTTAATTGTCTCAACTTTATTTTGTAGTATTGATTTAATCCATGTAGTATTGCTAACATTTCCTTCTCATAAATAGGTTTGTGTAAATACTTTCCTTTGATTGGATGACTTTCAAAAGAAATGGGTCTTCCTTCTCACATTAAAAGAACACCAATTCCATTTCTTGAGGCATCACATTCCACAATAAAGGTTTTTGTGAAGTCTGGCATAGCTAAGATTGATTCTTGGCACAATGCATCTTTATTATGTTCAAAGGACTTAGTTGCTTTTGGAGTCCAAGAAAATGCATCTTTCTTAAGTAATGTTGTTAGCAATGTTTCTATTCACCCATAATTCTTAACAAACCTACGATAATACCTTGTCAACCCGAGAAATCCTCGAAGATGGTTTATGGTTGAGGGGATTTTCCATTCCTTGATGGCTTTAATTTTGTTAAGGTCTACCTTACACCCTCATTAGATACAATATGACCCAAATATTCCACCTCCTGTACTCCAAAGAAACATTTGGAGGTTTTTACATATTATTGCTTCTCCTCCAATCGTTTGAGTACCTTGTCAACATGTTGGACATGATCCTTCCAAGACTGGATGTAAATTAGTATATCATCAAAAAATACTAACACAAATTTTCTAAGGAAGGTTCTGAAAATGGAATTCATCAAACCTTGAAATGTGGAAGGTGCATTAGTAAGGCTAAAAGGCACAACCAAAAAATCATAATGACCCTCATGAGTTTTAAATGTTGTTTTCGGAATGTCTTCAGAATTCATTCTAATTTGATGATATCCTGAACGAAGATCCAACTTGGTGAAGTAAATTGCTCCATGTAATTCATCCAACAATTCATCAATGCCAGGAATGGGAAATTTATCTTCAATAGTCAGCTTGTTGAGCTCCCTACTATATGGATACATACACCATGATCCATCCTTCTTGTGCACCAATACTACTAGAGGAGAGAATTAACTTTGACTAGGTTGAATTATACCTGCCTCTAGCATTTTTGCAACCATACATTTAATTTCACTCTTTTGGGCATAGGGATATATGTAATGTCTGATGTTAGAGGAACACTACTTGGAATTAAATGAATAGCATGATCATGACCACAAATAAGTGGGAGGCCTTTGGGATTCTCAAATACATTGGAATGATTATCCAAGTCTTTTTGGAGATTTGGAGAAATAGATGATTTCAATGTTTGAAACTCTAGTGAGCATAATTGTGAAATTATGCCTGGTTGTTATTTCTTCAGAAGCTTTCTCATGCCATTAAGGCTGATTATCTTTCCTGGTTTCCCTGCAATACCCCATAATTCAAATTTCTTTCCTTCCCAAAAAGAATTCAAGAAAAATTCTCGAAAATTAAAAGCTATCGCCCCCAAAGATTGTAACCGTTGGACTCCTAGTACAACATTAGCATCACCGATTAGAATGGAAATCATTGGAATATTTAATACATATTCCCCCATGGTTAGCTTGATATTATGATACTTTCTAGATATATTTATAGTTCGTCCATTTGCAACCATCACTTGACACTGCGGTGCTGGATATAGGAAGCAATTCAATTCCTTGGCTGTCTTAGAATGAATAAAATTATGGGTACTACCCAAATCAATCAGAACTATTACCTTTTTCTTCTTAATATATCCTTGTATCTTGAGAGTTTGAGGAGTGGTAATTCCTACCAGTTCATTACAAGATATGGTTAGATTTGTTTCTTCTTTCTCTGTGGTTGGTTATTGGTGTATATCCTCCTCTTTTGATCTTTCTTTTCCCTTTTATTACTCCTCTTCCCAATCTATGTAGAATAATTTCTTCTCAACACACTTATGACCTTTAGTGTATTTGTTATCACAATTATAAAAAATATCTTTTGCTCTTTTTTCCTCCAATTGTTGTGGTTTCAAACTTGCAGGTTGCTGAAGACTAGGAGCAGCAACACTTCCATCTTTATAGTTTTGAGTGGTAGATTTCATTGTTGCTATAATTTTACTTTCGATTTTTCTTTCCACCCTGAATGCCTTCTCCAATGAATTAGGTTCCCAAAGGTGAACTTCATGTTGGATGTTATCCTTTAAATTCCCTGTGAAGACATCAATGCTATACTCCTCTAGAATATCAGTTACCATAATATTCAATTTGTGTAATTCTTCATCGTGCTTCTCCATTGAACCCTTTTGTTTGAGATTTATCAATTGGCTAAATAAGGTGTTTCTCTTTGTATATTCATAATGTGATATCATTTCCTCCGTAAAAATTGACCAGGTGACAAGTGGTTTACGAGAACAAATCCATATATACCATACAAATTGATTGGGTTCTAAATATAAAGATGCAATACATACATTTTGTGAGGGTTGCACATCATGTAGATCAAAATATTGCTCCATATGTAGTATCCATGTTACTGGATCCTTACCATCAAACTTCCTCATATCGATCTTTGGAATGTGGTAGATTTTCAACCCAAAGTTAGAGTATAAAAAATCATGATTAATAATCCTTTTGTTCTCAGCATGAGTTTCATGGAATACTTTGTCACCATTAGGAAGCATTTCTTGTATACACTTTGTCAATCCTTCCATATCTTCTTTTAAACCATCCTTCAAACCTTCCATTTTTGTTTCTAAATCGTCATCCTTCAAGCCTGCCATGTCCATTTTTATTTTTGATTCTAAATCATCCATGTTTCCTTTTAAATCATCCATCTTAAACTTCATCATTGCTTCCAATTCATTTTTGGTTACTCTTTGTGACAGTGAATTTTTTTGCACTTGGTCTCAAAATTTTGATATCATGCTGCATTTCTTCCTCTTCTTCATGCGTCATAGAAGAGATTACTGGTTTCTTACTAGGTGTGTCCATTATTTTTTTCAAGGAATTTTGGAATCAAACAATTATATATATGCTTCTCTATGCCCTTTGAATCACTTCAAACTATCTTTTCAAACAAAAGTCATGAAAAATTTAAAAACATTACACACATTTTTCTTGTTTTTTTTTAGGAGCTCGATATTGAAACTATTGTATATCTATAATTTCAGATCTCCAAGGTCTGAAATTTTGTCCTATTGTATCCCTTTGAGTATTTTTTCCAAACCCACAAGTCATATGGAGATTAGATTCTTCAAGAAATACTTATGCCCAATCTCCCACAATGACCTGATTATCAATTGGTTCTATAGAGTGAACTTGTACGGAGTTCCATGTGTTATTATTTCGACCTTTGACCCTCAAAATGATACACAAAAAACTACAGTCTATGCAATTTTAACCATTTTTTATGAAATTCAAATATGATGCTCGAAGAGAAAGTTATGATGATTTTCCCTAGGTCACCTGTTTGACATTGAATTCAGAAACCCGATAAAACCCTAACTTCCTCTGACCATATCTCCAAAAATATAACGAACCAAGATCTGAAATTCATAGAAAATGTTTCCCAATATTTCAGTTATACATGGATGAAATTTCAGCTTCTAAAGCCTCGTAGGAAAAAAATTATTGCAAAAATTCCAAGATATCCTGTTTGAAGAAGAAAAACCCTGGAATCCAAAGCTCTAATACTAAATGTTATGCAACCAACTCACAAAACAATAGAAAAGATAGATCAATGACTTAAAAATTATCCTCTTCGAGGGGGAAACCTCCTTTACATTACATAAATGAAAAATTCTTGGATGATTCAAATGACAAAACCTTCTTGGTATAGGAGTCTAAGTGGTCACAATATAATCAGAGCCTACATAACAAAAATAATGTAAGGGCACAACAATAATAATAATGGGATTATATTCAGAACATCAAGAACAACATGGGATACATGGGCACAACAATAAAAATAAGGGGAATACACTAGTATTGTCGGGAACTAACATTTTTTTCCTTGGAGAGGGTTCTCCACCAAAAATACTTGTGTCTATTGTGTTGATCGATTTTATGGTTTCATGTTTATATTTGATGCTCTCATATATATTTATTCATGGTTTAAATGATTAATGATTTAGAGAAAAAATTATAAATGCATTCACTACTGATTCACGCCCCTCTCAGTAGTGATCTAGTTTCTAATAGTCTTGGCATACCATATATATAGCCAATGATTCATTTCCACCATTTATCCAAAGGTCCACAACATTGCACTCCAATTTAATGGTTTTGATGGGTTAATGTGCTTGACCATAAAATGGTAGGCACCATTTACAATCATGGTTCCAACCTAGGGTTCCAAAGCTTCCATCTGATGGTTCCCTACGCCTCTGCCCATCTAATTGCTAATATCAATTGCACCTCCTCTCCTCCCCGCTGACGTCACAAGGGGGGGGGGTGTTGTAAATCGCCTCTGCTATTAGATCCCTAGGCTTTCCTTTACACCTCACTTAGGGTGGGTTCTACTCCCTAGCCTCTTCCATGATATTGACTCTGCCACATCATCCCGATATTGACATCCTGATGGTTCTGCTCATTCTCTCCTTTGGATCTTTCAGAGTAAGATTTCCAGGACACGTCCTATGAACACATCATGTCCTTATGTCATTGCAATGTTTCTTGAACTTCCTTATGGCTACACCGTCGAGGTGTTTCCTTCAGGTTGCATGGATCAGTGGGCCATACCTATGCACAACCCTTACTTATGACTGGTCCACAATGTTGCAGTGCCACAACATATCTAGACGAATCATCCCGACTCTTCCTCATTACATTTCACAATAAAATTATGGGAAGAGACCTACATGCATTGTCTCATGGCCTGCCCTACACCAACCCCAGTAAGCTAGAGTTATGTGGATGGCACCCTATCCTAGTTCCATGTCATCCCGCTCCCTTAAAGTAAACTCCCATGCTATATTTACAGGAAAATTTCTTTCAGGATGAGCTATAGTGTGAACTCCATTTTAACCAATGGAAAATTAATTGCCACTGTGTTGTAATCATCATTGGCCCGGTTCCTAGTCATCGTTTCTATTCCCTTGAATTGTTGATTAAGAACTCCCAAGATATAATCTTTAGGTGCATGTCACCTTCATTTTGTCCAATTGCATTATGGAAAAATCAGGGCAACCAATTCATGGATTCCATGGTGAATATTTCGTAAGATCCTTAGGATAAGGCTTATTCAACTAATTCTATAAGACTGAGCCTTTGTTTGACTTTGTTGCAGCACTGCCTTGAATAGAACCACGCCATGGCCTACTTAAGGAGGTTATCCAAGCATGCGAGCGATTCAATCGATCTTGGATCTGGTGTTTCTTCATGAGGTCCTGCTCCTCTTCTACATACTTCACCATTCAAAAGAGGCTTCACTTATGGCTCGACCCCACTAGCTTGGAAAGCATATATATTTTTTCCAACGATCATTCATGATCAACACAATCTACTAAACATTTACGGTGTTATCCCTCCCGAGCTTAAGATAGAGCCACTCTTCCCAAGTCCATGGGATTCATGAGGCACCATGAAGGCCATGAGGAGATCAACCCTCCTCAATCCCTCTTCTAAGTCTGAATACATGCACGAATCTTATGGGAAAGCTCACCATGGATAAGTGCCCGACCTTCCAGTATTCCCCAATTAACGACAAGAAATTCTAGGCATGAATGCACTGGTGAGTTGTGACCTTTTGACCACCCATGGCTAAGAACTTGTAGACTCCTGAAGGGTCTCCAAGTCTCCTGCCACATGCCAGGGGGAACCTTGTGGTTTACAACAACCTCACAAGCAAGATTGTGACACATATTAAGGGTTCCATTGGAATTTGGCTATTTTCAGGGAAGTGTGACCCATCCCTCAGGGATGAGATACCTTCCCCATGACATCATGGCCACTACCGACCATTCAAGCAAGAATCTGCCACTCTATGCTGAGATATTCAACAGACAAGGTGAATAGTCTAGGAAGGTTAAACATTGATGCAAACAAAGAAGAACACATACTATAGTGAATAAAATAGTGCAAATCTAACCAGTCCCTCTTATGAGGCCATGCTCTACTCAAGAATGCATATAAGTCCTTTGGGCGAAACCCTAGTCAAGTGAACAATGTAACCCAACACTAGGGAAACCATCACAATAGGCTGAAGAAGCCCCTCATATAAGATCACAAATTACTAACGTTAAGTAAGGATGAAATCCTCAACATTATCCCAATGCACCACAACAATAATGAAGGGCTCATAACCAACACTTCAGTACATTACACATAGACCCTGTCAACATAGCATGCCTTCCATGTAACCATTATACTTGTAATGAAAATAGTTCCTATATTGGTTATTGTTATGGTTTGGTTCAGGTTTTGACCGTCTATTCTAATGCCTTTAACATTACACAATGTGATATTCATTTGTTTATTATTAACAACACAAGCAATTATTTTCCCCAGTATACTATTTCAAACATGAAATGAAACATACTTTCATTATCTCATAAATACTTTACACAATACGTTATCCATTGTTACAATGCCAACAAGCAACCTGCATTTTTCTCAGTAATACTATTTCAACCTAGAAATTCCACATGCATTCATTACCATGTAAACAATTTCATAATAACACTTGTCTTACAAATTTTCAGGGAAACTGGGTGAGGGACTATAACTCTGCACCCAACTATAGATAGCTGCAACCTTTTCTCACTTGTATTTATCACCCTCGAGCCAGATTTTAGAGTCTAAGGGGTTTTTCTTCAGAATCAAACACAACCAATAGATGAATGAGGAACCAAATATTTTTCCATATCTTTCCACAACTGAGCTGTAGCACAACTAGTGGACCGAGGAACTATGGTTCCACCCAAATGCAAGGACTCCAAAACTGAAATCAAATAAAATAAACAATAGAGAGTCTTAAGAAAACTCAAAGAATTTTCCCAGGAGTAATTCCTCCACCCTAGCCCTCAATAATTTATGAAAAATACCATCTCCACCCTCTAGGTCATGGGGACTTGAGATGCAAATTCCTCCTCACCTAAATGTTTTCTTCCACATTTCTTCCAACCAAAAGCTCATCACCTGTTTTCTCCGCCCTTTTCCGTCCTCCTGTTCCCATCCTCTTTTTCTTTCTTTCCTTACTCTCATTTTCCTCAAATTTATTTCCTTTATTCTTGTTTTTAGCACAATCAAATATTCACAAATTTCATCCTTTTTTCCTTGTAAGTTTTTTCCAAAGTAGCATGGTATTTTTCCTTCTCTTTCAGCTCAATTTAATTCATGACCAATTCATTTAAGGATAAAAAAAATCCCTCAATGACTGTCAAAACAATTCAAATTTCCTGCAACAAGGTAAGCTTGAATATCCCAAGCAAGTCGTTGGGCATGGAATCCCCCCACAGTAGGTTTTGGGGCTCAAAGCCCAAGTTTTGGTCAAAGGTTTTGTAAAACTCCGCGAATTGCGGGCGCGGAGCGCAAAGTAGAGGTTAAGTCATAGGGCTGTCTGCCCTAAAGTAATGTAATGTAATGTAAAGTCATGTCGGCCTACCCATGGTCTGCTGACCATGGGATTGTATAAATAGAGTGAGGCTCTAAGTTGTAAATTCAGTAGTAGAAGATAGAAAGTAATGAAGGAATGGTTCGAGCTTAGAGTAGAATTCTAAGTGTCTTGGGTTGTAGTAGTAGGAAGAGGCTCTACAGTTGAGTGCGCAGAGGCCTAGTAGAGTCCGCAACTGAGTGTGCGGACCCTTGCAGCTGAGTGCGCAGGGCGGTGTCGAGTTTGTAAGCAAGATTTTGTGTAATTGTTGTGCATTATCTCCTTTATGTTTATATTGATTTATGTATTGCGCACACTGATATGATTGCTGAATATGCTGTAATAACCATAAATCTTACACACACAAGTTAAGTAATTGGTTAATTAGCGAGGAACTTGGGTATTATATGGGTCGCACCCCGAGGAGGGCTGCGCGGAAGCCGCACTGTAGGTCGCGAAGGGATTGCAAGTGTGCGCAATGACAGGTTAGACCGCAGACCTCCAGAAGCCCATCAGACATCCAAGGGTGCGGAAACCTGGTTCTAGCACCCTCCCATAATACTTCGGGTGAGACCTCAGTCCGTGCTTCGCGGACTGTTGCCGAAAGAGCCAGTAATACCGAGATTTGCTTGGCTAAATCACCTCTGAACCTAGGTCAGGCCCATACAAGCCAACAAATGGTTCCGTTGCTAGGACCAGGATCTGCATAAAGGATGTTTGATGTCATGCCACTGGAACCCTACAAAGAAAGAAATTGAAGAGTGGTTGGAGAAGAAGATTCACAAGTTTGTAGCGCAAGAAAACACCGTGAGTATCTAAGGAACAGTGGTTGGATCGCTACTTGTACACTGAAGTCCATGAAATTTTCTTTGCATTTGTTTCGTCTAAGCTGTATGAGTGGATCACAAAGTTAGCAGACAGCCAGGGAAGGTGTAGGCTCGACAAACCAGTAGTGGTGACTCCGGAACTAGTGCGCAGACTAGAAGCCTTAGAAGATAAGATAGCGCAAGCTATGGATCACTGGCTTGACCGAATAATAGGAGGATTTATCACTGAGTTCGTGGTAGACATGATCGTCAGCTACAGTGAGGTAGAGCAATGTTTTCTCAAGGGACCATGAGGTAACTATATTAAATCTTTGAACACTTGGATTAAGATTCTATTGTGTGAAAAGCGCGTTATGCAAACAAATTAATGTTTGGGACTACGTGAAGTGGAAAGATCTACAGAAGCGGAAGTAATGAAGAATTAGAAAACAGTCCCTTAATTTCACCCTCACAGGAGAGTGAGGACGAGCTCGCAAAGGTTTCTCTGAGAAGCACCGTAAGTTTGATAAGGCAGCGAATTCCACGTTTACCACCTCCATCCACATCGCCACCCGCTTCACCCCCCTCACCTCCATATCCACCCACTCCACCTCTGCCACCTCCACAGTTCAGTATGGCGAACATGATCAAACTACCAGTATTCAGAGGAGTAGGGAATGAAGATATGGACCAATTTTGGTTCGTAGTAAGAGTAGTATGGGAAGCACAGGGCATTGTGGATGATAATATTAAAAAGGCTACGCTGGTGAGCGCGCATTAACATGGTATATCAAGCATTCTAATGACCACCCAAACGCAGGAATTGTAGAGATCCAATCCACACTGAATAGGGAATTTAGCAGGCCAAAATCAGAGACACAATCAATCATTGGGTTTAAGGAGATCGCGATGCTCCTGGTCGAGATCCCCTGGGATCTGGACCAAAGGCTGAAGAGTACGATCCACGAAGCCAATATGACGTTAACAGAGGCATAGCATCGCGCATGGCTTGTGGCCTCACTTACGCCACACTTAAGGATGACACTGTCACAACAAAAACTTTCCACCTAGGCCGAAGCATTGGAGGTGGCAATGAGATTGCATGAGATCCCTATACAAGACCCTGGATTGGGAGTCCAACAGATCCACGCGTAGCTACAAAATCTGTGTTTGGAAATGCAGAGTTTGAAACAGGATAGGGCACCTCGGCCAGAGGCGCACGAGGAAGTATGGTGCATAAAATGCAAAGGCCAGGGCCACGACAAATATCACTATCCAGTGTTTGCGAACTACTTGGCAGGAGGAGGACCAATGCCATTAAGAACGAAGGCACAGGCGAGGCCGAGTGCAGCGTCTACCTTATGGTGTGTGATCTTCTAGATATGAGGAAAAAATACCACGGATAATTGCCATCTGTTGCAAAAGTATACGTAGACGTCCCAGTAGTTGTTTTGTAATTTCTGTTGGTTGGTAGGCCATGAAAAACGCACCTATGGAAGCTATGAACTAATGACAGATCGAACTCTTGCCTATAGGGTGCAGGCCGAAACATGAGCCCTCGACCCAAATTCAGGGATGGCGCGTGCTGGGTTTCAGGGGCATGGTCGGGGTCAAGGTGGAATGGGACCAGGAAGGGGTCGCAGCCAGATAATTTGTTACAATTGTAGAGGGCGAGGGCATTATGCCCGCGATTATATGAACTCGACTAGGATATCATGTTGGTACTGTAATCAGTTTGATCATGACGCATAATATTGCCCTTCGCTGATAGCGAAGATGTGCGAAAAGGGAGTACTCCAGCCCCCTTCGACCCAGAATTTACAAATGATGAGGTTTGAACCACGCGAAGAAGACCCAAATGTAAACATGATGCTCAGGAGCAGTATGACAATAGGAGATGATAAAGGGAAGCAGCCAGAAGAAAGTGTGTGGGTTCTCAAGGCTCATACAAAGGAACCCAAGTTTGATTTAGAACGTGCGAAGGAGACATTCATGGAAGCTAAGAAGAGGTTCACAGAGGCCTCCACTTCAGGTAGTAAGGATCAACTAGAACCAGGGATGGATCCTTCCATGCTCACTACTTTTCTAGAGACATGCATGAAACTGCTGCATGACAATAAGGCAGTCAAAGGGCTACAGGAACTTATCACTAGGTGCGTAGGGTCAGGAGAACCTCACGTGGTCCAAAAACTTGGAAAGCATGCATTGCGCATAGGAAGGGAGATGAGGTTGACTGCGCAAATAGGCGAGTATGAAATGGATTAGGTAATCCTAGATTTGGGTTCAGACACAAATGTACTACCAAAGAAAACATGGGAATGCATGGGCAGACCCGTGTTACAATGGTCTTCTATTCAGTTACGAATGGCAAACAAACAGAAGATTTTTCCCATGGGAAGATTGCAAGGGGTGATAGTTGACATTGAAGGCGCGAGTGCGTAGGCAGATTTTGAATGATAGAGATTGTCGATGACAACAATCCCTATCCCGCGTTACTAGGAATAGACTGGGCTACCGATATGAATGGAGACATAAATATGAAGAAGTGCAAAATGACCTTGGAGAAAAAGTCACTATGTATGGTAGTACCGCTAGACGCAGCCGAAGGAGCGTGATACAATGGACCAGTGCGCAACGACGATAGTGATAACGATCTCGACTGTATCTACAAGATAATTTCACAAGGAGAGGATTGAGTGAATTTGACGGTAGATGGAAGGATTTCGTGGGAGCACAAAAGCTCCTGCACTGCAGATTTAGATGAAGAGATAGAGCGATGGCAGAATCGGCTGCACGAAGTAACAACACTGAACTGCAACATTATGATCAGGTCATTGCGTTGTGTAACAACAGAGGCAAAGGAGCTACCGAAATATGATGGATTGTCAGCGGTGGATGAATTTCTAAGCAAATTCGATAGAGCAGTACCAGAAAAGTAGCAGTTCGATGCGCTGAAGTGGGCACTGTGCATAACAATCGCATGATGGTGGGGTACACATCAAGGAACTTTTGAAGACTGGCACAGATGAAGAAGGATGATGTGCCCGCAATTTGGAAAACCCCAAGTATGACTAGTAGACAAATATGACGGATGAGATGATCCACGCATGCACCTCACGAAATAGACCAAGGCCTATGGGGAAGAGCCACAGCTTGAATGGGTGCACCTATTCTACCATACCCTGGACATCATACCCATGAATTGGTATACGGAGACGGAGCTATGCCATGGTATGGGCGAATGGGATGTCTTGTGTGAGGGATTCTTGTTAACATTCACACTTGAAGATTGTTGGTTAGATACTGTGGACGATGCGCTGCAAGCAGTGAAAGCCGCTATCTTTAAAACACCACAAGAGCCAATGGGACTACTTCAGCCAGAATGGGCGATAGTGTTAAGTAGTGTACTGAGTGCTATAACGTGAATGTGGAGGAGGATGATGAGGACCCATGGAACATTAACATTTTAGAGACAGAAGGCTCTCGCGAGATTTGTGGACCATCACTTGAAAACTTTGACATCATCGCGTCGCTAAAGACGAAGCAGGTCAACATTGGAACAGAGGTAGAACCAAAATACACAACGCTTGGGGACTATTGGGACGATGCCACGGTTGATAAGGTCGCTGAGTTACTCCGCGAATACCAAGATTTATTCCTGATCAAAATTACAGAATTAAAAGGGATCATGGGAGATTTAGGGATGATGAAGATCACCTTGAAACCCGACGCGAAGCCAGTTAAGTAGCAACCTTACCGCTTGAATCCAAAGTATAAAGAAAAGGTCTGCGACGAATTAGACAAAATGCTTGCAGTCGGAATTATTGAACCAGTGGAAGAATCCGATTGGGTGAGTCCAATGGTGGTACAGGAGAAAAAACAGAAGGGTGAAATAAGAATATCCGTAGACCTCAGGAAGCTGAACGATGCCTGTGTCCACGATCCATTCCCAACACCATTCATAGATGAAGTACTAGAGAATTTTGGCGGTTAGGAAGCATACTCATTCACGGATGGGTTCTCAGGGTACCATCAGATCAAGATCGCGCCAGAAGATAGGAGAAAAACGACCTTCGCAACATAATGGGGATGATTTCAATATACCGTAATGTCGTTTGGACTGAAGAATGCACCAGCTATATTTTCGTGCATCATGGTAGCTGCGTTCAAAGAATACATCCACAAGTTTTTGGAGGTCTATCTGGATGATTGGAATGTTTTTGGATTAGTTAAGCACCATGTAGCGAGCTTATGTTTGATGCTAGATACTTGCCGCCGACACCAGATTGCGCTGAACCTAAAGAAGTGCACATTCCTCGTTCCCTTTGGAAACTTGCTAGGACATGTGGTCTACAAACAAGGACTGATGGTGGACCCTGCGAATATTTATGTTACCCTCAATTTGGAAGCACCGCAAAGTGTTAAACAACTGCGCGCTACCTTGGGACACACTAGATACTGTAGGAAGTTCATCAAAAGTTATGCCCAGATAACTGCGTATGGAAAAGCTATTGAAAAAAGATGTTACATATTGCTGGAATGATGATTGCATGAAGAGTTTGGATGTCTTGAAGGGGAAACTGGCCTCCATGCCAATCCTGGTCTTCCCAAAATGGGACGTGGAATTTCATGTACATGTTGATGCATCGTGTATCGCGTTGGGAGCCATACTCACACAGGAGGGCACAGAAGGTGTTGAGCCTCAACCTTGCACTTACTTAGCCACCTTCCCAACAGCCTTTTTCCATTCACTTCTTCCTTTTGCCATCTTTTCCTCCATTAACTTGTTCAAATTATTGCATTACATGTATTTTTATCATGGTTTGTTAACTATGCTAATGTTTGATTGTTTGATTAGAATTTTGGAACATATACAGCAATTCCGCAGCTGTTCAGCCATTCCGCAGCTGTTCAGCAATTCCGCAGCTACTCAGAGATTCCGCAGCCTTTTTGTTGTTTGATATGCTCCACGTGTCTTCTCAAGGAACGGGCCACATGGGCATGTTGGGTTGGATGTACACATGGATCGTATGCTATTGGTTGAGCCAAACCAGTCACGTAAGCCCTTGGTCAACGCAGGTGTTCCCTCGATCAAACGGTCAAGTTCTAAACGGTGGCACGGGAGCCGTGAGCAGCTGGGACACGGAACTATAGCTGGCACCTCCTCCACGCCACGAAGACAGCTAAAGACAGGATCCAAACATAGATTTATCTCCCATGATGACCGTTTCCCTCAAAAGTGCACGGAGTTGCCTGCGTGTTGCTGCATAAGTGAATTAGTTAAGACTGCGTGTTGCTGCGTAGTTAATAAGTTAGGCTGTAGTTGCTTAGTTCACGCAGAGGGTAGTTTGCCTCTGTGCTTATAAATAAAGCGTGTGCCAACGCTTGTAGATTAGCTTTTTAATATTGTAATTGCTGCGCTGATTTTGTTATCGAAACTCTGTTTTAGAACGCTGTTTCTACAACGCTTTTTCACTGTATTTTGACATGCTGGTTTTATAAAAAGAAGACTGTTTCTGTTCACCTTTTCGTAGCTGATCTTTTAGCTAGTTGCGTGGATGGAGGGCCCCCATCTATGACAGCCGTGTACATAGTGTTTGATTTCATTTTCTTGTCTTCAGCAATTTTTATTTCTTTCATCATGTATAATAGTGTACCATTTGATTTCATGTCATTTCATTTCCAGCTTTTATTTTAAACTGATCAATATTGTTTTTTTGCAGGTTTTTAGCCCGGGATTGTGTGTTTTGTGTATTTGCTTTATATCTGATGGTATTTTCAGTTGACATGTTCATAGTTGCTGCCTTTACTTTGATTTTCTAGCTTACTTCTAGCTTAGTTCCTCAAGCTGTATGCTAACAAATTGATGGTCTCCTTATCATAAATTGTTCATCTTTAAGAGATCAGATTACTAATAAATTACAGCTTGCTTTGAGTAGTTTTTGGCTTATATCACTAACTCTTTCTTCACTTGTTACACATAACAATGTATGTTGGAAGCAGAATGCTGGAGAAAGGCACAGTGGTGTTATAATTTGTCATTTAGAGCTTTATCACTTTTTAGACTTATCTCTAACTACTTCCTAATCGTGTTTTACATAGTACCATATGTTGGAAGCAGAGAGTTAGGAAGAGATGAACATTATCATTGGTTTTTAAAGTGGTTTTCTTACCTTTTCATTTGCAGCAGCATGAATAGTGTCTAGTGCCATTAGAAAGTGGTTCTTTGCTTTCAGTTCATTTCAAGTTATTTATTTCAAGCTCTTTCTTTGCAAAGTTTAGAAGGTAGTTAGAAATCACCAGCAACACACACTCACTCATTTAGAAATCACCTTACACACACTATCACTCATCTGTTTATAAAATCATCACTCCATCTTAGGAAGTTAAATTGACCACAAACAACACCCCCAAACGACAAAAATATCTAAGAGGTTGCTTAAGTACATATAGTACACCTTCACTTCATCAGCTTACGAGCTCCTGGTTGGCAATTTATGATAGCAATTTAGACAACACTAAATTGACTAAACATTTTGGCGCTGTTGCCGGGGAAGTGAAATTAAGTAGCCATATTCTTAGAAAAAAAAACATAAAATTTCAAGGAAAGAAGTTGATAACCTATCAAAGTATGCTCTCCTCTTGCACTTCAAAGTGATCTGGAGGATCAGAAAAGAGAAAGTTATTGATTTGGTAGTTTCTTGAGTATGCTCTCTTCTTGCACCTAGAGTGACCTGGAAGATCAGAAAAAGAACTATTAACTTGACTTGAAGAAAAAAAAAAAAAAAAAAAAATGACATGCATAGAGCTAGAGATTCTAGGGGAAGGTTTTTAGCTAGAGCTCGAAGTTCAATTTTTACAAGTCCATCTGCTTCAAGGGATAGACAAGAGACACCTCCCTTATCTCCAACCGACACTCCTAGTCCTAGAATTCCTGGAATTCAAGAGCCAAGAGTTGACTCTCCCACACCTTCTATTGAATTTGAACCAGGAAGAGACTCTTCTCTTTCTCCTACAGAAAGACCAATTGTAATTGAGGAAGTAGAGTCATCTGAAGAAGAAGGAGAAATCTCTTCTCATTCACCTTTTGTAGAGGAACCATAAGATTTTGAAATCCCTAGGAGAACCATCATGGCAGAGGAAGAAGGAGGTGGTAGAGGTAGAGGTAGAGGAGGAGGAGGAAACAACAACAATAATGGAGGAGGTAGAGGTCCCCTTGGAGGAGGAAATAGAGATGGGGATAATTCATTTGGGTTTCCCATTGTTAATGAGGATTCCCGAGCCACTATGAAAAACATATCACCATCTGTCCTCCCAAATTTCCATGGGTTAAGAACTGAGGACCCTGAAACATTTTTATTTGAGTTTGAAGTGGTGTGTCGAACTTATGACTACCTGGATGACTCGCAGAAACTCAAATTGTTCCCTTCAACACTGAAAGATCAAGCCTTGAAATGGTTCATGGGGTTACTCACTCAATCCATTAGGACTTGGGATGAAATGAAACAGACATTTTTGGATAGGTATTTGGACTATTGTATGCCTACTAATCACAAGGACGAGGTATTTAAAATGATACAAAGAGAAGATGAGAGCTTAGAAGATTTACTTGAAAGATTTCAATATAACTTGAAAAGAGCAAAAATGAGTAGCTTGGATGAAGAGACCTTAAAAGCCCTCTTATTAAAAGCCATTAGGGATGAATGGATAGATATCTTAAAAATGATGGGGAAAGGGGATATTTCTCAACTTTCACTCAATGATATAGCAAAACTCTGTATCCATCTCTCAAGGGGCAAATCAAAAACTCAAAAAGGGCCTAGAGATCCTTCTCTCCTTAGAGCAAATAAATCTGCAATAGGATCAGTAAGTAGGGCTGAAATCGGCAATATGCTTGATGAATTCAAAACTGACATCTTAGGGAGTCTTAGTGAACAACTAGATACCCTTAAGATTCACAACGAACAAAAAGCGGAAGCTGAGGCTTTGGCCATTTTTTGCCCGAAATGTAGAAAGAAACATGCTTTAAGGGAATGTCCCTTGGACGCACACGTTGTAGAAACATGTGTAATTTGCTCAGAAACTCATGAGACTAAGGATTGTCCTTCAATACCTGGCCTCAAAGCAGTCTTTCAAGAGGATCTAAATACACTTGAATCTCTCTGTTTTGTTGCAAGGAGACCTTGGCAAGGGCAACAGAATCAAGGGTTTAACAACTCTATGAATTTTCAATCCCAACCAAATTGGAATCCTTGGCAACAACCTTGGCCTCAACCTCAAAATGCTTTTCAAGCATGGATGCAAAGCATGCAAAATCCTTATGGGAGACTTGCTCAATTCTATCAATATCCTCCATCATTTCAGAATCAGCAAGCTCCACAACTTCCAAATCAAGGTCAACAACTATCATTGCCATACCCTCAACAACAACAACCTCCTCCACAAAATCAAAATTCTCAACTCTCGCTTCAATCCCAGCAGAAGTCAAATCAACTTCCCTCTCAGCCATTACCAAATCCAAATAATAGGAACCCTCAAAATGCTTACATGATGGAAGGTCAACCATTCCCTACCTATATGGTTGCTCCCCTCAATGAAGTACAACTCAGATCAGGTAGAATTTTAGATCAACCTTCTACAAGTTTTCAACAACCAAGCATTTCTGAGGAAGAATCTCTCAAAGTCAATAAGGGTTCTGAAGTATCGCTTCAAAACCAAAATATCCAAAAAGAAAAAGAAAAAGAATCAACCTCTACAACTCCCATAGTTGAGCAACCTACATCTTCAGCTATACCTCCTTTTCCTGAAAGATTACAAATTGACAAAGGAGTGGAAAAGCAAATTTGGTTGCCTGACTATAGTTTTCTAGATGAATTGAAGAATGTCTGTATCAAGATCCCCTTGTTACAAGCCATTAAGGAAATTCCCATTCTAGCAAAGACAATAAAGGAGTTGAGTTTGAAGAAAACAGGAAAGAGAACCAGAGATACCAAAAGGATACATCTAGTTGGAAAAATTGCAGACATTATGATGGGTAATATTACCATGCAAAAATATGTGGATCCCGGTAGCCCTATTGTCAAAACTCATATTAATGGGGTTGAAATCCCAAATACTTTGATTGACTTAGGAGCCGCTATCAACATCATGAGTAGACAGACCATGGATCAGTTAAAGCTTCCTAACCTTCTCTTTACACCTACTTTACTGCAACTTGCAGATAGATCAATCATTAAACCTGATGGTGTATTGGAAGACATTCCAGTCTCCCTAGACTCTTGGGAATATCCAGTTGATTTTATGATTCTAACTCCCAAGAACAATCTAGGAGGACATCCTCTTATCTTAGGAAGACCTTGGCTAGCAACAACTGATGCTTTTATCAGTTGTAGGTCTGGGGACATGTATATATCAGATGGTAATTCCACCAAGAAATTCAACTTGTATCCTCCAGCAAAGGCAATAACAGAAATAGGAGAAGATGAGTGGGTTGATGATGAGGATACTATTCAACCTGTTCTAACCATCTCTGAGATCAGTGAAGATAGTCAAATTCTAAATACATTAGAAAATTTTGAAATACCTTTAGAATATGACTCTACACAGTTTCAGTTAGATGCAGACATTGAATATCTCTCCTCTAGACAGATGTCTCTCTTCTCAATGGAAGAATTTGGTAGTTCTACAGTTGAAATCCTTCCAGGAAAAACATTGAACATTAACAGAAACTTGGAAAGATCACAACAAGAAGAATTAACCAAACTCTTGCAAAAACATTCCACTGCATTTGCATGGGAATACACTGACATGAAAGGAATCGATCCTAAGACTTGTATTCATCACATCTATATTGAAGAAAACAGCAGACCTATTAGGCAACCACAAAGAAGGATGAATCCAAACCTTAGGGAAATCGTGAAAGAAGAACTCCAGAAATTGCTCAAGGTAAACTTCATTTACCCCATTTCAGATAGCCAATGGGTTTCTCCCTTGGTTATAGTGCCCAAAAAGAATGGTAAATGGAGAGTTTGCATTGATTATCGAGAATTGAACAAGGCAACCTTAAAGGATCATTTCCCTCTACCTTTTATTGATCAGGTACTAGACACTTTAGCAGGTAAAAAGTATTTCTCATTCCTGGATGGTTTTAGTGGGTATAATCAAATTCAGGTAGCACCTGAAGATCAAGACAAAACCACATTTACTTGTCCTTGGGGAACTTTTGCCTACCGAGTACTCCCTTTTGGATTGTGCAATGCACCCGCTACATTTCAAAGGGCTGTACTAGGAATCTTTTCAGATCTGATTCATGATTGTGTAGAGGTCTACATGGACGATTTCACAGTTTATGGTAATACATTTGAAGAAGCTTTGGAAAATTTGGAAAAAGTACTGATAAGATGTAAGGAAACAAATCTTTCTTTAAGTCATGAAAAGTGTTTTATGATGTTTACTGAAGGGATTGTTTTAGGACATCATATTTCAGGAGATGGGATTAAGGTTGATAGATCCAAAGTTGAAGTCATCTCTAAGTTACCTGTTCCAAATTTCCAGAAAGATGTTAGAAGTTTTCTTGGGTTTACCGGATATTACAGAAGATTTATTGAAAACTTCACTAAGATAGCATCTCCTCTTTTCAAATTGCTTACCAAAGACTGTGAGTTCAAGTGGGATCCTGAGTGTCAATCTGCCTTTGAAGCTTTAAAGACTAGAATATCTGAAGCACCCATCTTAAGGGGGCCAAATTGGAAACTCCCTTTCCACATTTCTACTGATGCTTCAGATACAGCTCTAGGAGTTGTTTTGGGACAAAAGGATTTGATCCCTTATGCCATTTATTACACCAGTAAAAATTTGACTCCCACTGAGTTAAATTATACTGTTACAGAAAAAGAGTTCTTAGCTGTGGTACATGCAATCAACAAGTTTAGACACTACATAACCGGCTATGAAACCTTTGTCCATACTGATCACTTTGCCATAAGATATTTAATGAACAAACCTGTTACTAATGGTAGAGTTACAAGATGGCTTTTACTCTTACAAGAATTCAACATTACTGTGTTAGATAGACCTGGAAAACAAAACACAGTAGCTGATTTCTTGTCTAGAATCCAAAACACTAATGAAGATTCTCCAGTAGAAGATAAGTTTCCAGATGAATACTTGTTTGCAGTAACTACCAAGACTCCTTGGTATGCAGATATGGCTAATTATCTAGTTACAGGGAAGCTACCTCTACACTTATTTCCTAATGAGAAAAGGAAAATCATTCAGGAGAGTTCACATTATTCTTGGATTTCTAATGAATTGTTCAAAACAGGGTCAGATTGTATAATCAGAAGGTGCGTTCGGGAAGATGAAATGCCTGACATCCTTAAGGCATGTCATGATGAACCATGCGGCGGGCACTTTGCTGACAAGAGGACAGCCTATAAAATCCTTTCTCTAGGATATTATTGGCCTTCTCTCTTTAAAGATGCAAAGCAGTATGTTAGAAGGTGTGACAGCTGCCAAAGAGTTGGGAGACCAACTCCTTCAAATGAAATGCCACTACAACCTCAGGTATGCATCGAACCCTTTGAGAAATGGGCTCTAGATTTCGTTGGACCAATTAATCCACCATCAAAGCAAAAGAAGTATATACTGGTTTGTACTGATTATGTTACTAAGTGGGTAGAAGCGAAAGCATTGCCTTCTGCCACTGAAAATTTAGTTGTTCAATTTCTTTTTGAGGATATTTTCACTCGTTTTGGTGTCCCAAGGGAAATTGTGACAGATCAGGGCAGCCAATTTACATCTAAATTGATGGAGAAGCTGATGGAGGAATATAAGATCAAGCACAAAACATCTACTCCATACCATCCGCAATCAAATGGCCAAGTGAAATCTACCAACAAAGTTCTTGAAGGCATTATCACCAAGACTGTTCATCTTCATAGAAGAGATTGGGCAGAAAGGCTTCCTGAAGCCTTATGGGCCTATAGAACTACATGGAGAAACACAACAGGACATTCTCCCTATGAACTTGTTTATGGGAAGGAAGTCCTGCTCCCCATTGAGTTCCGAATCAAGACCTTCAAGATGGCAGTCCAATTGGGAATGAGCCTCTCAGAAGCCCAAAAGCACAGAATGGACCAGCTAAATGAGCTAGATGAAATAAGACAAGATGCAATTCTAAGGACCGATCTAGTTCAGCACCAAAGATCTAAATGGCATGATCATCATATCAAAGAAAGAAAGTTTCAGAAAGGAGATTGGGCTCTATTGTTTGATTCAAAGTTTAAAGACTTCAAAGGAAAATTTCAAACTCATTGGCTTGGGCCATATGAGGTTGATGAAGTCTTTAGTAATGGAGCAGTTCGAGTGAAAACTATTGATGAATTTCATACTCCTCTTATTGTGAATGGCCATCGCTTGAAAATCTACCAGAAGCCACTCTCAAAAGAGGAATTTGTCAAGTTGTTCAAAGAAGATTCTGCAATGAGGCTGGTGGAGAAGAATTCTTCTCCTCCATTAGCCTAATCTCTGTTTCTTTCAGTTAAAAAAAAAAAAAAAAAGAAAAAAAAAATCTCTCGTATAAGCCTGAAAACCAATCTTGGATTGGCAGTCTTATGCAGAAAATGTAAGGTGAAAATCAGGGTCACCTGACACCTTATATTTTCCAAAAAAAAAAAATCCCTCTTTTGCCATCTCATCCATCTCATTCATTTCATCCACCTCATCATCTTAATTCCATTCCATTTTTTCAGTCCATTCACTCCATCTCATTCTCATCAATAAAGTCCCTATCAGGACTATTTCATGTAGTCAAGTTGTTTTTATTCTCTTGGTGCAGGAAGAAAAAATTGTTGCTGCAAATTCTACAGCTAGGAGCCAATTCCGAAGCTGATATCCGAATTCCGCAGCTAATACACTCTGTCCCTGCAACAAAAATAAACTCTGTTTCAAAAAGAAAAAATCTGCAGTCAGAAGTACCAGCATCATTAAAGGGTGAAGACACACAGCATATACAAAGGCAACAATAAATCAAAGGTTGGCATCATGATTAGCAAAGGAATCAAAATACACAAAGGTATGTTCTAAACCTCTAACTCACAGTTATATCATTACGTATGGTTTGCGGATTATGGTATTAGGCACCTAGTGTAATGATTGAACAAGATCTACGCTCACTCCCTGTCCATTATGCTGCGTAGTCCACCTCACCTCCGTTTTAACGGTCCATAATCACTGTGATTCAAACCTGATACGGCCTGCTCCCTTGCATTAATTCTCCGTACCAGAATGACGTGTCCTGTTACACCACGGCTCTTCAACTGATCATTCCGCAGCCAGGTGTATACCGTTACCTGACGTCGGTGGGATTCGGCCGTTCTACCCTTTAATACCTTTCTACGCATGCATAACTTCATTCCTATCGCTGTTCACTCCCTCGATTTCATCGATTTCACTCTCGGTTCATTCACCACTCTGTCTCACCGTAAATCTACGCTACTCCATTCTCCTCATCTCTCCGCTTAAAAACCCTGACCAACAGGCTCACAATTGCATCACGGCCATTCTACTGTAGCAGTAACACCCACTACTGAACACTGTTTTCCTAATTCCATTACGACCATTCTTCTGTAGCCGTGTAGTTCTCTGTTCCAGCCGTAATTTACGCTGAGGAGCACTGTTTTCCCGTGAAGTCTCTTTCCTTTAGCATCCAAACAGTATTGGCAGAGCAGCAAGAGAAGTTGGTAACCGAAATGGGCAAGCTATTAAGAGCAGAGCCGGAAGGTTCTAAATTTCTAGCCGGTTACCCACAAACAAGGAATGCCCTGCAGAAGGCCAAGTGGTTAAAATTTATTCAGAAATTTAAAGGATACCACAAAGAGGTTACCAAGGCCTTTGCTCGGTCGTTTGACGGGAAAACAAACGCTGTGGAGATTGGGGACTTGCAATTCACTGTCACAGAAAGCAGCTTGGCTGAAGCAACTGCTTTGCCTCGTACTGGAGAACGATGGTTCAAGAATCGAACTGTTGAAAGCCAAGAGTGGAAGAACATATTGAAAAATCCAGGTATGGATACTACTATCTTCACCAAAGGAATACCTGTAAGTAACATTAAAAAGGAATGGACTGCCTTACTTTTGCTAGTGTAGAAATTTTTGACATGTGAAGGCAGATTTGGTACAATGTATGTTTATCACACAAAGATAATGATGCATTTTATGGGTGAACATACCATCAATCTCCCTTATTTCCTCCTGTCTAGTTTAAAGAAAATGAGTGCTGCTGTGCAAAAACATGTGGGTAACATTGAGCCACACCTATACCACCATGGCCTCATCAAAATACTAATTGAAGAGCAGTTAAAAATCAGGAAAGACACATGGGAGAAATTCCTTATCAGGAACCATTTTCAGGAAGTGGCTGAAGCCTCCATTAGCTCTCCTAAAGTACCAGCCTCTATTAGCTCTCCTAAAGTGCCCCGGAGAAGTAGAAGAAAAGAAAAAGAAACTGCTGCCCAAGATACTGATGTAGAAGAAACTGCTACCCAAGATATTGATGTAGAAGAAACTGTCCAAGAAATCATTGCCGAAACTCTTCAAGAAATTGCCCAAGAAACCGTCTTGGAAACTGGTCAAAAAGAGAGGGAAAAGGGTAGCAAAACAAAAAGACAGAAAAGGGATAAGGGAAAAGCTATTTTGCAAACACCATCCCCTTCACCTGAGCCTTCAACCGAAGAAGATACCCAAACATTGGCTCATAGGCTTGCTCAGCTTCAGGAAACTGCCATCTCCAAGAAGAAAAGCACTAGCATACAGGTAAGAAGAAGTAGAAGGCTCATAGAAAGAAAAAGTGTAATAAAAGGAAAACAGTCCCATTTTGTTGACTTGAGCACACCTGAGAAGAGGCAAATTCAGCTAGACATTGACTCAAGTCCTCCTAGAGAGGAAAGCCCTTTTCAACAAGAAAGAGAGAGCAGTTTTCAAGGCTTTGAATTCAGACCAAGGAAAACTCCAGATATTGACCCTGTTCAGCAAGAAGCATATGACTATTTAGAAACATTGGAGCAATCTGTTGCTGGTCCTAGCACAGTTTTGCCCCTTGAACAGCAGGTTCAATCTCTGAAGCAAGAAATATTTGAACTAGAAGTTCTAAATCGCCACATCAAAAATGAAAATGAAAAATTGAAAAAGAAAGGTAACTTGGACAAGATGATCCACGACAACACCATGCTCCATTTGGGCCTTTGGCAAAGAAAGAACAGAAAGTTAAAGAGAAAATGCAAGAAGTTGAGCCGGGCATTAATCAACTTAAAATTCAGGTGCTTGGTAAAGAAACCAAGAACAAGTTTGGCAACAAAGAGGAAGAGAAGAAGGTTGGATGTCTTGGCAGAGGCATCCGAACATATGAATTAAAGGATTATGCAAAGTTTTGGTTGCATGAGGACATGCAACACCCTCAGAGTGGGGGTATGTTGAGCCTCAACCTTGCACTTACTTAGCCACCTTCCCAACAGCCTTTTTCCATTCACTTCTTCCTTTTGCCATCTTTTCCTCCATTAACTTGTTCAAATTATTGCATTACATGTCTTTTTATCATGGTTTGTTAACTATGCTAATGTTTGACTGTTTGATTAGAATTTTGGAACATATACAGCAATTCCGCAGCTGTTCAGCCATTCCGCAGCTGTTCAGCAATTCCGCAGCTACTCAGAGATTCCGCAGCCTTTTTGTTGTTTGATATGCTCCACGTGTCTTCTCAAGGAACGGGCCACATGGGCATGTTGGGTTGGATGTACACATGGATCGTATGCTATTGGTTGAGCCAAACCAGTCACGTAAGCCCTTGGTCAACGCAGGTGTTCCCTCGGTCAAACGGTCAAGTTCTAAACGGTGGCACGGGAGCCGTGAGCAGCTGGGACACAGAACTATAGCTGTCACCTCCTCCACGCCACGAAGACAGCTAAAGACAGGATCCAAACATAGAATTATCTCCCATGATGACCGTTTCCCTCAAAAGTGCACAGAGTTGCCTGCGTGTTGCTGCATAAGTGAATTAGTTAAGACTGCGTGTTGCTGCGTAGTTAATAAGTTAGGTTGTAGTTGCTTAGTTCACGCAGAGGGTAGTTTGCCTCTGTGCTTATAAATAAAGCGTGTGCCAACGCTTGTAGATTAGCTTTTTAATATTGTAATTGCTGCGCTGATTTTGTTATCGAAACTCTGTTTTAGAACGCTGTTTCTACAGCACTTTTTCACTGTATTTTGACATGCTGGTTTTATAAAAAGAAGACTGTTTCTGTTCACCTTTTCGTAGCTGATCTTTTAGCCGGTTGCGTGGATGGAGGGCCCCCATCTATGACAGCCGTGTACATAGTGTTTGATTTCATTTTCTTGTCTTCAGCAATTTTTATTTCTTTCATCATGTATAATAGTGTACCATTTGATTTCATGTCATTTCATTTCCAGCTTTTATTTTAAACTGATCAGTATTGTTTTTTTGCAGGTTTTTAGCCCGGGATTGTGTGTTTTGTGTATTTGCTTTATATCTGATGGTATTTTCAGTTGACATGTTCATAGTTGCTGCCTTTACTTTGATTTTCTAGCTTAATCTAGCTTAGTTCCTCAAGCTGTATGCTAACACATTGATGGTCTCCTTATCATAAATTGTTCATCTTTAAGAGATCAGATTACTAATAAATTACAGCTTGCTTTGAGTAGTTTTTGGCTTATATCACTAACTCTTTCTTCACTTGTTACACATAACAATGTATGTTGGAAGCAGAATGCTGGAGAAAGGCACAGTGGTGTTATAATTTGTCATTTAGAGCTTTATCACTTTTTAGACTTATCTCTAACTACTTCCTAATCGTGTTTTACATAGTACCATATGTTGGAAGCAGAGAGTTAGGAAGAGATGAACATTATCATTGGTTTTTAAAGTGGTTTTCTTACCTTTTCATTTGCAGCAGCATGAATAGTGTCTAGTGCCATTAGAAAGTGGTTCTTTGCTTTCAGTTCATTTCAAGTTATTTATTTCAAGCTCTTTCTTTGCAAAGTTTAGAAGGTAGTTAGAAATCACCAGCAACACACACTCACTCATTTAGAAATCACCTTACACACACTATCACTCATCTGTTTATAAAATCATCACTCCATCTTAGGAAGTTAAATTGACCACAAACAACACCCCCAAACGACAAAAAGATCTAAGAGGTTGCTTAAGTACATATAGTACACCTTCACTTCATCAGCTTACGAGCTCCTGGTTGACAATTTATGATAGCAATTTAGACAACACTAAATTGACTAAACAGAAGGTATAGATCACCCAATTGTGTTTGCAAGTTGAAGATTGTACAAAGCTGAAAACTACTCTACCACCGAGCGAGAGGGGTTGGCAATGGTGTACGCACTCCAAAAATACCGACACTATTTACTGGGAGGACATTTCAAGATGTATACCGACCATTCCGCGTTGAAATACTTGGTGAAGAAGACTGTGTTGGGGGGGCACATATGCAAATGGATATGATTTTGAGGTGATAGTCAAGCCAGGACGCTTAAATGCAGGACCAGACCACTTGTCACGAATTGAGATGGGCGAGGACCCAACAAATTTTGAGGAGGGACTACTTGATGCACAAATCTTTGCAGTGCGCATCGCGGACGGACACTTTGAAGATATAATCCATTTTATAAAAACAGGGATTGTGCCGAAGGAGTACTCAATCCAACAGAAGAAGGAATTGGTGGTGCATGCGGTAGACTTTTCTGTCATCGCGGGGCACCTATACAAGATGGGCAACGATGAGATATTGCAAAGATACGTACCTGAATTTGAATGAGGTTAGATCCTCATGGAAGCACATGTGGGTACTGTAGGAGGAAACTATGTAGGACACGCGACTGCACAAAAGATTCTTCGCGCAGGGTTATGGTGGCCGACCTTGCACCAGGATTCGAAAGCGCACTGTAAGGTCTGCGATATATGTCAAAGGACGAGAAAACCATCACGAAGGGATGAGATGCCACTAAATCCCCAAATGACACTGCAGCCATTTGAGAAATGGGAAATCGACTTTGTGGGCCCAATCAAACCTTAGGGAAAGATGGGTGTGCGCTACATCATCACCGCGATGGAGTACCTGACACGATGGGTGGAAGCACAACCGATCAAGGATTGCATGACCACTATGACTGTAAAGTTTTTGTTCGAAAACGTGTCGACACGATTTGGTTATCTGAAAATCTTAATGAGTGATCACGGAACACATTTCTTGAATGAAACCATTAGTGCACTCACAAAAGAGTTCCAGGTGTATCACCAGAAAAGTACACCGTACCACCCATAGGCCAATGGAATAGTAGAAGCATTCAATAAAATACTGGAGACTGCGCTGACCAAAGTATGTAACACGCATCGGAATGACTGGGACCTGCACATACCTATTGTGTTATGGGCGTATAGGACAATGTGTAAGAAATTGACAGGATAGACGGTTGGTCTATGGTATGGAAGCAGTCATGCTGATGGAATACATTGTACCTAGTCTGCGAATAACAACACTCACAGGCATGACAGACCGCGAAGCTCTGGAAGAAAGGATCGCGCAATTAGAAGAACTTGAGGAAGAACGATTTATGGCCGGATTTCACCAGCAGGTACAAAAGCAACATGAAAAAGCCTGGCACGACCGCCATATCAAGTTGTGCACCTTCAAGGTAAACGACTTATTGCTACTGTATGACAACAAGATTGAAAAATTTCTGAGAAAATTTAGAATGCACTAGCTGGAACCATATGAGGTAAAAGAGGTCACTGACGGAGGCACGGTCCAGCTAGTCAAACTCAATGGAGAACCCTTCCCAGTCAAAGTCAACGACATCCGCTTGAAACCCTACACAGGTGGGCTAACTCTCTGACTAACCAGCTGAAGCACAGTCTTCATGGCCCAAGGAGCCAGACAAGGGAGTGAGACTATAAACACAAGCACCAGAAGCTGGTACCAAAGAAAGGACACGAGTCAGACGCAGATGATTCAGAAGCAGGGATGTAGCAGGTCCAACAGACTGCAGAACAGTGCACTGCGGACCTCCGCGCAGCGCAGCATCAGTTGGAAGGGCTCTGTGCCAATATCACTGTACCAGCAGAGTGACTCGGGACGAGTCATGATGATTGTGTTGGGGGCCTGTTGGGCATGGAATCCCCCCACAGCAAGTTTTGGGGCTCAAAGCCCAAGTTTTGGTCAAAGGTTTTGTAAAACTCCACGAATTGCAGGCACGGAGAGCGAAGTAGAGGTTAAGTCATAGGGCTGTCCTCCCTAAAGTAATGTAATGTAATGTAAAGTCATGTCGGCCTACCCATGATCTGCAGACCATGGGATTGTATAAATAGAGTGAGGCTCTAAGTTGTAAAGTTAGTAGTAGAATATAGAAAGGAGCGAAGGAATGGTTCGAGCTTAGAGTAGAATTTTAAGTGTCTTGGGTTGTAGTAGTAGGAAGAGGCTCTACAGCTGAGTGCGCAGAGGCCTAGTAGAGTCCGCAGCTGAGTACGCGGACCCCTGCAGCCGAGTGCGTAGGGTGGTGTCGAGTTTGTAAGCAAGATCGAATATTAAATAAAGAGAAGTTGATTCACAATTCTGTGTAATTGTTGTGCATTATCTTCTTTATGTTTATATTCATTTATGTACGCGCGCACTGATATGATTGCTGAATATGCTGTAATAACCATAAATCTTACACGCACAAGTTAAGTAATCGGTTAATTAGTGAGGAACTTGGGTATTATACAGGTCGCGCCCCGAGGAGGGCTGCGTAGAAGCCACACTGCAGTTCGCGAAGGGATCGAAAGTGCGTGCAACGACAGGTCAGACCGCACCTCCAGAAGCCCATCAGACATCCCAAGGGTGTAGAAACTTGGTTCTAGCACCCTCCCATACTACTTTGGGTGAGACCTCAGTTCGCGATTTGCGGACTATTGCCGAAAGGGTCAGTAGTACCGGGATTTTCTTGGCTAAATCACCTTTGAACCTAGGTCAGGTCCATACAAGCCAACACAAGCAACCTCCTAAGCTCTGGAATCTGTGTCCAATTACTTAGCCCACACACACACACACACACACACACATATATATATATTTGAAAAAATATTTACATTACATTTCATGAGAGGAAACATGGTTGGAGTTGTAACAAACCCCTCCCCCTTTAGGGAGCACCGCCCTTGGTGTTCTCTATCCATATGCAACACTGGAAAAACAATAAAAACACATACTATTTTGTGGAGATTTATATGTACAACTCTACACAATATTTAGAATTATATATACATTTTCTTCAACCAACAAACAAAAAGGGATATGCTATCCTCATGGAGTCAACCACTTCCCAAGTGGTTTCCTCGGGCCTAAAGTGCCTCCACTGCACTTTGACTTTCTCTATTTCTCAATTATGGAGCATGAGGTTCCTCCGATCTAGTATGCAAAGTTGTTCTGATTGGAACTCTCCCTCTAGTTCCACCTTGTTGTACTATGTAACAACCCCCCCATTTATACGAGTAATAGTTGATATTTGACATATAAATGGGGACCCTTTTTAAATTTTTGGTCTTTGAAAAATAAATGCTAACTCTAAGAAATTGCCTTAAAAACCCTTCGAAAACAACCCAAGCTTAGGAGCTTTATCGCAAATCGCATTTCACAGTTTTCCATGTGATAATTATAAACATCTTTAAGAAAATCATGAAATGCGATATGCGATGAAGCCACCCACTGCAATATCCGGATTAGAACTCCTTGAGAACATGCGATCGCACTTCGCAGAGTCGAAAATAAATAATGCATGTAATTGTGTCATCCTTTAACGATTTGCGAAATGTGATATTATGATTTTCACAATCGCATTTCGCATTATCTCCGGACAATGCTATATTACAACGTTTAAAAGTTGCAACGCACGAATAAAGCCTAAAGCGTGGGAAGTTGATGTGTTTTAATATAATAATGAGTGGTTTAGCAGGGTAATTAATGTTTAGCAGCCCGAGCAGAGGTAATGATGTTTCAAGTTATGGCTAGTTAACGCTGAATATCTTGTTCAAAATCTTCCCATGATTCAAAGTCATTTTAGAGAGCTTTCAGCCTTAATTTCCCCATATCGTCTGCGCTGATATATCTCTTCCATTTCATACAAGCTCCAAAAGACATGTCATTGCGAAAGGTGATGCAAATGTAGAAGAAGCAGACGCAGATGTATGTTGCTTTTCCAATAGTATCCGGCACAGATGGAGTTATGCCACAGACTTATTATATAGTACCTTGTATTAACGAGCATTATAGAGTCCGAGCTATCAGAAATTTCGCCTATCTTCGTTGATACATTTTGTAGCGCCGATGGAGGAGCGACAACATGGGAAGTCATATACAACAGGCTTGAAGATGAACGTCCTAAAATTATTATCATAAAGGCGATGACTGACTCAATAAAACCTTCGGGAGTCCAATTCAAAGATGCTTCTTGTTCCTTCCTTCATAGAATAGGAGCGAGAGTGAAAATACTCCCATACACTGATATGATTAGGTGGGTGGTGGAAAATCTCAGTATTGAAGACAAGAAATTCAGGAACTTGAGGATGGAGCTCATGGGGTCATTCAAAGCTGAAGACCTGAAGAAAATGTATCATATACCTGACCCTTAGGACATATATGACAAGTCATACCTGGCCAACTTCACAAAGAAAAATGAAGAACCTTTCAAGATGATCCAGGGCTGGAGGGTACTGGAGAACAAGTTCAAATATGATAAAATGGGTATGTATCCCGTAGTCTCTTTGGAAAACCCCTACAACTATGCAACTTCTATGTTATGTAGGCTATATGGATTACCTAATAATGCCAAGGTTTCCATAGAATGGATGCCTTTAATTGATATCTGTGTCAATTCCCACATGATGAATTGAGCCACTATCCTATCTGATAACCTAGCCACTACCATCTCTGAGTATCATCAGAAGAGATCCTCCTCCACAAAGAACCTTCCTCCATTTTATTTCAGTGCATATATCATGGATTCTATCTGTTTCTACACTAGCTTTCAAATCATGGGTTGGAAATGGACTTTGCAGGACCCTTACCCTATCCATCTCATCCATAAACAAATTTGGGAATCCAATTATATACCCCATTTTTATAAAGTATGCCATGCTGTTATTTTACCATTGCATCAATTTGTTTTTAATAAGAAAGCCCCCATGTTTTCTAAAGAAGCCACTACATACCTTCTCGTAGTAGACAAGTATTTGTTGAAGAATGGTTTACATACATCAAGGTTTTTGGAAGTACAACAGACCTACATGTCCTCCCTTTGTATGTCGCTGACAAACTATTAGCAAGAGAAATAGCCCACCAGACTGTGGGAAAAGGCTTGACCAAGACCCTAAAAGATAACAAGAAGTCATTATGGCCAGATTTTCCAATTCGGTGTGGTTCCTTTTCATTAACAAATTTTAACCATGAAACCAAGAAATCACTAAGCCTAGAGAGCCTCAGGCTCCATACTCTGCCTACAAGGAAATTTGATCTAGAAAAAATAACACATAATATTACTACTGTGGTGAAGATTAAGCCCTTTAACCATGAGGCTAATAATTCTGAAGACCTTTTATAGTCAGCTGAATCATTCGAACAAGCATTTGAGTGGGCAAGGGCCAATCTAAGTCCTGAAGATTTTGAAAGCTTTTAGGAATTCAGAAACAAAAGGCTCGAAATAATACCATTGCATTTGTTAAGATCCGAGGACAAACCTACACCGAGTGTAACTGTCAAAAACAAGGGACCAAATTGTCACATAGATTCTCAAGTGGACATAGGGAAAGCACTGGATACAGGGAAAGCCCATGACACCAAGAATACAGTGGAATCTAGTAGGAGGCCAACTGAAAAGCAGGTCATAAGTGACCTGACTAAAGATACCGATTCTGAGATCAAAATAAGCAATTTGGAGCAGGAGTGGGACCAATTCAATAAAAAACTACAAGACACTCCTAAGATAGCAGATGCCCAGGAAACCAAGGAATATCAACTCCTCAGCATACCCAAAAAATTATAGAGTCTGAGCCGATGGATGAGAAAGGGACAAGTTCACAACAGACATAAATCATTCCTGCTTTGCCCACCTCAGAAATTGTCCTAAAGGTGACTGAAATTCATCCTTTAGATGTGTTCTACAACCCACTTCAAAAGGTTGTAGTAAGGAGACACAAAAAATAAGGAGGGTAGAGACACCCGAGATTCCACCTAGGAATGAGCTGATGGACATAGTTTGGAAGGATATTCCTTCCAATCCAGCTGAAAACTTGACCAGACTATTGCAGTTTATAGGGGCATATGCGACTTCCACCATGGATAAAGCTATGAAGATATCTCTTTTGTTAAGGGAGAGGGTGTTGAGTCATGGAAAAGGTATGCATTTACTATTAATCTCATCATCCTTTTCCTTTATTCTTATCTTTTTTGTATCTTAATGCGTTAATCTATTAAGGAATTACGGTAAGAAATGAAGGAATTATTTGCAGTTACGACTTAGCTAATTATTACCCTTCTTTATGCAGGAAAACAACAAAAGGGGCAATTGTTGTTCCCTATGAAGGAACAGTAGAAATCGACAAGCTAAGGAAGGAACACGGTGGTTGCAGATAAGGCCAAAGAAAATCAGAAGATTCAACACGAGAAAGGAAAGGATGTTTGAAGTTGGAAATGTGTTGCGAATCCCTCAGGATTGAGAGATCCTAAGGGATCACGTTTATCATTTATCTTTTACCCTTGCCTATTATAAAAGGAGATGTTTGTAAGAAGGAAGGGGGGAATCTCTGTTATTATTGAAATTGTAATTTTTAATTACAGACTCTCACTGTCGAGAAGAACATGAATATATTGTAATTCTCATTCAATTTGATGATTAATATATAAGAGAAGTTGTTGTTCCCTTGTGTATATGAAGTAACTTAGCAGTGTTCGTTGCCGGCTAAGGGCCTGGCTTCCGGTGGATTTAACTACTTTCTCTGTGTCATACATTTCCAATTCTCGCAAGTGTGATGGTTTGATAGTATTCTTGCTTTCTGTGATTTTACCTCCTTCGATGTTTATTATTTTCCGGTGTTGACATAATTTCTTTGCTTTATATAATTTGCAGTATTTTTGTTGATTTAGTTTACTTTCATTTCGGATCGAGTTACTTAGGTAAATATTCCGCTTGATATAATCAACTGTAAAGAGTATTAACTATCACTGTTGGACTCTCAGATTGATGTTATTGTTGTTAGATTATTTACTGAAGAGTGAGTTTGACTTAGATCAGTTAAAGAGAGATGAGTTATCAACTAATGCTGTTGTTACTTGAATGGATGAAAGATTTGATTTCGTCGGAGGATTGAGTTTTCTTTAATTGCAATAGGAATTTACTAGATGCATTCGTTTACTCTTGTATTTAAATATCTATACTGCAATCTATAAAACATTACTCTTTGAATTAAATAGCAGCCACATACTGTGTGCACTCTTGAAATAAGATGACTTGCCCAGGTTGATAATTAATGTGAGGATAATTAGGAGTTTTAAAAGGCACCTTTTATCAACCAACAGAGGGAAGAGCAGATAACGCACCTTGAGCAATAATTGCAAATTGAAAAAGAAAATGTGAACCAGCAAGTGTGGAGCAATTGGAAGGTATGCTTTTGACAAGCAATCTAGTGGTTTTTCAATAATAATTGTAACCTTTTCTGCATTAGGAATTCAAAGAAGATAAAGGATTTTGATAAAATGTGAAAAAATAGACAAAGGAAGCTCAAGTGCTAATAATTGACGTTTTCTATGCAGGAAGACGTGCGAACAAGGAGTTCCCGCCCAAAAGCGAGAAGCAGAGGAAAAATAACTGTTGTTCCTCCAGTAGGGAACCAGATGCAGACACGATCAAGCAAAATCGGAATTGAATAGTCCAGGAAAAGAACGCGGGATACCGGCTCGGCAAACGCAAGAAGGATTGAACGATTAGCGAATCCCTCAGGATCTTTGATCCTGAGGGATCGCTGCTTTACTTATCTATGATTATCTAGATATCTCCGTCATTTCTTGTATATAATGGCACATCACCATTAAGAAGAGGAGGACTGTTTTTGTAATTTTACAATTCCAGAACAAACTTTAATCATTGAGTCTCACTGAGACCTGATTTTGTTATACTTTTGTGGATGCGATTAATATAAAAGACTTGGTGTTTATTCTGTCTCTGCATCTGGAGTAATCTAAGGCGGTGTACCATTGGCAGCTAAGGGCCCGGCTCCGAAGGACACTTGCTTTTGTATCATTATATGGTGATTTGTGTGTGGTTTGTGTATCTTTATTACTTAGCAATCTGATAAATTCTTTATATGATACGCTATGCTCTGTTATGATCAATGAATGAATGATCTCTCCATGTAAGGACTCTGCACTGTATAATTGGATTTACACAGGGTCGAATTGTATCTTTATTCAGCCATTTCTGTAACAGAGTGCTGGTATGAATGTTACTGTCATTGGATTTATGTGAAACAATATTTATGAGAGTAGCGTCATTCTGTTTAGAAACATAGTTGTATCATCCCATATTCTCAGATTGCTATATTAGTGTATAACATGTACATACCGGTGATGATTGCTGTTCCATTTGATTATTGCTGTTCCATTTTACTGCTGTTTCATTTACTGCTGTTCCATTTCCATTTTACTGTTCCACTTTACTTTCCGCTGATTTATTTACCTGCCTTTGTTGTTTTGGTGTGAGAGAAGGCCTAAGGCTGTAGTGAGCCTCAGCAAGACGCTGCTTAGCCCCCAGACCTATAAGTCCATGCTCTAAATTTTCCTTCTTTAATCAGTTTCCAAAGGGATGGGTTATTGCTTCCGTACCCTTGACTGATCAACTGTTTTGTGTGATCCGTTTAGTTACAACTTAGCATCTGTTTTCCTTTGGATCTTCTGAACACTGTACTACTAAGCATTACTCGGACAAATAGCCTCGGATTGAGCTACTTATTGCAATAACAAAACGTTCCCGGATTGACTTATTAATGTGGAATAATTAGCGGTGTGGGAGACCCTAGTTATAGCTCTACAGCAAGCTGCTGAACAAATCACTCAATTGCAACAGAATATGGAAGTGTTAAAAATAACCCATGAAGCAGACATTTCCGTGAAGAACATGCAAATTCAAGAATTGCAAGAAGCCATGCAAAAATATGAAGATGCCCTACTGTCGATGAATTCATTAAAGAGGCAGTAGAGCTAAATTCCCTTCTATCAAAATAATGAGAGAAGTTTTTCCAAACAATGTCGCATATCGCTCCTTATCTGATCACCAATGATCAGTTAACGGATAAGGCGATTGACCAAAAAAATGAATTTAATGATTTAAATACAAGGATCTTAGAATTCATTGAATGGAAAGAAACAAAAGAAGGAAGGAGAGCTAATCTGCCCAATATTGAGGAGACACATAAGGACATTCTATTCACGGATTAGGATGCACGGATCAAGCGAGATGAATTAGCAATGGCAAGAGTAGCAGGGGTATCAAAGAACATAGTAAAAGCACTAAACCACACTTTGCATGCCACTAACCTAGTAAAAGAAGGTAACCCGAAAATACTGCCAGATTTAAATGACTTGCATAAAAGCTAGAAGGAAAGAGAGAAAATCCAAAGGGAAGCGATAACAAAGTTAGCAAAGACTGACTGGGAGGCATATTGGCAATACCTTGTCAAGCCACATAGCTAAATCATGACCCTCAACTGCTCACTCCATTCGACTCAACGGATGATGCCACCTCTAACAGATGCTATTTTCGCAGGACATGTCAGAACACAGTTTGGGGCACCTCCTCAAGTGAAACCAATGGCTGATATATGCGATTTAAAAGAGAAGTTGGTAGGAAACAAGTAATCGTTATAACCTCTGCTCATCAAGTCACTTTTATTTTAGAGTCCGTTGACTAGTTAGGAGGAAGGTTTTTTGAAACCTCCTCAAATTTTTGTATAATCTATTTTTGAACATTAGTTAGAATAGTATTTATACCCTTCTCATGCATTTAGATAAGGGTCCAGAATTTTATCAAAAAAATTTACAAAGAATGCACTTCTGTAAGTTTGTGAATGCCTTGATGAAATTATGTAACATGGTTGTTTCTTTTAAATATCATACTACTTTCCTTTGTTGATGCACTATTGTATACTTGGAATATAATTTGATCTTAAGAAATGAGCTGATCTATGTCATTAGTCAAATGAGAAGAAATTCACACATATGGTACTTCTATCTTGTATGATTAGTTCTGTTTCTATTTAATTAGTGATAACATTTCATTTTCATGAATTGTATACGATATATGTTCTTTCTGTTATGTGTTAATTGCACCACTGTATGATGCCTAGCTGAAATTATTTATTTTCATATATAATCATTAGATATATGCGATATAATTTATACATTTCTTTGACTAACTATTTAGTCAAAGAAATTATCTTTATACGTTATCACCTCTGTTTAATGCGTGATTGATCTTTATTATCACATGTCAAACAAACATCTTTTTAGATCACATATCACACAGAATACCCAAGTATATATTAGATTAAGTTAGTTAGAGATTTGCACTATAGAATAGGTCATTTATTTATCATTATCCTTACTACAATCGCTTGAAACCACCCACTCTCATTTTCAAACCAACACTGGGAAACTGGTCCCATCATCCCCAGTCAGAGCCACCACTTCAAACAGAAAAGAAGTTGTCTTTAAGGTCCAGATTGGGTGGTTATCCCCCATGTTGGAGCAACAAAAATGTAAGGCATCAACATTTTGGTGCTAGAAGGAGGGATATCCGACTATTAATGGCATATAAACCTAATTATCAATCGAAAAGCATTCATAAGAGTCAAAACCCCTCCACAAATTCTACACCTTCTAGATCTCGTTCAAAATCTCCGGATCAGAAATCTAAAGTTGTCGAAACATCTCCCTCGTCTCCTGAAGTATTAAGACAACCACCTTATTCAGATTACACTCTCGAGTCTTCTGAAGCTCACTCTTTGATACAAAAATTGGAACAAATATCCAAATCTGCCGAGAAACTAGAGAGGCCCGAAGCTTCTGAAGAAAGTGTCACTTCCTTATTACGAGAAACTAGTGTATTAACTAGATTACAAAGTGAAAGGCTTGGAGTAAATCCTTTTGAGTTTCCCCTTCATTCACGATGTAAGAAAGTTATCACATCAAGATCTGAATCAGATACCAGTGAGATCAGTTCACCCTTCCATCCATTCACTTCTCCATTCACTTCTTCTCAATCTGACTCTTCTCAACAATCCACTTCTTCAACTAGTACTACTACTAGTAGTACTAACCCAGTACTAAGTTCTTGACCATCTATACCTACTTCTAAACTGACCTTCCCATCTTCCAAGTCTCCAACTCAAGTTATAGCTAATCAACTCGCTCAACCTTATACAAATCCTGGTGTTGTTCTAGTTTCTAATCCAAATGCTCTCCCAACAAACCTAGAAAATGGTTACCTAAATAAAATCTTGATGATGGTCTTCCCGCTGAAGAAAATCTAAATAACTTTATGCTAGCCATGAATCTTAATGGAGTTGCACATGAAGGTGTTGTAATCATACTGTTTCCTTATACTTTCCAAGGATCTGCTGGATCTTTGTATTTTTCCCTTCCAACAGGCTCAATAAGAAATTGGGATACTTTTCAAGAAATATTTCTTGCAAAATTTGGTGATGACAGGACTATATCATCCTTAATCAATGATATTTCGAACTTAAAATCAAATTCAGATGAAAGGATCAAAGACTTCAACTCCAGATTTAACAAGTTACTAAACAAAATCCTAGCTGCCTCTAAACCTGCAGTAGATGTACAAATAGAATGGTACATATCCTCCCTTCCTTCTAATATTGAAATTTTTGTAGGTAGAGCCAACAAGTATACCCTCGTAGAAAACATGAAAGAAGCTCTATCTATAGAAAGAAGAATTATTTCCTTAGAAAAGAGGTCACAGGCAAAAGAAAGGAAATCAAAGAAAGTAACATTCAAGGATGATTCAAAAAAGAAAGATCCAAAGGAACCTTTCGACCTTGAAGGCTTTCAGAAAGTGTTGAAGACCATGTCCAATGAAATGGTCGAAATCAAGAAACAGGTTGCAGAATCATCTGCTCCCAAGAAACCTTTTCGCTCATTTAAAATAAATCCTTCTTCTACATCTCAGCCACCAAATACTATTTCTAATGCTGAATTTGATCCGGAAACAGAAGAAGACTCGCCAACCGAAGAGGAAGCTGAAACTGAAGAAGAAGTTGAGTTAAATGGAATGTGGGACTTCATTCTTCCAATTGAAGAGGAAGCACAAGCTATGCCAGTAACTACAAGAAGTAAAAACTCTCTTGATATGTCTACAACAATTCAGAAACAGAAAACTGCTACTCCTGTAAAGGAGAAGATAGTAAGTAAGAAATATAAGACTACTCAAAATGATTCTATTCCACTAGATCCTCCAACTGCTTCCAAAATGTTAGTGATCTCAGATACAGTAGAATATAACATAGTCAAAGATATGAAAAGAACGAGAGAAAATATTTCATTACATGAGCTGACCAAACTCAAGAAACAAAAAAAAATTCTACTTAGAGAGTTAAAAGTAGTTCCTGTAGCCCCTCTACCATCCGCCGTTGTGACTCATGCTACTTATGATATGGGAAAACCTCCTTCATCTTCAAACAAAGTAAATCCCTTAGATTTAGTTCTGATAGGTGATAGGTCTATTTCTCATACACCGCCATTTATTCTTACTTGTGAGATTTTCAACAGAAATGTCCATAATTGCCTTATTGATTCAGGAGCCTCTTCAAATATATGCCAAGAATTGTGTGCACCAAATTAAGTATTACACCTCAAAAATCTGTTGTACACATAGTTCAAATGGACAGAACTAAAGTAGAGGTACTTGGAGAAATAACATCAGTTTCAATTAGGCTTTCCTCTAATCCAAAAGTTTCACAAATAATTGATATTCTAGTTGCTGATATCTCTGAATTTTATGGTTTAATTCTAAGTAGGGATTGGTTTGAAAAGTTATGCAGATACTTTGAAACTGATTGGTGTCACATGTGGTTGCCACACAATGGTAAACCTAACCAAATTAGAGTAGACCATGAAAAATTCATGAAGTACATAACCATTGATCTTGAGGGAAGCAATGAACCTGTAGCTTTCACCAATAACATTATTGTAAACTACTCGACTGAGTCATTCTTGGGATCCTTTAATGCTCAAAAAAAGATTTTTTTTCACAAATAGATGCTTCCAAATGTGTAGATGTAGTTGATAAATTTGTAAATAATTCACTATTCTAGACTCTTTATTTTGATGGTTCCAAGTTTAAAGATGGTGCAGGTGGAGGATGTATCTTAATCAGCCCGCAAGGAGAGAAAACCATGTTAGCATGCAGACTTGAATTTCAATGCACTAATAATACTACAGAATATGAAGCTTTGATTCAAGGGTTGTACAAAGCCATTGGCCTTAATGTCAAGTATTTGCAAGTATATGGAGACTCTGAAATAGTTATTAAACAGGTAAGAAACACAATCCATTGCGTGTCTGGACATATCAAACATTATCAATCTTTAGCCCAGAATCTTACTTCTCATTTCACTGCTTTTAACATTTCTTCAGTCCCCAGATTACAAAATGCAAGTGCTGACTTACTTGCCAATGTAGCATCTAGGCTTATACCTTCAGAAGAATTTAGTCTAGATAGATTTTCCATAGAGTTAGTTTTCAGACCATCCATTCCTGATAATGTAACAAATTGGAGAGTGTTTAATAATGATGCTGATATAATCGATTTCCTTACATTAGAAGGATCTTATGAGGAACAAATCATAGATGAACATGAGCATGACTTGCAAATCAACCATAAACAAGATCAAAACCCAATTCTGAAATCTGTAGTCAAAATGGAAGATCTTTATGATTTGAAAGATATATTTAAGAAGATTACCAAATCCAAGACTCAGAGTTCTACTCTGAGATTTGAAGTGGTAAACCTAGGTACAACTGAAAAACCTCAAAATGTCAACCTAGGTCTTGGTTTATCATCCGAAGAAAGAATATCATTCATTAAGTTGTTGAAAACATATAAAGGTGTCTTTGCCTAGGATTATTTAGATCTCAAGACCTATGATACCTCTGTAATTCAACATACCATACCAATGACTTCAAATGAGAAACCAGTTCAACAAAAGCTTAGAAAGATTCATCCAAACCTTTAAAGTCAAATAAAAAATGAGTTGAAAAAACTTCTGAAAGCAAAGATAATACCTGTTAGACACTCAAAATGGGTATCAAATATGGTTCCTGTTAGAAAAAAGAATGGGGGTATTAGGATTTATATTGATTTCAAAAACTTGAATAGAGCTTGTCAAAAGGATAACTTTCCTTTGCCTACCATGGAGCATATATTGCAATTAGTTGCAGGTTTTGAGTTAATGTCTTTTCTAGATGGATTTTCAGGATACAATCAGATTCTTGTACATCCAGATGACAGATTAAAGACAACATTCAGGACCAAGTGGGGGACATATGCTTATTAGAAGATGCCTTTTGGACTTATCAATGCAGGTGCTACATTCCAATGCGCCATGGATATTGATTTTAAAGGTATAATTAATAAATCAATTGTTATTTACCTAGATGACATCACAGTCTACTCTAGGAACATAAACAATCATTTGAATGACCTAAAGCATATCTTTGAAAGATGCAAGAAATATGGCATTTCTTTGAATCCAAAAAAGTCATACTTTGCTTTAGCAGAAGGCAAGCTTCTTGGGTTCATAGTATCCAAGAAAGGAATTTATATTGATCCTGATAGAATCCAAGAAATTGAAAAGATTCCTCTCCCACATAACAAAAATACCATGCAATCATTCCTAGGCCAGATCAATTTTGTAAAAATATTTGTTCTAGATTTCTCACAGATTGTTTTACCCCTTCAATCAATGATAAGAAAGAATGTAGTCTTCAAATGGGGTAAAGATGAAAGAGAGTCATTTGAGTTAATAAAAAAAGCCATCATCAATGCTCCTTCTTTAACAACTCCAGACTTTCTCAAACCTTTTGTGTTGTACACTTTTTCATCTGATACATCATATGCAGTAGTTTTAACACAACTAAACGATAAAAACATAGAAGAACCTATCTCTTTCTTCAGTTCAAATTTACAAGGTGTTGAGTTAAACTATTCAGCTGTTGAGAAACAAGCTTTTGCTGTCTTTAAAACCTTGAAACATTTCAAATCTTTTCTCCTCAAAACTCATAAAAAAATAATAATACATTACCTTGCAGTAAGGAAACTATTGATTCAAAGAGAAGTGGGGGAGAAAAGAGCCAATTGGGTCACTTCACTTCAAGAATACGACGTAGAAATATCGCCAGCTAAAATTATTAGGGGCCAAGGTTTTTGCAGGATGCTAACTGGAGCTTCCCACTTATCAACATAAGAAGACCAAGGTAATTAATTGAAAATATCAAAGGTAAGCCTCAACGATGCACAATCACAGTATGCTGATTTGAAGTTTTATTTGAAGAATGGATATGCTCCTATGCATCTCAATTACAAAAAAAAAAAAGTGCTTTAAGGTTGAAATCAAATCAGTATCAAATTATTGATGATGTATTATTTAGAAAAAATTATGATTCAGTATTATTAAGATGCCTTGAAAAAACTGAAGTTGAAAAGTTTATGCAGGAGTTGCATGATGGACCAGCCGGAGGTCATTTCGGAGAAAACACCATAGCTCATAAAATCCTGCATGCAGGTTATTATTGGCCAACACTATTCAAGGATGCACATGACTATGCAAGAAAATGAAAAACTTATCAAACTGTAGCTAGAAGAGAAAAGAAACCAACATTCCCTTTGCAGTCAGTTAATATCGAACAACCATTTGAACAATGGGGATTAGATGTAATTGGTGAGATTGTTCCTAACCCTTCCAAGAAGCACAAGTACATCCTTACAACTACTGATTATTTCATGAAATGGGTAGAGGCTATCCCACTAAAGGTAGCTAATACAGAAAGTATTACAAACTTTATTGGTCAGTACATAATCACCAGGTTTGGTCTACCCAAAGCTTTAATGTTTGATAATGCATCTTATTTTTCTAGAAATGCTATGGTAGAATTTTCTTTGAAAAGAGGTTTCAAATTGAAGTATTCAACCAACTATTATCCACAAGGTAATGGATTAGCCGAATAAACAAAGGAAAACCTTATCAGAATCATAAAAAGGACTATAGACCAAATCATAGGAATTGGCACAAAGCATTGACATTTTCTCTTTGGGCAGATAGAATAACATAGAAGGCCTCAATCGGTTCTTCTCCTTTTGCTTTAGTTTATGGAAAAGAAGCAGTTGTCCCCACAAACATAACAATCCTATCTCTCGCCCTAGTGCAATTTATCAATGAAAATCCTTCCTTTTCTCTTTAAGCAAGACAATTTCAGATCCTTAAACTCGAAGAAGAAATGGAAAAGGCTAAATCTACCCATTCCCATCATCAACAGTTATTCAAAGCCTATTTTGATACAACCTCTGCCAGTCATAAAACTTTTGAAGTAGGTGATATGGTTTTGAAATGGGACAAATCACATGAGGAAAAGGGTAAGCATACCAAGTTCCAAAGGCTGTGGCTTGGACTATTCCAAATCTTTGATAAAAATGGTCAATCACATTTCTTTTACAAGACTTGTCAGGTAAAGTGGATTCCTTGCCTGTTAATGGGAAAATTCTAAAAAAATACTTTTCCTAGAAGACAACCTCTTCTATTTTTGTATCATATTGTCTTTAAGATTCTTAGGAAAATAAACGTTAATGTAGTATTTACTTTTGGCTTCTCAAAATAAAATCTCTGATAATATTTTGATTTTTCGCTTCTATAAGTAGGAAATGTTAAAGAAATAATTAGAACATTTGAGTATCAAAATGAACCTTATTTATTTGGAAAAACTTGACCTTGCTAAAAACACTTGTTCAATGAACAAGCTCTTATCTTTATAAAGTATAGATGTCTTGTTATCAGTCAAGAAAATAATCTTTAACCTAGTAAGGAATTTCTACAGATAAGTATCTCAAAACTCTATCATTATCATCCAAAACTCTTTAAAAGGGCCAATGGTTCACCCCATCAGATAAAAGTTTATTTTTTCACAGTGTAATTCTAAAATATACAAAAGTTAAGAGATAATAAGTCTCATTACGATCTTGTTTACCCAGATCATAGGGGAATAATTAAACTGATATTACCAAAACTGCATATCAAAACATGGTAATAGTCAATGATCTAATCAATCAAAGGAAAAGGGGTATCATCAAGAGCTAACTTGTTCAGTTTAGTTACAACTGGTGAATTGCATTGTCATTATTTGGTTACCAAGCCTAGAAAATGTCCTTTAAGAAATTTCAAAAGAAAATTACATGAAAAGAAAAACAAGGTCCAAAGAAAAAAGAAAAAGCAAATGTATATTATTTTGAATTTTGAAAATTGCTTCGGATGGGACAATGAATCATTGTTGGTTAAAAGATAACCCTGTCAAGGCTATGAATGCCTGCTGGTAGCAGAGGCTTTATATGTGATAAATGAGAAAACCAAAAACCTAATCTATAGAAGACACCTGCTATATCTCTTTAAAATCTTAGTATTGACTGATGCAAACATTTGTATTTTTATCACTACAAGAGTAATGTAGTTGAATAGATAGATTGAGTGAATGATTATGATTGTAGAGGAATATGGTTTAGCCTATAACTCATGTAGTTATTATCCCTATAAATTTTCTTATTTTTAAAGTTTTAGAAATTTCAAAAGATCAATTAGAGATAGTTGGTTCTCCCAAGTGAAATGCCAATTGAGGTAATATGTAACAACCCCCCAATTTATACGAGTAATAGTTGATATTTGACATATAAATGGGGACCTTTTTAAATTTTTAGTCTTTGAAAAATAAATGGTAACTCTAAGAATTTGCCTTAAAAACCCTTAGAAAACAACCCAAGCTTAGGAGATTTATTGCAAATCGCATTTCACAGTTTTCCATGTGATAATTATAAACATCTTTAAGAAAATTCTGAAATGCGATATGCGATGAAGCCCCCCACTACAATATTCCGATCAAAACACCTTGAGAACAAGTGATCGCACTTCACAGAGTCACAAATAAATAATGCATGGCATTGTGTTATCCTTTAACGATTTGCGAAATGCGATATTGCGATTTTCGCAATCGCATTTTGCATTATCTCCAGGAAACGCTATATTACAACGTTTAAAAGTTGTGATGTGTGAATAAAGCATGAAGCGTGGGAAGTTACTGTGTTTTAATATAATAATGAGTGGTTTGAAAGGGTAATTAATGTTTATCAGCCCGAGGAGAGGTAACGATGCTTCAAGTTATGGCTAGTTAACACTGAATATCTCGTTCAAAATCTTCCCATGATTCAAAGTCATTTCAGAGAGATTTCAACCTTAATTGCCCTATATCATCTGCACTGATATATATCTTCTGTTTCATGCAAGATTCAAAAGACATGTCATTGTGAAAGGTGATGCAAAAGTAGAAGAAGCGGAGCATTACAAAGTCTGAGCTATCAAAAATGTTGCCTATATTCACTGATACAATTTGCAGTGCCGAGGAGGAGCGACAACATGGGAATTCATATACAACAGGCTTGAAGATGAATGTCTGAAAATTACTGTCATAAAGGCGAAGAATGACTCAATAAAACCTTTGGGAGTCCAATTCAAAGATTCTATTTGTTCCTTCCTTCACAGAATAGGAGCGAGAGCAAAAATACTCCCATATATTGATATGATTAGGTGGGTGGTGGAAAATCTCAGTATTGAAGATAGGAAATTTAGGAATTCCAAGATGGAGCTCATGGGGTCATTCAAAGCTGAAGACCTGAAGCAAATGTATCATATACCTGACCCTCAGGACATATATGACAAGTCATACTTGGCCAACTTCACAAAGAAAAATGAAGAACCTTTCAAGATGATCCAGGGCTGGAGGGTACTGGAGAACAAGTTCAAATATGATAAAATGGGTATGTATCTCGTAGCCTCTTTGGAAAACCCATACAACTATGCAACTTCTATGTTATGTAGGCTATATGGATTACCATGCTAAGTTTTCCATAGAATGGATTCCTTTAATTGATACCTGTGTCAATTCCCACATAATGAATTGAGCCACTATCCTATCTGATAACCTAGCCACTGCCATCTCCGAGTATCGTTAGAAGAGATCCTCCACAGAGAACCTTCCTCCATTTTATTTCAGTGCATATATCATGGATGCCATCTGTTTCTGCAGTAAATTTCCAATCATGGGTTGGAAAAGACTTTGCAGGACCCCTACCGTATCCATCTCAACCATAAACAGATTTGGGAATCCCATTATATACCCCATTTTTATAAAGTATGCCATGTTGTTATTTTACCATTGCATCAATTGATTTTTAATAAGAAAGCCCCCAGGTTTTCCAAAGAAGCCACTACAAACCTTCTCGTAGTAGGCAAATATTTTGTTGAAGAATGGTTTACATACATAAGGGTTTTCGGAAGTGCAACGGACCCGCATGTCCTCCCTTTGTATGTCTCTGATAAACTATTAGCAAGAGAAATAGCCCACTAGACTGTGGGAAAAGGCTTGACCAAGACCCTAAAAGATAACAAAAAGTCATTGTGGCCATCTTTTCCCATTCGGTGTGGTTCCTTTTCGTTAGCAAATTTTAACCATGCAACCAAGGAATCACTAAGCCTAGAGAGCCTCAGGCTCCATACTCTGTCGAAAAGGAAATTTGATCCAGACAAAATAGCACATAATATTACTACTGCAGTGAAGATTAAGCCCTTTAACCATGAGGCTAATAATTCTAAAGACCTTTTACAATCAGCTGAATCATTCGAACAAGCGTTCGAGTGGGCAAGGGCCAATCTAAGTCTTGAATATTTTGAAAGCTTTCAGGAATTTAGAAACAAAAGGCTCGAAATAATTCCATTGCATTTGTTAAAAGCTGAGGACAAACCTACACCTAGTGTAACTATCAACAACGAGGGACCAAATTCTTTCATAGATTCTTAAGTGGACACAGGGAAAGAATTGGATACAAGGAAAACCCAATACACCGAGAATATAGCGGAATCTAGCAAGAGGTTAGCCGAAAAGCAAGTCATAAGTGATCTAACTAGATACTGGTTCTGAGATCAAAAGCAGCAATTTGGAGTAGGAGTGGGACCAATTCAATAAAAAACTACAATACACTCCTAAGACAACAGATGCCTAGGAAACCACAAAATATCACACTCCTCTGCATACCCATAAAATTATAGAGTCTGAGCTGATGGATGAGTAAGGGACAAGTTTGAAGCAGACAAAAATCATTCCTGCTTTGCTCGTATCAAAAATTGTCCTAAAGGTGTTTGAAATTCCTCCTTTAGATGTGTTCTACAACCCACTTCACAAGGCTGTAGTAAGGAGATAGAGGAAAAGGAGGGTAGAGACACCAACGATCCCACCTGGGAATGAGACGATGGACATAGTCTGGAAGGATATTCCTTCCAATCCAGCTGAAAACTTGACCAGATTGTCACAGTTTACAGGGGCATATGCAACTACCACCATGGATAAAGCTACACAGATATCTCTTTTGTTAAGGGAGATGGAAGAGAAGATAGCACACCTCGAGCAATAATTGCAAATTGAAAAAGAAAATGTGAACCAGCAAGCTACTAAACAAATTGCCCAATTGCAGCAGAATATAGAAGTGTTAAAAATAAGCCATGAAGCAGACATTTATGCAAAGAACATGCAAATTCAAGAATTGCAAGAAGCCATGGAAAAATATGAAGGTGTCCCTATTGTCGATGAATTCATCAAAGAGGCACTAGAGTTAAATTCCCTTCTGTCAAAATAGCAAGAGCAATTTTTCCAAAGAATGTCACATATCGTTCCTTATTTGATCACCAGTGGCCAGTTAATGGATAAGACAATTGACCAAAGAACTGAATTTAATGATTTAAATACAAGGATCTTAGAATTCATTGAATGGAAAGAAATAGAAGAAGGAAGGAGAGCTAATCTGCCCAAGATTGAGGAGACACATAAGGACATTCTATTCACAGATTGGGATGCATGGATCAAGCAAGCTGAATTAGTAGTGGCAAGAGCAACAGGGGTGTCAAAGAACATAGTAAAAGTAGTAAACCACACTTTGCACGCCACCAACCTGGTGAAAGAAGGTAACCCGAAAATACTGCCAGATTTAAATGACTTGCATAAAAGCTAGAAGGAAAGAGCAGAAATCCAAAGGGAAGTGATTGCAAAGTTAGAAAAGACTGACTGGGAGGTGTATTGGCAATACCTTGTCAAGCCACACAACCAAATCATGACCCTCAACTACTCACTCCATTCAACTCAACGAATGATGCCACCTCTCACAGATGCTATTTTCACAGGATAGGTCAGAACATAGTTTGAGGCACCTCCTCAAGTGAAACTGATGGCCGATATATGTGATTTAAAAGAGAAGCTGGAAAACAACAAATCATCATTATAACCTCTTCTCATCAAGTCACTTTGATTTTTAGAGTTAGTTGACTAGTCAGGAGGAAGGTTGTTTGAAACCTCCTCAAATTTTTGTATAATCTATTTTTGAACGTTAGTTAGAATAGTACCCTTCTCATGCATTTAGAGAAGGGTCCATAATTTTATCAAAAACATTTGCAAAGAATGCACTTCTGTAAGTTTTTGAATGCCTTGATGAAATTATGGAACATGGTCGTTTCTTTTAAATATCAGACTACTTTCCTTTGTTGATGCGCTATTGTATACTTGAAAGATAATTTGATCTGAAGAAAGGACCTGATCTATGTCATTAGTCAAATGAGCAGAACTTCACACATATGGTACTTCTATCTTGTATGATTAGTTATGTTTCTATACTACTGTATGATGCATAGCTGAAATTGTTTATTTTCATATATAATCATCAGATATATGCAATATAGTTTATACATTTATTTGAATAACTATTTAGTCAAAGAAATCATCTTTACACATTATCAACTCTGTTTAATGCATGATTGATCTTTATTATCACATGTCAAACGTACATCTTTTTAGATCGCATATCACATAGAATACCCAGGTATATGTTAGATTAGGTTATCTAGAGATTTGCACTAACGAATAGGCCATTTAGTTATCATTATCCTTACTGCAATCACTTGAAAACCACCCACTCTCATTTTAAAACTCACATTGGGAAACTGGTCCCATCATCCCCAGTCGGAGCCACCACTTCAAACGGAAAAGGAGTTGTCTTTAAGGTCTGGACCAGGTGGTTATCCCCCATGTTGGAGTAGCAGAAATATGAGGCTTCAACACACCTGTAGCATAGACCAATAAATCACATGATTAGAATCCTTCACATATATTTTAAGCAAAGAAACATGAAAAACATTATGGACTTTAATCGATGGAGGGAAATCCAATCTATAGGCCACTGGTCCAATCCTTTCAAGGATCTTGAAAGACCCACAATACTATGCTTGCATTTCTTGGGTTGATGCATCACATAAATCCTCAACATATCCTCGAGGATCCTAATTTTTCTCTCTTCTTTCCCATTTTTTTGTGGATGATATGTTGTACTAAATGCATATTGGATCAAAATTGTAATAGCTAGATACCTCGGGTTCAAACTTTGGGGCCAACAAAGGATCCACCCTAGTCTAGCAGAACGCTGACATTTTCACCTTACTCATTAAGGAGTAAGGCATCTCACCCGAAGTGTGCCAAGACTTAGATAGGGAAGAATCCAAGAACAAGCATCAAAGAGTAGCATAACTGACCATTCAATATCCTCGTCTACACTACTAAATATTATTCACATACATGGAACATGTGGAAAATAGATATTTGCGATACAACTAAAGAGACAGATAACATTCAAATTCATGCAAAGGAAAATTTAAAAGGGGCCCATATAATTCAACACATTCAAATATATAGAACAATCTAGATCAAAGAGTAAGATGAGAAAAGAACAAACAAGATTTCATGTGACACAATCACAACATCTCGGCATAGAGTCTTCACTTCTTCTTTTTATTATGTTTTCCTTCAACTTTTATAAAATTCCATCACGACCTCGCTCGCCTGAACTGTGAGTCATCCCTTTGGATACCATGCTCTTTCCTCTTCGGTGACTTATGTGACTCGACTTCAACTTCTCCTTCTTTCCTCAATGATCTCTGTAAACTCCACTATGATTGCAATTTTCCGCACTTTCCTCTTGTCAAATTTAGTGTCTGAAAAATCTTGGTTGATTTCCTTTATTTTTCTTGGCAGTTTTCTCGAAAACTGCCTTTTGGTCAGACTCGGTCAAAATGTGTGAAAATTATGTCCCCAAAATGAAGGACCTAACAATGCCAAATTTGTCCCCAAACTTGCAAACAATTCCTTCCAAACTCTTGAAGTGAACTTAGCATCTCTATCCGAGATGATTTTCCTTGGTATTCCATGTGACATCAAAATCTCTTTTATGAAAATTTGGACCACTTCACTAACATAATTGGTGGATTTGACTTTCGAAAAGTGAGCCACCTTACTCAACCCGTCAATCACCACCACAATTCCATCATGCTGCTTGGAGGTTCTCGGTAAACCTGTGATGAAATCCACGGATTTCACCTCCCATTTCCTTTTTTAAATGGGAATGTGATGCAATAAACCTATTGGATTTTTGCATTCTGATTTCACTTGCTAACATTCTATGCATTTAGCCACAAAATCAGCCACTTATTTCTTCAAATTTGGCTAATAGCAAAACTTTCTAATGGTTGTGACAATCTTTAGTACCCTGGGTGGCTTGAGTATGGATTTATATGGAACTATCTCATTATGAGACTCTTTAATTCATCATTATTTGGCACATAGATTATGTTCTTGAACCTAATTAGGCTGTCATAAGTGAGGTGATATTCCTCATCCCCACCATCTTGTTGCAACTTTTCTTTCATTTGTTGATATTTTTCATCATGCCGTCTTGCATTCTTGACCCTTTCTACTAGGTCCATTTCGTAAGAGCTCAAGGCTTCCAAGTGATTCACTTGAATCCTCCTACCAAGTGCATCAAAAACCCTATTATATTCAACTTTAATGTACTTGATATCAAAATTTAACTCACTAAGTATGACAAACCATCTAGCTTGCGTCACGTTAAAATTGGGTTGCTTGAACAAATACTTGTGCTCACTATTGTCTATCATGTGTGTAAATTTCCTACCAAGTCAGTAAGGCCTCCACATCTTCAATGTATGAATGATGGCATGCATCTCTCTATCATGAGTCATGTAGTTTACCTCATGCTCATTTAGTTTCCTTGACTCATAACAAACTACCTCTCCTTTCTGCATCAAGACTCCACCAAGCTCTTCATTTTAGGCATCTGTGCACACCAAAAAATACTTGTCTAGATCTGCAATCCTCAACACTGGTGCACTCGTGAGAAATTGTTTCAATTGTTCGAAGCTTTCTACACACTGAGTTGTCCACTCAAATTTATTTCCATTTCTTTGTAGGGATGTGATAGGATGGTCTATCTTGGAGAAGTTCTTTGTTATGCTCTTAACCTGCAAAATGATACCCAAATACAGAATATGCGAAGAAAAGATACCCAGAACACAGAATAGCAATGATTTTATTATTCAGAGAGTAATGTTCACTTGCCTCTTCGAGGGGGCAACCTCCAATAGAGCAGAGCTCGATTACAAAATAAGACATGATGCTCCTCGCAGGGAGTCTCTATCCTTTATATATGACTCATACATGCAATACCACAGACCAATACCGTGGGTTTTATTAATACCATCTATCTAATACTACGACTCATTTGCAACTAACTGTGGTTCCATCATTAATTGCGGATTAACCACTTACAATTATTAATATGGGCTTTATTGACTCTTGACTATGACGTGATCCCATTACATAAATAAGGGGGTTAGGGTGGGACCCTAACATGCCCTCCCCCTTAAGACTAGCCTTTTCCTCAAGGCTGAAGCTGCGGAAACTGCTGAAGAATAGTGGCTAGTTCCCAAGTGGCATCTTCCGGAGAGGTGTCTTTCCATTTGACGAGGACTTCCTTAATCATGCGGCCGCGCAGTTGCTTGTCTCGTGTGTCTAGGACCTGTTCAGGTTGAAGCCAGATGGACCCTTCTTTGTCCAATTCAGGTAGACGGGTCTGAATTCTGCAATTGTTCCCAATCACTTTCTTGAGGCATGAGACATGGAAAACTGGATGGATTTTTGCAGTAGGTGGCAAGGCCAACTTGTAAGCCACTTCTCCAATGCGCTGAAGTACTTCATATGGTCCGTAGAATTTGGGAGATAGTTTCTGACACCCCTTGTCTTTGAGTGATGTTTGCTTATATGGTTGTAGCCGTAAAAAGACCTGATCCCCTTCTTGAAATTGGCGCTCGGAGCGATGCTGGTCTACTTGTTGCTTCATGCGGTTCTGAGCTTGATGAAGATTCTCTTGAAGATGGGCGAGCATGGTTGCGTGGTGTTGTAGGAGTTGATCCACTTCTTGTACTTTTGAGCACCCCTTGAGATACGAAGTAGGTGAAGGCGGGAGTTGACCATATACTGCTTCATAGGGAGTCATTTTGGTGGTGGCATGATAGTTGGTGTTATACCACCATTCAGCCAGAGGTAACCACTGTACCCAAAGGTGTTGCTTTTCTGAAGTGAAACACCTAAGGCAAGTTTCTAGACATTTGTTGACGGCTTCGGTTTGACCATCTGTTTGCGGATGATAGGAAGTACTGAGTTTTAGTTGAGTGCCTTGTATCCTGAAGAGTTCCTGCCAAAAATTACTAGTGAAGATCGGGTCGCGGTCAGACACAATAGAAGTGGGCATGCCATGCAATTTGAAGATCTGATCCATGAAAGATTGAGCGACCAAAGTTGGTGTAAATGGGTGGGGTAGGGCGCAGAAATGAGCATAATTCGACAGTCGGTCCACAACCACCATGATGACTGACTTGTTCCTTGACTTTGGAAGACCAGTAATGAAATCCATAGAAACCTTCGTCCAAATTGATGCAGGAATGGGCAATGGTTGTAATGTGCCTGGTGTGTTGATGGTTTCCCCTTTGTGGCATTGACAGACATCGCATTCTGCTACAAAAGTAAGGATGTCCTTTTTCATGCCTGTCCAAAAAAATTATCTTCTGGTGCGAGCATACGTTTTCTGAAAGCCCGAATGTCCTGCAATGGGAGATGAGTGCAATTCAGCCAAAATGCGACTTTTGAGGGTGGATGTTGGTGATATTACGCCTCGGTCCTTGTAGCAAAGAATATCATCCTGCCACGAGTAGCCCTTGGTGGAATTTGGATCTACCTGCAATTGAGAAATGAGTTGGGAGAGCCTGGGATGTGAAAACCATTCCCTGCGAGCCTCTTCAATCCATTCTAGAATGGGGAGGGAAATTGCTAGCAGAGTACTTTCCTCCTCAAATTGGCGAGATAATGCATCTACTACACTATTTTCTTTCCCTTTCTTGTAAATGATCTCATAATCATATCCCAGCATTTTGGCGAGCCATTTATTTTGTTGTGGGGAGGATAGGCGTTGCTCCAAAAAATATTTAATACTGTGATGATCTGTGCGGATTTGGAAACGTCGCCCCAATAAGTAAGGTCGCCAGGTCTCGACTGCATGTAAGATGGCCATCATTTCCTTCTCGTAGGTAGATTGGCCCAGATTCCTCCCACTTAGTTGTTGGCTTGTGAAGGCCAACGGTCGCCCTTCCTGCATTAAGACCGCCCTAATACCTGTACTCGAAGCATCACATTCAATGACAAAAGATTTGGTGAAGTCAGGTAGTGCTAAGACTGGAGTGGAACACATGGCATTTTTTAGAGCTGTAAAGGCCTATTGTGCTTCCTCATTCCAGAAGAATGAATTTTTCTTTAGGAGTTAGGTGAGGGGCTTCGCTATGTGACCATAGTTGCGGATAAATTTACGATAATAGCCTGTGAGACCCAAAAATCCTCTCAAGCTCTTCAAGGTCTTAGGTTGAGGCCATTCCTGCATTGCCTGGATCTTTTTGGGGTCCACCTTGACACCATCACGCCCCACAATGTGGCCCAAATACTCTACTTCTGCCATGCCAAACGAACACTTGGACATCTTGACAAATAATTTATGCTTGCGGAGCACTTGCAAGAGTAGATCTACATGCTGAAGATGTGCGGCCCAAGTGCAACTATAGATGAGGATGTCATCGAATAAGACAAGGACAAATTTCCTGAGATATGGTTTGAGAATGTGGTTCATAAGGCTATGAAAAGTAGAGGGGGCATTACAAAGACCAAATGGCATGACCAGGAATTCATAATGGCCTTCATGAGTTCTGAAAGCAGTCTTGGGAATGCTGACTTCCTTCATGTGAATTTGGTGGTAGCCTGAGCAAAGATCCAGCTTAGTGAAGAATTGAGCCCCATTCCACTCCCCATCTTTCTTGAGCACCATGACCACTGGGGATGAATAAAGGACTAATGCTGGGACGAATGACACCTGCTTCCAAAAGTTCCTTGATGATTTTTTCTATTTCCTGATTTTGGGTGAACAGATATCTGTATGGGCGCACATTTGGGGGTTGGGCCCCTGGAATCAAGGTGATGCTATGATCATGTTCCCCTCGCGAGGGTGGAAGCTCATGAGGCTTGTCAAAGACCGGCAGATGGTTATTTAAAATCTGTTGCATCTCAGGATGAATTGGCAGAGGCTTGGTTTCGACTGCCTGGATGGCATTAAATTGAGCTACAACTCCATGGTTGCCCTTTTTTAACAATTTTTCCATCCTATGCGAGCTGATGATAGAGGGGGCTCCCGCTTGGAGTCCATGGAGGGTATGTGTGTAGTTGTTCTGCTTAAAACTCATATATAACTCCTGGAAATCCATTGTGATTGGCCCAAGAGTGCGGAGCCATTCAGCGCCGAGGACAATGTCGCAACCCCCCATGTGTATGGCAAACATGTGGGTTTTCAACTGATAATCCCCCATTTGAAGTTTGACATTTTCACAGCGGCCTTCACATTTCATTGTGCCTCCATCTGCAATTTGAACTTGGTAGTTAGAAACTGCTCGTACAAAACAATGCACTGCTTCTGCGACTTTTTGATGGATGAAATTATGTGTACTTCCACTATCAATCAAGACTACTACTGGGCGATGCTTAATAAAACCTCTTATTTTGAGAGTTTGAGGGGAAGAAATCCCTGCCAAAGCATGCAACGAAATAACTGGTTTGTCAGAGACATTGTCCTTTTGGTTGTCTTCTTCTAGCAGCTCATGTTCCTCAAGTGGTGGATCTTCCTCTGTTGAGCTGTAGTCAGTGGCATCAGTTTGAAAAAATTTGGGCTCCTTGCATTTATGACTTGGGGAGTATTTTTCATCACAGTAGTAACATATTCATTGCTTTCTTCTGTCGGCCATTTCCGCAGGGGACACCTTTTGGACCTTAAGTGTTTGAGTCTTGTTGTGAGCCTGTGTGGGGCAACCTTTAGCGTAGAAATTTGGGCGAATGTATTGGGCTGCTAATGCACGTTCCACGTTACGAGTGACCTTGCAAGCCTCCGTCCATGTGGGAGGGTGGTGCAGTAGGACTTGAGCTTTGATGGCTTCTTTAAGACCGCTGATAAAACATTCCGTGTAGAACACATCTGCGAGACCCCAAGTGCGGAAGGCTAAGGCTTCAAAAGCTATAATATATTCATCCACTGTACCAGTCTGTCAGAGCTTAGTAAGACGACCCAAAAAAGATGATTCCTAGTCAAAGCGGTCTTGAAGAGCTTTGGTGAATTTGGTCCAAGTCCTAAAAGGTCCAGTGCAACGTTGATGCCATTCCCACCATTGCCACCTTTCATTGTCCAAGTACATGCTCCCCAACATAAGCTGAGTCTCATCATCTAAGATGTGATTCAGTTTGAAATACTGCTCCATTTGCATTATCCATGCCGGCGGGTGAGAACCGTCAAATTTATGCATATCCAACTTGGGAGGTCGCTGACTGGGTTGTTGGTGGGTGTGCCAGACGTGAGGAGAGTGGCTAGACTCACCCTCATTGTGTCTATTGCCATTATACTCCTCCTCATGGGCTTGCTCCTTGCCCTTCGGGATTATTTTCTTGACCATGCTACATAGTTTGCTAAGCTGAATGTGGAGGGTTTGCACTGGTTCTTCAAGTTTGTCCATCCTTTCATTGGCCATCGCTTGAGCTCTAGTTTCTACCATACACCAACCTGATTTTTTGAAAATTGGGACCGCCTAAAAAAATTTCCACTAAGAAGTGAATGGTACCACCATGCTCAGCTCGTCGTCCTGATTCTGATGGGCTAGATCACCAACGAACCCTTCACAATGACTCCGATCTGGTGGATCTGAGAGATCTGAATGGCGGATCTGATAGATCTGGGCGGAGGAACAGACTACTTCTGCAGATCTGATGGATCTAATAGATCGGAATGGCTGATCTGCGAACTCGAGACTTCGGGACTGATGTCTGCTACTGCTGCACCCCTTTACACAAGCGGATCTGGAAGAGATGATGTGTGATCCCCTGATAGAAAAGGGAACTATGGTCTTGAGGAGTGTCAGGTGCTACAGATCGCAATATACATAAGGGTCTGGCAGTAGTACTCGGCCCAATGTTTCAGGGCTCTAACTAAGGAGGATAGACCGTACCCTTAGCCGTACAACCCGACTACCCTATCGTATGGGCGAGTAATCTCTCCGAGTGCTGTTCTTGGTGTACTGTAGCCGCAAGATGGCTGACGGTTTATCTATGGCGAGGTTTCAAGGGAGCCTAGGGGGCTTCCGATATACCCAGAGGGTATGTGGAAGACAGTCCGTGCGCGGTTCTGTCTAATGCGCTACTAATCGAAGGGGTACCCACAGGGGTTACAAGGGAGTCCAACAGACGTGACCACCTCTTGTATTTCCTGTGTGCATGCCTCCCCAAATCCGCAGGTTTATGCGCTCAACGACAGATCCCGTGGTTTAAATATGCCGGAACACGTCTCTAGCCAAAAAAAAAAAATTGCTAAGAAATGGAGATCCCACCGGCCCTGGAAAGTGCTCTGATACCACTTGTTATGCTCTTAACCTAAAAAATGATACCCAAATACAGAATATGCGAAGAAAAGATACCCAGAACATAGAATAGCAATGATTTTTTTATTCAGAGAGTAATGTTCACTTGCCTCTTCAAGGGGGCAACCTCCAATAGAGTAGAGCTCGATTACAAAATAAGACACGATGCTCCTCGTAGGGAGTCTCTATCCTTTATATATGACTCATACATGCAATACCACGGACCAATACCGTGGGTTTTATTAATACCATCTATCTAATACTACGGCCCATTTGCAACTAACTGTGGTTTCGTCATTAATTGCGGATTAACCACTTACAATTATTAATATGGGCTTTATTGACTCTTGACTATGACGTGATCCCATTACATAAATAAGGGGGTTAGGGTGGGACCCTAACATTCTTGATGAACCTCCTATAATAACCTACCAATCCCATGAATGATCTAATCTCACTCACATTCTTCAGTTTTGGCCACTCCATTATGGTCTTGATCTTCTCTGGGTCAACTGATATCCCCTCCTTGGAGACAATATGCCCAAATAATGTATCTATGATTGGAATAAGTCACACTTGTCAAGATTAGAATAGAGCTTGTGCTCCCTCAGCAACTATAGTGCTTCATCCATATGATTTTCATGCTCTTCTTCAGTCTTCGAATACACCAAAATGTCATCTCCGAAGACAACCACAAACTTGTCCAGACAAGGATGGAACACACTATCCATTAAGCACATGAACGTGGTAGGGGAATTACTAAGCCCAAAGGGTACCATTACAAACTCATAATGTCCATATCTTGTTTAGAAGGTGGTTTTGTGAATATCTTCCTCTTTGATGCACACCTTATGGTACCCAGACCTCAAGTTAATCTTGGAGAACACTGCTGCTCCTCTCAACTAGTCAAATAAGTAATCTATTCGTGGCAACAACTATTAGTTCTTGATGGTTACCTTGTTTAATTGCCTAAAATCAATACAAATTCAGAGTGCCCCATCCTTTTTCTTCACAAAGAGTACTAGAGCTCCCCACAGTGACACACTTGGACGAATGTAATCTTGGTCAAGCATTTCCTTCAGCTGTAGCTTTAAGTCAACCAATTTAGGCATGCTCATCTGATATGGTTCCTTGGATGCTAGTGCTGCTCCAGACACCAGTTCAATAGAGAAATCAATTTATTATGGGGAGGTAAACCCATAATATCTTCAGGAAATATGTCCTCAAACTGCTGCAACACAAGATACTTCTTCAGCGTCTCGATTTCCTCTCCCCTCGTGTTGTCACTAGCTTTTTCACTATTGGAAAATTGCATGACATACAATTTGTAGCCTTTTTGGCAATTGCGTTTGGCTTGCATCGCTTTAAACAACCTCATTGAAATCAGATTCTGCTTACCTTGTAAGCAGAAGGAAACATCATCCAGGCATTTGATTTTTTTTTTCATAGCATTCCAATTTGGTCCTGTGCAAGTACAACTGATCCATGCCCAATAATATGTTGTACAAACCTAACGACTATAAATTTAAATGTGCTATTGTGGGAATGTTGCTAAGCTTAAATGCACATGATATCATCCAATGATTAATTTTTTCTTTTTGTTTCGGTTTCCAATTGAACCAACCGTGGTTATTCATGCAATTCCTTGTCAAAATTACATTTTTCAACAAGCTTTGGGATGACATAGCTGTAGTTAGAACCAAGATCAATTAAAATGGAAACAGATTGATTACACAACTTACCTTCCATCTCAATGATGTATGCTTGGTGGTCTTCCTGGCGATTGTATACCACTGAGTAAATTCTAGGCAGAATATGAGCTACATTACCCATTGTGCAAGCCTCCTAAGTGTTGCAAATATTCGGTCCTTCATTTTTCTAGTGTGGGTAGTCCCTTTTCCTGTGATCTTCACCAGACATCCAACATCTTAATTTCTCTTTTCCTTCAACCTTGTGTTTCTCTTTTGCTAGATATTATGTATTTCCCTTAGAAACTATGTTAATTTTCTATTGAAATTTATTTGTATGGGATGGATGCTTACTTCCCCTCTTTTTTGAAGTTTTTTTGGACTAATCCTTCTTATTTCCAGGGCTTTTCCTTGCCTTCCAGTCACTCTTAATTTATGGTCTACGTTTTTCTTATTCTTAGCAGTTTTTCAAATTCTTAATGACATCCTTTAGTGTCTGGGGTTCCAACAACTCAATTTTGTCTTTGAATGTCAAAGGAAGCCCACTAATAAATCTTTAATTTTTGGCTTTCTCATCTAATATATGGCATATATCTCAATAGTTCCAAGAACTTAGTGACATACTCATCATCCATCATTTGTCCCATCTTGAGTTCATAGAATTATTTTTCCTTGCCATCATAGTAGCGCTCAGACAAATATTGATCTTTGAAGGCCTTTTCAAACTCGTTCCTAGTCAATTCCTTCTCAACAATGCCTCTAACATTTTTCAAATATTCCCACCATATATCTGCTTTTCCCTTCAAGTTGTAGGTGGCAATCTTGGCTTTCATATTTTCAGAATAATCATGAATTCTAAAAAAATTCTTCATGCCAAACAAGCAAGCTTCCGCCTCTTCTAATTTATTCATATCCCCATCAAATGCGGGTGGCTTGGCTTTCTTGAATTCCTCAGGAATATAATCCTTTTCATTTCTTTCCTAATAACGATGACAATGATAGTGGCACCTCTCAGTAGTAGAATTATATGGTCCACTAGATTGATGCATATAAGTGTTGTTTCTTCCTCTTGGGGTGCTCAATGGTGCATTTCCACGCATAATATCTTCACTTTCATTCCTATGCCTCTTACTGGATCTACTAACATATGCCCCATTTGTTTTCTCTTCAGACTCCAGGTCTCTATGGCTAGTCCTCGGCTCAGGTTGCCTCTATCTTTGTAAATATGAGAGACTTTGCAGGATGACTACATTTATCTTAGCTTGTTTCTCTTAAGCTCTCACTAGTCTCTCATTATCTTCCTTGAAGCTTCTAAATTCAACCCTTAGGCTTCTCAGAGTATCCATCCAATCTGGAGAGTGATCTTCTCCCCCTTGGTCAACTGATATTTCTTCTTCATTTGTCTTGACCTCTTCATTTCCATGCTATGACTGATCAGAACTATACTTCACCATTCCAATCCTCATTTTCGTGTCTGAAATTGTCTTCTATTGCTTGTGGTGTGTTGTTAATCAAACACAATTGTTAGTGTATAGTCATTAAATAAAAAATGGAATTATGCCCATGGTCCTCCTCTTATAGAGTTGTTGTAACAAACTATCTACAAAAAATAATCCACATTAGCACATGGTCATCAACACAAAAAGAATTATTAATAGTAATATACAAACATGGACAATTCACATAATGGTTTAACTGTTAGCACAGCTGTTAGTTTATTCATGACAGTGAAACATGTCAATTGCTTAATTTTATGCTACTTAGATAAATCATAGAGTCAATATACCAATTAGGCATGCAGTTAAGTAGTTTAGACCGACTTTTAATACCTAATATTGATCTTACTAGATTTATGAAAATCATCTTGAATTTCCATTACAGATATTTGCTGTTACTTTCCTTAAACATATCCCATCTAGTCAAAATGTTGAACCTAGATGCCCTGATACCACCTGTAAACACCATACTTACCTTAATGGAAGTGTTCAGTTACTAATCCGATTCATCAGGTGCAGTTAGAGATGTGGGATAGGATCACTTTTTTTTTTCCATTCAGGTTCTTAGAACTTAGAGTAGACATCACCATCGCCTTCTTCTCAGCGAGATGTTTCCAGTGATATAAAGATTCATCCAATTTGGAATCCTGGATCTTAAGTTACACTCCTTTAAATTTTTCTTATTTAAAATTATTATTCTGCCACATGGGGCACATTCCTTCCCCGTGGTGCCCATATTCCTTCCACATGGTGTTAGGATATTCCGACACATAGGAAATAGTTAAGTACAACTTGGTCTAGTATAGAGTTAGGTATAGAGTTAGGTAAAGTGTGTTTCTTTACTATGTACATTTTGTAACTTACAATCCGACGGTCATGATATGTAGTGATCCGATGGTTCATTCTCTCCTCGCTATTACCGACACTTGATCCGTGGCTTAACACCCGATTGGTCCATGATTTCTATTTAAAGCGCATGGAGGGTCATTTGTAGGGTAATCTGTTTATGAGAGAAGCATATGTAAATTTTCATTCTTTTATTAATAAATTGCCTGAAGTGGCCGCGTTGGCTTAGGCCATGGACTGTTTCCCTCTTTGAGGGTTTTAACCACGTCAAAATACTAGTGTATTGATCTGTGATCTGTTTGTGAGTGGTGTCCTTTGGTGTTCTGTCTGAGAAACTTACCCTGTAAATTCCTACATGGTATCAGAGCTATTTGAGGGCCGCGTCCGTTGGTGATCCAAATCTGAAGCCGGTAGAACTGCATCCGACTGCCGTTTCCTAGATCTACTGTTTCTGATTGCTTTCGGGCCGAGAGGATTGCTCTGTTGTGTTGGGAGCATCTGTTCCAGTGAGGAACCCCTTTCATTTCACGCGAAAAGGTTTCCGGTAGCCCTAGCTGCGTCATTTTTAAGATTTGGAGGTATACAATGTTTATTTGCAGTTTACAGTCATTTTCTCTCTATTTATTTCGGTTTTGGTTTATTTAGATTTTTTTTTTATTTCCGGATCTATACCTTTCATTTCTGCGTATGCTCTTTGCCCTACGACTCTGTGCGATCTGGGCAAATCAGAAACAGAAAGGAAGGATTTTTCTCATGCGTATGCTCTTCTCCGTTGCACCCTAGTGTGATCTCGGAAAATCAGAAACATTGAGGAAAATATTTAGTTTCTGGCTAAAGCTAACTTTGAGCCGCAAGGTTCATTTTTGAAAATATTTAGTTTCCGGCTAAAGCTAACTTCGAGCCGCAAGGGTCGTTTTTTTTGTATGTCTGTGTTAGGTTTTGTGTTTTTTGTTTTGTAGGGAAAAAGAGCTTTCTCAAAGCAAGCACGCAACCCAAAGCATCAACCCCCCTCTACCCCCCCCTCTCTCTCTCTCTCTCTCTCTCTCTCAAAATTTTTGTATAGCTCATTTGGTGCAAAGCTAATTTATGAGAGTAGAGGTCTTGGGTTCAAGTCTCCATTTTGTGGGGGCAGATTTTTTCATTTCCGCACATTCCTGCACTTCGTCGGCAACTTCGTCAAATTTTTTTTTTCAAAAAGCCATAACTTCTTCATCCGGAAGCCGTTTTCAGAACTGTTTTTTTTTAAACGGCCTAATTTTTCGAGATCTTTCCATTGGTACACTTAGTTTCAACATCTATAGCTTCATTTTATGTTAAAATGGAAAGTCCATGCCAAGTCATTTTTGATAGCACTAACTACTTCCAATGGTGGTCCTACATTGTGGATTTACTTAGAAGTAAAGGTCTTTACAGAATAGCCACAGGCCAAGAGACCAAACTGAAAGATGAAGATAAGGCAGCTAAATGGGAAAATATGCAAGACCAAGCACGTGGGTTGATAGGGATGTCTATTTCTCCAGATCTTAGATTCCATATTGCAGAACTTGATACTCCTGATGAACCCCTGCAACAAAGTACTAAAGTCTTTGGAATTAAAAATGAACTTAAATCCCATCAACTTGAAAATGAATTGATTACATTGGACCCCAACAATTTTTCTTGCATTGAAGATTTTTTGTCCAAGTTCAAGACCCTTAGACTTCTCTTGGAAGGTGTTAAGGTTAAGAAAGAAGATAGTAGCCTTATCTAATCCATTCTTACTAAGTTGAGACCAACATATTCTGTGTTTGTTTCCACCTTCCATTCTACAAGAGAAGCCTTCATTTCTCAAGGACAAACCTACACGTCCCCTTCCTTTGATTCCTTTTGTGATTCTTTAATAAGAGAACAAGAAAAACTCTTACACCTTGGTCTTCTTCATCTTGGAAACTCTTCTAAGAAAGCGTTAGCCACCCAGCAACAACCAAATCCAAAGAATCCTAAGAAGTTGTATCCTAAAAAGAATGGTCCTAAACCAAACAAGGGTCCTAAGCAATTTCAGCCTCAAAATGAAAAATCATTTCAACAAAATGATAAGACAAATAAAAAAAAAAGGGAAGAAGACTGATAGACATTGCAACTTTTGTAATCGAGATGGCCACTTAGAATCCAAATGCTTTAAGAAGATGGAAGCCTTGGAAGCAGTAATGAAGAAGCATAACATCCATTTGGAGCAATCTTCAACTTCAACTTCATCTTCAGGAATGGCACTTTCTGCATGTGGTTGTCAAGCATCTCGGTCTGGCTATGCACTAAATATATCTTCTTCTTCTCATTCTCATGAGTGGCTCATTGATTCTGGAGCTTCTTATCACATGGCCAAAAACAAAGCCATGTTTTCTTCTTTAAATGATTGTAACACCAAAAATATATATGTTGGTGATGATAGATCTCTTAGTGTTGTAGGGACTGGAACTGTTCATCTAGACAATGGTCAGTTTAATGATGTATTATGTGTTCCAACCTTATCCTACAACCTTCTATCTGTATATCAGATAATGCATTCAGGTGAAGGTAGAATCGTTGAATTTTCACCTCACAATGTTGTAATTAAAGACCTAAGAGATCCTAGACAGATTTTAGCTACTGGCATTGCTGATGATTCTACAAGGTTGTATAAGTTTCACAACTTTGGGTCATCAAATCTTCCCTCAGTATTTGTTGCTCATAATGATGAAGGGAGCAAACTTTGGCATGATCGATTTGGTCACTTAAACTATCGCTCTCTTCAGAATCTATGTAAAGAAAATATGGTGACAGGTCTTCCAATGGTATCTTGCAGAGATGGTGTTTGTTCCGGATGTGTACTCGGAAAACATCATTGGAACAGTTTTGAAAAACGTGCCTCTTGGCACGCCTCAGCCCCTTTACAGCTCGTGCATAGTGATTTATGTGGTCCACTTCCAGTTGCTTCATTCTCTGGCTACAAGTATTTCTTAACTTTCATTGATGATTTCTCCAGACACACTTGGGTATACTTCTTAAAACTCAAGAGTGAATTATTTAACATGTTCTTGGCCTTTAAGGCCTTTGTTGAAAAACAATTTGGACATCAAATTCTTAAGCTAAGATCTGATAATGGCGGAGAATATGTTAAAAACACATTCATCAACTTTTGCACTGAGAATGGAATTCAAATGCAACATACTGTTCCATATACTCCACAACAAATGGTGTAGCTGAAAGGAAGAATTGCACCTTAAAGGAAATGGCTAATTGTATGCTTCAATCTAAAGGACTTAGTCTTAATTATTGGGCAGAAGCAATTAACTGTGCAAATTACATAATAAATCGCACTCCTACTAAGGTTCTAAAGAATATCACTCCAGAAGAATAATGGAGCTCAAACAAACCAGATGTAAGTCACTTTCGTGTTTTTGGAAGTGAAGCATGGGCCCATATTCTAGATGAGAAACATAAAGCTTTAGAACCAAAGAGTGAAAAATGTATTTTTGTTGGATATTCTGAAGATGTCAAAGGATATAGACTTATTCCACTTAAGTCCAAAAATGTTATCATTAGAAGAGATGTAAAGTTTGATGAAAATATATCGGCCTGCGAGCCTAGTTCGGCGGATGTGCCACCTCTCCCTATCTCTTCTACTTTTGAAAATATTTCTTCTTCAAATGATGAAAGCGAGGATGAAAATCCTCCCCCACCTTCTCAGGATCCTCCTTCAGCTCCTCAGCTTCCAAAATGGGTCCGTGCTACTCAGGATGCAGCAGGTGATCTTGCCGGTGATCCTACAGATCAGCGACGTACACGTTCTCAGTTCGAGAGAGCCCCTTCTTTACTGGCTCAAGTATTAGTGAATTATGATCCTGACACCTTTGCAAAAGCTTCAAGCCATCCAGATTGGGAAGTAGCTATGAATGAAGAATATCATTCATTATTGGAAAATGATACATGGGATCTTGTTCCTCTACCAAAGGGACGAAAACTTGTTAGATGCAAATGGGTTTACAGAACCAAGTATGGACCAGATGGGAAGGTTGATAAACATAAAGCTCGTCTTTTTGCTAAGGGTTTTTCACAAGTTGAAGGCATTGACTATACTGACCCCTGTTGCCAAAATGAACTCTATCCGCCTTGTTCTTTCCCTTGCTGCCTCTTTCAAATGGGAAGTCCATCAGATGGATGTTAAATCCACCTTCTTCCATGGGGACTTGCATGAAGAAATGTATATGGAACAACCTATTGGCTTTATACAAACAGACTCCAACCTTGTATGTTGGCTTAAGAAATCCCTTTATGGTCTCAAGCAAGCTCCTTGAGCTTGGTATGCCAAAATGGATAACTTTATTTTAGAATCTGGCTTCTCTAAGTGCTATTCTGACAATACTATCTACACCAAGAAAGTGGGCAAGTCTCTTATCATTCTTGTTCTTTATGTTGATGATCTTATCATGACTGGTAGTGATCCCAACCTTATAAACCATGTGAAGTCTAGCCTTAAAAGGAAGTTTGAAATGACAAACTTAGGACACTTACATTATTTTCTCAGTCTTCAAGTCTTGCAATCCAAGGACGGTATTTCCCTTTCTCAGTCCAAGTATGCCTGTGATATTCTACGCCACTTTCACATGGAAGACTGTAAACTAGCCCCTTCTCCCTTTCAGTTTGGAGTCAAACTTTCAGTCACTTGTACTTCTCCTGAAGTTGATGCTACCTTATACCGTCAACTTGTAGGAAAACTTTTGTATCTAACCCATACTCGTCCTGACCTTTCCTTTGTTGTTGGCCTTGTTGCTCGGTTTATGAAAAACCCACGTGAAATTCATTGGAAAGCAGCTAAAAGAATACTTCATTATGTTCGAGGTACAGTTCAGTTTGGGATTCATTACAGTGCCGAAGCATCTCCTCTATTGGTTGGTCTCACTGATTCCGATTGGGCTGGTGACCCTGATGATCGGAAGTCTACTGCAGGTTATGTGTTCACTCTTGGTTCAGGACCTATTACATGGTCTTGCAAGAAACAAGGTGCCATTTCTCTTTCTTCAGCAGAAGTAGAATATCGTGGTGCCGTAGAAGCTAGTAAGGAAGCCTTGTGGCTTCGTCAGATCCTGTCAGATTTTGGCTTTCAGCAGCAGCATCCGACTACACTTTGGTGTGATAATCAAAGTGCCATTCAACTATGCAAAGATCCAGTCCAACATCAGCGCAACAAACACATTGAACTGCACATGCACTTCATCAGAAAGCTCATTCATGACCATGTTCTTGAAGTGCAATATTGTTCAACAGATGATCAAGTTGCAGACATCTTTACAAAGGCTCTCACAGAGGCAAAGTTCACTAAACTTCAATTTATGGTTGGAGTTCAGGAAGTTGTCACTAAGGGGGGATAGGCTCTAGTGCCTCCTTCCTTCTCCTATTGTGTCATATTTGTAAATCCTTCAATCCTATCCCAAGTTGTTCTTAAGGGGGGATGTTAGGATATTCCGACACATAGGAAATAGTTAAGTACAACTTGGTCTAGTATAGAGTTAGGTAAAGTGTGTTTCTTTACTATGTACATTTTGTAACTTACAATCCGACGGTCACGATATGTAGTGATCCGACGGTTCATTCTCTCCTCGGTATTACCGACACTTGATACGTGGCTTAACACCCGATTGGTCCATGATTTCTATTTAAAGTGCATCGAGGGTCATTTGTAGGGTAATCCGTCTATGAGAGAAGCATATGTAAATTTTCATTCTTTTATTAATAAATTGCCTGAAGTGGCCGCATTGGCTCAGGCCGTGGACTGTTTCCCTCTTTGAGGGTTTTAACCACGTCAAAATACTGGTGTATTGATCTGTGATCTGTTTGTGAGCGGTGTCCTTTGGTGTTCTGTCTGAGGAACTTACCTTGTAAATTCCCACACATGGTTCCTACGTGGCATATTATGTCAATGCCAACATGGCATATATGCACCTTCGACCACAAGGCCACTATACAACAATGGTCCACATACTCTGTAGCATCATATTATATAATGTAATCGTGTATATATTTACCCTTTGCTTATATCGGCACTCACATCACCCATACCATATATATATATATATATATATATGTATGTATGTATGTATGTATGTATGTATGTATGTATGTATGTATGTATAGATATATATATATATATATATATACATACATACATACATACATACATATATATATATATATATATATATATATATATATATATATATATATATATATATATCTATGTACTCAATATGTCTTGTCATACCATATATATGGCCAACAGTTCATTCCACTATTTTTGCGTTCCAATTTAACGATTTTGCGATGGGTCAATGTGCTCAACCATTAAATGGTAGAAAACCATCACAATCATGGTTCTGACCTAGGCTTCCAAGGCTTCCATTTGACGGTTCCCCCTGCTTTACCCATTCGATGGCTAATATTAATTTCACCCTCCCCCCTCCTCCCCGTTGGTGTCACAAGGGTGGTGTGTCGTAAATCACCTCCACTGTCAGATTCCTAAGATTTCCTTTACGCCTCACTATGCACGGGCTCCACTCCCTAACCTCTTACACGATACTGGCTCTGCCACATCATCCTAGTCTTGACATCCCAACAATTCTCCTCACGCTCTTTCCTGGATCTTTCAGGGTGAGATTTCCAAGACATATCATGTGAACATCATCTTGCCCTTACGTCATCCCAACATTTCTTGAACTTCCTTACAGCTAAATTAACGGGGTCTTGCCTCCAAGTTACATGGATCAATGGGCCATACCTTCGCACAAACCTTGCTTCTAGTTGGTCCAAGATGTTGCAGTGCCACGACATCTCATGCCCAATCATCCTGACCCTTCATCATTGGGTTTCACAATTATCTTCTGGGAAGAGCCCTATCAGCTGAGTTGTCTCATGGCCCGCTCTACACCAATCCTAGTACAACCAGATTTATGTGGAGGCCACCTTGTCCCTTTGCCATGTCATACTTCTCCCTAAAAGAAATCTCCCCTACTATATTTATGGAAAAAATGGCATAAGGATGAGCTATAGTGTGCTCCATTCCAACCAATAAAAATTAATCTGCCACTACATTGTAATCTTTGCTGGTCTTGTCCCCAATCATCTCCGTTGTTCCCTTTCAATGTTGATTAAGAAATCCTGAGATATAATCTTTAGGCTCACATCACCTTCACTTCATCCAATTGCATTATGGAAAAATTGGGGCAACCGATCCATTTCTTCCACGACGAAGATTTCGTCAGATCCTTCAGAGAAGGCTTATTCAACTAATTCTATAATATTGAGCCTCTTTTTGACTTAGTTGCAACATTGCATTCAACAGAACCACATGATGGTCTACTTATTCTAGCACATGAGCGATTCACTCGATATTGGATCCAGTGGTTTTTCAAGAAGTCATGCTCTCCCTCTGTATACTTCACCATCCAAAAGAGGCTTCGATTATCGCTCGACAAACATCTAGATGTGCACCAATGACCATTTATGATCAACACAGTCTATTAAATGCTTACAGTGTTATCCCTCATGAGTTTAAGCTAGAACCACTCTTCCCAAGTCCATAGGATTAATGAGGTGCCATGAAGGCCATGAGGAGATCGACCCTCCTCAAAGAAATGTAAAATCCCTCTTCTAGGTCTAAATAAATGCATGAGACTCATGGGAAAGTGCACCATGGATAAATTCCTCGCCTTCCAATATTCCCCAGTTAAGGAAAAGGAATTCTAGGCATGACTACACTGGTGACCTTTCGACCACTCCTGACAAAGAACTTGTAGAATTATTAAGGGCCTCCATCTCTCCTACCACATGCCAGGGGGCACATTGTGGTTTACAACAACCTCACAAGCAAGATTGTGACACATATTAAGGGTTCTAGTGGCATTTAACTATTTGCAGGGAAGTGTGACCCATTCATCAGGGACAAGATACCCTCCTGATGACATCATGGCTATTACTGGTCATTTAAGCAGGAATATGTCTGATCCGAAATGGATACTGAATTAAGAAGAAAAGGTATTACAGACTCATGTGCAGGAATTCCTATATCATTTAGTGAAACAGATCGAAAAGATTGCGAATAATATAGACAACGAACAGTTATAAAACATAATACACACACATCAACACAGTCAAAATAATAAAGGAGTTCACTAGACCCCCTGACTACATCTCCTGGTCCAGCTTTCAATGTCGACCTCTATATTATGTCTTCAAGAACAAATTTTATAGGTGTGATCTCAATCAGAGACATAACACAACAAAGTGATATTACACAGGGTTTTCACTCGAAAACCTCGAGTCTAAAGAGTGCACAGACTCTCCCTCTTAGTGCCTCTATTCAACTGTTCGTAGCTATGAGTTTTCTTGACTCTCTGTCTCTCCTCTTTCTCTGAACTCTGACTTGTTGTTCCCTCTTCTGTTATGGGATGGTTTTTTTTTAAGCCTATCGGACCCTCTCTGTTTGCCTTCCCTCTTCAAGTTCTCTGTCTTCCTCTTCTGTCTGTTCACCTCCCTGCTGAGCGTTAAACAATCATTGTAAAATGCTCAAGGCATTGAGGCCACCTGTTACAAACAGAAAGGACCATTGTTACGGGTGAAATCCCCAGGAATATGCTTCTATGTTTACACAGAGAAATACATTCAAACAGTGGAAAATCCGACCGAAGTGCCAAAAATGGACTTCAAACGATATCAAGTCCGCCCTATAAACCTCTCGGGTCCATGTTTTATTACTATCGCAAGCCCACTGTTGATCTGCCTTCAATCGAATGGTTCGTATCCAACCCAAAACATCAAGTAGCCCGCTTGATCTCTATCATTGATCTACAATCTCTCAATCCAATGGCTGACAACCATTTCGGGTGGCCTACTTGCACAGAGATTACCCGCCCGAAAAAGAGGTTTTCTCTCTCCTGCGGTGTGCCACACATCGACCAATGTATGGAATCGGGCAGAGCCACTCCAATACCACTTACCGCTCGAAGTCTACTCAATATACCATTTACCACGGAACTCAAAAAGGTTTGTTGTTTCTTTTATAAATCCGTGGGGTCTACCTATGTTAAGTCCTCCCTTTAGGGATCTGCAATGTAATCTCTGCTGTTGACTGCTTTCGCCCATCTGACGGCTATGATGTGATATTGGTAGTTGATCTGGACCGTTGATCTGTGCGCTCGATCAACGGTTCACATTGTTTCGCTGGATCACAGTCACATTTCTCTCAGGGCTGCCTCCAATACACTGCGCTGGCCCCCGCTGATGCGATATCGCCGATTTAATCCGGGTCGTTCATTTGGTTGATCCGACGGCTACGGTGCAACGTTACTTCAACCTTCACTTTACTCTATTTTCTGCCATTCCTTAGTGTTTTCCTCTGCGATAGTTTTTTCCGATAGTGTATATATATATGAAGACTTAGACTTAGAGGTTTGATACATGATCCATTTTGGATCACGCCTTCCCACTGAAAAGCTTTTGAACCACCAAAAGTTGGTTTTAGGCATCGATCAAGTGAGGATACTTCTCCTTCACCTGTCTAACTTCTATCCATCGTGCTTTTCTTGGATTTGAACCTTTGAGTCCCACTCTCAGGTACTCAACATCCCCTTGACGCGTAGTTCTTACCTTCCTATCTAAAACTGTGTCCTCCTATAACTCATTGAGGTATTCAAGCAACAAATCCCCAATAGAAGGCAACTGACTTTTCTCTTCAGGATCCTCAATCAATGAAGGTTCATATAGTCTCAAGTTTTCTGCATTAACGACTGAATAGATTTACATATAAGCTGGCAAATCAAGGCGAAAAGCATTTTCACCAATTTTATCAAGTATCTTGAAAGGTCCATACCTTATTGGTTTTAGCTTCTTACCTTCACCCTGCATTCTGTCTTTTCTGATGTACAACCGGACTTGATCACCAACTTGGAAACTATACTCAACTCGATGCTTGTCATGTCTTGCCTAGTACTTGGCTTGAATTCTTTCTAGCTGTTCCTGTACTGCCTGGTGAATTTCTTGGATTTGTTCAATGAAATTTGTTGCTTTGTCCACATCACTGTGTCCATCAACTGCTATGTCTTTACCAAAGTCAAAATCCAAGGGAGACTTTGGTATAAAACCAAAACAAGTCTCAAAAGGAGATCTTTGAGTAGAAGAGTGCATGGCACGGTTGTAAGCATGACAAATGTCCATCCCAAAGCTTGGGATTCTTGTTGCAATAGCCTATGAGCAACTGGATCACTGTCCTGTTGACCACTTCCATTTGACCATTTGTTTGTGGATGAAATGCCGTGCTCTTCTTCAACCTAGTGTCCATCAACTCCCATAAACTTGACCAAAACTTCCCAACAAATCGAGAATCTCGATCCGATACAATAGAAGTGGGTAACCCATAATGAACCCATACATTTTGAAAGAACAACTTTTCTATTTTTTCAGCTGTAACTTGCTTTTTACATGGTATCAAAATACACATTTTACTGAACCTATCCACAACAACATACAAATAGTCATGACCTTTCCTAGACTTTGGCAATCCCCCAACAAAATCCATGGAAACACTTTCCCAAGGACGAGAAGGAATTGGAAGTGGAGTGTACAAGTCTAATTTCCTATTATTAGGCTTGCTTGTAGCACACATAGTACACCCTTTGATATATCTAGAAACTGTCTCATGCATTCTTGGCCAATAACAGAAAATTTGTAATTGTGTAACTATTTTACTTACACCAAAATGACCTGATATGAGAGAAGTATGCGCTTCTCGAATTATGTTAACTCTTTCAGTTTGTGGAATGCATAAATTTCCTAAATGATATAAGAGTTGGTGCTTTACATAATAATCCAATTCTTCTACTTTCTTGCCAAGTCTTAAATTTGCTTATATATCTTTAAAATCTACATCTTGAGCATATTGTTCCATGTAACTTTCATGCATTACTAAGTTATGCTTAAGTATAGTAGATGCATTTATGATTGGTCTTGATAACATGTCTAAAACCTTATTGTGTATGCCTTTCTTATATTTGATGACAAGATGAAATTGGTGTAGAAAACCCATCCACCTATAATGTCTTGACTGCTGCAATTTAGTTTGTGAGTGCAAATATTGAAGTGGTTGATGATCTGTATGTATGATTGTTTCTTTACCCATTAGGTAATGTTTCCACTTTTTCACACTTTGTACTAGTGCATACAATTCTTTATCATATGTGGGATAATTAACTACTGCAGAAGAAAATGTCTCAAAATGATAGCATATGGGTTTTCCGTGTTGCATCAACATTTCTCCCATGGCATAGTCACTAGCATCCGTCTCAATCTCAAATGGATGTTGAAGATCTGGTAGTGCTAGTATCAGTGCTGTACTGATTTTTTCTTTTAAGGTGTTGAAGGCTTTCTGCTTTTTGCCTCCCCACTTAAACACCTGTTTCAATCCTGTTAAAGCATGTAATGGAGTTGCAACCAATGAGAAGTTAGCAATAAAATTTCTCCAGTATTGTGCTGCCCCTAGGAAACTCCTAACCTATGTAGCAGATTTGGGTTTAGGCCAGTTCACAATGACATCAACCTTAGAGGGATCTATCTTCAATTCACCACCCCTATAATATGACCCAAATAATTTAAAGATGTTTTGCCAAATTCACATTTTGACAGTTTTACATAGAGATTTTCTCCTTTTAAAACTTCTAAAGTCTGCTTCACATGCTTTACATGGTCTTCCCATGTATTACTAAAAATAAGAATGTCATCTAAATAACAATTACAAAATCATCAATAAATGCTCTGAGTACATCATTCATGACTCTCATAAACATAGCAAGAGCATTGGTTAAGCCAAAAGGCATAACCAACCATTCATACAGTCCTGCGTCTTGTTCTACAACTCTGACATGATGATAACCACTTTGCAAGTCTAACTTAGAAAAGTAAACTGCTTCTTTTAATTGATCTAACAAGTCATCAATACGAGGAAGAGGATAACAATTCTTGATTGTTATTTTATTTAGGGATCTATAATCAATGCACATTCTCCACGAACCATCTTTCTTTCTCACCAGCACGATTGGAGATCCACATGGTGATGTGCTTGGTCGTATAAACCATTTATCAAGCAACTCCTGTACTTGCTTCTTTATCTCAGCATTCTCTAAAGCTGACAACCTGTACATTCCAATGTTAGGTAATGGGGCATCTTGCTGCAAAATGAATATCATGTACTATTTCCCGCTTGGATGGCAGACCTTTAGGTTCTTGAAATAGAACATCATACTCTGAAACAACTTTAACTAAATCAGCTTTCTGTTTAGAATCATAGCCTTCAAATGCATTGGATTTTTCACGATCCTTTGCCTTTACAACCATTAGTAAAAACTGCTTACTTGAATTCACAATTCTTTTCATCTATCCTGAATTTATGAGAGAATAGTTACCTTTGAGTTTATGAGCTCTTACAATATATTCTATTCCATCTTTAGTGAGTTGATACTTATTCTCAGCTCTATATAAAATAGCTTTCCTATCATAAAAGTATGGACTTCCCAAAAAAATACCACATATATCCAATGGAACTATATCTAACTCAACCTCATCTACAAATGTTGATCCAATAACAAACCTAAGTTTACATTGTCTCGTTACTTGTAGCTTTGTTTTATCACGCACCCAACCTAATGGATATGAATTCTCATGAGGGTTTGTTTGTAATCCCAACTTCTTTACAAATGTTTCAGAAATCAAATTTACTTGTGATTAACTATCAAATAAAGTATCAATCTTATTATGCTTAGAAAATACTCTAATACGAAAAAGCTCATTTCTTTCTCTCTCATTATTTTCATTATCAACAGATTGTGCAGAATTACTTGCGGATGCTTTAGAATCTTTACCTTAATACCTGTGGCTGTAACTGTTGTTTCATCGCCTGGATATAATCCCAAGTCCTTCTGAATAGCAACAACATTATTCTTCTCCATTCCACCAAACTTCTTAGGTTTCAGTTCTGGATGCAAAAACCAGCAGTGTGCCTCACCGTGTCCTTCTTTCTTGCAATGAGTGCATGAAGGTTTATCCTTCTTTACAGTGTTCGCTTTCCTCTCCTTCCATTTTAGTTTCTTCTTTTCCTTGCTCTTGCTTACAGAATATTTAGATGATCCCCCAACCTCTGGGTTTACATTCTTACCTCTAGCTTCTAGATGTGTGGCTTGAGCTGATACATCATCTAAGCTAGTGGGATTAAACATGAGAATAGTATGCTTTAAATAGCTATGAAGACCACCTATATACCTCAATAAAGTCTCAGGTGAATCTAATGATATACCTAGAGTTAAAGCTCTCTTTTTGAATTCCTGATTATAACTTTGTACACTTTGACCCTTAAACTGGCGAAGAGTTTGCCAACTCATTATTGCCTGCTACATGTAAGCTAAAGGATAGAATTTCTTTTTGATAGAAAAAACAAATTCATTCTAGGTAGAAATGATTTTACCATGTTTTTGCAGATAAGCTTGTGTCTTGCCTTCCCACCATACTAGTGCAGTTCCTCCAAGTCGAAGGCTAGCCAGTTGAATCTTCTTCCTTTTTGAATCAACATTCTGTACCTTGCAATATACATCAATTTGTCTTATCCAATTATCTAGCTTTTCTGCATTGAGTTCTCCATCATAAATTGGCAAATCAAATTTCACATATAATTTGATTAAGGAAGTTTCCTTATTCTTCTTAGAAAGCTAGAAGATGATGATGATGAGGATGATGATGGAGGAGAAGGTGGAGGAGTCATTCCTCCTTTTCATTTGCCTTCTGGGGGGGCAACTAGAAAAGGTTTCTCCACTTCTTTATATGGTTTGGGTGTTGTAGTGCTTTCACCTCGACCCTTCTTAAATTCCAGATACATTTCTTCCACCATGGTTTGGAGTGTCTTAAGACTCTCTATAAACTGAGATTCTGATCCGAGTAAAGCTTCTTCTATCATTCTCCAATGAGAATAGACTCTTCCAATCTCTGGATTGGCCTCAACAAGTTCTCCTTCTCCTAGTCTGAGCTTTAATCTAGTTAGCATTCAAAATCCAGCACAAGCTTGTCTAACCTTAATAAAACCAATGCTCTGATACCACTTGATCCGAAATGGATACTGAATTAAGAAGAAAAGGTATTACAGACTCATGTACAGGAATGCCTATATCATTTAGTGCAATGGATCGAAAATATTGCGAATAATATAGACAACGAACATTTATAAAACATAATACACACACATCAACACAGTCAAAATAATAAAGGAGTTCACTAGACCCCCTGGCTATGTCTCCTAGTCCAGATTTCAGTGTCGACCTCTATATTATGTCTTCAAGAATAGAGTTTACAGGTGTGAGCTCAATCAAAGCCATAACACAACAACAGTGATATTACACAGGGATTTCACTCGAAAACCTTGAGTCTAAAGAGTGCACAAACTCTCCCTCTTAGTGCCTCTGATCAACTATTCGTAGCTATGAGTTTTCTTGACCTCTGTCTCTCCTCTATCTCTGAACTCTGACTTGTTGTTCCCTCTTCTGTTATGGGATGGTTTTTTTTTAAGCCTATCGGCCCCTGTCTGTTCGCCTTCCCTCTTTGGGCTCTTTGTCTTCCTCTTCTGTCTGTTCACTTCCCTGCTGAGCGTTAAACAATCATTGTAAAATGCTCAAGGCATTGAGGCCACCTGTTTACAAATGGAAAGGGCCACTAGTACGGGTGAAATCATTGGGAATAAGCTTCTCTATTTACTCAGAGAAATACACGGAAAATACATTCAAACAGTGGAAAATCTGACCGAAGAACCAAAATCGGACTTCAAATGATATCAAGTCCACCCTATTATCCTCTCGGGTCCGTGTTTTATCGCTTGTCGCAAGCCCACCATTGATCTGCCTTCAATCGGATGGTTCGTATCCAACCCGAAACATCAGATAGCCCGCTTGATCTCCATCGTTGATTTATGATCTCTCAATCCAATGGATGACAACCATTTCAGGTGGCCTACTTGCACAGAGATTACCCGCCCAAAAAAGTGGTTTTCTCTCTCTTGCGGCGTGCCACGCATTGGCCAGTGTATGGAATTGGGCAGACCCACTCCAATACCACTTACTACTCGAAGCTAGCCCAATATACCGTTTACCACGGAACTAAAAAAGGTTCGTTGTTTCATTTATAAACCCGTCGGGTCCACCTGTCTTAAGTCATCCCTACGATGTAATCTCCGCTGTTGACATCTTTCGCCCATTCGACGGCTATGATGTGATATTGGTAGTTGATATGGACCGTTGATCTTCACGCTCGATCAACGGTTCACTTTGTTTCGTTGGATCGCAGTTGCATTTCCTTCAGGGCTGCCTCCGATACACTCCGCTGGCCCCTGCCGATGCGATATCACCGATTTAATCCAGGCTGTTGATCTGGCCGATCCAACGACTCCGATCAATGTTACTTCAACCTTCTATTTACTCTATTTTCCTCCATTCCTTAGTGTTTTCCTCTGCGATAGTGTTTTCCGATAGTGGATATATATATATATATATATATATATATATATATATATAGATATAGATATAGATATAGATAGATATATATATATATATATATATATATATAGATATATATATATATATATATATCTATATCTATATCTATATCTATATCTATATCTATATATATATATATATATATATATATATATATATATATATATATATATATATATATGAAGACTTAGACTTAGAGGTTTGATACATGATCCATTTTGGATCAATGTCACATCATCTCTACACCAATATATTCCAGAGGCAAGGCTTCCAGTATAGGAAGGTTCAACATTGATGCAAACAAAGAAGAATACATCCTATAGTGAATACAAGAAAGCAAATATAACCAATCTCTCTTATGAGGTCATGCTCTACTCAAGAATGCACACAGGTCCTTTGGAACAAACCCTAGTCAAGTGAACAATGTAACCCAACACCAGGGAATTTATCATAGCAGGCTGAAGAAGCCCCTCATGTATGATCACAAATTTTTAAGGTTAACTAAGTATGAAATCATCAACATTATCCAAATGCATTGCAACAACAATGAAGGGCTTGTAACCAACACTTCATCACATTACACATAGACCCTGTCAACACATGATGCCTTCCATGTAACCATTATAATTGTAATGAAAAGAGTTCCTATGTTGATTATTGTTATGGGTTGGTTTAGGTTCCGATAGTATATTCTAATCCATTTAACATTACACAGTGTGATATTCGTCTGTATATTATTAACAACAAAACCAGGTATTTCCCCTAGTATACCATTTCAGACCTAAAATGAAACATACTTTCATTATCTTGTAATACCTTGCACAATACATTATCCATTGTTATAACATCAACAATAAACCATGTATTTTTCTCAGTAACACCATTTCAACCCAGAAATGCCACATACATTCATCACCATGTAGATAATTTCACAAGAACACTTATCTTACAAGTTTTTTAGGGCATATGAGTTAGGGACTATGACTCTCCACCTAACCATATACCAATGAAATAGTTCTCACTTGCAGTTATCACCCCTAAGCTGGATTTAGAAGTCTCAGGAGTTCTAGTAGGGAATCAAACACATCCAACAAGTGAACCAGAAACCAAAGATTCTTCCATCTCTTTCCACAACTGAGTTGGGTTCTGTTATTCTTTCCATGACTATCCCACGTAGTGAACCGGGGGGTTAGAGGGGGGCGGGTAGCCCCCTACCGCGGGAAATTTTTTTTTGGACCCTATATTAGGTTGGGTGGACCTACCTATGGTTTTGTGCATTATTTTTGCACATCGTTTTCGACGTGATGGTTTTCGGTCCATGGTTTTGGACGCGATGGTTTTTAGTCCATGGTATTGGATGCTTCAGCATGTATAGATATTTATAATAACAATGGAAGGAACATAATGAAAAATCAAGCTGGTAGTCCCTATTTCGGGATCCAAGAGAAAATCTCTGTGTATATGTGTTTTATGTGTTATGCTCTCGCATTGTTTATTTTTTGTGTTTTAGAATTCGTATGTAGGTAACTTCCGTATGGGGTTAAAACCTACATTTGGTATCATAGTTGTTTTGGCTTCAAGGGGACACCTTTGTTGCTGAGGGGTTTTTCTTGGGCTTGTGGTAGATCCTGTTCAGTGGGAGATATGCGGGATCAATTCTAGTGGTGAAAGAAGATGGCGAGCAGTGGAAAGATAGAGATCGAGAAATTTAATGGTCAAAGTTTTGAGTTGTGGAAACTCAAGATGGAGGATCTGTTGGTGGATAAATATCAGTGGATCGCGGTAGATCCAGGTACTAAACCAACGGGAGTATCTGATGAAGAATGGAAGAAGTTGGATCGGAAGGCAAAGAGCATAATACAATTGTGTGTCTCAGATTCAGTATTGCTGAATGTATCAGGGGAAACTACGGTGAAGGCTTTGTGGGACAAGTTAGGGACTTTGTACCAATCTAAGTCTCTGGTGAATAAACTGTTCCTACAGAAAAGCTGTATAACCTAAGGATGAAAGATGGAGACTCGGTGACAGAGCATCTGAATGCGTTTAACACTGTGGTAAGTCAGTTATTGTCTGCTGATATCAAAATTTCAGATGAAGATAAGTGCATTAGTTTGTTGTGTTCTCTACCATATTCGTGGGATAGTTTGGTTATTGTAATAGGGAGCAATGCATCTACCTTGTAGTTTGATGAAATAGTCTCATCCTTGCTGACAGAGGAGATGAGACGGAAAAATATGGAGAGCCAGAATGATGATGCCTTGTCTGTACGAGGACGGTCCCAGAACAGAAACAAAAATAAGTCATCGAGTGGGAGATATAAATCTAGAGGGAGATCTAAATCTCTAGGAAAACATGTAAAGGTGGTGTGCTGGAAATGCGGAAAGGAAGGGAATTACAAAAGGCACTGTAAATCTAAAGCTCCTGACAAAGGAATGGAATCTGATGATGCTCCTTCTGCAGAGGTGAAAACCACCTCAGATGAAGGTGGGGATGTGTACTTGGCTTCTTCAAGTACACATGTCGATCATGAGGCATGGTTGATTGACTCAGTGCATCCTTTCACTTCACTCCCCATAGAGAGTGGTTCTGCGAGTATGAGAAATACAATGGTGGTGATGTCTTCTTAGGGGATGATAGGAAGGCTAGAATCATTGGTCGCATAAAAGTAAAGTTGAAGTTGCAAGGTGGAAGGGTTAGAACACCTCTGGGTGTTCTACATATTCCTGCATTGGGTAGAAATCCAATTTCTGTAAGCAAGTTGGATGATGCAGGTGTAAAAACAGTGTTCGAGAAGGATACTTGCAAGATGGTTCGGGGAGCACTGGTATTGATGCAGGGAGTTCGGATTGGAAATCTATGCAAGCTCCAAGGTAGCACTGTTATTGATGGGTGCAACAGTTCTGTGGTTCCTAAAAGTGGAGTAGAAAATTAGTGGTCTTTGGAGAGAAGACCATGTTGTGGCATCAAAGGCTTGGACATATTGGAGAGAAGGGCCTTCGAATACTTCATGGTAAAGGTATGGTAGAAGGTATGAGTAATAGCTCTCTGGATTTTGATTTCTGTGAAAATTGTGTATATGGGAAGCAGAATCGGGTGAGTTTCCCCTCTGGTGGTAAGAGGGCGAAACAAATATTAGAGCTTGTGCACAGTGATGTGTTTGGACTTGTGAAGGTTCCATCACTGGGCAAGTCTATGTATTATGTATCATTTATAGATGACTTCTCAAGGAATACATGGATATATTTCCTTAAGAAGAAATCTAAAGTCTTTGACAGGTTTAAAGAATTTAAGGCTCTGGTGGAAAACTAGACAGAGAAGAAGATAAAGGTGCTGAGGACAGATAATGGTGGAGAGTTTTGCAGTAAGGAATTTGAAGACATCTGTAAGAAGTGTGGTATAGCACGGTAGAATACTACTCCATATACACCTCAACAAAATGGAGTTGCAGAAAGAATGAACAAGACGTTGATGGAGAGGGGAAGAAGCATGCTCAGTGGTGCCGGGTTAGGACAAGAATTCTGGGCAGAGGAGGTGGAGACAGCATGTTACATGGTCAATAGATCACATTCATCAACTTTGGAGGATAAGACTCCACAAGAGGTATGGAGTGGTAAGAAACCCTCTCTTTCACATCTGAGGGTATTTGGATGTGATGCATATGTACATGTTCCAAAGGAGAAACGAACCAAGTTGGATAGTAAATTTGACAAGTGCATCTTTATTCGGTATAAGGATGGTTTAGAGGGTTATAAGCTTTGGAACCCAGAAACAAGGAAGGTTGTGTACAACCGAGATGTGGTGTTCAGAGAGGTGAAAGATGTTATTAAACATGAAGTCCAACTGAAGGAACCTGAGAAGATAGAGTTTGAGCTTAAGGAGGAAGAATCAGACTCTACAACAGAGGAGGAATTAGAGGATGAAGAGCCACAAACTCCGGGTGTGAGAAGATCAGTTCGAGAAAGAAGGCAGCCAGAAAGGTATAGTCCATCTGTTTTTTTTTTAAATTTTGCTTTATCTATTACTGACGATGATCCCAAAATTGTGAAGGAAACAGTAGATTCAAAGGATGGAAAACTCTAGAAAGAGGCCATGGTTGATGAAATGGAATATTTGCACAAAAATGAGGCTTGGGATCTGGTGGAGGTGCCGGCTGGAAGGAAACCCATTGGTAGCAAATGGGTGTTCAAGAAGAAGACAAATGCAGAAGGAAAGGTGGAGAAATACAAAGCTTGGTTGGTAGCAAAAGGTTATTCCTAGGTTCCGGGAATTGATTTTGATGATATTTTTTCTCCTGTTGCCAAGGTAACTTCTATTAGATTACTTTTATCTGTTGCTACTGCTTTTGATTTTGAGGTAGAACAGATGGATCTAAAGACAACATTTCTTCACAGGATCTGGAAGAGGAGATCTACATGAAGCAACTTGAAGGCTTTGCGGTGAAGGGTAAGAAAGAATTAGTATGCAGGTTAAAGAAGTCTTTGTATGGGTTAAAAAAATCACCAAGGATGTGGTATCATAAATTTGATACATTTATACAGGGACTTGGCTTCACCAGATGCAAAGAAGATCACTGTGTGTATTTTAAATTAATTGGTGATCATGTTATTTATATGGTCTTGTATGTGGATGATATGTTGCTAGTTGGAAATGACAAAGAAATTATCGAGGATTTGAAGACCCAATTGTCCTCCGAATTCGACATGAAAGATCTTGGTGCTGCAAACTATATTTTGGGCATGGAAATTAAAAGATATCTGGCAAAGGGGAAGCTATGGTTAAACCAGAGGAAGTATGTTGAGACAATATGTAGGTTTTAACCCTGTACAGAAATTACCTGCATACGAATTCTTAAACAAAGAAAATAAACAATGCGAGAGCATAACCCATAAAACACATATGCACAGAGATTTTTCCCTGGATCCCAAAACCGGGACTACCAGCTTGATTTTTCATTATGTTCCTTTCAATGTTACAATACATATTTATACATGCCGAAGCATCCAATACCATGGACCGAAAAACCATCGCGTCCAATACCATGTGCGAAAATCATGCACAAAACCATAGGTAGGTTCGCCCAACCTAATATAGGTTAGTCGTGGAAAGAATATAACACAACCCAACAATCTCCCACTTGTTGTTTTCTTTCCACAGGGGGCCACAGGAGAGCTTAGTCATTTTTCCAGACCCGAAACACCCATTGTTTCTCTACACCAAGAGAACTTCTCAGAGCTCACAGATTTTGTCAATGCATCTGCAGTATTCTTCAAAGTGTCCACCTTTACCAGCAACACCTTTTTGTCTTCTATCATATCCCTCACAAAGTGATACTGAACATCAATGTGCTTTGTCTTTGAATGATAAGCAGGGTTGTTTGCCAAGAAAATTGCACTTTGGCTGTCACAGTCTATTCTTATAGCTCCCTGTACTAACCCCATACTTGAACACAATCTCTGCAACCAAACTGCTTCCTTGCTTGCATGAGTGGCTGCCATGTATTCTGCCTCTGTAGTTGATAGTGCCACTACAGATTGTTTCTTACTCATCCAACTGAATGCACCTCCAAATAGGTTAAACACATACCCACTTGTAGATCTTCTCTGATCCAGATCTCCAGCCCAGTCTGCATCAACAAAACCATGAATATCCAACACTATGTCCAATCCTGGTCTTCCTTGGTAGCACAAACCATAATCACTAGTGCCACGCAAATACCTGAAAACCCGCTTCACTGCTGTCCAGTGCTCCTTCCCAGGTTTTGACATAAACCTGCTCAATACTCCCACTGCATGTGCAATGTCTGGTCTAGTACAGACCATTGCATACTTCAGGCTACCGACTGCACTTGCATATGGAACACGAGACATGTCCTCTTCCTCTTCTTGTGTCTTGGGACACTGTTCAGCAGATAACCTCACACCTACAGGAATAGGAACCTTCACCGGTTTACTATCCTGCATATTAAACCTCTGCAGTATTGTCTCGACATACTTCCTCTGGTTTAACCAGAGCTTCCTCTTTGCCCGATCTCTTTTAATTTCCATGCCCAAAATATAGTTTGCAGCACCAAGATCTTTCATGTCAAATTTGGAGGACAATTGGGTCTTCAAATCCTGGATAATTTCTTTGTCATTTCCAACCAGCAACATATCATCCACATACAATACCAGATAAATAACACGGTCACCAATTAATTTAAAATACACACAATGATCTGCTTTGCTTCTGGTGAAGCCAAGTCCCCGTATAAATGTATCAAATTTCTGATACCACATCCTTGGTGACTGTTTTAACCCATACAGAGACTTCTTTAACTTGCATACAAGTTCTTTCTTACCCTTCACCACAAAGCCTTCAGGTTGCCTCATGTAGATTTCCTCTTCCAAATCCCCGTGAAGAAATGCAGTCTTCACATCCATCTGTTCTACCTCAAAATCAAAAGCAGCAGCAACATATAAAAGTAATCTAATAGAAGCTACCTTGGCAACAGGAGAAAAAATATCACCAAAATCAATTCCCGGCACCTGGGAATAACCTTTTGCTACCAACCGAGCTTTGTATTTCTCCACCTTTCCTTCTGCATTAGTCTTCTTCTTGAACACCCATTTGCTGCCAATGGGTTTCCTTCCAGCCAGAAACTCTACCAGATCCCAAGCCTCATTTTTGTGCAAAGATGCCATTTCATCAACCATGGCCTCTTTCCAGAGTTTTCCATCCTCTGAATCCACTGCTTCCTTCACAGTTCTGGGATCATCATCAGTAACAGACAAAGAAAAATTTGAACTGAAAGCAGATGGACTATACCTTTCTGGCTGCCTTCTTTCTCGACCTGATATTCTCACAGCCGGAGTTTGTGGCTCTTCATCTTCTGATTCCTCCTCTGCTGCAGAGTCTGATTCTTCCTCCTTTGGCTCAAACTCTATCTTCTCAGGTTCCTTTGGTTGGACTTCAGATTGAATAACATATTTTACCTCTCTGAACACCACATCTCGGCTGTACACAACCTTCCGTGTGACTGGGTTCCAAAGCTTATAACCCTTTAAACCATCCTTATACCCAATAAATATGCACTTTTCAGATTTACTATCCAACTTGGTTCGTTTCTCCTTTGGAACATGTACATATGCATCACATCCAAATACCCTCAGATGTGAAAGAGAGGGTTTCTTACCAGTCCATACTTCTTGTGGAGTCTTATCCTCCAACGCTGATGAGGGTGATCTGTTGATCAGGTACCATGCAGTATCCACAGCCTCTGCCCAGAATTCCTGTCCTAACCCGGCACCACTGAGCATGCTTCTTGCCCTTTCCATCAACGTCTTGTTCATTCTTTCTGCGACTCCATTTTGCTGAGGTGTATATGGAGTAGTCTTCTGCCGTGCTATACCACACTTCTTACAAAATTCTTTAAATTCCTTGCTGCAAAATTCTCCACCATTATCTGTCCTCAGCACCTTTATCTTCTTCTCTGTCTGATTTTCCACCAGAGCCTTAAATTCTTTAAACCTGTCAAAGACTTCAGATTTCTTCTTAAGGAAATATATCCATGTATTCCTTGAGAAGTCATCTATGAATGATACATAGTACACAGACTTACCAAGTGATGGAACCTTCACAGGTCCAAACACATCACTGTGCACAAGCTCTAATATCTGTTTCGTCCTCTTACCACCAGAGGGGAAACTCACTCGATTCTGCTTCCCATACACACAATTTTCACAGAAATCAAAATCCAGAGAGCTATCATTCATACCTTCTACCATACCTTTACCATGAAGTATTCGAAGGCCCTTCTCTCCAATATGTCCAAGCCTTTGATGCCACAACATGGTCTTCTCTCCAGAGACCACTAGATTTTCTACTCCATTTTCAGGAACCATAGAACTATTGCACCCATCAACAACAGTGCTACCTTGCAGTTTGTACAGAGTTCCAGTCTGAACTCCCCGCATCAATATCAGTGCTCCTCGAACCATCTTGTAGGTATCTTTCTCGAACACCGTCTTTACACCTGCATCATCCAACTTGCTTACAGAAATCAGATTTCTGGCCAATGCAGGAATATGTAGAACACCCGGAAGTGTTCTAACCCTTCCACCTTGCAACTTCAACTTTACTTTTCCCCGACCAATGATTCTAGCCTTCCTATCATCTCCTAAGAAGACATCACCACCATCGTATTTCTCATACTCGCAGAACCACTCTCTATGGGGAGTGAAGTGAAAGGATGCACCTGAGTCAATCAACCATGCCTCATGATCTACATGTGTACTTGAATAAGCCAAGTACACATCCCCACCTTCATCTGAGGTGGTTTTCGCCTCTGCAGAAGGAGCATCATCAGATCCCTTTCCTTTATCAGGAGCTTTAGATTTACAATCCCTTCTGAAGTGCCCTTCCTTTCCGCATTTCTAGCACACCACCTTTGTAGGTTTTCCTGGAGATTTAGATCTCCCTCTAGATTTAGATCTCCCACTCGATGACTTATTTTTGTTTCTGTTCTGGGACCGTCCTCGTACAGACAAGGCATCACCATTCTGGTTGTCCATATTCTTCCGTCTCATCTCCTCCGTCAGCAAGGCTGAGACTATTTCATCAAACTGCAAAGCAGTTGCATTGCTACCTATTGCAATAACCAGACTATCCCACGAATCTGGTAGAGAACACAATAGACTGATGCACTTATCTTCATCTGAAATTTTAATATCAACAGATAATAATTGACTTACCACAGTATTAAACGCATTCAGATGCTCTGTCACCGAGTCTCCATCTTTCATCCTCAGGTTATACAGCTTTTTCCGCAGGAACAATTTATTCACCAGAGACTTAGATTGGTACAAAGTCCCTAACTTGACCCACAAAGCCTTTGCCGTAGCTTCCCCTGATACATTCAGCAATACTGAATCTGAGACACACAATCGTATTGTGCTCTTTGCCTTCCGATCCAATTTCTTCCATTCTTCATCGGTCACTCCCGATGGTTTAGTACCCGGATCTACCGTGATCCACTGATCTTTATCGACCAACAGATCCTCCATCTTGAGTTTCCACAACTCAAAACTTTGACCATTGAACTTCTCAATCTCAATCTTTCCACTGCTCGCCATCTTCTTTCACCACCAGAATCGATCTCGCAGATCTCCCACTGAACAGGGTCTACCACAGGCCCGAGCGAAACCCCTCAGCAACAAAGGTGTCCCCTTGAAGCCAAAATAGCTCTGATACCAAATGTAGGTTTTAACCCTGTACAGAAATTACCTGCATACGAATTCTTAAACAAAGAAAATAAACAATGCGAGAGCATAACCCATAATATGTAGGATAATAAACTGGTGAAGGTTCCTATTCCTGTAGGTGTAAAGTTATCTGCTGAATAGTGTCCCAAGACACAGGAAGAGGAAGAGGTTATGTCTCGTGTTCCATATGCAAGTGCAGTCAGTAGCCTGATGTATGCCATGGTCTGTACTAGACCAGACATTGCACATGCAGTGGGAGTATTGAGCAGGTTTATGTCAAAACCAGGGAAGGAGCATTGGACAATAGTGAAGTGGGTTTTTAGGTATTTGCGTGGCACTAGTGATTATGGTTTGTGCTACCAAGGAAGACCAGGATTGAATAGAGTTTTGGATATCCGTGGCTTTGTTGATGCGAACTGGGCTGGAGATCTGGATCAAAGAAGATCTACAAGTGGGTATGTGTTTAACCTATTTGGAGGTGCAGTTAGTTGGATGAGTAAGAAACAATCAGTAGTGGCACTATCAACTACAGAGGCAGAATACATGGCAACCACTCATGCAAGCAAGGAAGCAATTTGGTTATAGAGATTGTGTTCAGGTATGGGGTTAGTATAGGGAGCTATAAGGATAGACTGTGACAGCCAAAGTACAATTTTCTTGGCAAAGAACCCTACTTACCATTCAAAGACAAAGCACATTGATGTTCAGTGTCACTTTGTGAGGGATATGATAGAAGACAAAAAGGTGTTGCTGGTAAAGGTGGACACTTCGAAGAATACTGCAGATGCATTGACAAAATCTGTGAGCTCTGAGAAGTTCTTTTGGTGTAGAGAAACAATGGGAATTGTAGGGCTGGATAAATGGCTAAGCTCTCTTGTGGCTCCATGTGGAAAGAAAACAACAAGTGGGAGAATGTTGGGTTGTGTTATTCTTTCACGACTAGCCCACGTAGTTAACTAGGGGGTTAGAGGGGGGGGGGGGGCAGAGCGTCCCCTTCGTTGTGCCGATTGCGTAGCGGGGGGGTCACAAGGGGTTTGAGGGGTGCAGGTAACCCCCCTCTATGGGGTCCGGGGCAACGCCCCGAAAGGTTGGACGGACCTACCTATGGTTTTGTGCATGTTTTTCGCACATGGTTTTGGACGCAATGGTTTTTGGTCCATGGTTTTGGACGCGATGGTTTTCAGTCCATGTTATTGGATGCTTCGGCATGTATAAATACGTATTGTAACATTAAAAGGAACATAATGAAAAATCAAGCTGGTAGTCCCGGTTTTGGGATCCAGGGGAAAATCTCTGTGTATATGTGTTTTATGTGTTATGCTTTCACATTGTTTATCTTCTGTGTTTTAGAATTCATATGCAGGTAATTTCTGTACGGGGTTAAAACCTACAAAATGAAACATACTTTCATTATCTTGTAAATACCTTGCACAATACATTTTCCATTGTTATAACATCAATAATAAGCCATGTATTTTGCTCAGTAATACAATTTCAACCTAGAAATGCCACATACATTCATCACCATGTAGATAATTTCACAAGAACACTTATCTTACAAGTTTTTCAGGGCAAATGAGTTACGGACTATGACTCTCCACCCAACCATATACCAATGAAATAGTTCTCACTTGCATTTATCACCCCTAAGATGGATTTGAAAGTCTCAGGAGTTCTGCTAGGGAATCAAACACATCCAACAGGTGAACCAGAAAACAAAGATTCCTCCATCTCTTTCCACAATTGAGTTGTAGCGTTGATCTAGGTGGATGTTTGTGGCCACCCACCTAATCTACTTGGACCTCCACAATTGCCTCTTTCAGTTTTTCAGTTTCCTTAATTGTAGCACATTATAATATTTTTGGCAATTTTTTCAGGTCTTGAACTTCCAGAGCAGTTTTGAGGCCATAAAACATGTTTTTTTGGGAAAATCGGGGTAAGAATGAGAATTTAACTAATGTTTTCCATTGAAATGTTGTAGTACTCAGATGGATATTTCTAACGAGGTATTGTGCACGTCAAATGGAGATCGTACGTCAAAGTTACGACCTCGAGAAGTTGATGTACCAGTTTACCCAAACGAGGCCCATAGTTTTGGCGCTTCATCTCCTAGGGTTAGGTTTTTGGATGTTTAAGGTTTTCCATTGTTTCTCAATAATAAATAGGCTTTGGAGCCTCATTGTAACATAGTTCAGAGGCATGTAGCCTCCACATCTCTTCTTAGAGATAAACTACCATCGCCCAAGCTAGTTTATTTCCATTATGTTTGTAAGATTATTTCAGTATTTGACATTAATGAAATCAAGTGTTATTTTTGCTGCATCTCTATATTTATGGTTATATCTATAGTTTTTTGCATTCCTATTTAAGTTCATATTAGTGGTATCATAGCGTTAAGATCTTTCTTGGTTTTTATTTGCATATCCCCAACGAGGTCGAGATATAAGGAGTTAGGGCTCGAATTGGAAATAAGGGCGACCCATGATAACCCGCCCAAGCCACAAGAAAAGAACAACACCATGAAGAAAAATAAGGACATAGGAAAGTGGCATGAGTTCCATAAGATCTCCACTCATAACACAAGTGAGTGTCGGGCCAAGCAGCCACTAGTGGTCGAGATGAAGGCTTCTGAATCAAACGCATGTTTTGACTCTGAGTCAGAACCTGACAAGGGGAATGAAAAATGGAAGCAGATCATTGACACGGAGCCTAGTGCCACCGTGGCCACCACCAAGATTAAGAAGATTGAGCCTAAAGATCCATAGGAGGCAGAACGCATTTTCCACTCATAGATGTGGGTAAAGGGTTCTTCGCTACAGTTCATCGTCGACAGCTGGAGCCAAAATAACCTCATTTCAACATATGTTTTGAAGCGGATGGGCCTACCGACTACAACACATCCATAGTCGTACACCACTAGGTGGCTTCACTAAGGATGATATCTCTGCATCAGCCAATAATGCCTCCTTCCTTACAACATTAATCCCTTCATGGATGAGGTACTATGTGATGTTGCTCCTCTCTAAGTTTGTGATGTATTATTAGGACAACCATAATTGTGGAAATGACATGTTGTATATGAGTCTAAGCCTCGCTCTATTATTATTTCTATGGGTAATAAGTTATACGGGATACCAAAGGTAGCCCCTCCTACCACCATCTCTTTTATCTCTGCTAAGCAATGCAGTAAGATCATCTCCCAAACTGGGAAATTTGTTTTCTTTCTGATTCACTCTCAAATTAAGGGGAAGACCATAACCGCATCCATGGCCCCCGAGAAGGGTTCCTTCATGCAACAAAACTAGGTGGATACGGTCATGGAAGAATACAGGGACATTTTCTCCTCACCCATAGGGGTACCCTTGCACTGTTAGATCAAGCATTCGATTGATCTGACTCCAGGAGCACCTCTACCCAATGGGCTGATATATCACTGCTCCATTCTACAAAATGAAGAGATCAAGTTGAAAATCTAGAAGTTGCTAAAAAAATGGCACATCAGACCAAGTTCCTCACGTTGCGGGAGCCCGATTGTACTTGTACAGAAGAAGGATGGGACATGGAGGCTCCGCATTGATTAGGGGCACTAAACAAAATTACTATTAGGAACAGGTATCCAATCCCACTGATTGATGACCTTCTGGACCAAATCAAGGGGGCCAAGTGTTTCAGCAAGATCTATCTAAAGTCTGGCTATCACCAGGTTCCAATAGAGCCCACAAATGTATGGAAGAACACCTTCAAATCCAAGGAAGGCCTTTTTGAATGGTTGGTTATGCCCTTCGGGTTGACAAATGCCCCTACTATTTTTATGAGGCTAATAGATGAAATATTGTGGCCCTTCACCAAATCATTTGTGGTTATTTATCTAGACGACATCCTCATTTTCAACAAGATTTGGGAAGAACACTTGCAACACATTAGACAGGTCCTTCAAACCCTTTGGCAACAAAAACTGTGTCAATTTGGAGAAGTGCACCTTTGGAATGAGCTAGGTCCAATATTTGGGTTACATCATAGATGAGCATGGCATGCATGTGGTTCTGACTAAGATCCAAGTCATTTGGGATTGACCAACCCCGACCACTCTAACAGAGCTTCAAAACTTTTTGGGCCTTGCAAATTTTTATTGGAGGTTCGTGTTGGGATTCTACCATATCACTTGGCCTTTGAGTCAGATTATTAAGGGCAGGGAAAAATAAGGCATTCATTGAGTTGAAGCACCGCCTTTTCCCTACATCAGTACTCACACTTCTAGACTTGCAACAACCATTTTAAATTGAGACAGACACCTCTGACTATGCTATTGGTGCAGTCCTCACCCAACACAGGCATCCAGTGGCCTATCATAATGAGACACTTTCCAATACAATTCATAATTACCCCACCTATGATAAAGAGATGTATTCCATCGTGTAAGCTTGTCGACAATGGAAGCATTACATTATGGGGAAGGAGAGTGTCATCTAAACCGATCACTGACCTCTTCAATTTATACAGACACAAGGGAAGTTTCAAAATGATCGCCATTAAAAGTGGTCTACATATCTGAAAAAATTCCACTTGAACATTAAATACAAAAAGGGCAGCACCAATCATGTTGTAAACTGCCTTAGTCGACCCCCAGTTGCAAAAATGACTATTGTTCTCAACTCTTGTGGCCACAGGGCCTATGGATGGCTGCAACTACACAAAAATGATCCAAAGTTTGCCTCCACATACATGATGCTAGTAGATGGAAAGCAAGTTCCTGATTTACACCTCCAGGAGGCATTATTATGCTACCTGGGCCACCTTTGTGTTCCTTCAACCGAGCGCTCCAAACTGATTTGGGAGGCACACTACAGTCAGATTGCAGGACACTTTGGTGTGGAGAAAACTGTGGTTGTACTACAAAAGTACTTTTATTGGTCAAAACTTCTATTGGATGTTGGGAAATGTATCAGATCTTGTACTACCTGCACCATTTCGAAGCCAACCATCAAGAAGCAAGGCCTGTACACTCCTCTACCTACTCCCAGCCCATTGTGGGAATCCATCTCCATGGAATATATGTCTGGCCTCCCTTCTACCAAGCATGGTAATGACTTTGTATTTGTGGTCATGGACAAATTTTCTAAGATGGCTATATTGGCGGCTTGCAAGAAGAGTATCACAATAGAGGACATTGCCAAAATCTTCTTTGAACAAGTGTGGGTACATTTTGGGATCCCGAAGACCATTATATCAGATTAGGATAGCAGGTTCTTGAGCACGTTCTGGTCAAGCCTCTAGACATTATTGGACACCAAGCTTACCAAGTCGACTACCTTCCATCCCCAGACTAATGGCCAAACAGAGCTCGTCAATAGGATGATAGTGCACATACACCGCATGTACAACTCCAAGAATTCACGAACTTGGGATGCGATTATTCCCTATGTACAACAAAATTATAACAGAGATCTTCATAACTCAATTAGTCGCGATCCTTTCAAGTGGGTTTAGGATTTCAACCATTATGTATGATTAATGTTGCCATGCCTTATGTGACTACATAAACAAAATCCAAACATGTATTGTCTAAGGCTGATAAAGAAAAAAAATTTATTGAATGCATCCAACACATCCACTAGCAAGTTCACGGCATCATGGAGAAGTCAAATGCCAAGTAAAACTAGCGACATGATCAACATTGGGTGCCACACAAGTTTCAGGTGGGCGAAAAATTTTGGTTGCATTTGCAGAAAGAATGCCTTACTGGAGCCCATTAGAAGTTCAGACCACTCCGATATGGTCCTTACACCATTACCAAGGCTATGGGAGACAATTTTTTGAGCTCAACATTCCCCCATTCTTTGGGGCCCGTACTTAGTGTTCAATGTGGACCACCTTCGACCATACTTCCCACCATGACTAGACACGTCAGACATTGTATAATATCTCATACCAACAGAGTTAAACTCAGACTACATGGAACATGCCACAACTCTTCAGATTATGGACACACAAATCAAGAACAATCACCAACAGAAGATCCAACTATATCTGGTTGTCAAAGCTGGCCAACTCCTGTACTAAGGCAAGTGGCTCACTAGGGACCAAGTTTAGCAAGAGTTTCCCCATCTCATGGAGTCACTCAACACAATGGGGACCATTGATTCCTAAGGGGGGATGATTGATCTAGCTGGATGGTGGTGGTCACTTGCTTACTCCACTTGGACACCCAACACTGTCTCTTTCAGTTTTTCAGTTTCCTTAATTGTAGCACAATTTACTATTTTTGATAGTTTTTCGGGTCCTAAAATTCTGAAGCCATTTTGAGGCCCTAAACGATGTTTATTGGGAAAATTAGGGAAATTAGGTGTCCTCGCTTGATGTTTCCCAACCTAAAGTTGTAGTACTTAGATAGATATTTCTAACGAGGTATTGTGCACGTCAAACGAATATCGTATGCCAAAGTTACGACCTCGGGAATTTGATGTACCAATATACCGAAATGGGGCCTTGTTGAGGCCTCGAAAATTGTTGCATCAACATCAGGGAAAACCACCCGATCCGGACCTTAAAAGCAGCTCCTTTTTCGTTTGGTGTGGTGGCTCCGACTGGATATAATGGGACCAGTTTCCCAATGATTTATAAATGGGATGGATAAGTGATCGATTTTCTAATATCTAATGGGAATGATGGATGATTTATTCTAATATGCAACAATATAAATAACTAATCTATCCCGGGAAGTCTTTCTCTTAGTGCAATTTTTGATGGTTCTTATTGACAAGTAGGCATATAGATGACTCTACTTATAAACAAAAATATTCATTCATATGATAATTACTTTGTTCAAGTAGTTGAACAAAGTAATAATTAAAATGTTATCACACTAATCTTTATATATTACTGATACATATACATATGAAAAATAACAATTCTTAAACATTCAATAGTGATAAGTGAAAGAATTGCTGTAAGAGCATATACATATATCAATAATAGAAAAATTAAATAAATGTTGATTCACATAAAAGCATGAAACAAAAACATAGATAATAGTACCATATGCATTTGAGTCTCCTCCGATATAAATCGCATTCAGATCCCGCCTTTCAACTTGGAAACACTTTCACAAGAAGCAATAGTGCATATCACATAAAAGTATTCTTCATCAAAACTCAGAATTCAGGTCCAGTTTTCATAAAAATAAATATATTGGAAGTACAGTAGTGCAACTTCCAATCCAAGTCTTAATACAAAAATTTGAGGACCCTTTCTAAAAACATGAAAGGGTCTATAAATACTATTAAACTAACAAACTATGAAATAAATGTGCTATGTGCTGGTATAACCAAATCACAAAAATTGTGACAATCTTCTTAAAATAGGCATGCTGTAGTCAGTTAGAATGGTTCACTGTTTTGGCTAACTATCTTGTGGCTTGAGCTGGCAAATGGCGAGCATTGGTTGCAGTTCTGGTGGATGACTTATGCGCGAATGTAACTGGGCAGTGTATGTAGCATCAATAATTTTAGGAATCATATAACCGATTGCATCAGTGAGGCATTTCATCGCTGTTCGCTGACTATGTGGTTTAACAAGGAAGAACCAAAGGGTTTCCCATGTCAAAGTTTGAATTCCTGTGATTAATCTTTCCCTTTGCTCCAGCTCATGTTTCCATGTTTGTTCTAATGCTTTCACCGATGGAAGTTTTCCCCGAGAACACTTTGAAATTAAATTTGATAAATAAAGAGTATCATTAATCAATTCAACCAGATTACCTGTTGCCGATCTGCATCTTGATGTCGCCCTTTCTTCTTTCATTAGTTGAGATTTCCATTCAACGAATAGGATTTCTTTATGCGATTCAAAAATTTGGGGTAGATTTGCAGCTTTTCCTTCTTTGATTTCTTGCCAAGAGAGAAACTCTGTTAATATTTCATCTACTTGTTCCAATTTTTGTCTCGCATCAACTGAATTATCAATCATAGATGACGAAATTTCACATAGGGGAAGAATGAGAGAGACATTATGACATAATAAGCACAACTGATTAGATAATGCTTTGGTAATTTGGAGAGCTTCCGATCTGAATTCTCCCACTTGGGGATATTCTTTGAATCTTTATATTTGCAGTGATAGTTGAGTGATCTGTTCTTCTTTTGATTTGCTCAACTGTTCATTTAATGATCGCAGCTTACTCAATGCTTGGGATAGCTCTTGTTGCTTCTGAATTGCATGTTGATCAATCATTTGTTTTTCTTTGAGCAATTTCTTGTTTAATTGATCATTTGAATGTCTCTAGGTTGCTAACTGTTGTTCCAACTGCTCTATCTTCTACTGCTTCTCTTGTACCTATGTTTCTAGCAAAACAATTGCTTGGTCCTTTTCTTTAAGCAAGTTTCTTACCTCCGATGCTTTGTCCATTGTAGCTGCGGTGTATGCTCTAGCATACTGAGAGAGTTTAGTGAGATCTTCAGAAGGGTTGAATTCTTCTCTCCATACCACGTTTGTTATCTCCATTTGTGAAGTCAAAAGAGGAGATTGATCAATTTTCTTCTTTTTCCTTTGTCTTTTGATCACAACCCTATGCTTAGGGTTGTAGAAGACATCCAGGGGTGGTATTTCTTCTACATGTAAAACAATTTCATCGGTTGGATTCTCAGGAATTATTTCTACATGCTTTTGAGTTATGGGTGGGCCGGTTGTTGTTTCAGTCAGAACTATATTGAATGCTAATTTCTGACTAGTTGTCACCTCAGGTGTGTTGAATCCTTGTAGACTTTCAGTATTGCTGATGATAGAATCAAATTGTTGCCAGTCTTTGAGCAGTTTGGGATCAACATAAACACTTGAATCAATGAGTTCACTACTTTTTCCTCATCCTTACTCCTGCTTTGGCAATTTTTCTTTTTCAGGAATCTTTTGTCGGCAGCTATCTGTTCAATTTGACTTGGTGGTTGAACTGTAGGGGTTGTAGCTAATAGGTCCAAAGGAAAAGTTTGCAACCTCTGGGCTCTGAGCCTATTGAACGTTTCTAACCCCTCTTCTTCATACCTAATCCTAGCCAATCCTTTAACCTGAAAAAATGTATCGGCTGAAGCAAATAAATCATTAAAGTCATCGGCTTCATGATCGAATTTAGCAAGTTTAGCTTGAGCAGTAACATTATGGGCAACCTTGTTTAGGTCATAATGCCTATTTGGAATAGTGGCAAGATTCAGCATCTGAATCTTCTTCGCCTCTTTCTCTGCATGCTTGTAGTCATGTAAAGTGAAAATGTCACATTGTAGGGGGAATATAGGCCACATCTGTTTTTTAGAATCTCTAAGGGTTCTTGATGTCCCTTCAACTGTTATCTGGTATGCCAATTCTCGTGCTAACAATTTATCAGGAACACATAGAGGGAGAACATGAGGTTTAGTGAGACTGCCAAAAAGCCTCACATAGGTAAATTTCTCCTCTCCGAACCAGCTGCCTACTGCTGTTAGATCAGTTGTTGCATCCTGGGATATCCTGGGAGCAGGCTTATTGAAAATAGAATAATATACAGGTGAAACAAAACCATTGCAAATTTTGTACAAGTGATTTTTATAGTGTGCCTTCCACAACTGCTTGTGATAAATATGAATCGGGTTGGGATCTTGGGAAGTCCACTTCCATCCAAGTATCGGGAATTCAAAATTAAAACAAATAATGTCCATAATATATGCACTGTAGTAGAAAGGGGGAATGATCCGGGTAGTTGTATATGCTTTTCTTCTGTATTCTAATATCTCAGTGGCTAGTCTATCAGACAAAATATTTGCCCAATCCATAACATAACCATTAATCGTTGCTTCCATTAATGGGACCATCTCTATAGAAAATTTGGTAGAATCATGTTGTCCCCACAGTCTACACATCATAGCCCCAACATAGCAATAAGGAGAAGCTAGTGAGTCGACATAATACTTACCCGATGAATCATGCTTATGTTTTTCTGGGAAATGCCTCCATTGCTTGATCGGGTCCGATTCCAAGTCGTTTTCCTTTGCAAATGCTTCTAGGAATGCCTTGTTGTAGCGCTTCTCGGGCTCCGGTAGATGGTACATTTGCTTGAGATCTTCAGGTTTGAATGACCCGAATATCCTTCCATCGGCTGTGGAAAATGTTCTATCTGCAGTTGGGATTTTCTCAACAACCCATCTAACCACATCAGTGTATGGCAAAACTTTGGCCCGCGCTGCTATTCTATGAAGGTATGAACAGGCCAATTCTTTGAGAGTCCCCTCTGACTTATTGGTTGAATCAACTGTGGCTTCCTCTGATAATTCTTCGGGCTCCTCTACTTCTATCAAATTATAAATGCTTTCCCAGCTAGTATTTCCCAGACCGAGACATGTTGTATCTGATATTAGTCCTTTCTTGCTCGTTCCTAGTTCCTTGGCTGCACGAGTTGCTATGGGCTTCTTTGATTTCTTCCCCATTTTCTTTGGATTTATGGATTCGGAGAGACTCTGCACAGACAATTGCAAACCGTAACACAAAGATTTCACCGTTGAAAGCCAATATGACAATGAACAGAATTACAGTGATTGATATATGATAAATCAAATGCAATTAAGAATTACCACGAATGAAATCTTTTTGAAGGACTTATTGCTAACTGTCAAATTTAATAGCTGTTCGAACCGCCAATCGTGGTGAATTAATACCATAAATACCCATCTCGTCGATCGTATACCGAATGATTATTTCAAGTGTGTTTTGAGTTTCCTCGATTGGCGATCGGTGACAAACCACAAATCACAATCGGGAGTTTCAAAGGGAGAGGCTTAGTGACCTGCAATGAATATCTCTGATTGCCGAAAAGTAATATTATAATGGAGCGGAGTATTATGCATGCAAACTGTTTTATCGTATTATAGGGGTTTGGCTTACGCTTTATCCCTTTGTCATTTGATATCGCCGATTTCCGATTGCGATATCAAATCGGAAGATTTGATGAGGCCTTTTGTGTGTGTACCTTTGGCATTTGATTTCTCCGATTGTCGATTGCGATTTTTTTATTGGATCAGAGGATTGGATGAGGTTTTTGTTTGCGAATGTTCCTTTGTTGTTGCGATATGCGATCTCCGATTGCTTTATCGCAATGTAAAATTTCTTATAATATTTAAAAGGAACACTTTTATCAAAGGGTTTATTAAATGATTTGTTTACATCGGGCCTTTTAATAGGGATTTTTCTTTGCAATGAATACCATTTTTATTCATCAACTCACAAATCTAACTAAGTTTAATAAAAAGGGACCCATTTCTTATTGAAATTTTTGTGTAAAATTTTTATAGAAATGGGGGGCCGTTGTACAGCACAACAATTGGCGATTCTCTAGAAGAAATAGTTATCTCTGAGAAAATAATATAATATTTTAACCTTCTTAATCTGAAAACCTTAATGGATAGAGAAAATTTAATATAATTAAGTAATCATAAACTCTGAATATAATGAAAACTATCTTTGTTATCTCTTTCTCATCTCAAAATTAAATACATTTTAAGTCTAAGTAAATATTAATTGGTTGATAATGATAAAACAAGAGACTTCTCCAACTTAGCTTGTATAATGACTCTTTTGTCACAGGTAGAGCCACTACTGCCAGCAAACGTCTATAGTCTCGGCAGGGTTACCTTTTAACCATTTGATCATTCATTGTCCCATCCATTTCAGAGTATAATTTAAAAGAATGAATCCAAAAGATATGTTTCCACATTTTTTGTATTGCATTTTCTTTTTTCCTTATTTCTTTATTTTTAAGGTAAAAAACCATTGTCTTGGTTTGGTGGTCAGCTGTTGACAATGCCATTCACTGGTTGTAATTTAACTGAACAAGCTGGCTTGTGATGAGACCCCTTGTCTTATAATTATAAGCCATTACCCTGTTTTGGTATGCAGTGTTGGTAATGTCAGCTGAACTAGTCCCCTATGATCATGGTACACAGGCTCGTGATGAGACCTCTTATATTTTATATCAAATATATTTTAGAATTACACTCTGAAAAAATCATAAACTTTGATGGATGGGGTGAATAATTTTGTCATTAAGAGAACATGGATGACAATTTCAAGAGTTGAAGATGCTAAGATTGGATTAGTCTTTGCTTTGTATTGATAACCTTTTTTAGGTTTCTAAGACTTAGAACGATTTACAATATTTTCGAGTTTTGAGAAGATTTTCACAAAAATAAAAAGGGTTTTCAGAGTTTACTTATACCTAATTTCCTAGAACTTTCCTTTTCCTTCAAGGTTTCCATCTATTGAAAATAAATATTAAAACTATTTTCTTTTAAGTAATATTTTCAAAATAGTAAAGACCAATAAAAGGCCATTTACAACTTTATTTTCTAAGAAAGAAAATAAACTAATTATTCACACAAATATAGCTGAAAATTGAATATTTACAAAGTGAGAAGGGGTTACCTCCTCAATTGAAGAATTTTTTCAAAATAAGTCCATTGACAGGAAGATAATATCTCTTTCTTGATAGATTTTGCAACATGAACGTTGATGGGCCTAACTTCTCGCTGATTTGAAATGGTTCGAGCCACATTTTCTGAAATTTAGTGTGTTTTCCTTTATCCTCGTGGGTTTTGTCCCATTTCAAAATAAGATCACCTACTTGTAAATGTTTTAAGCCACTTGAAGTTGTATCAAAATAAGACTTAATAATTTGTTGATGCTTCACATGTGTTATTCAGGCTTTCTCCATTTTTTCCTCTAATTTCAGAATCTGATTATGTTTCAATTGAATAGAAGAAGAGTGATTCTCTTCAATAAACTACACTAAGGCTAGTGATGGAAGTACTAAGTTTTCTGGTATGACAACCTCCTTTCCCTACACTAGATTAAATGGAGAAGTGCCTATTGAGGCCTTCTGTGTTATACGATCTGCCCATAATGCAAATATCAAAGACTTGTACCAATTCTTATGATTCTGATCGATAGTTCTCTTAATGATTCTGATAAGATTTTTATTGGTGGATTTTGCTAAACCATTGCCTTGAGGGTAGTAGTTTGCAGAATATTTCAATTTGAATCCTCTTTTGATAGAAAATTCAAGTATATAATTACCAGAGAAATAAGATGCATTATAAAAAATAAGAGCCAAACCTGGTAATGATGAACTGATCTATGAATTCAATGATCGCCTTAGAGTTTGTTGTCTTCAAAGGAATTGCTTCTACCCACTTAGTAAAGTAATCCATAGCTGTAAGGATATACCTGTGTTGTTTGGATGAATGTGGAATAATTTTTCCAATGATACCCAATCCCCATTGTTCAAAGGGATGTTCAATGTTGACTGGTTGCAAAGGAAAAGCTGGCTTCCTTTGTCTTCCACTGGTAGTTTGGCATGTTCTGCATTTCCTTACATACTCATGGGTATCTATAAATAAGGTAGGCCAATAATACCCAAAATGAATAATTTTGTGGGCTGTTGTATCAGCTCCAAAATGTCCTCCTGCTGGACCATAATGTAATTCCTGCAAGACCTTTTGTACTTCAAGTTTTTATAAACATCTTAACAAAATTGAATCATAATTCCGTTTAAACAACACATCATCAACAATCATGAAGTTTTTTGGTTTTAATCTAATGGCACGTTTATTTTTATAGGAAAGATTAAAAGGAGCATATCCATTTTTCAAATAGAATATCAAATCTGCATATTGGGATTCAAGATTAACAGTACTTAACTCATTGATTTCTCCGATATTGTTTGTACGTTCATGTTCCTGAATATTAGAAGCTTTTACTAACAACTTGCAAAATCCTCGGCCTTTGACAATTTTTGCTGGTCTAATGTCCAAATCATATTCTTGTAATGCTGTGACTCAGTTTGCCATTTTTTCTCCCAATTCCCTTTGAACTAGTGACTATCTTACTGTTGAAAAAGGGATTATAAATTTAGTGTGAGTTTTCAAGAGAAAGGGCCTAAAATGTTTAATGGCTTTGTATATAGCAAAGACTTGATTTTCAACTTCAGAGTAATTAAGTTCAACACCTTGAAGATTTGAACTATAAAATGAAATTGGTGCTTCCAAATTTTGATCATTGATTTGTGTTAGCACTACTGCGTAAGATGAATCAGATGCAAGAGTATATAAAATGAAATGATTTGAAAAATTGGGAGTGCTTAAAGCAGGAGAATTTATGATTGACTGCTTGATTGAATTAAAAGCCTCCCTTTCTATATGCCCCTATTTAAACACTGAGTTTTTCTTGATCATGGTTTGTAATGGTAAAACAACCTGTGAAAAATCTGGAACAAATCTTTTTACAAAGTTAACTTTTTATTATGTGGAAATTGAATATCAGAAATTTCTTTGATTATATCTAGATCAATATAAATACCATCTTTTGAAACATTGAATCCCAAGAGTTTACCTTGGTCAAGAGCAAGAAAGGACTTCTCAGGATTGAGTGAAATGCCATACCTTTTACAATGTTCAAAGATTTGTTTCAAATCACGTAAATGACTTGATCTTTTCTTAGAGAAGACAGTAATGTCATCCAAATAGAAAACCATTGATTTATTGATTAGACCTTTGAATTCTATGTCCATCGCTCTTTGGAATGTAGCTCCAGCATTGATTAATCCGAAAGGCATTTTTTGATAGGCATAAGTTCCCCACTTAGTTCTGAAAGTAGTCTTAAGTCTATCATCGGGGTGCACCAAAATTTGGTTATACCATGAAAAACCATCTAAGAAAGACATTAGTTCAGAACCAGCCACTGAATGGAGAGTTTGCTCCATTGTTGGTAGAGGAAAATTATCCTTTTGACTTGCTTTGTTAAAATTTCCGAAATCAATACAAATTCTAATGTCACCATTTTTCTTTCTTACTGGCACCAAGTTGGACACCCAATTTGAATGTCTAACATGAAAAATTATCTTAGCCTTCAAGAGTTTGTTTAACTCAGATTTTATTTGACTTTCGAGGTTGGGATGAATTTTTCTTAATTTTTGTTGTACTGGTTTTTCTTCAGATATCATTGGAATTGTATGCTGTATGATAGAGGTATCATATGTTTTCAAATCATCATAATTCCAAGCAAAGACAATTTTATATCTATTTAATAACCTGACAAATGCAATTCTTTTTTCTGATGTAAATCCTAATCCCAAATTGATGTTTTGTGGCTTGTCTTTTGTACCAAGGTTTATTAATTCAAATCTCAAAGTAAAACTTTGGAGCTTTGAATTAGTAACCTGTTTAAAACTATCTTTGATGTCATAAAGATATTCAAGTTTGACCACTGGCTTAGGTATTGAATTTTCTTCAAATTTTTCCTTCATTTGAAGATCATGCTCACTTTCATCAATAATTTGATCATCATAGGAATTATCAGAATTTAAGAAATTTAAAATGTCATCATCATGATTGAATACTCGCCAGTTAGTGACATTATTAGGAATCGATGGTCTGAAAATTAACTCTATTGAAAATATATCAGGATTGTAATCTTCAGATGGAAGGAGCTTAGAAGCAACATTGGTTAGTAAATCCATTGTTGCATTCTAAGATCTAGGAATGGGAGAAATATTAAATGCTAGAAAATGAGATATAAGGTCTTGTACCAAGGATTGATAATGTTTAAGGTGACTGGAAAGACAATGTAGAGTATTTCTGACTTGTTTTATAACAATTTCTGAATCACAAACACTTTCAAATATTGTACCTTAAGACCAATTGCTTTATAAAGTCATTGAATCAAGGCTTCATATTCAGTAGTATTGTTTGTGCACTCAAATTCTAATCTACGTGATAGCTTGGTATTTTTTCCCTCGGGACTAACTAAAATACATCCTTCTCCTGCACCTTCATTAGATTTAGACCCATCAAAATATAATGACCAAAATAAAGTTTTATCTACAGTTTTATTTACAATTTCCTCAACAATTTTAACACACTTTGATGTATCTGTTTGGGAAAAATTTTCAATTTGAGATGTGAAATTATTAACTGAAAAAGGTGATGATTGAGCAGTAAAATTACCAAAGAATGATTCAGATGAGTAGTTACCAAGAATGTTATTGTTGAATGTTATAGGCTGGTTTTCTTGTTCAAACTCTGTCACAGTATGAGTCATATGCTTCTCCCGATCAATCTTAATCTGATTTGGCTTTCCTTTATAGGGTAGCCACATGTGAGACCAATCGGTAGAAATGTAACCATGAAGTTTCTCAGACTAGTCTCTACTTAAAATTAAACCATAGAACTCAGGAATATCAACAATTAATATGTCAATTCTCTGAACCACTCTTGGATCAGTTGATAACCTGATGGTAACTGAGTTGATTTCTCCTAATACTTGGACCTTAGTTCTATCCAACTGGACAATATGCACTGCAGACTTTTGGGGTTCAATATTCAGTTTAGAACAAACCGAGGCCGACATTATATTCGATGAAGCCCCTGAGTCTATCAAGAAATTGTGCAGATTTCTATTATAAATCTCGTAGGTCAAGAGAAAAGGAGGAGTATGGGAATTTGATCTATCTCCAATTAGAACAGTATCAGTGGCTTCTACTCTACTAGCTGGTGGTTTACCTGTATCATTAGCAGCTTTGGACAGTATAGCGCTCGAAAGAGGAGAAGAAGGTATTGCATCTAATTCCTTAAGCATCAATTTTTGTTGATGTTTGAGTTTACTAAGCTCAAACATAGTGATATTTTCTTTCGTTTTCTTCATGTATTCAATGATGTTGTAATCCATAGAGTCTGTAACTACTAATGTTTTAGATGTTGAAGGTGGATTAGAAGTTGATGGCTGATTTTGAGTAGGAGTGACTGTAGACTTCTTTGTGGGAGTCTTTTCCTTAGTAGTAGTACCCATGTTCCTTTTCTTCTGAGTTACTTGAACAGGTTCTGGAGTGCCTTTACTCCTGGTACTTACTGGGAAAGCTTCCTATTCATTTTTAGTATCAGAATTGAGCAAAATGAAGTCCCACATCCCATGAAATTCTACAGATACCTCTTATTCAGTTTCTTCAGATGATAAGACTGTGTCTTCTTCTTCATCATCTTTGAGGTCTGAATCTGCATTGAATATAGCATTAGGGGGTTTTTATTTTGGTTTTCTAAAGTTTCTAAATGGATTTTTAGTTGAAGTCTCTACTACTTGTTTCTTGATTTCTATCATTTCATTTGATATAGTCTTTAGAAATTTTTGGAGACCTTCCATATCGTATGGATCTTTAGCCATTTTCTTCTTTGAATCATCTTTGAAGGAGACTTTTTTAGATTTTATATCTTCAAGAGAAGCTTTCTTTTCTAAGGCGATGATGTGTTTTTCCATAACAATTTCCTCTTTCATATTTTCTTATAGAGTAGGTTTTCCAGCTCTATCTACAAAGATAACTATGTTTGAAGGTAAAGCTGTTATATACCATTCGTTTCTAACTTGTTTAGTAGGTTTAGAGGTAGTAGGAATCTTATTTAAGAGTTTATTAAATTGTGAATTGAACTCTTTAATAAGTTCTCTAGATTCTATTCTAAGATTTGAAAGGTCATTTATTAACATTGCTACAGATCTGTAATCATCATATTTAGCTAAGAATTGTTCTTGAAAAATATTCCAACTAGTAATGGATCCTGATGGTAGGGAAACGTACCAAGACCCTGCTGATCCTTATAGGGTATAAGGAAAAAGTCTAACAACCACATCTTCCTCAGTAACTCCTTTTAAGTTAACTGACAACATAAAGTTTTTTATGTGTTCGTCTGCCTGTATGCTTGCATCTGGATTGAATTTTGGCAACCATTTTTCAGGATGAGCTGGCAATGGATTTAAAGGTGCAGGCATGGCGACTGCACCAGGACTGCTCCATGGGTTCTGTGCCATTGTCGAGATACTAATAGATGATAGCGCAGATGAAGTTCCAGATGGTTGGGAAACAGATATCGAAGTTTGAGATGGCTAAGAAATAGATGTTGAATTTGTAGTTCCCCGTTGAACGACAATCTGGAATGGAGGAGTGGATGGTTGACTTTGCAATGGAGAAAATGAAATGGATGATGATGATGAGAAAGTTTCACTATCAGATCCTTCAGTAGTCTTCCTTACTCTTTTCCTTTTAGGCAAAGGTAACTCAATAGGTTCAATACCAAGCTTTTCGCTCTGAAGTCTGGTGAGGGGGTGAGAAGGAATGAATTACGAAGTCACACTGCCTTGTGATGACTCATATTTCTGTGGTGATATGGATAATCCTTGAAGTTTGTGGATTAAAGACTGTACTTCAGGAGATTCTAGAGTTGATTTATCTGAGATGTTTTGGGATTGAGCAGTGGATGTTGTTTCCTCAACTTCTCGCTTGAACACTGGAGTTTTAGCATGCAAGGGAGAAGTCAGAGGTGAGGTGGAGGGAGATTTACTCTTAGAATGCATTGTAGATATTGAAAATGAAATAAACTCCAACAAATTACAGAAAAACACATATAAAAATCAGACACAAAATATTGGCGGAAAAAGGCTTCAGCCTCAGGTATTCTCTCTCACTTTCATTCATTTTTAAAATAATTGAATATAGTGTTACAAATAAATAGATGAGAGACAGTGTTCTCAAGATAGTGCATGCTATCTTAGACACTTTTGATTGAGATAATTTCTCCTTTGGTTGAGATAATTTCTCACCAGACACACACCAATATAGGAGTTACCTAAACTAACTCCTATCTTAGAGGAACAACCCAAGAGTTAGGCACAAATTCCTAACTTGGAATATTTAATTAATTAATTTGTTTTTGGATTTATTATTGTTTTATGAGAGAGTCTAACATTCCCCCCCTCAATGATAAATCCAAAAATAATAACGAGAACCATCTTCCAAGTTGTCATGTTGATCCTCAAAAACATTGCCTGAAAAAACCGCCAAAACTGGATGCTGGAAAAAACCAAATCTGAAGAGAACATGAATCAGCTGCATGCCTGATTCATCTCTGAATGTTGCTTGACAACTCCATCACGTGCCAAGCCACAAAAGGATCCAACTGTCCTTTTTTTGAAAACAGCATCCGGTGTCCACTGACACAATTTGATGAACGCTCACTGGCGTATTTGCTAATGATGATCGCCCACTGACTGAAGATGTCGAAAAACAACTCAATGTTGCTTTTGCTATGATGAAAGCTGCTCACTGCTGCTTTGGCTATCGATCGCCCACTGGCGAATTTGCTGATGCTCACTGCTGATGACAAATGCCCACTGGCTGATGAAGATTCCCACTGGCTACTTTGCTGATGTTGTCGAGACTTTCAGTCTGACAACCACTTGTCAATTTCATTGACATTTCCCCCCTTTGTCAGCTGAAAGGAGAGACAATCTTCTCCAAAATATATCTGAACTCCCCCCCTTCAGGTGTAGGAGAGTTTCACTGTTGTACTCCCTCATTCAATTGCATGAGAGTACCATCATCGGTTCACTGCTGGCTGTACTATGTGTGATTGTAGTCGGTTGTAGAACTGAGATAACCGTTTGACTGTGGATGACCATTCCCAAGGATCAATCCATTCATAATGTATCTTCAATCTGGCTGATTTTTGTTGGTTGCGACATTTTTCTGAGGAATGATTGGGCTTGCCACAATGGCAACACGGATGGAGATCAAAACATTGATCTTCCATATGACCGGCTCTTTGACAATGAGAGCATTTCGGTTGGACATGAACTTCAGGTTGCATGCAATTCTGTTTGTCTGCAATTTTCTCAGAACCTTCTGAGATGAGTTGTTCAAGAAATCCTGCACTCACAAACTTAATTGGCTTGGAATAATCTGGGATATGTAAGTTGATTTCATCAGTGACATATCCTAAGCCTCGTCGATTCTTGTTATTTTGAATTTCTTCCCAGGGCTTGATGATGGGTTTGGAAGAAATTTGAATTTGATCATGAACAACTTCGACACTTGAAGTTGTTGGGATGAATGACTTATCATCTGGATGGTTCAAAGACTTGAAAGTATCACTCTTTTCTTGCAATTCATTCCTTTGAAGTTGGGACTCAAGTTGAAGAAACTCAATGGTTTCATGTGTTTGTTGTAGATGTCGTGAAATATCAGCAAGAGTTTCTTTGCTGATGTGCACCATGTCTTCATCACTGGAGATGATCAAACTGTGAAGAATGTTTAACAACTGAATATGTTGCGCCATCTGAACTTGCTCACTTGAAATCAGGCTCTCTTGTCGTAGATGTCGTTCTTTGAACTGTTTCACTTTTTTTGTTACTTGAATGACAGGCTCGCTTGCTATGGGACTTGAATGGCACGCTCACTTGATTTACACTTGCTGGGAACACTTGCTAGAGTTGTAGAACTTTCTTGCTTAAACTCTGGAATTCACGCTCGCTTGATGATGATCGTATTTGCATGAATGCTCACTTGCCTTACTTAATGACTTCACACTCACTTGAAGGAATAGCCACGCTCACAGTCTATTCTTATAGCTCCCTGTACTAACCCCATACTTGAACACAATCTCTGCAACCAAACTGCTTCCTTGCTTGCATGAGTGGCTGCCATGTATTCTGCCTCTATAGTTGATAGTGCCACTACAGATTGTTTCTTACTCATCCAACTGACTGCACCTCCAAATAGGTTAAACACATACCCACTTGTAGATCTTCTCTGATCCAGATCTCCAGCCAAGTCTGCATCAACAAAACCATGAATATCCAACACTATGTCCAATCCTGGTCTTCCTTGGTAGCACAAACCATAATCACTAGTGCCACGCAAATACCTGAAAACCCGCTTCACTGCTGTCCAGTGCTCCTTCCCAAGTTTTGACATAAACCTGCTCAATACTCCCACTGCATGTGCAATGTCTGGTCTAGTACAGACCATTGCATACTTCAGGCTACCGATTGCACTTGCATATGGAACACGGGACATGTCCTCTTCCTCTTCTTGTGTCTTGGGACACTGTTCAGCAGATAACCTCACACCTACAGGAATAGGAACCTTCACCGGTTTACTATCCTGCATATTAAACCTCTGCAGTATTGTCTCGACATACTTCCTCTGGTTTAACCAGAGCTTCCTCTTTGCCTGATCTCTTTTAATTTCCATGCCCAAAATATAGTTTGCAGCACCAAGATCTTTCATGTCAAATTTGGAGGACAATTGGGTCTTCAAATCCTGGATAATTTCTTTGTCATTTCCAACCAGCAACATATCATCCACATACAATACCAGATAAATAACACGGTCACCAATTAATTTAAAATACACACAATGATCTGCTTTGCTTCTGGTGAAGCCAAGTCCCCGTATAAATGTATCAAATTTCTGATACCACATCCTTGGTGACTGTTTTAACCCATACAGAGACTTCTTTAACTTGCATACAAGTTCTTTCTTACCCTTCACCGCAAAGCCTTCAGGTTGCCTCATGTAGATTTCCTCTTCCAAATCCCCGTGAAGAAATGCAGTCTTCACATCCATCTGTTCTACCTCAAAATCAAAAGCAGCAGCAACATATAAAAGTAATCTAATAGAAGCTACCTTGGCAACAGGAGAAAAAATATCACCAAAATCAATTCCCGGCACCTGGGAATAACCTTTTGCTACCAACCGAGCTTTGTATTTCTCCACCTTTCCTTCTGCATTAGTCTTCTTCTTGAACACCCATTTGCTGCCAATGGGTTTCCTTCCAGCCGGAAATTCTACCAGATCCCAAGCCTCATTTTTATGCAAAGATGCCATTTCATCAACCATGGCCTCTTTCCAGAGTTTTCCATCCTCTGAATCCACTGCTTCCTTCACAGTTCTGGGATCATCATCAGTAACAGACAAAGAAAAATTTGAATTGAAAGCAGATGGACTATACCTTTCTGGCTGCCTTCTTTCTCGACCTGATATTCTCACAGCCGGAGTTTGTGGCTCTTCATCTTCTGATTCCTCCTCTGCTGCAGAGTCTGATTCTTCCTCCTTTGGCTCAAACTCTATCTTCTCAGGTTCCTTTGGTTGGACTTCAGATTGAATAACATCTTTTACCTCTTTGAACACCACATCTCGGCTGTACACAACCTTCCGTGTGACTGGGTTCCAAAGCTTATAACCCTTTAAACCATCCTTATACCCAATAAAGATGCACTTTTCAGATTTACTATCCAACTTGGTTCGTTTCTCCTTTGGAACATGTACATATGCATCACATCCAAATACCCTCAGATGTGAAAGAGAGGGTTTCTTACCAGTCCATACTTCTTGTGGAGTCTTATCCTCCAACGCTGATGAGGGTGATCTGTTGATCAGGTACCATGCAGTATCCACAGCCTCTGCCCAGAATTCCTGTCCTAACCCGGCACCACTGAGCATGCTTCTTGCCCTTTCCATCAACGTCTTGTTCATTCTTTCTGCGACTCCATTTTGCTGAGGTGTATATGGAGTAGTCTTCTACCGTGCTATACCACACTTCTTACAAAATTCTTCAAATTCCTTGCTGCAAAATTCTCCACCATTATCTATCCTCAGCACCTTTATCTTCTTCTCTGTCTGATTTTCCACCAGAGCCTTAAATTCTTTAAACCTGTCAAAGACTTCAGATTTCTTCTTAAGGAAATATATCCATGTATTCCTTGAGAAGTCATCTATGAATGATACATAGTACACAGACTTACCTAGTGATGGAACCTTCACAGGTCCAAACACATCACTGTGCACAAGCTCTAATATCTGTTTCGTCCTCTTACCACCAGAGGGGAAACTCACTCGATTCTGCTTCCCATACACACAATTTTCACAGAAATCAAAATCCAGAGAGCTATCATTCATACCTTCTACCATACCTTTACCATGAAGTATTCGAAGGCCCTTCTCTCCAATATGTCCAAGCCTTTGATGCCACAACATGGTCTTCTCTCCAGAGACCACTAGATTTTCTACTCCATTTTCAGGAACCATAGAACTATTGCACCCATCAACAACAGTGCTACCTTGCAGTTTGTACAGAGTTCCAGTCCGAACTCCCCGCATCAATATCAGTGCTCCTCGAACCATCTTGCAGGTATCTTTCTCGAACACCGTCTTTACACCTGCATCATCCAACTTGCTTACAGAAATCAGATTTCTGGCCAATGCAGGAATATGTAGAACACCCGGAAGTGTTCTAACCCTTCCACCTTGCAACTTCAACTTTACTTTTCCCCGACCAATGATTCTAGCCTTCCTATCATCTCCTAAGAAGACATCACCACCATTGTATTTCTCATACTCGCAGAACCACTCTCTATGGGGAGTGAAGTGAAAGGATGCACCTGAGTCAATCAACCATGCCTCATGATCTACATGTGTACTTGAAGAAGCCAAGTACACATCCCCACCTTCATCTGAGGTGGTTTTCGCCTCTGCAGAAGGAGCATCATCAGATCCCTTTCCTTTATCAGGAGCTTTAGATTTACAATCCCTTCTGAAGTGCCCTTCCTTTCCGCATTTCCAGCACACCACCTTTGTAGGTTTTCCTGGAGATTTAGATCTCCCTCTAGATTTAGATCTCCCACTCGATGACTTATTTTTGTTTCTGTTCTGGGACCGTCCTCGTAGAGACAAGACATCACCATTCTGGTTGTCCATATTCTTCCATCTCATCTCCTCCGTCAGCAAGGCTGAGACTATTTCATCAAACTGCAAAGCAGTTGCATTGCTACCTATTGCAATAACCAGACTATCCCACGAATCTGGTAGAGAACACAATAGACTGATGCACTTATCTTCATCTGAAATTTTAATATCAACATATAATAATTGACTTACCACAGTATTAAACGCATTCAGATGCTCTGTCACCGAGTCTCCATCTTTCATCCTTAGGTTATACAGCTTTTTCCGCAGGAACAATTTATTCACCAGAGACTTAGATTGGTACAAAGTCCCTAACTTGACCCACAAAGCCTTTGCCGTAGCTTCCCCTGATACATTCAGCAATACTGAATCTGAGACACACAATCGTATTGTGCTCTTTGCCTTCCGATCCAATTTCTTCCATTCTTCATCGGTCACTCCCGATGGTTTAGTACCTGGATCTACCGCAATCCACTGATCTTTATCGACCAACAGATCCTCCATCTTGAGTTTCCACAACTCAAAACTTTGACCATTGAACTTCTCAATCTCGATCTTTCCACTGCTCGCCATCTTCTTTCACCACCAGAATCGACCTCGCAGATCTCCCACTGAACAGGGTCTACCACAGGCCCGAGCGAAACCCCTCAGCAACAAAGGCGTCCCCTTGAAGCCAAAATAGCTCTGATACCAAATGTAGGTTTTAACCCTGTACAGAAATTACCTGCATATGAATTCTTAAACAAAGAAAATAAACAATGCGAGAGCATAACCCATAATATGTAGGATAATAAACTGGTGAAGGTTCCTATTCCTGTAGGTGTAAAGTTATCTGCTGAATAGTGTCCCAAGACACAAGAAGAGGAAGAGGTTATGTCCCGTGTTCCATATGCAAGTGCAGTCAGTAGCCTGATGTATGCCATGGTCTGTACTAGACCAGACATTGCACATGCAGTGGGAGTATTGAGCAGGTTTATGTCAAAACCAGGGAAGGAGCATTGGACAATAGTGAAGTGGGTTTTTAGGTATTTGCGTGGCACTAGTGATTATGGTTTGTGCTACCAAGGAAGACCAGCATTGAATAGAGTTTTGGATATCCGTGGCTTTGTTGATGCGAACTGGGCTGGAGATCTGGATCAAAGAAGATCTACAAGTGGGTATGTGTTTAACCTATTTGGAGGTGCAGTTAGTTGGATGAGTAAGAAACAATCAGTAGTGGCACTATCAACTACAGAGGCAGAATACATGGCAACCACTCATGCAAGCAAGGAAGCAATTTGGTTATAGAGATTGTGTTCAGGTATGGGGTTAGTATAGGGAGCTATAAGGATAGACTGTGACAGCCAAAGTACAATTTTCTTGGCAAAGAACCCTACTTACCATTCAAAGACAAAGCACATTGATGTTCAGTGTCACTTTGTGAGGGATATGATAGAAGACAAAAAGGTGTTGCTGGTAAAGGTGGACAATTTGAAGAATACTGCAGATGCATTGACAAAATCTGTGAGCTCTGAGAAGTTCTTTTGGTGTAGAGAAACAATGGGAATTGTAGGGCTGGATAAATGGCTAAGCTCTCTTGTGGCTCCATGTGGAAAGAAAACAACAAGTGGGAGAATGTTGGGTTGCGTTATTCTTTCACGACTAGCCCATGTAGTTAACTAGGGGGTTAGAGGGGGGGGGCAGAGCGTCCCCTTCGTTGTGCCGATTGCGTAGCGGGGGGGTCACAAGGGGTTTGAGGGGTGCAGGTAACCCCCCTCTATGGGGTCCGGGGCAACGCCCCGAAAGGTTGGACGGACCTACCTATGGTTTTGTGCATGTTTTTCGCACATGGTTTTGGACGCAATGGTTTTTGGTCCATGGTTTTGGATGCGATGGTTTTCAGTCCATGTTATTGGATGCTTCGGCATGTATAAATATGTATTGTAACATTAAAAGGAACATAATGAAAAATCAAGCTGGTAGTCCCGGTTTTGGGATCCAGGGGAAAATCTCTGTGTATATGTGTTTTATGTGTTATGCTTTCACATTGTTTATTTTCTGTGTTTTAGAATTCATATGCAGGTAATTTCTGTACGGGGTTAAAACCTACAAAATGAAACATACTTTCATTATCTTGTAAATACCTTGCACAATACATTTTCCATTGTTATAACATCAATAATAAACCATGTATTTTGCTCAGTAATACAATTTCAACCCAGAAATGCCACATACATTCATCACCATGTAGATAATTTCACAAGAACACTTATCTTACAAGTTTTTCAGGGCAAATGAGTTACGGACTATGACTCTCCACCCAACCATATACCAATGAAATAGTTCTCACTTACAGTTATCACCCCTAAGATGGATTTGAAAGTCTCAGGAGTTCTGCTAGGGAATCAAACACATCCAACAGGTGAACCAGAAAACAAAGATTCCTCCATCTCTTTCCACAATTGAGTTGTAGCGTTGATCTAGGTGGATGTTTGTGGCCACCCACCTAATCTACTTGGACCTCCACAATTGCCTCTTTCAGTTTTTCAGTTTCCTTAATTGTAGCACATTATAATATTTTTGGCAATTTTTTTAGGTCTTGAACTTCCAGAGCAGTTTTGAGGCCATAAAACATGTTTTTTTGGGAAAATCGGGGTAAGAATGAGAATTTAACTAATGTTTTCCATTGAAATGTTGTATTACTCAGATGGATATTTCTAACGAGGTATTGTGCACGTCAAATGGAGATCGTATGTCAAAGTTACGACCTCGAGAAGTTGATGTACCAGTTTACCCAAACGAGGCCCATAGTTTTGGCGCTTCATCTCCTAGGGTTAGGTTTTTGGATGTTTAAGGTTTTCCATTATTTCTCAATAATAAATAGGCTTTGCAGCCTCATTGTAACATAGTTCAGAGGCATGTAGCCTCCACATCTCTTCTTAGAGATAAACTACCATCGCCCAAGCTAGTTTATTTCCATTATGTTTGTAAGATTATTTCAGTATTTGACATTAATGAAATCAAGTGTTATTTTTGCTGCATCTCTATATTTATGGTTATATCTATAGTTTTTTGCATTCCTATTTAAGTTCATATTAGTGGTATCATAGCGTTAAGCTCTTTCTTGGTTTTTATTTGCATATCCCCAACGAGGTCGAGATATAAGGAGTTAGGGCTCGAATTGGAAATAAGGGCGACCCATGATAACCCGCCCAAGCCACAAGAAAAGAACAACACCATGAAGAAAAATAAGGACATAGGAAAGTGGCATGAGTTCCATAAGATCTCCACTCATAACACAAGTGAGTGTCGGGCCAAGCAGCCACTAGTGGTCGAGATGAAGGCTTCTGAATCAAACGCATGTTTTGACTCTGAGTCAGAACCTGACAAGGGGAATGAAAAATGGAAGCAGATCATTGACACGGAGCCTAGTGCCATCGTGGCCACCACCAAGATTAAGAAGATTGAGCCTAAAGATCCATAGGAGGCAGAACGCATTTTCCACTCATAGATGTGGGTAAAGGGTTCTTCGCTACAGTTCATTGTCGACAGCTGGAGCCAAAATAACCTCATTTCAACATATGTTTTGAAGCGGATGGGCCTACCGACTACAACACATCCATAGTCGTACACCACTAGGTGGCTTCACTAAGGATGATATCTCTGCGTCAGCCAATAATGCCTCCTTCCTTACAACATTAATCCCTTCATGGATGAGGTACTATGTGATGTTGCTCCTCTCTAAGTTTGTGATGTATTATTAGGACAACCATACTGGTGGAAATGACATGTTGTATATGAGTCTAAGCCTCGCTCTATTATTATTTCTATGGGTAATAAGTTATACGGGATACCAAAGGTAGCCCCTCCTACCACCATCTCTTTTATCTCTGCTAAGCAATGCAGTAAGATCATCTCCCAAACTGGGAAATTTGTTTTCTTTTTGATTCACTCTCAAATTAAGGGGAAGACCATAACCGCATCCATGGCCCCCGAGAAGGGTTCCTCCATGCAACAAAACTAGGTGGATACGGTCATGGAAGAATACAGGGACATTTTCTCCTCACCCATAGGGGTACCCTTGCACTGTTAGATCAAGCATTCGATTGATCTGACTCCAGAAGCACCTCTACCCAATGGGCTGATATATCACTGCTCCATTCTACAAAATGAAGAGATCAAGTTGAAAATCTAGAAGTTGCTAAAAAAATGGCACATCAGACCAAGTTCCTCACGTTGCGGGAGCCCGATTGTACTTGTACAGAAGAAGGATGGGACATGGAGGCTCCGCATTGATTAGGGGCACTAAACAAAATTACTATTAGGAACAGGTATCCAATCCCACTGATTGATGACCTTCTGGACCAAATCAAGGGGGCCAAGTGTTTCAGCAAGATCTATCTAAAGTCTGGCTATCACCAGGTTCCAATAGAGCCCACAAATGTATGGAAGAACACCTTCAAATCCAAGGAAGGCCTTTTTGAATGGTTGGTTATGCCCTTCGGGTTGACAAATGCCCCTACTATTTTTATGAGGCTAATAGATGAAATATTGTGGCCCTTCACCAAATCATTTGTGGTTATTTATCTAGACGACATCCTCATTTTCAACAAGATTTGGGAAGAACACTTGCAACACATTAGACAGGTCCTTCAAACCCTTTGGCAACAAAAACTGTGTCAATTTGGAGAAGTGCACCTTTGGAATGAGCTAGGTCCAATATTTGGGTTACATCATAGATGAGCATGGCATGCATGTGGTTCTGACTAAGATCCAATTCATTTGGGATTGACCAACCCCGACCACTCTAACAGAGCTTCAAAACCTTTTGGGCCTTGCAAATTTTTATTGGAGGTTCGTGTTGGGATTCTACCATATCACTTGGCCTTTGAGTCAGATTATTAAGGGCAGGGAAAAATAAGGCATTCATTGAGTTGAAGCACCGCCTTTTCCCTACATCAGTACTCACACTTCTAGACTTGCAACAACCATTTTAAATTGAGACAGACACCTCTGACTATGCTATTGGTGCAGTCCTCACCCAACACAGGCATCCAGTGGCCTATCATAATGAGACACTTTCCAATACAATTCATAATTACCCCACTTATGATAAAGAGATGTATTCCATCGTGTAAGCTTGTCGACAATGGAAGCATTACATTATGGGGAAGGAGAGTGTCATCTAAACCGATCACTGACCTCTTCAATTTATACAGACACAAGGGAAGTTTCAAAATGATCGCCATTAAAAGTGGTCTACATATCTGAAAAAATTCCACTTGAACATTAAATACAAAAAGGGCAGCACCAATCATGTTGTAAACTGCCTTAGTCGACCCCCAGTTGCAAAAATGACTATTGTTCTCAACTCTTGTGGCCACGGGGCCTATGGATGGCTGCAACTACACAAAAATGATCCAAAGTTTGCCTCCACATACATGATGCTAGTAGATGGAAAGCAAGTTCCTGATTTACACCTCCAGGAGGCATTATTATGCTACCTGGGCCACCTTTGTGTTCCTTCAACCGAGCGCTCCAAACTGATTTGGGAGGCACACTACAGTCAGATTGCAGGACACTTTGGTGTGGAGAAAACTGTGGTTGTACTACAAAAGTACTTTTATTGGCCAAAACTTCTACTGGATGTTGGGAAATGTATCAGATCTTGTACTACCTGCACCATTTCGAAGCCAACCATCAAGAAGAAAGGCCTGTACACTCCTCTACCTACTCCCAACCCATTGTGGGAATCCATCTCCATGGAATATATGTCTGGCCTCCCTTCTACCAAGCATGGTAATGACTTTGTATTTGTGGTCATGGACAAATTTTCTAAGATGGCTATATTGGCGGCTTGCAAGAAGAGTATCACAATAGAGGACATTGCCAAAATCTTCTTTGAACAAGTGTGGGTACATTTTGGGATCCCGAAGACCATTATATCAGATTAGGATAGCAGGTTCTTGAGCACGTTCTGGTCAAGCCTCTAGACATTATTGGACACCAAGCTTACCAAGTCGACTACCTTCCATCCCCAGACTAATGGCCAAACAGAGCTCGTCAATAGGATGATAGTGCACATACACCGCATGTACAACTCCAAGAATTCACGAACTTGGGATGCGATTATTCCCTATGTACAACAAAATTATAACAGAGATCTTCATAACTCAATTAGTCGCGATCCTTTCAAGTGGGTTTAGGATTTCAACCATTATGTATGATTAATGTTGCCATGCCTTATGTGACTACATAAACAAAATCCAAACATGTATTGTCTAAGGCTGATAAAGAAAAAAAAATTATTGAATGCATCCAACACATCCACTAGCAAGTTCACGGCATCATGGAGAAGTCAAATGCCAAGTAAAACTAGCGACATGATCAACATTGGGTGCCACACAAGTTTCAGGTGGGCGAAAAATTTTGGTTGCATTTGCAGAAAGAATGCCTTACTGGAGCCCATTAGAAGTTCAGACCACTCCGATATGGTCCTTACACCATTACCAAGGCTATGGGAGACAATTTTTTGAGCTCAACATTCCCCCATTCTTTGGGGCCCGTACTTAGTGTTCAATGTGGACCACCTTCGACCATACTTCCCACCATGACTAGACACGTCAGACATTGTATAATATCTCATACCAACAGAGTTAAACTCAGACTACATGGAACATGCCACAACTCTTCAGATTATGGACACACAAATCAAGAACAATCACCAACAGAAGATCCAACTATATCTGGTTGTCAAAGCTGGCCAACTCCTGTACTAAGGCAAGTGGCTCACTAGGGACCAAGTTTAGCAAGAGTTTCCCCATCTCATGGAGTCACTCAACACAATGGGGACCATTGATTCCTAAGGGGGGATGATTGATCTAGCTGGATGTTGGTGGTCACTTGCTTACTCCACTTGGACCCCCAACACTGTCTCTTTCAGTTTTTCAGTTTCCTTAATTGTAGCACAATTTACTATTTTTGATAGTTTTTCGGGTCCTAAAATTCTGAAGCCATTTTGAGGCCCTAAACGATGTTTATTGGGAAAATTAGGGAAATTAGGTGTCCTCGCTTGATGTTTCCCAACCTAAAGTTGTAGTACTTAGATAGATATTTCTAACGAGGTATTGTGCACGTCAAACGAATATCGTATGCCAAAGTTACGACCTCGGGAATTTGATGTACCAATATACCGAAATGGGGCCTTGTTGAGGCCTCGAAAATTGTTGCATCAACATCAGGGAAAACCACCCGATCCGGACCTTAAAAGCAGCTCCTTTTTCGTTTGGTGGTGGCTTCGACTGGATATAATGGGACCAGTTTCCCAATGATTTATAAATGGGATGGATAAGTGATCGATTTTCTAATATCTAATGGGAATGATGGATGATTTATTCTAATATGCAACAATATAAATAAATAATCTATCCCGGGAAGTCTTTCTCTTAGTGCAATTTTTGATGGTTCTTATTGACAAGTAGGCATATAGATGACTCTACTTATAAACAAAAATATTCATTCATATGATAATTACTTTGTTCAAGTAGTTGAACAAAATAATAATTAAAATGCTATCACACTAATCTTTATATATTACTGATACATATACAAATGAAAAATAACAATTCTTAAACATTCAATAGTGATAAGTGAAAGAATTGCTGTAAGAGCATATACATATATCAATAATAGAAAAATTAAATAAATGATGATTCACATAAAGGCATGAAACAAAAACATAGATAATAGTACCATATGCATTTGAGTCTCCTCCGATATAAATCGCATTCAGATCCCGCCTTTCAACTTGGAAACACTTTTACAAGAAGCAATAGTGCATATCACATAAAAGTATTCTTCATCAAAACTCAAAATTCAGGTCCAATTTTCATAAAAATAAATATAGTGGAAGTACAGTAGTGCAACTTCCAATCCAAGTCTTAATACAAAAATTTGAGGACCCTTTCTAAAAACATGAAAGGGTCTATAAATACTATTAAACTAACAAACTATGAAATAAATGTGCTATGTGCTGGTATAACCAAATCACAAAAATTGTGACAATCTTCTTAAAATAGGCATGCTATAGTCAGTTAGAATGGTTCACTGTTTTGGCTAACTATCTTGTGGCTTGAGCTGGCAAATGGCGAGCATTGGTTGCAGTTCTGGTGGATGACTTATGCGCGAATGTAACTGGGCAGTGTATGTAGCATCAATAATTTTAGGAATCATATAACCGATTGCATCAGTGAGGCATTTCATCGCTGTTCGCTGACTATGTGGTTTAACAAGGAAGAACCAAAGGGTTTCCCATGTCAAAGTTTGAATTCCTGTGATTAATCTTTCCCTTTGCTCCAGCTCATGTTTCCATGTTTGTTCTAATGCTTTCACCGATGGAAGTTTTCCCCGAGAACACTTTGAAATTAAATTTGATAAATAAAGAGTATCATTAATCAATTCAACCAGATTACCTGTTGCCGATCTGCGTCTTGATGTCACCCTTTCTTCTTTCATTAGTTGAGATTTCCATTCAACGAATAGGATTTCTTTATGCGATTCAAAAATTTGGGGTAGATTTGCAGCTTTTCCTTCTTTGATTTCTTGCCAAGAGAGAAACTCTGTTAATATTTCATCTACTTGTTCCAATTTTTGTCTCGCATCAACTGAATTATCAATCATAGATGACGAAATTTCACATAGGGGAAGAATGAGAGAGACATTATGACATAATAAGCTCAACTGATTAGATAATGCTTTGGTAATTTGGAGAGCTTCCGATATGAATTCTCCCACTTGGGGATATTCTTTGAATCTTTCTATTTGCAGTGATAGTTGAGTGATCTGTTCTTCTTTTGATTTGCTCAACTGTTCATTTAATGATCGCAGCTTGCTCAATGCTTGGGATAGCTCTTGTTGCTTCTGAATTGCATGTTGATCAATCATTTGTTTTTCTTTGAGAAATTTCTCGTTTAATTGATCATTTGACTGTCTCTAGGTTGCTAACTGTTGTTCCAACTGCTCTATCTTCTACTGCTTCTCTTGTACCTATGTTTCTAGCAAAACAATTGCTTGGTCCTTTTCTTTAAGCAAGTTTCTTACCTCCGATGCTTTGTCCATTGTAGCTGTTGTGTATGCTCTAGCATACTGAGAGAGTTTAGTGAGATCTTCAGAAGGGTTGACTTCTTCTCTCCATACCACGTTTGTTATCTCCATTTGTGAAGTCAAAAGAGGAGATTGATCAATTTTCCTCTTTTTCCTTTGTCTTTTGATCACAACCCTATGCTTAGGGTTGTAGAAGACATCCAAGGGTGGTATTTCTTCTACATGTAAAACAATTTCATCGGTTGGATTCTCAGGAATTATTTCTACATCCTTTTGAGTTATGGGTGGGCCGGTTGTTCCTTCAGTCAGAACTATATTGAATGCTAATTTCTGACTAGTTGTCACCTCAGGTGTGTTGAATCCTTGTAGACTTTCAGTATTGCTGATGATAGAATCAAATTGTTGCCATTCTTTGAGCAGTTTGGGATCAACATAAACACTTGAATCAATGAGTTCACTACTTTTTCCTCATCCTTACTCCTGCTCTGGCAATTTTTCTTTTTCAGGAATCTTTTCCACTACAGGAGTTTTGTCGGCAGCTATCTGTTCAGTTTGACTTGGTGGCTGAACTGTAGGGGTTGTAGCTAATAGGTCCAAAGGCAGAGTTTGCAACCTCTGGGCTCTGAGCCTATTGAACGTTTCTAACCCCTCTTCTTCATACCTAATCCTAGCCAATCCTTTAACCTGAAAAAATGTATCGGCTGAAGCAAATAAATCATCAAAGTCATCGGCTTCATGATCGAATTTAACAAGTTTAGCTTGAGCAGTAACATTATGGGCAACCTTGTTTAGGTCATAATGCCTATTTGGAATAGTGGCAAGATTCAACATCTGAATCTTCTTCGCCTCTTTCTCTGCATGCTTGTAGTCATGTAAAGTGAAAATGTCACATTGTAGGGGGAATATAGGCCACATCTGTTTTTTAGAATCTCTAAGGGTTCTTGATGTCCCTTCAACTGTTATCTGGTATGCCAATTCTCGTGCTAACAATTTATCAGGAACACATAGAGGGAGAACATGAGGTTTAGTTAGACTGCCAAAAAGCCTCACATAGGTAAATTTATCCTCTCCGAACCAGCTGCCTACTGCTGTTAGATCAGTTGTTGCATCCTTGGATATCCTGGGAGTAGACTTATTGAAAATAGAATAATATACAGGTGAAACAAAACCATTGCAAATTTTGTACAAGTGATTTTTATAGTGTGCCTTCCACAACTGCTTGTGATAAATATGAATCGGGTTGGGATCTTGGGAAGTCCACTTCCATCCAAGTATCGGGAATTCAAAATTAAAACAAATAATGGCCATAATATATGCACTGTAGTAGAAAGGGGGAATGATCCGGGTAGTTGTATATGCTTTTCTTCTGTATTCTAGTATCTCAGTGGCTAGTCTATCAGACAAAATATTTGCCCAATCCATAACATAACCATTAATCGTTGCTTCCACTAATGGGACCATCTCTATAGAAAATTTGGCAGAAACATGTTGTCCCACAGTCTACACATCATAGCCCCAACATAGCAATAAGGAGAAGCTAGTGAGTCAACATAATACTTAACCGATGAATCATGCTTATGTTTTTCTGGGAAATGCCTCCATTGCTTGATCGGGTCCGATTCCAAGTCGTTTTACTTTGCAAATGCTTCTAGGAATGCCTTGTTGTAGCGCTTCTTGGTCTCCGGTAGATGGTACATTTGCTTGAGATCTTAGGTTTGAATGACCCGAATATCCTTCCATCGGCTGTGGAAAATGTTCTATCTGCAGTTGGGATTTTCTCAACAACCCATCTAACCATATCAGTATATGGCAAAACTTTGGCCCGCGCTGCTATTCTATGAAGGTATGAACATGCCAATTCTTTGAGAGTCCCCTCTGACTTATTGGTTGAATCAACTGTGGCTTCCTATGATAATTCTTCGGGCTCCTCTACTTCTATCAAATTATAAATGCTTTCCCAACTAGTATTTCCCAGACCGAGACATGTTGTATCTGATATTAGTCCCTTCTTGCTCGTTCCTGGTTCCTTGGCTGCACGAGTTGCTATGGGATTCTTTGATTTCTTCCCCATTTTCTTTGGATTTATGGATTCGGAGAGACTCTGCACAGACAATTGCAAACCGTAACACAAAGATTTCACCGTTGAAAGCCAATATGACAATGAACAGAATTACAGTGATTGATATATGATAAATCAAATGCAATTAAGAATTACCACGAATGAAATCTTTTTGAAGGACTTATTGCTAACTGTCAAATTTAATAGCTGTTCGAACCGCCAATCGTGGTGAATTAATACCATAAATACCCATCTCGTCGATCGTATACCGAATGATTATTTCAAGCGTGTTTTGAGTTTCCTCGATCGGCGATCGGTGACAAACCACAAATCACAATCGGGAGTTTCAAAGGGAGAGGCTTAGTGACTTGCAATGAATATCTCTGATTGCCGAAAAGTAATATTATAATGGAGCGGAGTATTATGCATGCAAACTGTTTTATCGTATTATAGGGGTTTGGCTTACGCTTTATCCCTTTGTCATTTGATATCGCCGATTTCCGATTGCGATATCAGATCGGAAGATTTGATGAGGCCTTTTGTGTGTGTACCTTTGGCATTTGATTTCTCCGATTGTCGATTGCGATTTTTTTATTGGATCAGAGGATTGGATGAGGTTTTTGTTTGCGAATGTTCCTTTGTTGTTGCGATATGCGATCTCCGATTGCTTTATCGCAATGTAAAATTTCTTATAATATTTAAAAGGAACACTTTTATCAAAGGGTTTATTAAATGATTTGTTTACATCGGGCCTTTTAATAGGGATTTTTCTTTGCAATGAATACCATTTTTATTCATCAACTCACAAATCTAACTAAGTTTAATAAAAAGGGACCCATTTCTTATTGAAATTTTTGTGTAAAATTTTTATAGAAATGGGGGGCCGTTGTACAACACAACAATTGGCGATTCTCTAGAAGAAATAGTTATCTCTGAGAAAATAATATAATATTTTAACCTTCTTAATCTGAAAACCTTAATGGATAGAGAAAATTTAATATAATTAAGTAATCATAAACTCTGAATATAATGAAAACTATCTTTGTTATCTCTTTCTCATCTCAAAATTAAATACATTTTAAGTCTAAGTAAATATTAATTGGTTGATAATGATAAAACAAGAGACTTCTCCAACTTAGCTTGTATAATGACTCTTTTGTCATAGGTAGAACCACTACTGCCAGTAAACGTCTATAGTCTCGGCAGGGTTACCTTTTAACCATTTGATCATTCATTGTCCCATCCATTTCAGAGTATAATTTAAAAGAATGAATCCAAAAGATATGTTTCCACATTTTTTGTATTGCATTTTCTTTTTTCCTTATTTCTTTATTTTTAAGGTAAAAAACCATTGTCTGGGTTTGGTGGTCAGCTGTTGACAATGCCATTCACTGGTTGTAATTTAACTGAACAAGCTGGCTTGTGATGAGACCCCTTGTCTTATAATTATAAGCCATTACCCTGTTTTGGTATGCAGTGTTGGTAATGTCAGCTGAACTAGTCCCCTATGATCATGGTACACAGGCTCGTGATGAGACCTCTTATATTTTATATCAAATATATTTTAGAATTACACTCTGAAAAAATCATAAACTTTGATGGATGGGGTGAATAATTTTGTCATTAAGAGAACATGGATGACAATTTCAAGAGTTGAAGATGCTAAGATTGGATTAGTCTTTGCTTTGTATTGATAACCTTTTTTAGGTTTCTAAGACTTAGAACGATTTACAATATTTTCGAGTTTTGAGAAGATTTTCACAAAAATAAAAAGGGTTTTCAGAGTTTACTTATACCTAATTTCCTAGAACTTTCCTTTTCCTTCAAGGTTTCCATCTATTGAAAATAAATATTAAAACTATTTTCTTTTAAGTAATATTTTCAAAATAGTAAAGACCAATAAAAGGCCATTTACAACTTTATTTTCTAAGAAAGAAAATAAACTAATTATTCACACAAATATAGCTGAAAATTGAATATTTACAAAGTGAGAAGGGGTTACCTCCTCAATTGAAGAATTTTTTCAAAATAAGTCCATTGACAGGAAGATAATATCTCTTTCTTGATAGATTTTGCAACATGAACGTTGATGGGCCTATCTTCTCGCTGATTTGAAATGGTTCGAGCCACATTTTCTGAAATTTAGTGTGTTTTCCTTTATCCTCGTGGGCTTTGTCCCATTTCAAAATAAGATCACCTACTTGTAAATGTTTTAAGCCACTTGAAGTTGTATCAAAATAAGACTTAATAATTTGTTGATGCTTCACATGTGTTATTCAGGCTTTCTCCATTTTTTCCTCTAATTTCAGAATCTGATTATGTTTCAATTGAATAGAAGAAGAGTGATTCTCTTCAATAAACTACACTAAGGCTAGTGATGGAAGTACTAAGTTTTCTGGTATGACAACCTCCTTTCCCTACACTAGATTAAATGGAGAAGTGCCTATTGAGGCCTTCTGTGTTATACGATCTGCCCATAATGCAAATATCAAAGACTTGTACCAATTCTTATGATTTTGATCGATAGTTCTCTTAATGATTCTGATAAGATTTTTATTGGTGGATTTTGCTAAACCATTGCCTTGAGGGTAGTAGTTTGCAGAATATTTCAATTTGAATCCTCTTTTGATAGAAAATTCAAGTATATAATTACCAGAGAAATAAGATGCATTATAAAAAATAAGAGCCAAACCTGGTAATGATGAACTGATCTATGAATTCAATGATCGCCTTAGAGTTTGTTGTCTTCAAAGGAATTGCTTCTACCCACTTAGTAAAGTAATCCATAGCTGTAAGGATATACCTGTGTTGTTTGGATGAATGTGGAATAATTTTTCCAATGATACCCAATCCCCATTGTTCAAAGGGATGTTCAATGTTGACTGGTTGCAAAGGAAAAGCTGGCTTCCTTTGTCTTCCACTGGTAGTTTGGCATGTTCTGCATTTCCTTACATACTCATGGGTATCTATAAATAAGGTAGGCCAATAATACCCAAAATGAATAATTTTGTGGGCTGTTGTATCAGCTCCAAAATGTCCTCCTGCTGGACCATAATGTAATTCCTGCAAGACCTTTTGTACTTCAAGTTTTTATAAACATCTTAACAAAATTGAATCATAATTCCGTTTAAACAACACATCATCAACAATCATGAAGTTTTTTGGTTTCAGTCTAATGGCACGTTTATTTTTATAGGAAAGATTAAAAGGAGCATATCCATTTTTCAAATAGAATATCAAATCTGCATATTGGGATTCAAGATTAACAGTACTTAACTCATTGATTTCTCCGATATTGTTTGTACGTTCATGTTCCTGAATATTAGAAGCTTTTACTAACAACTTGCAAAATCCTCGGCCTTTGACAATTTTTGCTGGTCTAATGTCCAAATCATATTCTTGTAATGTTGTGACTCAGTTTGCCATTTTTTCTCCCAATTCCCTTTGAACTAGTGACTATCTTACTGTTGAAAAAGGGATTATAAATTTAGTGTGAGTTTTCAAGAGAAAGGGCCTAAAATGTTTAATGGCTTTGTATATAGCAAAGACTTGATTTTCAACTTCAGAGTAATTAAGTTCAACACCTTGAAGATTTGAACTATAAAATGAAATTGGTGCTTCCAAATTTTGATCATTGATTTGTGTTAGCACTACTGCGTAAGATGAATCAGATGCAAGAGTATATAAAATGAAATGATTTGAAAAATTGGGAGTGCTTAAAGCAGGAGCATTTATGATTGACTGCTTGATTGAATTAAAAGCCTCCCTTTCTATATGCCCCTATTTAAACACTGAGTTTTTCTTGATCATGGTTTGTAATGGTAAAACAACCTGTGAAAAATCTGGAACAAATCTTTTTACAAAGTTAAATTTTTATTATGTGGAAATTGAATATCAGAAATTTCTTTGATTATATCTAGATCAATATAAATACCATCTTTTGAAACAATGAATCCCAAGAGTTTACCTTGGTCAAGAGCAAAAAAGGACTTCTTAGGATTGAGTGAAATGCCATACCTTTTACAACGTTCAAAGATTTGTTTCAAATCATGTAAATGACTTGATCTTTTCTTAGAGAAGACAGTAATGTCATCCAAATAGACAACTATTGATTTATTGATTAGACCTTTGAATGCTATGTCCATCGCTCTTTGGAATGTAGCTCCAGCATTGATTAATCCGAAAGGCATTTTTTGATAGGCATAAGTTCCCCACTTAGTTCTGAAAGTAGTCTTAAGTCTATCATCGGGGTGCACCAAAATTTGGTTATACCCTGAAAAACCATCTAAGAAAGACATTAGTTCAGAACCAGCTACTGAATGGAGAGTTTGCTCCATTGTTGGTAGAGGAAAATTATCCTTTTGACTTGCTTTGTTAAGATTTCTGAAATCAATACAAATTCTAATGTCACCATTTTTCTTTCTTACTGGCACCAAGTTGGACACCCAATTTGAATGTCTAACAGGAAAAATTATCTTAGCCTTCAAGAGTTTGTTTAACTCAGCTTTTATTTGACTTTCGAGGTTGGGATGAATTTTCCTTAATTTTTGTTGTACTGGTTTTTCTTCAGATATCATTGGAATTGTATGCTGTATGATAGAAGTATCATATGTTTTCAAATCATCATAATTCCAAGCGAAGACAATTTTATATCTATTTAATAACCTGACAAATGCAATTCTTTTTTCTGATGTAAATCCTAATCCCAAATTGATGTTTTGTGGCTTGTCTTTTGTACCAAGGTTTATTAATTCAAATCTCAAAGCAAAACTTTGGAGCTTTGAATTAGTAACCTGTTTAAAACTATCTTTGATGTCATAAAGATATTCAAGTTTGACCACTGGCTTAGGTATTGAATTTTCTTCAAATTTTTCCTTCATTTGAAGATCATGCTCACTTTCATCAATAATTTGATCATCATAGGAATTATCAGAATTTAAGAAATTTAAAATGTCATCATCATGATTGAATACTCGCCAGTTAGTGACATTATCAGGAATCGATGGTCTGAAAATTAACTCTACTGAAAATATATCAGGATTGTAATCTTCAGATGGAAGGAGCTTAGAAGCAACATTGGTTAGTAAATCCATTGTTGCATTCTGAGATCTAGGAATGGGAGAAATATTAAATGCTAGAAAATGAGATATAAGGTCTTGTACCAAGGATTGATAATGTTTAAGGTGACTGGAAAGACAATGTAGAGTATTTCTGACTTGTTTTATAACAATTTCTGAATCACAAACACTTTCAAATATTGTACCTTAAGACCAATTGCTTTATAAAGTCATTGAATCAAGGCTTCATATTCAGTAGTATTGTTTGTGCACTCAAATTCTAATGTACGTGATAGCTTGGTATTTTTTCCCTCAGGACTAACTAAAATACATCCTTCTCCTGCACCTTCATTAGATTTAGACCCATCAAAATATAATGACCAAAATAAAGTTTTATCTACAGTTTTATTTACAATTTCCTCAACAATTTTAACACACTTTGATGTATCTGTTTGGGAAAAATTTTCAATTTGAGATGTGAAATTATTAACTGAAAAAGGTGATGATTGAGCAGTAAAATTACCAAAGAATGATTCAGACGAGTAGTTACCAAGAATGTTATTGTTGAATGCTATAGGATGGTTTTCTTGTTCAAACTCTGTCACGGTATGAGTCATATGCTTCTCCCGATAAATCTTAATCTGATTTGGCTTTCCTTTATAGGGTAGCCACATGTGAGCCCAATCGGTAGAAATGTAACCATGAAGTTTCTCAGACTAGTATCTACTTAAAATTAAACCATAGAACTGAGGAATATCAACAATTAATATGTCAATTCTCTGAACCACTCTTGGATCAGTTGATAACCTGATGGTAACTGAGTTGATTTCTCCTAATACTTGGACCTTAGTTCTATCCAACTGGACAATATGCACTGCAGACTTTTGGGGATCAATATTCATTTTAGAACAAACCGAGGCCGACATTATATTCGATGAAGCCCCTGAGTCTATTAAGAAATTGTGCAGATTTCTATTATAAATCTCGTAGGTCAAGAGAAAAGCAGGAGTATGGGAATTTGATCTATCTCCAATTAGAACAGTATCAGTGGCTTCTACTCTACCAGCTGGTGGTTTACCTGTATCATTAGCAGCTTTGGACAGTATAGCGCTCGGAAGAGGAGAAGAAGGTATTGCATCTAATTCCTTAAGCATCAATTTTTGTTGATGTTTGAGTTTACTAAGCTCAAACATAGTGATATTTTCTTTCGTTTTCTTCATGTATTCAATGATGTTGTAATCCATAGAGTCTGTAACTACTAATGTTTTAGATGTTGAAGGTGGATTAGAAGTTGATGGCTGATTTTGAGTAGGAGTGACTGTAGACTTCTTTGTGGGAGTCTTTTCCTTAGTAGTAGTACCCATGTTCCTTTTCTTCTGAGTTACTTGAACAGGTTCTGGAGTGCCTTTACTCCTGGTACTTACTGGGAAAGCTTCCTATTCATTTTTAGTATCAGAATTGAGCAAAATGAAGTCCCACATCCCATGAAATTCTACAGATACCTCTTATTCAGTTTCTTCAGATGATAAGACTGTGTCTTCTTCTTCATCATCTTCGAGGTCTGAATCTGCATTGAATATAGCATTAGGGGGTTTTGATTTTGGTTTTCTAAAGTTTCTAAATGGATTTTTAGTTGAAGTCTCTACTACTTGTTTCTTGATTTCTATCATTTCATTTGATATAGTCTTTAGAAATTTTTGGAGACCTTCCATATTGTATGGATCTTTAGCCATTTTCTTCTTTGAATCATCTTTGAAGGAGACTTTTTTAGATTTTATATCTTCAAGAGAAGCTTTCTTTTCTAAGGCGATGATGTGTTTTTCCATAACAATTTCCTCTTTCATATTTTCTTATAGAGTAGGTTTTCCAGCTCTATCTACAAAGATAACTATGTTTGAAGGTAAAGCTGTTATATACCATTCGTTTCTAACTTGTTTAGTAGGTTTAGAGGTAGTAGGAATCTTATTTAAGAGTTTATTAAATTGTGAATTGAACTCTTTAATAAGTTCTCTAGATTCTATTCTAAGATTTGAAAGGTCATTTATTAACATTGCTACAGATCTGTAATCATCGTATTTAGCTAAGAATTGTTCTTGAAAAATATTCCAACTAGTAATGGATCCTGATGGTAGGGAAACGTACCAAGACCCTGCTGATCCTTATAGGGTATAAGGAAAAAGTCTAACAACCACATCTTCCTCAGTAACTCCTTTTAAGTTAACTGACAACATAAAGTTTTTTATGTGTTCGTCTGCCTGTATGCTTGCATCTGGATTGAATTTTGGCAACCATTTTTCAGGATGAGCTGGCAATGGATTTAAAGGTGCAGGCATGGCGACTGCACCAGGACTGCTCCATAGGTTCTGTGCCATTGTCGAGATACTAATAGATGATAGCGCAGATGAAGTTCCAAATGGTTGGGAAACAGATATCGAAGTTTGAGATGGCTAAGAAATAGATGTTGAATTTGTAGTTCCCCGTTGAACGACAATCTGGAATGGAGGAGTGGATGGTTGACTTTGCAATGGAGAAGATGAAATGGATGATGATGATGAGAAAGTTTCACTATCAGATCCTTCAGTAGTCTTCCTTACTCTTTTCCTTTTAGGCAAAGGTAACTCAATAGGTTCAATACCAAGCTTTTCGCTCTGAAGTCTGGTGAGGGGGTGAGAAGGAATGAATTACGAAGTCACACTGCCTTGTGATGACTCAGTTTTCTGTGGTGATATGGATAATCCTTGAAGTTTGTGGATTAAAGACTGTACTTCAGGAGATTCTAGAGTTGATTTATCTGAGATGTTTTGGGATTGAGCAGTGGATGTTGTTTCCTCAACTTCTCGCTTGAACACTGGAGTTTTAGCATGCAAGGGAGAAGTCGGAGGTGAGGTGGAGGGAGATTTACTCTTAGAATGCATTGTAGATATTGAAAATGAAATAAACTCCAACAAATTACAGAAAAACACATATAAAAATCAGACACAAAATATTGGCGGAAAAAGGCTTCAGCCTCAGGTATTCTCTCTCACTTTCATTCATTTTTAAAATAATTGAATATAGTGTTACAAATAAATAGATGAGAGACAGTGTTCTCAAGATAGTGCATGCTATCTTAGACACTTTTGGTTGAGATAATTTCTCACCAGACACACACCAATATAGGAGTTACCTAAACTAACTCCTATCTTAAAGGAACAACCCAAGAGTTAGGCACAAATTCCTAACTTGGAATATTTAATTAATTAATTTATTTTTGGATTTATTATTGTTTTATGAGAGAGTCTAACATTCCCCCCCTCAATGATAAATCCAAAAATAATAACGAGAACCATCTTCCAAGTTGTCATGTTGATCCTCAAAAACATTGCCTGAAAAAACCGCCAAAACTGGATGCTGGAAAAAACCAAATCTGAAGAGAACATGAATCAGCTGCATGCCTGATTCATCTCTGAATGTTGCTTGACAACTCCATCACGTGCCAAGCCACAAAAGGATCCAACTGTCCTTTTTTTGAAAACAGCATCCGGTGTCCACTGACACAATTTGATGAACGCCCACTGGCGTATTTGCTAATGATGATCGCCCACTGACTGAAGATGTCGAAAAACAACTCAATGTTGCTTTTGCTATGATGAAAGCTGCTCATTGCTGCTTTGGATGTCGATCGCCCACTGGCGAATTTGCTGATGCTCACTGCTGATGACAAATGCCCACTGGCTGATGAAGATTCCCACTGGCTACTTTGCTGATGTTGTCGAGACTTTCAGTCTGACAACCACTTGTCAATTTCATTGACATTTCCCCCCTTTGTCAGCTGAAAGGAGAGACAATCTTCTCCAAAATATATCTGAACTCCCTCCCTTCAGGTGTAGGAGAGTTTCACTGTTGTACTCCCTCATTCAATTGCATGAGAGTACCATCATCGGTTCACTGCTGGCTGTACTATGTGTGATTTTAGTCGGTTGTAGAACTGAGATAACCGTTTGACTGTGGATGACCATTCCCAAGGATCAATCCATTCATAATGTATCTTCAATCTGGCTGATTTTTGTTGGTTGCGACATTTTTCTGAGGAATGATTGGGCTTGCCACAATGGCAACACGGATGGAGATCAAAACATTGATCTTCCATGTTGGAGAGGTAAATCCCCTCTACGGATAGAGGCGATCCCTACTAGCCCAGCAGGGGTCTAGCAACAATCACACAATGCTGCTACGCATGTTCCTAATTACAATTAAACAAGAGGTAAAGAACACCTACTTGGATTCCAGCGCTGTCGTTTGACGAAGAGATGTTGCCTTCGCTCCTTCGCTTTGGCTGGTCACAATCCTCCGCGATCTCCGCGAATAGATACCTGCACACACGAAGAGGAAACAAACGCAAGCGTGAAATCTAGTAAAAGCAACCATACATCAGTCAGAAAAGATGTAATTCACATTTAACCATTGCAAGTACAAATGAGAATGGAACAATAATAGCAGTCATCTATTATTAATCAGAATAGAGAAGAGTACAACCAAATGTTCTGACGTCGGTAACCTTCTCAGGAGGGGCCAGTCAGCATGTATCTCAAGCATTCACCTTTGAGGATGATTCTCCCAAGACAAACAACTCTCTCTCACATACAAGCAACACAAAACAACCTTCCCTAAGCAATCAATCACTTCCACACCTAGCACACCAAATACCTATGGTAGCAGCAATCTGAGCACTATAAGCTCTATACAATCCAAGCTATGTCTAACTATCCAAAAACTAGCTGCTCATGGTAATGGTGGAAGTATATATAGGAGAAGGAGCCTCCTAAAAAGGTGGAAGGATGAGCTTATCTTCAAGGGAAGTGGTTGCAAAGGGTCGAACAGACATGCCATAGAAGGGAGTCGACATTCACAAAGCTAACAACCAAGCCTGGAGTTATCTAGAAGGCTGGTTGTTTGAACGAATTCGCCCAAACTGGATCAGCGCGGATAATGAGGAAACTGTCGCGCTGTCGGCGCATCTCAATAACTGGGACAGTCACGTCAGCGTGGAAGAACACGGGAAAGGCGCGCTGTGCACCATCGCGGAAAAGTGATGTTCTTCCGCGATGGCAGCGCACAAAATACACTGGAAAGCGCCTGTCATCTCGGTTATTTTTATAACAGACGCGCTGATGCATAAAACTTTGGAAAAAAGGGGGTTTAGGGCTAGTTCAGAAGGCATGAAGCTTAGTGATTGACACAGCAGGGTGACTGACAGGAAGGCAGTGACAAATTACTGTGTAACAGATGCCCCCTAAAGCATGAAGTCCGAGAGAGTGGGAGGGGTGAAATGCTTTACAACACACGCCGAACTGGAACACCACCAAGAAGGACCGAAAATCTCTGATAATCAAGTACATGCAGTCTAGGCATGGGCGCAGCCATCCAAAAGACATGAGAAAATGTCTGTGGAATGGACGCAGCCACCCAGCTAAAGAGACCATAATAATGATAAGGTATGGTCGCAGCCATCCATAAAGACTCAGGTATGGGCGCAGCCATCCATCAATGAGTCATGTAATGATCATCCACAAAATCGCAACCTGGCCCACAACAGACACGGATCCAGGGTCTTGCGCTCCGTCCCGATCCGAACAAAGTACAAGTTCAAGCATGTGAATACATGGGTTGAAGTCGAACATGCATGAACATCGTCTGATTACCAGTCAATGATGAAAACTGTTAACAGATGCGAGAGGTACCACCAATAATGACAATGGCCCTCAAGGTACTATAGGTACAATCCGCGGCATGTGAATCAATGAGCTGGTGTCGAACACCCACGGAATCATTCGATCGGAGGCCAATGATGTAAACCTCGCGTCGAACACGAAGAACCTGCCATTAGGGCATGCAGGCTCTAAGGCACCTGAAGGGAGTCTCTAAGTCACCTTCCCGGATAATGAGCTGAAGTCGACAGGAAGTGACTTTGATCGAAGGTGGGCCATAATGTTTCCCACATCATCGACGCGAGACAGAGAAAAAATGATTTGTGTGAGATATAAGGGAAGGTTGTACTAATGCAGAGGTCAACTTCTCTTGAACATATTGGCGGCACGACGGTGGATTTGGCAGTATTTGACATCAAATGAGCAGAGGTCATGGTGACAGGGCAATGAGCAGATGAGAGGTCAAAACAGGGTAACCCAAACCCACGGAGGCTAATGTGAAACGAGATGAGATATCCCCACCCAGACACGAATGCAGACTAGTGCCATGTTCAAGAGCGACATACTGCCGACACGACAATTATTACAGTTCCATTTTCCCCACCATTTCTGGCAGGTACCCCGATTATTTTTGGGTGACAAGCTTGACGGGGATAGCATATGCTTGAAGAGTGTCATTTTGACAATGCCCGATGTCATCAAGTGTTTAACGAGCCTGACAAAGGAAAAACTCGGCGTCTTTTCTTGTTTAGAGAGTCTGAAAAGACAACGGAAAAGGAGACTCCAAGGGGGTCCTTTTTCGTACAGTTGTGTCTCTCGAGCCCGAAAAAGTATAAAACAATGCCCGAAAGAACCGCCCGACCATTACGATCGAGGAGTACTTTTCGTAAATAGTGTTTTCGACTCGAAAAAGTAAAAAAACGGTCGGAAGTACGTCGTTTTGGAGCCAATAACGAGTTCGAAACGACAAAAACCCGGCAATCTTTTTGAGTTTAAACGGTCGAAAAAAGAGCTTTAAAGGCGACCGCCTCTCGTTCCTTTTAACGAGCTGAGAGGGGGACTCGGCAATCTTTTCATCTTTAAAACGGTCAGAAAAGAGCTGAAAGCAGACCTCCATTTTTATTCTCTTTAACGAGTCAAAAAGGGAAAAATACTCGGCAATCTTTTCATATTTTACGAGTCAGAAAAGAGCTTAAAGGCGACTCGTCCTAGAGGAACGAGTGGTATAAAAGGTAGCAACTGGTTCCGGAAATGGTGGAACTGCTCAAAACATGTAATGGTCAAGAGGCTGGCTAATAAAACCACTCATTGCTGCGGTTCCTAGGAAAGGAAAAACACCCAAGTGAGAGCATATGATCAGCCAAAGAGATGGCAGCAATGGAATGAAACAACCAAGGCTCATCGAACAGAATTCAACGGATAAAAATGGCAATCACGAGATGTAAATCGGGTATGGGTTCATTTTTACACAAGCTTGAACCGTGGAGAACTTTGCTTGGATTCGGTTTCATGTTTACACAAGCTTGAAACGAAAAACTATGCTTGTTATAAGTTCGCATGCCCCCAGCATAATAATGCAACTCGAGGTACATGCCCCCCAAGCTTCATTGCATTCGACAAAGTGGATGGAATGAAGGTTCACTTTTGAGATCGTGGAAAGACTCGACTGGGATTTTACGAGATCTTAATCAAAGACTCGATCTGAAAAGGGAGTTGTTTCATTTTTTTAATGAGGTTGACACAGTAAAAGAACTATCCTCATAACCCTTGTTTCATGTTTTAACGAGCTTGACACAAGATCAGGAACTATGCTCGACCAAGCCTAGTTTCATTTTTTAAGGAGCTTGACACCGGAAAGGAACTATGCTCCGACCAAACCCAGTTTCATTTTTTAAGGAGCTTGACATAGGAAAAGAACTATGCTCCAACCAGACCCAATTTCATTTTTTAAGGAGCTTGACATAGGAAAGTGAACTATGCTCCATCCAGACTTCATCATAATGAACGGGAAGTGGAGGTCCCTAAGAAAGTGGCTCCGGAGGAAAGGCCGACATCTTGGAAATCAGGACCTAATGCCCCCAGGACACTATGCACGATGGTGTCATCACTGGGTACGGGCACGGGGTAGGTGGCCACATAGTTGATTTGCGGCGAGGCAGATGCAACTTGTGGATGAAAGCCAGGAGGGAAGGACGAGTGCGCCGGAGGGGCTTGTGGATGAACGAATGATAATTGATCGAACGTCAGGATTCTTCCATCGTGTGGAAAACAAACCACACGGAAAAGTGAAGAAACAAGGGCTCCCATGGCATACACATAATCACGACCAAGGAGAAGACTGAAGTCTAAAGAACCTTGGGTAACTGAGATGTCTATATAGACAGTCTTGCCCCCCAAAGTAATAGGAAACTTTGGAAGGATCCCTAATGGCTGACTCGTTCCTCCGTCAAACGCGGTGAGATGCGGTGCGACAGGTACAAGCGATGGGGAACCCAAAGCTCGCCAAGTAGTAACGGGCATAAGACTAACCGATGCTCCTTCGTCTAACACAGTGCCAGGCAGCGCCTTATTGCAAGCATAGGCGGTGACCCAGAAAGGCACGTGGGATGGAAGGGGAGGGGTAGTCAAACGACTCCAAACAAAGCAAATGACCGAACTACTTGGTGGGGGAACCATATGGTTGCCCCCCTGCTCGGAAAGAACTGAATCTAAATTCTCCGGAGAGGTTTCAGGAGAACCTTTATCAAGCTCAGGAGAATCTGAGGAGACGAGAAGAACATGAGAATTTTGCTCTTCCGAAATAGAGTGCTCGAGAGGGGGGGAACTCGAATCAACACTCTTTCCGACCAATGGCGGGTCTGGAACAGGCTGGGGACAGCCAGGTTCGGGAAGAGGAGCCTGGACAAGAGAGGAATCTGAAGCAATCTCTTTGTCAACAAGGGCGCGATCTACAGTTGTAGAAGGACGTTGATAACCAGCGGGGAATTGGGGTGAGGGAGCTGTAAGACTTTCCAAGACACTGGAGGCTTTATCCATGAGCGGACAAAGGTGAAGGGGATGATTGCCTTCACAAAGTTTACAGGGGATTCGAATCTTCCCTTTCTCCTTACCATTCCTAGCTGATGAGGTAGCATCGCCATGATGTTCAGCGGGCGATGAGGGGCGGGCCGGATTGCGAGACCAGACTTCTAATACCCTGGGAATGCCAGGACAATCACGAAGCAAATGGTCCTCCTTGCATAATCGACAAGGAAACTTAACCTTCCGTGGAGGAGCAGAAGGGGGCCCGACTTCAGGTGTACTCGAGTGGATAGCTGGACTTGAGAGGGGGACTGTGTGTGTAGGCCCTCCCTTAGGGGACTTCTTCTTCTTGGTCTTCCTCTTCTTCTTCTTAGCCACCTGGTTACTCACATCAAGAATTTCACCAGGCGAAGTACAAGAGGATGACGTAGAAGTAGGCGTCGAAGGGGAGAGATCCACCTTAGGATCAACATGATGTTGTTCAGGTGGAGGGACTGATGGACTAACAGCCGACATGGTGGGGACCAAAGAGGTCGAAAACAACCAAACAGGCAACCCAACAGTTAACCCTGGAAGGGATAATGTTGCCATATAAGGAGCACCAACATTCCCGAGAGGAGGGAAATGACCAGGATTCCCATCAGGAGGGGAACTTGGGTTGGTGAACCCCGGAAAAGTTGCCATTGAGAAAGAAAGCGAAACCTACTCAAGCTAGCGCACACAAGATCTAACCAGGAAATGTTATCGAGGCCGAATAAATTGTTAAGACACTGGAATTAAACTTGACCTTTTCATGTTTCAGGAGTCGAGAAAAGGACGAAAAGATGACTCCAGTCTCCTTCGAATGTTTAATGAGCACGAAGTGACAAGACGCTCACAGGCACCTTTTCGTTTAGGGAGTCCGAAAAGGATCAAAAGTGACTGCTCTGGAGACTCTAGGTAAAAGGTGTGCCAGACTTTTCGCAAAACCACAGAATACTTTTTAGGGTACGGGTGGTCAATCTTCGTGAATGCTGTGTTCACTGCATTGCGAATCGTAAGGCGGCAGACTCGGCTTCCTATGGATCAAGGATAAAAGCCTAGTGGGGTCTCCCTATATACGCGACGGTACGTGGGAGCACAGTCCGTGTTAGACCACTATCGAGTCACAGAAGGAGGAATCACCCAACCCAATGTGAAAAAACAGTGACTATGTTTAAAGACGCCGGAACACGTCTCTAACCTAGACCTCTAGATATTTGCGTTTAGTTCCAATGCGTGTTTAGATTCATTCGGTTCATTTTACAGTTGATCTTGAGATTAAGTTTCGATTTCAGGTCCTATCGTATGTTCGCTCACAATTACCTAGATGCCAACTACATGCCAAAGAATTTCATTTTGTTCGATGAATTCTAGCTATGAGAGGGTAAAGAATTTTGATCAAACAAAAAAAAAAAAATACAAGCAAACAAGCAACCTAATGCAGCTAAAAGCAAGGAAAGGAAACTTTTTCTTTTGAAAATGCAAATCAACAAAATGTTCTTTTCCTTTTCAATTCTCAAAGCAAAGCTACTAGTTTGATTTTCTTCCAATGGCACAAAGCATCTAAATGAATTTGGAGGAACCAGAACACCAAGTAAACTACTTAATGAAAGCACACAAAGTTCCCAAAACATTCAACCAAAGCTTCCAAATCAAAGGAAAACAAAGGTATGCACGAGCTATGTAATCTAAGCTCTGTAAGACAAGCAAGGATTGCAAGCAAGGAGGAAGCGAAAAGAAACCACTTGGAAACACGATCCAAAGCACTCCAACAATCACTGAACAAGTGCTTGAACAGATCTGAACTTGGCTGGTCGAACAAACAAACAAACTCCCTACGGTAGGCTTGACACACACGCAACCTCTAGATGTCCTAGAGTTAGAGCGCGAAATCAATAGAAAAAGGCAAACACCCGAAGGACGAAAGTCACAACCAGTCAACTAAAGACACAACACAATCCAGCAATCGCAAAAGTGATGGTGGGAACATGAACCAAGCAGCGAAAGCAAAAAGGGAAGGTATTTGCAAACTTAAAACCGAGCAAAACGAAACCCTATGAGGCTAAGCTTCGTAATCAAACAGTTCAAAGTTCAGACAGTGAAAAACAAGTCATTAGACAGGTGGAGAGAAGAAGGGAAAGTCACAGCAAGAGGTTCAGGAGGCCGATTTGGTCAAGAATGAGTTTTTCAGGCTCAGCGCGGGTAGCCTTCAGCAACTCGGCGCTGACAGGGGGAGACCTTCAGCAACTTTGCGACGTCAGCGCGGAAGGACAGGGAAAAAGCGCGCTGTCTCATAAAAACGAGGTCAGCGCGGATATAAAGCACACAGACGCGATGACCGAAATCACAAAGAAGAGGGGGCGCGATGTCAGCGCGGAAGGACACGAATAAAGCGCGCTGCCCTTGAAAACGAGGTCAGCGCGGCAGGACACGAATAAAGCGCGCTGCCCTTGAAAACGAGGTCAGCGCGGCTGTTAGACGTACAGGCGCGATGAAGAGAAAACCAAAGAACAGAGTCGCGATGTCAGCGCGACTGTTCCGAAATAAAACGCGCTGAGAGCAAAAAACAAGGAAAGCCAAAATAAAAACTTCCCAAACCAAAGGCAGGGGCTTTTCAATAATAAAAATGCTTCCCAGAAACGCCCAGAAAATTCATAAGCAAAAAGACAATCCCAAAAACTCGAAAAGAGGTCAATCAAAGCCAAACACAAAAGTGGACTCAAGAGACAAAAAGGCTGATCCCCAGCGGAGTCGCCAAATTGTTGGAGAGGTAAATCCCCTCTACGGATAGAGGCGATCCCTACTAGCCCAGCAGGGGTCTAGCAACAATCACACAATGCTGCTACGCATGTTCCTAATTACAATTAAACAAGAGGTAAAGAACACCTACTTGGATTCCAGCGCTGTCGTTTGACGAAGAGATGTTGCCTTCGCTCCTTCGCTTTGGCTGGTCACAATCCTCCGCGATCTCCGCGAATAGATACCTGCACACACGAAGAGGAAACAAACGCAAGCGTGAAATCTAGTAAAAGCAACCATACATCAGTCAGAAAAGATGTAATTCACATTTAACCATTGCAAGTACAAATGAGAATGGAACAATAATAGCAGTCATCTATTATTAATCAGAATAGAGAAGAGTACAACCAAATGTTCTGACGTCGGTAACCTTCTCAGGAGGGGCCAGTCAGCATGTATCTCAAGCATTCACCTTTGAGGATGATTCTCCCAAGACAAACAACTCTCTCTCACATACAAGCAACACAAAACAACCTTCCCTAAGCAATCAATCACTTCCACACCTAGCACACCAAATACCTATGGTAGCAGCAATCTGAGCACTATAAGCTCTATACAATCCAAGCTATGTCTAACTATCCAAAAACTAGCTGCTCATGGTAATGGTGGAAGTATATATAGGAGAAGGAGCCTCCTAAAAAGGTGGAAGGATGAGCTTATCTTCAAGGGAAGTGGTTGCAAAGGGTCGAACAGACATGCCATAGAAGGGAGTCGACATTCACAAAGCTAACAACCAAGCCTGGAGTTATCTGGAAGGCTGGTTGTTTGAACGAATTCGCCCAAACTGGATCAGCGCGGATAATGAGGAAACTGTCGCGCTGTTGGCGCATCTCAATAACTGGGACAGTCATGTCAGCGCGGAAGAACACGGGAAAGGCGCGCTGTGCACCATCGCGGAAAAGTGATGTTCTTCCGCGATGGCAGCGCACAAAATACACTGGAAAGCGCCTGTCATCTCGGTTATTTTTATAACAGACGCGCTGATGCATAAAACTTTGGAAAAAAGGGGGTTTAGGGCTAGTTCAGAAGGCATGAAGCTTAGTGATTGACACAGCAGGGTGACTGACAGGAAGGCAGTGACAAATTACTGTTATTTAATTAATTAATTTATTTTTGGATTTATTATTGTTTTATGAGAGAGTCTAACATTCCCCCCCTCAATGATAAATCCAAAAATAATAACGAGAACCATCTTCCAAGTTGTCATGTTGATCCTCAAAAACATTGCCTGAAAAAACCGCCAAAACTGGATGCTGGAAAAAACCAAATCTGAAGAGAACATGAATCAGCTGCATGCCTGATTCATCTCTGAATGTTGCTTGACAACTCCATCATGTGCCAAGCCACAAAAGGATCCAACTGTCCTTTTTTTGAAAACAGCATCCGGTGTCCACTGACACAATTTGATGAACGCCCACTGGCGTATTTGCTAATGATGATCGCCCACTGACTGAAGATGTCGAAAAACAACTCAATGTTGCTTTTGCTATGATGAAAGCTGCTCATTGCTGCTTTGGATGTCGATCGCCCACTGGCGAATTTGCTGATGCTCACTGCTGATGACAAATGCCCACTGGCTGATGAAGATTCCCACTGGCTACTTTGCTGATGTTGTCGAGACTTTCAGTCTGACAACCACTTGTCAATTTCATTGACATTTCCCCCCTTTGTTAGCTGAAAGGAGAGACAATCTTCTCCAAAATATATCTGAACTCCCTCCCTTCAGGTGTAGGAGAGTTTCACTGTTGTACTCCCTCATTCAATTGCATGAGAGTACCATCATCGGTTCACTGCTGGCTGTACTATGTGTGATTTTAGTCGGTTGTAGAACTGAGATAACCGTTTGACTGTGGATGACCATTCCCAAGGATCAATCCATTCATAATGTATCTTCAATCTGGCTGATTTTTGTTGGTTGCGACATTTTTCTGAGGAATGATTGGGCTTGCCACAATGGCAACACGGATGGAGATCAAAACATTGATCTTCCATATGACCGGCTCTTTGATAATGAGAGCATTTCGGTTGGACATGAACTTCAGGTTGCATGCAATTCTGTTTGTCTGCAATTTTCTCAGAACCTTCTGAGATGAGTTGTTCAAGAAATCCGGCACTCACAAACTTAATTGGCTTGGAATAATCTGGGATATATAAGTTGATTTCATCAGTGACATATCCTAAGCCTCGTCGATTCTTGTTATTTTGAATTTCTTCCCAGGGCTTGATGATGGGTTTGGAAGAAATTTGAATTTGATCATGAACAACTTCGACACTTGAAGTTGTTGGGATGAATGACTTATCATCTGGATGGTTCAAAGACTTGAAAGTATCACTCTTTTCTTGCAATTCATTCCTTTGAAGTTGGGACTCAAGTTGAAGAAACTCAATGGTTTCATGTGTTTGTTGTAGATGTCGTGAAATATTAGCAAGAGTTTCTTTGCTGATGTGCACCATGTCTTCATCACTGGAGATGATCAAACTGTGAAGAATGTTTAACAACTGAATATGTTGCGCCATCTAAACTTGCTCACTTGAAATCAGGCTCTCTTGTCGTAGATGTCGTTCTTTGAACTGTTTCACTTTTTTTGTTACTTGAATGACAGGCTCGCTTGCTATGGGACTTGAATGGCACGCTCGCTTGATTTACCCTTGCTGGGAACACTTGCTAGAGTTGTAGAACTTTCTTGCTTAAACTCTAGAATTCACGCTCGCTTGATGATGATCGTATTTGCATGAATGCTCACTTGCCTTACTTAATGACTTCACGCTCACTTGAAGGAATAGCCACGCTCACTTGATGTCGATCGCAACTTGCTTGATTGGTGTTAGAGTTGAACTTGTTTGGTTGCTTTGATGGTTGCTGCAATGAACTTCACGCTGGGTCGCTTGAAGGTTTGAACTTTGTACTGTTGTGATGCAAATTGCTTGAATGAATACTCACGCTTGCTTGCAGGAGATGTGAACTTGTTGCTTGTTTTCTTTAGAGTTAAAATTCATGGACTCACTTGAGTGTCGAACACTGTCGAAAATGCACCCAAAAAGCTTACAATGATTTCAATGACTCACTACAATGAATTCAATTTGACTCGATGGAAGACTTGGGTGTCGGTTTCAACCGAGAATGCACCCTTACAATTCAATGTAATTTGAGTTTGATTACAAGTTCAATAATGTTGATGTAGACTGTGCGCTGAAACGTTGAAGTTTACAGATTCATTAACCTGATTGTAGTGATGTAGACATTGCTTTGAAATGCTGAAGTTTGCAGATTCATGAACTTGATTGTATTGAGTGAATTTGTTTGTTGAGGTAGAATGCCGATGTTGAAAACTTTGATTATTTGTTGTAGTGACGCAAATGCATGTGTTGAGCTTAATTATCCTTCCTTGGTGCTATTCTGTTACAAGTGTTGTGCTTGCTTGCATTGAACTTTATGTGTGTTAAATGAGATCATTTATGTGTCAAAACTAGACACAAATCATAAGCAACAACATGAAGCCATAAAAACACTCCCATCACAAATACACATGGTGTACCTAAGATCCCCTTATTCAATCACCACAAAAAGTTATGTCTTTATTAAACTTTGGAGTACATAATTGCTCAGCTTCACAACATTGCAATTGAAGCTTTCTCAAACAATGTGAATCTGACACTCGCAAATTTTGGAAGCAAATGCTTTCAAAAACTGACTCAACCTTCTAGAAATAAAAATATTCACTTATCTCTCCAAATACAAAATAAATTTACCTTATCCCTCCATTACAAAAGCTTCATTGTCACACATATGTGATTTCCAATGTAAAAATCCCCACTTACATATAGGATACTAAACACAATTAACACACATAAAAAAACCAGAAACATAGAAATGGCGGAAAAGGCCTCACTCTCACTGTATTCTTCTCATTTTATCATCATCATCATCTTCATAAACTCCTGCATCGTACAGGAATCTCTTGTTGTCATTTGAAAAAACTAAATAAGCCTCCTAGATCGCTTGAAACTTCTTCTTAGACTCCTCTGCTACCTTTGCATTCCCTGAGGCAGTCAAATCAGTTGAAGCATCAATTGGACGCCTCTTCCGAACTTCAGCGCTCTGACTTCTGTATTGATGACTCCTATTCACTGCAGGGCTGTCACTAGGAGGCCTCCGTAGAGGTGGGCAACTTGATGACAATGTCTCCAAAGCCCTGCCCTTTGACTGGCGGCGTTTGCTGTAAACCCTGAAATCGGTGAAACTCTCATTCTCGTTCTCCTTCGGGAGCGGAGAAGAGTCTACAGCCGGCAAAACCGTCTGCGGGGTACTAAAGTTCTGATCGGAACTGCTGTTTTCTGTCAGGTGGCATGCCGGAGTGGCTGTGCTCTCGACGTCGTTCGACTGGTTCTCGGGGTCCGTAGAACGTTTGAGGGTGAACTGGGCGTCGATAGTGGGGGAGGCATAGGCACCGCAGGCCCTTCGAGGTCTGGATAAGGGCGGAGTATTTGTACAATCTGCGAGAGGTGATCTTCTCTTTCCGATATTTTTGTGTTCAGAAGCCATGGCAATTTAACCGCCTTCCGTCATGACTTTATCACTTCTTATCTGCAGTTCCTTGGCCGTTTCTTCATAATCTCCGGACCACTTTCGATTCGCGTCCCATTCAACACCGTTCGACGAAACAGGTTCCGTTGCACTCCTGCCTAATAGCAACTTAACCGCGCTCAATCCACACGAAATCTCCTACGGTTGATTGTTTCTCCCTTCTTTACTGAATCTAATTTCCTTATGTATCTTCGTAAGAAAATCAAAATACCGTCAAAGATCTGCACATTTCATGGCCGCCTTCTTTAAGAGCTCCGAAGCGCACCAAAGAAGTCTTTTCTTGCTCAATAAACCCTCAAATTTTGGAGCGTGTCAGGGTAGCCTTCAGCTCTGATACCACATATTGAAAATGAAATAAACTCCAACAAATTACAGAAAAACACATATAAAAATCAGACACAAAATATTGGCGGAAAAAGGCTTCAGCCTCAGGTATTCTCTCTCACTTTCATTCATTTTTTAAAATAATTGAATATAGTGTTACAAATAAATAGATGAGAGGCAGTGTTCTCAAGATAGTGCATGCTATCTTAGACACTTTTGGTTGAGATAATTTCTCCTTTGGTTGAAATAATTTCTCACCAGACACACACCAATATAGGAGTTACCTAAACTAACTCCTATCTTAGAGGAACAACCCAAGAGTTAGGCACAAATTCCTAACTTGGAATATTTAATTAAATTATTTATTTTTGGATTTATTATTGTTTTATGAGAGAGTCTAACAGTAGATTTGGATTTGCTCACCATTCACAGTTCATGCCCTCCTTCTAGTGCCAAAAATTTTGAGGCCTCGAAAATCGCTGCATCAACATCGAGGAAAACCACCCAGTCCGGACCTTAAAAACAGTTCCTTTTCCGTTTGGTGTGGTGGCTATGATTGGATATAATGGGACCAGTTTCCCAATGATTTATAAATGGGATGGATAAGTGATCGATTTTATAATATCTAATGGGAATGATGGATGATTTATTTTAATATGAAACAATATAAATAACTAATCTATCCTGGGAAGTCTTTCTCTTAGTGCAATTTTTAATGGTTCTTATTGACAAGTAGGCATATAGATGACTCTACTTATAAACAAAAATATTCATTCATATGATAATTACTTTGTTCAAGTATTTGAACAAAGTAATAATTAAAACGTTATCACACTAATATTTATATATACATATGAAAAATAACAATTCTTAAACATTCAATAGTGATAAGTTAAAGAATTGTTGTAAGAGCATATACATATATCAATAATAGCAAAATTAAATAAATGTTGATTCACATAAAGGCATGAAACAAAAACATAGATAATAGTACCATATGCATTTGAGTCTCCTCCGATATAAATTGCATTCAGATTTCGTCTTTCAACTTGGAAACACTTTTACAAGAAGAAATAGTGCATATCACATAAAAGTATTCTTCATCAAAACTCAAAATTCAGGTCCAGTTTTCATAAAAATAAATATAGTGGAATTATAGTAGTGAAACTTCCAATCTAAGTCTTAATACAAAAATTTGAGGACCCCTTCTAAAAACATGAAAGGGTCTCTAAATACTATTAAACTAACAAACTATGAAATAAATGTGCTATGTGCTGGTATAACCAAATCACAAAAATTGTGACAATCTTATTAAAATAGGCATGCTGTAGTCGGTCAAAATGGTTCATTGTTTTGGCTGACTATCTTGTGGCTTGAGCTGGCAAACGACGAGCATCGGTTGCAGTTCTGGTGGATGACTCATGCACGAATGTAACTGGGCAGTGAATGTAGCATCAGTAATTTTGGGAATCATATAACTGATTGCATCGGTGAGGCATTTCATCGTTGTTCGCTGACTATGTGGTTTAACAAGGAAGAACCAAAGGGTTTCCCATGTCAAAGTTTGAATGCCTACAATTAATATTTCTCTCTGCTCTAGATCCTGTTTCCATGTCTATTCTAATGCTTTCACCGATGGAAGTTTCCCTAGAGAACACTCTGAAATTAAATTTGATAAATAAAGAGTATCGTTAATCAATTCAACCAGATTACTTGTTGTCAATCTGCATCTTGATGTCACCCTTTCTGCTTTTATTAGTTGAGATTCCATTCAAGGAATAGGATTTCTTTATGCGATTCCAGAATTTGGGGTAGATTTATAGATTTTCCTTCTTTGGTTTCTTGCCAAGAAAGAAAATATGTTAATCTTTCATTTGCTTGCTCCAATTTTTGTCTCGCATCAACTTACTTATCAATCATAGATGACGAAATTTCACATAGGGGAAGAATGAGAGAGATATTATGACATAATAAGCTCAACTGATTAGACAATGCTTTGGTAATTTGGAGAGCTTCCGATCTGAATTCTCCCACTTGGGGATATTCTTTGAATCTTTCTATTTGCAGTGATAGTTGAGCAATCTGTTCTTCTTTTGATTTGCTCAACTGTTCATTTAATGATCGCAGCTTGCTCAATGCTTGGGATAGCTCTTGTTGCTTCTGAATTGCATGTTGATCAATCCTTTGTTTTTCTTTGAGAAATTGCTCATTCAATTGATCATTTGACTGTCTCTGGGCTGCTAACTGTTGTTCCAATTGCTCTATCTTTTGCTGCTTCTCTTGTACCTGTGTTTCCAGCAAAACAATTGCTTGGTCCTTTTCTTTAAGCAAGTTGCTTACCTCCGATGCTTTGTCCATTATAACTGTTGTGTATGCTCTAGCATATTGAAAGAGTTTAGTGAGATCTTCAGAAGGGCCGACTTCTTCTCTCCATACCACATTTGTTATCTCCATTTGTGAAGTCAAAAGAGGAGATTGATCAATTTTCCTTTTTTTCCTTTGTCTTTTGATCACAGCCCTATGCTTAGGGCTATAGAAGACATCCAAGGGTGGTATTTCTTCTACATGTAAAACAATTTCATTGGTTGGATTCTCGGGAATTATTTCTACATCCTTTTGAGTTATGGGTGGGCCGGTTGTTCCTTCAGTTGGAACTGTATTGAATCCTGATTTCTGACCAGTTGTCACCTCAAGTGTGTTGAATCCTTGTAGACTTTCAGTATTGTTGATGATAGAATCCAATTATTGCCATTCTTTGAGCAGTTTGGGATCAACATAAACACTTGAATCAATGAGTTCACTACTTTTTCCTCGTCCCTGCCCCTGCTTTGGCAATTTTTGTTTTTCAGGAATCTTTTCCACTACAGGATTTTTGTCGGCAACTATCTGTTCAGTTTGACTTGGTGGTTGAACTATAGGGGTTGTAGCTAATAGGTCCAAAGGAAGAGTTTGCAACCTTTGGGCTCTGAGCCTATTGAACGTTTGTAACCCCTCTTCTTCATACCTAATCCTAGCCAATCCTTTAACCTGAAAAAATGTATAGGCTGAAGCAAATAAATCATCAAAGTCATCCGCTTCATGATCGAATTTAGCAAGTTTAGCTTGAGCGGTAACATTATGGGCAACCTTGTTTGGGTCATATTGCCTATTTGGAATAGTGGAAAGATTCAGCATCTGAATCTTTTCCGCCTCTTTCTCTGCATGCTTGTAGTCATGTAAAGTGAAAATGCCACATCGTAGGGGGAATATAGGCCACATCTGTTTCTTGGAATCTCTAAGGGTTCTTGATGTCCCTTCAACTGTTATCTGGTATGCCAATTCTCGTGCTAACAATTTATCAGGAACATATAGAGGGAGAACATGAGCTTTAGTGAGACTGCCAAAAAGCCTCACATAGGTAAATTTCTCCTCTCCGAACCAGTTTCCTATTGCTGTCAGATCAGTGGCTGCATCTTGGAATATCTTGGGAGCATGTTTATTGAAAATAGAATAATATACAGGTGAAACAAAACCATTACAAATTCTGTACAGGTGATTTTTATAGTGTGCCTTCCACAACTGCTTGTGATAAATATGAATCGGGTTGGGATCTTGGGAAGTCCACTTCCATCCGAGTATCGAGAATTCAGAATTAAAACAAATAATGTCCATAATATATGCACTGTAGTAGAAAGGGGGAATGATCCGGGTAGTTGTATATGATTTCTTCTGTATTCTAATATCTCAGTGGCTAGTCTATCAGACAAAATATTTGCCCAATCCATAACATAACCATTAATCACTGCTTCCATTAACGGGACCATCTCTATAGAAAATTTGGCAGAATCATGTTGTCCCCACAGTCTACACATCATAGCCCCAGCATAGCAATAAGGAGAAGCTAGTGAGTCGACAGAATACTTACCCGATGAATCATGCTTATGTTTTTTCGAGAAATGCCTCCATTGCTTGATCGGGTCTGATTCCAAGTCATTTTCCTTTGCAAATGCTTCCAGGAATGCCTTGTTGTAGTGCTTCTCAGGCTCTGGTAGATGGTACATTTTCCTGAGATCTTCAGGTTTGAATGACCCGAATATCCTTCCATCGACTGTGGAAAATGTTCTATCTGCAGTTGGCATTTTCTCAACAACCCATCTAACCACATCAGTGTATGACAAAACTTTGGCCCGTGCTCCTATTCTATGAAGGTATGAACATGCCAATTCTTTGAAGGTCCCTTCTGACTTATTGGTTGAATTAGCTATGGCTTCCTCTGATAATTCTTCAGGTTCCTCTGCTTCTATCAAATTATAAATGCTTTCCCAGCTAGTATTTCCCAGACCGAGACATGTTGTATCTGATATTAGTCCTTTCTTGCTCAGTCCTGGTTCCTTGGCTGCAGGAGTTGCTGTGGGCTTCTTTGATTTCTTCCCCATTTTCTCTAGATTTATGGATTCGGAGAGACTCTGCACAGACAATTGCAAATCGTAACACAGAGATTTCACCGCTGAAAGCCAATATGAAAATGAACAGTATTATGGTGATTGACATATGATAAATCAAATGCAGTTAAGAATTACCATGAATGAAATCTTTTTGAAGGACTTATTCTTAATTGTCAAATTTAATAGCCGTTCGAACCGCCAATCGTGGTGAATTAATACCATAAATACCCATCTCGTCGATCGTATACCGAATGATTATTTCAAGCGTGTTTCGGATTTCCTCGATCGACGATCGATGATAAATCACAAATTGCAATTGGGAGTTTCAAAGGGAGAGGCTTAGTGACTTGTAATGAATATCTTCGATTGCCGAAAAGTAATATTATAATGGAGCGGAGTATTATGCATGCAAACCATTTTATCGTATGTTTACCTTTTGAGATGCGTGCCCAATTGATTGATCACAAATCAGGGTTTGGCTTACGCTTTATCCCTTTGTCATTTGATATCGCCGATTGCCGATTGTGATATCAGATCGGAAGATTTGATGAGGCCTTTTGTGTGTGTACCTTTGGCATTTGATTTCTCCAATTGCTGATTGCGATTTCTTTATCAGATCGGAGGATTGGATGAGGTCTTTGTTTGCAAATGTTCCTTTGTTGTTGTGATATGCGATCTCCGATTGCTTTATCGCAATGTAAAATTTCTTATAATATTTAAAAGGAACACTTTTATCAAAGGGTTTATAAAATGATTTATTTACATTGGGCCTTTTAATAGAGATTTTTCTTGCAATGAGGTCAATACCATTTTTATTCATCAACTCACAAATCTAACTAAGTTTATTAAAAAGGGACCCATTTCTTATTGAAAGTTTTGTGTAAAATTTTTATAGAAATGGGGGGTTGTTGTACAGTACAACAGGCCCATAGTTTTGGTGCTTCATCTCCTAGGGTTAGGTTTTTATATGTTTAGGGTTTTCTATTATTTCTCTATAATAAATAGGCCTTGGAAAATAATTTTAACATAGTTCAGAGGCATGTAGCCACCACATCTCTTCTCAAAGATAAGCTAACATCGCCCAAGCTAGTTTATTTCCATTTTATTTGTAAGATTATTTCAATATTTGATATTAATGAAATGAAGTGTTATTTCTACTGCATCTCTGTATTTATGGTTATATCTGTAATGTGTTGTGTTCCTGTTTAGGTTTAGATCAAGCGCAACCAATGGAATGAGGCACTATGGTTCCACCCAAATGTAGGGACTCCAGAATCAAAACCGAATGAAATAAACAATAGAGAGTCTTCAAAAAACATCCAATAATTTTCCCCAGTGTAATTCCTCAACCCCAACCCTCACGAATTTATGAGAAAGACCATCTCCACCTTCTGGGTCATGGGGAATCGAGAGGAAAATTCCTCCTCACTTGAATGTTTTCTTCCAGACTCTTTCCAACCAGAAACTCGTCACTTGTTTTCTTTTCTCTCTTCCCTCCTCTTGTTCCCATCTTCTTTTTCTTTCCTTTTCCTCAGATTGACTTCCTCTGTTCTTGCTTCCAACACAGTGAAATCTTCATAAGTTTCATCCTCTCTGCCTTGTAAGTTTTTCCCAAAGCAACATGGCCTCCGTCCTTCTCTTTCATTCAAATTTAATTCATGACCTGGTTATTTAAGGATCAACAACCAACCTTCAATGAGTTCCAAAACATGTCATATTTCCCGCAACAAGGAAACCTTTAATATCCCAAGTAAGCAACCTCCTCAACTATGGGTACCGTGTCCCATTATTCAACCCATAATTTTATTATACATATATATTTTTTTGCAAAAATATTTACATTACATTTCATGAGAGGAAACATGGTTGGGGTTGTCACATATAATGACTCTTTGATTTAGGTATTATTTTTTAAAGTTTTTTTCTAGTCATGATATTTGGTTTTAATTTCGTAGCAGAAAATGTCAAAATTTTAGGGTTTTTCAAAGTTGTGATATTTTATCTTTAATGCCATGGTTAAAAATGTCAAAACTTTTAAGGTTCTTCAGAGTTATGATATTTATCTTTAACGCCATTGTTGGAAATACCAAGGGTGGGAGGGTGAATTATATTTCTTTACAATTATTAAATTGTGCCAATTAATGTCTCTAGTTAAACCATAACACAAAATGTACAACAAAATAAATATTTTTTATTAATGGAAATGATGAGGACTCTAATCCTCTTATAGATAGTCAGGCTCAAACTTACCCAATAAAATTTTAACTCCTTCAAGGCTCCAACCTTGATCTCAATTAGGGTCCAACCTCTTACAAGGACTCCAATTTTCAAAGGCAATCTAGGCTCCAACCTGGTTTCCTACAAGCCTCCAACCTTGTATGAGGACTCGAATCCTCTAGGGCTCCAACCCTCTCAATTTACATCAATCCTTCAAGGTGACTTCAATACAACTTCAAGATTTATCACAACTTCTACATCAAGTCTTGAAAGATGTCTTCAACAATGCAATGCTTCAAAGATGTCTCAAAGGGCCTTCAATAATTTATCCATATCAACTTTAAAAGTTACTTTGATTTTGTTCCAAAAGTCTCCAGTAGGCTTCTAAAGGTGACTCCAAAATCTACTTCAAATTATGTCTCAATATTGCTTCAAGAAAATCCCTAAAGGTATTCACGACTACAAGAAAGGTCTATTGTTGGTTCTTCTTTAATTCACTTTAGGAATTCTACAAGATACTTCTTAACATATCCTCTAGTGTTCTTAGGTCAAATGTATCCAAGTTTGTTTAATGAGGTCTCCAAAGTCTACTCCAAAATCTCAAAAATATTCTACAAATCATTACCCAAGTTATGCTTTAGAATGTTATATATTTTCCTTTACTACATTAGAAGGTTCATGTGAAATAGAAGTCTGCTTCAGAAGTCAACAACAAGTCACATGTCAAGATCAAGGTTTTCTTCATATTAAGTATTAGGGTCTACTTCAAGATCTTCATAGAATTACAGCACTTCAGATCTCTGTCATTGCTTCATGCCACAAACAACTTGGATTATTTCATAGAGATATGCTCCAAAACTTTGTTTCTTCTTAACAAAGGTTTTCCACAGAAAAATTAATTCCTTCTTCACAAACATTGTTTCTTGGCCTTAGGGTCGAACAAATGATCCAAAATAAGGGCTGAATTTTGTTCACAAAGAGGGTCAAGACTTGCTTTAAAAGAGTCTAAGATGCCATGAAAAAATTACATAAATAATAACAAAAATACCACTGGTGACAAAATCACTTTTTTCTCCTTGATTAACTCCTTTGGTTTACGAGTTACAAACCTATTCACAAATCCAAATGTTCATTCTTTTATTATCTTCTTTGGTCCAATTCGATCTGTTCTTTGAGGGTTAATATATGCTTCAACAAATTTCAAGTTCTCGTGCTAAAATATGATCACAAAGTTCCAAGAACTAAAAAATAACTTATTCAATTCGACATGTAGTTCATGAAATATCAATCTTAAAACTCGTTTTCTTAGACCTGAGCTCTTTTTCCACTTGACTGACCAATTGGTAATCAAATCGAGGAGAAATGTTTTATATACATACTAATTTGACCTAAAACTGAACAAACATGTCCTTTTTGGAAGTTGACTTTATTTAACTTGGTTTACAATTGATATTGACCAGCTCTTTCCTTTGGACTTTTCTAAACTTTTCTCTATGGTCATATTCGTTTTTCTTCTTTTCAGGACACTTGGAAGTATAATTACCAACTTTACCACAATTAAAGAACTTACGAGGTAGCTTACCTTTGTACTTTATTGATCCTCTCTTAAGCTTCATCACAAACTTATATTCCTCTCCATTTGATTCACAACATGAATCATCATGTTCTTCCTTGGGGTTATTATCTATTTTGAAGGATGACTCCTTTGTTGTAGGCTTTCCATTGGTAATTCTCATCTCATAAGAACTGAGAGTACCAAGTAATTGATCCAAAGTAAGAGATTTCATATCTATCATATCCTCAATGGCTAAAACCTTGGGATTAAATCTCTCAGGGAGAGATATCAACACCTTTTGAACTACTATAAGCTCTTCCAATTTTTCATTAAGGTCTTTTATAGTGTTCACATCTCATCAACTCTAATAAAGTATTTAGCAATATCTTCATCATCATTCATCATCAAAGACTCAAATTTCATTCTAAAACCTTGAAGTTTGGGTTGCTCTACCTTGTTTCCACCTTCATATCAACTACTCATCTTGTCCCAAATAGCTTTTGCAGTTGTGCAATCCATGACCTTGACTAATTCCAATTTAGGTAGGCTAGCAAGCAGGGCATTCATAGTCTTAGCATTACATATAAATTCCATCTTCTAATCTCTAGTAATAAAGGTTGGAGGATTTTGATATTCTTTTTCCACTACATCCCATACAGTAGCTCCAAGTAATTGAATATAGGTTTTCATCCTAAATTTCCAAAACACATAGGTTGTTCCATTGAACATTAGTGCCCTCTTGGTGTATCCTCCTTCCTGGTTTTCCATGGTCCTTGATCTTTCTTCCAACTTTTAGACTGATATGAAGTAAATTGGCTTTACTCTGACACTAATTGTTAGAAACTAGGACAATATTGAGAAAAGGGGGGCGGGGAGGGAGTGAATCAGTATTGTGGGAATTTAAAAATTTCCTTTCACTAGTAAAGCTACTAAGACACTAATAAATATTTCAGCAACAAATCATATGAGCATCACACGAGTACACACAAGAAGCACAAAATAGAACACATGAATTCTTCAAACTTCTCTTCAATTTACTTCACAAAGGAAAGCTTTTACTTGCTTTTACAAAATTCTCCGGATATAGTCCGAAGGAAGTTACTACTCCCTAATTTATCAGCTACTACTGAAAGGAGTTACAACCCCTAGTTTATCAGCTACCACATAAAGGAGCTCCAACCCCTAAATATTTACGAACCATTAATGGAAGGAACTACAACCCTTATTTGCAAGCTACCACTTTCTTGACCTCAATGATTCATCTTTCATACCATTTTCAAACTCAAATCATGAAGGCCACTTCCTTTCATAAACAAATAAATTTATCACTTCAAACACACACCATAAACACCATGCAATCACATTCATAAATCTCTAGTCATTGATCAAACCACCATCCACATCAATAACATAAATCCATGAACCTCTTGAACATCATTGAACACACAAATTCGATTTTTATTATAAAGAAATTTGAGTTGATACTTTTAGTTATTGAACTTGTCGTCAAGTTTAGCTCAATATCATGCATAAATATTTATTTTTCCCTTTGTCTTGCTTCAAAGATGTCTTCTGAATGTGTTCTTTAAATCTTCTAACTCTTCTCCCCTATCTTCTACAAGAAAACCTAAGTTAAACCATCAATTTTGTAATTTTGGAAATAATATCATGCTTTAGTAGAATTTTTCTAAATTTGGCGAACTCCAAATTTATCCAATTTGCCAAATTTTTTTCCACACAGTTCATTCCCCTGCTTTTGCTTCCAACTCACTCATGCCTTTTATTTTTCCAATTTCAATGCTTCACTGGTTTGTCTTTAGACCACCAAATATGGCACAAACGCCATACACTGCCGACCCATTCATGGAGTTAGACCTTCAATATAGCCCCACAAATTTTGTTCTACCCCAAAAAAAGGCTTTAAACATTACTTCCAAATAGCCTTGGGCATATAAGCTCCAATGGGACCCAAAGCCTAAGTGCTAATACTGAAAACCACTGAATATAAGCTCCAATGGGACCCTTTGGGTTGTAGCCTTGAGGGTTTATTTATCACAACAACCTGCCATGCCCATGGTCACAAATCACACTCATGACTAAATTTTAGAGCCCGCCTTTATCTCCAGACATTATTTTTTTCTAAAACTCTCTTGGAAAATACAATTTTGGTGAGCCATGGTTTATCACCAAGATTGTTTCTTCCGATATGGATTTCCTCTCGGATTGTTTCTTTGAGTTACATGTCTTGTCGGACCATGACACTGAAACTTACACCAATTAAAATTCTTACAGGATGACTTGTACGCCACATCCTCTAGGAACATAAATTTTGCCATCACCTGCCATCAAAACTTCACGTATCGTAACTTTCGTCTTCTCAGAAATTTCTGTTGGAGACTCTTGGAAAAAATTCCGAGATAGTTTCTTCCAAGATGACATGTCCTTATGGACCAATCACATTCCACTGAGATGCCACCTCAGTGCCATCATGTCCCAGACTTAGTTTCTCAGATTTTGTTTATCGTACCTTTTTTTTCCTGTGCATTATCGAGAAAAATTTCCACTTGTAAACGATCAGAGGCTCACAACTTATCAACACAACACAGAACCAAATCTGAATACTTGCTTCATTCACAGATTTAACAAGTATATATACAAGTTGTAGATGTTTCTGTTGAGTCGGTGGCTTGTTGGAGAAGCTTTCCTGTTGTCAATGTTTCCGCCGACTTCTAGAACAGCGGCTAGCTGATTTCTAGATACAACATTAAATGATTGTTGAATATCGCTGTCTGGTTGTTGGAATTACTTATGGTTTCCAACACTCCCCCTTAATTCCAACTACATACAATAAACAAGACACTATACTCTTAATTGTCATGCCTGCTGGTCTAAGTCTCAGCTAGGCTTACAACAAAACATTTCATTTTTGCCTTCTTATTAAAAGGTCCATGCTTATTCCTTTTCCATTGCTGGTGCAGTTTCATCTTCACCTTTTTGGGTTTCCTTATGAAATTCCTTTGCTCCTTGCTTACATACTTAACGTCAACAACCTCTTTTGGATTGGGAGGCAATGCAAGATCTTGAACGAGGTAATTTAATTCATGTTCTCCCCACTTTCCATGAGGAACCAACGAAGGAGTCATCAAAATGCAGTCATCTTTGAACATGAGCGGCCTTCGAAGAACATCCATGGTAGTATCCTCCAAAGTAGCAGTCATCTTGAAAGTAGATCCAATAAAACTTCTAACAACCGGGCAAGTTTTAATCTCAGTGATTTCTTCAGCGGCGTGATCCTCAACAACATGAGTGATTTCTTCATAGACATGATCTTCAACAACATGAAACTCTTTGTCAATGGACTCAAAAATACTGCTAATCCCAAATGGGTTCATGAGAAAATGATCATTAAAAAGATCATTGTCAAAAAAGTCTAAAAAAATAGACATATCAGTTAGCTTTATCACACTTCAAACAAAACGCCTTTTCTACTGCCTCTCTCTGCTCTCCTTGGCCCTCCGGGCTCCTCCAATCAGACCAGCTGTCACAAACGGTGCTCACTAACAGCACTCTCTTGAACAAGACCCACTTACACGATTTTTGCAAATCATCTCCACGCAGCGCTCACGTTCTTTCAACATCAACGCTCTTCAATCCGCAGAAAGACTCCAGGTCTTTACATGCACTCCTTCTCACGGCTAGCTTCTTAGCAGGCAACACACCAGTGTTCAATTGTCCAGGCCGCAAGAGACTCCTCACCGCGCTCGAAAGAAAGAAAAAAAAAAAAATTCTACCCACAGATATCGGCCCTCTGGTACTACAGCAACAAAAATAGCACACAATTTCCTACTGGTGACATATCAACTCTCACGGTCAAATTTCTCACTTGATATCTAGAGTCTTGATCTCCACAATCGGCTCTGATTATACCACACAATAGTCAACACAAGACTCCTTTCAAATTTTACATTCAACACACTCTGTTGACAAAGTTGTAGCGGCAATGCAACCGATCTCCTCAGTGCACCAAACCTTTATTTTTTTTTATTTTTTTTAATAAACTCCCTTCACCACTTAAAAATATATATATTTAAAAAATTTATGACAAAGTAGTTTTTCACATGGCCAAAAGCAATATTTTTACCTTAATCCAATTAATTTGTTCTCGGAGGCTCCTCAGCTACATACTCCTTTTGCATCATGTGGCTTTGAAGAAACCTCTCCACGCACATAAAGTCAATCAAGCTAGATTTCGCAGTCCCACACAAATCAATCTTGGGTTCTAACAGTTGACAACAATAACACTGCTCAAATGACATTCACAGGCCTTGGTGCTCTTCGACGCTCTTCTCTCAGTCCTCTGCAGGTTGCTATAGGTCCACGAATAGCACACACTTAACACAACAGCTGATGTCTCACAAGAAGCCCAACTAGCAGCCGAAGCAACAACGATTTCCACAAAGAATCACCTCCAGATAATGCTCACACTCCTTCAGCATCCACGTCCTGGGCTCGAATCCCAGCGGCCCCACCATAACACAGCACACCGAACCTTCACAAACGAACCTGACTGGCTGGTCGATTTCCCTTCACTGCAGATCAAGAACACCAAGGTCCTTATTTGACAGCGAGCTCTGTCTCCACAGGTAATGGCAACTCCACGACTCCTCACAAAAGAACCTTTGTCTCCTCGTAGCTCACCTGACTGAGCCAACAAATGACCGAGCACACAGCTCCCAACTATATGAGCACACAGCTCCACCACACGCAGCAACACGCACAGCTCCCAACACTTTGTTGTGCACACCAGGCTGAAAAGAAAAACAGATCACCAAAACGTTGCTGCTGGTCTGCTCCAACGCAAGAATAAGTAATACTGAAGTCTGAGATCTATACCGACCCAGCTCACAGCTACAACTCACCACACTCGAGCGCAAACCCTCGGCTCTGATAATACACACAGCGTGGGAATATTACACACACCACTGAGCCTCACACAGAATTCACACCCTCGGCTCTGATACCATGTAAACGATCAGAGGCGCACAACTTATCAACACAACACAGAACCAAATCTGAATACTTGCTTCATTCACAGATTTAACAAGTATATATACAAGTTGTAGATGTTTCTGTTGAGTCGGTGGCTTGTTGGAGAAGCTTTCCTGTTGTCAATGTTTCCACCGACTTCTAGAACAACGGCTAGCTGATTTCTAGATACAACATATTTCTAGATACAACATTAAATGATTGTTGAATATCGCTGTCTGGTTGTTAGAATTACTTATGGTTTCCAACACCACTGAGATGCCACCTCAGTGGCATCATGTCCCAGACTTAGCTTCTCAAATTTTGTTTATCAGACCTTTTTTTCCTGTGCATTACCGAGAAAAATTCTGAGAAGTTGTTTTTGAGGATTTTTTCTTTCGGGGTGATGTGTCACTGCCATGATGATTCCACCTATGTCTGGAGCTTTTCATCCACTTCTACATGGATTCCTTGTGTTAGTCGCTAAGTGGTGCGATGTGTCACATTTTTGACCGACTTAGGTACCTGAAGGGCCGAAAATGCCAAATTTGTATTCCACATGTCGCCATGTCATTGGTGTCATGTCATGCTGACATCATCATGCTACTATGTATCCACATCAACACCATGAGCCAATGGACCATCGTCATCTATCTTCATTCTGTTCATCCTTGTGGATAAGGGTACGAAGGAAGAGGGGGTCTTAGGCCTTAGTTTACCATTGAAATTTTTCATTAAAATTTAAAGTCTCAGTATAGTGATGTGTGGTTTAACGGTAAGTCTATTTGGGCGAAGCTCAAGAGACCATGGTTCAAATCTCATTGAGTACATGACCTGCTGTGGTGGCGGCTCGAGAGCAAATTCCCCCTTGGTGGCACGAGAGTCTAGCTTTGCTAAAATCATAGGATCTTAATATATCAACTTGCAGGTAGTTGGATGTACTCTTGGTGTTATAGTGGCAGCTACGAGGATTGTAGTCTACTGACTTGCAGGTAGTTGGATGTACTTTGGGTCCTTTGCTAAAATCATAGGATCTTAATATATCAACTTGCAGGTAGTTGGATGTACTCTTGGTGTTATAGTGGCAGCTACGAGGATTGTAGTCTATTGACTTGCAGGAAGTTGGATGTACTTTGAGTCTTCCATAGATTAGGACTCCCAGTTACCAATTCACCAAACAAAAAAAATTAAAGTCCCAAACCAAGACACCTCTAAAAAGTCCTTGCCCACCACCTTTGCCACTTTGGCCTGCTCCACATCCCCCGATTAGGGCCAATCCCATTGGTAGTATTGCGAACCCCCCTTATCCGGCATGATGGTAAAAAGGGAGAGGGTCCCAATTTAAATTGGTTTGTCGGTCTCCTGTTTGGCTGATACCACCCAATGTGGTATCAGCCACATAGTGGGGCTATATAGTTAACTCTCGAGTGGGCCTGAAACCCACATATGATCTGATGGGTTAAAAGGAAAAAATGGCGCACATCTGCTGTAGTGTTTAACATTGCTCCGCTCCTCCAACTGGTTTTCTAACTTTTGACGAAACACCAAAACTAACTCCAACTAAGATCATGACCATTTTGGCTATAACACCAATAGATCATGACCATTTTGGCTATAACACCAATTTTAACTGTACAACATTTGAATTTTTGGTCCCTGATATTTGACTGGCAATAAATTCTAATCCAGGAGGCCATTTGTAAATTTCCATATACCATAGGAAACCTAAAGTCATTACAAAATTCCAGATATTCAATAAATGGGTGACATGAACCAACACAAGTAGTCACGAGTAATAAGATAGCCACATGGCTAAGGAGTAGAGAAGGGATATGAGCATGAAGAATTAGATATTTCACAAGGGACACAGAGGAGGAATATAGATCAACTTTCAATTTACTTAGGAATAATCTCAATTTATAAACATTAAAGGATCATTGATCCCATCTGAGACACTTCACCAGTTAGCAACTTGAGCAAGTGTTTGGAGCATTCAAGACAAGTTCAGTTTTTGGTTCAATTTGTTTTCTTCTTCATAATTTTGCAGGTTTCTTAGATAAATTTTGTTCATTGCTTTGTTCAGGAACCCATTTCATGCCACTCCTGCAGTATCAAGCCATATGTCCAAAATTTTGACACTGATAACATTCCACATTGAACCTGGATGGTAGAGAAACTGGACTGTAATAGCCATTGAGGATTCTGTCTTGTGTACTAGCAATCTTCCTTCTAGGGTTTTGATGATAACCATTCCAATCATCCTTGCAGTATGCTTTACAATATCTAGATTTATGACCAAAATTAGTGCAATAATAAAAATAACCAAAGAAAATTCCTATGAACCGGGATGAGTAGCATTTTCTTAACTATCTTTTGAAGCTATTTTTCCTTGGAGCAACCTTAAACTTTTTCTGATCCTTACTGCCACTTGCATTCTGTATGAATCCTTTGAAATTATCTGCATAGCTTCTTGGTGAGGTTGTTCTTCCAAATTAATCTTGATTTCCATTTTTTCTTTCACTGGGACTGGAGATATGAAGGATATGACTCTCATGTATTTTAGGGTTTTCATCATCTTTCGATAGGTCTCACTTGTATATCCAAGGCCTGATTTGTCAAATGATGACCTTTGGTAATTGAGGATGTTATCTAATACTTGAGAACTTTTAAATTTATTATTGAGCTTGTCAACCTCATTTCTCAAGGAAATAATTTCTTCTTCAAGCCTCTCATAATCTTCTTCTTTCTTTATCTGTTAGATATTCATTACTTTTGCTCTCTGCTTCAAATTTTGCCTCAAGACTTCTTCAAGAAAATCTTCAAAGGTCTTCAGGACTACAAGAAACGTCTGCTCCCGATTCTGCTTTAATTTTATTCAGGAATGCTCCAAGCTACTGCTTAACCTATCCTCTAGTGTTCTTAGGTCAAAGCTCTCCAAGTTTGTTTCAGGTCTCCAAAGTCTACTCCAAAATATGCTACAGATCATATCCCAATTTCTGCTTTAGAATGTTATAGTTTTCCTTTACTACATCAGAGGGTTCATCATAAATAGAAGTATGCTTCAGAAGTTAGCATCAAATCACATGTCAAGGTCAATTTTCCCTTCAGATTATGTATTAGGGTCTGCTTCAATATCTTTAGAGAATTACAAAACTTTGGATCTCTATCACTACTTCATGCCACATAAAACTTGGATTATTTCACAAAGATATGCTCCAGAACTTCGTTTCTTCTTAATAGAGATATGCCACAGGAAAAAAATGTTCCTTCTTCACATGGATTTTTTCTTGGCCTTAAGGCTGAAAAATTGATCCAAAAAAAGGGCTGAATTTTGTTGAAAAGGAGAGTCGATACTTGCTCCAAAAGAGTCCAAAATCCATGAAAAAATTATAGAAAATAACCAAAAAACTAGTGATGACAAAATTGCTATGTTGTCCTTTATTAGCTCCTTTGGTTCACGAGTTGTGAACCTCTTCACATATCTAAATGTTATTTCTTTTCTTATCTGCTTTGGTTTAGTTTGGTCTGTTCTTTGAGGGTTAATATCTGCTTCAATGAATTTCAAGTTCTTGTGCTAAAATATGATCACAAATTTCCAAGAAAGAACCATAATTCGAGAACTAAAAAAAATTCTTCAATTGATACTGTAGTTCATGAGATATCAATCTGAAAAATATTTTTCTACTTGAATGACCAATTGGTAACCGAATAGAGGAGGAATTTTTTATATAGATATTAATTTTACCTTTTAAAACTAAACATACACATCCTTTTTGGAAGCTGACCTGTCAATTTAAATTAGGGATGACTTTATTTAACTTGGTTTACGATTGAGATGGATCAACTCTTCATAGATTTTTTATTCTATGTAGAGTTTACATATTCCTGGATTGAGTAAACTTTGGAGCCATGTACAAGATTTTTCTTTGTGTATAATATTTTTATTCCGAAGTATATTTAATCTAGCAACTAGCTAAATCATAAAATGTCTCGCTATAGCCTGTGAAAATCTTCCATTACGTTTAATATATTTAGTAAAAATACCACCATAGCAATATTCCAAAACTAGAAAAATTCAACGTGGACAATTGACAATGTCATACAATGATATAATATCAATCTTCGACATAAAGCAGTCTCACAACTTCTGAACAAATTTCTAAGTAGCAATTTGTTTTATTGCAAATTTGTTGTCATGTTGATTTATATGCTTGGCATGCAACACAAGGAAAATAGAACCAAATCCAATCTGCTTCTCCAACACATTTTTCCCCACCACTCTGAATTTCTAGCCTCCCTCCTCAATTATTGTTTCTCAAAAAAATTGTATAAATTTCTAATTTAATTAGAACACAATAGAAACCTTCTTTTTGGGCCAGGAATAAACTCCCCCTAAAGTATCTCTGTGCTCCTGAAATTTAACATACGAAGTCCTCTAAACATTGTGAAGGCTAGGCCAAGCCATATTCCAAATTCATATCACCAACAATCTTAAAAAATTCATTTGGAGCCATACATATAAACTATCAAGGGTTCCCTTTTTCTCTTATTATCTACCTCATGTGGCCCAAATGGAGAAAACCATGTTAGGAACGTACTAATTTTTCACAAGACCAAAATATCTTGCTAAACTCATACTTGCAAGGCTTCACTTTCTTCTTCAACACAATGGATCCTTGCTCATCCAACTTGGGTTTAACATCAATGACAATCTTGTCCAACAACCATGGTTGAAAAGTGCTGAAATTTTTAGGTTTTTTGGAGACATGATATTTTATATTTAATATTATCGCTGAAAAATATTGAAATTTTAAGATTTTTGGAGTCATGATATATATATTTTTAATGCCATTGCTAAAAATGTTGGAATTTTAACAAAAAAAAAGTGTTGATGCTATTTGGAAAAATACTGAGCCGGAGGAGGGTCGAAGGTGGGGGGGGGGGGGGGGGGGGTGGGGGTGGGGTGTGGTGGTGGTGGGGGCTGGGGTGTCGTTAATCAATATTTTAAAACTCCCTTAAACCTTTCAATTTATTATTCAAATTTCTGTATGCTATTGTCATTAAGTAAGCTAGCATATGTACGCGACTATGATGAAGGAAAATAATGTATATCCAATAATTAACTAATTTTCATATATTTCATAATTTGTTCTACTTTAATCATTATGTCATTACTTCATTAGCCTTTAATTAAATAGTAACCATGAGCAGTAAGAACATAATAAACCATCACACATAAGCAACACATCAACACATGAAGACACCAAGATTTTTTAGATGGAAACCTAATGTGGGAAAAAACCACCGCTACTGTCATCTCTGTCTTCATATTTTATTATAAAGGAAAACATATTACAATATTGTACTGGTGCAGACTCATACCAGTACCAAGACACCCACTGTAGAAGGCTACAACTTTCACTCGTTCTCCAGCACCAACCAGAAGGGAGCTCCAACACCCTAATTTCATTTACCAACACCCACCGGAAGGGAGCTCCAACCCCCTGATTTGATTCACTAGCTACCACTAGAAGGAAGCTTCAGCTTCCTCACTAAAGGCTCCAACCTTCAACACCTTTATGGACCACGTTTCATAATATTTCATACTAGATCCACCTGATCCAAAACATCAAAACTGTAGGCCACTTTTCATCATATTTTCAGACTAGAACCACTACCGTCATTTAAAGACCAATGCCAAATAACAATTATGAAATCAATCACTGTATCAAATCACTAAATCATTGACTATGGGCCTCTTGTTATTCCACACTTCTACCACAACACCTCTTCTTCCACAACATAGAGTATTTTTGTGTACTCCCCTTGCAACCATCTACAACCATCTAAACTACACTCTCCTCTCACTTTGCAATGATGATACATTTGAAATAAATAAATTCATCATCATTTTTAACATGGGGACTCGATTGTACCTCTAATCATTCAGATGCACCTCTCTGTCTATTCCTTCTAGTTGTATGCATCTGACTTGTTTGGCCTCCCTTGAGGCCATTCTCTTCCTTCAATGAAGAGAAATAGAGGATCTACTCATCTTGAATAGTATGTCCTCTTTCCTTTTCCAAACCTTCATTGACTGAATTCTGATTGAGGAATTACCTTATAGTTCCTTCTTTTCCCATGTTTTGGATTTCTCTTGGTTATGCATGGCTGGAGGGAATTCCTCTTTTTGTTCCTCCTTCTTCACCCAAATGATCTTGCTGCCTTTCTTCCTTACAGAGGGGATTTCTACAAGGGTAAGAGGATCTTTCTTCTGATTTATTTTTCCTCTTTTTCACTTGCTCCTTTTGTCATGCGGAAAGAGTCGTTAGTGCGGACACAACCGACCTCCCTAGAAGCAAAAGCTTTCTAGTGACAAACAAAACAAATAAATCCTACCTTTCTCTAAACATGCATTGCAAATACAAGTAATCAGGGGATCTTTAACATATCTTTAGTCCAACGCTTTGTAGTAGTCCAGCCTCGCCGATCCGGATGAGTTCCTCCTTCTCTTCGAAACCTGCATTCACTAACAAGCCAAAAGATTAAATAGCACCTGATAAACTCATAAAACAATACATATCTATCATATAGACCAAGGAGTATATGAAACAAACCATGAATAACAATCTGTTGAGAAAAATAAGTTCATTTGCATTAAAAGGTAACAAAAGGAACCATTACAACCTGAGCCTTGGTGTTGTGCAAGTCCCTCCTAGGGTCCAACAAGAGTTTTCCTTTACTTTGATCAGCTCACCCACTCTCAAATAAGGCTAGGAAAGGATGGGAATCTCTCCTCTCAAGCTTTACAAGGGAGTCCTAATTCCAGCAGCATCTACCCTTAGGAATGTTCAGCTTTCAACCTCCCTCCCTTTGGCCCAATGCCTGTATTTATAGTGCTCTAGAGGAAGTTATTCAGGTCCACCATCAATGGGATAAGCCCCTCTTTGGATGGGATAGCCCCCCTCTTGATGGGATAAGTTCCTCTTTGATAGGGATACATGAACCATCTGGAGGCGCTCCATACACGTCAAACAAGCTTCTAGAATGCTCTAGAAATGACCACAAGTAACTTTTTTGGAGTGAAAATTGCGCCTTTTGACCTTTACAGGAGTACGCACCCTCCCCTTTACATACAGAGCGTACAAGTACGCAGGTATTGTGAACTTGGGGTGCGTACACGCAGGTAAGGCTAAGAGAAACTGCGTACCCAGAGATATATAGATTTTTAATGACTTTCTCTCTTTCTTGGAGTTTGACATGGAGAGCAGAGGTATGAGGCTTGCCAAGGAGGATAGTATGACAGTTGATGGAGCCATACTAACTGCAAATAGTCATGGTGACAAATTTTAGTGTAACAGATTGCCCCCTAAAGTGCGAAGCCTGTAGTAGATAAGGGTTTCATATCATCTAGGAAGGGTGAAGTACTTTATCATTTCAAGGATTATCTTGTGGAGAGCCCAGTCGGAACCTGCAAGTATTCAACACAAAATACATATATATGATCATATCATCGCTGAGGTAGGCATTCCCATACTCAGATTGAAAACTTTAACTAATTGACTATCTACTGTTCTGATACAGGAATGATTTTGCAATACATCATAATCATAGACTTTTGTAGACACAGTATGGACACAGCCATCTGTTTATGATTAGTCTACTGTATAATGAATACAAAACTCCTCGCAGCCTAGATGGTGGAAACTAGATCCAAGGTCTTCATTTCTACTTCCCGAAAAGGTACGATTCTATCCATGCGAATAAATGAGTTGATGTCGAACATGGTAGAAACCACTTGATTACCAGTCAATGATGTAAACTGTTAACAAGCGTGAGAGAGACCACCAGTGATGTCAATGGTTCTCAAAGTACCCAGTACAATCCATGAGATGTGAATGAATGAGTTGATGTCGAACATTTCACGGAATCCTTCGATCGAAAGTCAATGATGTAAACCGTCGTCAAAGGCGAGAAACCTGCCATTGATGCATGCAGATTTCAAGGTACTGACGATTCCTAGGTCATCTTTCTAGATAATGTGCTGATGTCGATAGAAAGTGACCCGTTGCAGGCAAGCCTACAACACGAAATCATAGATCAAGTTGAAGAAATGTAGCTGTAAGGACTGACTCAGGGATGGTCAAGATGGATGACGGGTATTTTGCAGATGAATGTTTTATTGCAGAGACCTCTTGAACACATAACGACACGACAAATGGCTTGGTGACATTTGACCCAAAGTTAATACCCGGCTGAAGACTTTCAATGTGGTTTGATCAACTGTGAGGCAAAGGATTTCCCAACCCAGGTGAATGTAAAGTGTCGTGTTCAAGAGTGGTAATAAGGCTTCTTCTGAGACAAAGGATAACAAATGGGCTCATTTTTCTCTCTTTTCCCCCACCATTTCTGGCAAGTACCTCTTTATTTTTAACAAGCTTGAGGAGGATAACATATGCTTGATTATAAGCTCATCCTTCGGATGAGTCCAACTTAGTTTAGATTCGAACCCTAAGAAGGAGTGGTCTGTTCCTGTTTGTAATCGAACAGGTCCTTTACTGTGAAATTTTAACGAGTCCAGTATAGGAGAAACTCGGCGTTTTTCATTTTTTAGAGAGTCTGAAAAAACTTAAGAAGACTCCAGGTTGAACTTTTTCGTAAAGTTGTGTCTCCCAAGCCCGAAAAAGTATAAAATAATACTTGAGAGAACCGCTTAGTCTTGCGACCAAGGAGTACTTTCATGATTAGTGCCTTTGACCTGAAAAGTAAAAAGCAATCAAGGACACGTCGTTTTATTTCCAGTATCGAGTTTGAAACGACAAAAACCCGGCAATCTTTTCATGTTTTTACGGTCAGAAAAGAGCTATAAGGGGACCGTCTTTTAATTCCGTTTTAACGAGTGTAAAAGAAACGCTCGGCAATCTTTTCATATTTTAGGAGTCAGAAAAGGGCTTAAAAGAGAACTCCAAGGTTTCACTTTTTCGTAAGTTTTAACGAGTTCGAAAAAATGATAAAAATGTACTCATGGTTTTCATTTTTCGTAAGTTTTAATGAGTTCGAAAAAATGATAAAAATGTACTCATATGGCCGACTTTCAATTTAATTTACGAGCAGGAAAAGACGGAAAGAACTCGACATTTTCATTTGTTTTACGAGAATGAAAGATAGCAAAATAATCTCGGGATTTTCATGAGTTTAACGAGTCTTGAAAATAACTGAAATTGACTCGAGATAGGTTTCATTTTTACAAAAGCTTGAAACAGAGAAAAACTATGCTTTAAAGTAGTTTCATTTTTACACAAGCTTGAAACAGAGATAAAACTGTGCTTGATGCCCCCTAAGCATAACTGCTAGAGCGCATGCCCCCCAGCTTCATTTCATTCAACTAAGTACAAGCTGGATGGAATGAAGGTTCATGTACGAGATCGTTTGAAAGACTCGACCTAAAACTGTAAGAAAATTATGCAAAACACTGAAATAACTAACCTAAATATACAACTTAACATTTATGAGATCTAGTCAAACTCTCGTCTCAATTAGAGGAGGATTTGTTTCATTTTTTAACGAGCTTGACACAGGAAAAGAACTATGCTCGGATTCGGTTTCATGTTTACGCAAGCTTGAAATGAAAAACTATGCTTGTTATAAGTTCACATGCCCCCAGCATAATGACGCAAAACGAGGTACATGCCCTCCAAGCTTCATTGCATTCAATGAGGTGGATGGAATGAAGCTTTACTTTCAAGATCTTGGAAAGACTTGTGGGAGTTGTTTCATTTTTTAGTGAGGTTGACACAGGAAAAGAACTATCCTCAAAACTCTTGTTTCATTTTTTAAACAAGCTTGACACAAGATAAGGAACTATGCTCGTAACTACTCTCTACAATCTACCTAACAAAAAACTCTACTCTAAAAACCTTGATTCATTTTTTAACGAGCTTGACACAAGACAAGGAACTATGCTCTAAAATCCTTGATTCATTTTTTTAATGAGCTTGACACAAGACAAGGAACTATGCTCATAACTACTCCCTACAATCTACGTACATATCCTAAAATCTACCTGATTCATTTTTTAATGAGGTTGACTCAGTAAAAGAACTATCCTCATGCTTGATTCATTTTTTAACGAGGTTGACTCAGTAACAGGAACTATCCTCAACTAACTGATTCATTTTATAACGAGGTTGACACAGAAAAAGAATTGTCCTCATACCTGATTCATTTTTTAACGAGGTTGACACAGTAACAGGAACTTTCCTCGTAACATCCAATTTCATTTTTTAACGAGGTTGAGAGAGGAACAAACTATCCTCGTACACACTGATTCATTTTTTAACGAGTTTGACACAGTAAAAGGAACTTTCCTCACCCACACTGATTCATTTTTTAACGAGGTTGACACAGTAAAAGGAACTTTCCTCACCCACACTGATTCATGGCTTCCAACTGGAAGAAAGACATGTCAATGGACATACCTTGATCATGGCTTCCAAGAGGTCTTCATCAGAAGGAAGAATACTTCTCTGGAAGGAACACATGTCAAGGGACTCAAAAGGGATAAGAACATCGCGTTCAAGTAATACCATAGAGTTTTCCATGTCAATTACCGGATCTAAATCAAAGGAAGATGAGCAAACAGTGAGAGGCTCACTTACATCGGTAACTGAAAACATGGGACCAGTTGCCACATAATTAACCCGTGGCAGGGTAGATACCACTCTAGAATCAGGAACATTTAGGGGTGTCATATTATTGGTAGTTGAGACAAGACTAGGGAACGAAAGCTGGTCTACAGTCACAATACTGCCATTGTGAGGGAAAGACATCACGTGAAAGAGTGTCGATACGACAACTTTCATTGCATAAACATAGTCTCGCCTAAGGAGTAAATTGAAATCCAAGGGACCTCGAACTACCATAAGATCAATACAGACAGTTTTACCTTCCAAGGTAATAGAAAACTTAGGAAGTATCCCTAAAGGTTCACTAATGGTTCTGTTAAAAGCTTTCAGATTCTGCATAATAGGCGCAAGCTGAGGGGAACCCAAAGCTTTCCAAACAGTTGAGGATAAAATACTAACAGAAGCACCTTCATCTACCTGAGTACGATGTATGTCCCTACCACCAGCCTTGACAATGATTTGGAAAGGGATGGAGGAAGGAAGACGAGGTTCTGTCAGTCTATTCCAATCAAAGAAAAAGACCTCAGTACTTGGAGGGGGTTCTAGAGAAATAGGTGAAATGCCCCCCGGCATAGAAGAATCTGATGTAACAAGAAGAACATGAGCGGTATGAAATTCACTCTCTAAAGGGAAAGTGGGATCGACCGAATGTGAAATTGAATCGACCACTTGAGCAACTAATTGATCATCAACCTGAGTGACATGAGTTTCACTCTCCAATGGAAGAGTGTGATTGACTGTACTTGAATTTAGATCAATCACTCCGTCAGTTGACGGTAGGTTGGGAGAAAGTTTACGGTAACCAGTTGGAAATTCTTGCTGTGGAACAGTAAGGTTTTCCAACAATGTTGAGGCTTCATCCATGTGAGTTTGATGACTCCCTTTGCATAACTTACAAGGAAACCTAACTTTACCCTTTTTCCCAGGAACCTGACTATCACTGGTTGATGGATCAATGGAAAGTTGATGAGATTTTTTTGACCATACTTCCAGGACCTTTGGAATACCAGGACAATTAATAAGGAAGTGGTCACCCTTACAAAGCCTGCAAGGGTATTTGGGTTTACGATGCATGTTGGAGTTTTTCTCAACACAACTAACACTTACAACCATGGTTGGTTGGTTGACTTCTTTCTTATCTCGCTTCTTCTTCTTCTTCTTCTTCTTCCCTTTCTTCTTCTTCTTAGACACCTGGTTACTAGCATCAAGGCTTCTACCAAGCGAAGAGGAATAAATGGAGGAAGAAAAATTAGGCGAAGAAGGTAAGGGGTCAACAGAAGGTTGGTTATGTTGAGATGGTGGACTCTGTTGAGGTGAAGCATCTGGTTGAGATGGAACAATTGGAGTACTTTGGGCCAACGAAGTTGAAAATAACCATATCGGTAATCCTATTGTAAATCCAGGTAATGACAAAGTAGCCATATAAGGAGGACCAACATTTCCAAAGTAAGGAAAAGTACTAGGATTCTCGTTAGGAGGGGTTCCTAGGTTGGTAAATTCCGGAACGTTTGCCATTATATTAAACTTCAGTGAATTTTATTAACAATTTAAAACTAAAATTAACAATTCACAATTCACACCTAACAATTAAAATTCACAATTCACACCTATGGTCTCTAAAAGTAAAAACAAACAAATTAACACGCACTATCAAATCTAGGAGTCAAACCATACACAAACAGTAGCCTTCCGGACCGAAAACACTAGTTGGTGATGAAGCCCAACATCGCCGAATTCAGTACAGAAGTGGTGGGTGGAACAGTTACCCCGGCAACCTGCTTAATGAATAGACTGGACCAAGTTCCTCCACTTTAACCGTCTCGAGTGAAGTGAACCCCCCAGAAAATCCAAGTGAGTCTAGCCGACGTCTGCTCCAGGTACAGTGGGATCTTCCCTCCACGTCACCTCGGGTAGAACCCTAAAGATAATGGTCACTAAGGTCACCAACAGCAACAAATACACCTGGGGGAACAGTCTATGACCCGATAGCACGCAAGGGCAGAGTAACAAGCTCAATCCCCTTGCCGGCTCCTTGACAATAATCCAAGGTTTACCGACAAGTGACCCCAGGCTCCTCGACAATAATCCGAGGTTTACCGTTTGTAGTACGTGCGTATCTGGCGTCTTTCCCAATGAAGGAGGATTGATCCCCTCATTGGTTCGGACACGGTCTCGTGCTTCTCCTTTAAGAGGAGCTTTCCCAGAGCATAAATGTAACAATTGGATTTATCCTACCACAAGATGAGCTACTTGTTTGGTTTTACTGTCTTGGAGAGTTAATTACTCCCTACTCCAAGACACTAGCCTAAGCTATGTTGGTGTATCAGAGCCCTAGAAATGTAAAAATTACTAGATGAATTTTAATTAAGCGCTGTGTTATTAAGGCTGTTATTACTCAAATGGGTAAATGGATATGAAACCAATGGTGTTATGACCCGACTCAACTGAATGCAATCGAATATGATAATGCAATCCTTTCAATTCGGTGAATCCTAACTAGAGTAAGGAGAGAGTTTCCATTCACTTCCAACAATGCAAAAAATTGATCACTAAGAGAAAATATAACAAATTCTCTAATGCACCAACTTCATCAAGAAAAACTAATGCAAATCAATTCCAAACCATTTTTTTTTATTTTTATTTTTGTGTAAATTCAAATCAAAGAAAACTGATCTAAATCTACGATTGATTTTTCAGAATGTAAACTATGCAATTGTAATCTATGCACAATTCACTTGAAAAGTATGCAAATGTAATCTATGCACATTTTTCATTCATATTCTGAAAATGAGAATTCTAATTATGCAAATGTGATCTATGCAAGAGAATTCTCAAACACAAGACGATTCTAATGTAATCTAAGAACCAATCAAGTGCAAGTCGAGAAAATTGGGTGAGAGTTCCAAAGATCAAAACATAAAAACACTCAAAGGCGATTAACACTCATACACAATTTAGCCCCCCCTGGCGAATGAGGGGGAATTTTTTTTGCAAAAACAAAAGCAAAAAGATGCAAAATTGTGAAAGGACTGAGAGAAACCTCCAAGTAATGACCAAAGGAAAACAAATCAAGAATTTCTCAAAAAGAGACTCAAAACACCCAATTGATGAAAGCTTAGAGCAGGAATGCCAATGAAATTAACCAAGATGAAAGCTTCTGACAGGTGAACAGTGGATCTGGGCAGCAAAAACAAGCTATAAACAAAATCTAATAGGAGAAAAAGGAAAAAATGGAAATTTTCTAAGCTTTTGATAGGGGTACGCAGGCAGCCTGTTTGCACAGGTGCGTGTACGCTCTGTGCACAAAGCTGCAGTGCGTACAAGTACACACTGTGCTTGACGCAGAGGCTGCGTACTTCTAGCAAAACAAAGAAAAACTAAAATCTAATTTAACCCTAAGCTATCCTACCCAAAAACACAGTCAGATAGCCAAAAACCAGAAAACAAACGACTTTTCTCAGATCAACATTTCATAGAAAGGAAAAAACATTCACATCAATGGATTCCCCAGTGGAGTTGCCATTTTGTCATGTGGAAAGAGTCGTTAGTGCGGACACAACCGACCTCCCTAGAAGCAAAAGCTTTCTAGTGACAAACAAAACAAATAAATCCTACCTTTCTCTAAACATGCATTGCAAATACAAGTAATCAGGGGATCTTTAACATACCTTTAGTCCAACGCTTTGTAGTAGTCCAGCCTCGCCGATTCGGATGAGCTCCTCCTTCTCTTCGAAACCTGTATTCACTAACAAGCCAAAAGATTAAATAGCACCTGATAAACTCATAAAACAATACATATCTATCATATAGACCAAGGAGTATATGAAACAAACCATGAATAACAATTTGTTGAGAAAAATAAGTTCATTTGCATTAAAAGGTAACAAAAGGAACCATTACAACCTGAGCCTTGGTGTTGTGCAAGTCCCTCCTAGGGTCCAGCAAGAGTTTTCCTTTACTTTGATCAGCTCACCCACTCTCAAATAAGGCTAGGAAAGGATGAGAATCTCTCCTCTCAAGCTTTACAAGGGAGTCCTAATTCCAGCAGCATCTACCCTTAGGAATGTTCAGCTTTCAACCTCCCTCCCTTTGGCCCAATGCCTGTATTTATAGTGCTCTAGAGGAAGTTATTCAGGTCCACCATCAATGGGATAAGCCCCTCTTTGGATGGGATAGCTCCCCTCTTGATGGGATAAGTTCCTCTTTGATAGGGATACATGAACCATCTGGAGGCGCTCCATACACGTCAAACAAGCTTCTAGAATGCTCTAGAAATGACCACAAGTAACTTTTTTGGAGTGAAACTTGCGCCTTTTGACCTTTACAGGAGTACGCACCCTCCCCTTTACATACAGAGCGTACAAGTACGCAGGTATTGTGAACTTGGGGTGCGTACACGCAGGTAAGGCTAAGAGAAACTGCGTACCCAGAGATATATAGATTTTTAATGACTTTCTCTCTTTCTTGGAGTTTGACATGGAGAGCAGAGGTATGAGGCTTGCCAAGGAGGATAGTATGACAGTTGATGGAGCCATACTAACTGCAAATAGTCATGGTGACAAATTTTAGTGTAACACCTTTAACATAGAGCGTTGAAGACATACTCACAATCCTCTTCTCTTCTATTTCTATTTATATTCAATGCCCGAATTTCTTCACTTTCCTACATATTTTGAGGGATGTTCCTTGTGCTCTCATATATGTAGTCCACTGCCTTGTGCCCAAAGTTTCCACAATTGTAGCATTGAACATGGCTTAAGAAGGCGATACATGAATTTCCTTATCTATCAACATTCTTGTCAAGGCCTCTACTCCTTCCAACATGCCTTCTCTTGGCCACTTTTTGCATTCTTGGGTTGCTACTACCCAACACATCTTGTTTTCTTGCATGCCATCTATAGTCCATGGTTATATGCCCAAATTTATTGTAGGAAAAGAAATACCCATAAAAATTCTTTTGAATAACGAAGATACATTTTCTTTGAGGGTTTTGTCCTTGAGAGGGAAAGGACCTCTACTGGTTCTTCATGTGCCCTCCATGGTAGTTTGCATTATTTCCTTTCATTCTTTCTTGCTACTACTTGGATCTCTTCTACTGCTCTCCTTGTTGTTGCTTCTTAGCATTCTGCTATTGCCTTTTCTTCTCTTGTTGCTTTTCTTTTTGTTGTTTATGTCGAACAACTCATTTTCCTTTATTATTGTTGGACTTTCCAATTGTCCTTGCATGGGTGGTTGACCCTTCAACCTTTGCCTTCTTGAGGGTTGGTTTTTCTTTGAATCCCAAACCAACCTTGATGAGAGCGGATCTCTGCTTAACAAGCATCTCATTCAAATACTTTATGCTCTTCTCAAGCTTTTGATATTGAGACAAATCTTTACTTTCCCTTTCTAGGTCATGTATCAATGAGACTACTTCATTTTGTAGTCTCTCATAGTGAGCTTCTCTATTATTTAGTTGATTGGTCAACATCCCATTCAACTTGCTAGCCTCTTCTTGTTGAGCATTTAAATTTACAATTGTGTTGCTCAACTTATCATTCTCAAGCTCATATTCCTGCAACTGCTCCTTTTGCTTGAGATTAGCCTCTGACATTTACTTGATCTCTTTTAGTGTAGAGATAAACTTCCTTCTAAAGTAGATCCTTTCATCTAGATCCTTTTCTTCGCAATCATAGGTGCTATCTAAACCCCCACATAGATCTAAATTCTTCTATGTGTCCTTGGAGTCTTCCACAGGTCTAAGTGTTGAAATATGTAACTAGGTTCATTCTTCATATTGACAGATGTAATCATGATTTTATGTATTTAATGAAAAGAGAAAAATAAATTTATCCTTGTGAGTCTTGAGGCATGGGTTTCAAGCTCAACATGATTTATTTTTATAGGTCAAAGCACCCATTGAGTGCTTATAGGTTTATTATAAAGCCATTAAGTCATTGTCATGTATGAATGACCGTTGTGGGCATGTTACATATTGTAAAGAAAATTATTTGAGTCAAATTAGAGTCAAAAGACCCTCCAAGACCAGGTCAATCATGCAAGCATTAAGTCAGCCTAATAGGAGGAACAAAGAAGCCTATATATAGGGAACTCAACCTCATTTTGAGGAGACACTCTCACTTACACAAGTTCGATCATAGAGATGAAAAGAAGTGTGAAGAAGATGAGATCGAAGGAAGAAGAAGAAGTAGAAGTTTTGGGTTTTGTTTATGGCTACTTCTCTCCACACGTGCGAAGGAATTAGGGCACATTTTGTTGCGGTAAAGCCAAGTTGCAGAAGTGAATTTAGGTCACAAAGAAAAGTTTTTTTGGAAGCTAAATTATCTAGGAGACAGAATCTACCTAAGCGAAGAGAAGTTGTAGTTTCTAGGAAAATCGAAGTTGTAGTTGTAGTTTCTGGGCAAGTCGAAGCTCCAGTTTCTAGGCAAGTCGAAGTTTCTATTTTTGGGCAAGTCAAAGTTGTAGCTTCTGGGTAAGTACAAGTTGCAGTTTCTAGGAAAGTCGAAGTTACAGTTTTTGGACAAGTCGAAGGTGCAGTTGCAGGATAGGTCGAAGTTGCTAGAAAGAAGAGCTACTCAAAGAAGGAGCATTGACTTGGTATTTGAACGGTTCTTGGTCAAGGGTATAGGTTTTGGAATTCACCAATTAAATATTCTATAAGAAGAATAATTCGTTGGGTTTTCCTGTCAATCTTGTAGAGGTTTTGGCCCTGGTTGATCACCTACATCTTGTGTCCTTTGTCTAATTGTTCTTTATGGTTTGGTAGCTATTTGATGAAGAAGAACACATAATAATAATCAAATACAAGAAGAATCTAATTATGAAAAAGTAAAAAGTTTTCACAAACCATTATCATTACAAGAGAAATTATCTAATCTCTATTCCCTAGATTTCTCAACATGGTATCAGAGCTAAGGTAACAAGTCAAGGAAGGGAAGCTCAATAAAGGACAGTTAAGGATCAAATTTTTAGAAAAGAACATCAAAACATAAAAATGATCTAAGGGCTCAAAGGATTCTTATAATATCCATCAAGGATTCCCTCATCCCATATGTAGTAGAGTTGGAGACATCAAAAGGGATATATGATAAGCTAGTAGAACTATTCTCTGAAAGCACAACAAGAAAAAGCATATCACTAAGATCTGATCTATACAAATTGAAAGCATCAAAGTATGAAGGGATATCTACATGTCTCAAAAAATCATATCAAATAAGGAATCAAACTCAAGATATAGGAGAGATGATATCCGATAAAGAAATGATTACCATTGTTTTAAACGCTCTAACTGATGAACAAGAAAACCTTGTATCGAAGACCTATGAAGAGGAGAAAGTTATCTCATTCAATAATTTGTGGTCACTATGCAAGATCAAAGAAAACAAGTTGAAGGCAAAAAGTGATATAGGATCAAATGATCTGATCAAACATTTGTTGTCATGACAAGAAGAAAAGAGAAATTTGGCAAGTTTGGTCCTCAGAAAAAAGAAGAAAATCAACATGTCTCAAATCCAATGCTATGGATGTCAAGGATATGGGCACTACAAGAGAGATTGTCCTAAGCTCAAGAAGGACAACAAAAAACTAAGAAGGGAAGTGTTGGCATTACGATATAGGTGTTGTCCTTGATGGCAACTCACTCAGATGAAAGATCACGGTGCAACATGAAAACAACAAAGAATTACAGATCAGACTACAAAGAATGAAGAAAGAGAGGTATACGCAGGTTCACCTTGACCAAGCTGCGTATACACGCAGGTTCATTGAACACAAGTCGCGTATACGTACACACACACTTTCACAGAAGGAAAAGTGCGTATATGTTGGAAAACTAAGTTTTGGTCCGAGGTATTTGGTCCAAGGTATTTTGATCCATGGTATTGGTCCAAGGTATTTGGTCCGAGGTATTGACCCTAGGTATTTGGTCCAAGGTATTGGTCCTAAGTGGTTTTGATCCATGGTATTGAGAAAGGCCTAAAACTATATAAGGAGGAGAAGATCATTAGGCCAAGGTGTGCAAGTATCGAATATCTGATGAAGTGTGAGATCTAGTATGCAGGTTATTGGCATATGGTGCTTTGCTTGATTCAAACCAAGGATGATCCTTAGTGGTTGATAAGGGATAAGATCTAATGATGGATCGAGATCTTAAGGCTTGAAATGAATTATCATTATGGTTTGATCATGTATAATCTAGATCTGAATACTGATGCATGTGTTATTCTATAAATGTTATGATCTGGGTATAACTGAAGTCTGGAATAGCTACAAAATTATGAATTAATATTTACATATGTGTATGTTGGTTGGCTTTGATAAAAGCGCGTATACATGCTGGTTCGACACATGGAAGTAGCGTATACCCTATGAAGTATTTTTCAGTTGTTTTTGTTTGCTGTTGCAGATTTCTGGGTTCTGCTTTGGGTTCTGGTGATTGTATTCTGGTGAGAGTGTTCTGAATGATTAGATTCAGGTTATGATTGAGTTTAAGTGATTGGTTGATGCAAATGTACTTGATGATTGTATTGCATTTATGATGTTGTTGATGGGCCTAGCATGAAAATTGAATGAAACGTGGCCTTTAGATTGTGGGGTTGTGTTCCAGGAGTATCCAGTCTGAAAATTCATGAAACGTGGTCCCTGGTAGAAGAGTGGAGTTTTCTATAGGCTGGCACCTACATACTAGTAAACATATTGGCTAGTACAAGAGCTAGGGGGTTGTAGCTCCCTTCTAGTAGTAGCTGGAGAATGAGAGAAGGTTGTAGCCTTTTGTAGGTGGGTGCCTGTGTACTGGTATGAGTCTGCACTAGTACAAGATTGTAAACATATTTTCTTATTATTAAAAGAAGACAGAGATGACAGTAGCAGGTGGTTTTTACCCACATTGGGTTTCCACCTTATATCTTGGTGTTCATGTGTGTTGCTTATGTGTGATGCTTTATTCTGCTTTTACTGCACTGTCTAATAAATCTCTGATATATTGGTTAAATTTCAATACATGATAAACTGTCTAAATCAAAAGTTCTCTGCATATACGCTGGTTGCTTTAAGTACAGTCGTGTGTACATGCTAGTTCACTTAGCTGAAGTAGTGTATATAAATCTGTTTGAGAAATTAAATTATTGATATGATAATAATGATTCACCCCCCTCTCAATATTATTTCCAACAATTGGTATTCGAGCAGGTCCTTCAGAAAAATCTTGATCGCTTGAAGGGAGATCCATCATCATGAGTAATCAAGAAAGTGTGGGATCCATCAGATCACCAATATTTGATGGGAGCAACTTTATTTTTTGGAAAATAAGAACCACAACCTATCTACAATCACTTGGAATAGATGTCTGGGAAACTGTGGAAGGAGGATATACATTTCCAACAGCAATTCCTACAGATACGACAGGTAAGAAGCAATATGAAACCAATGCTAGAGCTGTCAATACCTTATTGGGAAGTCTGTCACAATCAGAGTTTGTCAAAGTCTTGTAGCTCAAATCAGCTAAAGAAATATGGGACAAAATCGTTCTGAGCTATGAAGGAGACTCTAAGGTAAAATGTGTTAAACTTCAAACACTCAGAATTCAGTATGAAACTCTTAAGATGCACAGTGATGAAAGTATAGCTAGTTACTTATTACGTATAGATGAGGTTGTTAATTGTATGAAGAATCTGGGTGAAGATATAAAGGAAGTTACCTTAGTTGAGAAAGTTTTGAGATCCTTGTCTACTAAATTGGAATCAAAAGTGTTTTCCATAGAAGAAAAACAAGATCTACAGACTATCACTATGACACAGCTTCATGGAATTTTAACTGCCTTAGAGATGAGAAAAGGAGGTCCATGAGAGATGAGAGAAGCTGCAATTAAAGCTTTAGCAAAAGGAAAGGAAGAACACAATGAATCAGGACATATTTCAGAAGAAGAAGATGAGGTAGACTTTTTCAAGAAGATTCAACGGTTCCGGAAGATTTAGAGGTAAGCTACCCTTCAATTGCTTTGCTTGTGGCAGAGTCGGTCATTATGCTGCCAAATGTCCTCGTAAAGATAAACATGAAAAAGGGAAGGAACATGAAAAATGGAATAGAAAGCAAGTTGTAAATAAAAGAAGTTACTATTCTCATGAAGATAGCGATGGTTTATCAAATAGTGATGAAGATGAAAATAGTAATGACTATAGATTTCTAATGGCTTATGACAATGATACCTTTTTGGATGCTTTAGAAGAAGAAAACCTTCATGAAGAAATTTCTAAACTCAAAATCTGTTTAGAAGAAAAGAATATGATTATAGATACCTTGACATACCAACTTGCTTAGAAAGAAAAACACAATGAAAAACTAGAATGTGAAATTGTGGGTATAAGAAAGGATCTTGAGAAAACTAAATCTCTCAATCTTAGATTTGCTAAAGGATCAAAAACCTTAGATGAAATTATCAAAGTGCAGTGCTCTCCTTTGATAAATATAGGTCTTGGATATACTGAAGAAGCATCTCAATCACAGAAGTTGTCAACCTCCACTAAAAGCTATCTTGATGAGCAAAGACCAGTGGACAATATGACAATTGTCAACAAAGGCATAAAGCAGATCACCAGGTAAATAAGACTCAATTTATTCCAAGGATGAATATAAGTCATAACCAATCTCAGGTAAATCATACTCAATTTTCTCCAAAGATGAATATCAATAGAAACTACAATCACCAAGTCAATAGATTCGATAGTCGCAGGAACTTCTTTAATGGGCAATGTTTTTCATGTCATAATTTTGGACACAAAGCTGATTAATGTGTTGCTTACAAAACCATCATGACTAGAGAAGCATGAAATCAAAGGAATATAACAACGGTCAAGAAAAGTTCCTATAATAACTTTTCTCTTCTTGAAAATGAAATAGAATGCTCAATCTGTAACAACTTTGGTCACAAAGAATTTGAATGCAGGAGCAAATTTCGGCAATCATCTCAAAAGGAGAAAAATCCATTAAATCCCAAGATATGGAGAAGGAAAGAATCTCAAACAGAAAGATGTGGTATAGCCTTGTATGCAGAAGGACAAGAAAATCAGTGGTACATCGACAGTGGATGCTCAAAACACATGACAGGTGACAAAGAAAAACTTCACTCATATAATGCCTTAAAAAAATGAAAGAATGTCTCATTTGGAAACGACACTCCCGCTGCCATAAAAGGTAAATGATTTTTTGTCTTGAAAGAAAAGGTTAAAGCTGGAAACGTTATGTATGTAGACAGTTTAAAGCATAACCTGTTGAGTGTCAGTCAAATGTGTGATCAAGGAAATGAAGTGGTATTTCGATCCAATGGATGTGTTGTTCGTGAAATTGATACAGGGGAGACCGTGATCGAAGGTATAAGAACTCCAAACAACTTATACATACTCAAGGGAGGACAACAATAGTGTTATATAAGAAAAAATGATGAAAATTGGCTGTGGCATAGAAGATTGGGACATCTAAGCTTTTCTCAAATAAGAAAAGCATGCAGATTCAAGGTTGTTCGTGATCTTCCAGATATCAGCATCCTTGAAAATACAATATCCGAACCATGTCAATTCGGTAAGAAAACCAGAGCTCACTTCATTGAAAAAGAAGGGTCAGCTAGTAAGCCTCTTGAACTTATTCATACTGATTTATGTGGACCATCAAGGAAAAAGTCACCTCGTGGAGAAGAGTAATTTATTTTGTTCATTGATGATTTTTCCACAATGTGTTGGACAGGTCTGCTAAAGCATAAAGATGAAGCATTTGAAAAGTTCTAAGCCTTCAAAGCTTTGGTTGAAAATGAATCAGATCAAAAAATCAAATGCCTCAAATCAGATCGAGGAGGGGAATTTACCTCGAATGAATTCTTTGACTTTTGTGAACAACATGGAATAAAAATGCAATTATCTACCGCAAGGACTCCTCAACAAAATGGAGTGGTAGAAAGAATGAACAGAATTGTTCAACAAATGGCTTGAGCTATGCTAGATGAATCTGGAACTCCTGCAACCTTCTGGGGTGAAGCTGCATTCGCCACCATAACTATTCTCAACCAAGCAAATGTTCGGGTAAATAGCACTCAAACTCCATATGAACTTTGGTATGGTAAGACTCCTACTGTAAAATACTTTAAAGTTTTTGGAAGAAAATGTTATATCTAAAGGATTGATGAAAAACTTGGTAAATTTGAGCCCAGAGCAGATGAAGGTATTCTTCTTGGTTACTCTTCTCGAAGTAAAGGATATAAATGTTATAATAAAAGACTTGTTGATGAAGCATGCAAAAATCCAAAACAAACAAAAACAGAAGATTATGACAATGAAGAAGATGGGAAGAATTTTCCCTCATCAAATCACGATGATATTGAAGAAGAAACCAATGAAGCACCAGAAGAAGAGATAACGGTAGAAGAAAAGACTCCGTCTAGGTATGTTCAGAAGAATCATCCAGAAACTCAAATTTTAGGGGAAAATGAGGCAGGTGTATAGACAAGAAGAACTATTACAGAAAACTCAAGCTATCTAACATTACTATCCTCCACCGAACCTCAAAATATAAATGAAGCATGCAAGGATGAATGTTTGGTCAAGGCCATGAATAAAGAACTTGAGCAAATTGAAAAGAATAATACTTGGGAATTAGTTCCTAGACCTCATGATAAAAATATCATAGGAACTAAATGGATATTCAAAAACAAGCTGAATGAAAATGGAGAAGTCATTAGAAATAAGGCCAGACTTGTTTGTAAAGGGTATGCTCAACAAGAAGGTATAGATTTTGAAGAAACTTTTGCACCTGTTGCTAGACTTGAAGCCATAAGGATGTTTCTTGCTCTTTCTAGTTTTCAGAAATTCAAAGTATACCAAATGGATGTAAAATCTGCTTTCCTCAATGGAGATTTAGAAGAAGTTTATATTGAAAAACCAAAAGGATTCATTCTTGGAAATGATGCAAAACTTGTATGCAGACTCAAAAAGGCCCTCTATGGTCTAAAACAAGCTCTAACGGCCTGGTATTACCGTCTTGACAAATATCTACACCAACAAGGTTTTTCAAAAGGTTCAGCAGATAACAATCTATATACAAAGATTAACACTAATAAATTGCTAATTATTGTTGTTTATGTTGATGATATCATTTTTGGTATCAATGAAGAATCCATGAGTCAGAATTTTGCATCAGTAATGCAACAAGAATTTTAAATGTCCTTGCTTGGTGAACTTACCTATTTTCTAGGTCTACAAGTTCAACAAAATAAAGATGGTACTTTTCTTTCACAAACCAAATATCTCAAACAGATCTTGAAAAGGTACGACATGGAAGATTCTAAACCTGTATGTACACCAATGGTAATAGGATGCAGTCTCAGCTCAAATGATGAATTAGCAACAGTGCATCAACCAACTTACAGATCCATGATTAGCAGTCTTCTTTATCTAACAGGTACCCGACCTAACATCATGCATGCAGTAGGAATAGTTGGAAGATTCCAAGCAAATCCAAAGGAATCACACCTTCAGGCAGTCAAAAGAATTTTCAAATATCTTCAAGGAACACAAAACTTTGGATTATGGTATCCTAGAGATACAGATCTCACTCTTCATGCATATACAGATGCAAATTGGGAAGGAAGTGTTGATGATAGAAAAAGCACTAGTGGTGGTGCATTCTATATGAGTTCCAGGTTAGTGTTTGGTTCAGTAAGAAACAAAGTTCAATTGTGCTATCTACAGTGGAAGCAGAATATGTGGCTGCGGCATCTTGCTGCACACAACTACTTTGGATGATGCAAACCTTGCAAGACATTCGGATCACAAGTACTCCACCCATCTCCATTCTATGTAATAATACAAGTGCCATCATTATTTCAAAGAATCCAGTCATGCATTCCAAGACCAAGCACATACCCATCAAATACCATTTTATACATGAACAAGTGCTTGAACAAAAGGTCAAATTGGAGTATGTTCCCTCCAAAGAATAGGATGCTGATATATTCACTAAACCACTGCCCAGAGAGACATTTGAATATCTTAGACAAAAGCTGGGAGTAGTTGCTGCATCATCCTGCTGTTAAATCCAACCTTTTTCAGAAAAAGGCTATTATATGTGTGTTTCATGAAGTATAGTTGCGTACACATGCAGGTTCCTATGGGTAAAGGAGCGTATATGTGTCTTAGACAAGAAAAACAGTGAGGCAGGAAATGATATGGGTATTGATGATTAATGTCTATATGCTCTATTCATTTTATTTGACTGACAAAGATTCCTTGATCATTGACCTGTTAACAATGCACAAGTAGCACAGGTTCAGGGGGAGCATTAGCCTTTCACGTACATTCAACATTGTTGGCATTATGGTTTCCAAATCTAGCTATGGCTTTAGATATTTATACCATTTGTTGCTCAAGTCATGTAAATGTCTAGGGTGTGATATGCCTTGAATGAGTCCTCTTTGAAAAATGATGTAATTTGTATCCCCATGGGATGGATGATGTAATATTTATTGTTACTGTCATGTATAAACAATTGGTATATCCCCACTTGGTTGGGAGATGGATGTATGTATGTGTCCTTGGTGATAGGAAGGTCATCCTCACATAGTTGAGTTATAGAGTCATGTTATTATTTTGGAGAATATCTTTGCAGACTCTGCTTATGCTCAGGGGGAGCATGGACGGTTTCAGTGCATCTCAACATGTACAAAAGGGGAGCTCAATCAAAGATTTCAGCATGTACTCAGGGGGAGCATGAACAACATAATGTATGTCAAAGGGAGAGAGTATCTTGGTCCACCCTTTGCCCTCGATGTCAAAGGGGGAGAGTGACTTGGTGTTGTTGTTGCCATCAAGTCCAAAGGGGGAGATTATTGGCATTATGATACAGGTGTTGTCCTTGATGGAAACTCACTCAGATGAATGATCACGGTGCAACATGAAAACAACAAAGAATTATAGATCAGACTACAAAGAATGAAGAAAGAGAGGTATACGCAGGTTCACCTTGACCAAGCTGCGTATACACGCAAGTTCACTGAACACAAGTCACCTATACGTATACACGCACTTTCACAGAAGGAAAAGCACGTGTATGTTGGAAAACTAAGTTTTGGTCTGAGGTATTTGGTCCAAGGTATTTTGATCCATGGTATTGGTCTAAGGTATTTGGTCTGAGGTATTGACCCTAGGTATTTGGTCCAAGGTATTGGTCCTAAGTGGTTTTGATTCATGGTATTGAGAAAGGCCTAAAACTATATAAGGAGGAGAATATCATTAGGCCAAGGTGTGCAAGTATCAAATATCTGATGAAGTGTGAGATCTAGTATGCAGGTTATTGGCATATGGTGCTTTGCTTGATTCGAACCAAGGATGATTCTTAGCGGTTGATAAGGATGAGATCTAATGATGGATCGGGATCTTAAGACTTGAAATGAATCATCATTATATGGTTTGATCATGTATAATCTAGATCTGAATACTGACGCATGTGTTATTCTGTAAATGTTATGATCTGGGTATAACTGAAGTCTGGAATAGCTGCGAAATTATGAATTAATATTTACAGATGTGTATGTTGGTTGGCTTTGATAAAAGTGCATATACACACTGGTTCGACACATGGAAGTAGCGTATACCCTATGAAGTATGTTTTAGTTGTTTATGTTTGCTGTTGCAAAGTTTTGGGTTTTGCTTTGGGTTCTGGTGACTGTATTCTGGTGATAGTGTTCTGAATGATCAGATTCAGGTTATGATTGAGTTTAAGTGATTGGTTGATGCAGATGTACTTGATGATTGTATTGCAGTTATGATGTTTTTGATGGGTCCAGTATGAAAATTGAACGAAATGTGGCCTTTAGATTATGGTGTTGTGTTCCAGGAGTATCTAGTCTGAAAATTCATGAAACGTGGTCCCTGGTAGAAGAGTGGAATTTTCTATATTGGCTAGTACAAGAACTAGGGGGTTGTAGCTCCCTTGCAATAGTAGCTGGAGAATGAGAGAAGGTTGTATCCTTCTGTAGGTGGGTGCCTACGTACTGGTATGAGTCTGCACCAGTAAAAGATTGTAAACAGATTTTCTTATTATTGAGAGAAGACAGAGACGACATCAGCAGGTGGTTTTTACCCACATTGGGTTTCCACCTTATATCTTGGTGTTCATGTGTGTTGCTTATGTGTGATGCTTTATTCTGCTTTTACTGCACTGTCTAATAAATCTTTGATATATTGGTTAAAGTTCAATACATGATAAACTGTCTAAATCAAAAGTTCTTTGCATATACGCTGGTTGCTTTAAGTACAGTCACGTGTACACACTAGTTCACTTAGCTGAAGTAGCACATATAAATCTATTTGGGAAATTAAATTATTGATCTGATAATACTGATTCACTCCCCTCTCAGTATTATTTCCAACAGCAAGAAGCCCATATCACTAAAGAAGTAGAATAAGTTGAAAATAAGAAATTCAAGAAGGAGGAAGTAAAAGATATCTACTATTATTGAAATAAGTTTTCCTCACCTAGTTCTTCTCAAGTTATGTTTTATGTTATAGAGTATAATTATAAAGTTAGGAATCATTAAAAACATGATAGGATGCATCATGTTAGGAGATGTCATCATAGAAGTATACGATTGAAAGAAAGAGATCATGCCATCATGAAAGATAGCTGAAATAGAAGTATATGGTTATCACCTATAGAAGGATATAGATCTTGGTAACCTCATTAGAAGCATAAGTAGTACTCTTGGGAAAAATAAATTCATATAGCATAGAGCTCATCATACATCATTCAAAAGAAGAATTTGCAGGATGAGGATGATCAAGATACTCCGTTGAAATCTTCATTGGAAGGTTCACCTACTGGAAGAATCAAGTGTCTCACTAGGAAATCCAAATTGTATGGAATTCAAGGGATGATGGCATGATGTCAAAATAAGTGAAGAAGGTCAATGGATTAATGTTCCTTCAATCAAGGAATTTTTTGAAGGAATTATAAATTATGTAAAGGAAAAAATAAGGTATGTATGCACATATATATATTAAGTCATGTCATATGGTTGCAAATATTATGAATGCTCTACTTTGAGAGCATGATCAAAAGAAAGGATCTCCTCCTTTGGAAGGATGCAAGAAGGCATGGGTCACACATTGACTAGATGAAATCAACATAATATGTCCTCATATGAAATATGAGGTGGTTGAACAATTTAGAGGAACTCTAATTGGAAGTTCCTGGAAGAAAATGTGTGAAGAAAGAAAGGAAGAGATCATGAAAAATGTAACTACGGAGAAGGCAGTAAACATCCAAGGACTGAAAGATTTTACCATGATATCTCCATGAAAGATATGAAGACCCCGATGAGGTCTGACAAAGAAATAGACCCTTGACAATGTATATCTTTTGGAGATGTGTCAATATGTATGCAGGATGTCGATGCAAACATGAATATGTCATGATGAAATACCATCACAAAGGTAACCTTGATTTAATGTTCATTTTCTATTTTTGAACAATATCTGGATGGACTTATGCAAGGTTGCTAAGGGAAGAGGTGTGGAAGTATTCTACAAATTATGATCATGTGGATGGATGAAAAGTCCTTAAGGAAACATGACATGAAGATAGCAACAAGGCGTGAAGGAAGGCCAGATATGGACTAATGAATCACTTTAAAATGACAAGAATGATGACATGACTAACATGAGTCATGGATGAAAATGATGGATGGTTGATTCTCTAAGAAGAAGTCCCAAAAACATGAAGACTCCTGAATAAAGAAAATAAGTTCATGAAATCGTAAGGAGGAGTTATTCAAGTAGTTGGTTGTCCCATGATCTCCATCTAAAGAGACGTTGTAGGTCCCTAATTAAGAGGGAGCCTGGAAACAAGTTTCTAACTTTTTTGAAACTTGGAAAAAAAGTCCTAAGCCAAGAGGGAGCTTAGGTACATTCTTTCATTGGAATAGGTATATCCTCCCTAATTAAGAGGGAGAGATAGACACGTCATTATTTTCTTCACTTGGGAAGATAGAATGGAGGATTAGGTAAGCATCTGTCATCCGATACTCTTTGAGCATGTGTTAGGGCATCCAAGATGATGCAGGAGCATCCAGACCCAGCCAGCAATGTGATGGAATGGTCACATGTTGTGGCTTCACAGGGTGAATTTCATTACTGTGTGTTAAAATCTAGTTTACTGAGGAGGTCGATTTCACAAATAATTAGTTATTATTGTAATAAGTATGTCTATCTTATTGATAAGATTTGTTATAACAGGTGTGTGTGAGCGCCAATAAATAGGAGAGTTTATTTGTTAGAATTTTTAAAATTAGAAGATTTCGTTGAATTAGCTCATAATAAAAAAAAAAGGTCGATAAGGCAAGAGAAGGATATACTGGTGTGTGTATAGTTTTTGAGTGTGGAGCAAAAAGCTCAGATTTTAGGGAGATTGTGACAATATGTATGAGAGTTATTGATTTCTGGAATAATTGGGAAAAAAAACAAGGTTCTGTTTGTTTTGTTTCTGAGTATTATGAACATAATTATATTCTATACAATTCAAACGACAAATGGTGCAAATTCGAGTCTGATGTCTGCACAATTGATTAGGGTGTGCGATCTGTGTGTAATTTTATTTAGCTGAAGAGTTCTTGTGTTAATGAAATCTTGGCGTTGTTAATAGTAGCGAACTGAGAAAAGTTTAATACAAATAAAAAGCAGGAAAGATTTCGTGAATCTCCTGGAGCAGATTGACTAATATATTAAATGGTTTTGTAATTCGTTGGTTCTCCTGATTATTAGCATCAGATCGTGGAGAAATGATCCAAAATCGCGCGATATAGTCACAGATCCAGCTGCGGGATTTATGTGAATTGGGTTGAATTCGTAATAGTCTGGGTATGATTTCGATTTAAATCATAAGAATATCAGTGATCGATTGAAGTTGAGCGTGTTAAATTAGCACCGAGGGTTGGCAATTTCCGATTCCAATTTGGATCGGATCGGAACTTTGGAGCGGAGGAAAGGGCGAGACTTTGTTTCATTCTTTGAATGCAATTATGGTTTGCGCGCATTGAATGACAAATGGTGGAATATGAGTACCGTATGATTGTGAAATCGAAGGAATGGGGAAAACCTGTGTTTTCATTTCAACAGTAAGAATTCTGTGTTTAAATAAATTCTGGCATTGATTGAATTTGTGTGTTGCGACAGCTATTAACATAGAAAATTGGCGTAATCATCTGTTGGAGCTTTGAAACAGATTTAAAAGTTATATCAGTTGACTTTGTTGATGTATCGGTCCTGTGTATAGCCACTGGCTCGGATCGGAGAGATATTGTCATATCGCAACTTATGACAATTGAATATGGAAGGAAAATGTTATGAAATTTGGTCATCGGTAAGATCGGGTCCATATAATTCTTTGCATCGGATCAGAATCATTCCATATCGCAATTCATTACAATGGGAGCTGGATGCGATATGTATTAAATTTGTTTGAATTAAGATCGGATCTGAGGCGGTAACATATCACTGATGGGAAGGCGACTTTGAATCGCAACGAATTTCCGATTTCTGATTGAATATCACATCGGAATTACGGATTCTGTTGGTTCATTTGTGGGTTTCATTATGGTCTAGTGCAGTTACGACATCAAATCCTGAAGGTGATTAAAGCATTTGAAAGAAAACGTGATGAATTCAAAAAGTCTGCAGAATTCGGCAATTAGCGTGGGGAATTCCATTTACCTCGACAGTTTTTGATTATATCTGAATAAGGTGGAAAGCAAATTGTAAATTTGTAGAGATCGTAAGGTATGTTAGATTCTGGGTATTGATTAAGAGAAATTTTCATATTATTATGATTTGCCAGATGGGAATTTTAATGGAGTTAGAAAGCGTGGAGCGGGATTTAATTACGAGTTGAAACTGCCAGTGAGTGGATTACTTGGCATGCGTTTGGAATATAAATGAGAAGTGAATTTTATATGCACTTCAAATTAGGTTCTGGGTTTGGCGGGTTTATGCCTGCATCATTTTATCAAATTGCAGGAGAGATATAAGGCTGTTGAGTAAAGGCAGAAAGAAAAGTGTGGAGTTGCAGTGCTCAACGCAGAGTTGTATGTTAAAGCCGTGGAAATTTTCCAGGTACTGAAAATTTGATTTGGGCATTTATGAGATGTATTCTATATGCACTGGATTTTTGTGATTCTGGGTATGCAGGAATTTTCCTACGTCAATTTTGGTATCAGAGCTTGGATCTGTTGAAATTGAATATGTTTGTTTTCTGAATGAAGTTTAGTACGAGATTGCAGCTGTGAGGAAATCCATTCAAAGCAGAGGTGACAGCATCAGAAAGAGTGAAGACTGCAGCAATATAAATCAAGGGAAGCCGTGAGAGAAGAACCAGATGCGTTCTTAAAAGCAGAAGTGGCAGTGAACCTGAAGATTCCAACAAGAGATTGGACAGAGAGGACAATTGAAGTGTCTTCGAAAGAGAGAGTGAGAGATTGCAGAAGCCTAGAAGAGCAAAGGTGTTGCTCAGGAGAAGATTCTAGATAGGGGATCATGCTTACCAAAAGACTGAGTGAGGAGAGCTTAGTGAGGTAAGATTGTAGTAAGAAGGACTTGCTGTTGCAGAGGCTTGTTGCAGAGGTGCGAGGAGCTCATGGAAAGAGAGGAGCAGAAAATGACTACAGATAGTCATAGCGGAAGTTCACAAGGAAGCCACAGCAGAAAGGAAGATGCCAAAGCAAGTGGCATGAAGATGAGTCAAAAAGAGTTTGACCGAGAGAAAGCTGAGATAGATTTCCAGATTGGAATATTGATGAAGATGCTGCAGAAAAGTGTTTGGACCATGAGAAAAAGAGTAAAGTTGCCAAGGCTACGAGAAAGGAGAAATCAGCAAGTGAAGTTAGAGATAGCAGAAGAATTGAGAAAGATTGAGCAGATATTGAGTGCTCAAGAGGAATCAGAAAAACTCAGAGAAGCAGAGGTAGAATTGGAAGTTTCCATTTGCAGACCAGAACAAGGTGAAATGTTGGGAGAAGAGGATAATGAGAGGTCAGCTGAAGATCTCATGGACTACTGGCAGAGTTCAGAACAATTTGAAGATATGTTGACAAAGGAAGCAGATGAGGCAATGAAGCCTTGTGATTTTGATTCTTACAGTTTGTGTATGTTTGCAGGATATGCAGAGAATGATGGACAGTCGATTGAAATTGTCACAACCAAGAATGAAGCTCTTGAGGTAAAGTATGATGAAGAATCCTTTTTAGAGGAAGAAGGTGTTGATCATTTGCAACAGAAGGAGTTCATAGATGAAATCCTGTTTGGTATGAAACAGTCAGATGAGGTTGATATAGACCAGAAGCCTGAAGACAATTCCATAGTGGGATTACAAAAAGGTAAACCAATGAATTTGTTTAATGGAATTGATGAAAGATGCTTACAATATGATGATGTGGAAAGCAGGTCAACTCAGGAAGAATGCCAGGAAAAGAATGAAGCTGAGAAGGAAAATTGTGATGATCTACTGGAGAGATTTTACAAGGAGATAGAATTCTTGGAAAGATTACTCGAGGAACCCAAACGAAAAACAAAGCTTATAGAACCTGATGGAGGAAAAGGTGCGGAAGATAGCATTACTAAATATGATGCTGAAATCAGAGAAATTGAGCAGCGATTATATGAAGGTGAGATGAAAGATCAGAAGCAGCAAGGAGGTTATGTCCTCAAAGGCATAAAAGAGACAGAAATATTAACTCAGCAAGATGAATGTGGAAGTAACCAGAAATTTGGAAGGAATGATCAGCTACATGAGAATGAGGAAAGCATTAAATTGCAGAAGTGTAGAAGCTGGCAGCAGAATGAAGAACCAGAAATTGGTCTGGTAGTACAAAGAAAGATAAGTGAAGATCGAAGATACAGATGGAGACTGAAGAAAAGGGTGAAGTGGAAGCTATTGCAACAGAGGTTGAATGGCAAGCTGATGAACGAGTTCAGGAAACTAGAACAAATTCATATTGATTTGAAGTCACTGCAAGAAGGATCCGCTGAAATCCAAAAGATCTATGATGGAGGATTGGTGCTTGAAGCATCAAAACAAAATGGAAGGTATTGTATTTTGAAAACTGAAGGTTGTTTTGTGTTTGCAGGTCATATTGACTTGAGGAAAGGCAAACAGTTATTGAAGACTGTTGAAGAGATGACTACTCATAGTCATATGCAGAATAAGGAGGATGGCAAAAGAATTTTTGAGTTCAAAGGATACACTGAGTCATTGAAAATCATTGATCTTGAAGCAAGCCAGAGTGCAGGAGGACTAAAGACAGCTATTGCGGACAATGCAGCCAGTAAAGATGGTGCAGAACTTTTGAGAGAACTTCCAGATGAGATGGTAGATTTGCATAAGTCGAATCTTTTGATGAGGAAGCCAACAAGGAATGATGAAGTTATGAATGAGGAACCGGAAGAAGAACCTGGGAAAAGGCATTTGTACATTTCAGAAATGTATATGGAAGATTATTGGCACAAAGATTATGATGTTCTAATTCAAGAACACAATCAGTTGCAATAGAAAAGTATTCAGCACACGAGTAGTAAAAGGGACAATGAATTGGATGAGTTGTGGAAACTCATACTACAGCATTCTAGTAAAACAAATAAGAAAGGAAGATTGGCTGGAAGAAATAGTACAGGCGAAGGGAATGGAAAATTGAAAATTAGAGTAAGCAAAACAACAGCGAAATATGAGAAAATGACAGCAGCAGATAGTGAGGCATTGCAGCACAAAGGCGAAAGACTTGAGGAACAAACAACAACAGCAGTAATCAAGGACAAACTATCAAACCAAGTATGGGATCCAGGAGGACACAGGCATGAAATGCATGATCGGGAGATCATGGTTAATTTAAACTTTGGGAGTCTGATGCAGGAGCATCTAGACCCAGCCAGCAATGTGATGGAATGGTCACATGTTGTGGCTTCACAGGGTGAATTTCATTACTGTGTGTTAAAATCTAGTTTACTGAGGAGGTCGATTTCACAAATAATTAGTTATTATTGTAATAAGTATGTCTATCTTATTGATAAGATTTGTTATAACAGGTGTGTGTGAGCGCCAATAAATAGGAGAGTTTATTTGTTAGAATTTTTAAAATTAGAAGATTTCGTTGAATTAGCTCATAATAAAAAAAAAAGGTCGATAAGGCAAGAGAAGGATATACTGGTGTGTGTATAGTTTTTGAGTGTGGAGCGAAAAGCTCAGATTTTAGGGAGATTGTGACAATATGTATGAGAGTTATTGATTTCTGGAATAATTGGGAAAAAAAAGGTTCTGTTTGTTTTGTTTCTGAGTATTATGAACATAATTATATTCTATACAATTCAAACGAAAAATGGTGCAAATTCGAGTCTGATGTCTGCACAATTGATTAGGGTGTGCGATCTGTGTGTAATTTTATTTAGTTGAAGAGTTCTTGTGTTAATGAAATCTTGGCGCTATTAATAGTAGCGAACTGAGAAAAGTTTAATACAAAGAAAAAGCAGGAAAGATTTCATGAATCTCCTGGAGCAGATTGACTAATATATTAAATGGTTTTGTAATTCGTTGGTTCTCCTGATTATTAGCATCAGATCGTGGAGAAATGATCCAAAATCGCGCTATATAGTCACAGATCCAGCTGCGGGATTTATGTGAATTGGGTTGAATTCGTAATAGTCTGGGTATGATTTCGATTTAAATCATAAGAATATCAGTGATCGATTGAAGTTGAGCGTGTTAAATTAGCACCGAGGGTTGGAAATTTCCGATTCCAATTTGGATCGGATCAGAACTTTGGAGCGAAGGAAAGGGCGAGACTTTGTTTCATTCTTTGAATGCAATTATGGTTTGCGCGCATTGAATGACAAATGGTGGAATATGAGTACCGTATGATTGTGAAATCGAAGGAATGGGGAAAACCTGTGTTTTCATTTCAACAGTAAGAATTCTGTGTTTAAATAAATTCTGGCATTGATTGAATTTGTGTGTTGCGACAGCTATTAACATAGAAAATTGGCGTAATCATCTGTTGGAGCTTTGAAACAGATTTAAAAGTTATATCAGTTGACTTTGTTGATGTATCGGTCCTGTGTATAGCCACCGGCTCGGATCGGAGAGATATTGTCATATCGCAACGTATGACAATTGAATATGGAAGGAAAATGTTATGAAATTTGGTCATCGGTAAGATCGGGTCCATATAATTCTTTGCATCGGATCGGAATCATTCCATATCACAATTCATTACAATGGGAGCTGGATGCGATATGTATTAAATTTGTTTGAATTAAGATCGGATCTGAGGCGGTAACATATCACTGATGGGAAGGCGACTTTGAATCGCAACGAATTTCTGATTTCTGATTGAATATCACATCGGAATTACGGATTCTGTTGGTTCATTTGTGGGTTTCATTATGGTCCAGTGCAGCTACGGCATCAAATCCTGAAGGTGATTAAAGCATTTCAAAGAAAACGTGATGGATTCAAAAAGTCTGCAGAATCCGGCAATTAGCGTGGGGAATTCCATTTACCTCGACAGTTTTTGATTAGATCTGAATAAGGTGGAAAGCAAATTGTAAATTTGTAGAGATCGTAAGGTATGTTAGATTCTGGGTATTGATTAAGAGAAATTTTCATATTATTATGATTTTCCAGATGGGAATTTTAATGGAGTTAGAAAGTGTGGAGTGGGATTTAATTACGAGTTGAAACTGCCAGTGAGTGGATTACTTGGCATGCGGTTGGAATATAAATGAGAAGTGAATTTTATATGCACTTCAAATTAGGTTCTGGGTTTTGCGGGTTTATGCCTGCGTCATTTTATCAAATTGTAGGGGAGATATAAGGTTGTTGAGTAAAGGCAGAAAGAAAAGTGTGGAGTTGCAGCGCTCAACGCAGAGTTGTATGTTAAAGCCGTGGAAATTTTCCAGGTACTGAAAATTTGATTTGGGCATTTATGAGATGTATTCTATATGCACTGGATTTTTGTGATTCTGGGTATGCAGGAATTTTCCTGCGTCACAAGATAAGAGTAGTCGTAGAGGACCGATATTCTTTGAGGACTAGGAATCCAAGATAATAATATTGTTGGAGGAACATACACTAAGAGAACTGAGCTGGGGTATGTTCCAAGAGAGACAAGGTTGAGGGTGTCTATAGATCATTGGTCTCGCCAACATTTTTCTCTGATCTTATGGAGAGATAGAGCTGTTAGTCTAGGCCTTTCTATATGAAAATGTTGGATGTTATGATGCTAAACATATGGGTTACCAATATGACTCTTCTTATGAGAATTATTCAGATTGAGAATGTCCAAGTACCTTATATGGATTATGAATACCTCCCGAGTTAAGAGGGAGGGTTGAAATATGCAACTAGGTTCGGTCTTTGTAATGACTGATGTAATCATGATTTTATGTATTTAATGAAAAGAGAAAAATAAATTTATTATTGAGAGTCTTGAGGCATGGGTTTCATGCTCAAGAGAATTTATTTTTATAGGTCAAAGCTCCCATTGAGTGCTTTTAGGTTTTTTATAAAATCATTGAGTCATTGTTATGTATGAATGACGCTTGTGGGCATAATACATATTGTAAAGAAGATTATTTGAGTCAAATTAGAGTCAAAATACCCTCCAAGACCAAGTCAATCATGCAAGCATCAAGTCAGCCTAATGGAGAAGCAAGTTGACCTAATAGGAGGCACAAGGAAGCCTATATATAGGGCACTCGACCTCATTTGGAGGAGACACTCTCACTTACACAAGTTCGATCATAGAGACGAAAAGAAGTGTGAAGAAGAGGAGATCAAAGGAAGGAGAAGAAGTAGAAGTTTTGGGTTTTTTTTGGCCTACTTCTCTCCACACATGTGAAGGAATTAGGGCACATTTTGTTGCAGTAAAGCAGAGTTGTAGAAGTGAAGTTAGGTCACCAAGAAGAGTTGTTATGGAAGATGAATTATCTAGGAGAAAGAATCTACCTAAGGAAAGAAGAGAACTTGTAGTTTCTATGCAAAATCAAAGTTGCAATTTCTATGAAAAATCGAAGTTGCAGTTGTAGTTTCTGGGCAAGTCAAAGTTGTAGTTTCTGGGAGAGTTGAAGTTGCAGTTTTTGGAAAAGTCGAAGTTGTAGTTTTTGGACAAGTCGAAGGTGCAATTGCAGGATAGGTCGAAGTTGCTGGAAAGAAGAGCTACTAAAATAAGGAGTATTGAATTGGCCTTGGAAGGGTTCTTGGTCAAGGGTCTAGGTCTTGGAATTCATCAATTGATGATTCTATAAGAAGAAGAATTCATTTGGTTTTCCTATAAGGGTTGAAGTTGTTTTGGCCCTGGCTGATCGCTTACATCTTGTGTCATTTGTCTCATTGTTATTTATGGTTTGGTAGCTATTTGATGAAGAAGAACACATAATAATAATAATAAATTACAAGAAGAATATAATTAAGAAAAAGTAAAAAGTCCTCACAAGCAGTTATCATTACAAGAGAAATCATCTAATATCTATGCCCTAAATTTCTCAACACTAAGGAGTATTTCATATTCATCACTTCTAGGGATACTCCTATTATCTTCTAGGGATATACTCTCTTCTTCTTCACATGATACCTATTTTTCTATTTCTACTAATGTAGGTCTATCTACATCATTACTAGATGCACTTATATCCCTCTCTTTAGAAACTTCACATAAACAGCTAGAGGATAAATGACCTATCTTTTTACATTTATCATAGAGCAATAACATACCTTTTTGAGCAACATGGACTCTCTTTTGAGTCTTCTTTATCATCAACTTGAGAGTTATGGGAAGCAAATTCCTTATTGGAAGAAGGATCTTCAATATTTTGAGCATATTTCCTCTAGGATGCATTCTTCTTCTTCTTATTTCTCTTATTTTCATTATCAACAACCTTCAAAGATTCAGGTTCACTGCTTGAGAAACAAGGTTAATCAACCTCCTCTTGAGCCTGATTACTATCTTATCCATATAGACATTGCAATTTTTCCATAACCTTTGTTGTCCCACAATTCCTTACTTTATCAACATTTGTCTTAGACAACCCTTTCGTGATGATTTCCTTGGATTCTCCTTTATGCTTACTCTCTTCTTAATTCAATAGGGAACACCATACATCAACATCCAAAGCCATTACATAGGCTTCCATTCTAAAAAATGGGATTCCTTCTGGTGTAACCTAAGTTTGATTAGCTATTGTCTCCATTTGATCTACCTTCAAGAAATTAAGCTATTTATGAAGGAACCTTGCTCTGATACCAATTGTTGGAAATAATGTTAATACTTGGAGGGGTTGAATCAATATTAAGGCTAATTTAAACTTTATATGTCTATTTATATTTCCTCATTCAAACATGGCAACCATTCATGTGACCAGAAAAAAAATAAGCACTCTTTGCCTCTCTTTACAACTTAGGCACACTTGGCCTCTTTTCAGTAGCACTCACTTCCTCATAGAGCTCTCCACATAGCTTTGGAAACCATGTTGCATTTACCACTTTGCTCGACTGCACTCTTGGGTTTGTTCCATAGCTGCATAGGGAACGTTGAAGTACCTTCTATCAATTCCATTGCCTGAGCGTGCACTCCTGCCTATCTCTCCATCCTACCTAGAACCGTACTTCTACATGGCTATCCATGTTACTGTTACATGAATGTGCAAAGGCACTACAAATACATTAAGCATATGAATGGGCACTTGTGGATTCTTCATACTAATAATTAAATCTCTGTCAATCTGTGTACTCAAGGAGCTCCTCCAATGAGTTCATCATTTAATGGCAGTATGGATTTTCAACGCTCAGGCTAGGAGCTCCATTCATTTTATCATCTTACTCTCCTACCTATTGTAGCATCCGCTATATGGAAACCACATCTACAACATGCCATCCGATTCCTTAGAGTTCATATTGTACATTCGATTATTACTCTCCTGGATTGTGATAAGAGTTTCTACACTTAGTTATCTTTTCCATTTAATTCTACTTAGCATGCAAGAAATATCAAGGGTGGCTAACTATGTTTCAAGACAAGATCCATGGATTATTATGCCTTTTGTGGTCCTATCTACCTTGAATCAGTCTCTTGCCTTCGACAATCCCCATTGACTCCATTAATGCCTTTATGCATCATGGTCCTTGCTTCCTTGCTAACCAACTACCGACTCATCTATGCCTGCATAGTCAATTTTATGGAAAACAGCGAAACTGTAATAACCGCCAAATATGGATGGGCTCCCCTCCAAAACTACCAACCCATTCCTTTACCTGTATATCATGACATATATCACTGCATAAAGTAAGAACCTCGAGGTCCACATGCCTGTAACTCCTTATAAAATACAATCCTTCGAACTTCCGGGCTATAGTCTCTAGGTATGGCCCATAGTATCCATTAAACCATATGCCCACATTTCTATTTCTTTTATTATTAACATACAACCCTTGGTCAGAAATATATGCGAAAACCACCACAGAACAACCACTTGCCCCACTTATATATATACACCCTTGCTGAGTTGGAGCTTAGATGCCTTACTGACAATGACCGCTCCTTTTCCTTTATGACATTACTATGGAGGTTCCAGGCTTGGACCACCTTCCATCTATAAACCTTTGAAGGCCTCTATATGTCGACTTCTGCAAACCTCCACATGTTTGCCCCACTACAATGCATATACTATTGAGTTGGAGCCTAGATGCCCTGGTTCTTGTAACTTTTTCAAAATAACATTTCATAAGACTTACAGGCTTGCGGGCACTAGCCCACTAGTGTGCACCACTTCTAATACTAGCCTGTCCTAGTTCCCTTTTCTTTGTATTCGACCTAAATTCCTTTAAATGATTTCCTATAGTGGTTTTGATTTATTAATAGCTTGAAGGCCCTTGGTCACCAAAACACATGAAAACCAACACAAAACCAATACCTAGGTGCGCCTTTCATCATTTAATGGAATTATCAACTGCCATAAAAACCTTCATCTCTCAGCTCTGTTTTCTTGACACTCAATTAAATTGCTTATGGGATTTCCACTTCTGGGTGATCTCTATTATGGGTTCTGTCAATTGACGGTCCATCAATGGTTGTCCCCTGCTACCCTGACTCCGGATCCCGTTTTAATAAAGTTACGAGCTTCTGGATTTCTGGGATTCTAGGCACTATTCCCGCTACCCTAGTTCAATTCTCTCCCATATCTCTTTTACATAAGGTTACGGGATTTTGGGCCTTCTGGGGTTCTGGAAACTGCAACTTTGACTGGCCATAACATTTGATCCAGGGACCATTTCCAGACTTCCACATACCATTGGAAAGATTTTTCAAAGTACTATCCAACTATGCCATAACCAAGAGCATCTAAGCTAAACACATGGTGTAGAAATTCCCCAAAAATATGGGACTTGCAACCATTATAGTCATCTTTTTATGGATTCTCCACTAAGCTTGCTACTATGTAATATTCCTAATTAGCCATGGCTAATTGGAATATTTGATTTTGCTCAATTTTGCCTTCTATAGTTATCAATATATAAAAAGGTGAGGAAAGGGGGACATAACTCACTTTATGAATAAAGTCACTCCCTAGTAGCACAACATTGTAACTTAAAAGGGGAGCCGAGGGGCCCAAGGACCACGTAGAGAAGGGACCCACTTAGACACTTGGAGGGACTGCGCAGATGGAGAAGGAACATGTGACAAGAGAGAGGTTACGTTGGAGGAGGTGGGCCTTAGGGTTTTGAGAGAGGCCAACGCTATAAAGGAGAGAGGAGCCTCCTCATTTTGATCATTCGATTATGTTTCATTTGAGCTAGTCACTTCGACTTAGAGCACACTGGCTGTTTAGCCTGTTTGTAGCACTGTTTAGTGCATCGAGTGTCTCCGTTCGGAGATCTCACCCTTAGCCCTGGGGGACTTCAAATGCCTACTTGGGCAAGGTAGTTTCAGCAGTATTTTGCAGGAGGAGCGATTTCTGGAGTTGATGAGGAACTGAGCATTTTTTATGACTGCGCGGTCTTGAGAGGGGAGGACGTAGTCTCTTTTGGTAGGTGCTCCGGACTGGGTTTACGTGGAGGATTTGAGCTTGGAGATTGAGCAAGGGATCATCCCTTGCATATTGGAAGATTTTGGCAGAGTTTCGAGTAGAGTTTTGGAGGATTCTCTTCAGGGGCAGCGCAGATCCCCAAGGGGGTGATTTTCAGGGGTCAACTATTTTAGAAAAGCTTTCTGGGCTTTTCTGGGTTTATTGAGCAGAGGCTGATTCCAAAGTTTCATCATTTTCTGAGGAGGGGAACAACCCCAAATCCTCATTTGATTCCAGCAATAGCAGCAGCACAGCAGTTCTCCGGCAGTTTGGATGCAGTATAGAGAGAGGCCATTTCCTTACCATTCTGAGTGTATTTCTTCACTTGCCTTGTGCAAGTCGAGGTGCCATATTTCTAATCACCTCTTGTACTCTTTCCATTACTCAGTATAATAAAATGGCTTAGCATTTCTCTTTGCATTTCTTGAGTATCTGCTTATATTCCATGTATACATTATTGTATGTTGCACTATTGTTATTTCTCTGGTTGGAGTTTGCTTGTGATTGAAGGCTATCTCTGATAAGGGATATTATAGTGGTATCAGAGCATAGATCTGGTTCAGCCTGTGGAGTTAGCAGTCTATGACACCGAGGGAGAAGCCCTACATCTATTACAGAGGTAGGAAATACATAGAGAGTGAGCGTAGGTTGGAGAACACCTACGGTGAGGGAGACTGTGTTCGAGTGGTGGACACAGAACAGGAGGAGCCTGTGGTGAACACAAAACAGGAGGAGCATGTGGTGGACGCAGAGTAGGAGGATCTGATGGCAGATGAGGATGGGAAGTGTTATGAAACCAACTCAAGAAAGAGATACAAATATAGATCAATGCCTTAGAATTCAGCCTCTTCGAGGGGGCAACCTCCTTTACATTACATAAATGAACAAGTCTTGGATGATACAAATGAAAAGACCTCCTTTCTATATATAGGATTCTAAGGGGTCATAACATAATTAGAGTTGACATAACAATAATAATGTAAGGGCACAATAATAACAATAGTGGGCTTCTATGGGGCACAATAGTAACAATATGGGCACTACATGGGTACATCAATATAATAAGTGGGTTTTACTAATAACAATAAGGGGTTACACTAGTAGTATAGGGGCCTAACATGCCCCTCTCCTTCAAAAAGTGTTGTCCTCAACGCTTGAGTAGTTCTTGATGCTTCTGTATAAAATTCTTGTCCTCCCATGTGGAATCTTAAGTGGGTAAGTTCTTCCACTTGATGAGATACTCTGAAATTGATTGATTTCGTAGCTGTCGAGTTCTTGTTTCTGTGACTGCTCCAGGTTCCAATATGATTTTTCCTTCCTCTTCAATTTCTGGCAATATTGTTTGAATTGGGATCTTTTGCAACTTTTGAATAAGTGGCCATACTTTTTTGTCCTTCTTCCATTCATCCCTTGCTTCGTTTATCCAATCTGGTTGGATAATAGAAATAGCACAAAACAATGCTTCCACATCCTCATCCTTGAAGAGTCTTCCCATTCGGTAAGGTTGCCATTTTTTTAAGTGCATGTAGTATTGCCAACATTTCCTTCTCATAAATAGCTTGCTTGAGATGTAGCAGTAAAAATACCCAATCACCTACATCAAAACATTTTTCACTATGATGTTGATCTACCTGTTGCTTCGTTTGATTTTGCATCGAAGTGGCGTTATCCTTTAAAAGTTGGAGAACTTGTTGTTGATGCTCGATGTGATCTTTCACTGCTTGAACCTTTTTCTTCTTGATATGTCCTTCTATCTCTAGAGTTTGAGGAGTGGTAATTTCTTCCAATCCTTTACAAGATATGGTCAGATTCATTTCTTGATGCTCAATGTGATATTTCACTTCTTGAATATTTTTCTCCTTGATATGTCCTTCTATCTTGATAGTTTGAGAAGTGGTAATTCCGACCAATGAATTACAAGATATGGTTGGATTCATTTCTTCTTTCTCGGTGTGATATTTCACTTCTTGCACCTTTTCCTTCTTGATATGTCCTTCTATCTTGAGAGTTTGATGAGTGGTAATTCTTGCCAATTCTTTACAAGATATGGTCTGAGTCATTTCTTCTTTCTCTTCACAATCTATGTAGAATAATTTATTCTCAGCACACTTATGACCTTTAGTGTATTTGCTATCACAACTGTAACAAAGCCCTTTTGCTCTTTTTTCTTCCAATTGTTGTGGTGTCAACCTTATAGGTTGTGGAAGACTAGGGGCAACAACACTTCCATCTTTATAGTTGTGAGTGGTATGCTTCCTGGTTGCCATAATTTTGCTTTCCATTTTTCTTGCTAACCTGAATGCCTTCTCTAATGAATCAGGTTCCCAAAGGCGAACATCATGTTGGATATTATCCTTTAAAGACCTTATGAACACATCAATCCTATGCTCCTCTGGAATATCTTTTACCCTTATGTTCAATTTTTGGAACTCCTCAATGTGCTCCATTATTGAACCCTTTTGTTTGAGACTTATCAATTGGCTAAAAAAAGTGTTGCTTTTTGTATCCTCATAATGTGCTATCAATTCTTCCGTAAAAATTGCCCAAGTGATAAATTGTTTACGAGAGCAAAGACATTGATACCATACAAATTGATTTGGTTCCAAATATAAAGTTTCCATATGTACCTTTTGTGTGTTTTGCACATTATTGAGATCGAAGAATTGCTCCATCTGTAATATCCATGTGGCGAGATCCTTGCCATCAAACTTCCTCATATCGATTTTTGGAATATGGTGAGTCTTCGATCCAACATTAGAGTCTATGGAATCATGATTAACATTTCTTTTGTTCTCATCATGAGTTTCCTTTAGTACCCTTTCACCATTAGTGACCATTTCTTGTAGCAACTTATTCATATTTATCTTCAATTCTTCCATCTTATCATCCATGCCATCAATTTTAGCGTCCATGCCATTCACCTTAGCTTCCATGCCATCCATCTTAGCTTCTACGCCTTTATTTAAACAATCCATCTTAGCTTCTACACCTTTCTTTAAACCATCCATCTTAGCTTCTACATCTTTCCTTAAACCATCCATCTTAGATTCTGTTGCTTTTTGTGCAAGTGACACTTATTGCACTTGTTCTTGTAATTTTGATATATCATATAGCATTTCTTCTTCTTCTTCATGAGTCATGCTAGAGCTTTCAGGTTCCTTACTAGGTGTTTGCATTTTCTTTCCTTGGGGCATCAATTACTGATAATAATGCTTTACTAGCCCTTTGAATTCCTTCAAAATAAATTTTCAAACCACTCTTAAGCAAAAAATTTAAAAGAATCTACACACCTTTTTTTCACTTTGTAGGAGCTCGATATGGCCTCTGATGCATCTCTGTATTTCCAAATCATCCAGTTCTAAAATTACAACCTGTGGTGGCCCTCTGCGTCCTCTTTCCAATGCCACTAGTCTGATCCAATTTGGATTCTCCAAGGAAGAGTTATGCGAAATCTCCCACAGTGACCTGATTATAGACTAGTTCAGTAGAGCGAACTTTTACGACGTACCACGAGTCACTGTTTCGTCCTTTGGCTTTGAAAAATATATACAAGAAACTACAGTTCCATCCTCTTTCTGTACCTTCTTATGAAATTTCAATCCAATGCTCAGGGAAAAAGTTATGATGATTTTCCCCAGGTCACCTGTTTGGAATGTAATTCAGGAGTCTGCAAAAAGACCAACTTCCTCAGATCATATCTCCGCAAGTATAGCACAAAAAGCTCTGAAATTCAGACCCGAGATTCAACGCGATGTCTTTTCAAATGGGTTTTTCTTTTAGCTTCTGAAACGTCGCAGAAAAAAGTTATAGTGAAAATTCCACGATGACCTGTTTGGAGCAGCGAAACCCTAGAATCCAAAGCTCTGATACCAAATGTTATGAAACCAGCTCAAGAAAGAGATACAAAGATATATCAATGCCTTAGAATTCAGCCACTTTGAGGGGGAAACCTCCTTTACATTACATAAATGAACAATTCTTGGATGATACAAATGAAAAGACCTCCTTTCTATATATAGGATTCTAAGGGGTCATAACATAATTAGAGCCGACATAACAATAATAATGTAAGGGCACAATAATAACAATAGTGGGCTTCTATGGGGCACAATAGTAACAATATGGGAACTATATGGGTACATCAATATAATAAGTGGGTTTTACTAATAACAATAAGGGGTTACACTAGTAGTATAGTGGCCTAACAGGAAGAGATTTGCAGACATGCTCCTCAAATCAGTGTAGGATATGTCGAGGCAGATCGAGGTGATGGGGCAGAGATTCACGGCGGTGGAGGCTAGATAGCGTGAGAACCCATGGTTTTTCCAGGTTGGTGAGGGATCGGGTACATCCCACCATTTTCCAGAGCAGGGTGCCACTCAGCATGATACTACTCAGCAGATGGCCTCACATGCCCCTACACGTTCTACCATGCCCACTTTCCTAGGAGCAGACATAGGGGCCGGAGCCCAGTAGGAGGCAGAGCCCGGTCATATGGGCGATTATTTTGCAGAGTACTAGGCCTATGGGTAGGAGTTCAGGGATGCTCTCTCATTCAGAGACTTTGTTCAGCTCTAGTGGGATAGTAGAACCCGTGACCATCATAGAGGATACCGGCATTATCATGATGGAGACACCCACTGCACAACTAGTAGATTCCACTTGCCTACGTTTGATGGCTCATCAAACAGTTTGGCAAAGTCTTGGGTGGAGAAGTTGGACATCTATTTCCATCTTAACCAGATGTCGGAGATAGAGTCCATCAAGGTGGCGACATTACATTTGGATGGTGAGGCCCAGGACTAGTGGTTCCATGGGTTGGTTACACTTGGACACTCCACAGTGATGACATATGCTGAGTTCACCAGGAGACTGATAGAGAGGTTTGACCGGAGGGATCCAGAACAACACTTTGTCGAGCTGACGAGGCTCAAACAGACCGGGAACCTAGAGACCTACATTGTAGACTTGTTGAGGGTTTCAGTGATGGTGCTAGATCTATATGCGGCACAGATTATCTACATGTTTTTTGAGGGGTTAGCAGAGCCACTTCGGGGTCTAGTCAGATCCACTAGACCAACCACACTCTAGGATGCTATTAGAAGGACCGAGGACTTACAAGATGCCTTACCTAGGACCCGGACACCTTACCCCCAGATCAAACTTAAGTTATACCCAGTTCAGATCATTACATGCGTCAGTATACAGATCTAGAATAAACATAATCAACCATATAGAGATAGTTCATTTCAAACCATTTGATCCCGATCTATCCTTAGATCTTGTTCTCCATCAACTGGTGAGATCCCTCCTTAGCTCAGATCAAGCAATGCATCATAAACCCATAACCTGCATACTGGATCTCATCCTTCATCAGATATTCAAGACTTTTTCGATACACTTGCCTAATGATCTTCTTCTCCTTTTATAGTCTTAGGCCTTGCTCAATACCATGGTCCAAAACCATAACAAACCAATACCATGGACCCAATACTTGGGATCAACACATCTGACGAGATACTATGGTCCAAAACCATAGGTTCAAATACCAAGGACTAACTACCACGGACCAAAAGTAAGTTCTCCAACATATACGTGCTTTTCCTTGCATGGAAGTGCGTGTATACGCATACGCGCCTTTGTAACATCTAACCCGTGTGTATACACGGCTCGGTCACGATGAACCTGTGTATATATATTTTCTCTTCATTCTTGTAGTCTGATCATCAAATCCTTGCTGCTGACCTGCTGCACTAAGATCTGTCATCTGTGTGATTTGCCATCAAGGACAACACTTGTCTCATAATGCCAACAATCTCCCCCTTTAGACTTGATGGCAAAGCTAACTTGTCACACTTAGAACTATCATCTAATTCCTTTGAGTTGTCCTGCATCCCATGCATTCAATCACATCTGATATCTCTTCTGAAGATTCATCTAGTTATAAATAAGTGAGATGTTCTTCTATGAGTGGGTTGCCATCAAGTACAACACATGCATCATAATGACAACAATCTCCCCCTTTGGACTTGATGGCAACAACACCAAATCACTCTCCCCCTTTGACATCAAGGGCAAAGGGCAGACCAAGATATTCTCTTTCTTTGGTAATCATTCCGTTGTCCATACTCCCCCTGAGTACCTATTGAAATCTCTGAGTGAGCTCCCCCTTTGTATATGCCAAGGTGTACCAATAATACCATGCTCCCTCTCAGTACTTGCTGAAATCTCTGAGTGAGCTCCCCCTTTGTATATGCCAAGGTGTACCAATATTACCATGCTCCCTCTGAGTACATGCTGAAGTTTCTACTCTGTGTCGTTCATGCTCCCCCTGACTGTAAGAAAGGTCTGAAAAAAGATGTTCTACAAGAAGAATATGACTCTATACATCATAAGTGACCTTCCTAGCACCAAAGACTCATACATACATCCATCTCCCAACCAAGTGGGGATATACCAAAGGTTTACACATGATAATAAGAGTATAACATCATTCATCCCAGGCATAGTGGGTAAACCAACATAGGCCGTTACATGACCTTGATACATGACTAAAATATTTCATCATCCTTCTTATGCATAGAGGGGTTACAAATTACATCATGTGACCAGAAGAGATTTCATCAAATGACTACAATAGATAGAGACACACTATTACATCATGAGTCTTGATATGACCTTTACATGAGACCAAACATCTAGATAGGACCATGATAGTCATCATACACAATGTATGATCTGCTCTATAAGCATCTGTCAACAACATCTAGACCATCAATCATGTTCTCCCTCTGTGCCTGTTCCATCTGTGCCAGATGGTTTCTGTCAGGCCCATATCAAACTCTTCTCATTCTGAGTTTGGCCCACTGATTTCCTTCAAATTAACATATACGCATCTGTATCCACAGAAACAAGCGTATATACGTGGATACTCCTTATTAAAATTGCATACAACCATTTCCAGATCAGCAACCTGTAAATGTCCTATGACAAGATATGTATGCATATAGATATCAACTCATCATCATAAAATCATTCACATTGTAAAACACCATAGCCATCTTATCAACACGATCATCCATGTATCATTACTTGGGAATATCTGCATCAATCAACATATGTAAGTATCAACCTGTCAACATATAGGTAAGAACTCATCATCATGTCTCCAACAATGCAACTTTGAGTAATCATTCATGTATCCAGCACTATGTATCTTGAGCTCAAGATCTTTTGTCAATATCATCAACATCAACAATCCTCATCCACATGAGCACCAAGAACTATAGGAATCCTGCATCATAACTGTATTAGATGATCTTTATGCACATGACGACAGCAACATATGAGAGACTCATCATCAAGTAATGAAGTTGTGTATTCAAGCTTTGTACTTTTCCTTATCCTTATGAAGATCACCATGTAAGCATCATATATGCACCATCTAAGAATCAATCCACAAATATGATCTGAACATCAACTATGTAACCCCAAGAATCATATGAGATTTTATCATGGACAACTCATAACCACATCATAGCAAGATATATCATTTAGCCATATAAGCATCATCACCAAGGACTATTAACCATAATGCCAACAATGCATTATTAAAGGCATATGCTCCCCCTCAACCTGTGCCATCTGCTTACTGTTAGATCTGATCATGCATATCTCAGCAATAAGTATCAAGACATCATCATCATCAAGTTAGGATCAAAACACTTCTAGACATCTTACAAGTATCAAGACATTTCCACACATCCTCAGCAGACTGTAACTATTTAACCAATAGAGCATATAATGGACTGAATCATATCAGACCCTTTTTCTGAGCTTGTCCCCACTGCTTTTCCTCAGACTGACATATACGCGACTGTGCAGTGTCTAACTTGCGTATATACACAACTTCCCCTTATGAAACTTGCGTATGAGATTTAGGACACTGAAGTTTTACACTTTCAGCTCCCCCTGAGTCTGTTATGTCTGTGCTATGCTGTGTCTGAGTATATTGTGCTGTGCCACATCTTTCTAACTGTACTTCCTTCTTCTTCCATATCTTCAAGTATGATGATGTTTTCTCCTTTTGGTGTGGTGCCCGAACCTTCTTCCTGCATTCCTTTGATATATGTCCAAGCTTGTTACATGCATAACATCTCATATGTTTCATATTCCTCCTGTAGCAATCAACAGCTTTGTGACCAAACATATTGCAAGAAAAACAATATCCCTGAAAGTACCTGGAATGTGATGATCTTGAACCATTCTTCTTCTACATCTAGCTGCAACATGTCCAAGATTATGACATACATAACATTCAACATTATGCATTGGAGGAGTAAAAGATTTCCTTTGAAGAATTTCTTTCCTTGGCTGTTGATGGGGTTTTCTTCTCATCTCTTCGTTGTGCATTTCAGATTTCTCATTAGAGTTTCTTGCCTCTCCTTGTGAGCTAGATTCACTTTCAGTGGATTCATAAAAACCAAGACCAGTTTTGATAGCAGGAGACCTTTGACTACTAAGAATATCATCCAAGATCTTAGTACTATCTTGAAATCGTAAGAGCTTATCCTTTTCTTCTAATTTATCATTTAGAATATTTACCTCAACCTGAAGATGCTCTTCCTTTTCACGATAGTGCTTCTTCATGTCTTCTTCAGCTTTCCTTCCTTCTTCCAATTGATGCCTTAATTCAAGAACTTCGTTTTCTTGTTTTTCAAGAGCTTGGAGTAGATCTTTATTCTGCTTCTTTGATTCTTCAAGATCTTCCTTTAGCGAGCGGATCGTAGCTTCAAGTCTTTCATAATAACTGGATCTATCTCTGAGTTTCTTGATGATTGTGCTCCTTTCATTGACCTCATTTCTTAATGATGTCACTTCATCCTGCAACTTTTGACATTGATCTTCCTTGTTCTTGAATAACTTCCTTACCTTGTTTCCTTCCTCTAGTTGAGCTTTTAGTTTGGTAGCTTCTTCTTTGAAAGCACATTCCTTTGTGTTCAATAGATCTTGTTGATCTCTAATTTTGTCTATAAGCCTTTTAAATTCTGTCTCTATTTGATATCTTTCTTGCTCACCCATAAGTGCAAATTCAGTTTTTTCGCTATCACATTCATCATATTTAAGAGGATAAATAGATGTATCACTAGAGGATAACAAATTCATACCTGATAGATCTTGTTCATCTTCATTCTGAAGTGATTCTGAATCTGATGTGCTCCTTCCACATATTCCCCAATCAATACACCCACTGTCATAGATCTTTTGAGATGTCTTCTTCTTCTTAGGTGCTTTCTTCTTAAGCTTCTTTCCCGTAGTTCCACGGATCTCCTTCAAGCGATCAAGCTTCTATCAAAGGACCTGCTCTGATACCAATTGTTGGAAATAAAACTGAGAGGGGGGGGGGTGTGAATCAGTATTACCAAATCAATAAAAATTTTTCATTTCCATACTTAGATACATATACGCTACTTCAGTTAATGGAACCCACGTGTATATGCAACTGTGTCTAATGCAACTAGCGTACATCCAGAATACTTATGATTCAGTTAATCCATTAAATGTTGTTCTTTAGTTAGTGCATCAGAACTTCATTAACCATATGAATAGTAAGCAGGTGCAGTAAAACAGAACAGATCATCACACGCAAGAAGCACACATGAACACCATGATATAAGGTGGAAACCCAATGTGGGTGAAAACAACCTGCTGCAAGTCATCTCTATCTTCTTTTAATAAGAAACTTCATTTTACAATATTTTTGTACTGGTGCAGTCTTATACCAGTACACAGGATTCTACCTGCAGAAGGCTACAACCTTCTCTCATTCTCCAGACTCTCCTGGATGGGAGCTACAACCCCCTTAGCTCTTGTACTATCTGATCCATTTACTAGTATGTAGGTGCCTGCCTACTGAATGATCCAATCTTCACTTGTTCTCTAGCTGCTACTGGACGGGAGCTACTACCCCCCTTTTCTCTTGTACTAGCTGATGTACTAGTACGTAGGCGCTGGCATACAATCTCCTTTCATCCTCCAGGGACCACATTTCATACATTTTCAAATTGGATACTCCTGAAGCACAACACTATAATCTGAAGGCCACATTTCATCCAATTGTCACACTGGACCCATAAATATCATTGAAGCACAAAACAATCAATACTAGCATCATCAATTTCTGAATCACTGAAACCCTGTCAACAACACAGTCACCAAAACACTGAGTAGAACATTGAACTCAACAACAATATTCACAACCAACTGTATCATCAAAATCATGCATCAGAGTGCATACGCTACTTGGAAGTGTTGAACCAGCGTGTATACGCAACTTCACGAAGGTGAACCAGCGTATATGTCATCAATTACTTACTTATAACTTGATGCACTTCCTGACTTCATACATATCCATATTATTACATATACAAGGATAATATGTGTGTTAGCACCCAGATCTAGTCCATCAGATCACATTAATATGAGTCATTATGATCCTGATCCAATATTAGTTCTCATCCATCAATACTGAAGCTAAACACAATCAACCAAACAGGATATGCAGAATACTGACACCTTTAAACTGTCATCAGAACTCATCAACAACCAGAACCACCTGTAACTTCAAACATCATAGCTCAAATGGTATACGCTACTATAATGAACCAAACCCGCGTACATACGTGCTTTCACCAAAGTCAACTCGCGTACATATCTATAAATATTCAATCATGACTTGTAGTGATTTCAAACTTAAGTTATACCCAGTTCAGATCATTACATGCGTCAGTATACAGATCTAGAATAAACATAATCAACCATATAGAGATAGTTCATTTCAAACCATTTGATCCCGATCTATCCTTAGATCTTGTTCTCCATCAACTGGTGAGATCCCTCCTTAGCTAAGATCAAGCAATGCATCATAAACCCATAACCTACATACTGGATCTCATCCTTCATTAGATATTCAAGACTTTTTCGATACACTTGCCTAATGATCTTCTTCTCCTTTTATAGTCTTAGGCCTTGCTCAATACCATGGTCCAAAACCATAACAAACCAATACCATGGACCCAATACTTGGGATCAACACATTTGACGAGATACTATGGTCCAAAACCATAGGTTCAAATACCAAGGACTAACTACCATGGACCAAAAGTAAGTTCTCCAACATATACGTGCTTTTCCTTGCATGAAAGTGCGTGTATACGCATACGCGCCTTTGTAACGTCTAACCCGCATGTATACGCGGCTCGGTCACGATGAACCTGCATATATATATTTTCTCTTCATTCTTGTAGTCTGATCATCAAATCCTTGCTGTTGGCCTGCTGCACTATGATCTGTCATCTGTGTGATTTGCCATCAAGGACAACACTTGTCTCATAATGCCAACAATCTCCCCCTTTGGACTTGATGGCAAAGCTAACTTGTCACACTTAGAACTATCATCTGATTCCTTTGAGCTGTCCTGCATCCCATGCATTCAGTCACATCTGATATCTCTTCTGAAGATTCATCTAGTAATAACTAAGTGATATGTTCTTCTATGAGTGGGTTGCCATCAAGTACAACACATGCATCATAATGCCAACACATCAGAGGCAGGGACTACAGGGTAGGTGGTGCACCCAGAGATACAGTCCATCCTTGACCATTATGCCACAGTGTTTGGGGAGATTTCGATGGGACAACCACCAGACCAGGATTTTGAGAAAACTATTGAGCTTGAGCAGGGCATACAGGTAATGATTGCTACCCCCTATAGGCATCCCAAGGCCTATCGAGATGAGATTGAGTGGGCCATTCAGGAGTTGTTGGCTCTTGGGCACATTCAGCCGAGCACGAGTCCTTTTGCTTCTTCCGTAGGGCTCGACTCTTAGTAGAGTACTCCAAGGACAGATTTGCATGTTAAGTTCTGGATGGGTAGGTGGCAGATGACAGGCACAAGATAATCGATGAGATCATCTACTATAGGAACCGGATCTTCTTGACTGAGGGATCTCAGCTCAAGAAGAAGATACTTCAAGCATCACATGATTCACCATTGGCCAGCCATCAGGGGTTTACCAAAACCTACAGGGCCATTAGAGAGAGGTTCTCATGGAAGGGCCTCAAGGAGGATGTACTCCAACATATCTGGGAGTGCGATATTTGCCAGAGGAACAAGGGGGAGATGAGCCATCCCACAGGATTATTGTAGCCTCTTCCCATTCCGGAGGGGAAATGGGAGAGTATTTCGATGGACTTCATCATAGGGTTGCCCATGGTGCAGGGCAAGGATTATATCTTTGTCATCGTTGACCGACTGACAAAGTACACACATTTTTTTTCCATATCTGCACATTACACAACAATGCAGGTGGCCGAGCTATTCTTTAGAGAGGTCTTTAGGCTACATGATCTTACTAAGAACATCATCAGTGACAGGGACAACCGTTTCATGGGCGGGTTTTGGTAGGAGCTTTTCCAATTGGTGGGGACGGAGTTGACACTGAGTACTAGTTATCACCCATAGATGGATCGGCAGATGGAGATAGTTAACAAGTGGCTGGAGGGTTACTTGCGTAACTATGTCAGTGGGAAGCAACGAGCATGGCTGAAGTGGTTGCATCTGGGGGAGTACTACTACAACACTACACATCACATGTCCATTGCTATGTCACCATTCTTTGCTTTGTATGGATATCATCCTTTATATTTTGCTGACGCGATGTTTGGTGCCAGCAAGGCTCCAAGAGCCAAGATTTGGATCCAAGAGAGTCAGGATATCCTCTGAACTCTCAAGGATAATATGGCTACAGTGCAGAACCAGTAGAAGTTGTATGCTGACAGGGGTTGGGTGAAGAGACAATTTGAGGTAGGGGACTTGGTCTACCTACGATTACAGCCATACCGACAGTCGTCACTGAAGCAAAAGGGAGCTGATAAGCTCAAGCCCCGCTTTTATGGGCCATACAGGGTGATATGCAGGATTGGACAGGTTGCGTATGAATTGGAGTTGCCCCAAGGCAGCAAGATTCATAACTTTTTTCATGTATCATGCCTAAAGAAGGCATTGGGGCAGTAGGTGACAGTGATAGATGAGCTACCACCCATAGATGATGAGGGTCATTTGGTGTTGTAGCCAGAGGCTATTATTGATACCAGGGAGAGGCAACTACGGAGCAGGACGGTCCGGGAATTCTTAGTGAAGTGGAATAATTTACCAGATGAGGATGCCACTTGGGAGAGTGAGAAAATTTTGCAGCATCCATCACTTCAGTTGCTTGAGGACAAGCAACATTTTGTCGGGGGAGACTGTAATATTCCTAATTAGCCATGGCTAATTGGAATATTCGATTTTGCTCAATTTTGCGTTCTATAGTTATTCACAAATAAAAAGGTGAGGAAAGGGGGAGATAACTCACTTTATGAATAAAGTCACTCCCTAGTGGCACAACGTTGTAACTTAAAAGGGGAGCCAAGGGGCCCAAGGACCACCTAAAGAAGGGGTCCACGTAGACACTTGGAGGGACTGCACAGATGGAGAAGGAACACGTGGCAAGAGAGAGGCTACGTTGGAGGAGGTGGGCCTTAGGGTTTTGAGAGAGGCCAATGCTATAAAGGAGAGAGGAGCCTCCTCATTTTGATCATTCAATTATGTTGCATCTGAGCTATTCACTTCGACTTAGAGCACGCTGGCTGTTTAGCCTATCTGCAACACTGTTTAGTGCATTGAGTGTCTCCATTCGGAGATCTCACCCTTAGCCCCGGGGGACTTCGAGTGCCTACTTGGGAAAGGTAGTTTTAGCAGTATTTTGTAGGAGGAGCGATTTTTGGAGTTGAGGAGGAACTGAGCATTTTTTATGACTGCGTAGTCTTGAGAGGGGAGGACGCAGTCTTGTTTGGTAGGAGCTCTGGACTGGGTTTGCATGGAGGATTTGAGCTTGGAGATTGAGCAAGGGATTAGCCCTTGCATATTTGAGGATTTTGGCAAAGTTTCGGGTAGAGTTTTGGAGGATTCTCTTCAGGGGCAGCGCAAAGCCTTGAGGGATTGCGTAGATCCCCAAGGGGGTGATTTTCAAGGGTCAACTATTTTAGAAAATATTTCTGGGCTTTTCTGGGTTTATTCAGCAGAGGCTGATTCCAGAGTTTCAGCTTTTTCTGAGGAGGGGAACAACCCCAAATCCTCATTTGATTCTAGCAGTAGCAGCAGTACAATAGTTCTTCGGCAGTTTGGACGCAGTTCAGAGAGAGGCCATTTCCTTACCATTCTGAGTGTATTTCTTCACTTTCCTTGTGCAAGTTGAGGTGCCATATTTCTGATCACCTCTTATACTCTTCCCATTACTGAGTATAATAAAATGGCTTAGCATTTCTCTCTGCATTTCTTGAGTATTTGCTTATATTCCATGTATACATTATTGTATGTTGCACTACTGTTATTTCTCTGGTTAGAGTTTGCTTATGATTGAAATATATCTATGATAAGGGATATTACATACTATGATGGTCCTCTTCCAAAGACTTTAACGACCATGGAACTCCCCCTGAGCTCAACACACCAATATTAACATGTGTTTCCTATTGTAACTTAATTTTACCTATGCATTTGATTTTTTAGTGCATAGTTTCTTTCAAAAATTAAGTCATTATTATTATTATTATTATTATTTTTCATTTTGTGATAAGCGAGCAAGTCCAAATGCCTCTTTAAATTCAGCGCGAAAAAATGATTTAAATTATTATTTTACGTAAATAAGTCATTGCCGCTGAAGGAGCTAAATGGCGAGCACTTTCTGACGTCCAAGATTTCACTTGCCCAAATCAATGGCTATTATGCGATAACGAGACCTCGCACACTCTCGATGGATAACGGGGGGGTGGGGGGGGTGGTTCGCAAAGTTTTTTTCACTTTACCACTTGTCTCTATGTGGCATGATCCCAGTCGTATTGAGACCCCCCTAATCCCAAACCATTTACCACCTACCCACCTCTCGAACTGCTTCCACCCACTGCCAAAGCCTTTGCCAACACTCCTGCTAATCTAGCACACTGCTAATGCTCCTGATAAAATAACCATGGCTAAACCTTCGAGTAATTTAGAATATTTATCTATTAAGTTATTTAATGCTCCCATCAACATTTTGATTAATAAATATAGACGCGCCACTAAAGATAACTTAGACTAAACCATTGAAAATCCATTCCAAATTTAAATATTTTCTATTACTCCATTACTCATCCTTCTGCTAATGTTGCCAAAATTGCTCTAACACACCAAAAAAAGACCAATTGCAACAATATTTTGTGTTACCATCCATCAATTCGACTGGGTAATTTCTTAAATTATCTTTTGTTCACTTAATTTCTTGAAATGGCTTATAAAAAAGGGAAGTCCAAAGTAGTTATAGAGAGTCCAACCCTAACCTCTATAATTAACTTGGATGAACTTACTTTGATCAATACATAGTTCAAAATCATTGAAACCCAATGTGAATTCGATCTTTATGAACTCCATAATTGGGCATAGCAAAAATTTGAGGATTCTAGTGATGAATTTTACTTTTGGGAATCAATGTTGTCTCAATTTTGTTTTCCCCAAACCCATCATTTTCCTGAATTCGTCACCTAGTACAAGAGTTGCTATTTACCTAGCCAAAGAGCCATAGTGGCTAAAAACAATGAAATCATGTTCTTGATAACCTCTGAATCAATTTTTAAAGCTTTGGAGATCAATCCCCAAGGTCTTCTTCATCCTTTTTCAATTGTTTCCCTCATGGAATGTTACCAGAAGCTTACCTTTCAGCAGCGAGCCCACATTTTTGAGTCTTTTTTGTCTAAAAATTCAAAATTTCTCAAAACTAAGTGGGTTTCATTGTGGGGAAAACTCCACAGTTAAGCGCGCTTGATCCAGAGGTGATCTGGGATGGGTGACTTCCCGAGAAGTCCTGGTTACTAGCTGCAAGCCCCCGAAATGATGATTGACACAATGTGATTCATTTCACTAGTTTCAATCCCACTTCTTCTCCCCTGTGAGCATCACCCAATGCCATGAGTGCTCAGTGGACTATTCAAAAATCATGAGAAATTAGTCAGTTACGACTACCTCTCATGGAAATGGTCATAGATGAATGACTTACTTAATGCAGTTGAATCCAAAAAATTATATCTAATATAATGCACTCCGAAAACCCCCAATACTTAATTCAAAAAAGTTAAGGGAACTCTACTTGAATGGTTCATGAGGCACAATACTTGCTAAGGTTTTGCAAATGGGGTAGCAAGCTAAGTGGGCTTCATTGTGGGAAAAACTCCACAGTTAGGCGCGCTTAAGCCACAGGCGATATGGGATGGGTGACCTCCTGGGAAGTCCTGGTTACCGGGTGCAAGCCCCAGAAGTGATGATTGATGCCATGTGGCTCATTTCACTAGTTTCAATCCCACTTCTTCACCCCTGTGAGCATCACCCGATGTAATGAGTGCTAAGTGGACTATTCAAAAATCATGAGAAATTAGTCAGTTACGACTACCTCTCATGGAAATGGTCATAGATGAATGACTTACTTAACTCAGTTGAATCCCAAAAATGATATCTAACATAATGCACTGCAAAAACCCCCAATACTTAATCCACCATATTCTTCTGCAATTTTTCCAAAGATGTCTAGGCAAGTTATTTCTATGGTTTCTTGTCTTTTAGGGTATCAAACTGATCAATGGGTAGATGAAGTCATCCTTATATTTCTGTCAGTATTTTCATATGGAAAGAAACCATCAATTATTTTTGATTTTAGTGAGTTTTTATCTGATGTTATTCATGACCAATTCCTAAAATTCAGTGCTGAAGGGTCTTTCAAACATCAGTTTATTCTAGTCTATCTATTTTTTGTATCATCAATGAGAGAGGTTGAAATTTCCCTTACAAAATATGAATTCATAGGGAATACCACAATGAGTCATCCACTAGACCTCTTTGGTTAGGAAAAACATAGAGGAATACTCTTTTAGTGATTTTGTTAATCAATTTTTACATATGGCATTATGTCTTTTGAGCAATGATGCAGTTCCTAGGGTCTCCATAGAAATCAAAAGAATTTTACATCTCAGTGAACAATCTAAGGTTGGAGATTGGTATCTCTATCAAAATTTTACAGAAATCAAAGTCTATGGCTGTGAACTTCCTCCTTATAAACTGCCAATTTTCCTGCCTATGAGGATTTTTTCTTTAGAATTCATTAGGAAGAGGATGAATATGGATGAAATCCATTTTGTGTCAAGGAAACAGAAAGCTCAATTCAAGTTAAAAGCAAAGATTGGTCCATTTATTGTTAGCACCAGAGAAACAAAGAAGGAAGTGGAGAATATACTCAAACAAATGAAACTCAAATTAAGTTTCAGTTGGAATTATGACCCACTGAGAATAATTTCAAAGATAAGACCTGAGAAAAAATCAGCACCTTATGTTGATATAGAAAAACTAGAGTTTAAGAATTTTGCAAATCAAGAAGAATGGGAAGAAAATACAGTGTAAGAAATTGAAGAACAGACCTCAACTCAGACAACACCAGAAACTCCAAGATTAAAGGAAAAGAAATTGAAAAGACTTAGAGATAGTGTGTCACCTACGAGTTCAAGATTTAAAGAAGTTAGTTTGAAATTTTCAAAAGGATGAAATCAATTAATACGAAAGAGGAGTCATCGTAAGGTGAAAATTCAGAATAACACACTATATTAGTATTACCAGGCAAGCCTATATTCTCTTTTCAACAAACTGAAGAAACAACCATTGATTCTCCTACTTCTCCTATTTCTCCATCTTTAAGACAACAAAGTATATTTTCCATATTTAGAGAGATGAAGAAAAATAATGAGGCATTGAAAACTTCCACCTATACTGAGTTTTGGAAACAATCATCCACCACTCAACACAAACTCTTATTTGCACTAGACCTTGATAGAGGGAAATTTTAGTTGGCATTCCTTGAGCCAAAAGTACCAGTTCCTAAAAGTGCAGATGAGTATAATATTTATGTGTTTTCTTTTGATACCAAGTAGATACGTCTAATAGATCATATTGATATTCATAAATAGGTGTTTGGTAATTTAATTGATGTTAAATTACTTACATGAATTATCAACCAGGGCTAGTAAACTGATGAAATATATATGCATTGTATGTGTTAGGAGCCTTTGTGACTCACACAATTCCTAAGTTAATTTGAGATATCAAAATGCACATGTTTCTCTACAACTATGTAAGTAAATAAATCACTCATAAAAATGGAATCAATTATATTTCTCTTTCTTAAAAGAAAGATCACACTCTTCTTTGAAATAAACTTCACACTTGCTTCACACTTAAAAATAAAATCACACTCACACTTTGCTTGAAATAAAATCACACACACACTTGCTTTAAAATGAAATCACTCTTGCTTATAAATAAAATCACACTTGCTTGAATGGAAATCACACTTGCAATAAAATCACACTATAAATAAATCTACTTTAACAGAAAGAAAGATTAACTTTGCAAATGAAAATCCTATTTATATCACTACAATGTAAAGTTATGCTTCTAATCTATGTTAACTTATACTCTGTCCATGTGCACAAGAGATCTCACTTCACTCAACAATAAAATGATTAGATGAACCTGCTGCAAAACAATTTGAAATTTACATTCAAAAATAAAAACTTGAGTGATTAAATGAACTAACAAAATTCTACAAGAAACACATAATAAACTACTAATTACAAATAAAATAAAACCTTACAGTTTGGAGGGGGCCCTCATACGAGAAGCAGGTATCACTATAATGCCTTCACCAGATGATTAATCATGCATCGAGATCGCACAACAAAAGAAATGGAACGAAAACAAAGTTTGTATTTAAGACAAAGTGTATACAAAATAAAATCCAAGTCTGTGTTCGCTATGCAAAGAGGCATATTTATAAAACTCCTCGCATTAAATGTTTCAGAGTATTACGCCTGATGCTTAATTGACATTATCTATAATTAAATTTGAAAGATAAGATATCGTGATCTGCTCATGATTTGCTATCAACGCAACAAATCATGAGGCTAAAAATCTGCATCTCACTCACCTGGTTCGCCTTCTACGGTGGTTGACTTTCGCTTTGATCGGGCTGCTAGGGTGTCTTCTTTATCAATCCATGCTATGAAAGTAGGAACAAATCGTTGTACCAACTAATTTCCATCTGCCCATATGCCCTGTTCTTCGGTTGAAGCTTCACAACCCATCAAACCTTGGACTTAGCTGCAGAAACATACATTAGCTGCAGAATCATTGTAATTCAATAGCTCAGGTAAATATTGAGTTAAATAATAAAGAAAAATGATATTTATGAAATAGAAGATGATTATGTACCTGCTATGCTATCAACCTTGTAAACTGATACCCAAATTGGAGTTATGAAGGTCAAAAATGGAGGAATGGAGTGAAAAAGACTTGTAAAAAAGAAGCAATTTTGGGGTTCAACAATAGGTAGGTGAGATGATTTATTCCACACTAGCAATTTCAACTAAGGAAACTTCTAAATTGCAAGAATCCTTAAATAATCTTAATTCACAACTCAATTTAGAAATAATGTCTTCCTTAGACAAAGATACCAGAATAAAAGGGTTGGAAGATCTTATAATTAAGTTAAGATTAGATCCTAATGATGTAAATGCTACTGAAGAAATAATCAAGAATGGAAATTAAGATATTCAAGCACTAAGGAATCAAATCAAACTACCTACAATAGAGAATCCACAAACTAAGGAAGTAGGATAAAAGGAGAAAGAGAACATGCTGAAGATGATTGTTAACCAGAACATTCAAATATAGAAAATGGAGGTTGATATGACAACTTATTAAAGGAAAAATAACAACAGACAAGTGCAGGTACTTCTATAGTACAAATAGAGACAACCAATGAGGAAGCCGCAGAGACACTATTAAAGGCCATGAGAGATTTATCCCTTAGAAATGTGGAAATAGAAAATAGTAAAGCATCATTGTAGAGGATGGAAGAGAATAATGCTTACATATCTGAAATACACAAAAATTTCAAGCTAATGAAGCATATTGAAAAATATGGAGATGAATCACTCACAACACAGACATTATTCGAAGCAAAGTAAAAGATCTTGGTTGATATCAATTCAACCATTTCAGAGCTTTGAAAATCTATTGATATTATCTTTGAACAAGAAGAACTGGTAAGAAGAGAAAAGGAAACCATAATAGAAATTAAAGAAGACTTGGATCATAAGCCAGGGGAGGCAACAAATATTATCAAAGTGATAAATTCAAATACCAAGGATGAATTGGAAGACTTAGGAATTGAAGATATGATTGACACAATCCTAGAAGTCAGAAAAGTTTTGACTAAAAGAAATTTAATGTTACAATTAGAAAATAAATGTCAAAACTTAGAAATGCAGATAAATAAATTTCATAGAAAATTTTCCATCCTACAACAAAAAGGACTTCCATCTCTCAGAAATTCTAGTGGCTAATTGACTCCACTAGAAAATTACCAGCATAAATTACATGACATAGGATAAGACATATCAAAGTTTGCTAAAGTAAAGGGAGTCATAAGTGGTAAGAATTTTCTAGAAGGTATAGAATATGGCTTATTTATCCAAAATGAAATTAAACATTTATTTATTACTAGGACAAATTTTGAAAAGCACACAGAGGTGGGTGAAGCATACAAAAGAGTGGTTAAATTATCAATTCCAGATGATGAAATATGGGACAAGTTACTCGAGCTTATTGAATAAAACTAAATGTTGCATTTCAGGGAAGAAGCACAACAGAACATGAGCTGAATACATCTTTCCAGGTTCTAGTACAACGAAAGAAGGAGTACAAAGAGTAGAAATAGGTTTGCAGACAACAATTACAAACAATACCCTCGAATAAAGCGTTGAACATGAAAATAAGTTTCATAAAGTTTATTTTTATATTGTATTAGTTTGATATATCCAAATCATTTTGGACAAGATCTTATTTTGTAAAAGGTTGTATTAGATTAGATATTTTTGAATTACACTATAAATATTTTGTAGTTCGAAGTAAGAAGTGTTGAAACCTTGCGATAATCCAGATGCAACATTGTACTCTTTTGAAAGTTTTTGAAGATAATCAAAGGATTTTGAAATCAGCCTTAACAACATTTGTGTTCATGTGAGTTTTTCTAGTATATTCATTTATGTTTTTCATCATATGTTCAAGGTAACATAGGAGTTAGGTTAAGGCTAAGGTAGGTATTAACTTCCCTAACAACACCCCTCAAATTTATCATCATTATGGAGATTATCTAATTTCCTTTGCATCATTTAATTGTTGCCTTTTGTCATCTCTTGAATATATATTTTTTTGGATGTAGAATTATTCTGCACACATCTACTATATCTGGTGGATTAAGTATTCAGTATGAATGTTTAATTGTCATATATTTTCTCCCTTTTCCACTTTCAAAATCAATTCAAAGATTTTATGTTGTTATGAATGAAAATCAACCCTTTGAAATTCTCAGGAGTTTTGGATTATACAAGTGTTAATGGTTTAATGCATTGGTCATCCAATTCAATTAAAACCCTTACTTAGATTCTTTGGCATAGTTCCCGAGCCTAGAACTATCTACAAAGAGACAACACTGCCACCAACTTCAATGCTAGTCTAGCTGAAACCAATGCCAACACACTTTCTGACAATGCCAATTGTCCAACACATCTCCTAGCATGCCTGTTGACATCAATTCCAACACACTTGCTACCACTAGCCATTGAGGAAATTCCATCTGTCCAACCTTCCGAAGGGGACACTTGATATCACATTCTCCTTCCTTTTTTTTATAGATTATTTCAAAATCAAACCCATGCCCCCTTCGACATTTGTTTCTCTTCTAAAGACACCCTTTGTTCCAAAAATTACCTTAAGCTTCCATGCTTTGTATCGATTTTAAAATTCTTTCCAATGAGCTATTATCACAATTTCTTGAAAATAGATAACATTTATTTTTCCATAAGTATATTTCACCAAATATTTCCCCTTAAGTTGTTTAATTTCAAAAGCCAATGGTGTTCCTTATTGCATTAGTACTACTCCAATTTCTTGTTGTTGATGCATCACATTTAACTGCAAATGTTTTACCAAAATGGGAAGTTTCCAACATTAGATTGTATGTCATAATGTTATTTGAGTGTGAGAATGATAAGTTATCCTCTTCATTACATAAAAATGATTTATTTTTTCTTTAAGAGAGGTATGAGTGGCCCTAAAATGCATGCAAAATTATTAATAATTTTATTATAATATCTTGTAAGACCCATAAATCATCTAATATCCTTGATGTTCTTAGAAGGGGTCTTTTTGTGATAAATTTAACCTTTTAAGAGTCAATCATTAACCATTCCTATGAAACAATGACTCAAATACTCTACGTATTGTGTTGTAGAATCACATTTGGATATGTTTACCTATAATTGATTGTTCATAAATATTTTTAGGACTTTATCCACATATTCAACGTGTTTGTTAGCACAGAAAAATCGTACACACATTTGTACAATCCAAATGACACCTAGAATCGTCCAACAAAGTGTACAAGTGAAGGTTTTCCAATCAAAAACATCATAACATACAAAAATCAAAGTCTTTCAAAGGTTTTAATTATAAAATCTACATGCGCGGCTCATCCAAAGGCTGAAATAAGTGGCCACATGGTTGTTTCTTCGATAGTCGTGCGGTTGAACAAAAGTATGAGTCTGTCGCTTGGGACCACTTCATACACTCTGAATCAGGATTCCCTGACATGTACCATTCAAGGACAACTTATTTCGAGGTCAACTTGGAGATATGTAGCCCCTAAGGGATCCTCTTGTCCTAGTCATAAGTCATTTTCTCATTAATTAATTGTTGTCACTGCTACAACACCCTCCAAAATTTTGGCCTATATCAAACTTTAGAGCTTACTTTGACTTTGTATGTTGTCGTCACAAGTATTAAGAGTCATCACATGTATATTGTTTAAGTGTTTTGTTGGAAATACTTGGGGGGGGGTGAATCACTATTCATTAGAAATTAACATTTTTAAATATTTTCAGAGCATTAGTTGATCTTGAATTATTATTAATTTTTATCCAGTAACAACAGTAAACAAAAGAACACAGTAGGCACAACAATTTTAGGTGGAAAACCCCCTCTGGGTAAAACAACCACCAAATACTTTTATAATAAATTCTTTAATCCTCAACCCCAACTGAAATGAAAGTTACAGCTTCCTAGAAGTCTAGAGAAGCATTCTTCTCCAGCTCCCACTGGAAGGATGCCCCAATGCCCTAGTTTCTTCAGTAGTCAACTGAATGGATGCCCCAACATCCTAGAGCAACCTACCACCCTGAAGTGTTTATAGGCTCCAACCTATAGGCAACTTCATGCACCTATCTAGTAGCTCCCTACCACACTATAATGATCAGAAGTGAGACAAGAGTGTGGACTCACATACCAGGGACAATGATCCATGATCCTATATGATTTACAATTATTTTCTTGTACTTGATCGAACACCCAATCACATTATGACCTGCAACCCAACCATGAAGTCATCCCAATAGTGACTCCTATACCTCCCAACAATGCCTCTTTGACTCTAGGCATATTGACTCTTTCAATGATGACTCTTTTAAAAAATTACAATGATGATGACTCTTTTACAAATTTACAATGATGACTCTTTTACAACACTGAATTTTTGACAAGACCTGGCACTTGCCTTAACATTGCTTCTTGGATCACTTGCAACTGTTGAGGTAGTGTTGTGCTTGGTTTAAGTAATGGTACTTTGGTACTGCATGTCCTTCTATTATGTGTCTGAGCTGTTCTAAAGTGTCATCCTTCCTGCACATGCATTAACAAGAAAGACCCAAACAAATACAAAACAATATACTTACGTTGTCCTCCAAAAACATATGTTAGAGATTGTTGAAGAATCTAGGGCAGTTAGCATTAGTAAGATTCTTCTAGACTTGATAACAATTTGTGAAGTGCTTTTACAATTTATCTTAGCTTGATCTTCTTCTTTTTATTAGTGTGTGTGTTTACTTCATCAAACTGCTACCAAAAACAAAGAGACAAGAACTCAAGAAGTTGGCATTCTTCCAGGGCCAACATCTCTCCCTCTTGGAGAGGAAGACCCGCATGTAATTCTTCTTATAGAGATTGCAATTAAAGAACACCAAGACCTTGACCCTTGACCTACTAGGAAACTCTAAGACCAAGATACCAATCCTCTTCTTTGTCACTGCTGAGATCATCATCATTGTTGTACCATTGAGGCCATCACTACTACATCATCGAGATCTCCATCACTGCGGCAACATCAAGATTATCACTGTTGTACCACTGACATCCTTACTGCTGTATACTCATCGAGATCTTCATTTCAACAAAGAGATCTGAAATATATATATATATATATATATATATATATATATATATATATATATATATATATATATATATATATATATATATATATATATATAGATATATATATTCCTTACTGTTGTATACTCATCGAGATCTTCATTTCAACAAAGAGATCTGATATATATATATATATATATATATATATATATATATATATATATATATATATATATATATATATATATATATATATATATATATATATATATATAGTAGAGTTGCATTAGTTTTATCGAGATTGCGATCTTCTCCATTGAGGTCATGACTACAATTATACTAAGATCATACTTATGTCGAGACAGTGATCAGTGTCTTATAAAGTGTATCATCTTCATCTTTAACATTCTTAGACAATGATCAACATTGAGGTCTTCATCATCATATCTATACTAAGATTGTGACTGTCTTTCATGCACCCTAGATTGTTACCACCAAGAAGGAGAAAACAGTAACTTTATTCCTAAAATTGTACACAAGATTTCAGGGGTATCCAAGAGGCGTCTTCTTGTAATGCGAGTTTCGTACTTCTGTACTTATCCAAGACAATTTGAGGTCTTGTAATTTATGAAAAGTTTCAGAGATCTGAGATTCCCATTTCTCCTTCTCGATGCAAACCTTGACTGGGTATATATAGTGGTTTGCCCCTGTATTTAAGCCGACTTGTCCACCGAAAAGATGTGTCTCCATATGTGAGCCGACTTGATGTTAATATCCATTTTGAGGCCAGCTTAATTGTTCTCTTCATCGTTTTTCTTGCAGTCTTCTTTTTTTGAGGATGGTGCTTGTCTTAGAGGGCTACTTGACACTAGTTTGACCCATATTCATTAGATAAATGCTCAAGAAGAGCTCTTTAACATAATTTTGACTCTTTGACTTTCCTAGACCTATGGAATGAGCAAGAAACTCATTCATATAATTTATAAAAATAATATTATTTTTCTTGACAAGTACAAAGAATTATATTGGCAAATACTAAACCTAGTTACACTTTTCTTCAACACTCCCTCTTAACTAGGGAGGTATTTACAATGGTACTTGTTCATTCTCAATCTGAAGAATTTCTCATAAGAAGAATCAGATTGGTAATCCCATTTGTGTAACATCATATCAACCAACATTGTCACGGTGCAAGGCCTTGACTAACAACTCCATCTCTCTACGATACCATGAGCTACAATGATGGCGAGACCAATGATTTATAGACACCTTCATCATTGTCTCTAAAGGTGCATACCCACTCGAGTATTCACTAAGTATGACCTTCTAGGACTATTCTTATCTTGGGTTCCCAACCCTCAAAGAGTATCGGTCCTCTTGCCTACTCTTATCTTGGATGCCCTACACATCCTCAAAGAGTATTGGATGCCAAATGATTACCCAAACCTCCATTCTTTCTTCTCAAGTGAAGACAAGAATGTTTTGTCTATCATGTGTCTACATTTCCATTCATGGCCTTCACCTAGACTTACGGTTGTTAGTCCTGGTATAGTGCATGACACATGAAATAGAAAAAAGCAATTGTCACTCCTTTGTAATCAGGGTGATCTAATTCAAGCTCCCTCTTGATCAGGGACATGTCAGAGCTCCTTCTTAACAAGGGACTCTTCTTTTCATCAACAACTTCTTCTCAGGAAAAATTTTGAGGATGGAAATTTATCTTAAAGATTAGAGGCCTTGGCGAATATTGCTAATCCATATTATGAAAACTATAAAGTGCTTGGTGATATTTGAGTAAAAATATTCAAAATTATAATATTTTATATAGTTTGTATAAAAATTTGGCGATTTTTAAGGTAAAATATTTTTTTCTTATAAAATTTGGGCGAATCATTTTTAGGAAAAAATGGGAATTAGCGAATCTTTTTTTTGGAAAAAGCATGGAAAATTATCCCATCTGCGAATATTAGCCCCTAAAATTTTCCCTGCTTCTTCTTCATGGGTCCTTTAGTTGCTTGATCAACTTATTTCCTTGATTTCATAGAGTTTAATTCAGCTTCTTCCTTGTAGGGCATCATCCATCGATCACTTTCCTTCTTGGTTTCTTCATGTCATTCCTTTCTTCATTGAAAGTGGCCTTCTATATACATATCTAGAACCTTCATCATGTAGCTACTTCTTTCCCATCGTGTTTCTTTTAGGAATTTCCATCCACTGCATGAATGCCAATTGTACTTGTACTTACAATTTGTGTTCCAGTAGCCCTGCATGCACTCATCCAGATATTATTCAAGAAATCAGAACATAACATTATATTAAATCGTACCTTACTAGATGGCTCTTCATCATGACATCTTCTTGTAGGTATCAACATCCAACTTTCATATTGACACATCTCCCAAAGATGTCCATTGTTAAGGGTCTTCATCTTTTCCATCAGAGTCTTCATATCTTTCTGGGATATTTCTTAGTTAAGTCTTCTTAGTCTTTGGATGTTTATTGCCTTCATTAGGGTTGCATATCTCACGATCTCTTCCTTCCTCACATATTTCCTTCCAAGGTGCTTTCAATAAGAGTTTCTTAATTGTAGTCAACCACCTCATACTTCATATGAGGACATATTATGTTGATTTCATCTAGTGTGTCTTATGTCTTTTTGCATACTTTCAGAGGAGGAGATCCTTTTTATCTTGATCATGATTCTCAAGGTAGAAGTAATGATCCATGTTACCTACAACCATATGACATGGCATTATAATATTAAACACAGGCATACATACCTTATTTTACCTTTAGGTCATCAAGGCTTCTTTTAACAGCTTCCTTGATTGAAGAGATCTTCAATCCCCTGGTCTGCTTCATGTCATCAAATCATTATCTCATGGATTCCATAAGTTGGAATTCTTGTTGAAACAATTGCTTCCTCTCTAGATTAGAGAACCCTTCGATGAGGATTCCATTAGAGAATTTTGAGAATCTTGTATATCCCCAACTGGCAGATGTTTCCTTTTTGACTTCATGTATGATGAGCCTTGTCCTAGATGACTCCTTCCTTTTCTTCAATGTCCACTGAGGTTCCCAAGAGCTATATTATTCATGTTTATATGCCATGGGTTTTGTCCTTCATGATTCCCATGGTGATGTCACGAGCTCTTGTTTCTAATGCTTCCATGATGCATCTTATTATCTTGGTCATATCTATAACACAAGATTTAGGATCTTATGATATCATAGGAGAGATTTGTCACTCCCTCTTTCCTTGGTCCCTTTCTTCAACGTCCTCCATCTTTCCAGTGATATGAGCTTCTTTCTATAAGAATTGAATCTTAGTTATACTTATTCGGTCTGCTTGAGGACCAAACTTGTCATTCCTTTCTTGCTTATCAGTTAGAATGATGATTATTATCTTCCTTCCTAGATCTTGTAGATGGGATCTTATGAAGATATCCTACATCCTTTGATACCTTTACTTTCATTAAGATTAGATTTCATGTGACCTTCTTTATTGCACCTTCAGAGAATGAGTTTATCATCTACATCACTTTGATGTCTCTAATATTGCTATGTGAGGGGATCTTTCATAAACATCCCTTTCCATAAATGTAGAGGAGACCTATTGATATGTTTAATGACTTCAGATGCTTAGAGGACTATGACTATCCTCCTCCTTCATGCAAGTGATCCAGGTGGATCTTCAGATACAATGGCATGGAAAAGCTCCAAAATCAAAGTGCTCAGAATGAAGTTGACCCAGGACCATAGCATAGACCTCGTCATCCTGATTCCAATGGTGTAAATGACACTTCAATCCAAGTTTGGATGATGAAGTTATCGCAAAAAGAAGGTTGCTTTGTTCCCTAGGAAAATGAGGCATTTTCCTTTAAAAATGGACTTTTAAGCTTAAAAGGAAAAATCACAATCGACACATTCCAAGGGGCAGACTTAAGGAGCACAATGGAACCCCCTTATCAGTGATCTCTAATTAGATCGGATCGGTGATTAGAAGGTAATCAGGTCAGTGGAAGCGGTGTCGGTGATATTGGGGTAATTGACATCAGCGATCAGGGGTGCGATCGGCCGAAGCCGATATCAACGATCGGCGGTCAACAGAGTTCCCCGATATACAGGGCCTTGGACCTCCGTGACTTGCAATTGCGATATTGGGCCCGGACCCGATAACTATATATTCCCGATTTGATATTTTTTGAAATCCGGGTAAACAGTTTTGGTCAGATTCTAGTGTTTTACAGGGTCTTTAGTGTATTATTGCTTCAACAATCAAAAGACTATTTTGAAGGCTCCGTTGCACTCGTCAACCCTTCCATTCAAACGACCTCTATTTTATGCCAAACAACCCTGATTTAAGAGGGAATTGTCCTAACAAAGGCATTATATAATCCAATGATTGAGAAAAATCAAGGGGAGAGGAATTTTAGCACGTTGTTCGAGGGAGGAGAGATTTCAGGTGGCTGATAACACATTTTGTCTTTTTTGGACAAGTTTTAGATGTTTTTCAGCCCTCTTAATGCCACAGACACATTGGTGCTGCCCACTTCTCCATCTAAATTCTTCTGTTCTCAGCCATCTTTCAGAATGGAGGTGTAACCCTCTTTTGATGTATCAGATGATTGCATTCTCTTCTTTTTATTCCATTTAATATAAAGGCCTCCCCATTGACAGAGCAGGGTCTGGAGACGTAGTTCGAGTTGTACGAACTCCGTTATTAAGTATTTGTGTCTTCCTTCATGTTTTTTATGCGTTTCTTCTTCTTTTCCTATGTGCACATTATAATTCTGTGTTAAGTTGTAATTTTTACATGTGATTCTTTCCATACATCTATAAGCGAAAGTATCCTGGATCAAGTGGTATCAGAGCAGGGATTTTTAGATGTGAATTGCATGTTTGTATGCTAACAATAAACAAGCTCCAAAGAGGTGAAGGGGAACTAGAACCTTTTGATCTTGAAGTAGGGCTTGCACATCGAAGGAGAAACATGGCAGAAGATGAAGCTCATCTTGAAGAGGAGCATAATTTCAAAAAGACTTTCTATTCAATGGCAAAGAATATCAGTTAGCTAGCTTTAAGGCTGGAAAAAGCAGAGGAGAGAAACCCAGAAGGACAAGGTTCAGCACATGGGAATGGTCGAGAAGAACCCCCTCCTTCTCCTTCCGGGAGTGAAGGTTCTCCTTCCTCTCACCATAACCGCAGAAATTCAAAGGATGCATCTAAGAAACCTTTCTTTAAATTAGATGTTAAATTTGATCTTCCCATGTTTAATGGGGAAAACAATGCGGAAAAACTTAATAATTGGATTAGGCAGATTGAGGTCTACTGTAGGATTCAATAGATCGTGGAGGATGAGGCAAAGATTCAGCTGGCCTCTCTACAGCTGAGCAGCACTGCTCTCGTTTGGTGGGAGAGCAAGTTGCAGCGGAGTAAGAATGTGGGTAACCTATTTTCCTCATGGCCTGATTTTATTTCTGCTTTAAAGGAATAGTTTTATCCCTTAGGATACAAGCAAAAAGCATTAATGAATTGGCAATATTTAAGGCAAGGCAAAGGTCAGGATGTTTAGAGTTTTATAGAGGAGTTTAGAAAACAAGCACTAAATTTGGGTATTGCACTTGATACACTTGAAGTTGTAACTAAGCATATTGGCTCATTGCATAGCTATATTAGGCATTCATTATTACTATTTGAACCAACCACTATTGACTCAGCTAGCGTAAAGGCAATTCATATTGAGAGCTGGGGCAAAAATGAAATGGATTATCAGTCCATAAGGCCACCTTTCAAACCTCCCAATGGTAAGTCAAAAGCAAAATGGAAGGGAAAGGAAAACAAAACAATAGCAGCCAAAGAAGGAGAATGATCGTATTGCAATCACTGCAAAAAGGAAGGCCATGATGACGATCACTATTGGAAGCAGCACCTAGAAAAATGTCTAAAGAAGTATGGAGGAAAAGGGAAGCAGAAGACAGTGGCAACGGCGCAGCAAGACCTTGGATCGGATTCAGGAGATGAAGCGTTGATCACAGCAGCAGGAACAAAAGGTACTCTTACACCTCATGTTAATTCTGAATCGCATGAAGGCACCAATTCTGAAAATGAGTCCCTTCCTAATGGTCAAAAGAGAATTGAACCGTTTCATATCAGAGTTGTTGTAAATCACACCAAAGTTGAAACTCTATTTGATACTGGGTCCCAAGCAAACTTAATTGCAGAATCCCTGTAAAGAAACTTGGCTTAGAAACAAGACCACACCCGAAACCTTACCCGCTTGGATGGATACATGATAAAGCAAAATTGAATGTAACCAAATAGTGTAAGGTCAAATTTGTAATTGGTTCTAAGCTAGTAGATGAAGTAGAATTGGATGTAATACCACTAGATATATGTGGCATGGTGTTAGGGAGCCCATACCTGTATGATAGGAAGGCAGTCTTCTTTCGACATGAAAACAAATACCAAATCACAAAAGATGGGGTAGAATATATAGTAAGGGCTCATCAAAATAAAATCAATGCCAACCTTGTAAGTGCTGGACAGATGAAAAGATTGGTGAATTCCAGTAAGGGTTGCATGCTTATGGTCGTAAGGGAAAAAGAGGCAAAATTCGCTGATGCTTTCCAGGGCTATGATCAGGGACATAAATAGGAATTATCTAAATTAATTTCTAATTATGATGAGTTGTTTTAGGAACCGAAGGGATTACCTCCAAAGAGGGAAATCCAACATGAAATCCATTTGCATAATGATGCTCCTTTGCCTAATATTGGCATTTACAGGATGTTGACTATTGAGATGGAGGAAGTCAAGAGACAAGTGTAGGAATTGCTAGACCAAAGGATCATAAGGCTGAGCACCTCTCCGTGTGGCTCACCGATTGACTTAGTGCCAAAGAAAGATGGTACATGGAGGATGTGCATAGATTACCGTGCGCTCAACAAAATTATGGTGAAAAATCGCTATCCCCTTCCATGCATAGATGATTTATTATATCAATTAAAGAATTTTGTTTATTTCACCAAGTTGGATTTGCACAATGGTTATCACTAGGTCTGAATCGTAGAGTAGGACGTATGGAAAACCACCTTCAAGACCAAACAGGGGCTGTTCGAATGGATGGTGATGCCATTCGGGCTTTGCAACACTCCAACCACTTTTATGAGGGTCATGAATGATATTTTTCGGCCTTTCATTGATGAATTTGTTCTTGTATATTTAGATGATATAATTTTCTTTAGTAAGAGCTAGGCTGAGCATGTGTGTCATGTAAAGAAAGTGCTTGATGTATTGAAAAAAGAAAAACTCTTTGTAAAATTGTCAAAGTGTGAGTTCGGGAAAACCTCTTTGGGTTACCTAGGTCATATTGTTGGTCATGGTCAGTTAAAAATTGATCCCTCTAAAGTCGAAGCAATTTTAAATTGGCCTAAGCCTACAAGTGTAACCGAGGTCTGTAGCTTTTTAGGTGCATTCCAGTATTGGAGGAGATTTATTGCTAACTTCGCTGTTATTGCAACACCTTTACACACATTGACAAGTGTGAAACAAGTCTTCCAATGGGGAGGAAGATAGCAAAAGTCCTTCGAAACATTGAAGGAAAATATCAACACCGTGCCAATCTTAACATTACCCAATCTCCAATAGCCATTCAAGATTGAAACCGATGCCATCAGCTATGCCATGGGAGCTGTACTGATGCAGAAAAAGAAGCTGATTCGTTACCATTCTGAGAAGTTTTCTCAAGTTGTGTTAAACTATCCCACTTATGACAAGGCGCTTTATGCCTTGGTGAAGAGTGTGAAAAAGTGGAAACACTACCTGATCGACAAGGAGACCATCATCCATACAGATCATCAGCCCTTGTAGTACCTTCAGTCATAAACCAAGTTGCAACAATCTCGTCATTTCAGGTGGACGGGTTTTCTTCAACAGTTTCATCTGGTAATAAAGTATAAGAAGGGCACTAGTAACAAGGTGGCCATATGCTATCTGAACCTCCAAAATCTGCTTCTATTATTTTGCATAATGCTTCGTTATCTTTTGAAAGTTATGCTGAACAATATGCTAACGATGATGACTTTAAGGAGGTTTATGAAAAACTAACCCATGGTTCACAAGTGGACAACTATCACTTGCAGGGTAAACTGTTGTATCACCTTGGTAAATTGTGTATTCCCACAGGGGAAAGAGTACATGTAATTCGAGAGGTCCACACCTCTCTTGTGTTTGGACACTTTGGTGTTGAAAATAATTTATGTAATGTACAAAGATTTTGTTTTTGGCCTCATATGAAAAACATTGTGACTTGCTATGTAAAGGGGTGTGTGATGTGTTCTGTTTCAAAGCCCTCTAATAGAAAACTTGGGCTCTACACACCACTCCCTATTTTGAGTCATCCATGGGAAAGTGTGTCAATGGACTTTGTAGGAGGTTTGCCTTTGTCCAAAAAGAGTCACGACTACTTGTATGTTGTCGTTGACCATTTTAGCAAGATGTGTATTCTTATGCCTTGTAAAAAGCATATTACTACAGAGCAAACTACTTCTCTTTTCTTTCAGCATGTTTGGGTCCATTTTGGATTACCCACGTCCATTGTGTCAGATCAGGACTCTCGCTTTCTCGGAGAGTTTTGGACCAGTTTGTGGAAGAGGATGGACACCAAATTGAAAAGAAGCACGACATTTCATCTGCAGATTGACAGACAGATAGAGGTTGTAAACCATACCATGGTACACTTGTTATGAGGCTATTGTGGGTAAGATCCCAAGTTGTGGGATGAACATCTCCCCTATGTACAACATTCCTACAATCGATCAGTGCATTCATCTATGCAGCATTCACCACTTGAGACATGCTTTAATTACCTGCCAAAGGACCCTTTTGATATGGTCTTTGGAAGGGAAGATGGCTCCAGTAGATGTAATGATAAGGACAAAGCTCAACAGTTCATTCAACGAATCCAATTGATTCACCAAGCAATACAAGAGAAATTGGAGAGAAGTCAAGCCAGTTACAAGGCTCGACATGATAAACACCGATTCGACCACCAATTCCAAGTGGGCGACAAAGTGTGGTTCCACATCAGCAAGGATAGGATTAAGGGAGAAGGGAAGAAGTTGTGACCCATCCGGTATGGTCCATTCACCATATGGGAGAAGATTGGAAACAATGGCTTTCGTCTTGATTTGCTGGTGTGTATGCAGATGTACTCAGTCGTGAATGTAGAGAACCTAAAGCTGTATGAACCACCATTGATCATGGACATAGACGAGGTGGGCACAGTTCCTACAGTTGATGATTTTGCACCAAAATATCTCGATGAGTTACCAGAGGACATCATCCTTGACTGGAGGAGATGTGGAATACATTCGAGTGGGTTTTAAGGGAATGCACCCCAACAAGGCCAAATGGTTAGACAAGGAAAAGGTGAGGGAACAATTCCCTCACTTGCCAATTGACTAATGAAAGATTTTGGCGGTCCAAAAGCTCCTCAATGGGGAGGATTGATCCAGGTGGATATTTAGATACAATGGCATGGAAAAGCTCCAAAATCGAAGTGCTCAGAATGAAGTCGACCCATGACTAGAGCATAGATCTCGTCGTCTTGATTCCAACGGTGTGAATGGGACTTCAATCTGAGTCCGTATGATGAAGTTATCACAAAAAGAAGGTTGCTTTGTTACCTAGGAAAATGAGGCATTTTCCTTTAAAAATGGACTATTAAGCTTAAAGGGAAAAATCACAATCGACACATTCCAAGGGGCGGACTTAAGGAGCGTAGTGGAACCCCCCTGATTAGCGATCTCTAATTAGATTGGATCGATGATTGGAGGACGATTAGGTCAGTGGAAGCGGTGTTAGCGATATCGGGGTAATCGGCGTTGGCGATCAGGGGTGCGATCAGCCGACGTTGATATCGACGATTGGCGGTCGATAGAGTTCCCCGATATACAGGGCCTTGGACCTCCGTGACTTGCAATTGCGATATCGGGCCCAAAACCGATAAGTATATATGCCCGATTTGATATTTTTTGAAATCTGGTTAAATAGTTTTGGTCGGATTCTAGTGTTTTACGGGGTTTTTAGTGTATTATCGCTTCAATGATCAAAAGAATATTTTGAAGGCTTTGTTGCACCCTCCAACCCTTCCATTCAAACGGCCTTTATTTTATGCCAAACAACCCCAATTTAAGAGGGATTTGTCCTAACAAAAGCACTATAAAATCCGATGATTGAGAAAAAGGGAGGGGAGAAGAATTTCAGCACGCTATCTGAGGGAGGAGAGCTTTCAGGTGGCTGATAGCACATTTTGTCTGTTTTGGACAAGTTTTAGATGTTTTTCAGCCCTCTCAATGCCACGGACACATTGGTGCTACCCACTTCTCCATATGAATTCTTCTATTCTCAACCATCTTTCAGAATGGAGGTGTAACCCTCTTTTGATGTATCAGATGATTGCATTCTCTTCTTTTTATGCCATTTAATATAAAGGCCTCCCCATTGACAGAGCAGGGTACAAAGACATAGTCCGAGTTGGACGAACTTCGTTATCAAGTCTTTGTGTCTTCCTTCATGTTTTTTATGCGTTTCTTCTTCTTTCCTTGTGTGCAAATTATAATTCTATGTTAAGTTACAATTTTTACATGTGATTCTTTCCATACATCTATAAGCGAAAGTATCCTGGATCAGTAAGGAATCTTGATGACCCATCAAACCTAGAGATGTCCTTGAAATCATGAAATCATTTAACCAAACTTAATTATAGAATGAAAAGATACTTACTTGTCATGTGAAGATGAAATATTCACCTTGTTGAAGCAGATGCATTGATGCTTCCTCCAGATGATATCGTTGTTGTAATGATAGGAATATTTCCTTCTTTGCCTTCGAGTTACTTCGACTTATACATCTGTAAAATGTTTAATGTACATGGGATGACACTGCATTTGTTTCAAATAAGTAGACCATGGAACCTTGTAGTATGCAACATTATGTAGAATCATAGAGTATTGAGGTCGCTTGCCATGATGTATAAAGACCCATTAGTTAGAATTATTGTTTCATAGGACTTATTCATTTTATATTGAGTATTTTTTATATAAACTTCTATATATATGCCCTTGAATATATAACATCAAGTTCCGAGAATCCAAGATGTCAAGAATGTTCCTTTTATAGAAAGGATTCAATCTGAGTTGACATCTTCATATAGTGGCACCGAGACTATGGGTAGAATGGGACTTGTAAAATAAATGTAACATGGTTGTGTATATCCAAACTGAACTGTTGTACGGGATCTCCTAATAGAATATTTTTCCTGTGATAATTTTCATCTTTGTCCGAGTTTTCTGAGGCTGAGAATGTGGGAAGAATATGCATATAGGTCATCAAGTTGAGATAGATTGGAATTCAAAATTGTGACATTGTATACTGCTGTTGTAGACTGATCCTTGAATGTCTCTTTTATCTACCCTTCCTTTGACTTTAGCACCTTAGCTCTGATACCATGTTGAAGAATCTAGGGCAATTAGCATTAGTAATATTCTTCTAGACTTGATAATAATTTGTGAAGTACTTTTACAATTTATCTTAGCTTGATATTCTTCTTATTATTAGTGTGTGTGTTTACTTCATCAAACTTCTACCAAAAACAAAGAGACAAGAACTCAAGAAGTTGGCATTATGTGAGGGCCAAAACCTCTCCCTCTTGTAGAGGAAAACCTGCATGTAATTCTTCTTATAGAGATTCCAATTGACAAACACCAAGACCTTGACCCTTGAACTACTAGGCCACTCCAAGACCAAAACACCAATCATTTTCTTTGTCACTACTGATATCATCATCATTGTTGTACCATTGAGGCCATCATTACTGCATCATCGAGATCTCCATCACTGCTACAACATCAAGATTACCACTGTTGCACCACCAATATCCTTACTGCTATATACTCATCAATATCTTCATTTCAACAAAGAGATATGATATATATATATATATATATATATATATATATATATATATATATATATATAGATATGATAGTTTCACTTAGTTTTACTGAGATACTGATCTTCTCCATTGAATTCATGACCATATTTATACTAAGATCATACTTATGTCGAGACAATGATCAGTGTCTTATATAGTGTATCATCTTCATCTTTAACATGCCTAAACAATGATCAGCACTGAGGTCTTCATCGTCATATCTATACTGAGATTATGACTATCTTTCCTGCACCCTAGAATGTCACCACTGAGAAGGAGAAAACCATAACTTTCTTTCTGAAATTATACGCGATATTGCAGGGGTATCCGAGAGGTGTCTTCTTGTAATCCGAGTTTCATATTTTTGTACTTATCTGAGAGAATCTGAGGTCCTGTAATTTATCCGAAGTTTTAGAGATCCAAGATTCATGTTTCTCCTTTCTGCGTAGACCCTGACTGGGTATATATAGTGATTTTCCCCTGTATTTGAGCCGACTTGTCCACCAAAAATATGTGTCTCTATATGTGCACTGACTTGATGTTAATATTCATTTTGAGGTTGACTTAACTGTTCTCTTCATCATTTTGCTTACAGTGTTCTTCTTTGGAGGATGGTGCTTGTCTTGGAGGGCTACTTGACAATAGGTTGACCCATATTCATTACATAAATGCTCAATAAGAGCTCTTTAATATAATTTTGAATCGTTGACTTTCCTAGACCTGTGGAACGAGCAAGAAACTCATTCATATAATTTATAAAAATAATATTTTTTTCTTGACAAGTACAAAGATCAAAATTATATTGGCAAATACGGAACCTAGTTACACTTTTCTTCAATAGAGATCATACTCAAAATTCAAATGCAAACACTAATCATACATACCTTTCTGTAGCAAACTTACCCTTGAATGTTGATCTGTGGTCCTTATTACAGTGATCCTTAAATGCATACATTTTCTTGCCTTCTAGGAGCTCGATATTGAATGTATTGTATCTATGTAATTTCGAATCTCCAAGGTCTAGAATTTTGTCCTATGGTAGCCCTATAAGCCCTATTTCTAACCCCATAGGTTGAATCGAGATTTGATACTTGAAGAAAGAGTTATGCCCAATCATCCACAATGACCTGATTGTAGACTTGTTCAGTAGAGCCAACTTGTATGAAGTACCACGTGTCACTGTTTCGACCTTCAGACCTGAAAACAATACCCAACAAACTACAATTCGTTTGATTTCTGTCACTATTTACAAAATTTTAATCCACTTCTCAGAGAGAATGTTATGACTATTTTCCCAAGGTCACTTGTTTGACATGGCATTCGGGAGCCTACAAAAACCCTAAATTCCTCATATCATATTGCCACAAATATAGCGAACCAAGATCTTAAATTAGGTCACGAGTTTCATCGAGATTGAATCTCAAATGGGTTTTAATATAATCCTCTGAAGCTTCGTAGAAAAAATGTTATAACGAAAATTCCAAGATGACTTGTTTGAAGCAGCAAAATCCTAGAATCCAAGGCTCTAAACTTACTTCAAAACATACCTTCAAAATTGATCATAATTTTGTGCCCTAATCATACCTCAACGAAACCTTAAACTCCCTACAACATATCTTGTGTTAGAATCTCATGTGGGCCAAAAAATTACAGAGGTCTTCTCACAAGATAGTTCATTGAAAATTGCTTACATGAGGAGGATATGAGGGTCACAATTTATAGAAATGCTTAGGTTGAGAGGGTCTTCAACAAGTGAACATTGGAGGGGTTTTAGAAGCTTAAAAAATTATTAATTATTGAAGATTCAATGACCACAACCAATTATGAGTGCCTTGCCACAACCCCATGGGGTTTTAGCCCACTAACTGGGGTTACTAACTTCAAACATGAATATCTCTTAAGCAATGAAGAATTACATGGTGTGCCATATATCAACGAAAACATATCGACAAGTAGAATCCATATAGAAGGTTCTTCACTTAGAATAGAGTGATTTTCAAGTAAAAATTCCCATTCAATATCGGGGTAGCCCTTGGTGCTGCTTGGGTTGAAATCAATGACAACCACTGATCAACATGTTTGGTCCCATTTGTGAGAAAACAAAGTGGTGTGTTTTAGCTAAGGCAGGTGTCGCACATTGCACACGTGTGATTTTGGTGTGTTTCAAGGGATTATATTTGTGTTAATGAGTCATACTAACCATGTATATATGTATCACACCATTTTCAAAAGTTTCAAGAACTGTCACACAAGTGTTTTCACGATCGTCACAAATTGTACCTTTGGTGTCATAGTTGGTGGCAACGATCGCAAAGTTGTTGCTTTGAGAAAAGTGTGTTATTCATGTGTTATGAGTGTTCCTTGTTGAGTCATCAAATAATCTAAGTGTGATATCATACTCGAAGTCTTGTTTTGTTCATCCTCATTGCACTGATCTAACACTTAGTCAAAATTGGTAAAACCCCTCGACCATGCCACTCAACCTCTTTCAGCTAGCTTGGACTGCACATTGTGTAGTATTAGCCCTTAAGCAACAACATTGTCTCTTGGCACTGCACAATGCATAGTTTATGCCTCCCAGAATTGCCTCAAACCCAACCCCTGATCTCCAAAAATGCACAATATTTCCCTCCAGCTAGGATTTAAATGTGCATTGTGCAATCTCAGTCCTCAAGTCACAACCTTGAGCTCCTGAATTGTGCAATTATGCAATCACCTAGCCTCCCTGCCCTTCCAGCATTGCTTAGTGGGAAAACGCAGTGCTCAAGCCCTCAACCTGGCTCATTGAATCCCTCTATTATGCAATCCTCAAGCCCAATCCAACCTAAACTGCATATTGTGCAGTCTCAAGGCTCAGTCCTGACCCTTGACTACTTGAGTTGTGCAATTGTGTAGTCCCTAAGTCTCTCCATCAGCCTTCCACCTAGTTCCAACGCAGTTAGTGGATCATCATGCACCATATTAGACTAGGGGTTTATCAGACTGATGTGGTCTTATCCTAAGTGAATTGTAGATGTAGGTACTCTATCATGCTATGATAATATGATGAAGAAGGAGATGGAGAATGAGACCATGCTAGAAGACACCTTTGTAGCTAAAGGTAGAAGATGATCAATCAGGAGGAAGCAAAGGGACATCATTTTGCCACAACAATTCAAGATCTAATAACACTAAAGAATCCTCATCTCTAAGCCATATGGAAGTGGAAGAATAAATCATATTGAGGAAGACACAAAGCAAGCAACAACAAAGAATGGCTTGACATTGCCATGTCATCATGTAGTCCAAGTCATCCATGTAATGTCATGTCATGAGTCATCGTGTGCCACATCATTTGTGGATTATGTAAACTCTTATTTGAAAATGTATTGTAAAGTGGAAATCCAAAGGATATATAAAGAATGGAAAGAGTCATGCAAGAGTTGAAAAGTCATAGGGAAGTCAAATAGTCATGCAAGTAGTCCAAGGGTCATAAGGGAGGTGAAGGATCACCCCAATTTATATATACACCTTCATTGTATAAGAAAAGGACTTTTCACCTTGGCTTCTCCCATAAGGCATTAGAGAGACAAAGTTAGTACTTTTGGCGAGAAAGTAGTGGCTTCAATGCTCCATTATTGGAGCAAGTGATGTTCGTTGTATACATGCATATTGGCACTTTTACTTAATATTTGAAGCCTGATGGCCAACACGAATTTCATGCATGGATTATAAATATTTGTAAGACTGTTATGTAAATGTTTATGATTCATGTTTGCTTTCACTTGCACTAAAGTAGTTGAACTATTTTGGTTATTTTAGTGCTTATCATATTGAGAATGTGTTGTAATGGTTGTAATGCTCGTTGCATCTTTGTAGGCTATTCTACTAGATTTTAGATGAATCTTTCCTATTTTTGTGTGTATCTACTAGAGTGGTACTATTTCTTCTCTCTCATAGACTCATTTTCTCCTCCCTTCGCACTAGAAGAAACTTGATGTACTTGTAACCAAACATTCACCAGACACATTTACTTGCTCTTCGAAGACACATATGTGATTCTCTCTCTTTCTGATAGCTAAATCAAAGGAAAATATTTAAGTAGATGACAACCGAGATGGATTCTAGATGGGGATCCTATACCAAATGGTGTGAGTTCTAGTTGGGACCACATATCAGGGAGACCCCTTTGAATGTTGGCAGGTCCAGCACTGTCAACGTTTCCGGGAACTAGAAGGAGGGAAACCAACTTTTAATGTATGACAACTCCACACATACACATCATTCTTCTTCTAGACATGGTATCAACATTCTAAACACCTTTCCAACTCATATTCTTGAGACAAGAGGATATTCCCATCCAGGCCCAAAACCAACTTGTGAACTTACTCACGTACATATCCGGGAAATTCGGCCCATAACCTATAAGTTCGCAAAGGATATCGAATTGATTCCTAGATTCTAGGATCTTCCAAATTTTCCGAAGCAAAGAGAAACAAATAGTACCGGTATCCTGGTTTCCAAAGTCAAAGAATTGGTTTTTACCACTCTTGAGGGGTTAGCAGAATCTGCAGATGATACTGTACATTAATATCACATTCCACCTTTCAATGAAGGATACACAGATGATACTATGGTTCTTTCTAACAATCTCTTTGACGGGTTAGACAATGAAGGTTTCTTAGATTTTGAAGAGGAGGAGGAGCACAAATATGAGGAAATGGTAGACCAATATTTGGATTGGATGAGTCAGGGACCTCTTTCTCTTCTAGGTATTTCACATAAAATTCCAAGACACCAAGAAAAGTTGTTAATGAAATATGACCCTGACAAGTCTTTGAAAGTGGAAGACCATTTGGACAAATTCTACACACACCTGCAGATGCTCGATGTATGTCATGAAAATGTTTCTTCTAGACTCTTTCCTTGTACCTTGCAGGGTAGAGAAATTATTTGGTATCATAATATTCCTACAAATTCAATTAAGAATTGGAGGGGATTTAAAATTTTGTTTCTTGAAAAGTTCGCTGATGACAAATCCCCAACCATGTTATTAAAGGAGTTAGGGAATCTATAGATGCATCAGAAAGAAAAAGTTAAATATTTTAACCAGAGGTTCATTCCAATATTGAACAAGTTTCCCACTAATACGAAGCCTCATGACTCCATCACAATTGATTACTACAGTTCTGCCTTAACTCCAAACATTTCACAATTTGTAAAGAGAGATTCAAAATACACTTTGGCACATAATTTAGAAGAAGCCATCGCTATTGAAAAGTACTTGCATGAAATTGGAGTCATTACCAATGGTGAATCATCTAAAGACTCCAAGGAGACAAACAAAAGGTCTGAGGCCTCTTCGAGCAAGGCCAAGGACAAAGAAGTTAATGATATTGAAAGCTTGAAAAGGACCATCAAGTCTCTATCCAATGAGTTGGAAGAGTTAAAACAAGGGAAACGTGAGACCACTGTCACTAGCAAGCCCCCCAAATTCAACTTCCTGAGAATAACTAGCAACAACAACAAAACAATAATTAGCTGACTAAGTCTGCACAAGTTCGAACGTCGTGTTGAATGTTGAAAGCATGGGCATGGACCAATACTGTTATTTTCATCAAGAATATCACTCAAAAATACATGCCCATTATGGAATCACATCATGAATTCCTTGGTTGTGCACATTATTGACTTAGTACTTTCAGATGAGCAGACTAAGAAAACAAAAGAAAAGGAAGAATCTGTTGCGGTTGAAGAGAAAGTTGGTGTTAGACACAAAACAAGTTCTTTGAGTTGCGTGTTCAATGCTAAGAAGAAAAATTCCAAAGAACCACCACTGATTGAGGCCCTGACTCAAAACCAAAATAGTCGATACAAGTTGAGGAGCTAGGGGCCTGTTTCTGAACAAGTTATGACGAGGAAAAAATTGAAGGAAAACTTGTTAATAAAAATCACATCGCCTGTCCATTCAACTCAGAACTATCAAGACATGTCTCGAAATGCTGCTATAACAAAGAAAACTTCTGCCAATAGTAAAATAAAGTCCAATATTCCGGAAGTGCCAAACAAAGCCACTCCTCTAGACACTTTGACAATGCATGTTGCGCTGGATTATAATATAGTGGAAGACATGAAGAAAGCTTGCGCAAATATTTCAATCTTCAAGCTTACAAGTATAGCAAGCCAGCGAGAAATGCTTGTCGAAGCCATTGACCAACCTTCATAAGGTGATAATGATTCTTCTTCCTAGAAGGGATATGGTAAATCTTTTGGTCCCCTGGAATTAGTTGTTAACACATGAGTGTTAGAATCTAACACTCTCTACCCTCCATTTTTATTGAATTTCGAAATTTTCAATTACAATGTTCACAATTGTTTAGTTGATTTTGGTGCATCCATAAATGTAATGCCATTGTCTATTACCAAGAAAATCAATGCCAAATTGGATAAGACTGATGCACAAATTATTTAGCTGGACATGTCTCTTTTCCAAGCTATTAGTGAACTCATAAATGTTCTTATTTGCCTATCATTTGATCAATGAGTTCACCAGTGCATAAACATAGTAATTGTGGACATCTCAGAAGCCTACGATGTATTTTTGAGTAGAGACTGGTCTAGCAAACTACAAAGGTCTTTTTCTACCAATTGGTCGCATTTATGGATTTCATATAGTATATATTAGTAGTACTAACGTAGGATATAGCCCTGGTATTTCTAATTTGTGTATTTTGTATTTTTATAGTTCTAAGACATAAGAGGGCTCTGGAGCTGGTTATGTTTTAATAGACCCACAACAAAGCAAACACCTGATTTTTTGTTGCTTGGAATTCGAATGCACCAACAACACCACAGAATGTGAAGCACTCATCTTGGGCTTACAGAAATTCATTGACCTCAAAGTTGGGGTACTCAAGGCAATATATGACTCTGAGATTGTCGTACGACAGGTACAAAATACTATACATTGTGTGTCACTTAATATGAAAAGTTGTCAACAAGAGGTATGGAACTTGATTTCTCAATTCCAAGCTTTCAATATAGTTTCTATTCCTACAATAGGCAACATGGTTGTAAACCTAACAATGATGAAAAACATAATCTGCATTTCACAGTGACAATTTTTCCATTGAACTTCTCTATAAGCCATTCGTCCCTGAAAATATCACTAATTTTTATGTTTTCAACGATGAAAAACATATACTGCATTTCATGGTGAACGCTCATGTGTTCAAAGATGCAGCCATTGATAAAGGTGAGCACAGCAAAGCATTGCAACATGCGGCTCAAGCAAACAAAGGGAACCCCATACCTAAGGGCGTGGTATCATTGGAAAAGTTGTATGACATGCATAATCACTTTCGGAGACCAGTGAATGTGGAAACTCACAGTTCATATCCATTGCATGAATAGATCAATCTTGGTACAAAAAGTGTCACACCCCCATGCTAGTGGTGACTCTAAGTGCACTAGTGAGCATCATGCGACACCGACTCACCTTTTCGCTTCACCAATTCTAGAGTGTTTGGACTACGCCTACTACCAACACTTAATAAATTTTTCTTTAAGTGTTCACTTATTTCTTATACATGTAGTGGAAATAAAATTTACTTTATTCATTTAACTTCTATATGCAATCTTCATAAAACAACAATATTGCAATGTACACACAGTATGATGGGAGGGGAAGCTCCCCAATAGTTCGCCCCAAATGTATAATCAAAATTCTGCAAATAGTTTTATACAGTTACAATTTTACAAGTTACAATCATGCAACAGTTGCCCAACAACCTGTCCACTTTCCTTTTACTCAATCGTGTAGCCCATTGTTTCATTGGTGCGACTTCTTCATTGTCGTGCAACCTACCTAGCCTGCCCACAACCTTAATAGAGTCTCTGTTCCAATTGTGTAGCTATGACCCTTCCCACACTGCTAGAACGTGGCCATGCCCTTCCTGTTTCGCAACTTGTGCCCTTTTGGTCGGGCAGTAGCGACTAGCGCCTTTCCATTCGTGCAACAATGGCTACACCCTACCTTTCATGAACTAGAGGTATGCGCCCTACCTGTTGTGCAACCCATGCCTTACCTGTCGTGCAACATCAACCCATGATACTGCCTCTTATTAAGAAATCCCAATTCGTCCACCCAAGGCTATGACTTGTTCAACTTGGCCCTTACGTGCATTTGGCAAGCTTCATTCGACCTACAACTCGTCCTTCTTGTGCAAAATTCCTGCAATTGCCCTTTTGTTCTAACTCTTGTTGTTGAACTTTGAGCTCTTCCTTGAACTAATGGAACTCCTACATATTTAAATGCTCTCCTCCCAAGTGTTTATGAACGGGCATGTCCATTCAAGCTCCAAACCGATCCATTCAGCTACCCGACCGACCTGCCAATGCATTACAACATCCCGATCGACTTGTATTGAACGCACCCCTTTGCCACAATGCCACAAGCCAACCTGCCATGCATTCGGGTGGACACCCCTTTCTGGGTCTGCTCATTTGCACTTCGTTTGCAATCTGTCTTGTCGCTCGCCTCTCATCCGCACATTGTACACTTTCCTACTAGATGCCCATTCATTGTTTGCACGCCTTGCCCAGACGCTACATGTCGTGCTTTCCATGAGTTGGGAAGGAGCCTGCCTCTATGGGCTCGTTCGCTGCTATGCCTCGTCACACACCCATCGGTTAGACACGTTTGGGTGCCCCGCCTTAGTGCGGGTGCTCACCCTCGGTTATGTGCATTCGGTTTTTCACCTCTCTCGGAGTTAGTGGGGAGAGAGGGGCGCTCACCAACTTGAGGCCCTAACATCATCCCCCAGTTTAAAAAGGTTTTTTCCCTCAACATCACCATCCTAACAAACTCCATCACCAAGACCAAATGTCACAAAGTGTCACCAACTCCAACGTCAATTGTCCCTGCTACATGAACTCCCTACTCACATCGTAGGAACATCGATCAAGGCTCATAAATCTATGTGGGAAATACTCCTCAACCCATGGTCATCAACCACAAATCACCATAATCGTCCTTATTGCCTCATCTCGTGGAAGGTTTCTCCCTCCAACTCAGCTTCATGGTATCGCTGCAACATATATCATGCCAACCCACCATATATCATCATCATGTGAACTATTTCTATGATACTCCAAATCAACTCCAACATATCTCAGTACACTATCGATCCCCATGACTCGAACTAGTTTGATGGCCAGTCCAACCATCATCCAAATCCATGATAATGCACCTTCTCATGTCATCGTCGGTTTTTTCTCTAGCATTATATCACATCTCCAACTTGATCAAGAACTCTCTGCATCAATCCAATGCTCAATGTTCCATATCCAAGTCCATGAAGAAAATCCATCTCATCTACGATATACTGCCCATCAATGTTGTCAAAGGGAAAGCATACACTTGCCTCATTGTCGCATCCATGTGATGCCCATGGTCATAGACCAACAACCTCCATGTCCATCAATAATGGTTAAGTCTCAACAACTCAACCCATGCCTAAGTGCTACCACCAAGGTACCTACATCGTTGCAACTCCATCCAAATCCAAGGTGTATTCTCCTATCACATCCATCAAGTCACTCCTCATGAACATACCCCATACTATGTCCAAGGTTTGCATCCTATACCACATCAAAGTCAAGTGTCAAACTGACCTCAACTCCTCAATTAACTAGATACTTCAAGACCACCATAGTATGAAGTCTTCATCGGCTGCAACTCTCTTAAGTCAACCTAAGCTCCCATGAATCATCCTCATCCAACACTTCAATAAGCATACTTGACTCGGTAGTACTATTCAAATGTGTCTAAAATACCCATTGGTCCATCTGCAAAATGTCTTCATGTCGCATAAGCAAGTTCATCCTACCCACATCCTTTCCTTGGCACATCTCCTTAATGCCAATATACATCATCTCTTCAAGTTCTCTCACTTGATGCCTTTCCACGAAATCTACCATGTGCCCTTCTCTTTAGCTCGATGCTCATGAATTTTTATGTCCAACTCATCCACTAAATTAGCAGACCCAACACAACTTCAGTGATTTCATCCTTTCTTTTGTTCAGGTTGGCACCCTCGTTTTCCCTAACCTTATATCATATCATAGGTTCCTTCCATCATTGCTACTTCCCCACACTAAAGGTTCACCCAAGACTGCCTCTTGGCCTCAATGAAATTGTAATGAAGAAGTCCGCCCAAGTATGAATATCAAGTTTCCTTCACTTTGGTTTGGTGTGCCCTTCCTTCGTTATGTCCATGAGTCATGTCGGGCACTTAGCCAATTCTTCACTTGGCTAAGAATGAATCAATCATCACAAAGTTGATTATGTTCCACCCTTGTTACAAGCATTTGCACCTTCTACTCTAACGTTGCATACTACTTAGACAAGTTCTGCAACAACCAATGTTCCTTGCTTCCCAAATGCACAAGTTCTCATCGTAATCTTCCATCGAAAGTATGTCCATCACATCGGCAAACAAACACTTCCTTTGCCCATTTCTGCATATGACCCATCTTCCAAAAGATTCAATGAAACACAAGTTTCAACTTTTTGAGGTCTCTCCATGTGAGTGCCTTCTTCCATCAATGTCTACAATGTGCACGAATCTGGTTCAACTTGGGCTAGTTCTGTTGCACCATGTTCCTCCTCCTTCGTCAGCACATCTGCAACACATGCAACCTCTCCCTCTTTGTCAAAATTGGAAACTTCATCCTGCTCCACTACCCAACCAAGTCGAAGAATCTCTTCTCTAACTTCATTTTCCAAACCTTCAAGTTCAGCCTGAATCCTTGGTTTCTCTTCTTTCATGAATCTCAACCTATACAAGGACTGCAAGAGTCTCCCATGGCACTCTAGCCAACTTTCCATTTTTTTGTCATTTAGCTTGGCCTTGACTCTCTGCCTTGCCCCTACCAAACTATGTCACGCTACGACCAACTTATGCTAAGCCTACTTTCTCCAAAATGGGCTCTGATACCATCTATCACGCCCCCATGCTAGTGGCAACTCTAAGTCCACTTGTGGGCGTCATGTGACACCAACTCAACTTTTCATTTCACCACTACTAGAATGTTCAAACTACACCTACTACCAAAACTTAGTCAATTTTTCTTTAAGTTTTTACTTATTCCTTATACATGCAATGAAAATAACATTTACTTTATTCATTTAAATTTTATATGAAATCTTTATAAAACAACAATATCACAATGTACACACAGTATGATGGGAGGGGAAACTCCCCAACAGTCCTCCCGAATGTATAATCAAACTTCTGTGAATAGTTTTACAAGTTACAATCATGCATCAGTTTCCCAACAACCTGCCCATTTGTCTTTTACTCAATCGTGCATCCCACCATTTCTTTGGTATGAATTCTGCACTACCGTCAGCTTACCCGAAACCTCAATATAATCTCTAACTCAATTGTGCAATTGCAACCCTGCCCACACTGCCTCAATGTGCCCATGCCCTACTTGTCATGAAGCTAGTGCCTAACTGGTTGTGCAACATCGACCCAAGCCCTACCTCTCGTGCAACCCACGCCTTGCTTTTCGTGTAGCAACAACCCATGTTTCTTTCTGATATTTAGAAACCCTGAATTATCCCACCAAGAATATGAGTTGTTCAACTATACCCTTAGGCTCCCTGGGCGAGCCTCATTCTGCTCGACCTGCCTACAACTCATCCTTCTTATGCAACTTTCCTGCAATTTCCCTTTTGTTCGAACTCTTGTTGTTGAACTCTAAGCTTTGCCCTGAAAAAATGGTAGTCCTCCATTTTTATACACTCTCTGCCCAAGTGTTTATGAACCAACATGCTCATTCAAGCTCCAAATCGACCCATTGAACTACCCAACTGACCTGCCAATGCATGAGAATGCCCTGAACAACTTGTGTTGAACACGCCCCTTCGCCACAATGCCATGAGATGACCTTCAATGTGTTCAGGTGGACACCCCTTGTTAGGTCAGCTTGTTCATACCTCATCTGCATGATTTCTTGTTGCTCGCCTCTTGTCGGCACATCATGCACGTGCCTGCTACATGTCCATTCATCGTTCGCACACCTTGCCCAACTTTTACACATCATTCTCTCCACAAGTTGGGTGAGAGACCACCAATATGGGAGTGCCCAAAGCTATGCCTCATCACACACCCACCCGTTAGACACATTTAGGTGACCCACTTTAGTGTGGGTGTGCACCCTCGGTTATGTGCATTTTGTTTTTCGCCTCTCTCCTAGTTAGTGGGCAGACACACGCACTTTCCAACTCTAGCTCCTGACAGAAAGTGATCCAAAGTTTGTTAATATCAATACTTGTTTCACAAATCAAGAGAATAAATCCTTTATCCATCCTTTTAAGCAGTACCGATATGTCTTTGTGTGGACATATGATGAGCTCAAAACCTATGACACATGAATAATCCAACATGTTATTCCAATAAAGGAAGGGGCAAATACTTTTCAAAAGAAGCTGTGGAAAGTACACTAGATGTTTGAGCCCCTGATTCAGAAGGAGTTAAGGAAGTTGTTGGATGCTCATATCATCTATAAAGTGTGACATTCAATGTGGGTCTCCAATTTTTTCTTAGTAACGAATAAGTCCAGGGAAATTCGCCTGTGCATGGATTTTTGAAATCTCAACTGTGCCTCAGAAAAAGATAATTATCTAGTACCATCAATGGAGCAGATATTATATATAGTATCAAGGATAGAAATTTTTTCTCTACTTGATGGATTTTCTATTTACAACCAGGTTCTAGTCTTAGAACTTGATAGACTGAAGACAACATTCTGAATGAATTGGGGCACGTTTGCTTTCAAAAGAATGTCATTTGGGCTGGTTAATGCTGGTACAACCTTCCAACATGCGATGGACATTTTGTTCCATGGTTTGATTGGTCAGAGCATGGTGGTGTATCTTGATGATGTCATGGTATTTTCGAAAAATAGATCCAACCACTTCTGTTGTATGAAGTAAATTTTTGAGCGATGTCGAAAATAAGGGATATCTCTTATCCTAAAAAAGATAATTTTTGTAGTGTCTGTGGGAAATATCTTAGGCAACATCATAGAAAAAAGTGGGATGAAATTGTAACCTGAAAGGGTCAAGGCTATCACACAGATTCCCTTCCTAGTGAAAAAGAAGGCCATGCAGTCCTTCTTGGGGAAGAGAAATCTTCTCCGCAATTTAATCTTCGAATACTCTCAAATAGTGAAACCTATGCAAGAGATGGTGAAGAAGGATGAAATATATAAGTGGGATAAAAGGGAAAAGGATGCATTTTCCCTTATTAAGAAAGAAATTATAGAAGCACTAGACCTATACAACCCAAATTTCAACAAGGATTTCCTACTCTATACCTTTGTTTCCGATACTTCTCTTGTTGACGTGCTTACGCATAAGGATGATTAGAATAACGAGCGACCTATATCCTTTATGAGTTATAGCTTACAAGGACATGAACTTAACTACCTTGCCATGGATAAACAAGCTTATGTGTTCTACAAGGTGGTGAAGCACTTCTGACCCTATCTTTTCAAGAATCATTTTATTATATTTGTTCCCCACCCAACAGTCAGATATGTGTTTTCCCAACAAGAGTTGGGTGAGAGAAGAGCTAACTAGATGAATGGTTTAAAAGAGTATGATCTCAAATTCAAACAAATTCAAACTATCCAGGGTCATGGTCTATGTTGGCTAGCAAAAGAAACAGTGAATACACCGAAATATGATTCATCTGGATGTGAGTAAGAGATCGAGATCTACAATGTGGAGTGAGATCTCCCCAAAAACATCCCAACCTCTTGGTACATGGGTGTGCGACAATATCTTGAGCATGGTAATCTTCCCTCTGATTTTTTTGCATGACAAAAGAGGGTATTCATATTAAAAGCTTTATCTTACCAATTGGTGCATGGGGTGCTTCTTAGAAAGCACCATAACAGAGTCCTACTCATATGCTTAAAAGCACCAGATTCAAAAAAGGTGTTGAGTGACGTTCATGATGGACCAACCGGAGGGTACTTCGCGGGTGAGACTAACACACACAACATCATGTGGGCCAATTTTTATTGGCCCACATTATTCAAAGATGTTCACGCTTATGCATGCAAGTGTCTAGTTTGTTAGAAATGTGTTGGCCGAGGAAAGAAGTTAGCCGCCCCGTTGCAACCTATCACCGTGGAAGAACCATTTCAAAAATGGGATTTAGATGTTATTGGTGAGATTTTTCCATGCTCATCGAAGCAACACCACTATATTATTATTGCCACAAATTACTTCACGCGGTTGATAGAAGTAGTGTTGCTTAAGCAAGTGAATGATCAGGAAGTTATCAAATTTCTTAAACATAATATAATTACTAGGTTTGGCGTTCCAACTTCACTTTTTTCCGATAATGAAACATATTTTTCATTGCTCAGATTATATGATTTTGCATTGGAAAATGGTATTATATTGAAACAATCATCTAATTATTATCTGTAGGGAAACGGTCTTTCTGAGTCAACCAATAAGAACCTCACCCATATCATAAAAAATACCGCCTTATCTGAAGAAAGGAGATAACACTCTGCTTTGGTGAATGCCTTGTGGGATGAACGAGTGTCGCTTAAACCTTCTTTGAATACATCTCCTTACTTCCTCATGTACGAAAAACTAGTTGTCCTACCCACGAACATCTATTTTCCTGCCCTTCAACTTTCACAAGAATATCAGGGTAAGCCATGCCTATTGGTTCAAAGTAGGATAAATACCCTTCTCAAGCTACACGAAGAAAGAAAGAAAAATAAAGAGAAATTTTCTCTCTACTAGAGTCGTATCAAGAGATGGTTTGACAAGAAATCCGTTGGGAAAAATGAATTCAGTGTGGGTGACTTCGTCTTGAAGTGGGATAAAGCCCTTGAAGACAAAGGTAAACATACTAAGCTCCAACTCCTATGAATCAGACCGTATATTGTGCACGAGAAGCTTGGCCATCGCACATATCATCTCCAATCTTGAGATAGGAAGATTAATTCTCTTCCTGTTAATGGCCAAGATTTGAAATAATATTTTCAATGATGGCCTAGGGCTGTGCCCTACTCTATGTACATAATAAGTTCTTTTGTTGTTTGTTTTGTTTAGTTGTGTCTTATTGTTTCCTTTTGTTTATGTGATCCAAGATATTTTACTTATAGATGCATTAGAATTACATGAAACAGAGTTTATAAACCATGGAACTTAAAATCACATAAAACAATGCGGAAATAACATGATAAGCAAGAAACCATGACACAAAGATTTGATTACAAATTTTGTCCAATTTGGACTATGTCTCCAGGCCCTGCTCAATAGTGGGGAGGCCTTCATTCATTAAGTGGCATAAAAAGATATAAAAGTACAAGCAACATTCTTTACAATCCTTATAACTCCAAGCTAGAAGATGGACAAAGAATGGAGAGCCCAGCTTCAGAAAAAGACAATACCACTAAAATCCTGGCGAAAAATCGTGCAAAAATGCCTATCCAAACACTGAATTTGGATAATCATGCCTTATACAACTTCTCGGAACCTCACTGCTACTTAAGGCGAGGTCCTGACCTGCTGTCGGGTCAGGGTCTACTGCCTGCAATGCTTCTGAACTATTCCACTTATCCCCTCTACGTTATTCCAACACAAATGGCCTTTTATATAATCATGGTAGAAAATACCTCAATACTCGGGTAGTTTCCAACCATAGACCAAGTTAAGCAGGCGGGCTTTTACCAACAGAGATTCTCAGGCCCCGAAATAGTATGCGGCAATAGCCTTACAAACATCGAGAAAATCTTTAACTGTGTTGACCAAGAATTTACCTTGCCTCGACGGCTTTATCAATGCTAATAATCCATCGGCATTTCCAATCGGTGATGAACCAAAATCCATACAACAGGTGTTCTGCAATGCAGTGGACCCATTGGGATTATGAAATATAACATATAAAGTATCGCATCCGAGAATCCCATCGCAAATCGAAATCGGTGCTTTCCCTTGGCGGATATCAAAGTCCATACAACTACAATAACAATGGACCTTTCAAGGTTATAAAATACAGTTTATAAAATATTGGGTCTGAAGCCCATCGCAAATCACAATCAATGGAGGCCAGGTGATACCCGATTCGACTGCTCCCGATGTGATCTGTAGTTGCTATTTTATCGCATCACAAATTTCCTAGGGCCATTTTTTCTTAATCTGCTTCTTCTCCTTGCTGTGATATGAGATATGTGGGACCAATGATAGCCTGCCAGTTGGAATTTCCCCATTCACTGAGACTTTTTCCACGTCATCTCCTCCTGCCACCTGGATAAATAAAACTTGATCTTTGACTTGCTCTAACTTCTTCATATGAACTCAGATTTGAGTGTCGTTCACACAGTTGGAATCAAGATGACTAGAACTTCAATTTGATGTTGAGTTTATCCAAATTATGCTGCTTTTAGTTTTGAGCCTTTTACCATGCCACTGGTACTTTTTAGAGATCCACCTGGATTAATCCTCTCCACTAAGAGCTTTTGGACCACCAAAAGCCCTTTCAGTCAATTGGCAAGTGAGGAAATTTCACCCTCAATTTTTCTTTCTCCATCCACCAAGCTTTTCTTGGATGCATTCCTTTGAAGCCCACACAAATGTACTCCACCAAAATCATTAACACATCTAACACACTACATGTGTCCTCGTGAAACCACACTTTCAACCACCTACACGCAAAGCTGGTACATCCTTTGCAATCATATACAAACCATACATGACTCAAACAACCCCTCACTTGCCAAGAGTTTATAGCACAAACTCTTTGGTCAAGGATTACATAATAAAAAACCAATACCTCAACTACTCATACGAAAAGGCCACAAACATCATCATTATGTTTTGAAGTGATGGAAAACACATCATCACTTTTACATTTACTTGCAACGCATGATTTACAAACCGTGACCATAACAAGATATTATATCTAAATAAACCATATTTTACTTAATAAAGAAGACTGCCATGAATGTGGTGTTTGTTGAACGTTTTCACCCATTGGCTTTTTTATCAATGCTTTCTCACAATGGAGCATATGACACGTGGATCCCTGGCGTCCCACCTCGTTGCAGTCACTGCAACGATTCTTTCTCCTCCAAAATCTCTAGGTCATCTTGGAGCGCTTTCCCCTGATGTGCCTCTAATAAGTGTTCATGGATCCCTCACTGTCACTGGAATGTGATGAGGTGCCCTCATCATCTGTCGTTGGTGGGTCGCTAGTTGTTTTGGAGCATTCCCCAACTTCCTTCTTGACATACCTGAGTCCTGCATGATGAGGCAATTCCTCCACTTTGATGGGGTTTATGATGCCCTAGCCATTAATGTCGAGGCCCTTCCCCTGATACCCCATTTTATTCAACAGTTTGGATCTAACACTTGTAGTATTTTTTTCAAAAACAACGAAATCATCATTAAGGAAAGGTACATGAAATTGAAGAGTCACTTTTTACCTCAAGATGGTTATGTCGCAAATTTTCTAAGGCCTTGTACTTAACTTGAAACTGGAATAGCAACCTTTGTTTCTCCTTCTCTGCTTCCTATAGGAGTCTCCCTTAGCTAAAAATTCTCTGCTTGAATTCTTTGGTTTATCTCCTCAAGTTCCTAGAGCCATGCCACATTGGGTCTCCTTTTCATCTTTGGTACAATATCTATTGAACTTTTATTTCATCGCCCGAATCGAAACCCAAATCGACGGTTCCATCTGTTGTGATCCCAAGAGTTGCAACCTTCCTTTTGTCATCGGAATCTGACCCCAGGTCAATTGGTATAACTTGGGTAAATCCCACAGCTATGACCTTCTCATCTTCCTCTGATTCAGACTGATGATCTTGTTGCATGGTGGCAGTTGTCTTATGCCTCTCCTTTCTGTCATTCCTCTTAGGCCTCAGCTCAGGGTGAATTTTCCAGCAATTCTCTTTGTCGTGTCCCTCTTTCTCATAATGTGTACAATAGGGCTTTGCCCCTATTCTCTTGGTTGTTGTAGCTCTCTTTGGGTGGTAATTTTGTTCATGCGCCCCCTTCTTTCAAGATGCATGGCCTTCACGGTGGCCTCATAGATAGTAGCAGGCTCAAACAATAATAATGAATGCCTTATGTAACTATGTAAAGAACCAATATACTTAGTTACAACCTCTGGTGAATCTAATAGAATTCTCAAATTAAATGCTTGTTTTCTAAATTCTTTAGTGAAGTTTTGCACATATTGACCCTATCCTTGCCTTAGGTGTTTCCATTCCATTAATTCTTTTTGTTTATATCCCAAAGCGTAAAACTGATTCTTCAATGTAGAAACAAAATTTGACCATGAGGAGAGAAGGTTACCCACATTTTTGCTACCTTGCAATCTGCTCTCCCACCAAATGAGAGTGGTGCCACTCAGTCGAAGTGATGCTAATTGGATATTTGCCTGGTTGTCCTTGATCTGTTGGATCCGGAAGTAGACCTCAATCTGTATAATCCATTTGTTTATCTTTTATGCATTACATTCCCTAGCATACATAGGCAAGTTAAAATTTACATCTAGCTTGAATAATGGTTTCTTAGATGTGTCTTTGGAATCTCGATTAAAGTGATGAGAAATATCACTTGAGGAAGGAGAGGGACGAGGTTCTTCTCCACCACCTTCATGATTTGTTGATCTATTGTCATCGACATCTTGCTTCTCGTGCCCAAGTGCCTTCTCATATTATGCAAACAACTTATCCACTTTCTCTACCATATTGTAGAATACCTTCCGGAAATTTTGTTCCTCTTCCCAACGAGCTTCTTTATTTGCCATGTTTCTTCCTTATTGTGCACATCCTGCTTCAAGATCAAAGGACTTAAGTGTTCCTTCTCCTTTTTTAAGCTTCTTCTGGGTTAGTATATACTCATGCAATTCGCATCAACAAAGACTTGCTCTGATACCAAACTTGATCCAAGATCTTTTACTTATAGGTGCATCAGAATTACATGAAACGGAGCTTATAAACCATGGAACTTAAAAGAACATAAAACAATGCGGAAATAACATGATAAGAAATAAACTATGACACAAATATTTGATTACGAAGTTCAACCAATTTGGACTACGTCTCCAGGCCCTGCTCAATAGTGGGGAGGCCTTCATTCATTAAGTGGCATAAAAAGAGATAAAAATACAAGCAACATTCTTTACAATCCTTATACCTCCAAGATGGAAGATGGACGAAGAATAGAGAGCCCAGCTTCAGTAACAGATAGTACTACTGAAATCCTGAAAAGAAAGACGTGCAAAAATGCCTATCCAAAAACCCAATTTGGATAATCGGGCCTTCTACAACTTCTCGGAACCTCCCTGTTGCTCAAGGCGAGGTCCCCAGCTGCTGCCAGGTCAGGGTGTGCTGCGTGTAATGTTTTTGAACTATTCCGCTGATCCCCTCTACCTTCTTCCAACAAAAATGGCCTTTCATATAAGCATGGTGGAAAATCCCTCAATACCCAGGCAATTTCCAACCATAGACCAAGTTAAGCACGAGGGTGTTTACCAATATAGATTCTCGAGCCCTTGAATAGTATGTGGCAACAGACTTACAAACATCGAGAAACTCTTTAACTGTTTTGACCGAGCATTTAACTTTCCTTGGTGACTTTATTAGCGCTGATAATACATCGGCATTTCCAATTATAAATGAACCAAAACCCATACAACAGGCATTTTGCGATGCAGTGGACCCATCAGGATTATGAAATATAACATATAAAGTATCACATCCGGGAACCCCATCACAAATCACAATCGGCGCTTTCCCTTGACATATATCAAATTCCATACAATTGCGATAACAACGGACTTGTTGGGGTTATGAAATATAGTGTATAAAATATCAAGTTTGAATCCCATCAAAAATCACAATAAGCGAAGGCCGGGTGATAACCCATTTGACTGCTCCCGCTGTGACCGTGATTTTATTGCATCACAACTTTCTTAGGGATGATTTTCCTTAAGCTGATTCTTTTACTTGCTGCGATATGCGATATGCGGGACCAATGGAAACCTGCCACTTGGTGCTTCCCCATTCGCTGATACTTTTGACACATCATCTCCTCTTGCCACATGGACAAGTCAAATTTGATCTTTGACTTGCTCTAACTTCTTCATATGAACTTGGATTTGAGTGGCATTCGCATCGTTGGAATAAGGATGATGAGCACTTCGATTCGATTCTAAGTTTATCCAAACTATGCCACTTTGAGTTTTGAGCCTTTTACCATGCTACTGATACTTCTTAGAGATCCACCTAGATCATTATGTAAATAAGTGTCACGTGTAAACATGCTCTTTGGCTTCATTTCATGTGGATGAATTCATAAGAGTCTTGTGACACTACAACATTTGGCTAAGCTTTAGTCCTTATTCTTCATTTTGGTTAAAACTTTTGGTCAATGGTGTTATAACATAAAATAAGATCCTTGCGTAAGGAGAAATTTGTGTTGAACCATGATGTCCATTCTGGAAACCTTATGCCTACATTCATTTCTTTATGTTTTGATGTTTTCCATGCTTATCCAATCAATTAGAGAATGACAAGGGGAATATATAAACAAGAAAACTAAAATCATAGGTCTTATATATGCTTCTTAGAAGGAACAACCCCTTTTGCTCTCAATAAGTCTAGATCCATCATCTTCCCATGAAATGAATAAGTGCCTATGCACATTCCTATATAAAATACATAAATAAAGGGAGAAAAAAGAGAAAGGCTTCTTACGTAGGGAGTTGAAGTAAGAAACTTTTCCTGGGTACTATGTAGTGGGGCAATGTTTGTGTTCCTCTAGTGACTCTGTCGGGGTACTGTCTACGTTTGCTGGTAGCGGAACAACACCAAAGATGAAAACTATACTCTGAAAATCTAAAGCTCATGAACTATACCACCCTTTCTTGATTCAAAACATTGTGATATTGATGGTCTTATATTTGTGTTCATCCAAAAAAGGATAGAGGGGACTATGTCTATGCATGAGGTAAGTTGGGAGACCAAAGTGATCTACACGACGAATCAATACTCCCTAAGAACTAGTCCCTGCACCAAAGAATTAACCAAGGCCGAGAAGCTTGAATTCTACCAGTGTGTCGCCAAGTTTTGTCACTACTACAACACCCTCCAAAAATTTTTCCTATATCCAAATTTCGGAGCCTACTTTGACTTTGTATATTGTCATCACAAGTATTAAGGGTAATCACATGTGTATCCTCTAAATGTTTGGTCTCGTTTGTGAGAAAATCAAAGTGTTTACTTTTAGCTAAGGCAGGTGTCTCATATCGTACAAGTGTGGTTTTGGTGTGTTTCAAGGGATTATCTTTGTGTTAATGATTCATACTTCCCATGTAGACATGTATCACACTCTTTTATAAGGTTTCAAGCATTGTTTTACAAGTGTCTTCACAAGCATCGTAAAGTGTATCTTTGGTGTCACATTTGGTGCCAATGGTTACAAAGTTGTTGCATCGGGAAAAGTGTGTTATTCATGTGTTCTGAGTGTTCCTTGTTGATTCGTAGAGTAATATAAGTGAGATAATACACGGAGTATTTTTTTTTCATCCTCATTGCACTGATCCAACACTTAGTCAAAATTGGGAAAACTCCCCAACTGAGCCACTCAACCTCTTTCATCCAGCCTAGCTACGTACTACGCAATATCAACCCTTAAGAAAAATCTTATCTCTTGGAACTAAAAAATACCAGTGCTCAAACCCAACCCATGAGATCAAAAAATGTGTAATTGTTTCCTCCAATCAAGTTTGAACTATGCGTTACGCAATCTCAGTCCTCAAGCCTCATCCTTGAGCTCCTGAACTGCGCAATTATGTAATCACCTAACCTCCCTTGTCCTCCCAACACTGCGCAGTGGGAAAAATCAGTGCTCAAGCCCTCAACCTAGCTCCTTGAATCCCTCAACTTCACAATCCTCAAGCCTATTCCAGCTTGAACTACGCATTGCGGAACATTAAGGCTCTATCTAGAACCTTGAATTCCTGAGCTGCACAATTGTGTATTCCCCGAGTCTCTCCATTACCCTACCACCTAGTTCCATCTCAATCAATGGATCATCATGCACCATCTTAGACTAGGGGTTTATCAGACTGATGTCATCTTGTCATGAGTGAATTTCAAATGCATGTACTCTATCATGCTATGACAAGATGATGAAGAAGGAGATGGAGAAGGAGACCATGCTAGAAGACACTTTTGTAGCCAAAGATACAAGCTGATCAAATAGGAGGAAGTAAAGGGACATCGGTTTGCAATAGTTCAAGATCTAATAGCATTGAAGATTCCTCATCTCTAAGCCATATGGAGGTGGAAGAAGAAATCATCTTCAAGAAGACAAAAAGCAAGCAACAACAAAGAATGGCTTGACATTACCATGCCATCATTCAATCCAAGTCATCAATTTCATGTCATGTCATGTCACGAATAATCACATGCCACATCATTTGTGGACTATGTAAACGCTTATTCAAAAATGTATTGTAAATTGGAAGTCCAAAGGACATGTACAAAATGTAAAGAGTCATGCAGGAGTTGAAAAGTCATAGGGAAGTCAAACAATCATGAGGGTAGTCCAAGAGTCATAAGGGAGGTGAAGGATCACCCCATTTGTTATATATACACCCTCATTGTACAAGAAAAGGACTTTTCACCTTGGCTTCTCCCATAAGGCATCATAGAGACAAAGTTAGTACTTTTGGGGAGAAAGTAGTGGCTCCAATGCTCCACTATTGGAGAAATTTATGTTTGTTGTATAGATGCATATTGGGACTTTTCCTTAATATTTGAAGCCCAATGTCCAACATGTTTTCACGCATGGATTATGAATGTTTGTAAGACTATTTTGTAAATGTTTATGATTCATGTTTTCTTTCACCTATACTAAAGTCATTGAACTATTTTGGTTATTTTAGTGCTTATCATATTGAGAATGTGTTGTAATGGTTGTAATGCTCTTCACATATTTGTGGACAATTGTGTTGGATTTTAGATGAATCTTTCTTGTTTGTGTGTGTCTCTGCTAGAGTGGTATTATTACTTCTCTCTCTCAAAGGCTCTTTTTCTCCTCTCTCCACAATAGAAGAACCTTGATGTACTTGCAACCAAACATTCACCAAGAACATTTACTTGTTTTTAGAAGGCGCATATGCAATTATCTCTCTTGTTGATAGCTAAATCCAAGGAAAATATTTAAGTAGATGGAAACCGGGCCAGATTCTGGATTGGGCTCTGATAAAAAATAATTTGAGGTCTAATTGGGATCACATATCAGGTAGACCCCTTTGAATGTTGGTAGGTATAGCACTATCAACATGAACCAAGAGAGTGAAGAGGAATTCAAAATTCTATATAAATAGATCATTGGAAGACCAAAAAGAAGAAGAATCTCAACATTTTTCTGTTTCCAAAATTGCTCCCCTAGCAATCAAGCATTTCATTGAGAAGAGGATTCCAACATTGAGAGAATCTTCATACTTCTTTGAGATAGAGAGGAAACTTGCAAAGAGATTGAGTAAAGGAACTTCCTTGTTGAGGATTTTTGAGAACCATTTCTCAAACAATTCTCTCAAAGTGTTTTATTATTCATCTATTGTGTCTCTTCTACTTTGAAAAATGAATAAAGGGAACTCTTTTCCATTACTTTGTTGATGTGTTTGCTTCATTAAGAATTTTTTATATGTTTATTTATTGGTTTTTAGCTTACGTCCATGTATCCATTGTTTTCACTATTTACAGTGCTTTATTTATCCATGTTTGTCCATCATCAACAACCAATTTCTTGGATGCCCCTTTCAGGGAACAACCAATTGCAAGGAAGGTTTTTTTGGTACCCCATAGCAACAAATACGTACTATAGTATTCTTCTTATGATTTTCTTCTATGTCGGGTGTGTGCTATATTCTTTCCACGACCTACCTATATTTGTGTGCATGGGTTTTACACATGGTTTTGGTCATGATGGTTTTCTGCCCATGGTATTTTGTAGATTCGGTCAAGGGAACTACAATTATGTTCTAATCCAGGGTTAATGGATTGGGGTTTATGAATGCTTTGACATGTATATATATGTATTGTAACATTGAAAGGAATATAATGAATAATCAATCTAGTAGTCCCAGTTTTTGGATCCAGGGGAAAATCTCTGTGTATTTGTTTTATATTCTCATCATTGTTTATTTTCTATTTTTAGAATTTGTCTACAGGTAATTTCTATACAAGATTTGTTACGGGATAAAACTCCCTAGGGTCTGGGTTGAGAACCCCAACAGATCGAAGGGCATACACCAACAAGAAACAAGCCAACAAGCAATCCTAATTCTTAAAATAATAAAGTGGGATGAAGAGATAGTCCCAGTAGGTCCTACGTTTGATTATGTTATCGTAGGTTCCAAACCCTCTACTTCCTCTAATGCTTAAAAACTTGCAACTCATTCAAGAAAAGCATATACACTAGTAGTAGTTCAAGGCATGTTCATGATATGAATGTTAGATCATATAAGCATATATATATACTACATGAAATAATAAATAATTAGAGCATAGCATGAATTAAAGCATAAATATCATAACATAAGGAACAAGACCGAGCTTCTTTATTAATGATTTCAAAGAATGTGGAAGAATACAACTTTATTCAACCACAGCTCCAAGCGAAACCTTCCTCCAGATATATCTAGCCCAAGCCTCAACAATCCTCTTTCAAATAAATACACATAAATGCCATATAAAGGAGATGGATATCTCTATGACAAAAAAAGGTTTTCCTATAGCTGGGAGTGAAGGAGGCACAGAGATAAATCTGACTTGATCAGGGACCAATTGGATATAATATCAATATCTTATATTTCTCTCCCCTTAGGCCTTCCCCATGAGATGTATTTATATCACCCCAAAACAATATTTTTAGTTGGGATATAGTTAGGTCACGAGCTCCTGTAGGCGAGCTTCTGGTCTAACCCATAAACCATGCCCATAAAATAAGGATTTTATATTTTTTTAATATTTTAAATCATATACGTGGGTTAGGTATAGTTGGACCTGCGTGTGCAGCGCTTTTTGAATGCCAAAGTTGCATATGGAATTTAAAATAATGTTTTTTAATAAATGGACCAAGTCTGAAGGGAAAGGGCTTCCCAAGGACATGACTCATAGAATCAAGTATATAAGGGTGATATATGATGCTATAACATATTCCCCTTAATATATGAGGTCATAAGGGGTACACAATGGCCAAAATGTATTAAGTGTATCGAAAGAATCATGCGAGGACTTGGGAGGAGATCATCAGATTCCAGCCTGCCAAACCAATGGAAGAGATCAAAAAGAAACCTCATGTCTAAGGCGGGCATACCCATGCTCAGAGATAATAAAGCATGTCTACATATCAAGTGTAGATCGTATCCAATATGCATACAAGTACAAAGGAAACTGAGAAATACATAGTGGATCATCTCATCATAGCCGCAAAAGTACATATCAAGGCCATGTCACAATATCACATTTAAAAGAAATGATCAATGATGATGAAGGAGATATCTGATCACTGATGTCACATAACTGATCCTTAAAGTACAAAGTCAAAAAGTGGAATAATGGTACTGCATGCAACTCGAGTGCCAACATATAAGATGTTGCTCTAATGAACTGCAACATATAAGGTGAACGTTGTCACCAGAAGAAAAATAGAGGAACTGACAAGTGAACCAAAAAATGATGATGCAAACTGAGGTATTCACCAACCACCATGGTACATTTCTACACTATGGGAATAAATGAGCTGAAGTCGACCATGTGAGAAATCTTTTGATTATCGGTCATTGATATATACCATTAACAAATGTGAGACAACTCACCGATAATGATGATGAGAGTCAAGATTCCCCAATACAATCTAACAAGTGCGAATAAATGAGTTGAAGTTGAAGGCTAGAGAGAATATATCAATCAGGAGACATTGATGTATTCTCACTGTCGATAGCGAAGGAGTCTACCACTGATGACTGCAAACCCTAAGGTACTGAAAAAGGACTCTAGACCTTATTCCTAGAGCAATGAGTTGGAGTCGATGGGAAAATATTTGCTAGAAGGAAGGCATTAAGGCATCCCACATCAATCCAACATGAGTGTAACCCACAGGCTAATAATTTGGAAGGATTCAAATGAAGAAAGATGAAGTAACCACATCGAAGCATGTTTTCGGCGTACACAATATGTGGCTAGTGCATGACATAAACCCTCTGAACCAACCAATAATCAAAGCTGAAATAGAGGCAAGGAATCCACCAATAGGGTCAAATGGAAACCAAGGTACAACACGAATCCCAATGTGTGATAATGTATGCTGACGTCGAACACAAGGGAAAACACTCAGTCAAAGATCCATGATACTGATCAATGCTGAGCACAAGGTCACCTATCAATGATGGAAACAGGGCCAGGGTGCGGCTCTAGGCCTACTGTCAGAGAAATTTGTCGAAGTCGATAAGAGAAGATCCACCAGTGAGAAGTCGATGGAGACCTTCTTAACTAGCATGAGAAAAGGACCATATAGCTGATTTGATACTTAACATAACTTTGATAGACTGGGTATAGAAGATTGAAAAGGAGACAAGGGACACCGCAGAAAGGCTGACTCAGGTTTAATTCCCTTGAAAAAAACTACAACTCGAATGTGACTGTATGGCAACATATGATAACTTTGTATAAGTTTGTCATGCAGGAGGCATAAACAAACTCTGCATATGATTGGAAGAGATAACCAATCGGAGGAGTATTGACTCAATGAAAAGGTTATGGCTCTCCTAAGTCAAACTAAAGCCCATCTCGATGGAGGAAAGACTTGCTTTGAGTTCTTTGTTCAAGGGCGACACAACTGACTCTTGCTGCCATTAATTATGGAAGTAAAGTCTCGTTCCTGCTCTTTTCTGGAATATATGATTTTTTTTTCTTTTTCATATTTAAAAAGCCTAAAAAGAATAAAAGAATGCCTATGGTACAATGGAAAGAACGTGTGTCCAAATACAGATGTGTTAGTTCATGGGAGTGGAACATTCCTATGCTCAATGCAAGGTGACGAAACTGTTCAATGACACTCAAAGGAGTGTTCTTTCCACGGGCATAAGGTGTCAAGCTGCAAAGGCTAAGTGATTGCAAGGTTGATTTTTCAGAAATACATGGTAAAAAAGTGGCTTATACACGAGTCCTAGTGAAGCCTTAAGCCCAAAATGTACAAATAGTCAACATGCAATGCAACAATACAACTCAACATGTGGGAGCCTCTAGGGTATAAAGCCAGAAAGATAGTGAAGAAGAAGGAGAATGAAGCTTCATCACAAAATTCATGGCAGGACTAAAGAGGACTCCTGATCCTACTCAATCTTTGCAGCATGGGAAACATATGCTAGCGAGGATCTAACTAGGAAGCCCATGTAAAGGATGGCTCTACCATCATGTCATGATTTTATAAGTTAGCGAGTGAAAATGTTTTAAGAATCATAACACAATGGGGTCAACCCTATGGCAACATATCATAGTATGGAGGCTAGAATGCATAATGCAATGAAAAAAGTGATCTTCCCTAACCTATATTCCAGTGACGAAAATGATACCTGCCATGATGGGTCAGTGATCATGGAATCAAAGTGGTAGAAAACATCTCAAAGTCTCCAATTTAACCTGAAAAATAACCTATCCCAGCACTCAAAGCCAAAAGGTCACAAAGTTTATAAAAATAAAACATAAACTTTGCAAAAGTGGTTTTTTTAAAGTTTTTGAAATTACAAGTTATAAATAGACATTTTGACTTACCAAGCCTCATTTGTGTTTTAGAAAATTTAGTGCAAGAGCTCTGGAGAAAAAACCGACAATCACAATCCACCAAATTTCTCAGTCATAATAGGCATCAAACTTCCAGGTAATGTCCTAATTCGATTTCTCAATGAAATCTCATCCATTTCAAGTATTTGTTTTCAACAATTTTACCGTAAGAGATTTATTTGTTGGAAATAATACTGAGAGGGGGGGTGAATCAGTATTATCAGTTCAGATAAAACTTTTCAATTTCATACTCAGAAACATATACGCGACTTCAGTTAAGTGAACCCGCGTGTACACGCGACTGTGTCTAATGCAACTAGCGTATATCCAGAGATCTTATGATTCAGTTAATCTTATCTTCAGTAAATGCATCAGAACATTATTAAGCAATTTAGCAGTAAACAGGTGCAGTATAACAGAACAGAACATCACACAAGAGCCACACACATGAACACCATGATATAAGGTGGAAACCCAATGTGGGTGAAAACCACCTGCTGCAATTTGTCTCTTTCTTCTTTTATGAGAACTTCTTTTACAATGTACTGGTGCAGTCCTTTACCAGCACGCAGGCTACAACCTGCAGAGGGCTACAACCCTCTTAGCTCTTGTACTAGCCGATCCATTTACTAGTACGTAGGTGCCTACCTACAGAATGCTTCTTTACTCGTTTTCCAGCTGCTAGTGGAAGGGAGCTACAACCCCCTGGCTCTTGTACTGGCTGATATGTTTACCAGTACGTAGGTGCCGGCCTACGATCTACCCGGGACCATGTTTCATACATTTTCATACTAGATCCATAAGACAATCATCATTGTAGTACAACCTGCATCATCAATCACTGAAACACCCAATTCTGAATCACTGTAACCCTGTCAACAATAACCAGACAATCATAGCAACAACCAGATCCAGCTCCATATTCAAATATCATACTTCACATTGTATACGCTACTTGGATGACCCCAACCTGCGTGTATACGCTCTTTTACCAAAACCAACTCGCGTACAGATCTATAAATTCAACCTTAAAACTCTGCAGCTATATCAGACATCAAAGCATACCCAGATCATAATAATAAACATGCGTCAGTAGATCTAGTCTATCCAGAGTCAAACCATATGAAGATAATCATTCCAAGCCTTGAGATCTCGTTCCATCATTCATCATCCTCCACATGGGTGAAACCTTGGTTCAGATCACCAACCCATAACCAGCACTTGGATCACACACTTTCTCAGATCTTCATCACTCACACTTGCATCCTTTGGCCTAGTGATCTTCTCCTTATATAGCCTTAGGCCTTGCTCAATACCAAGAGCCAAAACCATAGTAACACAATACCATCAACCTCAAAACTAGGGATCAACACGTTCGTCGAGACGCCATGGTCCAAAACCATAGGCACAACTTCCAAGGACTAACTGCCACTGACCAAAGGTACGTTTTCACATGTACGCGCTTTTACTGAAGCCAACCTGCGTGTACACGCTGATTCTCCTTGCTGAACCTGCGTATATCTCTTTCTTGTCCTGCTGTACTGAGATCTGTCCACTAGTTAAGTTGTCATCACCTGTACCAGTCTCTGAGCACCTGTACCAACCTCTGAGTGAGTTGCCATCAAGGACAACACTTGAATCATAATGCCAACAATCTCCCCCTTTGGACTTGATGGCAACCACCACACCAAGTCACTCTCCCCCTTTGACATCAAGGGCAAAGGGTGGACCAAGATATTCTCTTCCTTGGTATACCTTCTGCTGACCATACTGTTGTCCATACTCCCCCTGAGTACATGCTGAAATCTCCAAATGTGCTCCCCCTTTGTGTATGCCAAAGTGTACCAATCTATCCATCCTGCTCTTGCTGAATTGTGCTGTTCATGCTCCCCTTGACTGTAGGCAAGATCTGCAAAAGATGTTCTTCAAGAAGAACAAAGACTTATACATCATAGAAGACCTTCCTATCACCAAAAGACTCAACATACATTCATCACCCAACCTAGTGGGGATATCCCAATATTGACTCATCCACCTAACCATGTGAAGATACATGATAATACATGAACATTTCATCATTCATCCCAGGCATAGTGGGGAAACCAATATAGGCCGTTACATGACCTTGACATGACATATCTAGACCAAGACTTATGAAAGCCACCAACAGCATCATGATCTGTACCATAAGCATCAGCCTGCAATACCATTCCTAAACAGTAAGATGTATCATTTAGCTTCATAGACTTTATCAACACCTTCTAACCATAATGCCAACAATGCATTATTCGAAGAATATTCTCCCCCTGAGTGTAAGCCAACCATGTCTGAACCATTTCCTGAGTCTGTTCTGCTCCCCCTGAGCCTGAGCCAACCATGACTGAACCTGGGTCTGTTCTGCTGCCCTTTCTTCATATACGCGACTTTGCAGCATGTAACTCGCGTATATACGCGACTTGTCTTCATGAAACTTGCGTATGAGAATCAGAACACTGAAGTTTTATACCTTCAGCTCCCCCTGAGTCTGTTATGTCTGTGCTGTGCTGAGTACCCTGTGCTGTGCCACATCTTTCTGACTGAACTTCCTTCTTCTTCCATATCTTCACGCATGTTGATGATTTCTTCTTATCATGAGCTTTGTTCCTGCAATCTCTTGCTTTATGTCCAAACTTGTTACATGCATAGCATCTTACATGTTTCATATTCCTCTTGTAGCAATCAGCAGCTTTGTGGCCAAACATATTGCAAGAAAAGCAATATCCATTAAAGTATCTTGAATGTGGTGATCTTTCTGCATGATGGTCTTGAAACCGTCTTCTTCTACATATGGCTGCAACATGTCCAAGATTATGACATACATAACATTCAACATTATTCAGTGGAGGAAATAATCGTCTATCACGTCCATAGTTAGGAGTAGAGAATCTTCCTTGAGGAATTTCTTTCCTTGGTTGTTCCTTTTTGGGCATTTCAGATTTCTCATTAGAGTTTCTTGCCTCACCTTGTGAACTAGATTCACCTTCAACATATTCATGAAAACCAAGACCAGTCTTGATAGCAGGAGATCTTTGACTACTAAGAATATCATCCAAGACTTTAGAGCTATCTTGAAATCGTAAAAGCTTATCCTTTTCTTCTAATTTGTTTTTCAAGATATTTACCTCAACTTGATGTTGTTCTTCTTTTTCAAGACATTGCTTCTTCAAGGTCTCTTCAACTTTCCTTCCTTCATCCAACTGATGCCTTAGTTTGAGGATCTCGTTTTCTTGCTCTTTATTCAGTGCTAGCAGCATTTCTCGAACTCTGGAGGCACATTCCAACTGTTCTTCTAATATGACGATTTCTTCTTTGAGGGCATTCTCCCTTTTGCTAGGTAGATCTTGTTGATCTATGATTTGATCTGACGCTTCATTTGCTTGTCCATCTTCAATCTGAGGTGCTTCAGGATCTGAATACTTGCTTCCACACAACGACAGGTTGTCATTGTTCTTTTGAGCTGTCTTCTTCTTCTGACGTGCTTTCTTCCCCATTGTTCTATGAATCTCCTTCAAGCGATCAAGCTTCTCTGAAGGACCCGCTCCGATACCAATTGTTGGAAATAATACTGAGAGGGGGGGTGAATCAGTATTATCAGTTCAGATAAAACTTTTCAATTTCATACTCAGAAACATATACGCGACTTCAGTTAAGTGAACCCGCGTGTACACGCGACTGTGTCTAATGCAACTAGCGTATATCCAGAGATCTTATGATTCAGTTAATCTTATCTTCAGTAAATGCATCAGAACATTATTAAGCAATTTAGCAGTAAACAGGTGCAGTATAACAGAACAGAACATCACACAAGAGCCACACACATGAACACCATGATATAAGGTGGAAACCCAATGTGGGTGAAAACCACCTGCTGCAATTTGTCTCTTTCTTCTTTTATGAGAACTTCTTTTACAATGTACTGGTGCAGTCCTTTACCAGCACGCAGGCTACAACCTGCAGAGGGCTACAACCCTCTTAGCTCTTGTACTAGCCGATCCATTTACTAGTACGTAGGTGCCTACCTACAGAATGCTTCTTTACTCGTTTTCCAGCTGCTAGTGGAAGGGAGCTACAACCCCCTGGCTCTTGTACTGGCTGATATGTTTACCAGTACGTAGGTGCCGGCCTACGATCTACCCGGGACCATGTTTCATACATTTTCATACTAGATCCATAAGACAATCATCATTGTAGTACAACCTGCATCATCAATCACTGAAACACCCAATTCTGAATCACTGTAACCCTGTCAACAATAACCAGACAATCATAGCAACAACCAGATCCAGCTCCATATTCAAATATCATACTTCACATTGTATACGCTACTTGGATGACCCCAACCTGCGTGTATACGCTCTTTTACCAAAACCAACTCGCGTACAGATCTATAAATTCAACCTTAAAACTCTGCAGCTATATCAGACATCAAAGCATACCCAGATCATAATAATAAACATGCGTCAGTAGATCTAGTCTATCCAGAGTCAAACCATATGAAGATAATCATTCCAAGCCTTGAGATCTCGTTCCATCATTCATCATCCTCCACATGGGTGAAACCTTGGTTCAGATCACCAACCCATAACCAGCACTTGGATCACACACTTTCTCAGATCTTCATCACTCACACTTGCATCCTTTGGCCTAGTGATCTTCTCCTTATATAGCCTTAGGCCTTGCTCAATACCAAGAGCCAAAACCATAGTAACACAATACCATCAACCTCAAAACTAGGGATCAACACGTTCGTCGAGACGCCATGGTCCAAAACCATAGGCACAACTTCCAAGGACTAACTGCCACTGACCAAAGGTACGTTTTCACATGTACGCGCTTTTACTGAAGCCAACCTGCGTGTACACGCTGATTCTCCTTGCTGAACCTGCGTATATCTCTTTCTTGTCCTGCTGTACTGAGATCTGTCCACTAGTTAAGTTGTCATCACCTGTACCAGTCTCTGAGCACCTGTACCAACCTCTGAGTGAGTTGCCATCAAGGACAACACTTGAATCATAATGCCAACATTATTTTTGGATTTTAACTTTGTGCGTATGCGGGTTGGGTATATCAAAGTTGCACATTTGGAAGCCCTATACGTGACTGTGTATAAAGCGAACTCGCATGTGTGTAGTGAAAAATTTTAAATCATGGATTTTAGTGGATGAAAATGCTTGAACCTGCAGGATGAAAATTACTTGGAAGGAAAGAGAGCACAATGTAGTAGATAATGAAGTGATGAATGGTTCATTAGCACTGGATGCACTAAGAGGATGTGGATTGTTGAAGTTCTTCAAAATGCAAAATATCAAAACTAACACAAGGTTGTTGGAAATGCTTGTTAATTACTGGGATCTAGAAGAAGATGCATTTATGATTTATCATATGCCCCTATGTATTGAAGTAGAAGACATATATTTCATTACTGGACTTTCTCGGAGAGGAGAGCCAGTCAATTTTCAAGGGAAGGCTCAAGGAAGACTTAGCGTGGATTATTACATTCACATTTATTGCCACAGAAACAACGAGAAGGTAGGGAAACAGATCCCAATCAAGAATGTGGAAATTCTGCCCCTCAGGAATCTCCTTTTTACCATTGTGAGGGTAGAAGGATTAGCCTCATTGCACCAAGATTCTCATGTTACAATGAGCTTAGCAATATATTTCCATACCACAAATTTTGATTGGTGCACAACCCTCCTAACCAATTTGAAAAAACAACTTACTTCCATCAAGAAGAGTAACATCGAATATTTTGGGTATGGTACTATTCTTTGTACCTTCTTTTTTGAGAGGCTACTAGGACTTTGACCCAAAGTGATTTCCACCATCAGCAGCCCAATAGATCCACAGATAGGTAGATGGGCAAACTTAATGAAGAGACTGGGGGGTGGTGAGAGTAGAAAATATGTGTAGGTTAACCCGATAATGCAATATAAATCACAGCAGAATACTATAACCTACTTCTACTATCAATTTGCAGAAGCTTAAAGATCGAGCTGAACAATATAACCAGAAGAAGAAGAATCAATGGCACAATACACATGAAATACTTTCGGGAAAGCCTCAGCTAAAAACCCCATATTATTGTATTATCATACATGGTGGAAATACATAGGAATTATACAAAGCCTTAGCTCTCAGAACTAGCCAACTCTCAGTACAATCCTCACAGATGCTCACAGGAAATCTTGGCTTCTCTCTAGCTTTCCTCTCTGCCCTCCAAGATCCTATTTCCTTGCGATGTTCCTTGCGGATTATTAGCCTTTTACCAAGTGGAAAACCAACCTTAAAAATTGCGCAATCCTCAAGGATGAATCCTTGATTTCATGCATGAGTTTTCTCCATGAGAAAACACATGCAACTGATAGTACACTGTCCTTGAACATTAATCTCAACTGGGTCTTTCTCAGAATAAACATGCATGAGTTTCTGATGAGGGAATCTTCAGTTAACTAGAGTAGCACTAATTGAGTGCAATAATGCATCAACTGACTATTAACTCACTATTAGTTCCTCAAACAGTTTGGAACTAATTTAACTGGACTTAACTCAGTGAACTAAGTTAACTAATTATAACTCAAATATAACTTAATCTTATCTCCTTAATTTAAGGGATAACTCTTGCATGACTTCAGAAAGACTTCTAACTTGAGTTTCTCCAGCTAATTAATTTAAAATAAATAAATAAATTATTTCCAAGTAGCTGTTAAGACTAAATTCAATTTTAATTCACAATTTAATTCAAGGACAAATTAAATTGGAATATTCTTGTTTCCATATTTCAACACTCCCTCTCAACAAGAAAGGGATTATCTGCCACCCTGATCCTGTCTCTATGGAACTCGAATTTACACTTTGAAAATGCCTTTGTCAAAATGCCAGCATCTTTCTCCTCTATCGAAATATACTGCAACACTAAGATGATGATACCAGATGTCGATGTGCTTGGACCTATCATGAAATATTGGATTCTCAGAGAGATTGATACAACCCTAATTATCACAATAGATCACAGTTGGATCCATCCTCTGATAAGAAAAACCAACTAGGATTTTCCGCATCCAAATGGCCTCACATGTTGCCTAACTTGTAGCCATGTATTCTGCCTCTGCCGAGCTGAGTGCAATCGACCTCTGTTTCATGTTGTACCAAGAAACTACCACTGACCCAAGGTTGAAAATCCCTCCTGATGTGCTCTTCTGATCTGATGGACTCCCTGCCCAATCTGCATCACTGAAGCCCTGTAGCTTCACTCCCTCTGTCTGTCTGTACCATAATCCATATTGAGATGTGCCTCTGAGGTATCTCAATACATGCTTTTCCACCTTCCAAAACATCTTGGTAGGCTGAACCATCGCTTGACTCAAATTGTTCACCCCATATCACAAATCTGGTTGTGTGTTCACTAAGTACATCAGTGAACCCACAAGCTGCCTGTACATAGTAGCCTCTACCACTTCTCTTGAAGTAGCAACCTCCTTCCTCTAGTTATCTGCTAGAGGAGTCTACATGGGCTTGTACTTATCCATGTAGAATCTCCTAAGTATCTCGTTGGCATACTTTCCCTGAGACACAAACAACTCCCCATCCTTCTGCCACACTTCCATGCCAAGGAAGTAATGTATGAGACCCATGTCTTTCATCTCAAATTCTCTTGCAAGGTCCTCCTTGCAAGACATGATCAACTGATCATCACCAGTCAATATGAGATCATCAACATAAAGTACGATGATCAACAACTTACCTTTCACCTCGATGTGGTACAGGTTCGCATCCGCTTCACTCTTTGTGAAGCTCAACCTAGTGAAGTAGTTGTCTATCTTGGTGTACCAAACATGAGGTGCTTGCTTCAGCCCATACAATGATCTTTTGAGTCGGCACACATGCGACTCATGATCGAAGGTCTCAAAACCTTCCGGCTGCTCTATGTACACCTCTTCTTCAATCTAGCCATTGAGGAATGCAGTCTTCACATCCATCTGATGGATGTTCCAACCCATCTGTGCTGATAGTGCCAACATAGATCTGATAGATGAGTACCTTGCAACAAGAGCAAAAGTCTCATCATAGTCAACCCCCTCGACCTGTGAAAAGCCACAGGAAAAAAATCTTGCCTTATGCTTCTCCACACTACCATTAGTAGCTTGCTTTACCTTGTAAATCCAACAGGAACTCACAATTGACTTGTTCTCTGGTCTTGAAACCACGTCCCAAACACTGTTATGAATTATGAAGTCATACTCCTCCACCATAGCATCAACCCAAATCGGCTGCTGCACTGCTTCCTCAAAGGAAGATGGCTCAGTATCAACACATTCCCTAGCAAGGGCCATGTATCCAGTGTACCTCTTAGGTAACCTCCTCTGTCTACACTGAGAATATGGTTCTCCCACATTCTCTCTCGCATCCTCCAACAATCTGTCAGCCTCTCTTGTGCGCTTCTGTCCATCTCTGGAAGACTCTGCTTGAGTGGATGTCTCCACTCCTGGAACCTCTGCATGTGGCTGCTCTGCATTAGTCTGAGGCTCCTCCTCCTTAGGAACCAACAGTTCCTCCATAGCCTGTAGTTGGATCTCCCTCTCAAGGGAAACTTGCATGGCCTTCTACTCATCAAACTTGAGATCTCTGTGAACCCCTGTCCTTCAACTGGTATACAAGTACACCCGATAGTTGTGAGGTGTATCAGTGTACCCCACAAATATCCCAAACTCTACTATCGGCTCAAACTTCTTCCATGCATCCTTTGTCACATGGCAATATACCGATGAGTCAAAGATCTTGAAGTGACCCACATCTGGTCTCTTATCATAGAAAGCTTCCTCTGGTGTCTTCATCCCAAGTATGCGATGCGGGCTTTTATTCTGCAAATAGACTACTGTGTTGCATGCCTCAGCCCACAAGTGAAGTGGTAGGCCTTGGTCATGCAGCATTGCCCATGATACCCCTACAAAAGTTTTGTTCTTCCTCTCGGCCACCCCATTCTACTGTGGGTTATGAGGTGTCGTCAACTCTCATTTAATTCCTTCCGCTGCATAGAAGTCCTTAAACTCTTGAGAGACATATTCTCCATCGTTGTTGCTTCTTAAGGCCTTGATCCTCATCCCTAACTCTTTCTCGACCAAAGCTTTGAACTCACAAAACTTTGTGAAAGTTTGGTCCTTCTTCTACATGAAATAAATCCAGCATTTACGAGAATAGTCATCAATGAAAATCACATAATACCTTTGCTTCACTGTGGATGCCTTTGAGAATGGTCCACACAAATCAGAATGAACTCACTCTAAGATAGCCTCTACTCGACTGTCTCGATCATGAAAGGAAGACTTGGTGTACTTTCCCAAGGTACAACATTTGCATGTGTCAACTTGCTCAAGTTTACCTTTGGGAAGTCTTATAGATATCTGTTGCATTATCTTCAAAGCCCCATGATGCAAATGGCCCAACCGCCTGTGCCACAACTCACCAATGTCTTGGATTTGCATCAATTCTGCTTTCATACTCAATGTTGCACAATCATCTACCTCTAGTTTATAGAGATTCTTCACCCGAATCCTATCCTCTTGGTCTGACCCGTGGCTATGTGTATTAAGAACACCTTTCCTTTACTGAATACAACACCGTAGCCTTTGTCCTCCAACATCACGACTGATACCAAGTTCTTCTTTACTCCAGGAACATACATCACATCTGTTAAAGTGAGAGGAGCTCCATGCTCCCTTTAAAAAGCAACTGTGCCCACTCCTGAAACACTATACCTTCCGTCGTCACCCATCTCTATGCGCATCTTGAGGTCTTTCTCCTCCAAGGCACTGAATAATTTTTTATCATCAGTCATGTGGAATGAGGCTCCACTGTCAAGATACCAGACACAACCCATCATCGATGACACCATGCATGCAATGAGGGTAAAGTCCATTTCGAATTGAGAGGATAATTCCTCACCTTCCAATCCTTCCGAGGACCCCTTATTGGACTTCTTCGATGGGAAATTAGTGGCATAATGTCCCATCTTGTGACAATTAAAGCATCTTACTTTAGACATGTCACCCTTCTTCCCTCCATGAAAAGAATTTGATTTGAAATGGGAAGCCATCCCCTTCCCTTTGGTTGCCTTACTTGCTAAGGCTAGATTTTCTTCATCATCATTCTTAGATGAAGAACCATCTCGTGTGCTCCTCCTGATCTCCTCCTGCTTAAGATCTGACCATAGTCGTTCCCAATCTGGTAGTTTGTCCCTTCCATTCACAGAGTCCTAGTAGCTATTACAACTCTTTGGAAGGCCAAGGAGAGCGAGGCTCACCATATCATCATCGGAAGTAGTTATTCCCACATTGCCAAGCTCATCTCTGTAGGTGGTGAGCTTTTTCAAATATGTGGAAATAGTATCGCCCTTCTCCATCTTGATTCTTCGAAGCTTATCCTTGAGTGCCAATTTCCTCTGGTTGCTATTGTTTTGGTAGAGGTCCTTCAATGTCTTCCACATTGAAAATGGAGTATCCTTCCCATGGAGACTCGAGACAATATGGTCTCGAACTCCCTCAAGGATGATCTGTCTCACCTTCGCCACACATTTCTTCCACTCAGCCAACTCTTGTGCATTATTTGAAGCTAGCTTTGGGATTTCTTGATCAATGAATTCCTTCAAGCCATTGTCTTCTAAAATAGCCTCCATTATATCTTTCCATGCTATGTAATTCGAGCTACCTTCCAAGGCATACTCGAGTCTCAAGCCATAGAATGCCATTGGCCAACCTTGAAGTATGATATGAATTTGATTTGCGCCTGCAACCCCAAACTTCAAACTTCCAATTGTCTTCTCAGTATACTGTTCACAACTCTGATACCATGTAGAAAATTTGTGTAGGTTAACCCGATAATGCAATATAAATCAAAGAAGAATATTATAACCTACTTCTACTATCAATTTGCGGAAGCTTAAATATCAACATGAACAATATAACCAAAAGAAGAAGAATCAATGGCACAATACACATGAAAATACTTTTAGAAAAGCCTCAGCTAAAAACCCCATACTATTGTATTATCATACATGGTGGAAATACATAGGAATTATACAAAGCCTTAGCTATCACAGCTAGCCAGCTCTCAGTATAATCCTCATAGATGCTCATAGGAAATCTTGGCTTCTCTCCATCCTTCCTCTCTGCCCTCCAAGCTCCTATGTCCTTGCGTTGTTCCTTGTGGACGATTAGCCTTTTACCAAGTGGAAAACCGACCTTCAAAACTGCGCAATTCTCACAGATGAATCCTTGACTGCATGCATGAGTTTTCTACATGAGAAAACACATGCAATTGGTAGTACACTATCCTTGAAAATTAATCTCAACTGGGTCTTTCTCAGAATAGACATGCATGAGTTTCTGATGAGGGAATCTTTAGTTAACTGGAGTAGCACTAGTTGAGTGCATTAATGCATCAACTGACTATTAACTCACTATTAATTCCTCAAATAGTTTGGAACTAATTTAACTAGACTTAACTCAGTAAAATAAGTTAACTAATTACAACTCAAATATAACTCAATCTTATCTCCTTAATTTAAGGCATAACTCTTGCATGACTTCAAAAAGACTTCTAACTTGAATTTCTCCAACTAATTAATTAAAAATAAATTAATTAATTAATTCCAAGTCGCTGTTAAGACTAAATTCGATCTTAATTCACAATTTAATTCAAGGAAAAATTAAATTGGAATATTATTGTTGCCATATTTCAACAGTGAGGTCCCTAGAACGACATTTGATTACGATTTTTTCCTTTGGTGGGAACAACAAGTCATTGCCATCGAGGACTACCCCTACGAAGGCATGGATTTCAGAGTGGATCCAGATTTGGTGCTTCCACTCAGCGCTGCATGGGGCCCCATTCGTAAAAAAAATTTAAGTTTTTAATGTTATTTATTTTTTTGGATTTCAAAAATATGAATTGAAATTATTTTCGATGAGAAAACAATTCTTACAAAATTGTTTGATCATGATACAAATGTGGGACCGGTAAAACCCGAGGGTACCCAGGCATAGGTGTCATTGAAGAGACATGGAGGGTGACACAACTGAGACTAAGATATTTCTCCATGCCGTACAGAGGGAATTGGAGAGATTGACTCACTAGCTACCTATGGCAGTAATATAGGATCTACCAGAGGTAATGCAGAGATGTGTGGTAGGAGTACCACGAGATTGGGTGCGGATTTTCTGACGGGTGGCTATTTCCATCGTCTTCTTCCAAGATGCACATCCGGGGCAGGACCCATAGATATAGATTAGAGATGCCTTGATATTTTTGATAGACATGATTGGGCCTAAGCCCTAATTTTGTAGGACATTTTGTCCAGATTTTGTATAATATCTTGAACATATAATTTCTATCTATATACAGATGATTTCATGATGTGACGACCATATATAGAGATAATTTTTTATTATTTTTTATTTTAATGTGATGAATGATTAATATGGAAATCTAATGCTTGATTAGCTATGGAATCAGAAAAATGAGTTTTCTGATCGTGGAATATGAATAAATTTGATAAAATTAACTGATCTTTGTAATAAACACGCTGTCACAGAATTTGGAGATATAAATAAGAATCTCTCACACAATAGATGTTTTTTAACTAAGACACCACAGTTGGGTGTGGTTTTTTACCTATTTCTGCACATTCTTTCCCCAATTTTGACCTTTATGTCCTCCAGGCCTACGACTTTACATGATCAAACTCCATGTTTTCTTACCTTTTTAACCTATTTCACTATCATGTCACTTTGTTGTATTTTACCAAATAATACGAGGCTTTATTCATTTTTTGGATAACTGGGAGAGTATTGAAGAAGTATTTTGGGAAGCTCTTATATTCAGGTGATGGCTCGTAAGAACAAAGCTATGAAGCAGATAGGCAGTGTGGATTAACTACAAAAAGGGTAGAACAGTTCGTTGTTACACCCTGGATGTTGTTACATGTTGTTGTTACACATTGGACGCTGTTATAGGTTGTTGTTACACATTGGATGTTGTTACACCACGTGCTGATACAAGAATCCATCGTCACACCAAAAGTGTTGTTGCCGGTGATGCCACACCATCCCAAACCACCATTCACTCAATGTAGTTGCACTGAAGCTGGAAAATGTGGGTACTATTCCACATAGCAGATGTCGGCAATAGGGATTTTTTATTTTTGAAGCAATAAGGCTCAAATAGTTGCAATCATAACTGATGTATATTTGTATTTAGCAATAGGTTGTAACTATTATTTTTTATCAGCATGAGAATCGTGAGATTCTCATGACTGATCTGTTTCTAATTTCGGGTTGTAATAACTATAAAAGACTCAATTTTTCATATACAAGGATACGATGTATAGAAGAGTATTGTTACTCTGCTTCTGTAATTCTGAATTTATTTTTAATATCAATTAGCACGGTGATGTTGTTACTATTCTTCAACTGATTCGTTAATCACTTTTGTGTTATTCCTGTGCCCTGCTGAGGAGGAAGGGCCCTCCTCTTTGGTAGGGATTGCAGTGATATAGGTAGTGTACATTCTAGTTTAGTTAATTGATTTATGGTTTCTCGTTGTTGTTGTACAAATCATGGATTACATTCACTGTTTTTTCTATTTATATTATGTTATTTGTATTTAAGCTTTTGTGATCCATAATATGAGTTTTTAGAAATATTTTCAGAAAAAATCACATTAGAAAATCTTTATCGACGTGTTTCAAACCAACGAGTGTGGTTCATCGTCAGGACAAGTTAAATAGGGATGGCAGATATTCCAACGGTTAGGTTTGACTGGAAAAATGGCTATATTAGACTGGATTGGACCAAGGTCATAATTGATTAAGAAACAACTAGATTAGGTAGGATAAAATTATTTAATTATAATAATATCAATGAATTAGAGTAAAAATATTCATATTTTATAATGCCATTTAATACATTCTTGGTTTATTGAATAAGTTTTATAAAAATATTATACTACATCTTATTAAATCATTATCATAACATTATAATGGTGGTAGTATTTTCATCATTATAATTTTTTAGTCAAAACCTACTCAAATATAAATATTAATCTTATAATGGTTAATATTAACCCCTTATAGTTAGTTATAACAAGGGTAATCTTAATTATAATGCTATTATTAATGTATAATATTAATATTTATTTAATACGAGTCATAGATGCTTTAATATAATGATACTAGTATTATTATAATATTATCATAGTAATAAACTTACTATTATAAATCTAAATAGTAAACTTATAATATTAACCCATTTAGTTAGTTATGACAATGGTAATTTTGATAATATTATTAATGTTTAATATGAGTCAATATTAATAGTATGCTTTAACATTATCCTTAAATTAAATATTATTAAACAATTATAGAATTTTATCATTAATGGTTTTTGGGAAACTTTTTAATATAAATTAATTCGATAAGCCATCTAAAGAGAAACAAAACGGTTAGTTAGGACAAGGGCAATTTTGAAGAAAAGGAAAGGGGGAAAAAATTAGTTTAAGTCATTAATAGAGGGGGGAGGCGAAGAAGAGGGGAGATATGACTGGGAAGAAAGGGCAGGGATCCAACAACTACTTATCTTCCAACCATCATCCCTATTGAGATTACTTGGCCTTTTTTCAATCTCAATAGCTTCCCTAAATTTCCGGTGATGAAAATGCGCAACCTTAGCAATCACTCGGGCTTCCTCAATACAAACATGATGTTTAGTCTTCTCCGCATGTTCTGCCAATGTAGAGGACTTGGTTCTCCCATGTTTTAGGTCAGCTGCGTGCTCATTAATCCTTTGGTTAACAGAGCGACTGGTCTCACCAATGTAGGGGGTCCAACATGAACAAGGAATAATATAGACACCCTTCATGTCCTTGGGGTTGATGGGATCTTTTATTGATTAGAGGGAATTACGAATGGTTTTAAGGGGTTAGAAGGTCGAGGGAACATTATGCTTCTTAAGAATCCTAGCAATCTTATCAGTGGTCCCTTGGATAAAAGGCATATGGACCCCTGGGATACGATTTTTAGGTTCTTTTTTGACCACTGAGTTCTTGAAGGATTTAAGGAAAGCTTTCTGACCAAGGTGTCTACTAGAACCGTTTTCAACAAAGACATTAAGGAGATGGGATTTCTATCCATCAAATCTCTTTTCATCAGAGATTCTCAGGGCACGAGTAGCGAGGGTGTTGAGAACGCCCAACTTCTGAGCTAGGAAATGATGGGAATTGATGTGAAGGTAACCAGCTAGAGTAAATATTAGTTCCTATGTGGCGCACATTTATTTTGATAGCTACAAGTTGTGATTTAATTCTGTAGAGTGTTTTTATGTCTACGCGCATGGTTTTATTCAACAATTTAGATTAGCGACATCTTTTACAGTTTTCTTCATTTTCTTATTCTTGGCTAGAGTGTATCATCATAGACAATGCGAACTCCATTGAAACATTAAGACCTAACTTGGGTTGATAATTAATGTTGCAGTCTCAGTCAATTAAGATTGATTAAAACAACACTACACTTTGGCGCCATTGCCGAGGATGGCAGTTGACGATATAGTCAACCAAGTTGTTTGTTTGATATAGAGTGTTCCTAGTTCACAGTTGTTGGGTGGTAAGACGAGAGGTAAGAACCTATGCATCGCTCTAGCATACCTGGGCAAGCTCACCATTGTGATTACTAGGACACTTAGGAAATTTTGATGTTTTGTTAGGGTGTCTTCAACTCTTCAATCGCTAGGTGGTAAGGCGAGACGTAAGAACCTGCGCATCGCTCTAACATACTTGGGTGGGCTCACCACTGTCAAAGGCTGAGACACTTAGGGTGTGATTTAATACACATAGGGTCCATGTGTGCATTTGTAGGAATTATAAAGATACTAAAATCATCCCCACTTTAATAAGTCACAAGAACAATGGGTCGTAAAAAGGAAAGGAAGGGTATATTTGGGAAGGAAGACATTTATCCAGGAACTAATCTCCAAGGCAAAAAAGGAACAGTCCAGCTCTCAAAGGAATGCAAGGAAAACAGGGCCACAGAAAGCTGTTACTCCCATAGAGAAAGTAGAAACTTCTAATTCCTCCATCTCCAGACTGTATCATTCTAAAGATAGCACTCATACCCCAAAGACCAAGGATTCAATTCATGAGCAGGAAGGGGAAGCTAGTAGCTAGAATTTGAGGATCGAGGGGCAAGGGGAAACTGAGGGGGAACATCGAACACCTGAGATGGAAAATCACCTATTGGTTTATCAATATCTAGATACAGGTAGTGCGGTGAAACAGCCAGCCCTAGGGGTATCCAAGGCACTAAGCACATCTATAGGGCCATCATAAAAACAATTTGAAGGACGTCTGCTACAGAAAGGGTTATAAGAATTAGTCATGGGGGAATAACAATGATAACAATGCTAAAACAAATGTCACTATCACCACCTTTGAGTTTCCAATCGGGAATATCAGAGGTGAAGCTCCTATGAAAAATATTCCTCTATCATCCTTACCATCCTTTCAGGGGATGACTGTGGAATATCCAGACACATTTCTATTTGAGTTTGATGTCTTATGTAGACTTTATGATTATACAGCAGATGCTCAGAAATGAAATCTATTCCTTGCTACGTTAAAAGGGGCAGCCTTGAGATGGTTCATGTGATTGGGCTCCACTTCTATTTCAAAATGGAATGATATGAAGGAGATGTTCTTATCAATGTACCAAGACTATTGCAGGACTAGGGACTTAATGGAAGAAATATTTAGAAAGACACAGAAGGAGGAGGAAAGCCTAGAAGATTATGTGGAATGGTTCCACTATAATCTGTAGAGGTCTAAACACAGCGATTGATACCAGGAAATCTTGAAGACTATATTCATCAGAGGAATGAGAGATGACTGCCTTACCACCTTGAACCTATTGGGAAAAGGGGATATATCATAAGAGCCATTCATTGAAATTGTAAAGCTCTGCCTAAGGTGCTCTCAAGGGTCATCCAAAGGAAGGAGTACAATTCGGGATGCCTCTATTCATATACAAAAATTTGCAAGTGGAGGAGTAACCAGAGCAGAGATCGGGAATTTATTTGAAAACTTCAAGACTGATATCCTCAGTACTCTCTTGGCCAAGATAACGACAACGTAGATCAAGAAGACACAAGAAAAAGCTGACACACCCTTGGTTGTGTTCTTTCCGACTTGTCGCAAGAAACATCCTTTCAGGGAATGTGAATTGAACAACATCAGCCTGTGTAACATCTGTGAGCTGGAGAATTCGACAGAGCAATGTACAGAGCTTCCTAGACTAAAGGTAGTACTCATAGAATCAAGTGAAGAGGTGCAATCCTCTTACTTCATCACACCAAGGAGGCCATGGCAACCGCGACCTCCAGGTATGTCTCAAGTCTTTCCCTCTTTCATTCGTGGAACAATGCATATAATAACCAGCAATATCCATGGCAATATTCTTCCCCTCCTTTAGCATAGTTCTCTTCACCGTGGAACCAATGGTCTCCATCTCCTCCTGTTCAAAATCCTCAATTCCAACCATACCCTTGGAACCAGAACTGGAGAGGAAATGCCTAGAATTCATCTTTTCTTGGACCACCCATGCAACAACAGCTGCAGTTACCTCCTTTCCAAGCTCCTGCTCCACCACCTGTACGACCCCAATACCTGTGCAACCTAACCCAAACCTAAAAAATAAAACAACTTAGGGTATAGAGGCTCTGACTACCTTCCATACTTACCTTATTACCCCCATGGGACTTAATGAAATTCAATTTCGATCAGGCACGGTAATTAACCCAAGTCACTCCCCTATCATTACAGGGGAGGACTGTGAACCATCCAGAGGAGATACCAGAGGCTCTAAGGCGGCTACTATGCCTACAACAACTAATATAGAGGAATTTGTTACATCTATAATAGCCGACCCACGAAGAATTGTTACTACTGTAACAGCCAATTCAGGGAAGGCTGATACACCTGTAACAGTAGATTCGACTGTTGTGTTGGCTTGTAGGGGCCTAACCCAAGTTCAGAGGTGATTTAGCCAAACAAATCGCGGTACCACTGGCCCTTTCGAAAACAGTTTGCGGAGCGCAGACTGAGGTCTCACCTGAAGTAGTATGAGAGGGTGCTAGAACCATGTTTTTGCACCCTAGAGATGTCTGATGATTTTCGGTGGTCCATGGTTTGCCCTTGCATGCACGTCATTACACACACTTATCAGTACTTCGTGGCTTGCGATGCTGTCTTCGCGTAGCCCTACTCGGGGCCCAATCCGTGTTATTACCTAATTCCTTACTATTGACCTGATATTAGTCGATAACTTATCTTATCAGTACGTGTCTAGTTATATTTAATAGTGTTTAGCATTCATATAAGTGCGCGCGATAAAGAAAACAATATATTTAAACAGGAAATAGCACAGGAGAAAATACACAAGATTTGGAATCAAACTTCTCTTTATTATTCTTCTTCCTTGGTTAGAGACTCGACTCCGCCTTGCACACTCAGCTGTAGGGGTCCACGCACTCAGCTTCAGACTCTACTAGGCCTCTTCGCACTTAGCTGCAAAGCCTCTTCCTACTACTATGACCCAAAGCACTTAGACCTTTACTCTATGCTCGCTATCTTCTAGACTCCATTCGTTTTTCCATGTCTCCTTCCTTTTCTTTACAACTTAGAACCTCGCTCTATTTATACAATACCATGGTCTGGGGACCATGGGTAGGTCGACATTACATTCAAAACTTAGGGCGAACAACCCTATAACTCTAACATACAATTTGCGTTCCATGCCTGCAATTCGTGGAATCTTTACAACAATAATACTCAAAACTTAGGCTTTGAGCCCCAAAACATGTTGTGGGGGGATTCCATGCCCAACATGTTGTAACGCAGGACCCCCTGTATCCTCAGAGATTGGCCAAACCTAGGATGACTTCGTAGCCTGAATCTGATTTTCTTAGGGAGTTGTAAAATTTGCATGTACGAATTCCTCTGCTGCAAGCCCTTAAAGAAGTACCCATATATGCTAATACAGTGAGATATTTATGCATCAAGAAACCTAGGCGGAAACCTAAAGACCCTGCCACCATACACGTGATGGGGAAATTATTTGAATTAATGTCTGCTCAGCCTCTCCTAACTAAGTACAATGATCAAGGAAATCCTACGGTCACTGTCTACATTAATGATCATCCCATAGCCAACACGTTGATCGATCTCGGGGCTGCCATTAATGTAATGACAAAGGACCTCTTTATCACTCTCAGGCTACAGGGACCCAGACATACTCCTATTGTGCTTGAATTAGTAGGCAGGTCCCGTGTTAAACCTGAGGGGATGCTAGAGGATATAGTGATTACAATAGCTTCTCAGAGATATCCGACTGATTTTCTTAATTTACAGCCCAAATCCAACTTGGGGGGGGCATCCTTTGATCCTAGGGAGACCTTGGCTAGCCACTGCAGATGTATTTATACGATGCAGGACGGGATCTTTATCCCCCAAAACCAAATATGGATGTGTACAACCCTTGGTGGGATGAGTATGAGCCTGAGTCAGATCTTTCCCTGCCACTCACTCTGGAGAAAGCCCAGTATTTTAAAAATGAGACAGAAGCTGATGTCATTAACGGTTTTATTAGTAACTCACTTTATTTTGCTTCTGTTAAAACTAAAAATGAGGAAGAAGAGGTGGAAGATATAGATTTTGAACAAATGAGAACCACTCTAAATATTGCTAGAAGTCTAATTTTGATTGAATCTGGAAATTTTTTTAATGTTAATACCAACCTGATTGTTGAACAAAACCAACGATTGTTACAGCTATTACAGAAGTATAGAAAGGAATTTTCATGGGATTATACGAATATGAAAGGGATCGACGTTAACCTATGCACTCACCGTATTTATTTGAAGGATGGCTACAAAACAATCAGACAGCCACATCGCCGCATGAACCCTACACTAAAGGAGGTGGTGAAAGAAGAACTACAAAAACTCTTGAGTGCTAATTTTATTTATCCAATATGTAGTCAGTGGGTGTCACCAATTTACACCATTCCTAAAAGTAATGGCAAGTGGAGAGTCTATGTTGTTTATAGAGAACTCAACAAGGCCACTCAAAAGGACCATTTTCCCTTACCATTTATAGATCAGGTCCTCAATACTCTCTCCGGAAAGTTTTTTTTTCATTTTTGGACAAATTTAGTGGCTACAATTAGATACAGATTGCCCTGGAAGACCAAGATAAAACGACCTTTACTTGTACTTAGGGAACCTATGCATATAGAGTACTTCCTTTTGGGCTCTGTAATGCATCAGCAACCTTCCAAAGGGAAATACTGGAAATTTTCTCTGACTTGTTGAATGAGTGCCTAGAAATCTTCATGGACGATTTCACACCTTATGGAGATGCTTTTGAAACAACATTAGTCAATCTGGAAAAAGTGTTGGAACAATGTGTATAGACTAATGTTGCTTTGAGCATTGAGAAATGTCACATGATGATGACTGAAGGGATCGTGCTTGGAAACTACATTTTTGCTGATGGAATCAAGGTAGACCCTGCAAAAATAGAGGTAATTCTAAAAATTCCAACCCCCAAAACGCAAAAAGAGGTACGTAGTTTCTTGGGGCATGCAGGGTATTACAGAAGATTTATAGAAATTTTTTCAAAAATTGCATCGCCATTATTTTCCTTGCTCATGAAGGATGTTGATTTCTTGTGGACAGGGAAGTGTGAGCAAGCCTTCTTAAAGATGAAATGTTGTGTATCAGCAACTCCAGTCTTTCAAGGAACTAATTGGGAACTGTCATTTCACATAGCTATGGATGCATCAGATATTGTTGTAGGTGCTATTTTGGGCCAACTGGAGGATAAGAAACCTTATGCTATTTACTACATAAGAAAAAAACTAACCCTGGCTGAGCTCAACTACACAGTGACTGAGAAGGAGTTCTTAGTAGTCGTGCATGCCATCAATAAATTTTGACATTACATCACCAAGTATAAAGTATTTGTACACACTGACCATTTTGCCATTCGTTTTTTAATGAATAAGCCAATTACAAATGGTAGGATTACACGCTGGTTATTGTTGTTACAAGAATTTGATATCACTATTGTAGATAAGCCTGGAAAAGACAATGTAGTAGCTGACTTTCTTTCTAGGCTAACTATTGATGACAGTTGCACTCCCACTGAAGATTCTTTCCCTAATGAATATATTTTTGCTATTTCTACTTACTCACCTTGGTATGTAGATATAGCCAATTATCTTGTTGCAGGGAAGTTTCCACAGTATTTTTCCTCCAAGGAGAAAAGAAAAATCTTACAATAAAGTGATACATATACTTGGATAAATGGGAACCTTTACCACACTGGACCAGATTTCCAGATTAGACGTTGTGTTAGAGAAGATGAGGTCTTTGATATCCTTAGAGCCTTTCATGAGAAACCTTGTGGAGGACACTTCTCAGAAAAATAGACAGGATACAAAGTCCTTTCAACAGGGTATTACTGTCCAACAATATTTCAGAATGGCAAGGTTTTTGTGAAGGGATGTGATAGTTATTAAAGGATGGGCCAACCACTGTAATCAGATGAGATGTCATTACATCCCCAAATCGTCCTAGAACCTTTTGAGAAGTGGGCTCTAGATTTTGTGGGACTAATTAATCCTTCATGTAGACAGAGATCCTACATATTGGTCTGCATTGACTATGTTACAAAATGGGTTGAGGTGAAGGAACTAACTAGAGCCACAGAGCATGTTGTCTCAGAATTTTTGTTTGAAGACATCTTTGTTTGGTTTGGCATACCCAAAGAGATAGTCACAGACGGAGGGCCCCAGTTCACATCTCATAAGATCCAGGAGTTGGTCGAGAAATATAAAATCCATCATAGAATCACAACACCTTATCATCCACAAGCAAATGGTCAAGTAGAAAGCACTAACAAAGTCATTGAGGGGATCCTTACTAAGATTGTGGCCAGTCATTGAAGAAATTGGGCTAACAAAATTCTAGAAGTGTTATCGCCATAAAGGACTACATGGAGGAATACCACTGGATTCTCACCATATGAACTTGTGTATGGCAAGAACCCTTTATGCCCCACTGAATTTGAAATCAAGACACTAAGGGTAGCATTGCATGTCAATTTGTATTTGGCTACAGCACAAAGGTAGAGATTGAACCAACTCAATGAATTGGAGGAGAAACAATTGGCTGCTATCCAACAAACAAAGATTATTCAGCAGTAAAGAGCTAAGTGGCATGACAGGTTTATAAAGGAAAAGAAGTTCCAGAAAGGAGATTGGGCTCTCTTATATGACTCAAGGTTTAAAGACTTCAAGGGTAAGCTCTACACCATATGGCTAGGTCCTTATGAGGTAGATGCACTCTTTGACAATGGGACTGTAAATTTGGTGACCATTGACAGTGCGAGGACACCATTACTTGCAAATGGGCACCGTCTTCAGTTATATCACAAACCTACCTCAAGGGATTCATTTGTCAACATTGTCACAAATTCGGATCTACAAATTACAGGAACAGGGGAAAGCCCCCCTGTGCTACAAGAATTTCAATTTTTCCAATAAGTGTAACAGTTGAAAATCAACTTTGGTTGGCAGTTGTTACACCTTCAAACTAAAAAAAACAAAAACAATAATAATAATTTGGCTGTGAAAACTTTTCCTGGGCATAGACAGGCACTTTTGTAGCAGTTGAAAACCACCCAGTGACGAATATGACACACTCTGTAACAACATTTTTAATTTCAAAGCATATCTTACAATAAGTGTTGTTGTCTGATCTTTTCTTCTTTATCTTTTTGTAGAAATTAAAATAATGTATATCAGTTGTCTTGGTTGTTACACCTGTAACAACCGATGACTTTTCAGGAATAAACGAGATTTTTATTGTAATAAGTAGAAGAACATTACCGTGATCCTCTTCATCAGAATTAAGTTTGCACGTCTCACTGCCAGAGCTTGGTTCGCACGTTGCGCCGCCCATTACTTCACCCCACGTCACCCAGGTATGTCATCAAAAAGGTAATATTGAATTCGTTTTATTTTGTAATTATGGCAACTTAACATGACCCTTGACGGCCGAGGACGGCTGTCATATTTAAGCTAGGGGGAACAAATAATATTGTAACATGACTGTCACACAATTTGTGATCATTTGAAAAATCTTGCAATTAAGGCATGAGGACTTGGTAGTTATTGTTACTTAATGTTGATCATACCAAAAAGGGTAAGTGTACCATCGATGAGACCTCCCCATGACTCAAAATTAAGGAAAAATTCATTGTGCAGTACGAAGCATGTGTGCCAAATCCCAATTCTAAATCCTCACTTACGCCACCCTGCCACCCTACCATTTACCCCTGTTGAAAGCCCTGAATCCCCATTCAGAGTGCTTGGAGAAGAGGAAGATAGCAGTGTAGACTAAATTAGCTAGATTGTGTGTCAACTACCCTAGAGCACTTAAAGGGAAGGATAAGCAGGTGAAACAACACTGAATTGCATAAGCAATGGGAGGAGCAGCAATACAGCATGAGCCAGAGTCCATAGAAGCCTTGGAAGATTGCCCAGAAGCATGCCAGATTTTCAAGGATGCAGGTTGGTTCGAATTCTTCTAGAGGTTGGAAGGATCAGATGGTGGTGTTGCCATGGAATTTGCAAAGAATCTGGAGAGAAACTAGACATAGGTCAGAGGGTTGAAGCTGGAGGTCACGGAAGAGGTGATGCTAGAATAATAGGATTGCCAACAGAAGGCAAGAGATGGTTCAATAGGAACGTCAATGACCCCTCACTGAAATGGGATTTCCTCTAAGAAGAAGAGTTGTTGGCAAAGAAAGGAAGGGGAATTGATAGACTATCACTCCCCCAGCCATGGGCAGATGTTGCCCTCTACCAAATCAAGTACATTACTTGTGAGGAAATGGTAACAATTGTGTTTAATTATCATTTTCCATTATTGAACCACCTCTGGCATCAGCAGCTGATCGCCTTCCTTATTTCTTGTTGGGAAACATTAGGCACATGGCACCCAGAAACGTGTGTTACCAACCATGGCCTTATCAAACTCATTGTGTTGGACGCTATGAGCCGACAGGGAAAGAATTGGGAAGAATTCATGCGAAAAAGGCCTAGGACCACCAACAGAATGCAAACCAAGGCGTTTGAGGAAGCTCCAAAGGTGACAAAGGAGCAACCCCAGCTCTTGACAGTAAGGGTTAGCAAGAGGCTGGTTGATAAACCCATTGGCAACAGGAAGCCGAAGCAGAGGATAAGGGTTAGCAGGCACCCAGAGTCCCCATCCATGTTAAGAAAGAACAAAGAAGAAACGGAGCAGAAGTACAAGGAGCAAGCTCAGCCAGAAGAACCTTCTTCACCTGGTAAGAGAGAAACCCAATCCTTCCTGTCAAAAATTGAAATTCTAGAGAAAGAAACTAGAGAATTAAGGGAACAACTAGCAGAAGAAAAGATAGAGCCAAGAGCCCCAGGGCTAGATACTTTGGTAGAGGCCTTGGACAGGGCCAGATGGGGAGAAATCCCAGCCACACTATGCGTAGCCTGTGCTGAGAAGTTGGTGGTAGTGAAACAGACATTGCCTCGAGGGAGACTCAAACTGAAATCTAGGAAGCTATTACACAAGAACCTATCGAGGACGTTGCTATTACACAAGAACCAGCAACTGAGATGGCACAATCCACAGGAAGTGATCGGGTAATGGATACACAGGATCCCTTGGCTGACACAACTGTTTCATCAGAACCAGTAGTGGAGGAGGAAGCCAGCCAAGAGGAGGAAGAGAAATATAATATCCATGAGCCTACGGTTAACACTGTTTCTACACAAGAACCAGCAGTGAAGATAGAAGCCGATCCAGAGAAAAACAATGTATAGAAATCTGTGGATAACACTGCTGCTACACAAGAACCAATAGTGAAAATGGAAGCTGACTAGGAAGATAAAGAAATTGTGATGAAATCCACTGATGAAGTTGTTGTTACACAAGAACTAGCAGCCGAGGTGAAACAGTTTCACCCTCAGGAGGCTGCTACACCCTCAATTGATAGTGCATGCGAAAGAACATCGGGTCCTGAGGAAGGATGGTGTTTTGAGAGATTGTTGTTGTTGCCAGAGCTGCAAAAGTGGAAGTAGCTGGAACTCTCTCTATAGGAGGGAGTGATCTCACTCAAAGTGCATAAAAGAATGATTGATTCCCTAAGAGAAAAATGGCTAAAAGAAGAATGGAAGAGAGAAGAGGAAGCACAGAGGCAAAAAGGAGTTATAAATAAGAAGGATGAACAGTTGTATCAGTTGAATTGACAGGTCTTGGACCTGATGGACAATAAGACCAAACTCCATGACCTTGCTCTAAACCTGCTAGCATGTAGGTGGTCATCCCCGTCATACCCAGTGCTCCTTTGGGAACATTATTACTTATTTCAATTAAAGGCGGTCTTTGAAGGTAGGTCCTATATGGGTTCTTCAACCCATACGGTTTTTCAAATTTTTCATTCCTGTGACTTTGATGACAATATCACATGTGAATATGTTAGCACGAAGATGGTGGCAAGTGTCCTCTCCTACATGGGGGACTTGCAGTTGTGGGCCTTCCCTTAATTCATGAGCAATCAGATTAAGTGGCACCTAGCCAAGAAAACAACAGAAACTAATGAGGAAAGAACAATATTGTGGGTTAGGGGTGAACCTGGAATGGCTTACAAACTTCAGCGAGAGTTTAAACTATTCCTGAGCACTCCAGAAATCAGAGAGCAATCAGCCACCTATAGGAAAAGGATATTGAGGTTTGCCTAAACCTATATATAGAGATGAAAAGTCGATCATTAGTAGGATGTCTCAAGCACACTGAGGCCTGTAGCGTTGACATACAAGAAGGGGATCCTTTTGAGTATAAGAACTTTTTGGTTGTTGTTACACGGGTGCCGGAATATGCTCGGATTGTAAAAACATTGGGGGCATTATGGATTGGCCTTAGATTCAAACTTCCTTTGATATGGTTGCCAATGGAGGAGTATCAGCGTGATTATTGCCTCTGTGACTATGAAGAGGAATCTTGGCCATGTTAGTTGATATCCATTCAAAGGTTCAAAGCTCTAGGCGAAGACACTGCTAATGCCTATAATTTCACAGACTTGCATCAGAGGTATAGTAGAAGGAACTGAGATTCTGCATAGGGACATGCAATTTCTTAAGTCGGGAGGAGATGTTGGGTGTGGTTTTTTTTCCTATTTTCTACACATTCTTTCCCCAATTTTGACCTTTTTGTCCTCCAGACCTACGACTTTACATGATCAAACTCCTTGTTTTCTTACTTTTTTAACCTATTCTACTGTCATATTATTTTGTTGTATTTTTCCGAATAATACGAGGCTTTATTCCTTTTTGTGGCTACTTGAGAGAGTATTTAAGAAGTATTTTGGGAAGCTCTTCTTTTCAGGTGATGGCTCACGAGAACAAAGCTATGAAGAAGATAGATAGCATAGATTAACTGTAGAAAAGGGTATAATGGCTCTTTGTTACACCCTAGATGTTGTTACAATTTGTTGTTACACATTGGATGTTGTTACAGGTTGCTGTTACACATTGGATGTTGCTACAAGATGTTGTTACACCACGTGCTGATACAAGAATTCATCGTCACACCAAAATTTTTGTCACCAGTGATGTCACGTCATCTCGGACCACCATTCACAAGGTGTTGTTGCGCTGAAGCTGGAAAATGTGGGTACTATTCCACATAACATTTGTCGGTAGTAGAGATTGTTTATTTTTGAAGTAACAAGGCTCAAGCAATTGCAATTATAACTGATGTATATTTGTATTTAGCAATAGGTTGTAACTACTTTTATTTTTTATCAGCATGAGAATTGTGAGATTCTCATGACTGATCTGTTTCTAATTTCGGGTTGTAATAACTATAAAAGACTCGATTTTCCATATACAAGGATACAACATATAGAAGAGTATTGTTACTCTACTTTTGTAATTCTGAGTTTATTTTTAATATCAATTAGCACGGTGATGTTGTTATTGTTCTTTAGCTGATCCGTTAATCACTTTTGTGTTATTCCTATGCCCTGTTGAGGCGGAAGGGCCCTCCTCTTTGGTAGGGATTGCAGTGATATAGGTAGTGTACATTCTAGTTTAGTTAATTGATTTATGGTTTCTTGCTGTTGCTGTACAAATCTTGGATTACTTTCGCTGTTGTTTCTATTTATATTATGTTGTTACACTGAGTTAATCAATAGAATGGTAGTAACCAGCTGGAGTAGATATTAGTTGTTGTGTGGCGCGCTTTTACTTTGATAGCCACGAGTTCTGATTTAATTCTGTAGAGTGTTTTAATGTCTACGCACATGGTTTGATTCAGCAATTTAGATCAGTGACATCTTTTACACTTTTCTGCATTTTCTTATTCTTAGATAGAGTGTAACAGCACAGACAGTGCGAACTCCATTGAAACAACAAGACCTACCCTGAGTTGACAATTAATGTTACAGTCTCAGTCAATTAAAATTAATTAAAACAACACTACAACCACCAGTTGCGAATCTAAGTATACTACTAACAAATCAATACCAAGAGATATTTGACAACATTGTTTGAAGTAGGGCTCATACATATGCCTCTTGGAACCAACAACTAACCGAATGGATAGTAAATCACCCAAGTCGTGGAAGCCAAATTCTGGTATGTCAACTAGCACCATCGATGGACCCGAGATATACCAAATCATCCATTGATACCTGACAAAGAATATAAAAAATATCGATATCACTATGAAACCTATAGACATACATGCACAAATATATACAATATCTACAACCAAGAAAATTCTAGGAAGAAGCCCAGGCATAATACTTCTTAAGATAGATCCCATTTCTAGGCTCCGCCAGCTCGTTTCCATCAAAATCAACCAATTCATAAGCTCCTTTTCTAAAGATCTTATTAACAATAAAAGGACTGTACCACATGGGTTTGAACTTACCTGCCCCCAAGGCATTTTTGTCTTGGATATAGACCAGGACAAGGTCACCTTCAGAGAAAATTCTAGGATGCACAACTTTATCATATTGGATCTTCACTCTCTTTTTATCAGCTTCATTAATTGTGGTTGCATCTCGGCGCTGCTCATCAAGACGTTCCAAATAAACAAGGTGTTCTTCAAGACTGGAAGTGTATGGAAAAAGTTATATAATTAATTTAAGAGAAGGAATTTCACATTCCACAGGGGAGATCAATTCCAAACCATAAACTAGTTGAAACAGAGTGAAACTCGTAGTGGTCTTAACTGATCTACTATGCCCAAAGCACAAGATTTTACATGATATGCCAATTGGATTGAGATTTATTAATTGTCTTTTGCGGGATAAATTTCAGGGATTTATTCACGGCTTCCACCTGAACATTGGCATGAGGATAGTAAGGAGATGAATTCTCCTACCGAAAACCCAACTTGAGAGCTATGGAAATGACTGCCATGGTCAATGACAATCTCCTTTGGCATATCGAAATGAGAAATGACTTGGTTGAATGGAAATTGGGCTATTGTTTCACCATCATTATGAAAAGTGGGCATAGCTTCAGGCCACTTAGTAAATTAGTCCACTCCTACAATAATATACTTATGACCCTTTGCCAAAGGTGGGTTACAAGTTATAAAATCAATGCCTTGCTTTGTGAACGAACCGATGGTAATAACAGGAAAGAGCAGAGTTGGATGAGCATGCATTTTCCGAGTATAAACCTGACAAGGATGGCATTTTTTGACCGCTTCAACATAATATTCGAAAATCGAAGGCCAAAAATACCCTGCATGCAAGATTTTTTGTGTTGTAGCTAGCCAAGATAGATGACCACCATAAGCTCCACTCTGGAAATCATTCAGCACTCAATCAACTTCTTCTAAGGTTAAGCAGTGTCTAAGGATTGAATCAACCCCACAATGATATAAAGTGTCACTGATAATAACATAAATTTTAGCTAAGTGACGCAATTTTCTTTGCTCATCCTTTGAAAAAGTGAGAGGAAACTTCGAAGTCTGAAGATATATTATAATATCTCCATACCAAGGATCTTGTGAAGAAATAAGGAAAAGATGTTCATCAAGGAATGATTCCTCATAAACCATTTCTTCTTCACAAGGAAACTTTGATATTAATTCTGCAAATACTAAAGATTTCTTAGATTTGGCTGACAAGAACTCGAGATTGAATTCTTGTAAAATAACAATCCATCTGTTATATTTGCCCCCAATCACTCACCTATTAAGAACAAACTAAAATTCGTTGACAACTACTAAGACAAAAGTTTTTCTAAGCATAATATAGTGTGAAGTCACTAGAAAACATGAATGACTGCCAAAGCTAATTTCTCTACAGGAGAGTATCGTAATTTACGACCTACTAAGCCTCTGCTCAGATTATAAATCACATGATCATGGAGAGAATCATCATCCTAAACTAGAACCATACGGATGGTTGCTTATGCTACAACGAGATAATAAGAGGAAATCCCTGCTATAATCAGGTGGGCTCAGTAAAGTAGCAGAGGTCAATTCTTTTTTCAAAGCATCAAACGAGTGCTGAGCAAAATCGTCCCATAGAAATGGAACTCATTTTTTCGACAATCTCATAAATCCATTTGTGATCTCAGAATAATTGACGATAAATCTCCTCAAGAAATTGGCTTTTCCTTGGAGACTTTGAAGTTGAAAGATGGTAGACAAGGGATGCAATTGAAGTAATGCCTCAACCTTGAAAGGATCTACATGAATCCCTTCTTTAGATACTATATATCCCATTAACCGACCGGATGTGACAGTGAAAATGCATTTATTTGGATTCAACTGGATTTTATAATGAAGACATCACTCAAAAACTAATTGAAGATGATGAGGATGATCAATCCTCTTTCGAGAACGAGCATCTAGGTCATCCAAATAAGCTTCGATTATATGTTTGATATCATGGAAAGCGTAGGACATGGCCCGTTAAAAAGTCTCTCCAACAATTTTAAGGTCAAAAGGAATCTTTTTTTATGAAAAAGTACCCGAGGGGTAGATAACAGTTGACTTATGTTGATCTTTAGGAAAAATAGTAATTTTATTATAACCCAATAAATCGTCCATGAAGGAGAAAATCTCATTTCCCACACATTCATCAATAATCTGATCAATAAAAGGTGTGGGGAAATTATCTTTTGGACAAGCCTTATTTAGATCCCTAAAGTTTATGCATACACGGATTGTTCCATTTTTTTATCAACTGGGATTGGATTTGAGACCCACTTAGTCAATGGAATGGGGTATATAAAACCCACCTCAAGTAGCTTCTCAGCCTTGGATTTGATAGTTCCACTTTCCTAGGGTTTATCAACTGAAGCTTTTGTTGTATAGGCTTCACATTCGCATAAGTATTGATCTCTCATTGGAATATTGATGGATCAATTCTAGGCATTTCCTCATAAGACCAAGCAAACACATCAGAATACTCTTTGAAGAGACTAGTATAAATTTAAATTCCTTCAGGGGAGCATTTGGCTCTGATGAAAATATCTGAATTATATTGGGATTCCTAGAGATGTTCATTGGATCTGTTTACGAAATGATAGACATGTTACCTTCGGAAAAAATCTATGATGGAGCCAAAGGGTTTAAAATTGTGTGAACACCACCAATTAACAAAGGGCTAGACAAGCTGGATTCCACTTCATGCAAGTCTGGGAGAAAATATGAATGATGTTGCAAATCATCCCATGGTCTTTCTATACCTGTCATTGCTTCTAGGATTGCTTCCTCAGATGGTAAAATAATATCAAGGTAGTACAAGAAAAAGTAGAGTCGAGAGTCCAAGCCAGAGCCATATCTCCATCCAAATCCTTTGGTGAAAGAGGAGTAGGACCGGAATCTATAGTATTAGTTATAAATTTATAAGAAATTTCCACTCCAGACATGGGATATGCCATTCCACCCACTTTCCCTTCTTCTAATGTGGTGGTAGAAGAGGGTAAGGGCCAAGGATCTGAAAAATAATGAGTTTTGAAGAAATCTCTTCGAGAAGGGGCCTTGAATGATGAAATGGCATTTATTCGAGCAATAGGAGAAGTAACATCAAAAGTACCCATCAACGAAGAGTACATTTCGACTCCTAAATTCTCAACAGGCTACTTGGGATTGTTCACCGAGGGAACAGAAGAATCAAAGGATGCATTGGATTCTTTCAGAGAATACTCCATTTGATCAACAGTAACAATTATTCCTTCATGTGGAAAGCATAGGATGTGAAATAATGATGATACAAGGGCATCCATTTCATAAATCCAATTTCATCCCAATAGAAGATTATAATTTGAATTCGCATCGACTATTTCCACCTCGATATTGACCACCTTGCCTCCAACACAGATGGAAAAGGCTGGAATAATTCCATGTGGCCTATGAGAATGACCATCAAATGCAGTCAAGAGAGTAGGTGAAGGAACAACTTGAGGAGATCCAATAGCTTTCCAACATGCAATCGACATGACACATGTGGAAGCTCCCTCATCAACTACAGTTCGAAAGATATTGGTATTTTGATATGTAGATTTAATCTGGAAATCCATGTGATGAGGTAGTCTCTTCTTGATATTTGACATGTCAAATGTAACAATAATAGAGTTTTTCGGATCTATTGCCCTGATCGCAGTGAGCAACTCACTCCTTTATGATGGAAACGACTAGAGTACCTCTAACGCGGACATCACAAAAGGACTTTGAGCCAGATCTTCAACAATGGAGTAGTTTTGGGCAGCCCTGGAATTAGGGTTAATCGTCGAACATTTTGCAGAGCCTTTTGGCATCCAAGGTATAAGCTCAACTACGGGCCTCTCAATATGGAGCGACTCTAAAACATCAAGAGAGACCTTAGTCTTAGAGGATTCTAGTTCACCATAATCATGTGATCTTGTAGAAACATCAACATGAGAACTCATCATGTATACATTCAATGGATTTTTCCCTTCTTGGTTACCCCCTGTGGGGATTCCAATATTAGCATTTGCGTCAGCAAACATTTTCTACCCTTGGGGAAAAGGGTTAGTTAGAACAGCCTCAGAACTAGAAGAACCCTGCTGCACTAACAAGAGTTGAGCATCCTGAATCTTAGGGAAAAGATGAGTTAAATGGTCTCCATTACACAATTTGAAAGGAAACTTAACTTTATATTTGGAATCCTTTTTACCCTTCCCAGTATTATTACTCGGTTTGTTCACATTACCCTTCCCATCCTTATCTTTCTTCTTACCACGCTCCTTTTTCTTCCCATCAGATTATTGATTTCCTTTGGGGTTAGAAATGTGGACAATGTTAATAATTAAAGGTTGAGAAGTCATAAGCACTGACGGCAATGCCTGAATCAAAGAAACAATTTGTAAAGACAATTGCTGCAATTGACTTGACAGGTTAGCCATGTTGTTATCGATAGATCTGACTATCCCGTCGACATGGGGACCTGGCTTCAGTTTAGCTAGATCGATCTTGGATCGAGGAGCATCAGGAAAAATATTTTCAAGAATCACGAATTGATAATATATAGGTTCTAACTGCTGGGCTCCAAAGATAGCCTATTCTTTGGTGAATACCCCAGGGAGTGATACATCCTTAGAAATTTCTAGTTGTAAGGACTTTAAAAACCATTTAGAAGGAATTCATTAGGAATATAAGATTTGATGAGCCTCTTCCTTCTTCTCTATTCTTGAATATGGTCAAAAATGTGAGTTGCCTTATCTTGTTGGAAACTAGCCAATATCTCAGGGCCCATCAAGCCAACAAATGTATCTGTTGCCGGGACCGAGATCTGCATAACGTGATGTGTGATGTTGCATCATTGGAATCCAACTAAGAAGGAGATTGAAGACTGGTTGGATAGAAATATCCATGAATTTGCAGTGCAAGAAAACAGGAATCCGCGATTGATAAAGGAACAGTGGTTGGACAGATACCTATACACAGAAATTCATGAAATTTTCTTCTGTTCTTTCTTGGTTAAATTATATGAGTGGATCGCGAAGTTGGCAGATGACCAGGGAAGGTGGAGGCTTGATAGTCCAATTGTCTGGTCCCTGGAGTTAGTAAGGAAATTTGAAGCCTCTGAAGATAATATCGTGCATGCTATCGATCATTGGCTCAACCATATCATAGGAGGGTTTGTGACAAAGTTCGCGGGTGATACTTCGGTCAGTTACAGTGAAGCAGAGCACCACTTCAACAAGGGGTCATGAGGTAAGTATTTGAAATCATTAAATACCTGGATTAAGATGCTCTTGTGTGAAAAGAGGGTCATGCAGTTACATTGATTTTTGGAGATACATGAAGTGGAAGGTCTTTTAGGGAGGGAGGAAGAAAAGGTCCTAAGTATAGCTTGCTGATTGAGCCTCCTCTGAGTGATGATGAAGGAGAAACACAAGCTTCTCTGCTGAGCACTTTTTAGTTGATAAAACAAGGGTTCCTGTGAATACCTACACCACCTCCATCCTCATCCTGCCCATCCACACCGCCTCCATCCTTGCCTCCACCACTTACCCCATCACCCACACCGCCACCACCTCCACCACTGTTCAACATGGCGAACTCCGTAAAGCTACATGTATTCAAGGGCGTAGGAAATGAAGATCCGGACCAGTTTTGGTTCGTTGTGAAGTCTGTATGGGAAGCTCAAGGTATCATGGACGATCAAATGAAGAAAGAAACCTTGTACAGTGCTTTGCAGGACCACGCACTAATGTGGTACATTAAGTACAGTACCGATAACAGAATGTCCGCGTTGACAGATATCCAGACTGTGTTGAATAGGGAATTTAGTAGACCTAAGTCTCAAGCGCAATCCATTGTGGGATTCAAGGAGATCATGATGAAGCCTGGGGAGACACCCTGGGATTTGGATCAAATATTGAAGTGTATGATCCATGAAGCCAACATGAACTTGACTGATGGGCAGCACTGCGAATGGTTTGTGGCCTCACTCCTACCTCACCTAAGGGTTGTGCTATCACAACAAAAGATTGGGACCCAGGCGGAAGCTCTGGAAATCACGATGAGACTGCACGAGACACCAATGCAGGATGCTAATCTGGGGGTTTAGCATATTCACGCGCAATTGTAGAACCTTTGCCTTGAAATGCAAAGCCTGAAGAAAGGCAGAACGACTCGGCCAAAGGTGCGCAAAGAAGTGTGGTGCTTGAAATGTAAAGGTTAGGGGCATGATGAGGATCATTTTCCAGTGTTTACAAATTATGCTGTTGCAGGGGGACCAATGCCTCTAAGGCCGGAGGCTACAGTAGGTGCAAGTACAGGGCCCGTGCTATGGTGTGTTATATGCTAGGTAGCTAGGAAACATGCGATCGAGAATTTCCATTTGCTGCAGAAATTCGTACAGACACCACAACAACTCTTCTTCAATTTATTTCAATCAGTATGTCATGACAAGCGCAATTGCCGTAGTTACGAATTAATGATGGACATGACACCTGCATACAGGGCACAGGCAGAAACACAGCCTCCAGACCAAGGCGTTGGGGGAACGCGAGGTGAGTATCAGGGTTGCATCCAATGCCAAGGTGGAGGAGGACCTGGTAGAGGCTGAGGGCAGCTTATTTGTTACAATTGTTGAGGACCACGACACTACGAGAGAGACTACTCGAACCCAACGTGACTTTCATGCTGCTATTGTACTCAGTTTGACCATGCAACTGAGGATTGCCCTATATTACTGGCTAAGATTCGTGAAAAGGGGGCGCAGCCTCCACAATCGACTTAGAACTTGCAGATGATGAGAGTTGAGCCTCGTGAAGAAGACCCTAAGGTAAACATTATGCTATGGAGTGGAACGACGACTAGTGAGGATAAGGGGAAGCAACCTGCAGAGGGAGAGTGGGTCCGCATAGCACTGGAAAAGGAGACCGGGTTTGATCTGGAACGCGCAAAAGAAACATTTATGGAAGCAAAGAAAAGTTTTGCTGAGGCCTCTACCTTAGGAAGTAAGGAGAAACGGGTTGAAGAAATGGACCCATCCAAGATTACCACGTTCTTAGAGACCTGCATGAAACTACTTTGTGATAGTAAGGCTATAAAGGGACTACAGGAACTGATCAATCGGTGCACTGACAAGGATAGCGCTATTGGAAAACCACGCATAGTCAGAAAGCTTGGTAAGCATAAGGCAAGGACTGGATGTGAGATGAGACTCACTGCGCAGATAGGGGAATACAAAATGGACCATGCTATCTTGGATATGGGGTCCGACGCAAATGTTTTGCCGAAACAAACATGGGAAAGAATAGGGAGACTTGAGCTCCTGTTAGCCTCCTGCTGCAGTAGGTTAATCATCTTTCATGATCGACATTTTTACATGCCAAATATGTCGTACAATGCATGCTGCAATGCTCCATATTTGCTACAGATGGCCAAATAAGTGTCCATGAGAGTGTGCTAATCTCAGTGCCACTGCTGCATTCCAATTTTGATAAGCAATTCATTTTTGATTTGAGGCAGTTTTTCAGTTGGAGAACTTCAAGCGAGGCATGTCTAACTCTCCTTCTTCCTCTTTCCCCAAATCACTCACTAACTTCCCCCAAAGAGGTCAAGATCTGCTTGATACCTCTTAGTTTCATCATTCTCCATATCATTTGCCTTGGTGAAGATCTGCTTCACTCAAGGAAGGTCCATACTGCTTCTATGAGTCATTTTCCCTCTTAATAGGCTAAGATTCACATACTTAGCGCTTTCTTATCACTTTTCATGTTAACTACTAACTTTACTATGTAGCTCCCTATCTATTTCCCCTTCCCCTACTAAAACTATGTATATTACTCCCCTATATACTTATCCCCTCCCCCTGGTTGAAAGATAACCATATACATCCTCGGGAATTGCTAAGTTTATCTGAAACTTAGCAAGAACCCTCAATACCCCCTCTAACCATCTCCCAAATGCATAAGGACTCATTCCTTTGCATAGTTTCCCTTCATATGTATAAAAATCCATCTTTGGGCCTTGTTTTACCTTTCCCAAGGCATGAACCCCTTTTTTATAGGCCTAAACCCTCCTCCGATCCGAATCCCCTCCCTCTGACGCGATATCGCTGTCGCAGGTGCTAACAGTGTTGGCCGCATATATATATAACACCATTTCCCTCTCCTCTGATGCGATATCGCTATCGGAGGCCCCCCTTATCATATCTCCCCTTTATCGCATTATACATATCGCGGCCGTCCAATCAAGCCTCAGATCTGACGGCCTGTATTAAGTCGCAACCTCCATTTCGGGGATCGCAACAAAAATGAAGTCATGCCCCATGCTCTCCTCCGACGCGAAACGCCGAGTTAATCTCAGCCGCCCATTCAGGCCCAGAGATCAACGGCCCATATTTAATCGCATCACTCCCGTATGACTCCGACCAGCGGAGCCGAAAAGTAATATAGTGCGGCATAAAGGCATTTCGGGTCCAATGGGTTTCGGCGTTTCTATGTGGCAACCCCATGACCCCGCCGATAGCGAAATGCCGACTTAATCTCTGCCGTCCATTTGGGCCCTCAGATCAACGACCCGTTTTTGATCGCATTGCCCCATATATTGCTCCGACTGGCCGGAGCCGAAATAATAATAAGGCACGACATATATATTTTTCAGGTCCGTAAATGGCCCCTTGTACAGCGAAATGGAAAGGCTCCGACGGGCCGGAGCCGAAAAGTTATAAAGGGCAGTTTGAATGGGTTTCGGGTCCGCTTATCATTTTTATTAAAATCCGTCGAGTTGGGTTCGCCAATGGGCCGGACCCGATCTCCATAAAGAAAGAGCCTATAAGCATTTCGGGTCTGCAAAGATTGGTACTGTGCGCCCCATATCTGGATCCGATAAATTATAAAGAGCAATTGAAAGGGATTTCGGGTCCGATGACCCATTTTCATTCAAATCCACCGATAAGAGTTCGCCGATGGGCCGGACCCGATATAAATCAAAAGGGAGCCTATAATGCATTTCGGGTCCGCGGGGTTCATCACTCATCGGAGGCATTACGGTTTGGGATCTGTTGATCCACCGATCGCCGATTTAGTGCCAGTCGTTGGATCTACCTTCGCGCGATCCAACGGCCATGATTTAATAGAATGCACAGTGTTGCGGCAGTGCCAATTTTCAATGAAATTTCATGTTTTTTTAAGCATTCGCGCATTATAAGGAAAGGGGCATTTGTTAAAGTTTTGTTTATACAGCGCTCCCGCTTGCCACAACTGCAAAGGAACGATGCTTTCCTTGGCTATTTTGAAATCGCTTCATGCCCATAATACATCCAAACGCATGGTTTTGCCTCAGCAATCTATTAGCATGCATTTCTCCTCCGTTTCGCAGCATTTTTTGAAGATTTAAGCATCATTTTTTATCGGCCAAGCGCCGATAGCATCCCAAAGGCCACGGAAGCATTTGCAGCAATTATTATTGCATTAAATTGGCAGATAAAGGGGCGATTAGACAGTTAAAGAGTATCAGAGAGAGAAAGTGGCCTGATTCAGTGTCAAAGTGTATCAGAGGAAGCGGCAAAGAGTATCAGATCAAAATATCAGCAGCCCAAAGTAGCAGAACATTAAAGAGGCCCCCATCAAAGTCAATAAAGCAACTCAGAGCCATCAAAGCCCACCAGATCACGGTTATGAGCATTAAAGCCACTTTGTGGCAGCAGAATCGCTTAAAGAGGCAGTTCAAGTGTTTTAAAGCCCAGTTATTGCAGAAACAGTGAACCACGCCACATATGAGCAGCGCAGAAAGTCCCAAGGCATAGTTATTGCAGAAGTGCCAGCGCATTGCTCAGAAGACCAATAATTTATTCATTTTTATGGCTGCAGTCCCTGCGCAGCTGGTAGATAGGCATTCTTTCATTTATTTGCAATAAATGTTAGGTTAGAAGCATTCATTTCTCCAGATCTGCTATCAGATCTGCTGTTGTAGATATTTTGTAGATATTTTCTCTATTTATACCACCCTCTGGATAGTGTAAAGGGTTGGTTGGTTGTATTTCTCATTCCAGACTTGCGCCATAAGCTTAAGAACTTCTGTAATCAAAGATTGCTGGAATATTTGCATCTGAACTGGCTGGTTGTGCTTTCAATGGCTGAAGAGCTTGATGTGGAATTCATGTGCTTGCTCATGGTTCAATAAGTCTTTCCTCCCTCTGTTTATCAGTTTATATGTATTTGTATCATCTGTATATCATAATCTAAGTTGCAGGAAGAAGGAATAGTTCAGAGCTGGCTTTCATGCCCTCTGTGCTCAATTCTTGTAACTTTTCTATGTTTTCCTCTGAATTAGTGATAAATATGCATACTTAATTGATCGCGTTTAAGCTATTTCTCATTTCTGAATTTTGTTTAGGAATCCTTCATTGCTCCTATATAGTCTTCATCCACTTTCCCTCTTTGGTTGGATGAGAGATCCTTAATTGCCTCTCATCCCCTGACCTCCATTTCATCCTTGTTCCAGCATTAATCATTGTGCCATGTGTAGCTATCCTGCTCCATATTCCCCTCTTCTGCCAAGGAAAACACACCCTTCAGTTCACATTCATAGACTCCATGCCCAATGGTTTGAACTTCTTACACTTTGTATGCCAACTCTGCTTGAAAGAATCCTCCATCCCACCAAACTCAAACAAAACCCATGTGCATCATATCTAGCCTAAAATCATCCCTTAAACAAAGCTAAATCCTAAAGAGAGAGCCCTCTCTGACTGCAGGTAGGCTAGGACCTGCAGTCCAAAGATTGGTTTGTGGTTACCTCGGCCGTATCCCTTTAGGAGTCAAAAGGGACAACCTGAGTGATAACAGCTCCAGTGGTCTTTGATCCAGTTAAGAATGGTGAATCAACAAAAAACCATCCCAATGGGAAGGTTGCAGGTGGTAACAGTTGACATCGAAGATGCGAGTGCACTGGCAGATTTTGAAGTAATAGAGATTCTGGATGATAGCAATCCCTACCCTGCATTCCTTGGGGTCGATTGGGCCACTGACATGAATGGGGTAATCAACTGGAAGAAGCGAAAGATGATATTTGAGAAGAAATCGCTCTATGTAGTGGTGCCACTAGATCCTACAGAAGGACCGCGCTATATAGAACTGGTCCACGATTATGAAAGTGGTGACGATTTGGACCAGATTTATGAGATAATGGTGTGAGACCAAGATTGGGTGAATCCGATAGCAGACATAGGTATTTCATGGGACCGCATGAGATCCTTCACATTAGATTTGGGCGAAGAACTATAGCACTGGCAGAACCGGCTACATGAAGTATCTACGTTATGTTGTAATATGATGACCAAGTCATTGTGCTACGTATCATCAAAGGTAAGAAATCTGCCTCACTATGACGGCTTAACTGAAGTTGATTGCTTTTTGGATGCATTCGAAAGGGAAGTTCCAGAGAAGCATCGCTTCCAGGCATTAGATTGGGTGCTGCGTGCTACACGTACAAGATGGTGGGGTACACACAAGGACAATTTTTAGGATTGGCGCGAATATAGAAGGATGATGAGGATACGTTTTGGCCACCTGAAGATACGACTAACAGAAAAGTATGAGAGGAGGAATGATCTGCGTGATCATTTAGCCAAATGGACTGAAGTATATGGAGTGAAGCCTCAGCCGGAGTGGGTCCATTTGTTTTGTCATACCTTGGATGTTATACCAATGAATTGGTACTTGGAGACAGAAATCCATCATGGCACTGAAGAATGGGATGTTCTACGCCAAGGACTTCTCATGATGTTCATTTTTGAGGATGGATTTGAATCCATCGATGAAGCATTGTAGGAGGTTAAGACAACTATCTTTAAGATACCACAGGATCCATTAGACCTGATTCAACCTGATTGGACTACCCAGCTAAGCCACGCACTGGAGTGTTACAATGTAACAGCAAAAGAAGAAGATGAATACCCGAGAAAGATTAATATCCTGGAGACTGAAGTCACTGTGGAGTTGAAGGACCACAACCAGAAAACCCAGATATAACTGAGCCGCTCAAGACCAGGCAGGTGAACATTGGTGTAGAGGCTAAACCAAAGTTTGCAAAGATTGGGGACTATTGGGATGACATGACAATAGATAAGGTCGTTGAACTGCTCCGCGAATATCAGGACTTGATCCCCACAAAGTTTTCCAATCTGAAACGAATAATAAGAGACCTAGGTGTCATGAAGATCACCCTAAAACCAAATGCAAAACCTGTGAAACAAAGACCTTACCGCCTCAACCCGAATTATAAGGAAAGGGTCCGCGTTGAGTTAGATAATATGCTTGCACCGGGTATTATTGAACCGATGGAAGAATTTAACTGGGTAAGCCCTATAATGGTTCAGGAAAAGAAGAAGAAGGAAGAAATAAGGATATGTGTAGACCTCAGGAAGTTGAATCATGCCTGTGTGCATGATCCCTTCCCAACCACATTCACCAATGAGGTCTTGGATAATGTTGGCGGCCAAGAAGCGTATTTGTTCACTGATGGGTTTTCTGGGTACCATCAAATCAAGATTTCACGACAGGATAGAGGTAAGATGACCTTATCGACTGAATGGGGATGCTTCTAGTATACGATGATGCCTTTTGGGCTGAAGAACGCATCAGTGATATTTTCGCGGGTAGTCATCGCAACATTCAAGGATTTTATTCATAAATTTTTGGAAGTATACTTCAATGATTGGACAGTGTTTGAAATGGTGAAGCACCATGTGGAAAGTCTGCGCTTGATGCTAGATACATGCCGGAGGTACCAGATCGTGCTCAATTTGAAGAAATGTTTGTTTTGTGTCCCTTTTGGGATCTTGCTGGGCCATGTGGTATGCAAACAAGGCTTGATGGTAGACCCAACTAAGATCATGGTCATAATCAACTTGGAGGTGTCAGGCGGAAAGAGTCGATTGTGCGGACACAACCAACCTCCCTAGGAGCCTAAGACTCTCTAGTGACAAACAAGACAAACAAGAGCAATCCTTCTCTAAACATGCATTTACTATATAAGAAATCAAGTGTTTAGATCCTACCTGTAATCCAACGCTGTTGTAGCAGTCCAGCTCCGCTGATCCGGATGAGCTCCTCCTTCACTTTGAAACCTGCATACACTAACAATCAAACGATTAAATAGCACTTGATAATCTCATAAAATAAAACATATTTAACACATAGACCAAGGAGTACATGAAACAACTCATAAATAACAAGTTATTGAGAAGAATGGACTCATTTGCATTAATAGGTAACAAAAGGAACAAATACAACCTGAGCCTTGGTGTTGTGCAAGTCCCTCCCAGGGTCCATCAAGAGTTCTCCTTTACTTTGACAAAGCTCACCCACTTCCAAATAGAACAAGCAAAGATGGCAATCTCTCCTCACAAGCTTCTAAATGGGAGTCCTAATTCCTGTAGCATTTACCCTTAGAAATGTATAGCTTTCAACCTCCTCTCCTTCTGTCCCAATGCCTGTATTTATAGTGCTCAAGAGGAAGTTAATCAGGTCCACCATCAATGGGATAATCCCCTCTTTGGATGGGATAGCTCCCTTATTGATGGGATAAGTTCCTCTTTGGTAGGAGTGCATGAACCATCTGGAGGCGCCCAATACACGTCGAACAACCTTCTAGAATGCTCTAGAAATGACCACAAGTGACTTTTTAAAGATGAAACTTGCGCATTTTAACCTTTACAGGGGGACGCACCTGCCCCTTTACATACAGAGCATCCAAAGACGCAGCTTTTGTGAACATTGGGTGCGTCCCCGCAGGTAAGGTTGAGAGAACCTGCGTCCCCAGAGATAAATACATTTATAAAAGACTTTCTCTCTTTTGGAGTTTGACATGGAGAGCAGAGGCATAAGAATTGCCTAAGAGGATAGCATGACTGTTGATTGAGCCATACTAACTGTAAATAGTCATGGTGACATTTTTTAGTGTAACAGATTGCCCCCTAAAGTGCGAAGTCTGTAATAGATTAGGGTTTTGTATTATCTAGGAAGGGTGAAGCGCTTTATCATTTCAAGGATTATCTCGTGGAGAGCCTGGTTAGAACCTGCAATTTTCAACACAAAATACATGTATAAGATTATATCATCACTGAGGTAGGCATTCCCATACTCAGATTAAAACTTTAACTAACAGACTAACTACTCTGATACAGGAATAATCTTGCAATACATCATAATCATAGACTTTTGTAGACACAGTATGGGCGCAGCCATCTGTTTATGATTAGTCTACTTAGATAATGAATACAAAACTCCTCGCAGCCTGGATGGTGGAAACTAGATCCAGGGTCTTCATTTCTACTTCTCGAATTGGTACGATTCTAGCCATGCGAATAAATGAGTTGATGTCGAACATGGTAGAAACCACTTGATTACCAGTCGATGATGTAAACTGTTAACAAGTGTGAGAGAGACCACCAGTAATGTCAATGGTTCTCAAAGTACCCAGTACAATCCATGAGATGTGAATGAATGAGTTGATGTCGAACATTTCACGGAGTCCTTCGATCGAAAGTCAATGATGTAAACTGACGTCAAAGGCGAGAAACCTGCCATTGATGCATGTAGACTTCAAGGTACTGACGATTTCTAAGTCATCTCTCTAGATAATGTGTTGATGTCGATAGAAAGCGACCCGTTGCAGGAAAGCCCGCAACACGAAATCATTGTTCAAGTTGAAGAAATGTTGCTGTAAGGACTGACTCAGGGATGGTCAAACGGATGACAAGTATTTTGCAGATGAAATTTTTGCTTGCAGACCTCTTGAACACATAACGACACGACAGATGGCTTGGTGATGAATAACTCAAAGTTAATCCCTGGAACCCGGCTGAAGACTTTCAAAGTGGTTTGATCAACTGTGAGGTAAAGGATTTCCCAACCCAGGTGAATGAAAAGTTTCGTGTTCAAGAGTGGTAATAAAGTTTCTTCTGAGACAAAAGATAACAAACAGGTTCATTCTTCTCTCTTTTCCCCCACCATTTCTGGCAAGTACCTCTTTATTTTTAACAAGCTTGAGGAGGATAACATATGCTTGATTATAAGCTCATCCTTCGGATGAGTCCATCCTAGTTTTGATTCGAACCCTAGGAAGGAGTGGTTCGTTCCCGTTTGTAATTGAACAGGTCCTTTACTGTGAAATGTTTAACGAGCCCAGTATAGGAGAAACTCGGCGTTTTTCAATTTTAGAGAGTCTGAAAAACTTAAGAAGACTCCAAGTTGAACTTTTTCGTAGATTTGTGTCCCTCAAGCCCGAAAAAGTATAAAATAATACCTCGGGGAACCGCTTGATCTTGCGACCAAGGAGTACTTTCATAATTAGTGCCACTGACCTGAAAAGTAAAAAGCGATCAAGGGCACGTCGTTTTATTTTTGTATCGAGTTTGAAACGACAAAAACCCGGCAATCTTTTCCTGATTTTACGGTCAGAAAAGAGCTATAAGGGGACCGTCTTTTAATTCTGTTTTAACGAGTGTAAAATAAACGCTCGGCAATCTTTTCATTTTTTAGGAGTCAGAAAAGGGCTTAAAAGATGACTCTGATATTTTGGTTTGTGAAAAATGACAATTTTCCCTCTAAGTCCCTTTGTCCTGCACAAAAACAACACATTACTCATACCTGTTTAAGATAGGTAAAAATACATCGAAAAACATCCTTCCATGGTGAAAAATGAACAAATTCATCCAAAAAACCTATAAAAAGACTTTTTACCATGTCATTTTTACCATTTTACTGTTGAGGTTGAAAAAAGGGCTTTTGGCAAGAAACTTCCCGTGGTCGCTGTGGAAAATCCGACCGTCAGAATCGAACGCCGTCTCTTCCGGGTATTTTACAACATCCTACTCTTCAATTTCATCCGATTAAAATTGTATTTTAGGTTTTAGTTTTGTTTTTTTTGGGGGGGGTTAGGTTTCAAAATGCGCTCTGCGGTGGACGCAGGTGCCCTTCAGGTGACCTGCGTCCCCCGACTTTTTCCTATACAGGAAAATGGTCGGGGGACGCAGCCCACCTTCAGGCCAGCTGCGTCCTGACGCCCTGTGTTCTAAACGCGGGGTGCGTCCTCCGTGGAATGCGGAATTTGAAACCCCAATCCTCACAAATAACCATTCAAATTTCCCCAAATTAATTCTAATCATTGTTTCTTTGTGTGTAGGGCACTCACCATGTTGGATTGGAGAGAAAGAGAGCACGAGGACGTTGATTTAGCTGCAATTGAACATCAACCTTCCATTGATGCCCAAAAAGCATGCGGGTTATATAAATACTGGGCCATACCAGGCATGAGGGCTCAGGTAAGATTCTTAGAATGGCTGGTTGAGAGATGGAACGTCCAAGAACAACTTTTACATCGGAGGGCACCAGCTCGAGATAGAGCCCTCTGATATATACTTTCTCACTGGCTTGCCGAATAGAGGTGAGCAACTCAATCTAGCCGGGACTAGGCCGGGTGGCCAATCCCTTGCTAGTCTCCAGGCAGATTGGTGCACACCCAATGCACACCATGCGAAAGGCGTGGAAATCAAACACATCTCTCTACGTGAACTCAAAGTTATAGCTTTCACGGTTACCAGAATTTGCGGCGCAGCCGCTTTACATATTGCTTCCAGGTCCCAAATGCGGATGGTGATTGACTGTTACCAAGGCACCATTTTCAACTGGTGTGATGCTGTGTCGGCTAATATGAAGAGCCAACTGACTAAGGCAAAGAACGGACGACTGAAAACCTTTGGATATGGGCCTTTAGTCGTGAGCTTTGCCTTAGAGAGAGTTCCGATGCTGATCCCTCAGCAACTCACTGTTGATATCTTGGGTCCTCAGGAGCCAAAGCTGGTACGATGGGTTGCGGTGATGGCCCGGCATCCTGACGAGGGCGCGGCGGTTGTTCGATTCACTGATAGTTATTTTCACTGGTTAGAGGACCAGGTTTTTTCGATCCAGGACTTTCCGTACGCCGGAGTAGATTTTCGAGGTGATCCGGACACAGTTCTTCCACAGGGAGAACAATGGGATGACAGAGGTACTTTATTTTTCACAAGTTTTCAAATTATGTATTTTTTTGTTTTTTTTTTTTATATATATATCGCCTCAAAACTGACAGTAAAAATTTTCAAAATGCAGATGTTGGTCCACAGCGCCCAGCCAACCTCCGGCCTTTTGAGAGGAGACATCCAGTTGCACCGGTACCGGCCCCACAGGACGCGGCTGCAGAGACACTAGCTGAGTTGGAGCATGATCTAGAGCGTCTGACGGCAGATATGCCTGAGACTACCATGGATGATATTCCTATCAGACGTCAGCGCTATGTAGTCGCTTTCCCTGGACCGTTTAGGAGATTTTTGCGTAAGGTAGCCCGTGCAGTGGTGTCGTATAGGGAGCACCACCAGTGATTGGCTAGTCACTTTGTAGACACATGTGACATTTTTGACTTTTTGTACTTTATCATTTTTGCCGATCATAAGGTGTTTTTCAACCTATGATCGAAGACGATGTATATTTTTTGACACACTCCTATCTATATATATATCACTATTACCGGCTTATCTTGTTTAACATATGTGATGAAATGTTTTTAAATTTACTTGCATGATTTATCGTAAATGTCTATCCAACATTCGAGAAGAAATTGCATCTGCTAATGTATTTAAAGACCTTGGAATATGCTGATATTCAATGTAATCAAATTCACGTTCCAAGAGACGCACTCTCAAAAACAACCTTAATAACACAGGATTTCTAATGGCATATACTCTATTAAGCTGTAATACAACAAGTTCAGAATCTAACCTCACTATCAAACGTCGAATTCCAAATGAAATAGATTCGGATAATAATTCAACCACTGCACTGTATTCTGCAATGTTGTTCGTTGTTTGACCGAGGCTTACCCCATGCATAGAAACTAACTCGTCAGAGGGCAAATAGATAACCCAAGCTGCGGAAGAGATATTCCGTGTACTACGACAAGCACCATTAGCAAATCCAATGTATGTTTGGAGAGGCGTCGACATCTGCAATATCAAGAGTAAAACCAAGATAAGCCAGAATAACGACGAAAAACACACTCTCTAAGCTAAGCACACTGACTAACTAACAAACATACTAGCTAGAAAGAAAACCTAATCTAACTAAAAATTCTCCATACCCACCATTTAAGCATAATACCTCTTTAGGTAAAGTCCATTTCTGGGTTTACCCAAAGAGTCCCCATCAAAATCAACCAGCTCATAAGCCCCTTTTGCTAGCTTTCGCTTTACAATGTAGGGTCCATGCCACATAGGAACGAATTTTCCAGCACCTAGCTTATCGTTAGCTTGATCATATAATAGCACTAGGTCTCCCTCCGAAAAACTTCGAGGGGTCACATTTCTATCATACTGAGCTTTCATTCGCTTCGTGTGAGTCTCGATTGCCAATGTAGCGTCACGTCGAGTCTCATCTAATTTAGCTAAGTACAATAAACGTTTCTCCTCTTCGGAAGTAGCTGGAAGTAATTCGACAGCCATTTGAAGTGATGGGATTTCGCATTCAATGGGTAACACAGCTTCCAAGCCATAAACTAGCTGGAAAGGAGTGAACCCTGTTGAAGTTTTCACTGAGGTTCGGTATGCCCATAGCGCTGAAAATAACATGTTGTGCCAGTTCGACCGATGAATACCAATGGTTCGTCGGATCATGATAACTAGAACTTTGTTGATAGACTCAACCAAACCGTTGGCTTGCGGATAATAAGGAGTAGAGCTATCGTGGCGCAAACCAAGCTGGCTTGTAAGCTCAGTCATCATGATGTTTCGAAAATGGCTCCCATGGTCAGTAATGATTGCTTGTGGGACACCAAACCTAGTTATAATATGATTTAATACGAAAACTGCAGCTGTTTTGCCGCTTGCGTCGAATGTAGGCATCGCCTCAGCCCATTTAGTAAAATAATCAACCGCGAGGATGATATACGCATGCCCCCCGGCCGAGTGAGGGTTACAAGTAATAAAGTCGATACCCCATTTGGCGAATGGACCAACGGCAATTATAGGGTGGAGAGGAGCAGGTGGTGCGCGCATCTTGCGATCAAACACTTGACAGTTGTGGCACTTCCGGACTGCAATGATACAATCTTTAAACATAGACGGCCAGAAATAGCCAGCGCGCAACACCTTCTGAGCTGTGGCATACCCAGACATATGACCGCCACATGCTCCAGAGTGACAATCATTCAAAACCCTCTCAGCCTCTTCATGAGTTAAACAACGTCGAAAAACTAAGTCTGCCCCCCGGCGATAAAGTGTATCTCCAATAATTTTGTATTGCTGGGATTGAAACCGAATTTTTCGACGTTCCGCTTTGGAAGCTTCAGGCCGAAAGGTTTGGGTTTGGAGATAGATGATTATATCTCCGTACCACGGATCTATAGTACTGATAAGAAACAAAGATTCGTCCGCAATGGACTCCTCTGCCACAGTCTCTGTGTCAGCACACGGGAAATCACACATCAATTCCGCAAAAACTAAGGATTTCTTAGACTTGGACTTCTCGAACTCCAAGTCGAACTCTTGCAGGATAACGATCCATTTAGAGTACTTTCCCCCTAGCAGTTGTTTTGTCAAAATATAAATCATAGGGTTGCAATCCGAAATAACTGTAGTTTTACGGAGAAGAATGTAGTGACGAAAATGCTGGACAGCTTGAAGGGCTGCCAGGGCCAATTTCTCCACATGCGAATATTTTAGCTCAGTGGGATTTAAGGTCCTACTAAGATGATATATCACATGTTCCGCTCCGAATTCATCTTCTTGAACTAACACCATTCCAATGGTGGAATGCAAAGCTGCGAGGTATAAGAAGTAGTCCTGGTTGTAGTTGGGAGGATGCAACAACGGTGCATGGGTCAACGCGTGTTTAAGTGCATCAAAAGATTGTTGGGCAATCTCGTCCCAAAAGAATTGAGTGTTCTGTTTCAACAACCGTGTAAAACCTTTAGTGACCTCGGCGTAGTTTGGGATGAATCGGCGTAAAAAGTTTGCTTTCCCTTGCAAACTTTGGAGTTGGCGCAAACTCGAAGGAGGAGGCAATTTGATGATAGCTTCGACCTTCGAGGGATCGACGCGAATGCCGGCTTTTGAAACAACAAATCCCAGCAATCGACCTGTTTCTATACAGAAAACACACTTGTGGGGATTCAACCGAATTCGATAATGCCTACACCTCATAAAGATTGCTCGTAGGTGGACAAGGTGATCAGCTCGATGTAAAGAATGAGCAGGCAAATCATCGAGGTACGGTTGCACAATGTGCTTGATGTCATGAAATGCGTAAGACATCGCCCGTTGAAAAGTGGCCCCGGCATTCTTAAGCCCAAAAGGTAATTTGCAATAAGCAAATGTCCCCCATGGACAAATGAATGCCGTTTTTGGTTGGTCGGCAGGTAGAATATTGATTTGATTATAGCCCGAAAAACCATCGATAAAGGAAAACATTTCACTTCCGGCACAATCATCAATAATTTGATCGATTTAAGGCGTAGGATAGTTGTCTTTTGGACAAGCTCGATTTATATCCCTATAGTCGATACAGATTCTTATTGTTCCTTGTTTCTTGTTGACCGGAACAATATTCGATACCCAATCCGTTAACGGGATCGGATATATGAAACCTGCTTTCAACAGCTTTTCGACTTCTGCTTTAATCGCAGCCGCTTTTCGAGGGTGAATCTGACGCAACCGTTGCCGGACGGGTTTAGCGTCCGGGTAGGTCTTTATTTCATGAACAACAATGGCAGGATCGATTCCTGGCATTTCCTCGTAAGACCAGGCAAACACATCGCGGAATTCTTGGAATAGGGCCTTGTAAGTTTGGATTTCATCTTCTGTACATGCGGCACCTATATGAATGTTTTCCTCAATTCCGGGCTTCACTGAAATATCAATGGGAATAGTACGAGAAATATTCCCTAAATTCAACTCTGAATCAGAATGTTTCGTTGGATCCTGAGCGTCTTTGACATATTCAGTGGTAAAGATAGATGAAAAATCATTTTCAAAAGCATCATCCTTAGGTAAAAACGAAGATCTGTGATGGAGATCTTCCCATGGTAGATCGTCTACACTTAGGATTTCACGAAGTTGCTCGTCAGATGACACGACTTCGGGAAATGCTATCCGTTCTAAGGTTGAGGTGAAAAGTGATTCTTCACTGACCACATTCATTTGGTCGATTTCGGTTGAACGCGAGTCGGTAAAAGACATGACAGCCTCATAAGCAATTTCATATGGACTCAAAGGCATAGCATCACTGAATGAGTCTATCTCAGATTCAGATGGGACAATCCAAGGATCATCATAAATAATGTTTTTTGATGTAATCATATGAATTGTTGCAAATGAAGGATCGACGCTGAGTGGAGGGAGAGGAAAAGTTCCCAGTAAACCAGAATCTTTAACTAAACCTACGCCAACGTCCCTATAAGGGATTGTCATCTTACCGACATGCTGGATACTCTCTGAAGAGGCTGGGTCGGATGAAAAGTATGTCAGCTGATCAATAGTCACGATCTTACCGTTATGTGGAAATTTAATTACTCTAAAGACCGATGAAACGACCGCCGTCATAGCATATGACCAACTTCGACCCAAAAGAAGGTTGTAGTCTAGAGGGGCATCAACCACTTCCACATCCAGACTAACGGTTTTACCTTCGACCCCTATAGGCAATTCCTGTAGAATACCAAACGGACGGAACCCACGGCCATCAAAGGCCTTAAGGATGGTGGGGGATTGGTTCAACGAAGGAGAACCAAGAGATCTCCAACATTGAATCGACATAATACACGTAGAGGCTCCCTCATCAATCACAGTCCGATGAATAGCCCTGTTTTTTACTGTCACTGGAATTTGGAAAGCCATTTGATGGGGGAGACGTGGTGTACTATTTTCTAGATCGAAGATTATCAGGTTCGGGTCCTGAACATCAACAGCTCCGATAGCCGACAAAATTAATTTTCGTTGTTCTGGGCATGATTGCAGCACTTCTAATGCCGACATTGCTGAGGGTGAAACAGCTAAGTCCTCAACAATGTTGTAATTCTGGGCTGCTCTCGCATGTGGATTGAAAGCAGACCTTTGAAGTACACCCTTGGCGGGCGGTTTAATTACTAAGTCCGGGTTAGGTTTCTCGATCTGTAGTGGATCGGAACCGGGAGCTGATCTGTAATGGATCGAAACTAGTTCAGGTGAAGATCTTTGACAAGAGACTAATGAATCTGGGCAGTAAAAACTAAGAAAAAGCAAAATCTAAGAGAAAAAATGCAAAAAATGGAATTTTCTCAAATTTTAGCAGGGGACGCAGGCAACCCGTTAGAACAGGTGTGGGCCCGCTCTGTGTACACAGTGACAGTGCGTCCAGGGACGCACTGTGCAATGCTCAGAGGGTGCGTCCTACTGGAAAATTCAAGAAAAACTAAAAGGAATCTAAATCTAAGCTAACCCACCCAAAAACAAAGTCACAGAGCCAAAAACCAGAAAAATAAACCAATTTTCTCAGAGCAAAGTTCATACAAAGGAAAAGACTTTCACATTAATGGAGTCCCCAGTGGAGTCGCCAATTTGTCAGGCGGAAAGAGTCGATTGTGTGGACACAACCAACCTCCCTAGGAGCCTAAGACTCTCTAGTGACAAACAAGACAAACAAGAGCAATCCTTCTCTAAACATGCATTTAATATATAAGAAATCAAGTGTTTAGATCCTACCTGTAATCCAATGCTGTTGTAGCAGTCCAGCTCCGCTGATCCGGATGAGCTCCTCCTTCACTTTGAAACCTGCATACACTAACAATCAAACGATTAAATAGCACTTGATAATCTCATAAAATAAAACATATTTAACACATAGACCAAGGAGTACATGAAACAACTCATAAATAACAAGTTATTGAGAAGAATGGACTCATTTGCATTAATAGGTAACAAAAGGAACAAATACAACCTGAGCCTTGGTGTTGTGCAAGTCCCTCCCAGGGTCCATCAAGAGTTCTCCTTTACTTTGACAAAGCTCACCCACTTCCAAATAGAACAAGCAAAGATGGCAATCTCTCCTCACAAGCTTCTAAATGGGAGTCCTAATTCCTACAGCATTTACCCTTAGAAATGTATAGCTTTCAACCTCCTCTCCTTCTGGCCCAATGCCTGTATTTATAGTGCTCAAGAGGAAGTTAATCAGGTCCACCATCAATGGGATAATCCCCTCTTTGGATGGGATAGCTCCCTTATTGATGGGATAAGTTCCTCTTTGGTAGGAGTGCATGAACCATCTGGAGGCGCTCAATACACGTCGAACAACCTTCTAGAATGCTCTAGAAATGACCACAAGTGACTTTTTAAAGATGAAACCTGCGCATTTTAACCTTTACAGGGGGACGCACCTGCCCCTTTACATACAGAGCGTCCAAAGACGCAGCTTTTGTGAACATTGGGTGCGTCCCCGCAGGTAAGGTTGAGAGAACCTGCGTCCCCAGAGATAAATACATTTATAAAAGACTTTCTCTCTTTTGGAGTTTGACATGGAGAGCAGAGGCATAAGACTTGCCTAAGAGGATAGCATGACTATTGATTGAGCCATACTAACTGTAAATAGTCATGGTGACATTTTTTAGTGTAACAGGAGGCACTATGGAGTGTGAAACAGTTGCGTGCAACACTAGGGCATACGAGATACTATAGGAAATTCATCAAGAGTTATGCCTAGATTAACGCACCGATGGAAAAATTGTTAAAAAAGGATGTTATGTTTCGTTTGAATGAAGAATACCAGAAGAGCTTGGATGTGCTAAAGGAGAAGATGGTCACCGCGCCGATCCTAGTCTTCCTAGATTGGAGGAAGGAATTTCATGTGCATGTAGACGCATCATGTATTGCGTTGGGAGTAGTACTGACACAGGACGGTGAAGGGGACTTGGATCATACTATAGCATTTGCAAATAGGAAGTTATCCAAAGCGAAAAAAATTATTCCACAACAGAGCTTGAAGGCTTAACTATGGTGTATGTGCTCCAAAAGTTCAGGCACTATTTGTTTGGTGGACACTTTAATATGTATACGGACCATTCCGCGCTGAAATACCTAGTCAACAAGCCTGTGTTGTGGGGGAAGATATGCAGGTGGTTTTTTTTGTTCTAGGAGTATGATTTTGAAGTTATTGTGAAACCAGGACATTTTAATTTGGACCAGATCATCTGTCATGCATCAAAACGGGAGAGGAACCTACTAATTTGGAGGAGGGGCTACCTGACGTGCAGCTCTTTGCAATGCACATCACGTACAATCACTTTGAAGATATTATACACTTCCTAATGATAAGTACAGATCTGGAAAGATCTACAAGCCAACAGAAGAAGGAACTGGTGGTGCACGCAACAGAATTTTCTGTCAGTGTAGGGCACTTGTACAAAATGGGGTCAGATGAAATATTGCAACGTAATGTGCCAGAGTTTGAATGAAACAGCATCCTCGTTGAGGCTCATAACAGAGCTGCGAGAGGTCATTCTGCAGGAAAATCAACAACGCAGAAGATCCTACGTGATGGGTTATGGTGGCCAACCTTGCATAAGGATTCAAAAGCATATTGTAGGGCATGCGACACATGCCAAAGGACAGGCAGACCCTCGCTCAGGGATGAGATGCTGCTGAATCCGCAAGTATCACTACAACCCTTTGAGAAGTGGGCGATTGACTTTGTAGGACCAATTAAGCCATCAGGAAAGAAGACAGGTGCGTGGTACATCATCACCGTGACTGAATATTTAATCAGATGGGTGGAGGCACAGCCTGTGAAAGACTGTATGAGTGCAACAAAAAATTTTTTTTATCTTTGAGTACGTACTAACAAGGTTCGGTTGTCCAAAAATTTTAATGAGTGATCACGATACACACTTTCTCAATGAGACGATCAGTGCGATGACGAAGGATTTTCAGGTGTACCATCAAAAGAGCACACCCTATCATCCGCGGGCTAATGGAATGGTGGAAGTGTTTAATAAAATATTGGAGAGTTCGCTCACAAAGGTTTGCAATGCTCAAAGAAACAACTGGGATGTTTGCGTACCCGTGGTGCTATGGGCTTATAGAACGACTTGCAAGAAGTTGACTGGACAAACACTGTTCAGACTGGTTTATGGCATGGAAGTTGTGATGTCGATGGAGTACATTGTACCTAGTCTGCACATAGTAGCATTCACAGGAATGGCGGATCACAGAGCCCTGGAGAAGAGGCTCGCATAGCTAACAGAGCTTGAAGAAGATAGATTTCTAGCTAGATTCCATCAATAGGTTCAAAAGGAACGTAAAATTGCATGGCACGGTCGGCACACCAAACTGTGCACCTTTAAGGTAAATGATCTAGTTTTGTTATATGACAGCAAGTTTGATAAATTTCCAGGGAAATTTAGGATGCATTGGCTGGGGCCCTATGTCATCAAGGAGATTACCGATGGTGGAGCAGTTCAGTTGGTAAAATTGAATGGAGAACCATTCCCAGGATGGGTGAATGGTAGCCAATTGAAGCCATACACTGGCGATCCAGCTAGATGACTACATGATGGAAGCATAGTCTTAGCGCTCCAGGTAGCTGAAAGGAGGCATGAGACTATAAACTACACTGCCCGGGTTGGGGAGCTGTGCAATTGGGGAACTGCGCAGAATGGAGGAATGTCACAGTGTTAGCAGACACGCACAAGGAGCTACACTACCCAAGAAGGGACTGCGTAGAGTAACTGGAAAGTGATTGTTATGGTCATTGTTCATGACTTGGCAGTCGGAAAATGACCAAATGGAGTAGGGGGACGGCATTTAATTTGGACTTTAAGGACAATATCTGTGAAAATATGCCGCCAATACAGCATTTATGAATGAGTTATGGGGGGAATAGTCAGATTTGAATTTGAAAATGCCTATAATTTACAAGAGGTTACCTAGCAAAAAAAACCTACCATTTTGAGAATTGAGGTATTAAGCTCTCAGGTGCGTATGAACCTTGATCTCTTTGAAGCCCTGATAGCAAATTTAGTATTTGAGAAGTTGCCAATTGAGACGCAGGTGTTGTTGTTTATCATAATGTCGGCACCCGCAGAAACCATGAGTGCAGGAGAAGCAATGGCAGCCGAAGGAACTTCCCCAGAGGTTGTAATGGCAGCTAAGGGAGCTGCCCCAGAGTTTTGAAGTTTTGAAGTACCGGAAAAAGTTCCTAAATCCCCCAGGACACCCAGGCTAAGGCCTACACCGACCTAGGAGGGTCCAAAATCAAAGAAGGATAAGCAAAAGGTGCAACAGCTGGTGCGCGCATCACCCAAAAAGTACCCACAAATAGGAAAACCCACTGTGTAGGAAAAGGGTAAGGTGGTTGTCCTAGAGCCTAAAGCCGAGGTTGAAGAACTCCATGTGGGCGTGAAAGACATTGATATGGAGGGGGCAGAGGACATTGATGTGGAGTGGTCTGACCCCATTTCTAAACTGCCCAAGTACATTCCTCCGTGCAAAGGCAAGATGAAGGTTCTGAAGGATATTGATGAAAGTAAGGTCACACTGCACACACCCTTACTACCGTACCAAAATTTCTTTGAGGGTCCGTGCCTGGGGTGCATCCCCCTGTCAAAATTGGAGGACTAGGATTTGTCTAATGCAGAATGTTTTCCTCATTTAGCGATGGACCAACTCATGCACTGCGTCTTCTACAAAGACTCTGGTGGGACCACGTTGGAGCTAAGAAAATGGGTGAAAGGGGTGGATAAGGCGGGTCTGTTAAATATGTTGTGGGTGCCACACTAAAACCACACACCCATAATAATGGTAGTGATCAAGCAGTTGTTGTGCTTGGTTCACGATGGGTGTCTATGGCTAGAAGAGTCGATACCCATCACTTACATGTTGATCCATAGGATCACTCGGCTACTGCACTTGGGAGAAAATCCAGCCATGGCATTTGGTGGAAATATAGGCGAGCGCAACCTCGCTGAAGTAATGAAAGACAAATTTAAACTTGCTAAGAAGCCGCGCGGCTATGCTATAACAAGTATATCTGACCCCACGGTCAAAGTAGCAACGCAAATCTTGGCAAGAAAGATTATTCGAAAGTGTCATGCAGATGAAGTGTCGGCACCAGTAGTAGCCTTAGCGGCCAGTGTGTGGAGTGAGTACAATTATCCTAGGTGCACTACCTCTGAGAGGAGTTCCTCACGAACTGCAGAGAGATGCAGGATCACAGCAAGACATTCCACTATGCTTGGTTGCTGCTGTCCATAGTGTTGGTTGCGTGGGAGTTACCAAAGTATAGCTAGTTTCCTCCAGTTGTGCCCGACCTACCAGAAGTAGCGAAGTTCATTTCGCTATGGGTAATGAAGGACCCTAGAAGGGTCAAGGATAGCAAGATCTTCTGGATCTTGATGGAGATGATCATCCATATGTCCATCAATCGTAAATGGCGGTTGTCGCCAACTATGTTTGAGAAGCTGCAGGAGTATGTGGAAGTCAAGGCCGACTTCCACCGGGTCTTGATTTGTGCGCGTAAGGACCCTGAGCAGAATTGGTATGACCTACCATACTTGGCCACAGATGATGCAATTAGTGGTCCTCGACCGCTGGCCAGCAGATTGCCGCACTGCCTCGGACTTGACAGCTGGGACTAGCAAGACCGCAACACAGCGAAAAAAAGAGGAGGCCAAGCTGAAGATGGAGAAGTTGACAACAAAAAGAAAAAAGGACGTTGAGGACAAGGCCAAGGCAGAGTGCACCACCGTGAAGCATATGAGAGGACAGGCAAAAGAAGAGGAGCACGGCTCTGACAAGAGTCAGAAGTCGCCTTATCTGGAGAAAGAGGAGGAACAATAGTCGGACTAGGGAGGAGCAGACCTAGAGACCACTCCGTTCTGTGTTAAGCGCAACAGAGATCCACAAAAGGTAGGGTCGTGAAAGAAGTCTAAGGCTAGCAAGACTTCTCTTGATCCAATCACCTTAACAGAAGGTGATTTAAATGATATCGGTGATACGGTTAGAGATAACACTGAGGAACTGCTGCAGCAGTTCGAGCTACAGTAGAAGCAGGACTTGGGGGCCATTCAGAGGGTTCTGTGTGAGCTTGAGATCCAGGTGTTGCAGGTCTAAACCAGCGTGGGAAAAAGCAACACGATGTCAACTAGTTTGTCGCGTGGCACATCAGAAGCAGTAGGGATGGTGCGCACACTAGATCCTCAGGAAATAGTGCTGCCAGAGGGAGCACTAACCACAGAGACTGAAGTTGATAGACCCACTGTCATCACCCTCAAAGGAGTTGGGCTCAACTTGACTGCACTTCCCAGTGAGGTACTTCACAATTTGCAGGATGGCGTGATCATGGATCTTCGGCCCCACGAACAGCGCACGTTACAGGTAATCAGTGAGAAGAAAGTTAACAATGATCAAATGATGGTACAGAGAGATTCCGTGGTTTACCTCGTCAAATCCATCACAGACAAAAATGAGTGCACGACCAAGATGGTGGTTGAGGCATGCAGGTATGTCCTAGAGCTAGCCATTCCTGATGATGAGCTAGTATATATGCAGATTCAGAAGCTCGCTGCTAGAGTGCACGACGCCAGAACAGAGTTGGCGAAGGTTCAGTTTTACCTGAACCTCAAGATTGCAGAACTGTAGTTGAAGGCCCAGCCTTCAACTCCACCAAAAGTTAGAGAGCAGTGACAGTTATGAAGGATGTCGTGGTAGAAGTAAACAACGTTGTAACCGAGTGTACCATGCTCTTTGAGCAGGCGCTCAAAGTGGTTACCAATTTGTAGGAGGATCCCACCTTACAAAGGTTGGAAGTAGATGCTCATGAGCTGCAACAATGGTATGATGAAGTCAAAGCGACGGTGCACACCATCGCCCTTACACAGACACTAGCAACACTATAGGAGGCAAAGGTGCTAAAGGAGCAAGTGGATGAAGCGCAGTGCAAAGAGAGCATTGTCAAGGCCAAAATAGGACCTTGGCTTGATGAATCCTATGTGCTCACTACCACCATTGAAGGAAAGTTGGCTGGTCTGCAGGTGAGTCAGCAGAAGATAAAGTCAAATAGTATAGGGCCAGCGATGGAGTAACTAGTTGAGGAGATGACTTAAGTGGCAACATAATGCACTGTCGAAGTTGCAGTGGTCCAAGTAGAGCTGGGAGGTCTTAACAACAAGATCTCCACACCGGTTGAGTGACTCGAGGGCGAGTCACCATGTTTGTGTTGGGGGCCTATTGGGAATGGGTCCCTTGGGCTCAATTTTGGGGTTAAAAACCCAAGTTTTGGGGCAGAAGGTCTGAATTTTGTATAAAGAAATGTAAAGTCTCCGCATTTTGTGGTTGCAGAGTGCGGAGATATCAAGAGTCAAAAAGGCTTTCCACCCTTACCTTAGATAGGTTGTGTTAGCTTGATGAGATCTACCCTTGGTCCACGGACCATGGGATTGTATAAAAAGGAGGTCTTAGAGGAGTCTAAGTCGGTAGTTTTTGAAGTTAAAGGAAGAAGAGTTATTAATGAGTCTGTAAAAGGCTAAGAGTGAGAGTCTTAGCATAGGAAAGAGGCTCTGCAGTTGAGTGCACGGAGGCCTAGGGTAGAAGTCTGCAGCTGAGTGTACGGACTCCTGCAGCTATGTGCGCAGGGTAGTTAGAATCTGTACTGAAAATATGGATAATCAATAAAGAAGAGTATTCTGAAATTACTGTGTATTTTACTTTTGTCAATTGCATGCGATTATGTTATGTTAAGCACTTGGTTTATGTTTTATTGCTAAATTGATGTGTGAATCTATATGTTTTCCTCTGTTATATGAACAAAAGTATAGATATATGTTTACGCAAAGATAATCTAAATTGCATGATAGAATTGGTGAACACTTAAGATAATTCAGAGAACTATACAAAAAGTACTTACGAGGCACCCAAGATCGCTTGTTAGGGTTGTGTGAGGGACAATCACAGACCTTCGTGGAGGTTCTAAAGGAATAATAGAGAAGTACATCGATAAGCCCTAAGGGCTTATCGATCTACATGAAGGCAAAGTTAAGGTATAAGACTGACATCACAACCATCTCAGGGTGCAGAAACTTGGTTCCTGCATCCCCCCATACTGCTTTGGGTGAGACTTCATTCTGCGCTCCGCGGATTGATGCCGAAAGGGCCAGTGGTGTGGGGATTTTCTTGGCTAGCTAACGCTGAACCTGGTTCGGGGCCCATCAAGCCAACAATAAGGCATGTTCCCCTGTTGAACCAAAGAAAACTAATTCTCGGATTGTAAACCACTAAAAGTAGGGTTAGTCCATCCTTGAAAAGGATTATAACCTTAACCTGGAGCAGAGAAACAGAGTGATCCTAAAGAAGTGTTAGAATGAGGTATATGGCCACTTCCAAAAAGAAAACCCTGGAAAGAGGCTGAACCACTAGCCATAGAATTCGTAGTTGTGGAAACAATGGATTAGACGATTAGAGGAAACAAGATAATTGCACTAGAAATCATCCCAAAGGGGAAGGAACTAATGTGGGAAGCAAAAGCTTCGGTGCCCCCACTCAAAGATGGAATGAAGGTAGAGCCAAATATTGCAGTACCAGGAGTGATAGTAGATATAATAATAGTACATCCTCCTTGAACTGAAAGAGGAGTATGCTCACTAGTAGCACCCATAGCTAGATTCGTGCTTCCAAGAGTGGCCATCGAAGGAAAAGGATGATAAAAACTAAGGCTTTTCGACCTGTGAGTCGGGGTACCAACGTATAATAGAACGTCTGGATAGTTGGGAGGAAGAGGTGAAGAAGGAGTCACAGGGGAATTAGGAATCTCTTCAACCTCAACTTCGTCTTCCAACTAGAAGAGAACCCTAGAAAGGACTGGAGTTTTCCTCTCCAAATCACGACTTATACTAGGTCCACCCTGTGAAACTATATCCTGAATCGGAGGATCGATCTCCGATGCGTTCGCTGCTACTAATTGAAAATCACAAGTATAATTGATCTTGTGCCTTCTATAAGAAGGCTTGACACTCATAGATGAGAGCCCACGAAGCCTCCTGGACCAACGAACTGGTCGATTAGCCACTTTTAATTATTAAGAGAACTCGTAAAGACTCAAAAAATTATAAAGCTATGGAAATATAGGAGCAAAGAGCATTCACTAAAATGTCCCTAAAGATATAGCCAATCAAGTTACTTTCAGGTATTTCCACTACGGGTGATGAGGACAGGACACCAAAATACAAGAAAGCGAAGTAAAGGACCTTCCTAAGATAGTTTGTGATAATTACAGCCCAAGCCTACCAGCAAAGGTAACATAAACAGTTACAATGAACCCTAGTCAAAATCCTTTGCCAGTGCAAGTACTCGAGCTTTGCAAGGGCACCCTCCACAAGTACTAATGAGAGTGATGCAATGTTTGCCTTAGGTACCACGGGTAATCCTCCCCTACAGTCACCTATGTGGTCCCTAGGAATGGAAACTAAGGTCACCAATTCGTATCAAAAGCCAAGTGCAACAACCTTTGGGCAGGATCCAACAAGTAGGATAGGGGGTATCTCGCTTCCCTCCCTTCACTTGCCCTCATGCTTAACTCCCAAAAGAGAAGAGCTTTCTCGAACAAGTTAACGACAATGGATTTCACTCTTTTAATCAACTTCTGTGTTTAAATTCAGAGTTTCCTTGGAGAGTTAACTCTCCACACACCTATTCCAAGACCCTAAATGACCAAGACTAGTTGATGTTATTATGACAAATCAAAAAATTCTAGTTCATTTTAATTTTAGCGTTTGATTTTAATGGATTTTCTTAAGTCAAGGGTAAAATGGAAGTAAAAATTATGATGTTATTGACGCAAAAAGAAATCAATAGAAAACCTACCTACATGCATATGCAACTCTTTTTTCTTCAATACAAGAGATTTCTACAAGGTGCTATGACCAAATTAAGAAAGACAAAAAATATTTTTTCCTTTTCAAAACACACGCTCACACACTCAACATCTACAAGAAGACTAAAATTGCTTACAATGAAACTATCCTAATGCAAACTAAAAATGATTTATGAAAGATTCTAAGGATTACTCTTAAAGAAAGCAAATGTGTTTCTCAAAGAGATCAAGAGGCCAAAACTTGACAAAAAGGAGGAACAAATTCAATCTAAGACTTTTCCCCAAAATCAAGCAAATTCAACCTAATGAAAACTTTTCACAGATGCTAAAAAAATGATAAGAAAACCAAAAAGAAAAAGTAAGGCAACAAAAATATGTCTTTATCTTTTTTCTTTTTAAAGGCACAAACAGTTCCTGAGAAAACAAAAGCTACTAAAGACTTCAAGATAAAATTTAATCATAAAGAACCTCAAGTTTCACAAGCCATAGGAATCATCAACATGATAAGGCTTAAAGTGAAAAGAGGCTACAAACTCAAGTAAACTAATCTGAACAACAGAATACAAACTCCAGCAAACAAGAAAGATTTCAAGAAGACCAAGAAAACTTTTCAAGATTGCAAGGACTTTCTCAAAAACCAAGAAAGAACCAAATATGTCAACTTTCAAGAAAGTAAGGCAAAGCAATGTAAAGTTTGTGTTAGAAGTGAATTGAAACAAATTCCTTGTTCCAAAAGCTTAGAAAAACCAAGAACTTCATTGAGAAGCCTTGAACCCAAACACAGAAACTAACACTTCACCAAAACACAAACCCTAGGTTGACTAGGCTTTTCCACAAAGAGAGATATGAAACTGAAAATTTACAAGAAGAAAGACTCTCCCAGACAATCAATGACTAAGCAGAAGTAATAAAAATCAGGCAAAAACCTTTACTGGACTCAGAATTTGAAAAATTCATTCAAAACTAAGCATACGCGACTGTACAGTGAAAAACCTGAGTGTATACGTAACTGTATTCAAGGAAACCTGCGTATACACGTGTTTCTTTGGACAAAAGCACGTGTATACGTGACTGTGTGAATTAAAACTCGCATATAAAAAAATCAACAAATAAAAATAAAAATAAAAATTCAGACCTGATCCAGAAGATTAGACTTTTTTCCTAGATTGCAAACATGTCAAAGATAATGGAAAAACCAAGAAACAAAACAAGAAGGCCCATATCAAGAAAGAAACAACCAAAACTAGGAAATACAAGATGTATTCCCCAGTGGAGACGCCAATTCTGTTACGAGATAAAACACCCTAGGGTTTGGGTTGAGGACCCCAACGGATCGAAGGGCATACACCAACACGAAGCAAACCAACAAGCAATCCTAATGCTTAAACTACTAAATTGAGATGATGAAATAGTACCCATAGGTCCTACGTTTGAGGATGTTCCCATAGGGTCCAAACCCTCTGCTTCCTCCAATGCTTCAAACCTGCAACTCATTCAAGAAAATCATATATACTAGTAATAGTTCAAAGCATGTTCAAGATATGAATGTTAGATCATATAAGAATATAGATATAAAACATGAAATCATACATAATTAGATCATAACATGAATTGAAGAATAAATATCATAACATCAGGAACAAGACAGAGCTTCTTTATTGATGACTACAAAGAATGTGGAAGAATACAACTTGATTTGACCATGGCTCCAAGTGAAACCTTCCTCCAGATCCATCTAGCCCAAGCCTCAACAATCCTCTTTCAAATGCATACACATAGATGTCATATAAAGGAGATGGACATCTCTATGAGGAAACAAGGGTTTCCTAAAACTAGGAGTGCAGGAGGCATACGGATAAATCAAACTTGATTAGGTACCAATTGAATATAATATCAATATCCTATCTTTCTCTCCCCTTAGGCCTTCCCCATGAGGTGTATTTATATCACCCCAAAACAATTTTTCAGTTGGGATACAGTTAGGCAACAGGATCCTATAGGTGGGCTTCTGGTGTAGCCCGTAAACCCCACCCATAAAATAGGGATTTTATATTTTTTTAATATTTTAAATCATATACACGGGTTGGGTATAGCTAGACCCGCGTGTGCATGTGCTTTTCGAAGGGCAGAGTTGCGTATGGAATTTAAAATAATGCTTTTTAGTAAATGGACCAAGTTTGAAGGGAAAGGGATGCCCAAGTCCATGACTCAGAGCATTAAGTATATAAGGGTGATAAATGATGCTATAATAGGGTTAAAACCTAAATTTGGTATCAGAGTTGTTTCAAATTCAAGGGGACACCTTTTCTACTGAGGGGTTATTCTTGGGCTTGTGGAGGACCCTGTTCAGTGGGAGATCTGTGAGATCGATTCTTGCCTTGAAAGAAGACGATGAGTAGTGGAAAGATAGAGATCAAGAAATTAATGGTCAGATTTTTGTGTTGTGGAAACTCAAGATGGAGGATCTGCTGGTGGATCACGATAGATCTAGGAACTAAACCAATGGAAATTTTAGATGAAATCTCGGCAAAGTTGGATCATAAAATTAAGAGCACAATATGATTGTGTATCTCAGATTCATTATTGTTGAATGTATCAGGGGAAGCTACAATGAAGGCTATGTGGGACAAGTTAGGGACTTTATACCAATCTAAGTCACTGGTGAACAAACTATTCCTACGGAAAATGTTGTATAACATAAGGATGAAGGATGGAGACACGATGACAGAGCATCTAAATGCCTTTAATACTGTGGTAAGCCAGTTGTCATTTATTGATATTAAAATTTCAAATGAAGATAAGTGCATCAGTTTACTATGTTCTCTACCATATTTGTGGGATAGTCTGGTTGTTGCAATAGGTAGCAATACAACTACCTTGAAGTTTGATAAAATAGTCTCATCCTTGCTATTAGAGGAGATGAGATGGAAAAATATGGAGGGCTGGAATGGATATGCCTTGTCTATACAAGGATGGTCCCATAATGGAAACAAAAATAAGTCCTTGAGTGGGAGATCTAAATCTCCAACAAAACCTGTAAAGATGTGCTAGAAATGCAAAAAGGAAGGGAACTTCAAAAATGACTGTAGATGTAAATCTCCTAAGAAAGGAAATAGATCTGATGATGCTCCTTTTGCAGAGGTGAAAACCACCTTATATGATGGTGATGATGTGTAGTTGGATTCTTCTTCAAGTACACATGTAGATCATGAGGCATGGTTGATTGACTTTGGTGCATCCTTTCACTTCACTCCCATAGGAGTGGTTCTACGAGTATGAGAAATATGATGGTGGTGATATCTTCTTATAGGATGAAAGGAAGGGTGGAATCATTAGACGTAGAAAATTCAAGCTAATGTTGCAAGGTGGAAAGATTAGAACAGTTCCAAGTGTTCTGCATATTCCTGCATTAGCCAGAAATCTGATTTCTGGAAGCAAGATGGATGATGCAGGTGTAAAAACAATGTTCGGGAAAGATACCTACAAGATGGTTCGAGGAGCACTAATATTGATGCGGGGAGTTTAGATTGGAACTCTGTACAAGTTTCTGGGTAGTATCTCTTGTTATCACTCAGGTTGTCCTTAAAGCTCCTTAAAGGATACGGCCGAGGTAACCACAAACCAATCTTTGGACTGCAGGTCCTAGCCTACTTGCAATCAGAGAGGGCTCTCTCTTTATAGTTTAGCTTTGTTTTGGGTTGATTTTAGGCTAGTTATGATTTTCTTGGGTTTTGTTTTGATTTTGGTGGGATGGAGGATTCTTTCAAACAGAGTTGGGATGCATAGTGTGAGAAGTTCAAACCATTGGGCATGGAGTCGTGGATTAGGCTTGCTGTTGCGTTTTCTTGGTCACAAGAGGAATACAGAGCAGGATAGCTACACATAAAACAATATCGAGCTGGAATAAAGATGGAACGAAGGTCAGTTAATGAAAGGCAACTAAGTAGCTCTCATTATGCTAACAGAGGGAAGGTGAATGAACATTTATATAGGAGCAGTCAAGGATTCCTAAACAACATTCATATATGAAGGAACTAGCGTAAATATGAACAAATCAGTATTCATATTCAGGACTAATTCAGAGGAAAACATAGATAAATCACAGAAATTGAGAACAGAATACAACTAAGTGAGCTCTGAACTATTCTTTCTTTCTGCTATTTAGATAGTGAAACAATGATGGCATAAAACATATAAACCGTAAACAGAGATAAGAAACACTTATTGGGCTATGTAGAAGCATTAGGATTCCATAGTCACTCTTCAGACATTAAAACACAACAATCAGTTCATCTCCCAAACATTCCAGCGATCTTTGATTATAGAGACTCTCAGAAAATACAATGCAAGTCTAGAGGAAGTTATCGACCAACCAACCCTTTTTAACATAGGGTGGTTTAAATAGAAAAAATATCTACAAACAACAAATCTGAGACAGACCTCATCAAATAAATGCCTTTAACCTAATTTGTACATAAGTAAATGGCAAAAATATCTATCTAACAGCTGTGCTGGGGCAACTGGCATCTCAAAATATCTATTACAGCAGATCTTAGGCAAATCTGAGAAAAATGAGTGCTTTAATCTATTTTATCTTAGAAGTAAATGCTTAAAACATTTATCTAAGTGCTGCGCTGGGGCAACTGCCTCAAAAATGGATCAACATCTGTCCTTATGGCTCTGTGCTGGCTCTTTTGGCCATAAGTGTGCTTTAAATTCATTCATCTACGCCTGCAAGTGGTTCTACTGCCTTAAGTGGCCAAAATTGTGAGTTGGTGAGCCTTTATGGCTTAGAGTTGCTTTATTGACTTTGCTGGGAGGCTCTTTAATGATTTCCTGTTTCGGGTTCAAAGTTTCCATTGAACACCTTCACTGATACACTTTCCCGCATCCTCATACACTTTGGCACTGAATCTGGGCCTTTTCTCACCGCTGATACTCTTTAAACTGTCCCATCGCCCCCTTTCTGCCTATTCAAGGCGAAATAACTGCCGCAAAAGCTTCCGTGGCCTTTGGAATGCTATCGGCGCTCTGGCCGATCAAAACTAGCTTTAAACTTTGAAAAATGGTGCAAACAGGAGGAAAAAGTGTTGCCGACTGTGCCGAGGCTGATACTGGCCCCCTGGAGCAAAAACAGGGCTTGGAGCGATCTCAAAATGGTTAAGGAAACCATCATTTCCTTTATACCTGGGCGGGCACGGGCGCCGCACAGAAAACATTTAAATGGCCCTTTTATTACAAACAGGCGGAATGCCATAAAAACATGAATTTTCATTGAAAAAACGGCCCAATAGCGACACTGTTCATTGAATTAAATCGTGGCCGTCGGATCTGACGCGGGCCGATCCAATGGCCCAGATCTTATCGCAATATCAACGTCGGGCAGACCGGGGGGTGGCACATAAACAATCACCGAAACTGCGTGGACCCGATATGCTATAGGCCCTTCCTTTTATTTGGAATCGCGTCCGGCCCATCGGCGATGTCATATCGGCGGATTTACAAAAATTTGGTTTGCGGACCCGAAATGCTTATATACCATGCTTTAATGTTATTTCGGCTCCGCCATATCGGAGCAGTCCCGCTCAGCTGCACAAAGGGCCTTTCGGACCCGAAATCCCTATATGCCGAGCTATATAATATTTCGGCTCCGCCAGTAGGACATGGGGAAAGCCGCGAACAAATCATGACCGTTGATCTGGGAGGGCGATCCGACGGCCGGCGCTAAATCGCATCGGGGCGGACCATTGGTCCCAACACATAAAACTTCCGATGGAGCGATATAGCTTGCGGACCCGAAATGCCTTTGTGCCCATTTTTAATGGAGATCGGGTCCGAACCATCGGAACCCATCATATCGGCGGATTTACATTTGAAACGGGTCCAACGGACCCGAAATCCCTTTCAAAACTGCCCTTTATAAATTATCGGCTCCGGAATATCGGAGACCTCCCTTTTTGCTCTGCCTGGGGACCTTACGGACCCGATAGCTTTTATAAGACCCGCCCTTATAATATTTCGGCTCCGCCATATCAAAGCCAAATATAAGGGGTGATCGCCGATCAAACATGGGCCATTGATTTGGTGAAGGCGATGGACGGCAGAGATTACGTCGGCATTTCACTATCGGTGGGGTCATGGCGCTGCCACATAGAAACGCCGAAACCCATTGGACCCGAAATATATTTATGTTGCGCTTTATTACTTTTCAGCTTTGCTGGTTGGAGCCATATGGGAGCGATGTGATTACATATGGGCCGTTGATCTGGGGCCCAAAAATGGATGGCTGTGATTATTTCGGGACTTCGACAATCGGCGGGGTGGAGGGCACAGCCTTTACACATTGCGATCGCCGAAACACCGAGGGCCGTTTGATTTGGGCGGAAAGATGGACGGCTTAGATTTGGTTGGCACTTTCACTGTCGGAGCCATTATTTGCACAAAAATGCAAGGCAAATGAATTCGGAGGGGTATTCTTTATGCTTTTGAATGGTTTATAAGCCATCGGAAGGGGTCCGATAGCCAAAAAGGGAGAATTTTATCATTTTGTGAAGGTTTTTCATGGTTTTTGTATTCTTATGCCTTGGAAGGAGTCCAAAGGCACTTAGGAGGAAAGTGATGTGGTTTTGAGAGGGGTTTAGTGACCAAAGAGGGTTTCATGCCTTCTAAAGGCAAACCAAGGTCAAAGGGGTGATTTTTCAAACATGTGAAGGGAAACTATGCAAAGGAATGAGTCCTTATACATTTGGAAGATGGTTAGAGGGGTTAATGAGGGTTCTTGCTGAGTTTCAGATAAACTTAGCAATTCCCGAGGATATATATGGTTATTTTTCAACCAAGGGGAAGGGATAAGTATACAGGGGAGTTATATACATAGTTTTAGTAGGGGAAGGGGAAATAGAGAGGGAGTTACATAATAAAGTTAGTAGTTAATATGATAGTGATGAGAAAAAGCGCTAAGAATGATGTCTTAGGCTATCAATGGGGGAAAATGACTAATAGAAGAAGTGTGAACAGTCCTTGAGTGAAGCAGATCTCCACCAAGGCAAATGATATGGAGAATGATGAATTTAAGAGGTATCAAGCAAATCTTGACCTCTTTTAGGGGAAGTTAATGAGTGATTTGGGGAAAGAGGAAGAAGGGGAAGTTATACATGCCTCGCTTGAAGTCCTCCAACTGAACAACTGCCTTCAACTTGTGATATGATAGATATAACACTTGACAATATGAAATGGATCACAAGCCATGATTCTGCAACCACAAAGCTACCTACCCGACCTACTCACCTAGCATTTTCTCTTCCTTTTGGTTTGGGTGCACTTGAACTAGCATACCCAGCTTTTCATTCTTTTCTTCTTGCTTGTGCTCCTATCTACTTCTACACTTATTTCAGCCAGGGGCTCAGATTAAGCTGTTGAGCACCCTTGTTTCTCTACCTATCTACAAATCTGCCAAGATTAAGCTGTTTGGACAAATGTTCATTCTCTATATTCTACAACATGAAATTGAAACCTAGGGAGGCCAAGATTAAGCTGTTTGGCCTACCCTTAACTGAAAACTTATCAAAATGGATTACTTATCAAAACTGGAACAAAGCAGTAGCATTAAAACTGGCACACCTTCATGGATACTTCTCTAGTCATCTGTAGCAAATATGGAGCATCGCAGCATGCATAGTACGACATATTTGGCATGTAAAAATGTCGATCATGAAAGATGATTAACCTGCTGCAGCAGGAGGCTAACAGTGGCTCCACTTGGGGATGGCATTTCCTTGTGACAAGCCAAGAACAGCAGGTCAGAATGCCTTGATCCTCTGTAGTTGCTGTTAATTGAAAATTTCTTCTGTGCTAACTGTTGAATGACTAGAACTTTAACTTCTGAATGCAGCACTCCTCCTTAACTGAAACACTGTGAAAAATAAAGCATCGCCTGCTTTCTTCTGCGTGCTTGATATTGCATACACTTTTGCTTGAGAACTGCCTTGTGAAATAAACACAAAAAGGGAATAAAGCTGGAGCTCTTCTTTTCTTGTCTTTGAAAGGGTGCTGAAGTAAACTGAAAATCCTCCTTTCTTTTTGATACTGTTGACTTGAAGACTACAAGCTGCAAACAGCTTCTCTTTAACATAAATCACTGTTATATGACAACGTTGCTCTTGCTGTTTTGCTGAGATTACTGCAGAGATAGAGATTAAAAATAGAGGACTTGCATTGGTTGTGTCTTCACAAACTTTGTTGCTGCTCCTCTAACAATCGGATTGTTTATACAAAATAAAAACAAAAGTGCTGATATATACAAATATCAATGTACAAAGAGATATTTACAAAGTTGCGTTATGTTCAACAAAATGGATCATGATAATGCTTCAGCATACGGCCATTTACAGGGCCTTCTTCAGCAGTGCTGCCCTCTACAGATTTGAGGAAATATGTGTTATTTCCCTGAACAACAGAAATAACAAATGGCCCTCTCCAAAGGAAATCGAATTTTTCATGTTTTCCCTTGTCTTCTCTTTGTGAGTCCCACCTTAGAACTTTGTTGCCAACACAGAAATTCTCAGCCTTAGTCCTCTTATCAAACATCCTTTTGAGCTTTTCTTGTAACATTTGAGCTCTGTCATACACCTGTTCTCTGGTTTGCTGAAGGTGAATGGTCTGATTGATCCTGCATTGAATATCATTTGGTTCAGCTTGAACCTCCTGCAACAGCCTCATAATGGAAATGCCCAAAGAAGATGGGAATCTGGCTTCCATACCGTAAACAAGCTCATAAGGGCTCATCCCAATTGATTTTTTTGTCGAACACCTGTCTGCCCAAAGGGCATTGGTGAGCTTTTTATGCCAGTTCTTCTTGCTTTCTTCCAAGGTCTTCTTAATGATACTGATCAGGCTCTTATTAGATGACTCGGCTAAGCCATTACCTTGAGGGTAATAGGTTATGGAATGGCCTAAAGTGATATGGAATTCATGGCAAAAATTGATCATCTTTTTGGATTTGAAAGCAGCGGCATTGTCAGTGATGATCTTCTCAGGGCAGCCAAATCTAGACAGGATATTGCACTCAAGGAATTGGATAATGGTGGTGTCATTGGCCTACCTGCATGGAATGGCTTCAATCCACTTGGTGAAATAGTCGGTGGCAGTTAGAATCCACTTATGCTAGCCTGAGGAAGAGGGATGGATTTCTCCAATGAATTCAAGACCCCATTGTTGAAAAGGCTTCTCGGTTGAGATGGGTTTCAGAGGCAAGGGGAGCAGCTTTCTCTTGCCTTCAAAGATTTGGCAATTGTGGCATGAGGTGGCAAACTTCTTTATATCTGCAAACAAAGTGGGCCAATAGAAACCAGCCCTTAAAATTTTATCAGCAGTGGACTTCCAGTATAGATGTCCTCCACAGTCCCTTGCATGGAATTCTTTCATGACATTGTTAGTTTCATTCTTGGTCAAGCAATTGAGCAATATGCCTTCATGATTTTTCCAAAATAATGCACCATCTAAGACACAAAATTTCAAAGCCTTCATTCTTAAAAATCTCTTCTTGGTCCTGGACAATCCTCGGGGAGCACACAGGTTTAACAATACAAATCAAATATCAGCATACCATGGGGATTGCAGAAAGGTGTCACTGATCTGTGGAGTCGCCAGCTCCTGTTCATTGTCCAGTTGGTTGATGTCTAAGGCTTGAAAGTTTGTTTCGGACATCAGTTTGGCTAAACCTTGTCCCTTTATTAGCTTGGTTGGTTTTATTTCTATGTCATATTCAAGAATGTTAGCAATCCACTTGCCTCTTTTGCCTTCTAATCCTTCTTGGGTTAATATGTCTTTTACAATAGCATTTGGGACATAGGCAATCACGTGTGAATATAAAATGTAAATTCTAAAGTCTTTGATTGCTTTAACAAGGGCATAGGCATGCTTCTCCATGATTTGGTACTTCAGGGGTGCATCTCTTAAGGCTCGGCTGAAAAAAGCAATTGGCTTTTCATTTCCTTGGTCATCCTTTTGCAATAGGACAGCAGCTATGGTATTATCAGATGCAAATGAAAATATGATAAAGTCCCTATCAAATTGAGGACTTGTGAGGACTGGGGCTTGAGTTAAGGCAACTTTGATACTTTCAAATGCTTGCTTGGTTTCAAGAGACCATTTTACCTTGGCATCCTTCTTTAACATGTTTCTCAACAGTCTTATCAGCTCGGCTAGATTTGGGATAAATCTCCTTAGGAAATTGATCTTTCCTAGGAATGCTTGCAGCTCTTTTATGTTTCTTGGATATGGGATTTGGAGAATGGCTTGGATCCTTTGTGGATCAATTCTAATCCCGTCTTTTGAAATGATATGTCCAAGTAATTTGCCTTCTTCAAGGCCAAATAAAGACTTCTTGGGGTTCAAGGAAATGCCATATTTCCTACATGTTAGGAACACTTGTCTCAAATGTCTTAGGTGCTCTTGATCAGATTTGGAGAAAGGGGTAAGATCATCAAGATAGACAACCAAGAAATCATGGATTTCCTTGGCAAATGCAATGTCCATGGCCCTTTGAAAGGTGGCACCTGCGTTCTTTAGGCCGAAAGGCATTTTCACATATTTAAATGTTCCCCACGGTGTTGTAAAGGTTGTCTTGTCTTGATCATATGGGTGAACCAGTATTTGATTAAAACCTGAAAAGCCATCTAGCAAAGAGATTCTAGATGACCCCACTACTCTTTGTAGGATGTGGTCCATTATGGGCAATGGGTAGTGGTCTTTAAGGGAGACTTGGTTTAGGTTTCTCAAATCTACACAAAGCCTATTCTCACCCGATTTCTTTCTTGTGGGAACAAGATTGGATACCCATTCAGAAAATCTAATGGGTGCTATGATACCTGCTTCAAACATTCTTTTCACTTCTTTCTCAATTAAAGGGAGAAGCACAGGATTGATTCTCCTAAGTTTTTGTTTGAAAGGCTTTTGATTTGGTTTTAAGGGAATGGTGTGTTGGATTACTGAGGTATCATAGGACTTCAAGTCCTCATAACACCAAGAAAAGACATCTTGGAATTCTTTGAACAAATCCACATACTTTGGTTTTTGATCAGGAGGCAAAGATTTAGACAGTTTGATCATTTTGGGCTTCTCTACTGTTCCAATGTTGTATTCTTCTATGGCAGTGTTTATAGGCTGCATTTTTGGCTTTTTGGGCACATCATTTGCATCAAACATGTCTTCTAGCGGAGTGAGGCCAACCGGGAGAAAATTGTCTTTTAGATCAATAATCTCAGCCTCTGTTTTATCTGTTTCCTCCAAATGCATTTGTTTCAGCTCTTCAATGTTTGCATTGTCAAAGACTGTTGGACTTAGGATCTTTCTGGCTATTACAGCTGTTACAGCTTGCTGAGTTTCGTTTAATGCTTGTTGTTGTGGGTCCTCCATGGTATCCTCATCAATGTTTATGCCTGCAAATTCATGCTGTAAGGTAAGAAAATTATTTATTTGAGCATCATCCTCAAACACTTGCCAATCCTTAACATTGTTAGGGACAACAGGCCTGTGCTTTATCTCAGCAGTAAAGTGGTGATTGGGCTCAAAAGGAAGCTTGCAAGTGCTAGCAAAAGTAGCTAGGCTGTGAGCATGCATGTTATTGCTTCTAGAAATCTTAGCAAGTTTGGATTCAGTGAAGGTATCAAGTATTGCAGTGGCAGCAGTCCTATAAGCTCTTAGCCTTCTATCATTGGAAATGAAGTTGCCCTTCATTTGTTGTATGATTAAATCGGAGTCACCTAGAATGGACACCTTTGCAGCTCCTAGAGCTTTGAGCAGTTTAAGGCCTAAAAGGAGAGCTTCATACTCTGCCATGTTGTTGGTCCATCTGAAGTTAAGTTTGTAAGCATGACCCTCTGCATGGCTATTATGTGTATTGTGAATCCATATTCCTGCCCCTGCTCCTAGCTTATTAACAAAACCATCAAACTCTAAATACCATGTGATTTCTTGCTTGTGGTTGATATTAAGAGTTTCAGTCATTTTAGGATCGGGCAGACCTAGGTTTTGTGCTTCATGTGGTTCTTCTTGTATGCTAGTTGCGCTAACTGTTTTGACAGTTTCCTGGGTATGAGCAACTGATTCTTGATTGATGCATGTTTCTTGTTCTAAAGGCAAAGGCCTCTGATTAGTTGGAGGACTTGTTTCATCATTAAACAAAATAGAAGAATCCATATCAGAATGGATTGAATAGATAGGGAAATTCTGGGGCTTTTCCTCACTACTTACCACATACTTCATCAGTGTTTCTCTATACAGTCTCTTTGGTTGCCCAAAGACTGAAATAGTGGCATAGGAGAGGTCTAATTGGAGAGATTCTTGGAGTTTTACCCCCCAAGATCTTGACAACAGCATGCCATACTTTGGTGGAATGTCAGCAACCACCACATCCATGAGGATTGTCTTGTTTGGGTATTGGACTAAGGAGACACACAAGTCTTTGATGAGGCCTAAACATTTGACCTGACTTGAGTCAAAGGAGAATAGATCTTTGTAGGGTCTTGTTACATCAAGGTTTAGTTTCTCCATTACAGCTTTGGGCATAAGGTTGTGTGAGGCACCTGATTCAAACATTGCATTATGTAAAACTTTATCATGTATGTGCAGACTGACATAAAAGGGTAGAACAGCTCCATGTGCTGATTTGCCATCAACTTCTGGACCAAAAAGCAACTCAGGTGTGTCATCTAAAACATTCACATCATCCCTTTTCTCTGGCATTTGCAGTGATCTTTGGATTTGTTGCCTATACACATCATGCTTTGCAAGTTCAGATAAGGGGATGGAAATCTTAAGTTTGCTTATTTCTGCTTCTAAGTTGAATGGTTTCTCCAATGGAGTCTTTGTGTTGGCAATAGCAGATTTCCCCTTTTCAAGTGTATTTTCTACGTTTTCCTCTTGATTATCAGTGTTATGGTGAGTGATACCTTGCGGTATTTCTGTTTTGGGAAGGCTTTTAGGAGTGCTATTTACATTTTCCTTTGAGGACGAAGGTAGCAGAGGCTGATCATTAGAGGGCTGCATGTCTGGTGTGTCTGTTATATCCTCTATTGTGACTTCTTTCGAATCTGGGATTGTTTGTTTGGTCGGTTCTGTGGAAGCAGCTCTGTCCTTAATCTTCTTGGGCTGCTTTGATTCCTTCTGTTTGATGGGCTCGGTTACATCAATTGTTCTAGTTCTCAGTTTATATTGTTTGTGCACTTCATAAACCGCTGAATCATAACCTTGTTTGAAGTCAAAAGACTCACCTGACTGGGTCTGAAATTGATTAAAGTCATGCTCATCTTGGTCTTGTTGAGTTAGGAAAATTTGTTGCTCACCCTTCAAATCCACCAAGTTCATGTGTGTCCTCTATGGCATCACTATATGTGGATGCTTCTATATAATTTTCTTGGAAAGGAGGCCTTATATCGCGGTCTGGGCTAGATCTACCAGCGTTTGAGTCCTGAGTTTTCTTGAAATTTGGGTTCCTTATGGTATTGGGTTGTTGCCCTTCCCATGATGATTTCCTCTCAACACTCTATACTCTGTCTCCCAGCCTATGCATGCCATTGATAATAGCATCTATCTTTTGATCTAAGGCTGAGGGCTCTTCCTTGAAGGTGGTTCTTCTCTCAGTTCTAGCTCTGTTTCTTTTGGCAATTAAATTTGCCTCCATAGTGACAGCCACATTTTGCTTGTCTACAAGGCTGTTAGGGGCTCTTTCTTTTAATTGGTAGGCCATATCTGGGTCGAATCCATCAGGGAATTTATATAAGGCAAGATCAGGGGGAGGCCTCAAGTTCTGTGGTATGGCATTATAAACGTTATTGAACCTTGCATAATAGTCCAAGACTGTTTCTTGTGGACCTCTTTTGATTGTATCGTATTCAGCTAGTATGTGCAAGGGATCTTTCTTTTTCTCCCATCTGTTGATAAATGACTGGTATAAGGCTTCTGGGTTTGCTATGGAATTGGCTGGGAGTGCTCTAAACCAAGTCCTGACATCGCCTGTCAAACTTTGGACAAAAATCTTCATTCTCACACCATCATCGTCAATCTCATAGCTTTCAAAGTAATCCTGCATTTTCTTTGTATGCTGAAGGGTTGTGCAGGCACTTGTGCCATCAAAATATGTGATTTTAGTTTGGTAATCCTGAGGCATAGCCCTGGGATTTGCAGGCAGCTGTAAAGGTGCATATCTATTCGCCATGTTGGCAGGGATAAATGGAACAACAGGGATAAACGGAACAGCTAGAACAACTGGGATAATAGGAGTAGTAGTGGTAGTATATGTAGTGAATGGAGGTGTGGAAGGAGTGCTTTGAGAGGTGGATGAAGAACAAGGGGAACTAGGGGTTGAACGAAATAAAACTTTGACAGGGGTTGGGCCACAGCGTGGGTATACTGCTCCAAGACTATTATCAGCAAAATCCTCTCTTCGCTCTAGCTTCCTGAGGTTCCTTGGGATTATATTGGGATTTTCAAAAGCTGCTGGGGGATTTGGGTCTGGATTTGACCTTGTATAACGTGAATTCTTTTTGGGAGCCAGCTTCTAGCTTGTTTTTTTGGGATTTTTCTAAGAATATAAGGGTTAGAAAGAAACTTTTGAAGGTCTGGTTCCTTCCCAGTGGAGCTTTCCACCTTGATTTGTGAAATTATTTGAGGATGGTCCCCAGTGGAGTCGCCATTATGTTATCACTCAGGTTGTCCTTAAAGCTCCCTAAAGGATACGGCCGAGGTAACCACAAACCAATCTTTGGACTGCAGGTCCTAGCCTACCTGCAATCAGAGAGGGGTCTCTCTTTATAATTTAGCTTTGTTTTGGGTTGATTTTAGGCTAGTTATGATTTTCTTGGGTTTTGTTTTGATTTTGGTGGGATGGAAGATTCTTTCAAACAGAGTTGGGATGCATAGTGTGAGAAGTTCAAACCATTGGGCATGGAGTCGTGGATTAGGCTTGCTGTTGCGTTTTCTTGGTCACAAGAGGAATACAGAGCAGGATAGCTACACATAAAACAATATCGAGCTGGAATAAAGATGGAACAAAGGTCAGTGAATGAAAGGCAACTAAGTAGCTCTCATTATGCTAACAGAGGGAAGGTGAATGAACATTTATATAGGAGCAGTCAAGGATTCCTAAACAACATTCATATATGAAGGAACTAGCATAAATATGAGCAAATCAGTATTCATATTCAGGACTAATTCAGAGGAAAACATAGATAAATCACAGAAATTGAGAATAGAATACAACTAAGTGAGCTCTGAACTATTCTTTCTTTCTGCTATTTAGATAGTGAAACAATGATGGCATAAAACATATAAACTGTAAACTGTAAACAGAGATAAGAAACACTTATTGGGCTATGTAGAAGCGTTAGGATTCCATAGTCACTCTTCAGACATTAAAACACAACAGTCAGTTCATCTCCCAAACATTCCAGCGATCTTTGATTATAGAGACTCTCAGAAAATATAATGCAAGTCTAGAGGAAGTTATCGACCAACCAACCCTTTTTTCATAACAGAGGGTGGTGTTAGCACTTGAAATTTCACCTCAGGCTGAGAAAGGTAAACCTCAAGGCAACATCAAACCATTTAGCCTCGTAGTTAGCCCTACGGGGCAGGAGAAGGCTCTCTCCGGTCTATCTCGGTAAAATCTTCAATAGATGAGATGACCAATAGGGTAACACTAATATTAGGCTAGTAAACTGATCAAAAGGGTTGATTTGGGGTTTTTTGGGTTTTTGGTGGCAAATTGAGGAAATGGCAATTTTGGGTGCGGGGATTGGACACAGTTTCTGCAGGGGGTTCTTTGGGGCGAGGTAGGAGACAGTGTTGATGCCTTTGATTGAGGTGAATGGTCAGGAATGAAAGGTGAAAAGCTAAAGAGAGCAAACAATAACTTTGAATTCTCTTTAGACAGTAGAAAACATTGAAATTAAACAAACTTAAAAGCAGAGCATGGCAAGCATGAATTCTTACTTTAACACTTCATTTGTTTAATGTGCAGAAGTAAAAGAAAGGAAATGAGTCACATAACAAGCTTACAAGTACATTGAGAAACACACCATCAACACATGAGTCCACAAGAATCCCAAAGAGGACTGCAAAACCCTGGTCTTCCTTAGCCAAAAATTGCAGAGATACAGTGAATAATACAATGATAGCTTCTCCCTCAAGAGTCCAACCTTCCAACCCCTGAAAATGATTAAGAAAATACATAATATAGGCAAGCCAACCTCTTCCCTTGCCTCTAGGGGTCGAGCTCATCCTTCTAGGAGCTGTTTCAACTAATTCTAAACTGAGCACTAAAATCTAGGCAGTCAAAACAACTTGCCTCTATAAGCTAGGAAACCAATTCATTCATTTAATTTTCACCTTTTTCATGAATGAATCTTCTAGAAGAGGTACATAAGAGTAAAAGTGTCATAAAAGTACATTAATTACATCAAAGAACATAATAATCCACCCCAAAAAGTCAAACAAGGTCAAACTGCGTTTTTCTGAGCTGTACAGTGAAAATTGGAGAAGTTTGCCTGACGGGTCGCGCGCCTCTGCCTGACGGGTCGCGCGCCTTTGGGACCACATTTGGGGCACTTCCCGGTGTCCAAATTGAGCAAGAGTAGGCTTGTTGGAAAGGTCTGTGAGTCTACTTTCCAACCCAACTGGAATTTTTGAATTTGGAGTTCATTTGCCCTGTCAAAAATCAAATCTCCCAAGACTGCTTTCTGCAATTCAAAAAAGTGGCAGAAAGTCATTTTTTGCTAGTTTTTTGACTTTCTGGAGGCCCAAAACTTCACCAAATCTCAAGTCCATCCATGAGCATGTGTAACTTTGCATGAAAAATCTGGAAATGCTGAGTTTTTGCCAAATGGAGTTGCCATGATGAAGGGTCGCGCGGGGGGTGAGACCCGTTAATGGGAAAAACCTGCAAATTGCACAAAAAATTCACAAATGACAAAATTTTCTCCAAATTTCTTGAAATTTGGGCTGGGAGTCCCCAATAAAGTACCATGCTCAGTCAAAGAGGCTTTGGCCAAAATTTGGAGTGGATCGGGCCTTTTCCGTCGTTTTAGTGCCTTGGCCAACCTTCTTGGATCCGGCGATTGTAATTTTGACATTTCTCTAAAACCATGACACCTGTGCAAAAAGTAAAGGAGGTTTTTCTTCTTTGGCATATTGTGGACAAAAACCTCTCTTAGTTTTCCAAAATTCATCTTTGATTGCTCTGGAACATCATTTGAGTGCGACTTGTCCCGATGTGTGAAACAAGGAATTTTGTCGAAATGGAGCGAAATGAAGGGGATAGGGGGCTTCTAAATTCTTGAGGAAATTTAGGGGAGTAGGGAGGGATGTTAGGAAGCAGGGGAAATTGGAATCTCAGAGATTGAGTGAGGGGAAGGGGTCCAAAAGGGCAAAACACAGGCCCAACCTAGAAAATTGCCAAGTTGTAGCTAGAAACTAGGGTTTGTGCAAAAATGAGGATTTTGGGGGATCTCAGTGATGGGAAGCATTTGATAAGGTATATGAAGGATAGGGGAAGGTGTATGAACATCTGGATACAAGTTTTGCCGATTATTTGACCGTCCAAGAGAAATTGCCTTCAAAACCCTAGGAGAGGGAAATGACCTTGCCTAGGCGCAACTGAAGCATGAATAAGCTGTAGAATGACCCTATGGAACTTGACATGATGATGAAAACCCTCTGAATGATGATAGACTCAGCTAAATGGTGACATGAATTGGCATTTTGACAACTTTAAGCCCAAAAGCACAATGGAGACTTTTACTTGCAAATGAAGACCTTTAAAAATACAATCATGATCTTCTTGAACTGTAGCAAGCAATAATTTTTCATGATGGAGGGCCTACCTTGCAAAATTTGGCAATTTGTGGCTCCTTGGTGAATTTTCAGGCAGTTTTACAAAGAGGGCGCTGACGGGTCGCACGCTTCACCCAACAGGTCGCGCGCCTCTGATGGGTCGCGCCCGTTATAATTTTGCACTGGCGGAGGGTGCCTGACGGGTCGCGCGCCTCTGACGGGTCGCGCGCCTGTCAAGCTCACAAACTTCACTCAAATTGTCTTGCAATCAGTTGCTCTATCACTTGGATGCATAATGAGGCTTGATAGAGGGAGATTAGGGCTTTTATAGCCTTGTTTGAATTAATTTCATGTCACAACCCACATGGTTTCCTTTTATCCTGAAATTGGTTGATTTGATGCTTTTCTTTGATAATTTTTGCAGGGACAGCATCTGAGGGATCTTGGCAGGGGAGCCAAGGTTTCATACTGTCCTAGGAAGCTTTTCGAAATTTCATCACTTTTTACAAAAATTTGAAAAATGACCTTGGCTTTAAAAACAGAGTTTTTAAATCCAAGGTGAAAATTTACTGTACAAGATTGGAATTGGCGAAGAAACATCTTTAAAATCATCCCTTTGGCTTTCTGAGCACTTATTGACCTTCAGAGACATGACCTTGTAAACCATCTTGACCAAAACCCTAGACCTAGGAATTTGACCTCAAGACAAGACAAGACAAGCTTGAAAGTGACTAAGGACTGAAATGACCTGATCCAGCAATGCCAAGAGGGGAACAAAGACACCAGCTCCTCCATCAGGGTTATGGCATGCCTAATGGGATGCAAAAATTGACACTGACGAGACACCTACTTATGCAAATGAAAAGAGCTTTGATCGCTGATGGAGGGCAACAAGACCGACTCTAACAGGTGGTTTAAATAGAAAAAATATCTACAAACAACATATCTGAGACAGACCTCATCAAATAAATGCCTTTAACCTAATTTGTACAGAAGTAAATGGCAGAAATATCTATCTAACAGCTACGCTGGGGAAACTGGCATCTCAAAATATCTATTACAGCAGATCTTAGGAAGATCTGAGAAAAATGAGTGCTTTAATCTATTTTATCTTAGAAGTAAATGCTTAAAACATTTATCTAAGTGTTGCATTGGGGCAGCTGCCTCAAAAATGGATCAACATCTGTCCTTATGGCTCTGTGCTGGCTCTTTTGGCCATAAGTGTGCTTTAAATTCATTCATCTGCGCCTGCAAGTGGTTCTGCTGCCTTAAGTGGCCAAAACTGTGAGTTGGTGAGCCTTTATGGCTCAGAGCTGCTTTATTGACTTTGCTGGGAGGCTCTTTAATGATTTCCTGTTTCGGGTTCAAAGTTTCCATTGAACACCTTCACTGATACACTTTCCTGCATCCTCATACACTTTGGCACTGAATCTGGGCCTTTTCTCACCGCTGATACTCTTTAAACTGTCCCATCGCCCCCTTTCTGCCTATTCAAGGCAAAATAACTGCCGCAAAAGCTTCCGTGGCCTTTGGAATGCTATCGGCGCTCTGGCCGATCAAAACTAGCTTTAAACTTTGAAAAATGGTGGTTACCTCGGCTGTATCCTTTAAGGAGCTTTAAGGACAACCTGAGTGATAACATCTCTATTGAATGGTGCAATAGTTCTATGGTTCTTGAAAGTGGAGTAGAAAATATAGTGGCATATAGAGAAAAGACCTTGCTATGGAATCAAAGGCTTGACATTGTAGAGAAGGTCCTTCGGGTAATGGTATGGTAGAAGGTATGTCTAATTTCTCCCTATTTTTCAATTTCTATGAATAATATGTATATGGGAAGAATAATCAGGTGAGTTTCACCTCTGGTGCTAAGAGGGCGAAAGGGTTATTAGAGATTTTGTACAGTGATATGTTTGGACCTGTGTCGGTTCCATCACTGGGTAAGTCTATTTACTATGTATCATTTATAGATGACTTCTAAAGGAATACGTGGATATATTTCCTCAAGAAGAAATCTGAAGTCTTTGATAGGTTTAAAAAATTTAAAGCTCTGATGGAAGACCAAACAGAGAAGAAGATAAATGTGTTGAGGACAGATATTGGTGGAGAGTTCTACAAGAAGGAATTTGAAGAGTTTTGTAAGAAGTGTGGTATAACATGGCAGAAGACTACTCCATACACACCTCAGCAAAATAGAGTTGCAAAAAGAATGAATAGGACATTGATGGAAAAGAAAGAAGCATGCTCAGTGGTGTCAGGTTAGGACAATAATTTTGGGCAGAGGCGGTGGAGACTGCATGTTACCTGGTTAATAGATCACCTTCATCAACATTGGAGGATAAGACTCCACGTGAGGTATGGACTGGTAAGAAACCCTCTCTTTCACATCTGAGGGTATTTGGTTGTGATGCATATGTACATGTTCCAAAGGAGAAAATAACCAAGTTGGATAGTAAATATGAAAGGTGCATCTTTATTGGGTATAAGGATGGTTTAAAAAGTTGTAAGCTTTGCAACCCAGAAACAAGGAATGTTGTGTACAACCGAGATGTGGTGTTGAGAGAGGTGAAGGATGTTATTAAACATGAAGTCCTACCAAAGGAACTGTTGGGCAGCGGATCCCCTGCGTAACAGTTTTGGGGCTTAAAGCCCATATTTTTGGGTACCAAGATTGTAAAAGTTCCGCGAAGTGCGTGGAGCGCGAATCGTAATAGGTTAATTCAAAGGGTTGTCCACTCGAAAATAATGTAAAATAATAAGAAGCGAGTCATCCTGCCCATGATCCGCGGACCATGGGAATGTATAAATAGAGCGAGGCTCTAAGGGTAGAAGGTAGCTTTTGGTGAAGATCTAAAGTGTATGGGTTTGTAAGGAAAGATTGATCTGAGTCTGTAAGTCTGTGTCATGGTCGGTAGTAGATAGAATAGGCTCCGAAGCTATGTGCACAGAGGCCTAGTAGAGTCCACAGTTGTGTGCACGGACCCCTGCAGCTAAGTGCACAAGGTGGAATTGGATTGTACTGAACAGAAGATCAATAAAGATAAGCGTTTATGAATTATTGTGAATCTGGTTGTAGTTCTATCTGTTTATTCTTATGTTATGGTTGTATGCATGTGGTGAGCTCCAGTATTGTAGCAATAATGCTACAACTCCTGGGGCTTCCTGTCTCTTAATTTTATCAACCCGGTAGTTCGTACAAACTTGGAAGCGACGGTGCTGTATGCACAAGTACTAGCCCTTGTCGCAGCTGTCACTTGGTCAGCTGGCACAAGTCCGCTAGGGCTTAAGCCAACTTCTACAGGCTCACAGAAGAAGCTTTATCAATGATGGACGAAAGCTAACTCAAAGGAAGGCTACTCTACTTGACAAATTGAATCAAAAGCAATTTAAAGCATGTGAATCTATGAAACCCTAATTTAACTAGTCTATCCTCTATAATGCAAAGAATGTGGATGCAACTCTTATGAATGTTGTCATTACCTCTAACAAGTGTAAATGCATGGGTCTAAGCTACTTGCATCATGAGAAATGTGTTTTTGTGTTTTTCCTTTAGGTGTGTGGAATGAGTGTGAACTTGGCCTAATTAGGGTTTGATTGTGCAGGTGGGATGTAGAAGGAAGGAAAGTGTGGGACAGGTTGGGGAGGCTAGGAAAGGTCCCTAGGGATCCTTAGCACCCATCCACAAAGGTTCCTCACATTCAGAAGCTCGGCAACGAAGTGAGTGGCCTCCTACAGGGAGGCTGCAGGGGATCCTACAGGATACTCTGTTTTCTACAGGATGGCTGTGCACATCTACAGGATGATTGGCCGTGGAGGTTTTTAGGAGTTGATGGAGTGTTGGAGTGGTGTGGGAGGCTAAGGGAGATGGAGATGGACCTGATGATGTCTCAGGGAATGGAAAGTCAGACGAAGGAAGGGTGCATGCAATGGGTTGATGTTTTGGAAAGGTGGAATCAACGAGAGTGAAGGAGATGGAGCTGTACGTGAAATGAGAGAGTTGGAGGGCAAGTGAGTGAGATAGAAGGTGAATAGAACTTGCAGGTGGATGGAGAAAACGACGAAGGAAGTGGCTTGAGAAAGAGCAGTGTAAATGAAACAAATGACCTGTGCATCAAAACAAGAAATTCATTAACCTATTATGCCATGAAACCTATGAATCCGAAATGGAAAACAAGAAATGAAACTAATGCGTGAGAGTGCAGTATGGATCAATGTCGAGAATGTATGAATGGATCTTCAATACAAACGTTCATGTGGCAGCTTGCGTGGAGATGAAACGACTGCTGTTCTTTTTGGTGGCTGATCATGGTCTACACCCCAATCCCAAACAGTGAGATGGCAGTGAACCTTTACAACCTGTTTTTGTTGGAGCTCCAAGAGATTTATTCTACCAACCTATCAAACTTGAATACTGAAAGCAAAGCATCATACCAGTCCTATCTATGCTAATGAAAACAATTAAACTAACAAGCTGGAAATCCGAATTGCATAGGAAACTAAACAAACTCAAGTGCTGGAACTAATGGTAAATGCATTACAACACTGAGGAGGTCTATGGATCTCAGGTTGGGCCCTAACCTGAGAGCTATAGCTCCTTGAGAAAACTCAGAACTAACTCAAAAGTGGCCTTCTTTATTCATAATCTGATAACATGCCAAATTGGCTTACAAAAGAGAACGAAACTTGAGTTGTGCTCCAAAATTACAATAGTAATACGAGAGTTTCAACAACCTAACCAAGGCTAAGGCCTCTATACTTATACAAAACGATTCTCCAACAAGTATCCATGATTCTAGGAGCTCGGCTGTTCAATCTATAGTTTAACTGCTGATCCTATAGGATGATCATAAATGTTGTTTCCTGTAGAGCAGTTTTGAACTGCTGTTCCTGTAGAACAGCTGGCCGTGTATTAAGCTCGGAGGGAGGATGGAGTGGGGCTCGGAGTTCTTGGTGAGGATCACGAGGAATGTCCCCCAAGACCGTGGACAACCTCTCCTTACGTCAGCAATGCCAACTCGTTGTCTCCTTACCACCTTTTCGTTGTCTTTTTCTCCCTTTTAATGCCAAAACCTGGAATCACAATGCATTAGCTACGTAGATAAAGTGCCTATCCTTTCTCCTACAAACAACATGAATAAACTAAGAAGTGTATGCATAAACAATAAAAATGAATGGTTTGAGCAAGCAAAATAGGCCAAAAATGAGCCCAAATTGTACCAAAATTGGGGCTCATCATCACCCCCCAGCTGAACCATTTGCTCATCCTTGAGCAACCTTGCCCCTGCTCCTCGTCCTTGGCCGAGGACTCGGGACCGGAACAGGCTGTTTCTTTTCTGCTTTTGATGGCCCTGCCTTTTCTGCCCCTGATGGTGATGAGGGTGATGCTTCCTTCCCTTTTTCTATTTCTTTGAGTCGGGCTTCAGAAGGCGACTGGCCTATCTTTCGTGTCCAGGAAGTTATTTTTGGGCTCCCCTTTTCGGGGGTAGCTGATGGTTTAGAGGGGGTTCTTGCACCGGGTGAAGTAGGTACATCCCCTGAAGTGGTATGGCCACTGGGTGAAGGCTGTGGCTTGCTCGGGGACATCCTCTTGCTTCTCCTGGCTTCAGGTGGCAGAGGGGTCTCCCTCTCCCTTTTCTCTTTCGGTTTTGGAGGTGTGCTGAGGGCAACCAGTGCCGCTGCTGCCTCCTTATCGAGGATGTCAGCCTTCTCTTTCTTGTGTTTTGCTCCCTCGGAGCTCCTTGTAGAGGGTCCCTCCTTTTTTGATTTCAGGCTTCCTGTGGAAGACCCTGCTTTGCCCGCTTCCGGGCCTCCTGTAGAAGATTCTTTCTTTGTCTTCGGGCTCTCTACAGGAGGCTGTTTCGCAATGACCTTCGGGCCTCTTGTAGAAACCCCTCTTTCCAGCCTTGTGATTCTTGTAGGAGCCCCTGTCTCTGTCTTTGGGCTTGCTGTAGAAGCCTGTGGTTGTACTGTCGGGCTTCCTGTAGAAGCCTTTGTCTCCGTCTTTGGGCCTCCTGTAGAAGCCTGTTTTCCAACAATTTTTGGGCTTCTTGTAGAAGCCTTGGTCGTTGCTCTTGGGCTTCCTGTAGAAACCTGCTCCTTACTGATCTTCGGGCTTCCTGTAGAAACCTTTGTCTTTGTTTTCGGGTTTCCTGTAGAAGCCTGAGTTTGCGTTTTCGGGCTTCCTGTAGAAGCCTGTGATTGCGTTCCTGCAGATGCAACTCTCACCACCTTCCCTTGCCTTGTTTCGTGGCTTTTGCGTTTGGCTTTGACTGCAGAAGCTGACAAGGTGCTTGGGCTGGCAGGGGCCACCTCAGCTTTGACTGCCCTGCTTTTCAACCTCTGTTCCCTTGCTGATAGGATGGGGGTGTCCTCTTTGACTTTGTCATCTTTTCCCTCTTCCTTCTTCTTTCGTTCCTTTTTCTGTGCTGGAGCCGGAACTTTTTGGCTTTTTCCTTTCTTACTCCCGGCTGCTGGCTCTTCTTCTTCTCCGTTAGAGGATTCCGCTTCTTCAAGTAACATTTTTATGTTCCCCGTTCTGGATAAGTTCCTAAATGGTTCCCAAGCGAGGGGGACTTTATATGAGCGGAGAGCATCCTCCACGAGGAGCTTGACTAGCCCATGGTGGGCTATCTGGTCCGAAATTCCGTCCTTGAGCTTGGTGGAACACTCCATTAAGGACTGTAGTAGAAAGTAAGGAATGCTCAACCTCTGTGCTGCAGGGAGGTCAATCTGGTGTCTTAGTTCGTTAAGCAGCCTGAAGTGATACGCATATACAATGCTATATCGACCCTCACAGGTGATATATTTCATAATTTGTAGACTGACTTCGTTCCATGGCGGCAATAGGCTTGCCCTTTTTACTCCATTTTTGTCTTCGGTGAATGACTCTTCCGGTGGGAAGAACTCCTTCTTTGCTTGCTGGCTCATCTTCCGCTCTTCTTTGTCCCACGGCAGACCCATGGGCAGCTCTGTAATCCGACTGATATGCTCTGGGGTGAGTTCGAGGCTGATACCTCTGAAGGTTACCGTGGCCAATGTCTGTGATTTAGGCTGCAGAGCCTGCAAAAATTCCTCGGCTACTTCATCATCGTAGCCCTGTAGTTTATCACAGAAAGGCATCCATTGCGCTCTAGTGAAGAGCTCAACCACTACCGGGTTTCTCCTTAATGCATTTGAATTAGTGGGCTCTCGCTTGATAAACCCGCCAGGCATGATGAACACAGTGGTTTATACCAGAGGTGATGGATACACAGGAAATTCGGTCTTAAAGATAGAACATGCAATGAATTTTCAGACCACAGTTGATTATACAGCTATCCTGTAGGAGCGATAGTATAGGCACGGCAATCCAATTTTTTTATGACCACACTGTGACTAATGGCCTTGCCACCTTTAAAAAACAATTGCGGAAGGAGTTGCAGGGTTACCTCTTTTCTGCCACCTTTTTTTACGTGAAGACTTCACCTTCCTGTAGAGCCGCGTTCCTGTAGAAACTGCTTCCTGTAGGACGGCGTTCCTGTAGAAACTGTTCCTGTAGGAGCAGTGCGCAGGCTTCGGGAAGAGCTTTAGTTGGCTGGCGGTTGAGAGGTGCTTTACCAGCGTTCAGGTAGCCGAGAGCTCAGCGTATCAACATGCAGAGGTAAGCAGAGGATCTACTTGAGTTTTGAAGTGAGGTTGATGGAGATACACGCTTAATCGAGCGGATTAGATTTTGAATCGGCGCAGCTCGTGGCGCGGGGGTGAGCTGTCCCCGCCGGACCGTTGGGTGACATCACCCATCATCCGCCTGCACATTCGTTTGTTGCCGCATTCATTCCCACAGATCTGCCGCCGCCCTTTTCAGTTAAACTTCACTTCTCGGTTGACGGGACTGATCTTCACGTGCTTGCTGCGTGTTTCTTTCGTCGTGGCTGCCACCTCGTCCTCTGACTATCCCTTTACTAACCGACGTGGCCAATCACTGGCCTTTAGGCCGCTCAACCATTCACCTTTATGCCATGCAAAACAAATCGAAGTAATAATCATGCAGTTTGATGGAGAGAAGGATTAGAACACTTACCTGCGCGCGGCTGCACATGATTTCCAGTTTTTTTGAGCGATGGATCTACCTGCCGCATGTGGCTGCACATTCCTGTAGGCTCGTGGTTACAGGATGCTGGCGATGGAGTGAATGGTTCTGCGTTCATGCGCCCGTGTTTGATCTCAGATGGCGGTGCTGTGAACGGTCTTCACTTGAGCAGGTTGAACTGTTACAGGATCCCCACGAGGGGTCTTGTCACCGTTCTTTCTCCTCGGGTGTATGCTGCATGCTGGCGGTTCTGGCTTCTCGATCACGATCCCAGCGCTTCTGAAGTATCAACGTGGATGTGGTATGGTTCTCGGTGCCTAGTTTTTCTTTGACAGATGCTTTCTCACGAGAACTGATTACTTTGTTGTGCTGCTGCAGGGATCTTGGTTGCATGGCGACGAGGATGGTGGAGGACGATAATGGCAATGTTCAGGGGTGCCATCATTGGCATGCATGCATTCAATCCACTCCTCAGTCGCTAGATCTTCATTTGAAACACATTTCGGCCATCATAACCTTCTACAGGAAGTTTCCTGTAGAACACAGAGCTTCCTGTAGAAAATTGGTACTTTCCTGTAGAAGATCCGCGTCTTCCTGTAGGAAGACTATCTGTTCCTGTAGAAAAACTGTATCCTCCTGTAGAAGATCCAAAGCATGATAATAATTGCACATACCTTAAAAAAACATTGCTGTTCTTGGAGGAGGTGCTGATGACATCCTTTGCTAGCATGATGAAGGCCCCTGGCTTGGAGTGGAGAGGCTTCTTCTCCTCCATAGAACATCTGCATGCAAACCTTTTATGGTGCTGATTGCTTTTTCCTTTTTTCTTTCTTTTTATTTTTTTTTTTCTAGAAAGACAATAGGAGCGCCTCAATGAGGTTTTCACCCCTACTGCCTGCCTTGGGCGCCTCAGAGAGGTTTTCACCCAAGGATCTTTATTTTTCTCTCTTTTGTTTTTCGAAAGACAATAGGAGCGCCTCAATGAGGTTTTCACCCCTACTGCCTGCCTTGGGCGCCTCAGAGAGGTTTTCACCCAAGGATCTTTATTTTTCTCTTTTTTCTTTTTTCTTTTTTTTTTTTTTTTTTTTTTTTTTGTGTTTTAGATCCTTCAGGGTATGCCCAAAGTGGAGGCAGAACCCTTCTCTATGACCAAAACAGATTTCTCCATAGTGCTGATAAACTCTTGTCTTGAGAGAGGTCTTCTATAGATCTTCAATCGGTGCTCATTGACAAGCATGGGAATGGATTCCTCATCAATGGTTCGAATGAGGACAGATCCATTGTCATGGCACTATTCCACCACATATGGTCCTAGCCATCTGGTTCTCAACTTCCCCTTGAAATCTTTGAATCTGGAATCATACAACAAAGCCCAATCTCCCGGCTGAAATTGCTTGTCATGGAGATGTTGGTCATGCCACACCTTCCTCTGAAGTTGAACCACTTCTGAGTGAAGGAGGGCCTGCATGCAGTGTTCATCCAGTCCATTCAGCTGCAATAACCTTTCTTACTGTGCATGGCTGAGATCTAGGTCCAGCTGAGCTGCCAACCTCAAAGTGTTATACTCAAACTCAATGGACAGCAAAGCTTTCTTCCCATAGACCAGCTCATAAGGTGTGAAAGCGGTGGTGGTCTTCCAAGTGGTGTTGTAAGCCCATGTGGCTTCAACTAGGCGATCTGCCCAGTCTTTTCTGCTGCTGTTTACCACTTTGGTCAAGATCCCTTCTAGAGCTCTATTGGTGACTTCCACCTGCCCATTTGCTTGAGGATGATAGGGGGTGGAAGTCCTATGCTTGATCTTGTGATGAGCTAATAGATATTCAACCAAGTTGGAGGTGAACTGGCTCCCTTGATCGGTCACCAGCTCTCTTGGGTAGCCAAACTTGTAGAAGATGTTCTCTCTTAAGAACTCGACCACCTTTTCTTCAGTTGCTGCTTTGATTGCTTTAGTCTCTGCCCACTTTGTCAAGTAGTCAGTACACACTATGATGTAGGATCTCTGCCTCGAAGAGGGATTGATTGGGCCCACAAAGTCCATGCCCCACTTCTCAAATGGCTCGAAAGTCACTTGAGGTTGGAGAGGCATCTCATCCCTTTGGGTCCGTTTCCCCATTCTTTGGCATTGGTCACACTGGCTAACATATCTCCTGACATCTTGATGAAGTGTGGGCCAATAGTAGCCTGCCTGCAGGATCTTGAAGGCAGTTCTCTTTGCTGCAAAATGTCCTCCACAAGGCCCATCATGACAGGTGAGGAGAATGTCAAAGACTTCCTCCTCCCTTACACAACGCCTTAAGATCTGATCGGGGCCAAGCTTGAACAGGTTGCCCCCAATCCATGTAAATGAGGCACTCTTTCTGATGATTTTGCTCTTCTCTTTTGAAGAGAGGTGCGGAGGAAACTGAGCTGAAACAAGGTAGTTTGCTATATCAGCAAACCATGGAGAGAGTACTGAGATAGCAAACAGATGCTCATCAGGCATCTGGTCATCCACCGTCCCATCTTCATCTGCAGACAAATCCAATCTAGACAAGAAGTCAGCAACAACATTTTCTTTTCCTGGTTTATCAACAATGGTTAGATCAAACTGCTGCAATAAAAGTAACCATCTAATAATACGAGCATTCACATCTGGTTTATTCATCAAGTATCTAATAGCAGCATGGTCAGTATGTACAAAAGTCTGGTAACCAGTAATGTAATGTCGGAACTTGTTCAGTGCATGAACCACAGCTAAGAATTCCTTCTCGGTTACAGTGTAATTCAGCTCTGCTTTGGTAAAGTTTTTGCTAACGAAGTAAATGGCATATGGAAGTTTTTGCTCAACTTGTCCTAAGGCTGCACCTATGGCTTTGTTCGAGGCATCAGTGTGGATGTGGAAAGGTAGGGCCCAGTTTGGACCTCTTAGGATTGGAGCTGACACTAACTTGTCTTTTAATTCATTCAAACTCTTCTGACAATCGTCAGTCCAATTAAACTCCACATCTTTTGCCAACAAACCAAACAATGGGGAGGCTAACTTGCTGAAGTCTTTAATGAACCTCCGGTAGTATCCTGCTAATCCCAAGAAACTCCGGACATCCCTTACTTTTTGAGGAGGTGGAACCCTCTTGATGAGAGCAATTTTGTTAGGATCCACCTGCAATCCTTGGGAAGAAATGGTATGGCCTAACACTGTCCCTTCAGTCATTAGGAATTCACATTTCTCAGGGCTAAGGGACAAGTTCATCTCGATGCACTTGGTTAGGACCTTTCCCAAGTTGGACAATGCTTCCTGGAAGTTGGCCCCATAAGGGGTAAAGTCATCCATGTAGATTTCCACTGCATCATGGACCAACTCCGAGAAGATGCTCAAGACAGCTCTCTGAAAAGTAGCAGGAGCATTGCATAGCCCAAAGGGAAGGACTCGGTAGGCAAAGGTACCCCAAGGACAAGTGAAGGTGGTCTTATCTTGGTCTTCCGGGCTGATTTGGATTTGATTGTACCCGCTGAACCCATCCAGGAAAGAGAAGAACTTCTTTCCTGCCAGTCCATCCAATACTTGATCTATGAAAGGTAGAGGGAAATGGTCCTTCTTGGTAGCATTGTTCAGCTCCCAGTAATCTACACAGATCCTCCACTTCCCATTCTTCTTGGGAACCAACACTAGAGGGGACACCCATTCACTATCTGAGATGGGGTAAATGAATCCGGCATCCAACAGTTTTTGCAATTCTTCCTTGACAATGTCCTTAAGGGCTGGATTCATTCTCCTCTGGGTTTGCCTAACTGGTTTACAATCCTCTTTGATGTATATATGATGGGTACAGACCGAGGGGTGGACTCCTTTCATCTCCTTATAGCTCCAAGCAAAAGCATCTAAGTGGCTGGCCAATAGGCTACACAACTCCTTCTCCTGGGAAGGAGATAGAGAGGAGCTGATCTTTAACGCTCTCTCAGGCCCGAACTCCACACTTTTGACTCTGGGAGTGACAGGGCTGATTGTACAAAGGTCCACTAAGGTGCTAGCTTGGGCATCCTCCACCAACTTCTCTAAAGATAGTGCACTGGAAGGTGGATTTTGGATCAGGGTCTCAATTAGATCATCCTCGGTAGGAGAATTTCTTCTAGCGGTATCTAGGGTGCACAGAGGTGCAGAGTACACCTCGTCTTCCTCTCCGTCCTCCAACCAGAGTGGTAAATCATGCTCTAAAGAGGGTTGGGCAGGAGGGTATAGGACTAGCTGCTTGGACATGGGACCATTTTTGATGGTCATGTTTCCTGCCCGACAACTTATGTAATCATCTGCAGTAGCTAACCAAGGCCTTCCCAAGATGAGAGGATATCCAGTAAGCTTGGCCTTTGGTTGCAGGACCAGGAAATCTGCAGGGTATTCCCAAGAATCAATTGAGACCAAGACATCCTCCACAATCCCTTCGGGAGTCACGGTGGAGCGATCTGCTAACTGCAGTACGAGGTCTTTCTCAAGGAACCCTGGAGATTGAGTTTAAGCATGGTATCCCTGGTCATCACATTGATGGCTGCCCCCAGGTCAATCAAGGTGTGGGGGATAATGGTGCCATTGATGTGTACATCTACTACAGGACTTCCAGGATCTAGGTACTTTAGGCAGATGACTTGTCCTAGCATAAGGTCAGACAGTTGTCCTATGACATTGATAGTTGAGGCATCTTTCTTCCGTCTGCCTGGGTGTTTGAAACACTTCTCCTTAATCAGCTTGTTATATATTGGCACATCCTTGATGGCTTGGAGAAGTGGGATTTTTACACACAACTGTTTGAGCTCACCCAAAAGCTCATCTTCTTCTGGGTTCGGTTGTGTGGTGGCTGTTAGTCTCTCAGGAAAGGGTGGAGTAGGCTTTGGTTCACTCTCCTGATGGTTTTACTCATCCTCTGGGGGAGGAGGTTGGCGATCTGGAAGAGTCTTTCCAGATCTAAGATTGATCTCCTGGATCTCCACAGCATAGGTAGGGCATGAGGTCTCCCCAGTATATACCTGCTGAGCCTGTCTATTGTTGGGGTTCGGGTTCGGTTGAGCAGGCATCTGAGGTTGCCTTGGAGGAGCAGGAGGTAAAGGCTGAGGTTGAACTGGTGGTGGAGGCAGAATGGCAGGAGGAGTGTTGTATTGGGGCCTCCACCCCGACTGAGGAGCACTCCATTGAGGCTGCGACTGGGTATGTGAGTGATATGGATGAGAAGTAGGTTGAGTAGGATACTGAGGTGGATAAGACCATGGAGGAGGCATGGACCAGGAAGGATGAGTAGGGGGACCCCAGGAAGGCATGGGAGTCAAGTGGTTGGGGTTGTAATAAGCTTGAGATGCCCCTTGCATCCCCTGCTGATAAGGTCTAGATCCTTGAGGCCTCCTTTGGTTGATGAAGTAGAGAGGTTCAGTGGGGGCTTCAGTTCCTTGGTACATGGCTTTAAACCCAGGCAAGGTTGGACACTGATTTGTTGGGTGGTCCTCCTCACAAACGAAACACACTTCAACCGAATGCAATGGACATTCGTTCTTAGGGTGTCTTCTGGTGCACCTAGGACAGAAGACAGCCAAGGCTCTCTCAGCTTCCTCTTTCTTTTGCTGGATCCTGAATGTGTCCAGCTACATGGCAATGGTATGTCTCACCTCACTCTTAAGATCTTCTAATTGGTTTGTAAGCTCATGTTTGGAGAAAGGGACACCGGTGGAGAGGAGGTTTCCTCTACCTCGTTTTCTAGCTGCCCTGGAATGATTTCGAAACACAGTCTTGATGTCCTCATAAGGCAGTTGGTAAATGTCCCCCCCAGCTAACATGTGAAGGGTATCTAAGAGATCTTCAGGTACTCCTCGGAGCAAAACCAACTTAAGGGATTCAGGGTCAAGTGTGCACCTGGCCCGCTTGTAACTGAGTTGGAACCTTTCCTCATAGTCCTCTAAAGATTCATCGTTTCCCATGGTCATCCGAAAGATTTCCCCCTTTGTTTCCTTGGACCTACAATAATCCCGGTACTTGGTGTTGAAGGCTTGCTGCATCTGAGCCCATGTGGTGATACTATTCCCAGGCAAACCCATGAACCAGCGTAGTGCTGCATCCTTGAGAGTAGAAGGGAAAAGTTTTAGCTTTTGTTCATCCTCAGTATAGTCATAGGTCCTACAGAGGACAGCAAACTCAAATAGGAAGGTATCAGGATCGTCAGTGGTCATTCCATGGAAGTGAGGCAAAGCAGAGGGGCTAATGTTTTTCATTTTCATCTCACCATTGGTCTCTCGGATGGGGAAAGCTCCTTCTATCCTCTCATCCTCTCTATTGTCAGCCATAGCTTTAGGTGGAGTGGTCTCTAACTCTTCTTCTTCTATAGGATTTCGGTATGTCTTGGGATGTTCACCTATAGTTTCCTCTGAATCACTGTCACCACCGAAGAGTGAAGGGTGACTAAGTGATGTGGTGGGGGTGTTTGGTAGGAATTTGCCTGATCTATCTCGGTTCCTACAAGGCATGAAATGGAAAAGAATTCTCTTTTTTGATTGCTTTTGTTTTTCTCTATGCACCTGCAAAAATGAAACAGATTGATTGCAAAATTGAAATTCTAATCTACACTTGCAGAATCGAAAGTCTAATCTATGAAAGCAGGAGATGCTAAGCTATGAAAGCAGGAAATGCTAAGCTATGAAAGCAGGAAATGCTAAGCTATGAAAGCAGGAAATGCTAAGCTATGAAAGCAGGAAATACTAAGCTACTTTTGCAGAATGGAAATGAAATAAACTACTAAGCAGAAGTAAGAGTACGAAAGTAGAAGAAAAGCAACAATTACTAATACTCTGACGCTCCCCCGGCAACGGCACCAAAAAGATGGTGAGCTCCAGTATTGTAGCAATAATGCTACAACTCCTGGGGCTTCCTGTGTCTTAATTTTATCAACCCGGTAGTTCGTACAAACTTGGAAGCGACGGTGCTGTATGCACAAGTACTAGCCCTTGTCGCAGCTGTCACTTGGTCAGCTGGCACAAGTCCGCTAGGGCTTAAGCCAACTTCTATAGGCTCACAGAAGAAGCTTTATCAATGATGGACGAAAGCTAACTCAAAGGAAGGCTACTCTACTTGACAAACTGAATCAAAAGCAATTTAAAGCATGTGAATCTATGAAACCCTAATTTAACTAGTCTATCCTCTATAATGCAAAGAATGTGGATGCAACTCTTATGAATGCTGTCATTACCTCTAACAAGTGTAAATGCATGGGTCTAAGCTACTTGCATCATGAGAAATGTGTTTTTGTGTTTTTCCTTTAGGTGTGTGGAATGAGTGTGAACTTGGCCTAATTAGGGTTTGATTGTGCAGGTGGGATGTAGAAGGAAGGAAAGTGTGGGACAGGTTGGGGAGGCTAGGAAAGGTCCCTAGGGATCCTTAGCACCCATCCACAGAGGTCCCTCACATTCAGAAGCTCGGCAACGAAGTGAGTGGCCTCCTACAGGGAGGCTGCAGGGGATCCTACAGGATACTCTGTTTTCTACAGGATGGCTGTGCACATCTACAGGATGATTGGCCGTGGAGGTTTTTAGGAGTTGATGGAGTGTTGGAGTGGTGTGGGAGGCTAAGGGAGATGGAGATGGACCTGATGATGTCTCAGGGAATGGAAAGTCAGACGAAGGAAGGGTGCATGCAATGGGTTGATGTTTTGGAAAGGTGGAATCAACGAGAGTGAAGGAGATGGAGCTGTACGTGAAATGAGAGAGTTGGAGGGCAAGTGAGTGAGATAGAAGGTGAATAGAACTTGGAGGTGGATGGAGAAAACGACGAAGGAAGTGGCTTGTGAAAGAGCAGTGTAAATGAAACAAATGACCTGTGCATCAAAACAAGAAATTCATTAACCTATTATGCCATGAAACCTATGAATCCGAAATGGAAAACAAGAAATGAAACTAATGCGTGAGAGTGCAGTATGGATCAATGTCGAGAATGTATGAATGGATCTTCAATACAAACGTTCATGTGGCAGCTTGCGTGGAGATGAAACGACTGATGTTCTTTTTGGTGGCTGATCATGGTCTACACCCCAATCCCAAATAGTGAGATGGCAGTGAACCTTTACAACCTGTTTTTGTTGGAGCTCCAAGAGATTTATTCTACCAACCTATCAAACTTGAATACTGAAAGCAAAGCATCATACCAGTCCTATCTATGCTAATGAAAACAATTAAACTAACAAGCTGGAAATCTGAATTGCATAGGAAACTAAACAAACTCAAGTGCTGGAACTAATGGTAAATGCATTACAACACTGAGGAGGTCTATGGCTCTCAGGTTGGGCCCTAACCTGAGAGCTATAGCTCCTTGAGAAAACTCAGAACTAACTCAAAAGTGGCCTTCTTTATTCATAATCTGATAACATGCCAAATTGGCTTACAAAAGAGAACGAAACTTGAGTTGTGCTCCAAAATTACAATAGTAATACGTGAGTTTCAACAACCTAACCAAGGCTAAGGCCTCTATACTTATACAAAACGATGCTCCAACAAGTATCCATGATTCTAGGAGCTCGGCTGTTCAATCTATAGTTTAACTGCTGATCCTGTAGGATGATCATAAATGTTGTTTCCTGTAGAGCAGTTTTGAACTGCTGTTCCTGTAGAACAGCTGGCCGTGTATTAAGCTCGGAGGGAGGATGGAGTGGGGCTCGGAGTTCTTGGTGAGGATCACGAGGAATGTCCCCCAAGACCGTGGACAACCTCTCCTTACGTCAGCAATGCCAACTCGTTGTCTCCTTGCCACCTTTTCGTTGTCTTTTGCTCCCTTTTAATGCCAAAACCTGGAATCACAATGCATTAGCTACGTAGATAAAGTGCCTATCCTTTCTCCTACAAAAAACATGAATAAACTAAGAAGTGTATGCATAAACAATAAAAATGAATGGTTTGAGCAAGCAAAATAGGCCAAAAATGAGCCCAAATTGTACCAAAATTGGGGCTCATCAGCATGTCTTTAAAATTTATGGTTACGTGTGCTAGTTATAACTGTTGAATACTTGATTCAAGTCCTTAAGAATTAGATCTGAACTATAATAAACATAATAATAATAAGGAATCTAGGAATAGCTTCACCGCAGAGCTACGCGAGGGCCAGACAACTGTGCAGGGTAGCGCGAGTGCGTAGATCGGTTCGCGACCCCTCCAGACCTCATCAAGACATCCCTAGGGTGTAGAAACCTAGTTCCAGCACCCTCCCATACTACCTCGGGTGAGACTTCTGTCCGCGCTCTGCGGATTGTTCCTGAAAGGGCCGGTAGTGCAGGATTTGCTTGGCTAAACACTTCCAAACCTGGGTCAAGCCCCAATAAGCCAAAAAATGGTTCCATTGCCAAGACCGGGATCTACATAAGGGATGTCTGATGTTGGAACACTGGAACCCTACAAAGAAAGAGATTGAAGATTGGTTGGATCAGAAGCTTCATGAGTTTGTGGTACAAGAAAACAAAACTCCACAGTTATCTGAGAAGAGGTGGTTGGATCGCTACATATACATGGAAATCCACGAGATCTTCTTCTCATCCTTCTCATTAGAAATGTATGAGGGGGTCGCGAGGCTAGCTAATAGTCAGGGAAGGTGCAAGCTCGATCAACTATTATTATGGACTCCAAAATTGGTGCGCATGCTAGAGGCATATGAAGAAAATCACATGAACAGTAGATCATTGGCTGGATCAGATAATAGGAGGATTTATCACTGAGTTCATGATAGACAGAACCATGAGCTACAGTGAAGCTGAGCAACATTTTCTCAAGGGACTGCGGGGTAAGTACATCAAATCCCTGAATACCTAGATTAAGATGGTGTTATGTGAAAAACAGGTGATGCAAATCCATTAATGAGTGGAACGATGCGGAGTGGGAGGGCCTACAAAGGTATCGAAGGGTTAGGAAACAGTGCGTTAATTTCACCTTCGCTAGCGGGTGAGGAAGAGCGCGATTGGGCTTCTCCAAGGAGTGTTTTCAGTTTGATAAAGCAACGCATACCGCAGTTACCATCCCTGCATACGCTACCACCCACATCACCTCGGTCACAGCCATCCTTGCCCACACCACCTCCGCCTAACCAGCAGTTTAACATGGCGAGCGCGATCAAGTTGCCTGTATTCAGAGGATTAGGAAGTGAAGATCCAGATCAGTTTTGGTTTGTAGTAAAAGCAGTGTGGGAAGCGCACGAAGTTACGGATGATAACATTAAGAAGGCCACCTTAGTAAGTGCATTGCAGGATCGTGTGCTGACTTGGTATATCAAGCACTCAAATGATCATTTGAACGGTGGAATTGTGGAAATCCATATTTCATTAAAAAAAGAATTTAGCCAGTCAAAATCATAGATGCAATCGATCATCGAATTCAAGGAGATCGCGATGCTTCCAGGCGAAACCCCCTGGGATCTGGATCAAAGACTGAAGAGCACGATTCGTGAGGCTAACATGACGCTGACATATGCACAGCACCGTGCATGGTTTGTGGCGCCGTTGACACCACATTTGAGGATGGCGCTATCACAGCAAAAGATTTCAACACAGGTAGAAGCATTGGAAATATCAATGAGGTTGCATGAAACTCTGATACAGGATCCTAGGTTAGGAGTCCAGCAGATCCACGCACAACTACAAAACCTATGTTTGGAGATGCAGAGTTTGAAACAGGATAGGGCACCCTGGCTAGAAGCGCAAGAAGAAGTGTGGTGCATAAAATGTAGAAGCCAGGGCCAGGATAAGGATCATTGTCTGGTATTTGCGAACTATTTAGCAAGGGGGGGGGGGGCGAGGCAATGCCGTTGAGACTAGAGGCACAAGAAAGACCAAGTGCGGTGCCCGCGCTCTGGTGTGCGATCCGTCAGGTGGGAGGAAAGCACACAACGGACAATTGTCATCTATTGTAGAAGTTTACACAGAACCGCCAACAACTATTTTGTAATTTTTGTAGATCGGTGGGCCACGATGAACAAAACTGTCGAGGTTATGAATTGTTGATGGATCGAACACCTGCCTACCTGATGTAGACTGAGGCACGAGGTCAGGATCCAGCCGCCGCAATAACACGCGGTGGGTTCCAGGGACAAGGACAGGGATGAGGAGGAATGGGACCCAGATGAAGCCATGGACAGTTAATCTGCTACAATTATGGAGGACCTGGGCACTACGTGCGTGACTGTACGAACCCAACGAGAATATCTTGTCCATACTGTGAGTAGTTTGATCACGAAATGGTAGATTGTCCGACACTAATCACACATATGTGCAAGAAAGGGGTACTACAGCCTACGCCGACATAGAACATCCAAATGATGAGGTCCAAGCTGCACAAAGAAGACCCCAACGTGATAATGATTCTTAGAAGTGGTGCAACCAAAGGGGAAGATAAGGGGAAACAACCTGAGGAGAATAAATTGGTTCGCAAGGCCCCTGCAAAGAAACCTGAGTTCGACTTGGAACGTGCAAAAGAGACATTTATGGAAGCTAAGAAGAGCTTCGCGGAGGTCTCTACTTCAGCTAGTAAGGATCAACCCGAGCAGGAAATGGATCCCTCTATGCTAACTACCTTTTTAGAGATTGCAAGGAGTAACAGTGGATATCGAAGGTGCGAGCACACAAATGGATTTTGAGGTAATAGAAATTGTGGATGACAGCAACCCTTACCTTGTGTTGCTAGGAATAGACTGGGCCACAGATATGAATGGAGTCTTCAACCTAAAGAAGCGGAAAATGATATTTGAGAAAAATGCCCTATGCACAGTCATTCTACTAGATCCATCTGAAGGAGTGAGTTACACTGAACCCGTGCACGATTATGGAGGAGATGAGGAGCTGGATTGTATCTACAAAATAACCGCACGAAACCAGGAATGGATAAATCCAACTACAGAAGGAAGGGTCTCGTGGGAACGCACAGAATCCTGCCTTTTGAATTCAAATGAAGACGATGAGCAGTGGCACAATTGATTAAGTGAAGTGACAACGCTAAATTGCAATATGATGACCAAATCACTATGTTGCGTAACCACCCAGGTTCGAGATCTACCAATATATGATGAATTGACAACGGTGGATGAACTCTTGAACAAGTTTGAGAGTGCAATACTAGAACATCAAAGGTTTGATGCATTAAAGTGGGTGCTGCATGCAACACATGTGCATTGGTGGGGAACACATGAAGAAAATTTTGAAAACTAGCGTGACTGCAGAAGGATGATGCAACTAAGGTTTGGGAAGCCTAAACTATGAATATTCGAGAAGTATGATGGAAGTGATGATCCGCACATGCACCTCACAAAATGGACCAAAGCCTATGGCGAAGAACCCTAGCCTGAATGGGTACACTTATTTTATCATACCCTGGATGTCATCCCAGGAAACTGGTATACCGAGACAGAACTTCACCATGGTATGGGCGAATGGGATATCTTGCGTGAGGGATTTTTGTTAACGTTCTTATTTGAAGACCAGTGGGCGAATACTGTTGACGATGCATTGCAAGTTTTGAAAGCCGCCATTTTCAAAATACCGCAGGAACCACGAGAAATAGTTCAACCAGTATGGTCTCATCAGTTAAGTCAGGCCCTAGAATGTTACAACATACAAGCAGAGGATGAGGATGATGACCCCAAAAATATTTCTATTCCAGAAATGGAAGGGAGCCATGAAATTTGAGGACCGGCAATCGAGGACCCTGATATCACTGAGCCATTGAAAACTAAGCAGGTAAACATTGGTACAGATGAGGAGACGAAGTACGCGACACTTGGATACTATTAGGATGATGCCACGGTGGATAAGGTTGTCGAGGTACTTCGCGAATATCAAGACTTATTCCTGACCAAAATCACGGAGTTAAAAGGGATCCTCGGCGACCTAGGAATGATGAAGATAACTTTGAAACTAGACGCGAAGCCAGTTAAGCAGCGTCCTTGCCATTTGAATCTGCAGTATAAGGAAAAGGTCCATGAAGAATTGGACAAAATGCTAGCAGTAGGAATTATTGAACCAATGGAGGAGTCTGACTGGGTGAGTCCTATGATGGTGCAAGAGAAAAACAATAGGGCGATATTCAAATCTATGTAGACCTCCGAAAGTTGAATGATGCATGTGTTCATGATCCATTCCTGACACCATTTATTGATGAAGTCCTGGAGAATGTTGGCGGACAGGAAGCGTACTCATTCACAGATGGGTTTTCAGGGTACCATCAAATCAAGATCATGCCAGAATATAGAAGCAAGACAAACTTCACAACCAAATGGGGATGTTTTCAGTACACTGTTATGCCCTTTGGGTTGAAGAACGCTCCAGCGATATTTTCGTGCGTAGTAGTAGTCGCATTCAAGGAATTCATCCATAAGTTTTTGGAATTTTATTTTGACGATTGGACTATATTTGGGCTAGTCAAGAAACATATAGCGAGCTTACGATTGATGCTGGATACTTGCCGATGACACCAAATCGTGCTAAATCTTAAGAAGTGCACATTCCTCATCCTCTTTGGAAATTTTCTTGGCCATGTGATCTCGCGAAGATTGCTGTCATACTCATTCTGGAGGCGCCGCAAAGTGTCAAACAACTGCGCACCACGCTGGGACACACTGGTTACTAATGGAAGTTCATTAAGAGCTACACAAAAATCACGGCACCAATGGAACATTTGTTGAAAAAGGATGCTACATATTGTTGGAACGAGGAATGTAAGAAGAGTCTGGAGGTTCTCAAGGAAAAAATGGCATCCGCTCCCATCTTGGTTTTTCCAAAATGGGACATCGAATTTCATTTACATGTTGATGCCTCATGTATCGCGTTGGGCACTATACTCACGCAAGAAGGCATGGAAGGCCATGGTCAACCAATTGCGTTCACAAGTCGACAGTTGTCCAAAGCGGAAAAGAACTATTCTACTACCGAGCGCAAAGGATTGGCGATGGTATACACACTCCAGAAATACCGCCACTATCTGCTGGGTGGGCACTTTAAGATGTATACTGATCACTCCGCGTTGAAATACTTAGTGAATACGCCTATGTTGGGGGGTGCATTTGTAGATGGTTTTTACTATTTCAAGAATATGACTTCGAGGTCATCACGAAGCCAAGACGCCTAAACGCAGGTCTAGATCACCTATCGCGAATTGAGAATGGAGAGGAGCCAACAAATTCGGAGGAAGGACTACCCAATGCACAGATGTATGCAGTGCATGTCTCAGATGGCCACTTCTAGGATATAATCCACTTCTTAACCACAGGGACCACGCCGCAGGGATATTCAATTCAGTAGAGGAAGGAATTTGTGGTATGCGCGGCGATTTTACTGTTATCGCGGGGCACCTCTACAAAATGGGAAACGATGAAATACTACGAAGATATGTATCTATATTTGAACGAGGACAGATCCTTTCCAGAGCACATGGGGGGGATGCAGGAGGACATTATGCGGGATGCGCGATAGCACAGAAGATTCTTCGCGCTGGACTTTGGTGGCCAACCTTACATCAAGGCTCGAAAGCGTACTGTTGGGCCTTTAACATATGTCAACGGACTGGGAAACCATCACGGAGGGATGAAATGCCGCTCATTCCATAGATGACGCTGCAACCATTTGAAAAATGGGCAATCGACTTTGTGGCCTATCACACCTTAAGGAAAGACGGGTGTGCGCTATATCATCACCGCGACAGAATACTTGACTCGATGGGCGGAAGCACAACTGGTTAAGGACTGCACGACTGCTACAGCTGCGATATTTTTGTTCGATCATGTGTTGACATGGTTTGGATGCCCGAAAATTCTAATGAGCAACCGATGAACGCACTTCCTAAATGAAACTATCAATGCACTCACTGAGGAATTCCAAATATATCATCAGCAAAGTACACCATACCATCCGCAAGTGAATGGGATAGTTGAAGCATTCAACAAGATTTTGGAGTCTACGTTGACCAAAGTATGTAATGCACAACGAAACGATTATGATTTGCGCATACCTACTATGCTATGGGCATACCGAACCACCTGCAAGAAATTGATGGGTCAGACACCTTTCCAGTTAGTCTACAGCATGGAGGTTGTCATGCCAATGGAATACATTGTACCCAGTTTGTGAATAGCATCGATGAAAGCCATGGTAGACTGTGGGGCCTTGGAAGAGAGGCTCGCACAAATGGAAGAACTTGAGGAGGAATGGTTTCTGGCGGGATTCCATTAGCAGGTACAGAAGCAGCGAGAAAAATCTTGGCATGACCACCATATCAAGTTGTGCACATTCAAGGAAAACGATCTAGTATAGTTGTACGATAGAAAGTTCAAGAAATTCCCTGGAAAACTCTGAATGCATTGGTTGGGACCATATGTAGTCAAAGAAGTCATAGATGGAGGCGCGTTCTAGCTCGACAAGCTTAATGGAGAGCCCTTCCCAGGAAGAGACAACAGCAATCGCCTGAAGCTCTACACGGGTGGTCTAGCTACCTGACTAACCGACCGAAGCACAGTCTCACTACTCCTAACAGTTGAAAGAGAGCTTGGGACGATAAAACAGTCTGTTAGGGAGCTACGCGAGAACAGGGGCGCATGCAGAATCAAGATGTCACAAAGGTCACAGTTGCGCAAAAGGGGATGCACTGCTACATGGATAAACACGGAAGTGACCATTGTTGTCATTGTTCATGACAAGATGTCTGAGTTTTGGAAAAAAGGAGCAGGCGACAGGTAATTAAGATACGACGTACGAGCTAGATTCGACACAATCTACTATAGTCCTAACATTAATGAGCCAGAAAAGGAGGGAACATATGAATTTGAAATTCCATAGGCCTATAAATCACAGCGGGGCATCCACAAAACAAGCTATCGTATCTGGAGAATTAAGTTGTTGTGTCATCCAATCGGTATGGAATCGTTGAACTTCGACGATCAGGGAGTAAGCTTGGGGGTTTTAATATTGCCAAAGAGATGCAGGACCTTCTGGATAGTGTGATGTCGACGGCCACGGACGCCGCGCCGAGCTCAGCACCGAAGGTAGGGGATGTACCATAAATTCTCAGACAAGTAGCACGACTGGTCTAAATGTCGCTGCATAAACCACCAGTTGGTAGGCGATCCATGACAGATAAAGGAAAGATGGTGAATCTTGAGACAAATGATGGAATTTCAATTAACAGTTCATCTCTGACACACCTTGAAGACTGGGATCTCGTAGACAACAACATCTCTCTTGCAAAAATGCAACACAAGCTTCACCAGACAATGCGTATACAAGACCAGAGATCGGAAACTTGTTTTTGTGGCACAAAGAATTCCTGCCTTTAGTGCCTCAGCTAAAGCTAAAATCCTATGAGGGGTCGCTTTGTGTTAACGAAGCAAAGCAGAATGAGCATCATCGGTTGAGAAAATTAGTAGAGGCAATGGAGAAGGAGCTTTAAGGAGTCTTGCAAGAGGCACGGCTGGAGAAAAAAAAATGCAATGCATCACTCGCAGGGATGGTGGACCACGACACCTTGGCAGAGCATCTCGTTGCACCGATGAGTGACTCGGGATGAGTCACGATGATTGTGTTGGGGGCCTGTTGGGTAGCGGATCCCCCGCGTAATGGTTTTGGGGCTTAAATCCCACATTCTTGGGTACCAAGATTGTAAAAGTTCCGTGAAGTGTGCAGAGCGTGAATTGTAATAGGTCAAGTCAAAGGGTTGTCCGCCCGAAGATAATGTAAAATAATAAGAAGTGAGCCGACCTGCCCATGATCTGTGGACCATGGGAATGTATAAATAGAGTGAGGCTCTAAGGGTAGAAGGTAGCTTTTGATGAAGATCTAAAGTGTATGGGTTTATAAGGCAAGATTGATCTAGGTCTGTAAGTCCGTGTCGTGGTCGGTAGTAGTTAGAATAGGCTCTGCAACTATGTGCGCAAAGGCCTGGTAGAGTGTGTAGTTGTGTGCGCAGACCCCTGCAGCTGAGTGCGCAGGGTGGAATTGGATTGCACTGAACAGAAGATCAATAAAGATAAGTGTTTATGAATTATTGTGCATATGGTCGTAGTTCTATCTGTTTATTCTTATGTTATGGTTGTATGCATGTCTTTAAAATTTATGGTTGCGCGCACCGGTTATAATTGTTGAATGCTTGATTCGAGACCTTAAGAATTAGATCCGAACTATAATAAACATAATAATAATAAGGGATATAGGAAGAGCTTCACCGCAGAGCTACACGAGGGCTAGACAGTTGTGCAGGGTAGTGTGAGTGTGTAGATCGGTTCACGACCCCTCCAGACCTCATCAAGACATCCCTAGGGTGCAGAAACTTGGTTCCAGCACCCTCCCATACTACCTCGGGTGAGAATTTAGTCCGTGCTCCGCGGATCGTTGCCGAAAGGGCCGGTAGTGCGGGATTTTCTTAGATAAACATTTCCGAACTTGGGTCAGGCCCCAATAAGCCAACAGGAACTTGAGAAGATAGTGTTTGACCTAAAGGAGGAAGAATCAGACTCTACAACAAAACAATAATCAGAAGATGAAGAGCCACAAAATCCAGTTGTGGGAGGATTAGTTAGATAAAGAAGGCATCTAGAAAGGTACAGTCCATCTTCTTTCTATTTAAATTTTTCTTTATCTATTGCTAATGATGATCCCATAACTTTCAGGGAGGTAGTGGATTCAAAGGATGGAAAACTCTAGAAAGAGGCCATGGTTGATGAAATGTCATCTTTGGACAAAAATGAGGCTTGGGCTCTGGTGGAGATTTCGGATGGAAGGAAACTAATTGGAAGAAAATGGGTGTTTAAGAAGAATATGATTGTAGAAGGAAAGGTGGAGAAATACAAAGCTCGGTTGGTAGCAAAAGGTTATTCCCATGTGTCAGGAATTGATTTTGATAATATTTTTTCTCCTGTTGCCAACGTAACTTATATTAGATTACTTTTATCTGTTGCTATTTCTTTTGATTTTGAGGTAGAACAGATGGATGTGAAGACAAAATTTATTCACGAGGATCTGGAAGAAGAGATCTACATGAAGCAACCTGAAGGCTTTGCAGTGAAGGGAAAGAAAGAACTGGTATGTAGGTTAAAAAAGTATATGTATGGGTTAAAACATTGACAAAGGACGTGGCATCAGAAATTTGATACATATATACAGGGACTTGGCTTCACTAGAGGAAAAGAGAATCACTATGTGTGATCCGTAAACAGCCGTGGATATTCCACTGGATAGTTCGTCAAAAAAATTATGATAATATTATATTAAAAATATGAGATTCTACATTATTGTAGTTTTGTTTAATTTCTAGATCTGTAAGACTAACTGTAATTAGTGCATGCATGTAAAATTAAATCAAGCATAAAAGTAGATAATGACAAAATAAGCTCACACACACATAATACACAAGATATTCTCTCTGGGAAAGCCTTTCAGGAGAAAACCCAACCAGAAGGTGAGGTTGCTTCGCTCTCTTTCTCTGTTTGGAAATATGGTTGCAAATACAAAGAAGTAATGTTTGTGGCCCATGGGCTACTACAATGCACATATCCTCTCTATGTGCTCTACCTCCTATCTCTCCTGGCTATATTTTCTCAACTATGGAACAAAATTCTCTCGCAAGAATGGAATGCCTCTTCCTTCTAGTGGCTCGGTTATAACACAACCCAATAGCCTACTAGTGGTTAAGTTTGACAAATCAACTCTTAACTAGAGTTACAAATTAGACCCTTATAGAGTCTTTTACATCACAAACACGTGGCTAGCCCCTTTTCCATGAATAATCGGGGCTTACGTGACATGCATACAGACTTCGATTGACGTGATTCATGCATCATTGGAAATCTCTCTCTCTCTCTATGTAGAATAACATGAGAAGGTGTTGCACATAAGCGACCAAGTTTTACCCCCAAAAAATGTTGTTTGATGCTTCAAAAATCTCTTAGAAGGTTTCGGACCCCGTTTCGCCAAATTGAGTCCTGACGGTAAAATCGGTCTCGTGAGTTGATTCATCCAATCCAAATGCATCGTGATGGATGACAAACAATATAATGATCCAATTCAGATCAGTGTGTATTTTAAATTAATTGGTGACCATGTTATTTATCTAGTCTTATATGTGGATGATATGTTGTTGATTGGAAATGACAAAGAAATTATCCAGGATTTGAAGACCCAATTATCCTCCAAATTCGACATGAAGGATCTTGGTGCTACAAACTATATTTTTGGCATGGAAATTAAACGATATCAGGAAAAGAGGAAGATCTGGTTAAACTAGAGGAAGTATGTCGAGACAATACTATATAGGTTTAATATGCAGGATAGTAAACTGGTGAAGGTTCCTATTCCTGTAGGTGTAAAGTTATCTGATAAAAAATGTCCCAATATAAAAGAAGAGGAAGAAGACATGTCCTGTGTTCCATAAGCAAGTGTACTTAGTAGCTTGATGTATGCAATGGTCTATACTAGACCAGACATTGCACATGTAGTGGAAGTATTGAGCAGGTTTATGTCAAAACTAGGGAAGAAGCATTAGAAAACATTGACGCGGGTTTCAGGGGTTTGCATGGCACTAGTGATTATGGTCTGTGCTACCTATTGTACATGTTTCCCGTAGGTAGTCCATGGTTGCAAAAACTATGCTAGTAAACCAACTCAACCAGCCTTTAGGTTCAAGATGGCCCTTGAACCAGAGGGGGTTCCCTTAGTGGTTATGAGACTTTGTTTAACATTGTTCGCCTATCATTGAACAACAATATTTGAAGCGCAATGGCCAAATTTATGGTTTTAATTAGGGGTGGTTGGTGATCAATGACAATCCTTATCCATGATTAAAGGCCTCTCTCGCAAGGTCCCTTCAGAACATGTCAGCTTCCAGCCTGACATAATGACTTAGCTTTTCAAGAATTATGATAGAAGAATGTAAGGATATTCCTAATAATTAAGTAGTCAGCTATACTTCTTAACGACTAGGAGAATTTGGATGCGTGTAGAATATTTCTACATCCCAACAAAAACATATATTCAAAGGATTGCAGAAGGCCATACTGAAACCAATTCTAAGAGGAGTTATTTTGGACAGATAATCCAATAAACTAATCTCTTTTAATGGCTATCAGAAGGCATAAAGAAAAAACCAGTCAAAGAGGAGTTATCTTGGACAAACAGTCCAATAAGCTAATCTCTTTCTAAAGGTTATGATTTTGTAGGGGATTTAAGAATAGATTGATACTCAATCTACACTTACCCAGACCTTCCTATAAATTCTTTGAACATGTGTAGAAATAAGATATGAAACACTAGAAAGACATACTAGAAAACACAAAATTCTGTCAAACTGGAGCCAGAAGGCTTTCATTAGAAATCCTATAATAGAAGCTATTACAAAGTGAAGAGCCTTGGCATCAAAAACCCACGTATATTACTTCAATTGATGAAGTATTTATACAATTTCCTCACAAAATATCTTGATAAAAATATCAAGAGCTATTACAAATATCTAAAAACTATATTACAAAAATAGAACACAAATAAAGGTAACTAAAACTATTTGAAGAGTTTTGGTACTATCCTTGAGGATATTTGTTGATAAACAAGAGCAATTAAAATTTGATGGCAACTCATATTTGATGAGGTGGCCTCCAAGTCACTAACTATCTTTGAACTTTTTCCTCTCGAATTTCTGAAAGATAGGGTCCATCAATCCCTTTTAATAACTCAATCCGAGCTATCTATGTAAAATATTAGAGATGTTCTTGTAGTCTCGTATCTTAGGAACAAAAACCTCCTCTAGTTTCCCAAGTGTCTTTTGTGATTATCCACAATATTTTCTGCAAAAAGGTGGCTTAAACAGGACATTGCACAGTCAGAAAAATAGGCTAAACATGATGAGATTGTACCTCCCAATCCCTGACACCTATATGAAAAGTGAGATATTATTTTGTATTTTTGAATCTTATGAATCAAAACCTCTTCCAGTTTCCAAAGATTCATCTTTGTTTGGCCACAATATTCTCTGCAAAAAGGTTACTAAAACAAGAAATTTCTGGAAAACATGTCTTCAAATATGCATTTTCATCTACCAAACCATAACAATTGTTAGGAAAATGAGAGAGGTTTTTGTACATGAGGATGTTAGAAACAAAAACCTCTTTCAGTTTCTAAAAATCCATTCTCATTTGTTTGTAAGCAATGTTTGACATTATTGTGTTGTATAGGGAGAAAACATAGTTTTAGTTGACCATGAGACAAGCATATGACGTGGAGGTAGGAGATGATGTGGAGGCACATGGTTGGCAGAAATAGTTGATGTGTGGATGCAGAAGGAAGGCGTGGGAATGGAACAGTAAGCATAAGTAGGATCAGGCGGGAGTTGATAAGTCGCAGTGGTGGATTGGCAGGGAAATGCTATGAAAGTCGATGTAATCAAGAGGGGTGGTTTATGTAGGGATGGGATACTATTTTCAGAGGGAGAGAGGTTTCTTGTATTGGTAGAGGGGCGTGTGAAATATCGGCAGAAGGACACATAGCAACGGGAAACTGATTTTTCGGACCCCTCCCCTGACGTTAAACAGAATCACATCAGGGGGGAGGGTCCGAAATAGTTAGGTGGCCATCAGATTTGGGTAGAGTTGAAATATACGATGAGGATGTGCCTGGCGATTAGTACTCATGGTCCCCATTGGATCTTTGAAGAAGAAATTTATTAATGAATTCCAAAACTTTAGGATAAGTTGTATTTCCAAGGTTTATTAAACAGGTTACCTCTTTTCCCTAATTTATACAAATAAACTAGGTAGGGTGCATTTTAAATGTGCTGACCCTCATTTATTTATTTATCAATTAATCCTAATTTAATACATAAATTTAAAATTGTTTGATCATACATTTTGATCAAAACTAATCATTTTACAACACTACCAAGGAAGACCAGGATTGGACAAAGTTTTGGAAATCCAGGGCTTTGTTGATGTAGACTAGGCTAGAGATCTGGATTAGAGAATATCTACAAGTTGGTATGTGTTTAACCTATTTTGAGGTGTAGTCAGTTAGATGAGCAAGAGATTGTCCATAGTGGCACTTTCAACTACAAAGGAAGAATACATGGCAGTCACTCATGCAAACGAGGAAGCAGTTTGGTTGCAGAGATTGTGTTCAAGTATGGGGTTAGCACAACAATCTATAAGGATAGTCTGTGACAGCCAAAGTGAAATTTTCTTGGCAAATAACCCTGCTTGTCATTCAAAGACAGAGCACATTGATGTTCAATATCACTTTGTGAGAGATATGGTTGAGAACAAAAAAGTGTTGCTATTAAAGTTGGACACTTTGAAGAATGTTGCAGATGCATTGACGAAGTCTGTGAGCACTGAGAATTTTTCTCTTGGTGTAGAGAAACAATGGGCATTGCAGGGCTGGACCAATGACTAAGCTCTCTTGTGACCCCCTGTGTGGAAAAGAAAACAATAAGTGGGAGAATGTTGGGTGTGTGTTATATTCTTTCCACGACTAGCCGTCCTTGTTCGTTGCATCAAGCATAGCAGGGGGGGCTTAGCCCCCTTTGTCGGGGGGTCTTGCGGGGGTGGTAGGCCCCTTGCACAGGGTCTAGGGCAGTGCCCCAAGAATTTTTTTTAGACCCTATATTTGGTAGGCAAACCTACCTATGGTTTTGTGCATGGGTTTTTCACATGGTTTTGGGCGTGATGTTTTTCTTCCCATGGTATTTTGTAGATCCGATCAAAGTAAATATGGTTATTTTCTAATCCAGGGTTAATGGATTGTGGTTTTTGAATGATTTGACTTGTATATATATGTATTGTAACATTGAAAGGAACATAATGAAAAATGAACATGGTAGTCCTGGTTTTGGGATCCAGGGGTAAATCTCTGTGTATTTGTTTTATATGCTCATCATTGTTTATTTTCTATATTTAGAATTCATCTACAAGTAATTTCTATACAGGGTTAAAACATACATTCTATAGATAAGTGTATTATGAAAAAAAAGACACACACAAACTTTCTAAGATGAGCCATGGAAATTTTGTTCATAAATTTTTAAATAGCATGACCAAGAACTCATAATGCTCTTCATGTTAATTTTACTAACCCCAACTATTGGTAATTTATTACCTGAAAAATTCGCTTGCTGTAAATTAATTTATTGCATATCAACTAAATAAAAGCATTGTTGGAATTTTTAACAAGTAAATAAAATATAAACAATGAAAGCAAAACAACCAATGCACGAAAATAATTTTCTCCCTTCAAATTTTCTATTCAATTAATTAAAGTCTTCAACATATAAGGGTTTTCCCAGCGAGGAAAATAAGTGCCCATTGAGGAAAAATTACACATAGAAAAAACTTGATTTTTTGTTTGAGAAAGTCCTCATACAAATAGATGCATATGGCTTGCAATCCTTTTTTCAACATGTCCATGTTGTCTACTGACTACACATGCGAGTTGAATGTGGGTTGTACTAGTATTTTCCAACATCTGTGTGATGACATAATTATTATGTAGCAATTATTAGCACTAAACATGCTGCATAGATAACATTTACTACTTCTATTCATGTGTGTGGAAAATTTCCACCTCACGCAGTCTCTAGTTGCAATACAACCATGTATGGATTCCTCTTTAATTGCAAATTTGGCTTGAAAATAGTCCTTTGTTTCCTAGTTGTTGGATCTTTTTCTGTCTTGCTACTCTTTACTATCTTCCTTTTTAATATGCACATTTGGATGAATCTAATTCTCCCCAAAATCATTGAGATATCATTGTCTTACTATATTTTGTGCTTATTAATCTGTCTTCTCCCTTGCCTAGCATTCCTTTCATAAATTATAGTTATTGACCAAATCCACAAACCTAATATCAAAATTGATTGATGGTTGAGATTAGATATCAACTTCAATTGATATCAATGTTTGAGATTCATTTAATTCACTAATGAAAATAACCTTTGGATTTCATTAGATTAAACCACTTTTTCTTATAAAAATAAATTAATTTAATAAATCCTTTAATTCAGGTAATTTTATAAGGTTAAAGAGTCCTTTGGACGACTTACACACATATATATGCTAAGACTTGTGTGGAATTAATTATTTAATGTGACTATCATTAACACTCGTTAGTATACTTCCTGAAGAGCCACTTGGAATTCGCTTTCCCTTCGATCTTGACATAATTTCCCCTACATCATCCTTCACCATGGATTTCCTCCAAACCTCTTAGTTTGTTGCCTCCTCAGTGATGTCACTCAATAGTGCCATGTAGTTTAGAAACCTCTTTGGCTGCCTACTCTCCATGAATGTGCTCCTAAGCATTGTTCAATGTATGCTAAAATCACCTAGGTATCCTCACAGAATTGTAAGGAGCTACTGACTCCTCCCCACTTGAATATTGAATCCTTGAACTGGAAGTCTCTACATGCTTCTCTCCCTTCAGTGCCTCCTACTCCTCATCATCTATCACTTCTAATGGAAACTCATGAGACTTCCTAAGTCAAGTTCTCCTTGAACTTAACATATTTGATCAAAATTGTCTTCCTTTACACTAGTATGAAGATCCTATAATATTTTAAGCTCTCATTGTATCCCATATACTCTTCACTCTTGAAGGCTCCAACTTTTTCCTCCTATTTACATGCACATGTATGTATATTAGAAAACCAAAGATTGTCAAATGCCCTATATTTAACTTCACCCTAGTAAGTACCTCCTCAATTGTCTTCCTAAATACCAAGTTATATGCCTCTACCTAAAGGAACATAGGAGGATCCTGGCCATGTATCATTTCTTTGGAAGGATTGATGATCAACCAATTCTATGTTGGAATGACGATTATCGTTACACCAAAACCCACGAGTGTTAGTAAGTGGATGCATCGTGAGAGTTAACGGATCCACAAGAGGAAGTAAACACATGTCGTGAAACACGCAAGGAGAACTAGTTTATCCAATGTCCAACAATCTCCCCCAAATGTGAGTCAGGTGTGATTCAAACTCAAGACCTTTGGATCTGATACCACTTGCTGGAGTCATGATTGTCATTACACCAAAACCCATAGGTGGTAGTAAATCATTGCATCGACAAAGTTAATGGATCCGTGAGAGGTGGTTAAGCACATGTCACAAAACACACGAGGAGCGTTGGTTTATCCAATGTCTAATATTCTCTCTTTACAACCCCATTCTATTGAGGGTTGTATGAGACTATCTTCTCCCTCTTGATCCTTGCATCCTTGCAGAAATCTTTGAATTCATTGGAGGTATACTCCCATTTTCAACCTCAAGACATTGATATTCTTACCTGTTTGGTTCTCCACCTGGGCCTTGAACTCCCATAACTGATTGAATACCTAATCCTTAGTATTCATAAAGAAGATCCAAGTTTTCTTGGAATAGTTGTTAATGAATGTGACATAATACAATGCTCCTTGAATTAATGCCACTATTATCAGTCCATACACATTTGAATAAATGAGATCACAAATCCCCTTGGACTTACTCTCACTACTCGGAAAATAAACCTTGGCATTCTTTCCAAGTGCACACCCTCTGCATATACCCTGCTGCTCAATACTAAAATTTGGGAGACCAGTAATAATATCCCTCAAAGTCGACAATGTGTTGTAGTGAAAGTATCCCATCCTCTTGTGCCACAACTTGCACAAATTTTCATTACCATGTACCAAAGCTTGATCAATTTTTCCATTCAGCCTATATAATTTTCCCTTTCTAACCTAGATAGCCACTACTGTTTCTAGGCTAGTATCCTCTGGATGAATTAGAAGCTTACCATTCCCGAACATGACCATATATCCTTTGTCCTCCATCATTGAGATTGAGAGAAAGTTATTTATTATTAATATAATTAACACATCCTCGGCTTCCAGTGCTCCTCCTCACTCAATATGGAACTTAATGGTTTCCTCTCCCTTCATTGCATACTTGGAATGTCACTAAGCTCCACATGAACCCCTATATATTTCTCCATCAGATTGCTAAATAACTCCCATACTTTTTTTCATATGTCATGATGCACCATTATCCACATACCAAGCACACCTAGTGATGGTGCTAGCAGATAAACATGAGACCAATAAGAAGTCCTTCTTGAAATTCACTGCAAAATTGTCAAATTGTACCTTCGTTGATGCTACTATATGATACAACTTACCCTTCCCATTCTTCTTCTTTGGACACTATGATGCATTCTCATGAAAATTGAAGCACTTGAGCTTGCTCAATTTATTTTTATTCCCAGACTATGATCCCTCAACTTTACCCTTGGAACCCTTCCCTTTTCCCTTCTTGGGCATACTAACTAGGGCCATGTTCTCCTCTCCATCTCATTTCCTAATAGCCTTAGATTCCTTTCGAGCCTCTTCCTAGATGAAATCATCCCAAAACCTGTCCCATATGGAAAGTTTCTCCTTACCACATACTCGCTTGGAAAATGGTTGACATGGTTTCGTGAACCTATGTAGGCCAAATTGATTAGCTTTGTCTCATCTACTTTCTCTCCAATGGTTGTAAAATAATCTCATATCTGTGTGATACTCATCAAATAAATGGTAACATTATCATATCTCAATGTATGGATGGATATGAGCATGTTTCTCAATATCTTCTTCTTGTTCATTTTATCACTTTGGTAAAGGTCCAGCCTTAAACATTTCTCTGGCTAACTGCTTATCTTTCAATTTTGGGATACAATAATCCTTTATGAAATCCATGATCATTCTCTAGTTTTGATGTCCTTCTCATGAGATGCCTTGAGAATTTCATCTGTCAGCATAGGAAGTCCTCTCTGTAATTTCCCATAGGTCATTCTCCTTTAAAATCAAGGTCACCCTTGCTTCCTAGGACAAGAAGTTAAACACTTCATCCAATTGGGCTTCAAATCTAGGACAACTTATTTCCATTACTAGATTTGATAAAATTTATTGTGTGATAAGTCCTTCTAGCACTGGCAAGAATACAAAGTTGATGTTGGTTCATATATATGCTAATATACCCGAGCATATATGATAGATCATTCGAAAATATCTATGGATCTATGCTTTTTCCCTTTAACACACCCACAAAAAATTAATTTCATGTCGAGCCCTTGATTGGTATGGTCTCCATCTTTCCCTCTGAAAAATGACCTCCACCAAATCATTATTGGCCAATCTGTGCAAAACCTAGAAATTGGCCTTCCTCTTAGAGTGAAATATTTGATACCATATTAATTTTAATAAACCCATATACTAGCACTTTATTACCTATAAAATTATCTTGTTACAAATTAAATTACTACAGATCTATTGGATAAAAGCATTGTTGGAATTTTTAACAAGTAAATAAAATATAAATAGAAGAAGAAAAACAACCAATGCACACACATAAATTTCACCCTTAAAATATGTTGTTTCATTAATTCAATTCTTCAACATATAATATATTTTATAATTGGGAAAATAGATGCTCACTTAGGAAAAATTATAACAAAAGCATAAGTTTTTTCAGCTGAGAAAGACCTCCTGTAATGAGATTTGTATGACCTAGATGACTTGCAATCCTTTTTCCCATGTGACCATATTGCTTTCACACTACATGTGCGAGCTACACACGACTTGTACTATTTTTATGTGGTATGTTTGGGTTGATATCATTATTTTGCGGCACACGTGGGCATTTTATGTGTTGTATACATTGTTTTTTCTACTATTGTCCACATGTGGGGCAACTTCACCTCTTGCAATCTTCAATTATAGTATCACCTTGTATGAATTTATCTCTAGCTGCAAGTCTTCCTAGAAATCAATCCTCTGTTTCTTGGTTGTTGGATCAGTCTCTCTCCCAGGCCTCTCCCCCCCACCAACGACCACCGCCCCCCACCACCACATTTTTCTCCTTACTCTCATCCTATGGAATATACACACCTGGATGAATGTCCTTCTCCACCCAATCCTTGAGATTGCATTGTCTCACTAGTCATTGTGCTCACTAATGTGTCTTCTCCAAATGAATTTTTTGCTTTATTTCATTAAGATAGTATGACTATATACAAGGAGAGGGAGACTATTGGGTTTCATCTCCCAATGTCTCTTCATCTTCCATCTTCTTTTATTTTTATATTTACAATTATTTACATAGGATTCCTAATCACAAAGATTAGGTGTTCAACATTCCCCCACTTAATCTGAAGGGATGTTGGCGAGTCCAAGCATCATTATGAATCTTTCAAACTTTTCCCTTCCAAGCACTTTGGTGAAGATTTATGCAATCTGCTCATTTTTTGAACAATGTCATAGGTGGATTGTTTTGGCCTTAACTTGATGTCGAATCAGATGGTATTTTGTATTGATGTTCTTTGTTTGATTAAGGAAATTTGGGTTCTTGGCCAACTTTATTGCAAAAGTGTTATCAATCAAAATAGGAGTTGGCTGCACTTGTTTCTCCTGCAGATATTCCAAAATTTTCTTGAGCCACACAATTTCCTTCGTTGCTCCAGCTACTACCACATATTCTAATTTAGTTGTGGAATCTGCTAGAATTGATTGTTTGTGTAACCTCCAAGATACAACTCTTGATACAAGATTCATAACATAACCTGAAGTAGATACCACAATTTATTTATCACCATCGAAGTCTGAATCAGTGTATCCAATCAAGCTGAAGTCACCCACCTGTGTATACTTAAGTACAAAGTCTTGAGTTCACTTCAAGTGATTTAGAACTCTTTTTTGCAGCAGACCAATGACCCTCACAAGGCTTTTGCAAAAACTTGGAGAGGATTCCAACAACAGATGAAATGTCTCGTATGGTAGTAGTCATGTAGTTGAGACTTCCTACGAGTTGTCTATACTTTGTTGCATCCTCAAATTATTTTCCTTCAGTGGATGTGAGCTTTAAGTTATGTTCCATTAGAGTAGTCATAGGATTGCACTCAACCATGCCAAACCCATTCAACAGATCTCCAGTGTACTTTTTCTAAGAGATGAATATAAACTTTGGATGTTGAGTTACTTGAATACTAAGATAGTAGTGAACATAGCCCAAATCTATCATTTCAAAACCTTTTCTCAATTCCTTCTTTATGGATGCCCTGTAGCTCTCATTGTTCCCTGTCATCAAAAGATGATCTACATAAACCACAAGATATACAACTATTTTTCCAACTTTCTTGACAAATAAAGTTACAACATCAAGATCATAATGTTTGAAGTTGAGTTTCTGAAGATGCTCAGTTAACTTCTCGTACCAAGCTCGCGGTGCTTTCTTGAGGCCATACACAGATTTTACAAGCTTGCATACTTTGTGATCCTGACCCTTCACAAAATTAATCCTTCTATTTGGGACATAAAAACATTATATTCCAGATATCCATTCAATAAAGTAGTTTTACATCCATTTGATGGACTTTCCAATTGTTTTGAGCTGCCAAGGAAAATAGTGTTTGGATGGTATCCCATTTTGTTGTGGGGGAAAAGTCTCCTCATAGTTGACCCCTTCCTTCTGTGCAAAAAATTTTGCCACAAGTCTGGATTTTTGCTTGTCAAGCGAGCCATTTGATTTATACTTTTTCTTGAAGGCCCACTTGCATCCTATTGGATTGGTTCCCAATGGAGGATCAACCATCTTCCACGTTCCTTTCTTTATCAAAGCATCATATTCTTGTTGCATTGCTTCTTTCCATTCATCATGAGAAGTGACTTATTTGAAGGAATTTGGTTTGAAATTCGTAGACAAATTTACTTCACAATCATAAGAAACATCCATATCAACTGATGAATCAGGATTGTCTACATCACCTCCATTTTGTTTAGTTGAGCTTCGTGTTCCTGTCTTTCCAACCTCATCAGGACGAACACTTTGAAGTGTCTTTGTCATCCATTTTGGAGGACCTTTCTGAGATGGCCTAGGCTGCTCAGTTGAATGAGATGGGGTTGAATCAAGATTTAGTCTCCCAATTCTATCAATCAGATCACTCAAAATGTCATCAGTGGATTGTGCTTCATGCAGGGGAGAGAGTGCTTTAGAAGAAGATTACACAAATTGATATAGTATAGGACTCCTCCCTTCAATATGTGGAATCTCATTATCAAATTCTTGAAAATACTTTGCATGTCGAAATATATCCAAGCGATCAAGTTGTCGCTCAACAACATTTTCAGCCTTGAAAGATTCAAGAAAGATCACATCTATAGATATTATAAACTTCTTGTTCACCTCATCATAGAGATGATATGCTTTGGAGGTATTTGAGTACCCCAAGAAAATACATTTGTGACTCCTTGCATTGAGTTTGTTTCTCTCTTCCTTTGGTATCAAGGCATAATAGATGGAACCAAAAACCCTGAGATGCCTCATCGAAGGAATGTGGCCATACCACATTCTATAGGGGTTCTTGTTTTTTATAGCATTATATGGAAACCTATTCTTTATATACACAACACATAGAAATGCATCAACCCAAAACATCAGTTTAACATTCTTGAAAAACATCATGGAACATACCATATTTAAGATTGTCCTGATCATTATTTCAATGACTCTATTCTGTTTGGGATTATAAGGCACGATTGTTTGATGTTTTCCATGTTGGAAAAGATAGTTTTCAAATTAATTTGATGTATATTCTTTTCCATTATTAGTACAAATAGATACAATATGAGATTGCACATCATTTTCAATCCATGCATGAAAGTTCTTGAATGTTTCAAAAGATTCGTATTTGTTTTTCAATAAATAAACCCAACACATTCTCATATAGTCATAAATAAATGCCATCATATATTTATTACGATTTGCAGAAGGAATAGGCATTGGACCACATAAATCAGAATGAATGAGTTCAAGTTTTATATATGCTATGGAATGAGAATCATGAAAATATTGTTTGTTGTGCTTTCGTAAGATACAAGCATCACATTGCTTAAGTTTCCTAGGAATAGTACGCAAACTAATAACACCATTTTTCTTCAACAAACTGATCCAAACTTAAACATGACTGATATAACCACAAATACAAAGATGCAATACAAATAACACTTCATTTCGTCAATATCAAAGCACTAAAATATGCTTACAAAAAGAATGAAACAAACTAGCTCGGGCGATGGTAGCTTATGTTTGAGAAGAGACGTGGAAGATACATGCCTCTGAAATGTTTTACAATGAGGATTAAGGACCTTTTTATTATTGAACAATAAGATAAAAACCTAAAAAACCAAAACCCTAACCCCATGATATGGAACGCCAAGAGTTTGTGGGCCCCGTTGGGGTTAGTTGGGCAACCAAATTCCTAGGGTCGTAACTTGGTAATATTATCTTTTTTTATTGTGTACGACTTTTAAGTTTAGGTATGTTCTATGCTTAGAGAAATTTATTTCAATTTTCATAGTTAGCTCAATATCTTTTCCATATTAGCAATCACATCAGCATTAAAGTAAACTGTAGATAGAACATAAACATAAATCACAGAAGACAAGCCAAGACAAGAGGGCACAAGATGTGGCACTAGCCAGGGAAAAACCCCAATGTGGGGAAACCCTTGATCAATCTTCTTATATGTTCCTCAATAGTTCAGCAGAGAGAGAGAGAGAGAGAGAGAGTACATTTACAGCTGAAGTCAACACTTTGACTTATCTAGATGAGAGCATAGATCATCTCTAAGAAGATGATACATGAGATCAGTTGAATACATGTTGCTTCAACTGATTCTCCAAGGTGATTCCTTCACCTATCATCGTGATGCATCTCATCATCATGGTGCGCCTCATTGTGTTGCACCATGTTGCACCCATCATCACAATGTTGCATCTCATAATGCTTCATCAATCATGACAGTACCCATCACTGTACTGCATCAAGTGCCATTGTTGCACCATGTTTCCATATTGACCTATGTGTTTGTTGCACCTAGCTAGCTTAATGTCCCTTGCTTGCTTGTTGTCCAGAGCATGCTTGTTGTCCCTAGCATGCTTGTTGTCCCTTGCATGCTAGTTGTACTTGCTGCACTAAGTATCATGCTGATGTCCCAACATGTTATATTAGCAGCACTATGAATTTTCTATATTATACTGTTGTACCTCACCATTGCGCTGCCCCTCATTATGCTATGATACACTTCATTGTTGTACCCATCATGTTGCAACATTCATCAACATGCTGCTGCAATATATCTACTGCTTGCAACAACATGTTGCTTCAATGTATTTGTTTTCTCCATCCAAGTGATTATATTATTGACATAGGCCAAACCTGCAAATCCCACAGTATGCATATAAAAGTTGCATAATATCATTTATCCCAGGAATTTCAATGACCTACCTGGTCAAAACTCCATACTTAAGGTTTAAGGTGCCCATGATTAAAACTCATCAGAATGATTTGTTACTAAACCCAGTCTATCCTTTAGTCAATCCTTTCATCGGGACTCTGTTCACCTTCATAACTTTAATTAACCCTTAATGCACCGCGCATGTAATCAACCCCTCTCTTTCTTTGGTTATATATATGGACTTACCCGTAAAACCTTCTTTACGCTTTATTTCTATTATAAATCTTATATAATAGAAATCTTTCACATACATACATGAACTTACCTTTTATCACATTTCCTCGCCTTTGCACATTTATCAATGCATACCTTTATCGCAATAGTGGGATTCAAGACTCTTAATAATATGCTTTCAAAACTCCCAATCTGCAATATGTGATTTCCCTGTCCACCATTGATTTCGTCCACCATATCAACGGCTATCACAATGTTGCATCCCACTGACCAATGACTCCATCCCCTCTTGCATGCGATAACACAACCGGACTTCAAATGGAATGAAACCGCGCCTGTAACCTTTTCGGGTCCGCTCCTCTCCAATTCGTCAATTGAACAGCCACTGAACAACATTCGGGATTGAACAACAATCTGTAATTGAACAGCACTCGGGATGTAACAACAATCCATAATTGAACAACACTTTGTTGATCGAGCAACAATTCATCAATTTGAATAGCACTTCACTAACTGAACAACAATTCGCCAATTGAACAGTAGTTTCGTCCCACGTTGACTTTCACTCTTTGTGGTTGATCTTCTCTCTCCAAATCTAACGGTCATCACTTGTCCCGATCATCAAAACAATCTGATCGCCATCCTCCACTGGTTGATCAAGGCATGCTTGATCTAATCATTCGATCTGACGGTCTACGGGTCCTCAATTAGCACGTGGGTTATCAAGCTTTCAACCCCCGTAGTTGATTATGACATCAGCATCTAAATTTCACAATCGACGGTTAAGAACAAATGTGGGCCTTCACCCACGATCAAGGCATCCCATACTCTCTACCCCCGCTGCGGTTATTACTTTATTTTTACGCCATTCTTCAATGTTCTTCTGTGGTTTCAGATTACTCCAAGGTTTTGGTCTTTAGCTCTTCTGCATCACAACTTCCTCCTTAACTTAGCTCCACTCGCGCCTTTATGCTTCCTCCTATACTGTCAGTGGGTGTAAATCCATAACACCTCTCAGTCACTCTTCTCTGTATTCCACCTCTGATTCTGCACCTGCAACCTAAGTTATGCAGAATAACTCAAAATCATACACGATCTATATCTTAATTACTCAATACACACACATGAACTCCAAATCGAGTTGTTTGTATTAATAAACAAGTATTTACACAAGAGTCTCTCTCTCTGGCCTGATTTTCTGATCAGTGGCCTCTGTTTTCCTACCTGCCCGTAGGCTTACAGACAAACCCTGTTTCCTAACTCTCTAACTACTGACTGACTCACTCTCGCCTTTTAGGCTTACCTTTATACAAAAAGGTTATGTTGAACTAATTCTAGTTCAGATCCTTAATTTGCTGAACTAACTCCTGAAAATCTTCTAAATCCACTTTTAACTCCTACTTATCCCTAAGAATCCTCTCTAGTTCCTCGAATCATGAGACCTATAAGAGTTACAATTGATTTCCAACTCTCTCATCATCATTAATCACTCATGTTCTCCTACACTTGAGACCATTTACAAATATCCTCACACTTATCTAATTAATTCCTACTTTAACCACTCAAAACATTAATAATTACATACATAGGAATCCAACTTCCTTGAAAACACAAGACCCCCTATGTCTACTAAAATACAATGATAGTTTCGAGTCAATGCTCTTGCATCAGACTCTCAAGGTTGAAATTAATCATGATCTCCTAATCATGTGCTTTTGATCTGTGTCCTCTTGGATCCCATATTTTGTTCTGTAGTCTATCCTTGGTTGTTGTTGTTTTTTGTTTTTGTTCTCCAGGTCTCCATACTTTATGTTGCATCGCCCCACTAGTTATGCTCTCACAGTCTGCTATTGTCTTTTTCCTATTGTTGTTTTCCTTTCTTTCTGTTGTCTTCTCCCTTTGAGACTCTTTTCTCATCAAATCTATCATCAGTTCAATTTCTATGTCCAACTCACTTCTTTGTTGGAATACTTCCTCTTCCTCTCTTGCATATCCTTTGCAATCTTCATCAAGTTCTTTCTTCCCTACTGGTTCTTTCAGCCATTTCTCCAGTAGCTCCAATTTTTTCTCCCATCCACTGATCATTTGATGAGAGTTTATTCCTTCTTCTTTATTGACTGCCTCAACAGCTTCCTTGGTTCTCTCCATTGTGCCTATCATCATGATGGAATGATGATCCTTTACTATGTTTTCAGCTGCCATAGTCCCTTCTTTAAAATTGCCTTTAATTTCTGTTGGTTACCTTCACTTTGTAGTTGTTGGTTCCTTACTTCCACCCTTTCATACTTAAGCTCTTTCATGATTATCTCTTTCTGCATTGAATCCTGACTTTCCAGCAATTGAACATCTTTGTTCCATGGATTAAACTTTTCCAAAGAATCCTCTTCCACCGTCTTTACTTGGCTGCTCATCTGTGCCAAATTTTCTCTAGCATCTACAGCTAAACCTGCACTCACAAAACATAAGGCCTCAGTGCCTCTTCCTTTGGCAAAACATTAGTATGATGCTCTGATTTCTCCTCCTCCATGGAGTGAAATCATTTTACTCGAAAAATTTAGAGTGAATATAGCAAGAAGAGCTGCAGTCCCTCAATTAAGCTCTTCTACTATCAAGCATTCAATAAGTCCTAATGATGGATCCTAGTTGGGATTTGAAACGATGACGAAAAATGGTTTTTACTATGGATTCTTCGGTAACTAAGTCAAAAGATATAAACCACAGATGTCTTAAATCCAGAATCATTTCCCTATACGGAGGGGATACATGGAATGAAATCATTTTACTCGAAAAATTTAGAGTGAAGATAGCAAGAAGAGTTGCAGTCCCTCAATTAAGCTCTTCTACTATCAAGCATTCAAGAAGTCCTGATGATGGATCCCGGTTGGGATTTGAAACGTTGATGAAAAATGGTTTTTACTGTGGATTCTCCGGTAACTAAGTCAAAAGATATAAACCACAGATGTCTTAAATATGGAATCATTTCCCTATACGGAGGGGATACATGGAGTGAAATCATTTTACTCGAAAAATTTAGAGTGAAGATAGCAAGAAGAGTTGCAGTCCCTCAATTAAGCTCTTCTACTATCAAGCATTCAAGAAGTCTTGAAGATGGATCCCGATTGGGATTTGAAACGTTGACGAAAAATGATTTTTACTATGGATTCTCCGGTAACTAAGTCAAAAGATATAAACCACAGATGTCTTAAATCCAGAATCATTTCCCTATACGGAGGGGATACATGGAGTGAAATCATTTTACTCGAAAAATTTAAAGTGAAGATAGCAAGAAGAGTTGCAGTCCATCAATTAAGCTCTTCTACTATCAAGCATTCAAGAAGTCCTGATGATGGATCCCGGTTGGGATTTGAAACGTTGACGAAAAATGGTTTTTATTGTGGATTCTCCGGTAACTAAGTCAAAAGATATAAACCACAGACGTCTTAAATCCGGAATCATTTCCCTATACGGAGGGGATACATGGAGTGAAATCATTTTACTCGAAAAATTTAGAGTGAAGATAGCAAGAAGAGTTGCAGTCCCTCAATTAAGCTCTTCTACTATCAAGCATTCAAGAAGTCTTGATGATGGATCCCGGTTGGAATTTGAAATGTTGACGAAAAATGGTTTTTACTGTGGATTATCTGGTAACTAAGTCAAAAGATATAAACCACAGATGTCTTAAATCCATAATCATTTCCCTATACGGAGGGGATACATGGAGTGAAATCATTTTACTCGAAAAATTTAGAGTGAAGATAGCAAGAAGAGCTGCAGTCCCTCAATTAATCTCTTCTACTATCAAGCATTCAAGAAGTCCAGATGATGGATCCTGGTTGGGATTTGAAACGTTGACGAAAAATGGTTTTTACTATGGATTCTCCGGTAACTAAGTCAAAAGATATAAACCACAGATATCTTAAATCCAAAATCATTTCCCTATATGGAGGGGATACATGGAATGAAATCATTTTACTCGAAAAATTTAGAGTGAAGATAGCAAGAAGAGTTGTAGTCCCTCAATTAAGCTCTTATACTATCAAGCATTCAAGAAGTCCTAATGATGGATCCCGGTTGGGATTTGAAACGTTGACGAAAAATTGTTTTTACTGTGGATTCTCCGGTAACTAAGTCAAAAGATATAAACCACAGATGTCTTAAATCCAAAATCATTTCCCTATACGGAGGGGATACATGAGTGAAATCATTTTACTCGAAACATTTAGAGTGAAGATAGCAAGAAGAGCTACAGTCCCTCAATTAAGCTCTTTTACTATCAAGCATTCAAGAAGTCCTGATGATGGATCCCAGTTGGGATTTGAAATGTTGACGAAAAATGGTTTTTACTGTGGATTCTTCGGTAACTAAGTCAAAAGATATAAACCACAAATGTCTTAAATCCAGAATATCACTTAATCTCATCTTATGTCATGTCTTCTACTTATTAGATTCAAATAACCTGATCTCCTCTTTCTTTTGCAATCACACTTGTATTCTACACAATTCTGCTTTAATTAAAAGAGCTTTAACTAGCTCTGATACCACTTGACGCAGGTGAAACCTGCAAATCCCACAGTATGCATATAAAAGATTCATAATCTCATTTATCCCATGAATTTCAATGACCTACGTGGTCAAAACTTCATACTTAAGGTTTAAGGTCCCCTTGATTAAAACTCATCGTAATGATTTGTTACTAAACCCAGTATGTCCCTTAGTCAATCCTTTCATCGGGACTTTGTTCACCTTCATAACTTTAATTAACCCTTAATGCACTGTGCATGTAATCTACCCCACTCTTTCTTTGCTTATTTATGTGGACTTACTCGTAAAACCTTCTTTACGCTTTATTTCTATTATAAATCTTATATAATAGAAATCTTTCACAAACATACGTGAACTTACCTTTTATCGCATTTCCTCACCTCTACACATTTATCAATGCATACCTTTATCGCAATCGCAGGATTCAAGACTCTTAATAATATGCTTTTAGAACTCTCGATCTGCGATATGCAATTTCCCTGTCCACCATTTATTTCGTCCACCATATCAATGGCTATCACAATGTCACATCCCACTGACCTGTGATTCCATCGCCTCTCGCATGCAATAACACAACCAGACTTCAAATGGAATGAAACCATGCCTATAACCTTTTCGGGTCCGCTCCTCTCCAATTCATCAATTGAACATCTATTAAACAACATTTGGGATTGAACAACAATCCGTAATTGAACAGCACTTGATATTGAGCAACAATCTGTAATTGAACAGCACTTCACCGATTGAATAGCAATTCATCAATTTTAACAACACTTCGTCGATTGAATAGAAATTTGCCAATTGAACAGCAGTTCCGTCCCACGTTGACTTTCACTCTCTGGCGTTGATCTTCTCTCTCCAGATATAATGGTCATCACTTTTCCCGATGATCAAAACAATCTGAGTGTCATCCTCCACCGATTGATCAAGGCATGCTTGATCTAATCATTCGATCCGACGGTCTGTGGGTCTTCAATTAGCACATGGGTTATCAAGATTTCAACCCCTGTAGTTGATTATAACGTCAGCATCTGAATTTTGCAATCAACGCTTAAGAACAACTGCAGGCCTTCACCCACGATCAAGGAATCCCGTACTCTCTAACCCCACTGCGATTATTAATCTCCTCTTTACTTTGTTTTTACGCCATTCTTCAATGGTCTTCCATGGTTTCGGATTACTCCAAGGTTATGGTCTTTTGCTCTTCTACATCACAACTTCCTCCTTAACTTAGCTCCACTTGTGCCTATATGCTTCCTCCTATACTGTCGGTGGGTGTAAAGCCATAACACCTCTCAGTCACTCTTCTCTGTATTCCGCCTCTGATTTTGCACCTGCAACCTAAGTTATGCAGAATAACTAAAAATCATACACGATATATATCTTAATTACCCAATACACACACATGAACTCCAAATCGAGTTTTTTGTATTAATAAACAAGTATTTACACAAAAGTCTCTCTCTATGGCCTGATTTTATGATCAGTGGCCTCTGTTTTCCTACCTGCCCGTAGGCTTACAGACAAACCCTATTTCCCAACTCTCTAACTATTGACTGACTCACTCTCACCTTTCAGGCTTACCTTTGTACAAAAAGGTTATGTTGAAATAATTCTAGTTCAGATCCTTAATTTTTTGAACTAACTCCTGAGAATCTTCTAAATCCACTTTTAACTCCTACTTATCCCTAAGAATCCTCTCTAGTTCCTCGAATCATGAGACCTATAAGAGTTATAATTGATTTCCAACTCTCCCATAATCATTAATCACTCATTTTCTCCTACACTTGAGACCATTTACAAATATCCTCACACTTATCTAATTAATTCCTACTTTAACCACTCAAAACATTAATAATTGCATACATAGGAATCCAACTTCCTTGAAAACACAAGACCCCCTATGTCTACTAAATGCAATGATAGTTTCAAGTCGATGCTCCTGCATCAACTATTATCAACACAGTCCTAACATATGTTGCCTTCTTGGACAGACTTCAATGTATACCCTTCAGCACTCTTCTACATGTCATGGCTATGACTAGGGCATGCTTGAATAGTCTTCCTTTATATCACCTAGAGGACTACGGTTAGGGTAGCATAGAGCTTCTCCATAGGGCAGCATAGGGCTCTCCATAGAGCTGTGTATAGGGCAGCGTAGGGATCTCCATAGAGCTGTGTATAGGGTAGCATAGGGCTCATAGAGCTGTGTATAGGGCAGCGTAGGGGTCTCAATAGAGCTGTGTATAGGGCAGCATAGGGCTCTCTAATAGAGCTGTGTATAGGGCAGCGTAGGGCTCTCCAATAGAGCTGTGTATAGGCTAGTGTAGGGCTTCTCTTTTAGAACAGTAATTAGATCTCTCCTTGCTGCGTTATGTAGGCTTCCTTCACTACGTTAAATCTCCTCCATGATAGCGTTAGGATCTAGGGCATCCTCTAGGGTAGTGTATCCTCTCTAGATCTCTCCTCCCACCAAAACCCAAAGACAAGTGGAGAGGAAGAGATCACCAAGAGGACGTGTGTCCAAATGACTTTCAAGGCACCTCTATTTATACTAAAACGTTGAGCACAAGTGGGGTTTATTTGGTTGTTGGCCAACCTTGATGAATTGTCTCATAACACAAATAAATTCATATCTCCATGAATACTTATCATAATCAGATGATCTTTAGATCAATCATACACCTCTCAATGAGAGGGATCCAAGAAAATATCAACTGCCATTAATAAGATGACCCACATGGAGTTTGGCCCTAGTTGCCAATTTTAACAACGACACATCATTGGAAATATCTCCCAGAGTACTAGCTACGAGCCTACCACAAATCTCAAAAAATACCCTTTAGGGGGTCAAAACTGCTTCAAAATTTCAGGACCCTAAAAACTGCTAAGCATTGTAAATGATGCTATAAAAAAAAGGAAAATGATGAAACTGACTGGAGGTCTAGGTGGATTAGGAGGGTGGCCACCAATATATATCTAGATCAATCCTCCGTCCTTAGGAAGTAATGGTTCCCATTGCATGCAGAGTCTCCATGAGGTGATGAAATTTCTATTGAACTTGGTCCCTGTGAACCACTTGCCCTGGTGAAGGAGTTGTCTTGCTTTGACAACTTGATATAGCTGGATCCTACATTGGTGATTTTTCCTAATCTTTTGTGTCTGTGATTTGATTAGTTGTGGCCTATTCCATGTAGTCTAGGTTTAACTTTGTTGGTGTGAATTTTTCTACAATGCTGAATGTGTCTAGCAATGGTGGAAAGTATGGTCGAAGGCAGTCCACATTGAACACTAGGTGCAGACCAAGGAATGACGAAATGTTGAGTTTGAAAGCATTGTCCCCTACAACCTTGGTGATGGTGTATGACCCATATCATAGCATCTGAAGCTTATGGTGGGGCCCATCGAGGCACTCTTTCTATAAATGTTGCCAAACATTGTCACCCACTTGGAACTTGTGTGGCACCCGATGCTCATTATGTCGTTCTTTGTACTTAGCATTGGCTTTGTGAAATATGTCATGGACCTACTAGAAGATGTGATGGATGCCCTCAATGAAGTTGTTAGCCCTGTCAACTTTGAAATGGACATGGACCAAAGCTACCTCAGTAGCTACAAGTGGTATGGCCACATCAATGGGACATAATGGTTGGAATCCCAACCCTACCTGAAAGGGGTTTTGGCCATTTGAGCTATGGAGAGCTCTGTTGTAGCTGTGCTAGACATAGGGGAGGATTTTGTCCCATGTGTGTGGATGCTTCGAGTTGTACATGTGCAGAATGTGTACGATCATCTTGTTGATGACCTTTGTTATGCCATTAGTTTGGGGGTGGAAAGTCGTGGACTTAGTGAGCTTGATATCCAACATCGACCAGAGACTTGAAAAAAATTTACTTAGGAACCTGTTGTCTTGATCTGATAAAATGGACTGTGGGATCCCAAAGTGTACCCATACTCATTCGAAGAAGAGCTTAACAGTGGCTTTTTCTATGATACTCCTCTTGTAGGCTGCAAGAATGCCCATCTTAGAGAATCTATCGACGACCACAAAAATTCAGTCATTTCCATGCTTACTAGAAGGGAGGCCTAGCATGTAATCCAAGGATATGGATTCACAAGGTCGAATAGGAGTAGGCAAAGGAATATATAGGCCTTGCTTCTTGATGTTCAGTTTGGCAATGACGTCGGCAGTGCGGGATCTAATATACTTCACAACATCCTATCGAAGGTTCGACCAATAAAAATACTTTTGCGATGCTACCACTGTTTTGTCTACTTCGAAATTTCCAATGAACCGATCGTAGTGCGCCTCCCAAATAATCTTGGCATGCTTGCTTGAAGGAACACAAAGGTGTGCTAGGTGACATAACAATGTATCATGGAGGTGAAAATTTGTAACTTGCTTTCCTTCTAGGAGAATTTGGTATGTATTTCCGAATTATGGATCAATCTTGTACAAATGCAGCCAACCCAAAGTCTTGTGCCCACAATATTTGAGCACAGTGGTCAGCGCCATGACCAGCAGTAAGATGAGGCCGTCTGTAACATTATTGGTCTGCTCTTCTTATACTTAATGTTAAAATGGAATTGTTGGAGGTATTTGGACCATTTCTGATGGTGATTGTTCTACAACTTCCCTTGTGTCTGTATGAACTGTAGGGGTTGGTGGTATGTGTGGATGACTATTTCCTTCCCTAGAATGTAATGCTTCCATTGTCAATAGGCTTGCACAATGGAATACATCCATTTATCATAGGTCGGATGCTTTCAGATTGTGTCTGAAAGTGTATCACTATGATATGCCACTGGATTCCCCTCCTGAGTAAGAACTACACCAATAGCATAGCCATAGGCATCTATCTCAATCATAAATGGTTGTTGCAGGTCTGGTAATGTAAGCATTGGTTCAGAGTAGAGACGATGCTTCAACTCAGAAAATGCCTTATGTTGGAATTCATACCAAAAGAATTTTTCTTTCACTCTACCCTTGGTGACTTGACTCAAAGGCTAAGTGATATGAGAGAACCCCAACATGAAGTTATGGTAGAAATTGGCAAGACCCAGAAAGATGCAGAGCTCTGTTAGAGTGGTTGGGGCTTGCCAATCCTAAATGGTTTGTATCCTGTCTAGGTCCACATGCACACCCCGCTCATCAATGATGTACCCTAGATATTGAACCCGGGTCATACCAAAAGTGTATTTCTCCAAATTGGCACACAACTTATGTTGTCGCAAAGTTTGGAGGACCTGTCGAATATGGCGACCCAACTTTGGTTGAAGATGAGGATGTCATCCAAATACACCACCACTAATGAGTTGGTTAAGGGTCGCAAGATGTCGTATGTTAGCCTCATGAAGTTTGCGGGGGAATTTGTCAAACTGAAAGGCATGACCATCCATTTGAAAAGGCCCTCCTTGGCTTTGAAGGTAGTCTTCCACACATCGAAGGGTTTGATTGGTACCTGGTGATACCTATAATTCAAGTCAATCTTGCTAAAATATTTCCCCCCTTGAGTTGGTCCAGAAGGTCACCAATCCATGGGATTTGATACTTATTCCAGACAATGATATTGTTCAGTTCCCAATAGTAAATACGGAGTCTTCAGGTCCCATCCTTCTTTTGTACCAACACAATTGGGCTCCCACAGTGTGATGAACTTGGCTTGATGTGTCATTTCTACTACAACTCCTGAATCTACCTCTTGATTTCATGGTTCTCCAGAATGGAGCATCGATAGATTAGTCCATTGGGCAGCGATGCTCCTGGGGTCAGATCAATGGAGTTATTGACCTAAAAGTGTATAGGTACCCCTCTAGGTGAGGTGAAGATGTCCCTGTACTCCTCCACGACCTTGTCCATATGTTGCTTCCGCACGAAGGAGCCCTGTCTAGAGGCCTTGGCCACAATATTCTTCTTTCCATAAGGGTGAATCATAAGGAAAATAAATTTCCCAATCTGAGAAATGATCTTATTGCATTGCTTCATAGTGATAAAAGAGATGGTGGTAGGCGATGCTACCTTTGGTATCATGTACAACTTACTTCCCAAATTAATAATAATAGTGTGGGGCCTAGACTTATACACAACATGTCACTTCCACAAGTATGCTTGTCCTAATAATACATCACAAACTTCAAGAGGAGAAAAATCACATAGTACCTCATCTGTGAAGGGCTTGATGCTATAGGGAAGGAAACATTGTTGGTTGAAGTGGAGATCTCGCCCTTGGTGAAGCCACCTGATGGTGTACGAATGTGGGTGTGTTTTGGTCGATAGGCCCAGCCGCTTCATGACCTCTACTGAAATGAGGTTATTTTGGCTCCCACTGTTGACAATGAACTACAACGAATAACCCTTCACCCACATCTGGGAGTGGAAGACGTGCTCCCCCTCCTCTAGACCTTCGGGCTCATTATTTTCGATCTTTGTGGTGGCAATGGTGGCACTAGGCTCTAGGTCAATAATATTCTTCCCTTTGTCATTCCCCTTGTTGAGTTTTGACTCAAATTCAAAACATGCATTTGATTCAGAAGCCTTTAGCTCGGCTACGAGTGACTGCGTATCCCGACACTCACTTGTGTTGTGAGTGGGGCTCTTATGGAAATCACATTGTTTTCCTATGTCCTTCTTTGTCTTCGTGGTGTTTTTCTTTGCTTGTGGCTTCAAAGAGTTTTACTGGGTCACCCCACCTTGGATATTTCCTTTGTTCTGCAGCTTGTGGTGCCTTTCCCTTACTTTTGATTCACATATCCAAAGTATCACTTCTTCTGTTTAAATTTCTGCTCGATTTTGACAATGTATCAATAGGCAACATTGAGCAAGGAGATGTCCAAGAATTCCATCTCGTCCTTGATGTACTTGTGTAGATAGCTGCGGAACTTGAGTACCAAATGTCACAAGGGTTCAACCACTTTGAACCCTAACTCCTTATACCTTGAACTTGTTGGGGACATGCAAAGAAAAATGGAGAAAGGGCAAACCACTTTGATACCATTGGTCCAAAATTAAACAGGAACACAACAAAATACATATATAAACACAAATATAGAGATGTAGCAGAAATAAAACTTCATTTCATTAATATCAAAGAACTGAAATATGCTTACAAACATAATGAAAATAAAGTAGCTCGGGCAATGGTAGCTTATCTCTGAGAAGATATGTGGCAGCCACATGCCTCTAAATTGTGTTACAATGAAATTCAAGGGTTTTATTATTATTGAACAACAAGGGAAAACCCTAAACAACTAAAACCGTAACCCCAGGAGATGGAATGCCAAGAGTTTGTGGGCCCCGTTGGGGTCAGTTGAGCAGCCAACTTCTTGGGGTCATAACTTGGTCATATTATATCTATTTGGAGCATACGATACCTCATTAGAAATATCTCTCCAAGTAATACAATATTTTCCATCTTGCAGACCTAAAAAAAATGTCGTTTAGGGGGTCAAAACTACTCTGAAAGTTCAAGGCCTGAAAAAACTGCTAAAAATAGTAAATGCTACTATAAACAAGGAAATTGATGATACCGACCGGAGGTCTAGGTGGAATAGGTGGGTGGCCATCAATATCCACCTGGATCACAAATAGAGGTTTTCATAATTCAAGTGTCCAAATATAGCATTCCATAAAATGCTTGATGGAAATGTGCCTTCATCATAGTGAGAATTGTATGAAATTTTTTGTGCACGAACAGAGGTTCCTTGCAACTTCATGAGTATTTCTTCTTCTATCCCTGTCATGGCAAGTGAGTGATCTGATTATTTTCTGACCTTTACCTTTCCATTAAATATGTGAATGGAGTTTCCTTGCTGGCGGATGTGGACCAAAGACAAAAAAATTCTCCTCAACTCTGAGAGGTATAAAACATCATGTAGAAGAAAGTATGGAAGTTCAGGCAGTTTGAGCCTAATGGTGCCAGACCCTGATGGCTTAAATTTTCACTTGTCTACAAAGTATACTACTCCATCAATATTGTCAGTGAATTCCTCAATGAAATCGCTTCTAAAATTCATGTGGCAAGTTGTTCCTGAATCAAGCAACTAATCATTTTTCCATGAAGAAAGTGAAGCATTGAATAAGTCTTCAGTTACTCCAATCTTGCAATGTGCCACAACATAATGAGAGGATTAAAGTGCTTTACATTTCCCTTTGTCAGGTGTTTTACATTTTCCTTCATTTCTTTCCTGCTCAATTCGTTCCCAAGGAAACTTACAAGTGGAAGCATCATGTCCATCTCTATTGCATCATATGAAATGAATATCAAACCTTTCTCCTTGTAAATGTCTGCCCCTCTGCCTCTAAAATTATTCCTTCTTCTTCCTCTTTTACCACCTCTTCCTCTAGAAGAATCTTGTGCATGATTCTTCTCCTTCTGTGCAAGGCAAACAACTTCTTTAGTGGACTAAGGAGTTGTCTTCTTCCTAAAAGCCTTCTCTCTCTCAACAAACTTATTCTCAAGGGAGTCAAAGGTAATCTCCTTAAGGTTTCCACTTGCTTGCAATAACTCAAGATAATGTGAATACGTGGAATATAGTGCCTTGGCATAATCTATTAGAGGAATGTCTATTTCAACAGTAGTGGTTTTTATGTCATGCATAATGGATCTTACTTCTGATGCTAAGGCAAAAGGGTCATCATTTTTCAACTCAAGATTGAACAACTTGATCATCAATTGAACAACTTCAAGTTCAGAGTGTGAGTCATACAATTCCTTCAACTTCTTTAAAGCTTCAAAAGAATTTGAAAATGGAGAAATATGACAACTCACCTCTTCATTCACTTACGCTGCAATCAAGGCATTGGCCTTGCTATTCTTGTTTTCCCAAATAGAAAGCTCCTTACCTGAAGTGGGATTTTTAGGTGCATTATCTCATTCTCCTTCACAAATTCCTTTCTAAAGATCATTGAAAATAAGAATGTGTTTTATCTTCCTAGACCACTCATGATAATTCTCTTTGCTAATGTAAACTACTCCTACTATGGATATGAGTGAATACATTATATGATTTGATTTTCACTCAAAATAATTATAATACTTGCAGAAATTTGTAATAATAATAATTGACTTTCTCAAAAATCTTCAACTAAAATATATACTCTAAATAAATCTTCATGCCTTGCATCAAATCAAGCACGTCCTCTCATGGAGAAGCCAACAAATAACCTTGTGTGCTCACATACCCTATTACATATCACATATAGTCTTCATAAAGTAATTTAAGGGGAACATGAATATGATGTATGGTTAATATATTATATATATACCATATTCTTCATTATAGCACCAAGCCCTTTTAAAAACTTTTATATTTAATAATTTTTTTATATATATACCATACGACCCTCATAAAAACGCATTGTATCATTTAACACCATACGACCGTTTTAATCACTTCACCATTTAAAATAAACACCAATCGGTCAGTTCACAAAATATAAACACATCAATCAATTTTGTAGCCCTTCAAAAAAAAATTCAATGTAACAGATCAAGCCATGTACTGGAACGCAGTCCTCCATCAACAGGAATATGGAGAGCAACCCTTTTAATGCTGTAGCTCGCAATTCTGTCACAATCTTTTTCAATGACCAGCTCCGCACCTTAGCTTATATCGACGTGAATCAGCCACCTGTGGTCACGTTAGTCCAAAATTCCATTCCCTGGGACAACGAGTAAATATACTTGCCCTTTTTTTTATAACCAGCGATTCTACTAAGCTTGGATCACATTAATTTTTTTTTAAAGCCTGCGGGGTTTGAAAAAAATGGCTAACAGCCTAGTCATTTAAGGCAGGATTCTAGTGTAGCTCTGAAAGAAGGAGAAGGTGCCTAGCAAATATGGTACATAAAAAGAATACACAAGCATGAAGTCAGGTAGCATAAAGGGCCGCGTTCTCAAGGCTTTTTTAAAATGGCACCTGTGCTTTGATACTATGTCAGGCCAGGAGTAACTCACTTCTTGATTAGGTGTTCAACAATGATTGAGATTCATCTAATTCAATAATGCAAATAACCTTTGCATTTCATTAGATTAACTCACTTCTTTAATAAAAACCAATTACTTTAATAAATCCTTTAATTAAAGTATTTTTCTAAGGTTAAAAGGTCCTTTGGACATTTTCCACACATATTAACACTTAGATCTATACGGAAGCACTTATTTGATGCCACTCAACAACACTTCATGTCTTATAAAATCTTTTAGGAAATCTTTCTCTCAATTGATTTGATGGTATTGTAATATAAGAATAAATATGTGAATTAAGCCACCCTATGATTCTCCTATATTTTCTCATTAGTATTTGGAATGGGAAATTTATCATTGATGGTGATATTGTTTATATTAACGAGGAAACATCCTCTAAGAGTTATTCTTTCTTCACACAACTATTATTAGGGTTAAAACATAATTCTTTCTTGGTTAATTGATATTTGCATCCAACATGTATTATAGCAATTTTTTTAATCTGTCATTTTTTGACATCGAACTTAATTAGATATTTTATTAGGAGGAATACTTTTGGGTATGCCCTCAATTTTATGTTCATGACCCCCAAATGGAGATGGTCCTTTAGGAGTTTCATGGATGAATCTATGATTCTTTTATAAGAATAAAATATTTTAAAATATTTTCATTATCCTACCTTTTTCCATAGAATAATAACTTTTAATAATTGCACTACAATCATGTTTTAGTAGTTTTTCCATTCTATGTCAAATTATCATCTAATAGGGTGGATATTTTAACCCATTTAATTTAGAATCAATTCCCTCTACTTTGAGTCTTATGAATAAATCATTATAATTTGTAGAAATTATACCCATGTTTCTCCACAATTGAATCCATAGAACAATATTTACCTCTAATGAATGGCATATATGGTTTTTAATGAATTATAGTCACCCATACTAAGTTTAATGTGATATATATTTCCCTCGTAATCAATACTTCCCGTTTTAGAAATCAATAATTGAAACTAGCTACTAAATACACAAAACAATTGAGACACTCTGCTAATATTTTCTCAATGAAGTTATGGGTACTACTGAAATAAACAAGTAGGATTGATTTTTGCTTCCTGATTTTTTCCTATGTTATTGAGGATTTGAGGCATTGATACACCTATCAATGCATGAATTGATATTTCACACTTGGTATCTTGATTTATGCTATGCAAAGTTCCAAATATTTTTCCTACTCTTTTCGGTTTTGTTGACACTATTGGAACCCACCAACATGTAAGGTGGTCTCCCCAATGAAAAGTTCCAATTAGACTTCGTACCATTTAGTATAGGATCCCTTCTAGAAATAAGGACCACCTGCCATTTTTCTTAGATATTCTCCTTGGTTGCGATGGTTAGCATGAGAGAGTAATGTACATGTACTTTTGAATGAACAAGTGGGTATGCCTTGTTAAATGTTCAATTGTAGAATGTATCAGGGTTCTTTCACCGAAATGAAACGAAAGTGAACCTTTAAGAGAAGAGAAATAGTACTAATCTAATAAAGACACCCAAGCGTGTGTATATATATATATATATATATATATATATATATATATATATATATATATATATATATATATATATATATATATCGTTAAACAAATAGGGAAATAGTTCACATAGTGGTTCACAATATTTTGTCACACCTCCTGCACTTCCCCATGACATACCCCGAAGTGCTCGAAATATGACCATTATACAATGTACTCATTCATATATGCAGCTTAGATCCTTCCTAAGACATTGATTGGAAAATACCTTGAGTTTATCCTGAGAGAAATAGCTCTAAAACCCTAATTTGAGAGTTATCATGCTTAGGAGACTAAAAACATCAATGATCGCATGTTTCACTACACTTGACCCACGATGGGATCGCTATGTTCACTTGTATACCCACGATGATCCCAAAAAGACAATTTTCCCAAAGAGGATGAGAAGCTTCGTGATTTGGAAGCTTCCAGAGTGGCGAGCTAGAGGTTGTTCGGCATAGATGAGGTTGAATTCTCCTAACTTGGCCTCTTGGTCTTATCGCTATGAGCTACCTCCTTGAGATGAGAGCCTAGTCCTATCTTTGGAGAGGTCCTAACTCCCTTTCCAATCTTATATATTCATCCTCTCCCATTCCCAAATGGTTGGTCTATGCCTGTTTGCACCCTTATGCTAAGATTGTGCCTATATGCTATTCATTTGGCTTGGAGAAGGAGTGCTTGGAGAGCTTAGCTTGGACTTGGATATTCATTCAAGGAGAGCCTATCAAAATCAGGGCTTGGTTGTATGCTTCCCCTTATTTTCTATTAACATACAACAGCTAGTTCACTTTCCCTAAATGTGTATGCTCATGTATCATTTAGCTTAACATTCCTTGATCAGTTAAGTAGGTTGCTTTTGAATATGCTATTTGTATTTGCATGCCTTGTTGTGTATTGATCTCTTGCGCAAGTGCATAAATGTTGAGAGCATCAGGAACGAGCCCGTGACACAAGTGATTCAAGGTCTTCAACAAAGGAGATCGAGATAGCATCAAAACGAGGTAGGTCATCTTCTTCGTCTCTCTTTTTAATTGCAACTTAGGAAAGTGTCTAGTAGATCGTCACTTCAATTACCAGACCCACTCATTGGGCTAGAGGGATCGTCTCTATCCACATAGAGGATTTACCTAGACAACACATAACAGTAACAACCATTAAAACAAGTACAACACACCTTCAACAAGATACGAACCAAAACCACCAAAATAGTTCAATTTCTTTAGTACAAACAAAAACAACATATATCACAAACATTCAAAGAATAATCTTACAAAATTTATGAAATAATTAGGAAAGTGTGCTAGATCAATGAGCTTCAAGTATTAAGTGAAAGTTCCAAGATACATCAATATAATGAACACCACTATCTCCAATAGTGGAGCATTAGAGCTACCACTTGCTCCTCAAAAGAACAATATTCCTCTCTAATGCCTAATTAGAGGAGCCAAGGTGAAAATTCCTTTTCTTTAGCTATGAGGGTCTATATATAACAAAATGAGGTGACTCTCCACCTCCCTTGTGACTCTTGGACTACGCTAATGACTCTTGCACTTCCATCTAACTTTTCAATTTTTCATGAGACTATTTGATTTCTACATGACTTTTCACATTCTATAGGTGACTCTTGGACTTCCACTTCACATTACATTTCTCATATTATTAAAAATTACATAATTACATATAAAAATTATGTGGAAAATAATGACTCATATGACGCCTTGACAAGACATGACCTGAAATTGATGACATGAACTTGATGATGATGTGGCAATGTCAGGCCACTCTTTCTGCTACTATCTTTACGTTTTATTGAGAGATGGTACATGATTTTCTTCTTCCTCATCCATAAGGCTTGAAGATAGGTAGTCTTCCTTATTATATTGATCTTCAACTTTTGTCACAATCTAGTGTCCCTTGATCTTCTTGTTCAACAATAAACTTGTCTTTGCAGCTTCATAAGTGTCCCCAAGTATAGTCTCCTTCTCCTTCTCCTTGTTTATCATCATGTCATGTGAATATGTAGTACCCACGACTGGAAATCACTCATGACAAGATGACATCAACCTAAAAAACCCTAGTATAACATGCTTCATGAAAACCACTGATTGAATTGGAACTGGGTACTCGATTAGGAAAAAGGCTCGGGGATTGCAATGAGTAGTCCCAGAGGCCAGGGGTAAGATGATGAGGTGTGTGACTGCGCAATGCGCAACACTGCAGGCTTGGGAAGAAAGACTACACAATTTAGGGTCACAGTGAGGCAGGATTTCCCACTGTGACTATGCAATGCACAGTTTAGGAGAGAGGGAGGCCAGTAGATTGCGTAATTGTACAGTTCAAGGAGCTAGGAAGACAGCCTGCAAATTGAGATTGCACAATTTACAGAAGGAGATTGGTAGGGAGGCTTGATTGCACAATTTTGGAGGACAATAGCCAGGATTGAGCACTGTGACTGTGCAATACACAATCCTTAGAGGTAATAATTGTGCATTGCATAGTTCCAGGTGTTAATTTTCAGTTTCTTCTAGGTTGTATCAATTACTTTAGTCAAATTTACTTCTTCATTAAGAATACACCAATTATTAACAATATAACCAATCATAAACTGTAACTGAAGATAGAAAAATATATGCAATGACAAAGAAGACAACAACACAACCATAACAGACAACATATTGGTCCAAGACTAGGGAAAACCCCACAAGGGGGAAAACCCTTTCAAATCTTCTTCTTTATTAGATCACCATAAAACGTTTTCAACAGAGAGTACAATGAGCCCAATACATAAATTTGCAGCAAAGATTTACATAAATAGATTGCAAATCTACAGAATAGCAAAGAGAAACCCTTGATCCAATAGATCACTGAAGCCAACTAAAAACAACTACCAAACCCTAGATCAAAATCCAGGACGCTCTTCGCGACACTAATTGCATGCATCTGAAACTCCCTAGATGCTCCCTCAGTCACAGTGTGAGGGTGTCTGTATCTACCCAGATTCTCTCAAGAAGACTGTATGCATGCATCTGAGGTCAAACTCACCTAGATCTCATCCAAAACCCCATACGCTCTCTTCCAGATAATGTGCATGCATCCAGGATTGCTTGGACGCTCCCTTGACCACTCTGTGTGAGCATCCAGGGAATAATACTTGTTTGATCTGCCTCTGAAACCTTGGACGCTCCCTTCAGGCCTCTATGCAAGAATTTGAGACTTACTGGACGTTTCCTTAGCTATTATGTACATTCATCTGAGGATGAAAAATCTCATTTACATGCCTATGTTCGAGAAACAGAAAACCTAGATCCGTGCGAGTTTCACCCCTGTGATTTCAGACCCTTGCGCGAACTTCATCCGTCAGACCTATGCAAACCAAGACAAAAGAGAAGAGTAGAAGATGACTTGATCAATCTGTGGAAATTATCTTGAGGTATCTTCTATTTGTAGGCTTCTACGAGGGTCCACTTGGGGTTGAGGCCGACCTAACCAATTTCACATGTCCATAGGGCTAACCCATTCCATTATACATGAGTGAATAAAATAATTCAAAATTCAACTTCCGCTTGTCCAAATAGGGTGTTCTTTAGGTAGATTTTGGTCCTATCGAAAAGAGGAATTTAATGAAATCATCATCTTGGTCATCTGAGCTGTCGTAGGTGTAATTTGACCCTAGTTGAAAAAATTAACACTACCTCTCAACTAGGAAGAATTCCACCTGCTAATATATGTCTGTTGATCATCACATCATCTTGTCATGTTTTCGTCGTGCTTTGGCTATCTCTTCTCAACTCTATTTTATGAAAATTTCTCGGATCTAAAAGAAGAATAATTGGGGAGCAATAGCTTCCGCCCATACCAAGCAATATGATAACTTTATCATACAGGGGAGCACATCTTTGACCCTAAAATCTCATTGGGGAGCTCATTCTCAACCCAAAATATCAAAAGGGGAAGAAGTATTAACCCAATCCTATTGCCTACCAATCTTACCATCAATGACACTAAATGGTCATGTGTTATAACACCTGCATCATAATAGACTTGAATTGTACACCCCAAGTACACTCTCAACTCGTTGGCCAAACAGGAAGCGATATTCCCAACAAGCCTTGCTTGAGGGTATGAATCCAACTGGGGTATAATCTGCATCGACCAGATAGGGGAGCAACATCTCTGAATCTATGAATATAGGGGAGAAACATCTCCAATCTATAGGGTAGAACAACCAGAGAAGCCTCTCTAAACCAGGAAGGGCTCTGCAAAACTGAATGGATCATCTGGAGGAGACGTGCATGCTATGAACACTATGATCAGTAGGAACCGAACCCATCAACTCTGTGGAATTGCATATGAGGCTGTAGCATATTAGGTATGCATTCGGGCATGTAGGGGGATACCGGAAGGGCCACCCCCTCATGAGGGTTGAAACATCTCACACACACCCGGGAATCACCGGTACAATCTGTTGTATCACTGGACCATCAAGTGTATGAATCATGAACATGAAATGACTAGGTCAAAGGGAAATAGTGAGTCCCTCTGCTCGATCCAAGGCATCGAACAAGACTGGGAGCTCGAACCAAGATACACCACCCTCTAGGTCGTTCTTCTAGAATAAATGAGTTGATGTTGATAGAATAGGGCATGCGATAGATGAGGCAATGAGGGTCCTCAAATAAGGCATGAGGGAAAATAGTAATGTGACTGATGGACTAACACCAAGGATAATGGGAAAAAGTGGGACTGAGGGGCAAACAGACGCCTTCCCTTGTCAGAGCATAAAGTGCATGGTTGACCTGGCAGCGACTGCCTCAACTCCAGAGGGGATGGGGACAGTATGACTGGAGGCCAAAATGAGCAACACAGGATGAACGATATGAAAATATGGATGGAATATTGTGACATGATAGAATGGGATATGAAACACACTCCAAGAATGTAAGGGTGACTCATTGCAGATCCTCTGAACAAGGGTGACTCGATGACGCTGCCACACAGACTATGCCCAGTGTGGACCATCAAAACATGAGTAAATAATGGTTATTCATGACGAAAATTGACATATGGTACGATGAGTATTAAGAGGAGGTGGATCTCAAAGTACAAGTGTCACTTTATGATGAAATTTGATTTTGAGAGGCGACGAAGTGACCTTTCATGGAAAAATGGTTTCCTAGTGAGGTGTCAAATCATCAAAAACTAAGGAAGACCCATTATAGATCTTGGTGAGAGCTTTCCAATGGTGCTGACGGTTCGTCAAACTGAGCTACGATCTAGTCACAATGGGCTATAGAAAACTTGGGGATTTTTCTATGAAAGGACGTTTTCCCTCCAAATTGGCTTCATTTGCTAATTGAGTTGTGTTGAATTTGGAGATGAGGAAAAGGCCCTAAATCTTGTGGAGATTTTAATAGACAAAGCAACCATCAGAATCTTGATCGACGACTTTCAGGAAAATGGCCTTACTTGTCTAAAGATGGCCTTAATGCTTCTTGGAACGATGGTTCCTAGTGAAGAATTAAGGGAAGAGGAAAACGAGAAGGAACTACTAGAGGCAGTCTAGAATCATCCTCAGCCACTAGGTCAAATATGGGGATGAGGTGGTATAGAGTAGAATATTTGAAGATATGGTATCAAATGTCTATGATATGCAATGTGCATATGGCTCACTAGAGAGGCTGATAGGACAAACTATCCAAGGAATGGGAGGATAATCAACCATACTAGGGGAAAAACATCATGTCCCCAAGCACGGGGTACTAATATGGTATGCAAAGGTGGGTATGATGTCCCTTAGCAAGAGGAGTTTGTGGAGCGCCATTGTGTTCCGAGTGCTTGAAAAAAGGGATTCAAGCATCTCGTCCCATTTTGGCACAAGATCCTCCAAGGAGATGTAGGGGCTTATGTGCCCCCCTAGTATGCTATGGGCATGCTGGTTGTATTTAGAGCTATGGGCTCCAAACAATTGCATGATACATAATATGATTATGCATTTCTATATGATGATGATGGTTTGCCATTTGTTTTGTTATCCTCTGTGGTATACATGTGATAAATACCAATCTAGAATGTTGTTTGCAATGGTATCTACATAGTGATTTTGGGCTCTAGGCACATGACTGAATGTAATGGTTTCAAATTCACGTACCAGCAGCTTAACTCATAGATATTTTCTAAATAGGACTTGGTTATGCACATGATACACACCATTCAATTACATGGAAAGTAGCAGGGAATCTAAACGAACATGAAGATGAAGGATGCGTTGAGCAAGGGCATCGACTAACAAACCTATAACTACATCATATTCTGCCTGATTATTGGTGGTACATCCAATGCACATGCCATTTGAAAGGACTAATGTGCGCAAGGGGGTAAAAATGGCCAAGGCTGCCGAGGCTAGATTCCGAGAAAAGCGACTTGCACCATTGGCATGACCGATATATAGTGTGGATGATGGATCCATCTGAAAGGTGCAAAAGACAACTGATGAGATGATGCAATCTACTTAATATTATGATAGAAATAAAGACATGCAAATCGGAGGGATGTGATATGAGCTAAGTTTCTTGAGGTAGAGTGCATTGAGAGAATCAGGAAGGAAATGGGTTTCAAAATCCTCTAAAGAAATGCCCCCTTACTTAAGGGTAGCGGTAATCAAGGGTAGACATAGCTTCCATGGTGTCCTCATTACGCTGGGAGATGGGAAGATGGGAGGAAGACTGACTACATGACGTGGCGGCATTACCTGGTGCATCAACCTGAGAAATGAGGTTCATATACACATCGTCTAGAATGGTAGAAGATAGACTAGTAGATGGAGGATCTACTGATGTTAAGACCTGGGATTCTATTAAAAGAGGTTATACATAAGCACATGCAGAAACCTCAGAAAGGTTTGCCTGTGAGGAACTCAAGGATGACTATAGATAAAGAATGGGGCCTGTGGTGTCCGTTATCTTGACATCGGGGGGACGGATCAGAATACTAGGGCTAGAGTCTCCCTGTTCTGGTTGACTGGTGGTACTAGAATCCACAAGTAGAAGAGTAGAGGCTCTACTACAAGTGGCCTTGTATTCACGAATCGCCCCAAGGCAATCTTGAAATTCATTGAGACGAGGGAAACAATGGCAATAGTGACCTTGAAGATCACAAAGGGCACAAGGGTGGTTTGTGTGAAGCGTTTTGAGTTTCTTAGGTGGGAACGGTAAGTTAACATGGACTTCCGAGATATTTGACTCAAGGAACGCTTCATGAACCAAAGGTATAAGTTGAGGAAGTTCAAGAAAATTTTTGGTGGCATGCCCAACAACTTGACACAAAGTGCATGGGGGTGTCAGATTTGGAGCCTTAAGGGCTGGAGGAGCTTGGGGAGCCTTGTCCTTCGAATATTTCCTTTTAGCTTTGCCCCCTTAGCCAGATGCCTTTGCAACAGGAGTTGGTTCCTATTGAGGTGGTAACAGAACTGAAGCAACGGCAGGGGTCATGGGGACCGATTGAATCGGGGTCATAGCGTGATATGGTCTTAGCTGACTAGGCGAAATGTTTGTAGGGGGATCGATGTACCATATTGAGATCCCCAGAGTCATGTTAGGAGGGACCAACGAAGCCATGACAGGTATAGGAAAACTTCCTAAAGGGGGGAATAACAAAGGTATCTGGCTAGCAAGATAATGTCCTGGTGGAATAGCTCTTGGATGGTTGAGACCTGACGGAACAGTTCTTGGTGGGAACATAGGAGAGGCACCCACGAATGGAGGAGGTCCTGGGTGGGTGGGTTCAGATGACTCAGCTGAGATGGTAACAACATAGTGCTAAGGAGCTGGCTGTTGATAATAGGTATTGACTTCATCAGAATCCATCATGAGGATTTGGTAGTCACTGGGACCAAAAGGTTGGGGGAGATGGGCTGCTTGACTTGGCTGAGGATGAGTAGCAACAAATCCTTGCTGAGGGAAAGGATTTGTGAGCAGTGTCGGTTGGGTTGGCGCAGGGTTCTGAGGCGATTCCTGACCTCTAGAAGTTGCTTGAGCTTCCCACATTTGGCACATCTGGGGTAAGAGAGGACACTCATGTGTATAATGGCCATGTACACCACAACATGCACAAGACTTGTTCGTATGAATAACCTTGTTTTGCTTGGGTTGGCCACCCTATTGCTGGTTGTTTATGTTAGGCTGGTTCTCCTGGGGTTCACTAGGTTGGTTACCTTGATTACCCTGGGTACCCTTGTTACCCTTACCCTTATTATTTTTCTTCGAATTTTGGGGATTGGTAGCACTCTTCTGTGCAAACACCTGGCCTTGAGGGGAAGGTGGTTGCTGGGGCTGAGGATGCATGGGAGGCTGCGATGCTAATGCTTGAGGGGCTAGAATGCTCGGCTATGCATAAGAAGGAGAAATAGTTTGGTAGGTGGGTTGGGGCCCTGGAAACATGTTGCTAGTAGGAGGGGCATATGTGTTGGAGGAACTGGTGTCCCCCTATGGGTAGCCATAACTCTTTTGAGTATATGGCGAAGAGTGTGAAAGGGATCTGATGATATCGTCGGTGGCGTGAGATGCCCTTGGTGCATTGGCACTTACAGGATGAGGGAGGTCTAGCGTGACGATCTAGACATAACCGGATTGTACATAAATCAGATGATATCTCAAAACAGTCTGGAGAGCTTCTTCCTCGGTCTGATGAAAATGGGACAGGACATCTTTCCCGATGGGGGATAAAAGGCTCTTAAGAAACCAATCTAGATAGACATGGTCTTCGAAAGGCAGGGCACGACATGTGCTCCTCCATCGACGCCACTCTTGAGCATGGTAGGTGAGTGGCGAAGGACTGATGGAATGTGGTCAATAGCTCCGTACCAGTGTCGTACCAGACAGGTAACTAGAAATATGAAAGGAACGCTTTAGCAAGCATCGCAAAAATGGAATAAAATGTGGAGGGCTGGTCTACATACCATTTTGTAGCATCTCCAGTGAGCGTGCATTGGAAGAGCCGAAGACGAATGGAGTCATCGGTTATGGAGTTGGATGAACACCACATGTGGAAGGATCGAACATGGTTGGTAGGATCCTCTCCATCAATACCCTCAAACTTTGGGATGTCTGAGGGAATCTTAGTCAACATAGAGGGCCAACCAACATCGTGGTGTATGGGGTCATTTATTAACTCGTTAAGGTCCGATAGACTTAACCCAACCATAAAGGGGAGCATGGGGGCTGTTGGAACAGTTCCTGAGATTTTTTTTCTTGATGTGGCCACCGGTATAGAACCGGAGCCAACACTAGGTTGGGTTCCTACAGCAACTGTGGGTCCAGACATGGTGACGATATGTGGTGAAGGAGGCTTGGAATCAGATGGGGAATCAGAGGAACCAGGAGATGTGTCAGTATGGGGACTCAGAGGGCTATGAACTCGAATCTGGCGGGGAGGAGTAATACGCCCAAGAGGAAACTAGGGGTGGAGGCCTAATAGTCTCCCTGACACATGCCTTGGTGGTGCAATGATGATAGGACACATGGAACAAAGGAATGGTGAAGGGAGATTAGCAATATATCTTTGTCTCGAAGTGGGGCGATAAATTTATTATGTTAAGTCTTGGTTTGGCGGTGTAAACCAAGTGCCCTTCGCTTAAGGTGTGCTTGTGTGTGTAAGTGAATTAATTGATTAAGCCCAGATAGTGTTTGTAAAAAAGAAAAAAGCTTGTTGAAAATATACTAAAATAAATAACAAAAAAATAATTAACTAAACCCCACCCAAATTGGGTTTGCAAACACTGTACTGCTTGGTGGCTAAACCGATGGGAAATACACTGAAACGGTCATGAGATCTAAATGTCAGTGTGACTGGCATCACGTGACACTAAGCTGTTGGAAAGTGATGCAGCAACTGCACAAAGCTAGAGGGAACATCGCTACAAAAAGATAGGGAGATGGGTGTAGCACCTATGGAAACCGATGGGACCCTAAGGAATATGACCAAACAAGTGGAAATGTTACACTATGGATGGTAACAACCTATCTTAACAGATCTAAAATAGGAAGGTACATATATGGAAAATGAAGCTGAAAGCGCTGCAAAAACTCAAACTACTCACTCAGCTAAACTCCTATTGGAAAGGTGGAAGTGTACTAGAAGCCCAGGGGAGGCTAAATTTGACTTCGACGAGTAAAACAAAGTGGATAAAGGCCTAAGAGGGATGAGACAGAGATCAGACAACCAGCATACAAGTCTCTGCAAAACCCAAAAACCGATCTGAGAAAAGCCCTAAAACCCAGAAATCGCATGTACTGACCTGTTTCTTTGCAGGGATCACACTTTTTGGGCTAAAAGGTGTGTTCTGAAGCCCAGATCGCACTTTTTGGGCAAAATATTTCGATTTATGTTCCGTGGATCCCAGTCAACAAATCTCAGAAAAAAAAGTGTCGCCTTTGTCGCGGTTGGTTCCTATGACCAGCGGAAATAACTAGAAAGCTTGTGGAAGTCAAAAATTTATCATATCTAGGGTTAAAAAACTAGGAAACATTAAGAGAATTGAAAAAAGAAGAAACCCTATGCTGAAAACTAAAGGTCACCTAGGTTTCTGGATCTGAAGTATAATACCCAGTGGAGTCACTAATTTTGTTGTAGTGTTTTCTTCTCAATGATGTGCGAAAAGAACCCACTTAAGATTGTGGATGACAAACAATATCAACAATATAAATTATTGCTAAACATTGTAGATCTACAACAACTGATAGAAACAAAACCTGATAAAGTCTGGATCTATGCCACAATCATAGTTAAACAGCAAAAGAAAGAGTAATAACTCCAATCATCCAATGGAAACTAGATATGTAAAGAATAAGTTTATAATAACACCTCTGAAGAGGACATATAAATGTTACCAGTCCCTCTCTATGGGATGGGTTCTTGGCTATCCTCAAACATCTTCATCTTGTATAGAGTCTCTCTCCCCTATAATGCATAAACCCAGCAAAAGTATGGTGTTCGACAATGAAAATAATCAGAGTTACAACAGTGAGTGCAACAATGAAAATAATCGTAAGTGAATAATGAATGGAAAACCCCTCTATTTATAACAAAATATTGATTTATCCTCGAATAATGAGCAATACTAAAATATTATTGATCCCATTCTTGGAATAACCACTTGGAATATTTTATTATATTTGGTTAGGAGGGAAAAGGTATTTAAACTTTTATTTAGAAATAATAAATAAATAAATGATTTATTTATTATCTCAAGGAATAATAATTAATTAGTGATTAATTAATTATTCTTGAAGAAAAATAAGATAATTAATGATTTATCTATTTATTTTTCATGATTGGGTCAAATTTGACAAGGTATAATAATAAAACAATGGTTTAATTACTTATTCCTAGAAGAAAATCAAATAAATAGTGATTTATTTAATTATTCTTCATGAGTTTAATTATAAATTACTTAACAAAGGTGGTTTATTAAGTAATTTCTCACAGTGAAAGCAATTCTACAATGGTAAAATTGGCTTTACATGGTGTACTTCGATCCATATAGTAAATTAGGTTAGATGATCAATTTTTTGGTGATAACAGAGAGTACCCTATTTTCCAGAGATCCCTCAACCCTAGGAGCCCTCTATCTCAATTCCTCACCCTAGGAGCTTAAACAAGGTGGGAAGAGTTGGCTCAGTGTCATCGATCAACATTGTCCCTTATCTGGAGGGGCTATGTCCATCATTCCAAGCTTCTCTCTAAAGACCAAGAACTTTCCTTTCGGTAGTGCGTTCATGAGAATATCTACAATCTACTCATCTGTTGAAATGTGATGGATTCTAACAACTCCTCTTTGCACCATGTATCGAATAAAGAGATATCGAATCTCAATGTGCTTGGAATTGTCATGAAACACAAGATTCTCTGCCAAACGGGTCCCGCTCTTGTTGTTGTAATATATCAATGTGGTGTCTAGGACATGCTCAAATAGCTCTCCAAAGAGCTTCTTTAACCAACCTGCTTTGCAACTAGCCATGCTAGCGTCAATGTATTCTTCTTTGACAATGCTCAATGCTATTGACTTTTGTTTCCTTCTCATCCAGGATATCATGGCAGATCCAAGGCTAAAGAAACATCTTGATGTACTCTTTCTGTCAATAACATTTGCTATCGAGTCAGCATCATTGTATCCATGAAGTTGAACATCTCCGGCAGAATATCTCAGACCAAGTGTGATTGACCCATGTAAATATCTCAATATGTGTTTGGTAGCGATCCAATGTAAATGCAGGGGCTCGTTCGAGAATTGACTCAATGTGTTTACTACATAGCATATATTTGGACAGGTGTTCACTACGAACATCAGAGCCCCAATTAGTTGTCTATACTCGGATGGATTTGCAAAATTGGGTCCTACAACTTCTCCACATAATTTCTTGAAGTTCATTTCCATCGGTGTAGCCATGGATTTGCATTTAGTCATTCCAAATCTTTCCAACAACTTCACGATTTATTTTTCCCATGAAAGGAAAATATCACCAGGCTTTTTCCATACCTCAAGGCCTAGAAAATAGTGCATGAGTCCAAGGTATTTCATCTCAAAATCATCAGAGGCTCACTACCTATCAAGAATAGAATGTCAACATATAAAACCAAAATCAATGGCATAACTTGGACTACCTTGAAGTAAAGGTTGGGATCGACATTTCTTCTTAAGAATCCAAACTTCATTAAGTAACTTTAAATATATGCATACCAAGCTTGGGGAGATTCCCTCAAACCATACAATGCCTTCTTCAACCTGCAAACATGCATTCTTCGATCTTCTACTTCAAATCCGTGTGGTTGTTCAACATATACTTCTTCCTATAACATGCCATGAAGGAATGTGGTCTTTACGTCAATTTGATGAAGATTCCATCATTGACTAGAAGCAAGGGAAACTATTGAACAGATGGTTGTATTTTGAGCCAGAAGAGAAAATATGTCATAATAATCTTCTCCCTCTTTCTGAGAGAATCCTCGAGCTATGAAACTTTCTTTGTATTTCTCAATGCTACCATCAATTCCATGTTTAATCTTGAATAGCCACTTTGAAGTCATGAAAGGATTCCCATTCTGTCTTGGCACAACATCCCATGCATCATTTTTCACAATCGATTCATATTCCTCAGCCATAACATCGTTCCAAACTTCTTCTTTTACAACTTCTTCGAATGAGGATGGTTCAACTTGAATCATAGTGCTCATGGCTACAACATATCCCTGATACATGCATGGTTGCTTCTTTTCTCTAAATGATCTACAAATGGGAATATTTCTTTCAGCGTTCTGTAGAGTATCGCAGAGCCAAAGTGGTCTCTTCCTAGTAGGAGGATCACTTGGAGGAGGATCAAAAGGATCCATAGGATCCATGGGATCATCAAAAGTATTGGACTCAAGCATGGAAGGACCATATAGAATATCCCAATCATCATTCTCTTCCTTGGGAGGTGGAGGAATATATCTTACCTTTCCAAGAGCTGCATCTTCATCGAATGTTACGCCCCTGCTGATTTCGACCTTCCTCTGACCAAGAATATCTATTCTATATGCTTTAAAATTTTCACAATAACCCACAAACGTACCTTTTCTTCCTATAGCTCCAATTTTTTCCTTTTTTCCTTCAGTACATGAAAATATACGGGTCATCCAATTACACGAAGATGGCTAATATCGGGCTTAACACCTGTGGAGATTTCTTTGGGGGTCTTATTTTCTAATGCTTGATGAGGCACCCTATTTTGAACATATACAACAACAGATGTGGCTTCTGCCCAAAGGAATTTTGGCTCCTTTTTATCATGGAGCATGGAATGGGAAACTTCTAATATAGACTTGTTATTTCTTTCACCTAAACCATTATTTTCGGGAGTATATGGCACATTTGTTTCCTTCTTGATCCATTCTTTCTTGGAAAATGCTATGAATTCATTTGACATGTATTCCCCTCCATTGTCAGACCTGAATACTTTGATTCTCTTCTTTGTTTGATTTTCGATAAAGGCTTTAAATTCCTTGAACATTTCAAAGGCTTTATCCTTGTGCTTAAGGTAGCATATCCATGTATTTATTGAGAAGTCGTCAATGAAGGTGATGCAGTAGAGATGACCACCAATAGAATGCATAGGCAATAGACCACATATATAAGAATGAATGAGATGGAGGATGCCATTTGTCTTTCTCTCACTAGAGGGGGATGGTCCCTTCATTTTTTTTCCACTCGCACAACCTGGACAAATTCCATCATGATGGGATTGAACATCGGGAATACCTGAGACCAATTTCTTAAATTTCGAAAGAGCATCATGGTGTAGATGAGCCAGTCTATAATGACACAACACACTCAAATGATTGGTATTATGAACCAATGCTATAAGTGGCCTTTCAGTGACTCTATAGATTCCTTCAAATCTCGATCCCAATGTGAATGCATCTCTCATAGGTGAAATAGTAGACCAAGTAAAAAAATTTACTTTGATGAAAGCAACCCTCATCCATTTATCTTCCAATGCAGATATAGATACTAAGTTCTTCATTAATACTGGAACATACATAACATCATGCAGCAGAACTAATTCCCTAGAATTCAACTGAAATTTGACAGACCCAAAGCCTTTCATGGGATGAGTGGAGTTGTCTCCAAGAATGATCTTCAGCTTATTTCCCTTCTCAACTAGATTAGAAAGGACTTACTTATCCAGAGAAATAATGAGTGGCCCCACTATCAACCAACCAACTATCCCACGAATCCGATGGAGAAGAAATAGTAAGGCAAAAAATAAGAATGTATTCAAATTTATTTACATCATTACTTTCATACTTAGGAGCTCTTGACTTATTTTGAGGAGGATGATCTTCTTCACAACCGCTAGAGGAATATCTTCTTCCTCTTTCATATCTTATATTGTGGTTATTCCTTTGATTGTGTTTTCTTCTTTTATTATTATTGTTTCTTCCGGTATTGTAACGTGGCCTTTTTCTGTTCTTGGGACAGTCTCGTGCATAATGACCTTTCTTGTGGAAATTATAGCATTCAATATGAGATAAATATCTGTCATTCCTTCCTTTTCATTTTGAGAAGGATGCTTCCTTGATGGACCTCATTTTCCCTTCTTCTTTTTGTCATGAGTGATATATGCAGCGAGCTCTCCCTCTTCATGCTTTTGAATCCTTCCTCTTGCTATCATCCTCAATTCTTCTTGAGTAAGTTTCCCAACAATTTCATCAAATGAAGGAAGGACATTGTTGTTGCTTATTGTATTAATGAAGGTTTCCCAAATAGGAGGGAGACCTCTAAGAGTCACAACTACTAGTTCCCTGTCAGGCACATTTTCTCCAATTCTCTGCAATTGATCTCTAAGGCGAGAAATCCTCATAATATAGGATTGAACAACTTCTTTTTTGTTCATCTTGGTTTTCATGAGTTGATCTTTCAAGGTGATGATCTCATTCAAATTATTGATTTCATACATGCCAGTTATCTTGTCAGACATGTCTTTAGAATTTTTTAAAGTCCCAACATATGCAAGTAAATGATCTTGTAAACCATCAACTATAATTTGATTTACTTTGGACTCACCTTTCTTGTACCTATTTTTTGTAGGAATTTATAGGGTAAGTTCCTCAGATAGAACACCAAAGGACATAGCTCACAAACAAATCACAGATCAATACACCAGTATTCTTGACGTGGTTAAAACCCTCAAAAAGGGAAACAGGCCATGACCTCAGCCAACGCGGCCACTTCAAGAAATTTATTAATAAAAGAATGAAAATTTACATAATCTTCTCTCATGAACGGTCACCCTACAAATGACCCTTCGTGCTCTTTAAATAGAGATCATGGACCAATTGGGTGTTAATCCATGGATCAAGTGTTGGTAATATCGAGGAGAGAATGAACCGTCAGATCACTTCATGTCTAGAACATATCATGACTGTCAGATTGTAAGTTACAAAAGTACATATTAAAGAAACACACTTTACCTAACTCTACACTAGACCAAGTTATACTTAACCATTTCCTATGTGTCAGAATATCCTAACATCCCCCCTTAAGAATAACTTTGGATAGGATTGAAGGATGTACAATTATGACACAATAGGAGAAGGAAGGAGGCATTAGAGCCTATCCCCCCTTAGTAACAACTTCATGAACAACCATAAATCAAATTTTAGTAAACTTCGCCTCTGTGAGAGCCTTTGTAAAGATGTCTGCAACTTGATCATCTGTTGAACAATATTGCACTTCAAGAACATGGTCATGAATGAGCTTTCTGATGAAGTGCATGTGTAGTTCAATGTGTTTGATGCGTTGATGTTGGACTGGAGATTTTCATAGTTGAATGGCACTTTGATTGTCACACCAAAGTGTAGTCAGATGCCGCTGCTGAAAGCCAAACTCTGACAAGATCTGACGAAGCCATAGGGCTTCCTTACTAGCTTCTACAGTGCCATGATACTATGCTTCTGCTAAAGAAAGAGAAATGGCACTTTGTTTCTTGCAAGCCCATGTAATAGGTCTAGAACCAAGAGTGAAGACATATCCTGCAATAGACTTCTGATCATCAGGGTCACCAGCCCAATCGGAATTAGTGAAACCAACCAATGAAGGAGATGCTTCTGCACTGCAATGAATCCCAAACTAAACTGTACCTTGAACATAATGAAGTATTAGTTTAGTTTCTTTCTAATTAATTTCATGCGGGCTTTGCATAAACCGAGAAATAAGGCCAACAACAAAGGAAAGGTCAGGATAGGTATGGGTCAGATACAAAAGTTTTCCTACAAGCTGACAGTATAGGGTAGCATCAACTTCAGGGGAAGTACAAGTGACCAAAAGTTTGGCTCTAGAATGAAAGGGAGAAGGGGCTGGCTTACAATCTTCCATGTGAAAGTGGCATAGAAGATCACAGGCATACTTGGATTGGGAAAGGAAAATACCTTCCTTGGATTGCAAGACTTGAAGACCAAGAAAATAATGAAAGTCTCCTAAGTCTATCATTTCAAACTTCTTTTTTAGGCTGGACTTCACATGGTTTATAAGGTTGGGATCACTACCAGTAAGGATAAGATCATCAACATAAAGAACAAGAATGATAAGGGACTTACCCACTTTCTTGGTGTAGACATTGTTGTCAGAATGACACCTAGAAAATCTAGTATCTAAAAGAAAGCTATCCATTTTGGCATACCAAGCCCAAGGGGCTTGCTTGAGACCATAAAGGGATTTCTTAAGCTAACATACAAGGCTGGAGTATGTTTGTATAAAGCTAGGAGGTTGTTCCATATAGATCTATTCATGCAGGTCCCCATGCAAGAAGGAAGATTTAACATCTGTCTGATGGAATTCCCATTTGAAAGAGGCAGCAAGGAAAGAACAAGATGGATAAAGTTCATTTTGGCAACAGGGGAGAAGGTTTCAGTATAGTCAGTGCCTTCTACTTTTGAAAAACCCTTAGCAACAAGATGAGCTTTATGTTTATCAACTTTTCCATCTAGTCCAAACTTGGTTCTGTAAACCCATTTACATCTAACAAGTTTTCATCCCTTTGGAAGAGGAACAAGATCCCATGTATCATTTTCCAATAATGAATGATATTATTCATTCATAGTTGCATCCCAATCTGGATGGCATGATGCTTCTGCAAAGGTGTCAGGATCATAATTATTTGAAGCTTGAGCTAGTAAAGAAGAGGCTCTATCGAACTGAGAACATGTACGTCGTTGATCCGTAGGATCACCTGCAAGAGAACCTGCTGCATCCCGAGTAGCACGGACCCATTTTGGAAGCTGAGGAGCTGAAGGAGGATCCTGAAAATGTGGGGGAGGATTTTCATCCTCATTGTCATCATCTAAAGAAGAAATGTTTTCAAGTAGAAGGGATAGAGAGAGGTGGCACATCCACTGAACTAGGCTCATAGGCTGATATATTTTCAGCAAACTTTACATCTCTTCTAATGATAACATTTTTGGACTTAAGTGGAATAAGTCTATATCCTTTGACATCTTTAGAATATCCAACTAAAATACATTTTTCACTCTTAGGTTATAAAGCTTTTTGTTTCTCATCTAGAATATGGGCCCATGCTTCACCTCTAAAAACACGAAAGTGACTTACATCTGGTTTGATTGAGCTCCATGCTTCTTCGGAGTGATATTCTTTAAAACCTTAGTAGAAGTGTGATTTACTATGTAATTTTCACTGTTAATTGCTTCTACCCAAAAATTAAGACTAAGTCCTTTAGATTGAAGCATATAATTAGCCATTTCCTTTAAGGTGCGATTCTTCCTTTTAGCTACACCATTTTGTTGTGGAGAATATGGAACAGTATGTTGCATTTGAATTCCATGCTTAGTGCAAAAGTTGATGAATTTGTTTTTAACATACTCTCTGCCATTATCAAATCTTAGATTAAGAATTTGATGTTTAGATTGTTTCTCAACAAAGGCCTTAAAGACCAAGAACATGTTAAATACTTCACTCTTGAGTTTTAAGAAGTATACCCAAGTGTGTATGGAGAAATCATCAATGAAAGTTAAGAAATACTTGTAGCCATAGAATGAAACAACTGGAAGTGGACCACATAAATCACTGTGCACAAGCTGTAAAGGAGCTGAGGTGTGCCAAGAGGCATGTTTTTCAAAACTATCCTGATGATGTCTTCCGAGTACACATCCGAAACAAACACCATCTCTGCAAGATACCATAGGAAGATCTGTCACCATATTTTCTTTACATAGATTTTGAAGGGAGCGATAGTTTAAGTGACCAAATCGATCATGCCAAAGTTTGCTTACTTCATCATTATGAGCAACAAATACTGAGGGAAGTGTTGATGACCCAAAATTGTTAAACTTATACAACCTTGTAGAATCATCAGCAATGCCAGTGCTAAAATCTATCTAGGATCTCTTAGGTCCTTAATTACAACATCGTGAGGTGAAAATTCAACGATTTTACCTTCACTTGAATGAGTTATCTGATATACAGATAGAAGGTTGCAGGATAAGGTTGGAACACATAGTACATCATTAAATTGATCATTGTTTAGATGAATAGTTCCAGTCCCTACAACACTAATATATCTATCATCACCAACATATATATTTTTGGTGTTACAATCATTTAAAGAAGAAAACATGGCTTTGTTTTTGGCCATTTGATAAGAAGCCCTAGAATTGATGAGCCACTCATGAGAATGAGAAGAAGAAGATACATTTAGTGCATAACAAGACCAAGATGCTTGACAACCTGTTGAAGCCCCGAAAATTGGGTCGACAACAAGGGGGATACCCACCCGGTCCGGACCTTGGTTGGCAGCTCCTTATCCGTTTGGTGTAGCGGGTCCGACTGGGGATAATGGGACCAGTTTCCCAATCTAAGGGTGTGTGTGTGTGCAGAGTTGGATGATGCTGATCTAAGAGTTCTAATCTAAGCTACTTTAATCTAATTCTATGCTATTGTAATCTAATGAAAACAGCACATCTAATCTATGCTAACCCGGGATGTATTTCTTCTATTATGCGATCTAAAGAGATTTCAAACAATAACTGGTAATAAAGATCATTCAGCTATCATAAGAATGGAAATCAATTAAGATGAACCATTTTGCATAAAAAGTTAGGCAAAACAGTTGTGAATAGCATATCGCATAATAAGTTATTCATATATCAAACATAAATAAATGGCTCCACCGTACAAAAGTGCCAAATGGTAACTCAAACATTCATGGAATAACATATAAACAACTAAAAATTGTATATCACTTTAAGAATATAAGCAGAAATGGCCAAGAGATAAAAGTACCATTTATGACTGGTCCTACTCATAAGCTTCAAGCAACAATGATTTATCTCTACTTGTTCTAATATCTACCAAGAGTACAGAAGTGAAACATCAGTAGTAGATATCAAATGCAAACATTAATAAACCTTGATCCATTCATTCATCAAAACCTCCTCTGAGGGTGCAGAAGTGCATGTTCTGAGGACAAGTTTTTGACAAATTTCTGGACCCTTCTCTAAATGCATGAGAAGGGTTTAAATTCTACTTCCTAATTCTAATAATAGTTTATTTACAAAATTTAGGATGCGGTTTTCAAATGACCGTCCTTTTTCTAATATAATTTTTTAAGTAAAAACAAAATTCTAAATTAAGCTACTTCTGAATCTGATCTTTAAAACTGCATGCATTCATCATTGGTTTAAGGAGAGTCGGTTGGCTGACTTCTGCTTTGAGCTGGGCTGAGAAAACGGAATCTATGAGAGCTGGCACCACTTTTTCGGCCGCATTTATGATACATTTCACAGTCATCCATTGACTATGCGGCTTCACCAAGTATGCCCAGTAACACTCCCAATTTAACCTGTTTAGTGCTTGGACCGCTTTTCCCTTTTCTTGCGCCTTCTGCTTCCATTCTGCTTCTAGTCGTAGTTTATTTGGTAAATACCCCAGGGTGGTCTCTGTGATTAAATTTTCTCTGTGCAAATTTTCATTTACACAGTCGATAAGAATGCTCGTTGTCGTGGCTGTTGTTTCTGCTGCTTGTTCCGCTTCCCTGATTTGATCGTCACATTTGTTGAAGAAAAACTCTTTATGATTCTCATTTATCCTGGGTGCGTCTGCTCTTTTTCCCTCGTCTTCATCCTGCCAAGCCAAGTACTCCGTCACTCGTTTGTCAATCTGATCATAGTCACTTCGCAAGTCGACCACTTGATGGGTGATCTTATCGCTCATTTCGCAATAATAATTCCACTGTGATATCTTTTGTCCCAACTCTTCCTGTTGCTGCAGTAGTTGTTCATTCAAGGCAATAGACTCTGAAATAAACTCTGTAAGTTTAGGGTCGTCTCTGTGCATCTCTTGTACATCCTGCAACTATTTTCCCTTTTCATCCAAACTTCTTTGATAACCTATTTGCATTTGCTGGAAGTCTTCCTGCAACTTTTCAAGCTGTTTGCGTGCCTCATTATTAGCATTGGCTTGTTGCAATTGTAGTTGCAGTACCTGTATCTGATTTTCTTGCTCTTTCAACAATTGTTGTACTTCTGATGCTTTGTCAATAGTCGTAGAGGCATACGCCCCTGCGATCTGAGACAGTTTGGTGAGATTTTCAGTCGGATTACTGGCAGGATCTCTCCATAGGACGTCTAATTGTTCAGCATCCTGAGAAAGTGTATTTTCTAACTTCCTCTTTTTTCTCTGTCTTCTTACAACTGCTTTATGTTGGGGACTATAAAATATGTCCAGTGGGGGAATTTCTTCTACATTCATTAGAAGCTTAGAAGATGGAGCGATAGGAATATGCTCCGTTTCTGTGACATTGCTGACTATGGTTGAGCCCACTTCTTGTGCTACCTGTGTATTGCTCACAGGTGTTTTTGGGGCTTGTCCTTCAAGATTGATTAGTTCGTTGAAGGTTTCCCATTCCTTATCTAATTCTGTTGTGACGGGTGGTGCTTCAATGACGAGAGGGGGGACATCTCTTGGCGGGGAGGTGATAACCTGCTGTCGTGGAAATTCCATTGACTGAGCGGTGTCTTTAGCTGACTCTTCGCTCCTATCTTGGTTGTTTTTGGATCTTTTAGAATGCTCAGGCATTTCTTGTCTAGTCTTAGATTTAGATCCAGAAGTGCTTGAATTCCCACTGAGGCTAATGCTTGGAGTAGGTTCTCTGGCAGGTAGTTGCAGCTTTTCTAAGGAACACTGGCTAGTTTTCTTTCCCTGTATACCATGAATCTTTGGAGGTCATCTGGAGACAATCGCGATTGGGCTTCCCGCAAAATTTCCTAGAGTGAGATTTTACTCTGAAATATATCTTCAAATAAATCCTTTTTTCCAACGAACACTTTTATCTTGACTGTCGTTGTAAAATCCTGGGCAACCTCATTTGGGTCAAATGGCCTTGCCAGGAATTTAAATAATTGTAGACACGTCATATTCTCTACTTCGGTGAACGCGTGACCTACATTGAACAATGAAAAGGCCCCACAAGCTACAGGAAACTGTGGCCATATGGCCTTCTTTTTGTCTTTTAGGTCTTTAGTTAGGCCGCCTTCTGAACAGTTTTGATATGCAATTTCTCGAGCCAGAAGTTTGTCAGGAATATACAAAGGTAGGACATGAGGGGGGACGGTGCTTCCAAATACTCTAATATAGGTGAACCATTCTTCTCCGAACCATCTTGCGATGGGGATGATATCTATCTGTGCCTCAGGTGATCACATTGGGGGGTCTTTATCATACATCATTCTATACATGGGTAAGATAAGCCCGTGACAAATCTGGTAGAAATGTGGAATGAACTGAGAATCCCATAATATCTTATGATAAACATGGATGGGTAATGGGTCCTGAGTTGTCCATTTCCAACCCATAGCGGGAAATTTAGACGCATAACAAATAGAATCCATAACATATGCGGATAGGTAAAAAGGAGGATAGATCCTTTGAGACATGGATCTTTTAGACCGGTAATTAATAATAGCCGTGAATAGGTTATCATAAAAGATCTTGGCCCAATCTATAACGACATTTGTGGCAGCATCGATCAATGGTAACCATTCAGACGAAAACTTATTGATATCTGGCATCCCAAATAATCTACAAAGCATGGCCGCAGCAAAACAATACAAAGAGGTGAGGGAACCAGTGCTGTACATACCGTTTTTATCTTTCTTGAGCGGTTCATCTTTTCTGGACCAATCTTTGGTGGTCTCTGATAGGTTTGGGTTCTCCGCCACAAAATTTTTAATGAATTGTGCATTGTAAGTCGCCTGCGGTTCAGGAAGATGATACATGAGCTTTAAGTCTTGTGCAGGGAATGACCCGATGAGCCCATGTCCTTGAATCTTGAACTGTCTATTGTTCATTTCTGCATTGTCAAGTATCCACTCGATCATATCTGTATATGGGAGAATTTTGGGCCTTGCTGCTATCCGATGAAGGAATGAGCACGCTAGTTCTTCTAAGGATGCTTCGGAAGAGCCCTGTGAGTCTGCGACAGCGATAACTTTCATTATTCTGGGGTTTTCTTCTTCAAGCAGTCTGTACATGCTTTCCCACGTCGATATCCCTGCGTCTCTACTACAAGCTGTGTCTGTATATAAAGGTGCCATTTCCTTCACCTCAGAGCCGTGAGCCTTATTTTTCTTTCCCATTTCTTCCTGCGTATGGCTTGGTATCGTCCTTCGTTCTTCGTTCCTGCAGCTCACAAGCGAAATGGAAATGACTGATCAAGAAAGGTGATGGGAGAGTCTTAAATGCAGCAGATATATCAAATATGCCACCTTATGTGAAGTAATTCTTTGCAAAAGCACGCGTCTACATTTAATAGATGACAACTAATTCCTTTATTATCATTAAAAGCGCATGATCTTGAGTCAGATTATGGTAAGTGGCTTTTCTTGAATAGCGTGCCCGAAAGATTCGTGATGGAGTGATTTTGCGATTTGGTTCACAATCGTCGTGGATCGCGATATCGCATTATTGCACTATCGCGCTCTCGCACCGACTCACAAATATAACATCGTAGAGTTGATTTGGCTTAATATCGCAACCATCGCTTTATCGCGATATCGCAACATCACAGATCGCAGAAGTTTTATGCTTGCCATATTTTGTTAGCCCATTCCCTACGATATGCGATCTTACGATTGGGGTTATCGGAAATTGGAAAATCTTGAAGTCTTTCTCATTAGCATTACCTTATTGCGATGCGATATATCACTTAGTACGAGAATCTTGCACATACCGGGATTATACCCAAATGGAGGTGCTTATCTATTATTTTATGATGCGGATTTTTAAAGAATTTTTCTCATCATAAACTTAGGTTTTAAAGTATTCAAAAGATCTTCCTAAGCTTACGATGGTAACCTTATTTTGAAGAAAGGAAACTCTTGCTTTTCCTAAATTTTAACTAAGGGTCGCCATTCATTTAGTATTTTAGACAACACTTAAATGAAAAAAGGGGGGGGAGGGGGGGTTGTTGCTGGCCACAACACAACCACATGTAGAAAGTGTTATTCCTAAATATGAGGTTGAAGTTGAAGAGTTCTCCAAATGGATGTTATGCTTCTTCATTGTTGCTTCTAAAGCTTCCATCTTCTTAAAACATTTGGATTCGAAGTGGCCATCTTGATTACAAAAGTTGCAATGTCTATCAGTCTTCTTCCCTTTGCTTTTATTTGCCTTATCATTTTGTTGAATTGATTTTTCATTTTGAGAATGAAATTTATTAGGACCCTTGCTTGGTTTAGGACCATTATTTTTAGGATACTACTTCTTAGGATTCTTTGAATTTGGTTGTTGTTGGGTAGCTAAGGCTTTCTTAGAAGAGTTTCTGAGATTAAGAATTTCCTATGTGTCGGAATATCCTAACATTTTTTAGGGAAGAAGAAGAATTTTATGGAGGCTTGGGCATCCTTCCTTGAATGTATTCCATCACATCATTGTTGTCAGTTATGATCTCCAACCTAACTTTCCATGCAGAAAAGTTTGATGCATCACCCAACATTTCATGCTCCTTGAAGGTAGAGGAAGACATATTGACCTTGACTTGGAAATCTTCTTTCTAATAATGAGGGATTCAATTATTGTCTTCTTTTTGGATTGTCCTTCACCTCAGCTCTAATATCATGTTAATTTTTTAGATTGTTCTATGTTGTATCAATTACTTTATCCCAATTTACTTCTTCAATAACAATGCATCCAATTATTAGCAATGTAGCTAATCATAAACTGTAATTAAATATAGAAAAATATATGCAATGACAAAAAAGACAACAACACAACCATAAGAGACAGTAAATTGGTCAAAGACCAGGGAAAAATCCCACAAGGGGTAAAACCCTTGCAAATATTCTTCTTTATTAGATCTTCATAAAAATGTTTCAACATAGAGTACAATGAGCCTAATACAGAAATTTGCGGTAGAGATTTACAGAAATAGATTGTAGATCTACAGAACAACAGAGATAAATCCTTGATCCACCTGACCACTGAAGACAACTGAAGCAAATGCCAAACCCTAGATCAAAATCCAAGATGCTACTAGCGAGACTGACTGTGTGCGTCTTAAACTCCCTAGATAATACCTCAGCCACAATGTGAGGGCATCTGTATCTTCCCAGACGCTCTCAGGAATACTGTATGTGTGAGTTTGGGGTCAAACTCACCTAGATCTGCTTTAAACCCCCATGCGCTCTCTTCTAGTTAATGTGCGTGCCTGGACGCTCCCTTAACCACTTTGTGTGAGCGTTTAGGGACTAATACTTCTCTGATCTCCCTCTGAAACCCTAGACACTCCCTTCAAGTCTTTGTGTGAACTTTCGAGACTTCCTGGATGCTCCCTTAGTTATTGTGTGCATGCGTACGGGGACTAAAAATCTTAGTTACGTGCCTACGTCCAAGAAACAAAAACCCTAGATCTGTGCAAGCTTTTGAGACTTCCTAGATTCTCCCTTAGTTATTGTGTGTGTGTGTGTACGAGGACTAAAAATATTAGTTACGTGCCTGCGTCCGAGAAACAGAAACCCTATATTTGTGTGAGCTTCACCCCTGTGATTTCGGACCCTTGCAAAAACTTCATTTGTCAGACCTGTGTGAACCAAGACAAAAGAGAAGAGTAGAAGATGAATTAATCAATGTGTGGAAATTTCCTTAATATTAGACTTAGGAACCCCATTAAAAATATTAATTATTTTAATAAAATACATTCCTGGTGGAATTTCACCAAACAGTTTCTGGGTTCTTTAGAACTCACATGTCTTAGCCTATCCACCAATTTTCAAGGCTAGATCACATCTGATGCTACCAAAAAATAACAACACCTGGTAGTCTTACCAGAGGGAAGATATTTTATTGATTTTCCATCCTTAACTGAATAGGTGACCATTGTAGCTTCGACTTACCCATTAATTCCCATGTCTGCTTCATAAATACATTAGCATCAGATCCCAGATCTAGAATAATTTGATCTGTCTCATATTCTCTGATATGCGCACTAAGCCTCATCTCTCTTCTAGTTCTCTTCTGTCGATGCAAATTATTGAGTGTGCACATCTCACTTTGTGGTGTTTCTTTGGATGCATAGTAATCTATCAACTCCTGAAGTCCTTCTACAACCTTTTGATCTCTTAACAATTTCATACAAGTCTGCAGAAAAGACTTTAAAATACCTACTTGATTTGTTGAATCCTGGTCTTGTGTCTGACCTCGATCATGTGTCCTTTGTTGAAGTTGATGACACGTTGTGGTTACTTTTATGATTGGGCTTTGGCTATGCACTAGAGGTCGAAGCTCCATCATCCATAAAAGTTCACTTTGCTTCCATAAATACTTATTTTTCTTTTTGAGTATAAAAGACAAGAACTTTCTTAGCAGTATTTCTGACCCATGCACTTTCAGATTCTTTCTTTTCATCCACTTTATCACCACCAGTCGCAACTTCACTTCTAGTGACAATACTAATTCGAGGTTCATCGGTCCTCCTTTCAGCAGTAATCATTTGAATATTCTGTGTCAATTGTTGATTCCTTTTTTCTTGGATATTCGCCATAAGTACTGGGCATTCTTCGATTACATGGTCAAAGGATTTACAATACTTACATGTTGTTGTGGGATTCTGGCAGTCTCTCGCAAAATGACCTAGTTGGCTACAGTTATAAAAAATGATCTGTCCACGTGCTCGACCAACTCCACCACCTTGACCTCTTCCTTGGTAACCTCCTCGACCACTATCTTGTCCATTATCCTCATGTCCATGCTCTTATGCTTGCATTCTATAAATTTCAGCACTGCGCTCTGTTGGTGTTTAGATAGGAATTATAGAATTCACCCTTCCCACATTAATTGCCAATCCGGGGCTCGTCTTGTTATTTCAAGGCTACCATGCAAAGTCTATGTAGGCCACAATTTCCCTACCCAGCATTGGGCATTCAATCAACAATATAACAATGTGTAACAACAAGCAATAACAGTAACAACAAATTAGGATTCACGTCAACACAAACTTAATGAACCATTACAACGATACGAAAATAATCACAACAGAAATAAATCTACACACACCACTAATCCTATAGCACCTGATCAGGAGAGCGGGCCCAGCTCTCCGATCAGGGTTGTGGAAAAAATTTTGAAGGCTAGATAATACTCAGAAGATCAAGATTGTATTAATCAAAAGGAAAATACTGAAGTTTGCTATTATATTCTCAAAAGAAACCTTCAATATCTTATTTGCTCCCTATATGTGTTATCTCCCTTTTCTCTCTGATTTATGTCTTTTAAATATACAAACAAAAAAGAGAAATTTACAACAAACAGATTACAAAATGATTTCCCATAAAATTTAGATTGATTACAAAATCTCAACAAGCAAGATGAGATCTGAGAGATCTTCCCATCATGATTCAGCTGGAACAAGTCGAATCTGGTTATTGCAATTGGGCAATTTGGAAAATGGCCACAACAGAAAATCTACAAATATGTCCTTCAAAGAACCTTGCTTTTATCCCAATCCAGACCGAATTATGGAAAGCTGCTCATTAGGAAATTAATTTGGTCCGTTCTGCATAAAACCCATGTCTCAGATTTTCAATATTCTTCTTCATTTTCTAGAAACGTCCAAGAAAAACTGTCGCTTTTTATTCTAGCGAATTTCTGAGTTGGAATATTTGATTATGAGCTGAAGATCAAATTTGCAATCTGGAAGAGATCTTGGAGGCTAAAATCATGAGTGATGTTATAAAAAATTCATCAATAAACCATCATTGGCAAAATCATGCATAATAATCATCAATTTATTAAAAATAAAGGAGAACAAATATTACTTATCCACAAGAGCATAAATAATTATAAATGGAATTATATAATAAATTATGATAAATAATGTGATAAAAGAATAGTATAAATGGACGAAATGGATGTTAAGAAGTAATAATAATAATGACAAATTAGTAGCCCAACATCTCCCCCAAACTGAACATGTTGCATGTCCTCATGTAACCCAATACCTCTGTATTAACCAAGTTGTAATACAATAATCAAAATGCTCACCCCAGTTCATGATATTGATGGAACAAAAGGTCTCTTCCCCAAATGCTTCTTTAAAACAATAGTTGTTCAATTCTATCATTGTTTGTGAAGTTGTAACAATTTTCATATTTACTTTCAATCATATGAAGTTGTAGCAAAGTATGATACAAGTAAAAACAAACGTCATTAACCATTTTTTCAAAAATTTCAAACCAGATTTTGCTGAAATTTTGCAAGCAAATTTCTATTATATCAATGCTTCTCCAATCCGGAAATCAAATCTATCTGATGCACAAATCTCGAGATATAAACAAAATGGCTGTAGGTAATGATGTTTAATTTCTCAAAAATAATAAATCAGTTTTGATTGAAATTTGACGGGTTTGTTCCTATTACCTCAATACTTCTCCACACCAAAAATCAAAGCAATCCAATGAACGAATTTCAATATATCAGCAAAATGGTTGTAGGTAACAGTGCATGATTTTTGGAATTTACCAATTGGTTTAGCTTAAAATTTTAATGTTTAATGATACCTCTTTGTTGTCCAAAAAACACAAGAATCAAAATCATAGTTTTAAAGATATACAAAAATCAATTTATGCACTGTAAAAGAAAATGAAATTGTATACCTTAAATGAGAAATAAATGAGAAAACATCCATCATGCATAACAACTCTTCCCCCAAACTGGAGAATTAGCATGCCCTCATGCTAAACTAGAAAACAAATTGAGGTGGTTGTTGCAATCATTCTTGAAATCTTTGCTTGGTGTATAACAACATGAAATAAGGGAGGTTTTGAGAATGAATAAGGAGATTGATGGATGATAAAGAATATTAATGGCATGGTCATGATGAATAAATTAATGAACATAACACTCCCCCAAACTGAAAGTTTTTATGTTTCTAAAAAATGGGAAGTGGTAAAGAAGGGGAAATAATGGTTGAAAAATATGAGTGAATAATGCTAAGTGGTTTTTTTTTTTCCTAAACTTTTAATAAATCAAAAACTTATGCTATTTTAGCTCTAGTTTTACCTCCGTAAAAATGTGGAATGGAATGTATGGATTGACATATGTTGACGCTGATGTAGGTTGAGTTGATGCTGAAAGTGATGCGAAAGGTGGAAGCCATGCAAGCTGAAATAAAGTAATCAGAAAGTGTAGCAGGATTTCCTTCCCCCAAACTGATTAGTTTCCCTGTCATCAAGATTTCTATAACACATCTCATGAGTATCCTCAATCAATAATTCCAATTACCTGGGATTCAAAATCAGAATTAGGCCTATTTATTCAACCCCAAAATAATATTGTTGTTAAGTTATGAATAAATGGTACCTGATTGGGCAAAGCAACTATCTTTGGTTAAAGATATGATACTTGTAGAATAAAGGAATGATAGATTAGATGATACAAAATGTCAAATATCAAATATCCTAAAAGTTCATCCCTGACATGTAAAGTAAATATTTATAACTCAATAATATATATAAACCATAACCACCATCATCTAAGAAATGATTAAATATTACCCCATTAACCATGGGTTCTAGCAAACCTTATATATGCAATAGTGGGCTTTATCGTCAATTAGTTTTGAGAAAACAAGGTAACCAAGTAGATCATAGTATTGAATTAACTTCTATACTATAGGCATGGCCACTGCTGCCAACATGCGTCCATAGCCTCGACAGGAATACCATTTTGACCCATTGAGATGTTATTGTCTCATCTATTAGAAATAATTACATAGTTACAAAAGCATTTCAATTTACTTAGATGTTTACTGAAGATCATTGTTTTGGCTTGGTAACTAGTTAATAACAATGTCATTCACACGAGCTAACAAAAGTGAACAAGTTGGCTCGTGATGAGACCTATTATCCTTCAATTTCATGACCGAAGGCCATTACCCTCGCTTGGTGACTAGTAGTGGTAATGTCACTCTATTAGGACCTATGATCATGGTAGGTTGACCGTGATGAGACTCCCTATCCTCTAGTTGATTATTTATGTTTAAAATTTAACTATGGTTATCGTTAATCAACAAAAGATTACTTAATAGATGGGGTGGTAGTCGAGCTCCTTAAGAGCTGGGGATGGCGTAAAACGTTTTGTAGTAACTATTTTCAACTTGGGTAGTTTTGCTTCTCAAAAACTAATAACCTTCAAATGATTGTTGATAAATATATTTTTCTTTGCTAAGATTGGGGTTGAGGAACAATTCATTAGATAGTGACAAAAATATTTAAATAGAATTTTGTGGTCATCATCATAAATTTTACAAGATCAGGACTTGACCAATTAGGAAAATTTAAAGTTGGCATGATGAAATCATCTTTGAATAATTATTCCTTAAAAATAAGATTATGTTTATAGATAAACAAAGCTAAATTGACTACCCAATCATTATGTCAAAGAGGACCTAAACCATTGAAAGTATTTCCCATTCACTAAGTTAATATCATCGTACATGATTCAAGTTCCATTGTGCATGGATAAGTGTGCAAGGTATGATGATGTCATAAGTGAAATAACAATCAAATCCACGGAGTCGGTCAGGGACATGCCTGGCAACTTACCTTGGCGGAGTATCAGCATGGGTGGAGTAACAACATGGGCAGAATAATAACACTTGCGGAGTAACAACATCGGCAGAGTAACATCACCAATGGAGTAACAACATGGCGAAGTAACAACACCAGTGGAGTAACAACACCGACGGAGTAAAAGCACTGGTGGAGTAACAACACCGATAGAGTAACAACACCATAATAGTTTTTGATATTAGATCTGAGGAAACCATATACTAATAAGATTGGGGAACAAATGGATAGTAGCATCATGAAACTTAAGAACTTCCTTCTTTTATTTTGAGAACAAAAAAAATGTGACTTTGAGGTAAACAATACCTGAAACATAAAAGCATAAGAGAAATAAAAAAAGAAACAACACTTTATTGAAAAACAATAAATAAATAAATAACTTAAGTTACAACGGTTGTGATTTTGGTTGCAGCAATGTTTTTTTCTAAGGGAATCATTAATCTGTTTCAATGGTGAATGAAAAATGGTCTTTTGAAAAAGAAAAATAAAAATGATTTGGTGGAAATGACTTGGATATTCAAATGGAAATCAATTCCCCATTTCTCCTATTATAAATTCGTTAAGTGATGAAAAGTCTTCATGTTGTTTTCTTTGTGTTGGTGAACAATAGCGGGAACAATTTGCAACATGCTCTTATGATCTAATTTTTTCAAATCATGGCACCTAGATAGACTCAAAATCACATGATATCAGATCTCTTAATGGATTCCTGGATGAAATTCCCTTATTTATTTAACATTGTCTTCAAGAATAACTTTTTCATAAATGAACCTCCTTTATTCTCCTTGGACCTCCAAAAAACACGAGCATCTACCTGAAATAAAACATAAAATAATGGAAGAAGAGAGGTTCGTGGGCTCTCTTAATCCAAGAAATATGAAAAAAAATAACAAATAATTGTTCGGTAAAACAAACCCATGGAAAGATGAACAAAGGAAAATTTATTTGTTACCTGCAGGAGAGCAGCGGTTGACCATACTAACCAGCAATGTTTTAATCATAAATCCTTTGTTTATTGTCCAATTTGAATGATTCCAAAGCCAAATGAAAATTAATTCAAATATATATCAGCAATAGAAACAAGTTTTAAAAATTCCATGATATGATATGTCAAATTTACTTAGAACAACCTGCATAACAGAGTCATTTTCGATTTCCCAACTTAGACCAACAATTGATATTTTAAGCTTAACATTTTCGTTTGATATCAGATTGAACTAATTAAAATTGTATATTAAAGTAGATGCATTTAAATATCTCAAATATAAACAGGTTTCGAAGACATGAAGAATTGATGAGTCAAATGTGCTAAGGTACAACAAAAAAAACAGAGTTTTAAGGGTGTTGATTTACAATAGACAATCAATATTTTGGTCATAAATTTCTCATATGATATCTAAATTGAGTGATTCAAATTTATTTTTAAACTCTATTAGTAGAGGAATATACCATAGAAACATATTTCCAAAATCTAGTCATTTAGGCCTCCAAAGACTAGTTGTCCCAACTATGTTCCTAAGCTGCCTACTAGACATCCTGTCAATGTATTGGTCATAAATTTTTCATTTCAAATCAAATTGGAGTGATTCAAATTGGATTGGAAAGTATAAATAAGGGGCTACTTATGATAGAAGCAATTTTTGAAAATATGCCCATTTGGTCCCTCAAAACATGATTGTCCCGACTGTGTTTTCAGTGATTGTATCAAGCCCATAAGCCATAAGATATGATAAACAAGCAAAAACAAATTCTAAAATGATGATGAGTGTTTGTAGAAATATTATTTTCAATATAAAATGTCTACATACACAAATAAATTCAAATAGCTACCATCGATATTGATTTACTCAAAATATTGCAGCAAACACAACTCTTTTTACATATAAAGAAAATGATTTATTTATGTACTTATTTATTCTATTTTCTATACTAACCGACTCTACCTTAAAAATATAAAATATACTTACATATAAGGGTACTTCGAATGGAAACATTTTCTAAATAAGGCCTCAAGTGTGTATATACCTGAATTTGAGAAATGCATGTCAATAAATACCAGGGTATCAAAGACCAACCTCCCCGTTAAGGATGGTGCCAAGAATTGTTGAAGTAGGGAATGATGTTGCAAGCAAATGATAGAGTGAAACCAGTCTTCAATATAGTCTTGATTTCCCATAGTTTTCATATCATGAAGTTCTTTGACTGGATTCCAGATTGTCTTGATGCTTTCTTCCTTGACCTTGACCCGTGAGCTTTGGGGGTCTTCCTCTGCCCTTTTTTCTTCTTCATACAATCATGAAATAAAAGGGAAACATTCAAGCAAATGAAAAGCTCAAGACCTAGAGTAGGATAAGAACTTCCCTCCCCAGGAGAAGAGAGTGGCCCCTAAAGAAAGCAACATAAATAAAATAAATAAATCATAAAAATCAAGCTCAGGACCTGAAACAGGGCGAAAAATAAAACTTCCCTTCCCAGGATGAGAAAGCAATACTTATGAAAAAAAACAAAGAAATCTAAAGCTCCGGACCTAGAGAAAGGTGATAAAAACTTCCTTCCCCATGACAAGAAAGTAATCCTAAAAAAACAAGAAACCAAACAACCAAACGATCTAATACTTAGGACCTGGAGCAAGCTGTAAACTTCCTTCCCCAGGATGAGAGATCAGTCCTATAGTCAATACTGGTCGTACTTTCACGCCTTTAATAGCCTCCCCGGAAACGACGCCAAAATATTGGTGTTCAGATATGAATTACAGAATTCACCCTTCCCCACATTAATCGTCAATATGGGGCTCGTCTTGTTATTTCAAGGCTATCGTGCAAATTCTATGCGGGCCATAGTTTCCCTACCCATCATTAAGCATTCAATCAACAATATAGAAATTTGTAACAACAAGCAATAATAGTAACAACAATCAGAGTAAAAAAAATTAGGATTCACGGCAACACAAACTTACTAAACCATTACAACGATAAGGAAATAATCACAACATAAATAAATCTACACACACCACTAATCCAACAACACCTGATTAGGAGAGTGGGCCCAACTCTTCGATCAGGATTGTGGCAAAAAGATCGAAGGCTAGATAATACTCATAAGATCAATATTACATTAATCAAAAGGAAAATACTAAATTTTTCTATTACATTCTCAAAGGAAACCTTCAATATCTGATTTTCTCCCTATATGTGTTATCTCCCTTTTCTCTCTGATTTATGTCTTTTAAATATACAAACAACAAAGGGAAATTTACAACAAATTGGTTACAAAATGATTTCCTATACAATTTAGATTGATTATAAAATCTCAACAAGAAATATGAGATCTGAGAGATCTTCCCATCATGATTCCACTGGAACAAGTTGAATATGGTTATTACAATTGGGTAATTTGGAAAACGGCCACAACAGAAAATCAACAAATATGTCCTTCAAAGAAACTTGATTTTCTCCCAATTCAGACCGAATTTTAGAAATCTTAACATTAGGAAACTAATTTGGTCCATTCTACATAAAACCCATGTCTCGAATTTTCAATATTCTTCTTCGTTTTCCATAAATGTCCAATGCAAAAATGTTGCTTTTTATTCCAGCGAATTTCTGAGTTGGAATATTTGATTATGAGTTGAAGATCAAATTTGCAACTTGGAAGAGATCTTGGAGGCTAAAATCGTGAGTGATATTATAACAAATTCATCAATAAACCATCATTGGAAAAATCATGCATAATAATCATCAATTTATTAAAAATAAAGGAGAACAAATATTACTTATCCATAAGAGCATAAATAATTATAAATCGAATTAGATAATAAATTATGATAAATCATGTGATAAAAGAATAGTATAAATGGATGAAATGGATGTTAAGAAGTTATAATAATAATGACAAATTAGTATCCCATCATTCTCCATCATTATTTCGTAAGCTCGACAATTATTCTCATCATGTCCTATTGATTTACAAAATTTGCAATATAGATTCCTCAGAGCTTGTACATATTTTTGTAACAAGTAATAGTCTTTTGAACGATGTTGGCATCTAGTATTACGTATTTTGCACCACATGTTGGATCTTGCATTCAAGGGATTTGGTGCCCCAGCAACCATATAATTTCTAAAGATAGGGCACTGTTCTTTAGAATGGCCCTTCGATCTGCACTTCATACACCATATTTCTTCTCTAACTTCTTTGCTTTTCTTGATTTCTTATATCTGTAGGGTTAGGTTCTCCAGCTGATTCTAAATATGTTGCATGCCTACATTACTATCTTCTATAGGTGAAGCTTCCAATTTCATCGTAATCTGTAGAGATTCGACTTGATTTTCTATCTTTTGTTGTGTCAATGGCAATCTGATATGTGGTAGCAGCATATCTATAAACCATTCTTGATGTTGTTGCAGAGCTATGTCGAAACTTACTTGATCCAATAACACCTTAAATCTTTAATCAAACTCCCAAACAAACTCAATAGGTTTCTGTTTGATCTCTTTGAACTCGATGATGCACTACGACTCAGACCTCAGTTTCTTAAACTCTCTTATCAATGTTGTTTTAATATCTGCAAATGTTCTATTCTGGTTATTTTAATACTTCATATACCACGTCAATATGTATCTCCAGATGTCGTAACGAGATGAACTTTCTTTATATTCTCATCGTTGATCTGCTTTGTTGTCCATACAGTTTCGCATAAAAACCAAAATTGTTATAGAGCCTCCAATCCAGTTCCCTTGAAAGAAGGTAGCTTAATATCATCATCCATACTTCTTCTTGGAGGGGGAGGGGGAGGGGGAGGAGTAAGGGGAGGGGGATGGGGGCTACGAGGGGTAGGGGGAGGCTGAAAGCCAAAAACACCTTGGCTATTACTGGATCTGGCTTCTATGAACTCTCAAGCTCGGAGGGTGAATACTGCAAAGTTATCTGGGGGTTATCAGGGTGGCTTTCTTCTCTTTCACTTTTAGATTCACTTAAAAGAGGACTATAATTAGTCTCTATAAATATCTCCAGGTCTTTTCCATGAGATCTTTTTCTGGTATCTACTCCATATCTATTTCCACTTTGTGTTGTTATGATCTCTTGCTCAAATTTATTCTCTCTTCTTCCAAACATAAGTAAACTAGCAATATGGTTGCATCTGTAAAACTCCATTTTCACACAGAAGCATCTTAATCCAAAGTTTCAGAGATTTTAAATACTTACCTCGTGGTCCTTTGAAGAATCATCATTCTGCTTCACTATACAACACAATCAAGTCTATGGAAAAATCAGTAATAAATCCTCCCAAGATTCTATCAATCCAAAAATCGAAAACCCTTGAAATCCTATTGTCAGTGCTCTTAAGTCGTTGTATCAGTTTAGGAGTCCACACCGTGGATTCTTTACGTTTAAAACAGTTCTTCCTTTCAGTCAACCTTGATATCCACTCATACAGCTCGATAGGAAATGAAGCGAAGAAAATCTCGTATTGATCTGTAAAAATATACTTCTGTAACCAAGCTTCAGATGTCAAACAAGGGTTTCTGTTTTCTTGATCCACAAATTCTCGCTCTTTCAGGTCTATCCAGACTTGAATTTCTTTCTTCGATGAGTGCCACATCCACATATCCTTCAAATAGATCCTGGTCTAGGCAATGGAACCATTTGTTGGCTTAGTTTGGGCTAACCTAGGTTCAATTTAAGGTTCAATTTATACTGTGCATCAACAAAACCCTCAATCACTAGCCCTTTCGGCAACGACCTGCAAGCTGATCACAGTCTCATCTAAGTGACTATGGGAGGATGTAGAACCAGGTTTTTGTAGCCTTGAAGGATTAAAAGATGTGATATTATTATGTTATCTTATTCTTATTACTTATAAATCACTTCACCACATTAGAGTAATCACTTAAACATGCCATATAAAACCATAAACCATCACTGTGCTAAAATAAAATGCAACTATAATAACTGCTACTCTACAACAGGTAATAAGAAAATATACACATTAAAACACCAATGTGACGTGGTTCACCCCAGTGTAGGGCTACATCCACAAGAACTGTGGCTCAATATAATAAATCTTGGAACAACAAACAGTTCTTGGCCTGCACACTCAACTGCAGAGCCTCTCCTTCACTACCAAATTACTGATCACAATAATTCACCCATAACATTGATCTAGATCTAAAGATGATTCTCTTCTTATTATTTTACCCTGTATATACTCTTACATCGAAGGGTTACATCATCAAAATACTGTGGTCCAAATACCATGGATTCCCTAAAACAAGCAACTATGACCCCAAAACCCATTAATCCTTTACAAAATCGCGCGCTTCTACAAAAAGGAGAGGATTTGATCCACCCCGAAGCCCTTACACCATGCGGTATATTTAATTCCTCAAACTTAGCTTCGCTACTCCACTGCGCGGTCCACTTTGCGCTCTACCCAACAAAATGTGGTGTCTTTGCAAAAATCTAAGCCAAGTTGGGCTGCACCCAACACTAAGGTAAACCAAGAAACTACCACACACAAGATAAGGGAAAGTCTAGCCAAAAGAACTCCTTATCAACGTCTTAATCACAAAAGCAGACAACTAAGGTAGTCTACATATTTGAACCAATCAGAACAGAAGCAACATATTTATGTTCCAAGGAATACTGAAGTATGCAGAATCTAGTCCTATGATAACAATTCATTACCAATTTCGAGTGATCAAAACATTCCACAAAAGATTAATCTAGGATGGTCAGATCCATTCTCAGCCTGACAATTTTATCTATCACTCAAAGGATCCTATTGTCTTGTGTCAACGAGGATGACGATTCCGCGATGAGAAGACACTCAAAATAGGAAAAGAGATCAATCCCTTTCATTATTAAGCTTTAAGAACAAATATTTTTAAAGAGGAAGGCAATGTTATGAGTAAATATATATATATATATATATATAATAATAATATAAATGATGTAAAACTATAATAATAATAATAATAATAAATAAATAATGATTAATTAGTAACTAATTAATGAAAAGGTATGTCGCTAAGGACATAACCGTTGGTGACAAGGTACCAGCCTAGGGTATATAACCATACCCTCACCCTCCTTGTAATAATCTCATATCTTACATCAATTCAATATACAATATTCAATATGCAGTTACATGTCTTACAATGTACATTTACTTCTTTGAAGTATTTTAAATATTTCTATTGTGTATACAACTTTTCGTCGTTACATATTCTCACTAATCTCGAATGAATACTTGTCAACCAATATCCCTGGGGCTTGGGAAAGAAGTCCAAAAACCAAGATGAAGCTTATGGCCTCTATCTTGGGCTCCTTTTAGCCCATCAAAGGGGGATTAAGGAAGTGACAATATTAGGTGACTCCTTCTTGGTCATAAAACACATGCGCTCCAACTCTTCAACCAATAACAACAAGCTCAATCAGCTGCTCCAACACGCCCATGGAATGCTCCCTCTCTTTGCTAAAATATAATTTTATCATATTCTAAGGGGTCTCAACTCTGAGGCAGATTCATAAGCCAATAAGACATGTTAATTGAATGAAGGACATACAGTGGTCAATGGAAATGAGGGTTTTCTACCCATCCCCTAAGTTTTCAATGTGGCTCTCTCTAATATTCCTCCCCCCTTCTAAGACTCTTATCATTAAAGTTCTCATGGAACCTAACCCCCCCCCAAATCACCTACCCCCCACTCGTCCCCTCTTCCCATCATCCTCCATCCTCACCTCCCCTGGGATCTCCATTCCGGAAACTCCACCTGACATCGATTGGGACTTGGCCTTATCTCTCCTAACACGAGGTGTTATGATATCGACACATGTGAGGCCACTAAGTGCGAAGGGTCTGATAAGTGTGAGAACATTCTTGTCTGTCTCTCAGATTTGGGTTTTATCACTGGTATTCTCAAGTGTTCTTCATGTGAATTCCCTCTGTGAGCGAACCACATTTAATCCTCTTTTGATCCAGGTGGATATTTATGGTCACCAGCCTATTCCATTTGGACCCCACCATTGTACCATTATTTCTTTCATTTTTCGTAATTGTAGCACAATTTACTATTTTTGGAAATTTTTGGAGTCTTGAATTTCCAAAGTCGTTTTGAGGCCCTAAACGACGTTTTTTTTAACAGGAAAAAATAATTTTTTGTTTTATGTTTGTAGTTGAAAGTATATTCCTTGAATAGATATTTCTAACGAGGTATCATGTGTGTCAAACAAAGATCATATGCAAAAGTTACGACCTCGAGAAGTTGATGTACTAATTTACCCTAACGGGGCCAATAACTTTGGTGCTTCATCTCCTAGGGTTAGGTTTTTGGTTGTTTAGGGTGTTCCATTATTTCTCAATGATAAATAGGCCTTCAAGACTCATTGTAACATAGTTCAGAAGCATGTAGCCACCACATCTCTTCTCAAAGATAAGTTACCATCTCCTGAGCTAGTTTATTTCCATTCTGTGTGTAAGCATATTTCAATTCTTTGATATTAATGAAATGAAGTTTTATTTCTATTGCATCTCTATGTTTATGTTTACATATGTATTATGTTGTTTTCTTGCATAAGCCCAGATCAGTGGTATCATAGCAGTGTGCTCTTTCTCATTTGCATGTCTCCAACAAGGTAAGGGTATAAGGAGTTAGGGCTCGAACTCCTTGAACCTTTGTAAGACCAACCTCACAAACCCTGACTGCCTCCCATGGTGAAGAAAAGAAAGACGAAGGAGGAGGAGATCCCTTCAAAGTATTGCTTGAAGAAGCCCTCGAGCGACAAAGGAATGTGATGATGGAAAACTTTGCCCAGATCCTTCAGTGGATGCCCACTGGTGACGCATCTTCATCTGATAGCGATTCTAGAGGAACCACTCCCCTTAAGGTACAAGTCAACTTTGAAATTCCCATATTTTAAGTCCAGATAAATGCAGATGTCACAGATAGATGTTTAAATATGTTGGAAGGGTATTTTTTGGTTCATGATTTTTCCAATAGGGAAAATATTACTTTTGCACCCCTCAAAGTCGCCCCCCACGTCAAGGATTGGTGGGAAACCTATTGTGAGCAGAAGGAAGAGAGGGAGCTCTCACTGTTTTCAGTCGCACCCACTTGGAACTCTTTCTAAGACACCATCAAAGACCAGCATTACCCTGTCAGGACATATACAGATAAGTACATAAAGTGGACCACACTATGACAGGGAAGGGACCAATTCGAAGTTCACAAATATTTTTCATACCCTTCGCACGAAGTTGGGTATCAAGGATTCTGAGCGGCATCTGGTACTCAAGTACCGTGATTGTCTACACAAATACATCCAGGACAAGATGGAGTTCCTAAACATCTCCTCGCTTGGCACTGCTTACCAATACACTATCAAGATCGAGCAGAAGTTTAAATAGAAGAAGCGAGACTTTGGATTTGTGAATTTGAATGAAGGGAAAGGCACCCCCAAACACTAAAACAAAGGAAAAATCCAATGCAAGTTGACCCAGGATAACCCATCGAAGCTGCAAGCAAAGAAAAAAACCACGAAGATAAAGAAGGACAAAGGAAAGTGGTGTGAGTTCCATAATAGCTCCAGTCACAACATAAGTGAGCGTCGAGCCAAGCAATCACTAGTGGCTAAGATGAAGGCTTTAGAGTCAGATGCATGTTTCGAATCTAAGTTAGAACCCGACAAGGGGAATCACAAAGGGAAGAAGAATATTGATGCGGACCCCAACGCCATTGTTACCACCACTAAGATTGAGAAGATTGAGCCCGAAGATCCAGAGGAGGGGGAGCGTCTCTTCCACTCACAGATGGGGGTGAAGGGTTCACCATTGCAATTCATTGTAGAGAACAGGAGCCAAAAGAACCTCATTTTAGTAGAGGTCATGAAGTGGTTGGGCTTACCGACCACACCATACCCATAGTCGTACACCATTGGGTGGCTTCACTAAGAACGAGATCTCCACGTCAGCCAATAGTGTCGTCTTCCCTATAGCATCAAGCGCTTCACGGATGAGGTATTGTGTGATTTTTCTCCTCTTGCATTTTGTGATGTATTATTAGGTCAACCATACTTGTGGAAGCATCATGTTGTATATGAGTCAAGGCCTCACACTGTTATTATTTCTTTGGGCAATAAGTTATATAGGGTATCAGAGGTAGCCCCACCTACCGCCATCCCTTTGATATCTTCTAAGCAATGCAGTAAGATCATCTCCCAGATTGAGAAACTTGTTTTATTTTTTATTTGCTCTCAAAGTAAGGGGAAGATCGTGGCCACATCATGTTCCCCAAGAAGGGTTCCTCCATGCAACACAAGCAGGTGGACAAGGTCATGGAAGAATACAAAGACATCTTCTCCTCACCCACATGGGTACCCTTGCACTTTCAAGTCAAGCATATGATCGATCTGACTCCCAGAGCACCTCTACCCAACGGATCGATAAATTTCCACTCCATTCTGGAAAATAAGAGATGAAGCGAGAAATATAGGAGTTGCTGCAAAAAGGGCACATCTGACCAAGTTCCTTGCCTTGTGGGAGCCCGATTGTACTTTTACAGAAGAGGGATGGGACCTGGGGGCTCTGCATTGATTATCGAGCACTAAACAAAATCACGGTTAGGAACAGTTATCCAATACCATGAATTGTTGACCTTTTGGACCAACTCAAGGGGGCCAAGTATTTCAGCAAGATTGATCTGAATTTTGGTTATCACCAGGTTCCAATAAAGCCCACATATGTATAGAAGAATGCCTTCAAATCCAAGAATGCCTTTTTGAATGGTTGGTTATGCCCTTCGGGTTTACGAATGCCCCTGTTACTTTTATGAGACTAATGGATGACATCTTACTTCCCTTCACCAACTCATTCATGGTTGTTTATCTAGACAACATCCTCATCTTCAACAAGAGTTGGGAAGAACACTTGCAACACATTCAGTAGGTCCTTCGAACCCTGTGGAAACACAAACTAGTGCTAACTTGGTGAAATGCACCTTTGGCATGAGCCAGGTCCAATATCTGGGGTACATCATAGATAAGCGAGGCGTGCATGTGGATCCAACTAAGATCCAAGTAATTCGGGATTGGCCAGCTCCGACCACTCTAACAGAACTTCGCAAATTTTTGGGCCTTGCAAATTTTTATTAGAGGTTTATGTTGGGATTCTCCCATATCACTTGGCCTTTGATTTAAATTACCAACGGCAGAGCAAAAGAAAAGTCTTCCTGGTTTGATTCCCAACATAAGGCGTTCATTGAGTTGAAGCGTCTCCTTTGCTCTGCACCGGTACTCACATTGCCAAGCCTACAACAACCATTTGAAATTGAGACAAACACCTCCAACTGTGCTATTGGTGCGGTCTTACCTATCATGGGCATCCAATGGACTATCATAGTGAGACACTTTTTGATACAATTCGGAAGTACCCCATGATAAATATATGTATTCCATGGTGCATGTTTGCTGACAATGGAAGCATTACATTTTGGGGAAGGAGATGATCATCCACACCAATCACTAACCTCTTCAGTTTATGTAGACATAAGGGAAGTTGCAAAATGATCGCCATCATAAGTGGTCTACATAGATGCAACAATTACACTTGAACATTAAATACAAAAGGTAAGCACCAATCATGTTGTAGATTGCCTCAGTCAGCCCCTAGTTGTAGCACTGACACATGTTCTCAACTCTTGTGGCCACGAGACCTCTGGATGGTCACACTTGTACAAAAATGATCCAAAGTTCACCTCCACATACCATATTCTAGTGGATGGCAAGCAAGTTCCTAATTTCTGCATCCAGGACGCATTTTTTTTTTTTTTCTAGTTAAGACTAACCTAAGTACCCACGGGGGATTTGAACCGGTGACCTATCACAAGGAGTGCCTTAACAGTGCACCCATTCACCATCAATCCAAAACCTCGTGGGTGCATCCAGGACGCATTATTATGCTACTAGAACCACCTTTGTATTCCTTTAAGTGAGCATGCCAAGCTGATTTTGGAGGCACAATACAATTGGGTTGCAGGACACTTTGGTGTGGAGAAAATTGTTTTCATACTACAAAAGTAGTTTTATTAGCCAAAACTCCAATAAAATGTTGGGAAATATATAATATCCCACACTTCCTGCGACATTTCCAAGCCAACCATCAAGAAGCAAGGCATGTACACTCCTCTATCTACTCTTAGCTAGCCTTGGGAATCCATCTTCATGGACTATCTATATGACCTCCCTTCTACCAAGCATCTTAATGACTGTGTATTTGTGGTCATCGACATATTTTCTAAGATGGATATATTGGTGACTTGTAAGAAGAGTATCATAGTAGAGGACACTGCCAATCCCTTCTTTGAACGAGTATGGGTACATTCTGGGATCCCGTAGACCATTATATCAGATCGGGATAGTAGGTTCCTGAGAACATTGTAGTCAAGCCTATTGACACTATTGGACACCAAGTTCACCAAGTCGATTGCATTCCATCCCTAGACTAATGGCTAGACAGAGGTCGTCAACGAGATGATAGTGCACATACTGCGCATGTACAACTCCAAGAATCCACTAACTTGGGATGAGAGCCTTCCCTATGTTGTCCTCTGAGATGATTCTAGATTAATTAATCATGCCAGAGAATCTAAAATGTTTTGTTTGTTTTAAAGTTTTTTGGATGCCCAATGCTATGAACAGTTTGAAAAGAGGTGCTTAAACTTTAACACTTGCCAAAAATAATGAAAGGGTTGTTTATTTGTCTAAAATAGTTATTTGATTTTAATTGAGTGAATAGCAGAGTCTTAAAGAATTACAACTTACTAAATATTCAAACAGAATTTTTAATTGATTATAAGAAGGTATTCAACAAAATGTATTTAATATGGGTGTGACAATTTATTGATATAGAGGAGTTTATAATAAAAGACAGTTTTATAAACTAATCTCTAATTATTATTTATAACTTCACAGGGGATTTAAGATGGTCTAATATTCAGTTTGATATTACCCAGATTTCTGCATAAAGACTTAAATACATGAAGAAAAACATAATGAAATGAACACATAAGAAAAACTCATGAGGAGACAAACTATTTGAGGCAAATCCAGAATCCTTTCATTAATTTAAACAAATCTCCAGCTCAATTACAATTTTTCTTTGAAATCTCATCCAATGGTTCAACGCTTAATAACTCGAAGGAAGAGTTATTTATACAAAATGAAATATCTTCTAGAAACCTTTTTAACAAAAATACAAAAATAGTAAAAATCTATAGGAATTCTAAAATTGATGAATGCTGGCACTATCTTTAAGGAATTTGTTGATGATCGGGTCCCCAAAAAGTGTTGCCTAGCTATCTGTCAGTTAGTGATGAACGTTACTTGATAATTTCACATAAGTGATCCCACCTATCTTCACTTGGTGTAGAAATATTAACCAATTTTTTGTAGACTTCATCAACCTCAGTATACTTTTCAAAAGTAGGCTTATTAACAAAGATGTGTTTGATTCGATGCTTAATTATTAAATCAAAATCCAAAGCTTCTAAGATTTCCTTCCCTGTAAGGTGACCCTTTCTACCTGCAAATTTAGCTCTATCAGTTGCAATTGCATGAAAATTTTGACAATATTCCTCCAAACTAGTCAACCTCTCATCTGGTGCCACTAATCCTGGTAGTCCTCTTTGGTTGAGTAAGTTGAACTTGAAATGAAACCTTTGGACAACAGTTTTCAATTCTTATCACTTGGTCTCCAACTGATTCATGAGTTTCTTTTTCTGCAAAACCTTCTTGATCTCCAAAATAGTTTATGTTCTATCCAAAATCTGAATCTACTCTAACTCAACTCTGGTTTTTGAATTGGGAACTTTAATCATGTCAATGGCTTCACTTGGTTTATCCTTAAGAAGTTATCTAACTTCTTCAATAACTGTCTGGCACCTATTTATGAGTTCTTATTGTTCAAAAATAATATGTATGGAAGGCCAAACTTCATTTATAGTCTGACTGATGTCTGCCCAGATTTCTTCCTTGGCTTGGGCCAAGGTCTGAACCATTAATGACTCATTTTCCAACTCTTCTATCCTTCTGGTCAACCTATGGGTCTTCTACATCTCTTCAACATAAAGAGTGTCATTTTTAATCTTCTGAGTCTCCAGACTCTTAAATTTCTTGTGAAGTCTTTCATTCTCTTGTCTCTAGAGAGACAACTTTTGTTTGACTCTGTATAATCTCCTGTTGTTGATGTAGACTCTGTTTATGCGGATGTTGATTCACCTATTGTCCTTGACACTGTAATAGGTATAGTTGTAATTGGAGCTATGGCTACTTGAGCAGATTCCTCTTTTTCTTTAAGAAATTTCTCAATTTTCTCTTCCATTATCTTTATCTGTACATTTTTCTCAATGATCAACTTCAACATTTCTTCTTTGAGCTGCTCACTTTCTATTATCTTCTTGGTTTGAGGATCCTCTGTAGAAGGCCTCTTTCTTCTGATAATGAATGAATTATTTTTCACCTTTTGCTGATGACGAAGATTCTTCTCTGGGCCTCTTATCCTGCCTGCTTTGAGAAGTGGGAGTCTAGAGTGTAGAAGGCGGTAAAGTATGTTCTGGTGCTTCCTGAAGTGTATTCTCCTCTCATTGTTCTTGATTTATGTACTTTTCAATCTCTGGTCTTGGAGTATGATTGTAAGGTGAGTTTTTGAGTTCCACCCTTAAGTTGGAGATTATATTGAATGGGTCATAAGACCAAGTGAAACTTGGTTGGAATCCCATTTCTTTGAGGATTGAATCTGCTTCAATACCTATAGATTTGGTATTGTAAATAAATGATCCTACTTGTGACTTGATTTTGAACTGATATTTCCTCTTCCCTGAAATTAAATTTAGTTCATCCATATTAATCATTTGCCTAATATATTACAGAGAGAAAATTCTCATTGGAACATATTTGGGAAATTTGTATGGAGCTATTTCACAGCCATACACTCTAATCTCTGTATAATTATGGTAAAGATACTAGTCCCCTATCTTGGATTGGTCACTCAGATGTAGGATCCTTTTGATTTCTGGATTGATCCTAGGCTCAGTCTGGCTGCTGAGAATCTGTGCAATTGGATGAATAAAACAGTCAATGAAATCTAAAAACTTGAACTCAGTTGAGTTCCTCCTAATCAATGAAGTCCATTGTGTGACTGCTTGAATCACTTGCTAATCATCTTACTTGTGTCAAGTTATAGGCAACCTGTCTCCTTGTTGAAAACAAATCATATGCACTAGCATAGAGGAATATTTAGATACTCCTTTAGTAGTAATTTTCATCAATTGTTCATGCATACCTTCAGCCAAAAATTGACTGTAATTATACATGAAAGAAGTTTTGTTTCCTTTGGAGAAGATGGATAGATAACCTAGGATAGATTCATCTACCCATTGATCTGTTTGGTAACCTAACAAGCAAGAAAGTAAGGAAATGATGTGTTTAGCTCTCTTAGGGAACATGGATGCTGGATAAGGAGGGTTCTTTTTAGGAAGTTCAACATTTTCTGGAAGAAAGGTCTCTAAAAATTGAGCTCTTTGGGGGAAAGTGAGCATATGGTATAGATCCATTAAGACAACAGTGGAGAAAAAGCTAAGGGAATTATTTTCAACGATAAGAAGCATCTTATTGATATTTTCAAGGGCAATGAGTATTAAAATGTCTCCATTCTGAGCTACCATAATTCTTTGTAGGGGATTGTACTTAGCTTGATGCCACATGACTAAGTCAGGAAAAGGATGGGTCTAAGGAAACATGTACATCAGCAATAAAGATTCCCATAAGTTGATTTCATCTTCAGAGTCCTGGTAAGTCCACTTTAACCAATGGTGAAATTCAAACATGTCAAATTTGCACTCTGTGTCTAAAATTTTGAAAAAATGGTCAGCTAAGGGAATGTGATCAAGGTCTGGGGTATCAGAGACTTTGGGATTTTCTTGTGATGAAGTTTGACTAGCAGAGGGATGGTGTTTTCTTTTAGGAGCCATTATTTTCATAATTAGGAGGGAGAAATAACATAAGACTCAGGAATGAAAATACCTAACAGAGAGGAGGTTTCGTTTTGATGGTAATTTCAGCTATGTTGCAGAGAATAAATAAGGAACATTCGAACTTCAATAAACCTGAATAAAAGACAAAGCGAGGGGAAATCGTGTAACAGGGATAATGGCTTATTTATAACATATAATGCTTTACCGTTAAAGGGAAATCGTTACTGAACGGGAGGGTTTTCATTTATGGCCAACAAGAGAATATAACCGTTGGAAGAAACGGATAGGTGGATAGACAACGGATATGGACACGTGAAGTGAAATGGTTGGGGAATAGAAGGTGTGGGAAAGGGAATTTGGTTGGCAAGATGACGTATGCGTGAAGTAGATAAGTGGATTTTCGAGGGGGGTGTAGTGGTAAGTGGTAATAAGTGCCGGGGGGGGGGTGTGCGAAGTGAGGAGGGAATGACACATTGCGAGGGGCCCGCCTTGAGGAAAACCACTTTTCGGAGCCCCCCTGTCGTTATCACGCAACGGTGGAAGGGGGTGCGGAATGGCTTCCCTGCTGTTGATCTGGGTAGGCAAGCGGATCACCGTCCAAAGGTGTCGACTTCTTAACGCTTTGTGACAAACTTTCCTTGTCCTTTATGACTTTGGTTAAAAACATAATGAAGTTTAAATAAGTACAAAAATTAATCACCCTTAAGAGGTAATTAAGTACTAACCAATCCAACCTTAAATTAATATATTCGTTGGCCAAATTTTGAGAATGTTAGGCCACAATTTATTCTATTCTATCCTATCTAATAATGTTCTACCAAGAATAAACAATTTGGTGAACTTAAATTTAAATTATTTGATCATGATTAAACAATATGATTCAAATCAAAACAACAGGTTGTGGCATGTAAACAAGTTGCACACAAAACTTTAATTTATTACAATGCAATTTATTTCTTTGAAGTGTCATTTGAATAGGGTCACTTATACAAATTTTGATTTTCTTTTGATGGGAACTTGCAGATCCATGTACCTTCTCCTTGGGCTAATGGGGTCTCTATTGAAACAAATAAACACTGCATGTAAAATAAACTCTCCGGTGATATACAATGATGAATGAATGGGGAAACTCTCAATACTAAATGTAGTGCTTCAAGTATTTCCCATTGACAGGCAATGAGGAATATTGTCCTTCCAAATTCTGCAGGATGAAAGTGTTATTACCCTTAACCTCAACAATGCTAAAAGGTCCAAACCAAAGGTTATCAAACTTTCCATGTTTTCCTTTGTCTTCTATTCTAGCATCCCATCTTAATAGCAAATAATATTCCTTAAAATCTATTTCCATGGATTTTCTATCGAACAAACTTTTCATTTTGTTCTGATATTTCTGAAGTTTCTAATGAACATCATCTCTATCTTCATTAACTTCTATAATTTGCTTTATTCTTCTAGAAAAATCATCAGGCTCTTCATTTGATTATTGTAAAAACTTCATGACAGGAAAAGCTAAATGTGTGGGAAATATAACTTCTTTACCATAAACAAGTTGAAAGGGAGATTTACCTATTGATCTCTTTGGTGAAATCTTGTTGGCCCAAAGTGCATAAATGAGATGACTATCCCAACTCCTTTTATGATCCTCCAATGTTTTCTTTATGACTTTAACCAAACTCTTGTTTGAGGACTCTGCCAGTCCATTTCCCTGTGGATAGTATGGAGTAGAATGATGCAACAAGATTTGGTATTTCTGACAGAATTCAATCATCTTGACACTACTAAATGCTGCTGCATTGTTTGTCACTATTTGTTGGGGGCATCCAAATCTAGACAATATGTATTCTTCAATAAATTTAATAACTACAGTATCAATTGCATTTCTAACTGGAATGGCCTCTACCCATTTGGTAAAGTAATATGTGGCAGTCAATATCCATCTATGTTGACTACTTGATGGAGGATGAATTTCACCAATGAAATCCAATCCCCATTGAAGGAAAGGTGCTTGGACTAGTACTGGAACTAATGGAAGTATTGTTAATCTCGACTTTCCAGCAAACATCAGATATTGAGTACAACTTCTAACCTTTTCTCCCACTTGTGCAAAAAAAATAGGCCAATAAAATCTTGCTCTTAAAATCTTGTGTGTTCTAGCCCTCCAAGCATAGTGCCCTCCACAAATGCATGCATGAAATTGATCAATAATCCCTTCTGTCTCATTTTTTGTTAAGAAAAGTAAAAGGATGTGAAGAGGATCCTTCCAATACAAATTTGCATTAACATTGTAGTATTTTATGGCCTTCAACTTCAATGTTTTACATTGATTCTTTGTAAATTCAGATGGACATTGAAAATCCCTAAGAAAATTCACAATATCAGTGTACCAATCAGATAATAAAAATTTCTCATCAATATGAATCGGGATTGATTGGTCCGATGAAGAAGGTTCTGGGATTGCAGAAGGTTCTTGTGGATTCTTCTCAGTTGGGATTGCGGAAGGTATTTGTGGATTCTTCTGTGTTGGGATTTCAGAAGGTTTTTGTGGATTCTTCTTAGTTGGGATTTTAAAAACATAATTTATTACCAAGATCTTACAATTTGACTCATCAAGAAACTTAGCCAGTCCTTGACCTTTTACCAACTTTGTGGTTTTGATAATGATATCATACTCTAAAATCTTAGTTATCCGTCTCCCTCTCCTTCCATTAATATCAGGCTGAGTTAACACAATTTTAACAACATTATTGGGTACATAGGCAATAATAAAAGAGTGAAGGAGATAGACTCTAAAATCTTTCAGGGCTTGAACTAAAGAATAGGCCTATTTTTCAATAATGTCATATTTCAGCTCAACATCTCTCATGACTTTACTAAAAAAGGCAATAGGTTGGTCATCTCCATCTTTATTCTTTTGCAAAAGAACAATAACCAAGGTAGTTTTAGAGGCAAAAGAAAAGATACTAAATGGTTCAGAATAATCTGGGCTGGCTAAAATGGGAGCTTCTGCAATAGCCTTTTTAATATGATCAAATGCATACCTTGCAGGAATAGTCCATTTAACTTCATGATTCTTTCTCAGCATATCAGTGATATCCTTAACTATTTCAGCATAATTAGGAATAAACCTTCTTAAAAAAATTATTTTCCCAAGGAAAGCCTGAATTTCCTTCTTATTCCTTGGTAATGAAAGTGCTTGTATAGCTGAAACTCTTTTAGGATCAATGACTATTCCTTCCTTAGAAATGATATGGCCAAGAAATTTTCCTTCTTTGAGTGCAAACAAAGACTTTTTAGGATTAAGATAAATCCCAAACTTCTACACCTATCAAAAACCTTTCTCAAATGCTTTAAATTATTTTGGTCAGAATTGGAAAAAACAGTCAAATCATCAAGATAAATAACAACAAATTTGTTTATCTTACCCACAAATGCTAAATCCATAGCTCTTTGAAAAGTAGCTCTAGCATTAGTTAACCCAAAAGGCATCCGGGCATACATGAATGTACCCCAAGGAGTTGTGAATGCTGTCTTTTCTCTATCCTCTGGACTAACCATGATCTGATTGTATCCAGAAAAACCATCTAACATAGAAATTATATTAGCTCCTGAAACTTTCTGAAGTAATTGATCCATCTTGGGTAATGGATAATTATCTTTCAAAGATGATTTATTCAAATTCCTAAAATCCACACATAGTCTAATTTCACCATTCTTCTTTCTCACTGGAACTAAATTAGCTACCCAATCAAAATATCTCAATGGAACTATAATTTTAGTGTCAAGTAGCTTTTTGAATTCTTTTTCAATAACAAGAAGGAGAACATGATTAATTCTCCTTAATTTTTTCTTAAAAGGTTTAGCCTCTGATTTTAATGGGATTTTATGTTCAATGAGAGATGTATCATATGTCTTTAGTTCATTATAAGACTAGGCAAAAACATCTTTATAGGCTTTAAGGAGGGCTAAATATTTGTCTTTGGCTTCCATTGACAGGGATGCATAAATTTTAACATTTTTTATTTCTTCAGAACTTCCAATGTTACAAATTTCAATATTTTCCTCAGGTGAATTTGATAATGGATTTTTGGGAACATCATTATGATCAAAGAGCTTCTCAAGAGGGACTAGCCCTTTTTCAAATAAAATTGTTAGATAATTGAATAATGCTATGATCAACAATTTTTGAGTCAAATTGTGGTGTTTGATTTTCCTTGTAAACTTCATGATTATCAAGTTGTTCTTCCTCAACTTGCAGGGTTGAAAACTCATCAATTACTTGCAAAAAGGATTTTAATTGCTTGTCATCATCAAATACTTTCCAATGTTTAAGATTTTCAGGAATATATGGTCTATACTTAACTTGAATTTGATATTGGACAAGCATTTCATCGGGAACTTTAAAAGGAATCTGCATGAATGTTTTGATCTCTAGGAATAACAGTGATCTTGAATGCTAAAAAGAAATTATATGTTGAATCCAAAATCTCATTCCTTTAATATCTAAGTCTAGGGTGATTAGTTTGATAAATATTCCTTACTTGTTTGACAATAAGTTCTAAATCACTGAATACACTTAGATTCTGCACCTTAAGACTTCTTGCTAATTCCAATCCTAGCAAAAAATATTCATACTCTGCTACATTATTAGTTACATCTAATTCAAGCTTATAGATTGGGTAATATTTTCTTTGTCTGGTGAAATTAATACAATTCCAACTCATGCTTCTTCCTTTGAGCAAGAACCATCAGAGTACAATTTCCAAATATCATTGTTGATGGTTTTAGTCTTGTCAACAATGTTTTCAATAGTAAGCAGAGTATTTTCTGAATTATTTGATGATAATTCAAAACATCCAAAGTCTTAATCTACTACATAAATAGGATGATTTTTGGCTTGATCAGATTTACAAATAGTATTCATGAATCCTACTTCTCTGTATAATCTGAGATGTTCACCCCCATATACAGGAATGGTAGCATAAGACACGTCCATTTGAAGGCTTCCTCCTAATTCGGCACAACAAGATATTCATAATAACATGCCAAATTTGGGAGGGATATCAATGACTACAATGTCTAAAACCACACTCTTAACAGGGATCTGAGCTAAAGTAACCACCAGATCTTTTATAAGTCCAAGATAGGGTACTTTCTTGGAGTCAAAAGTGTAAGCATCATGATAATTTCTGGTGACCTATAATTGCAGCTGGTCCATGATTACCTTTGGCATCAGATTATGGGAAGCCCAAAAATCTAACATGTAGTTATATAACAAGAAATCATGAATTTTTAGAGTCACATAAAAAGGTGGTACATTTTCGTCAATCATGCCTGAGCTGGGACCAAAGACTACTAAAGGTTTTTCACCTTGTAGGCTTATTACATCCCCTTCAGCAGCAACACTAGATGACTAGATCCATTTAGAAACTTGGTTTTTATACCCTGTGTTAGTTCCAGTCTTCACAGCCTGTCACCAGGGATCAAAATGGGCTCTTACTATGTCTGGTTTTCAGAGATGTTTTTCACATGATCTTTAGTACAAATCATATCCTAAGTATTTCCATTAGAAGAAGCTCGGAAAAATATTTCCAACGGTATGTCACACTCCCGTAACCGGTTTTTGGATCAAAAGATATGATTGAAATGAATGAGTGATTCTTGGTTATGCATGTTTTGAGGTCAGTTGCTGCACACAATGACAAGTTTAGTATAAGATTAGTTTCTGAAATAATGGTAAGGAATTTTTCAAAAGTGAAAGAGGTTTTTGTCCAGGTTTCTGGATCAAAAGATATGATCGAAATGAATGAGTGATTCTTGGTTATGCATGTTTTGAGGTAAGTTGCTGCACACAATGACAACTTTAGTACAAGATTAGTTTCTAAAATAATTGTAAGGAATTTTTAAAAATTGAAAGAGTTTTTTGTCCATCACATACCAAATAACAAAAACCTCCTTCAGTTTATGCACATTCATTACTATGTGGGAGATATATAGTGATATTTGGAGCCTACATTAAAACAAAGCAAAATTTTCATTTATTTTAGTTTTTTAGTCATTTTAGTGCGGTGCCATTTTACAACATATGTAAAGTAATTTTGAAAAACACAAGGATTTTTTTGTTAACCACAAGCCATATAACAAAAACCTCTTTCAGTTTATTCATAGGTGTCGTGAATTTGAATATCTGACTAGATCTTTACAGCTCATTTTGACAGATTTAAGTTTTTAATGATTTTATGTTTTAGAGATGATTTTGTGGCATAGATTCCAAGAAACTGGAAATGCATTTCCAGAATTTGAGAGAGGATTTTCTCCAACGTGACCTTATCTACAAAAACCTCTTTCATTTTTGTAACGGCTGCTATGGTTTAGGAGATACGAGTTCATCTTCAACACCTATTTTCAAAAATTCGGTCCAAGTTTAATGTAACTGATTCTATTTTGAAGAAGATGGTTGAGCTCAATTCCCTTAATACAGGGATGAGCTAAATGTATAAATTTTATGAATTTCATAGTGTAGAGGTTCGATTTTGGCAGCAGAGAAGCTGTTTGGCACTGTGTAAAATTTCTTGAATATCATTTTAATAAATCAGTTTTCTGCCCTTTGGACCTGGGATTCATCACGGTGCTTAAATGTTCAGTATGTTTTTTTCTCATAAATTCATTTACACATTATGTTTTCCTACTTTTTTTCAGCATTATCTAAGTGATATGTTAGGAATTCATCCTTTGCTAGATGCTCTGTTGAGAAACCTCCTTATTCTCTTTCATCTAAAGTTGCTGCTACAGATCCATCCTTTGTTTGATACCTGCAGGGAAGTGGGCTTTCTCCCTTATACTTCTCACATTTACAATCTTCACTTGGCTGAACATGGCACTTAATTTTCCCCAGGTTTGCCGGCAGAAACTGACATCGATTCCATAGTCCAAATCATCCTTTCTCTTGCTGTTTCGACCCAAAACAAATCCAATCAAATCCTCTGAGCTACTATACCTAGCCTAAAATCCATATTTGATTCAGTCATCTTGACTGAAATTCACAAGGAGAGAGCCCTCTCCTGACCTGGTAGGGCTAGCTACCAGGTTAAGCTTGGTTTGTGGTTATCCTAGGATTGCCTCCCTTCAGCCTGAGGTCGATCTAGGCTCTAACACCCTGGATTCTTTGAAAGTTCAGATAAAGGATTGGGTATTTTAACTCTTTCCAGTTCCCTTTCAACATTGATAGTGGTTAAAATAGTTTTATCAATTAGATTTGTTTCAGCTGTTTGATTCAATGGTTGAATTTTTATTGTTTGAGTTTCAGTGGATTTGATTTCAGGTTCATTTACAATGGGGCTTTTTGGATGTCTACCAAGCCCTGCCCTAGTTTTAGATCGTATATCCTATTCAATTCTGTAATTAAAAACTCAAAAAAGCCCTGATATTTTGAAATTTGAGAGTCTTATTGATCTTGATATACCAAATGTTCATACATGACCAAAAACAAAGCAATTATTACATCATCCTTCCCATGCATAGTGGGGTTACAAATTCCATCATAGGTCTTTACATGACCTTTACATCAAATGATATTCATGACATCAAAGACCAAGGACTTAGACAAGACCATGATAGTTATCAGCAACTATCATACATCATATATGATCTGCACCATAAGCATCTGTCAGCAACATCAAGAATAATAACCTATATATGTCCATCATCAAAAGAGTCATCTGAATCAAAACAACTATGTGGCTCAAGCAATATAAGTATCATCTGATATTTCATCATAGGCCACCTATGTCTAAAACATAGTATCATTTCAGCAACATATGCATCATTATGTACCATAGTATTCTAAAGAAAAACATAATGCCAACAATGCATTATTAGAAGCATAGCATATGCTCCCCCTGAACTTGTGCCAACTATTCACTGTCAGATCTAATCATTGCATATGTCAGTAAGAATCATCAAGGAATCATCATCAACCAGTTATTCATCAAGTCATCAACAACTTATGAGGGCCAAAAGCACTTCTACATATCATCAACAGACTATAATAATCATCAATCAGAACAGAAAAGATAATTGATAATTGAATGAACCATATCAGACCCCTTTTCCTGAGTCTCTCCCACTAATTTTTCATCAAACCAACATATAAGCGACTGTGCAATTTCTAACTCGCATATATACATGACCTATCTTCATAATAATTGCATATGAGAATTGGAATACTGATGTTTCACACTTTCAACTCCCCCTAAGTCTGTTTTGTTTGTATACTGAGCTAGAACATCATTGCCATGATGGTTCTTCATCAGAGACTCCATTTTACTCTTGTCTCCAGTCATGTGATGAGCACATCCACTATCATCTTCGTTTTTGAATGAGTACAGAGCAATATCAAACCTTATCTGATCTTCCTTTTATTGATTCTTGGTGGATTCATCTTTTTATGATTTTCTGATATAAATCTACTTATTTGATTGCTTACCATATATCTATGGTGATCCATAGACTTTTTCCTGCATTCTTTTGCTACATGCCCAAACTTGTTACAATCATAACATCTTATATGTTTCATATTCCTTCTATAGCAATCAATGGCGTTTTGACCAAACATATTGGAAGAAAAATAATATCCCTTAAAGTACCTGGAAGCTGATGATTTTTCTGTGTGACAATTATTAGATTGAAACATTCTACTTTTGCACCTGACTGCAACATATCCAAAATTATGATAGATATGACATTCAACATTATTCATTAGAGGAAAGAATCGGTTATCACTTCCATAGTTAGGAGTAAATGATTTTCTTTGATGACTTTCTTTCCTTGGTTGTTGATGGGGTTGACCTCTTATCTCCTTGTTGAACATTTCAGATTTTGCATTAGAATTCCTTGCCTCAGTTTGTGAGCCAGATTCACCTTTAACAGTTTCATGAAAACCAAGACCAGTCTTTATAAGTGGAGAACGTTGAACTTTGATGATTTCATCTAAGGTTTTTGATCCTTTAGAAAATCTAAGATTCAGAATTTTTGTCTTCTCAAGTTATTTTATTAGACTTACTACTTCACACTCTAATTTTTCATTATGCTTGTCCTTTTCAGTGAGTTGATGTGTCACTATGTCTATGACTATATCCTTTTCTTCCAAACAGATTTTGAGTTGAGTGATTTATTTAAGGAAATCTTCTTCTTCTAAGGTATCATTTTCATATGCCATGAGCAGTTTAAAATCTTGATCATATTCATCACTATTAGACAAGTCATCACTATCTTCATGAGTATAATAACTTCTTCAATTACCTTCTACAGAAGTATTTCCTTTGTCATGGTTGTATTTATGAGGACATTTAGCAGCATAATGACCAACTCTTCCACAAGCAAAACATTTGAAGGGAAGCTTACCTCTGAATCTTCCGGAACCCTACTGAAGTTTCTTCACAAAGTTTACCTCATCTTCTTCTGATATATATCCTGATTCTTTGAGATCTTCCTTTTCTTTTCCTTTCGTAGAAGCTTTGAAAGCGACTTCTCTGATTTATGATGTTAAATTTCCATGAAGTTGAAGAATAGTAACAGATTGTAGATCATGTTTTTCTTCAATGGAAGATAATTTTGACTCAAATTTAGAAGATAAAGATCTCAAAATTTTCTCAACTATAGTAGCCTCCTTTATTTCTTCACCCAGATTCCTCATATGATTTACAATCTCATCTACTCGTAAAAAATAACTAGCAATACTTTCATCACTATGCATCTTGAGAGTTTCATACTAGATTCTGAGAGTTTGGATTTTAGCACGTTTTACCTGGGAGTCTCCTTCGTAGCTCCAAATGTTTATGTCCCATATTTCTTTAGCTGTGTTGAACTGCATGACTTTGACGAATTTTGATTCTGATAGACTTCCCAATAAAGCATTGACGACTTTGGTGTTGGCTTCATATCATTTATTTTCTGCTGGATCCGTGGGGGCTGCTGTTGGATATTGGTATCCTCTTTCCACAATTTCCCAAACATCAGCTCCAAGTGACTGAAGATAAGCTCTAATTCTTTTCTTCCAATATACTAAGATATCTCCGTTGAAGATTGGTGGTTTGATAGATCCCATTCCTTCGTGATTGCTTATCTTGAGAGATCTTCCTTCAAGCAATCAAGCTTCTTCTAAAGGACCTGCCTCTGATACCAATTGTTGGGAAAAATACTGAGAGGGTGGCTGAATTAGTATTTTAACTTTTTCTTTTTCAAAATGTATACGCTATTTTACAGAAGCCAACCAGCGTATATCCGCGACTACAATGAATGAAACCAAAGTATTGATAATAAACTCGTAAAACAATTAATTCATTGTCTGTTGATCTTAAACCAGAGTGTGATGCTTTTACTAGGAACTAAACAGATGCAGTAAGAATAGAATAAATCAACGCACATAAGTATCACACATGAATACCAATATTTAAGGTGGAAACCCAATGTGGGAGAAAAACCACACGCTGTTGTCGTCTATGTCTTCTTCTTGTAGCCACTACAACTACCCTCAAAAATTTTGCCTTAGCCTGTTTTGGAGCCTCCCTACCAACCTTTCACAACACTTTGTATTGCTTTGTCAAGTACTCAAGCTTCAGTGTTTTCCTCGCACAAAAGCATCTTTTCGATCACAGTCGATCCATTCCCCTCACGGGCTGCTCACCCGGACTTGGTCCAGTTGCAGGCTGAGCAACTTCCCCTTGAAAATTGTGCATTTCTCGAGGTAAGCCAACCTTCCCTCCCGAAATTACACAATCCTCTCTGGTAGCCTGCTGGGCTCTAGGATTGCATAATCCTGCCACCTAACACTCCTAGCAGGATTCACGCAGATTTCCCCAGCAAGGTTGCTCAACCCAAGATTTGCACAAATCTGGGCAGCAATCAGCTACTCTGCCCAGAAATTGCACAATCCTCCTGAACAGTCAACCCAGCTCCCAGCCAGGAATGTGCATTTTTCCCAAGCAGTTGAGCAACTGCATGCATGCACAGTCTGGTTGACTAGTTCCACCCGGGACCGAGGAAACTTGACTTGCATGCATGCATGACTTGCTCTTCCTAGAATAGAAAGATACAACATGAAAAAGGCATCCCATGATTCAAGGAGGTATTTTTAGCAGCTGGGGGTTATATACAAAGTTGTTTTAGAAGTTTCCCTCCAAGTGCCATTTTTTCCTAGATTTGTGGCATGCGCGTCATGAGACCAAACTTATTTATTCGACACAGCAGAGCTCATTGATTCACATCGATCTTGGATCTATGACATCCCACATCAAATCTAGGACTCTTCGAAATATACAGCTCAGCTATTCACGGGTGAGTGGCCTCAACTTGTCTTTTTCAGCATTTATGTATCTTTTTGTGTATTCGCTTGTGTGAGTTTTGTTTGCTTGATTTCTTTGAACACTTTTTATCGTTTACATGTATACTAGCTTTTCCTAGATCTATTTCATTTTTCATTGCTATCTCACTTTTGTCACATTCATGAAACTAATTTTCATGGACGTTTGCCCAACCAGCGAACTAACTCACCCACACGCATGTTGATCTATTTGTTTAATATTTCATTCATGCTTTGCATGCACTATCAATCACTTCTGCTATTGCTTAGTGTCGACATGCATTCACTATCTTATTTACTTTTAGTTTCTTGTCGGCGAGTCAGGCCAACCTTGGCCCAGGCTCTGCCTTCACCAAGGCTGCAATGCCCAATCTGGGGAAGGAAGGCTCACCTTCCTCTCCAAAAATGCACATTCTTACCCAACACTGGCCTCCAGGACTATTTTGTGCATTTCTGGAGGACAGTGGCTGCTTGGCCAAGAAATTGCACAAAGTTGTCCCTGGGCCAGCAGTCCTTCACAGCTAGAATTGTGAATTGTGCAATCCCAATAGCCAGCTTCCTGACTGGATTGCCCATTTCGCGTATCCAGCAGCTAGTCCTACCTCCTAGACATCCCAGACTGCATTTTGCGCAGCTCTGGTAGCCAGTCACCCAGCCGCCTAGTAAAATTTGTGCAATCTTGCTCATCAATTTCCGAGGTATGTGTTGTGTCCTTCCCTGGATTTTCTTTGTTTCCACTGACATATTTCTTGCCATGCATGCTACTTATTTCCAGATCTTTCAGGTGTTCATCTGTCTCAATGGCTTCCAAGAGAATAGGATCACATGACACTAATTGAGTTGCATCTAGAGCAGCAATTGAGCAGGTGTCCTCTAGTATGTCAATCTATGAAGATACGAAGTTGTATCTAGACAAGGACATCAAACTCAAGTGGCAAGAGGTTAATAAAACATTCACAAGCACTTTTGGGGAAGACCTAAAAGACTGCTAGGTGTACGTGAACATTCACAAGTCCGGCTTGTACTGGATTGCATGCAGATACCCTGCGTTCCCATGCGTAGACATGATTCACTAGATCGTCTCTCACACTAACCCCGAGACGATGACCTTGAGTAGTGTCAGTGGGACAAAGCTTGCAACCTTCTAGGCATGAGATTATGATGAGATGTATCAGATGTCAGAGCCTGCGACTGTCATGATTCCTCCATTCATCTTGCCTAGCAGCAGAGGTAACTCCAGAGACATTTTGAAGGATTGGGTAAAGGAGCCAGCTCGTTTCAGGATGACACCCAACCAGATCTACAAGACAAAGATATTGAGGAAGGTGTACCAATACTTGGTCATATTCGCATGTCGACTGAGTGGCCAAGCAAGCACTGAAACCTTTCCTCAGAGTTGGGTGATCACATTGGACCAACTGGCTAGAGAAGGAAGACCATGCAACTGGTCCGACATACTGGCTCATTAGCTGAAGGAACAAGTCACGAAGGCTCGACAGTCACCCAAGGGTATGCATGCAGAGATTTATATGTCTGCTTACATCCTAGAGACAGTCTGTCCCCAACATGAGTTCCCAGGCTTGGAGTGGGCATGGTCACCAGCGGAGACTATTGTGAACACATATTTCAAGTTGTTTTCCAAATGCAACTTCAGGGGAGTAATCATATGATTGTCCGAAAATTTTGTCACCCCAGTGTATAGGTTGATATTCGAACAGGATCCGCCCTGCATGTCAAAGGAATCAATGGAGGCATTGTTAGGCATTGCAGATTGTTATGCGTCACCGTCCCACACTTTCATCCGAATATTCAGTGCGAAGAAGCCTCTGCATGTTCTACCACAGTTTGCCTTGGACATACTTGTCATGCAAGTAGTGTATCACATCTCAGCAGGGTTGACAGCTAGACTGCAGCGGAAAAAGAAGGCACCTTGGCCCACTCTTCTGTTGCAGATTGGTTTATATGAGATCTGGAGTATCAAGCATGTGGATGTCGAAGCAAAACAGATGAAGAAGTACATGTTTGACCTCCGAAGCTTCAACTCGTATGACCCACATTGCATTGTGAAGGATCACTACATGAGAGTTCAGTTCAACTGGATCCATGGGGCATTTCATTGGGCCGAGGAAGACTTGTGGAGTTATTGCTACAATTCCTTCAGAACCAATGTATTGGTCGGCTTCGTCGTTGAGTGGTTAGCAAAGCAGCATGAAGCAGCATCATGAAGAGCACCAACAGTAGCAGCATCAAAGGTAGCAGAGCCAAGCATACCTATGTGCGACAAAGGGAAGAGGAAGATTTTCGACCACATGGAGGAGGAGAAAAGTTGTAAGTTTCGAGCAAATCCTCTTTTAGAACAAGCAACTATGTCTATTCAAGCAAAGAGGCAGCAGCGCAAAAAGCGAATCGCACAAAGGAATATGGATAAGAAGAGAATGGAAGAAGTAGAGAGGGAGTTGCATGAGCTAAGGGAGTAACTCTGGAAAGAACAAGAGCTGCGCCAACAGGCAAAGGAAGCACACCAGCAATAGATACAGTAGGGGGTGCATCACATGCAGACAGATAAAGCAATGCCCATACAAGTAATTGATTCACCTAAACAACTAGCATCAGGAGAACATGGTGAACCATCGAAGGGGAAAGACTTTTCTCATGAGATAGAACAAGGACTTGAACAGTTGGATGCAGACATGGAGCAGTAGGAGTTGGAACTGGACACTGAACTCATGCCTCACCACAAAGAGGTCGACTCACCTGCTTCAATGTATCCAGATGATGAGCAAGTCTCAAATGACCAAGGAGGCATTGAGATCCTTGGTGGTCAGCTAGAAGAAGAGATGCACAACATCTCCTTTGACGAATCTCATCACAAAGTTGTGTAGTCTCACAGAGTATCGACTCCGAAGGACCAAAAATATTCTACGCAAGTTGAAGAACAAGTGATTGTGACTGATGTGCACAAGCATCCAGCTGCTTTGGCCGATGCAACCGGAGTATATGCCGAAGCTACTAGCTCAAGTGTTTGTTTCCTCATAGCTAAGAATGAGCGAATGGCGAAGGAACTACAGGTGGCCAAGCAAGGAGGAGACTTGGTGACAATGTCCACCTGAGTTGAACTGAAGAAGGCAATGCTAGATGAAGTATTATCCCTCGATACAGTTATGCAAGCATTGTACTCCAAGTTTGGTACCATGCACCAGGCAGTCGTCCATCTCCACGGATGGCAACATCGATGTGCAAGAAGAGCTTGCATCCTTAAGAACATACATGTTGTTGTTGACAACATGCAAGCATGGACGATGAAGTACAAGGGAGCCCCACTTCACTTGCCAAAGATGATGAGGGCCAATGCGGCTGAGCTGCAAGCACGTATCTGGAGTCTAATCCGGAACTATGAAGACCTATCGCAACTCATCACTAGCATACAAGCTTCTCATGCATGAGTATTCAAGAGCATGGATGTTATAGTGCACACTCATGCGATCCCATCATTTGGGACTCTCACCCAGGCAAAGACGAAGAAGCAGGTCCATCAAGAGCTTGACTCGTACTTCGACGAGTTGATGTGCATCGCCACGAGCCCAGACTTGCCTATCAGTGCAAAAATCATGTGCAAGTACGTTCCTGGTCAGGCCACATTGAAGACAATGATGTGCATGCTCTCAGACGAGTTGGACAGAGGAGCCCAAGCAGTGTACCCAGATGTTATGGAGGCAAGGTTCAGGTTTCAAATAGATGTCACGGCGGAAAACACAGACATTATCAAGGACTACCAATCTTGGCATCAATATGTTACTGTTGATCAGCATGAGGATGTCGAGCAGTTGGACTTTTATGGTTGTCTAAGTCAGAATGATGTCTAGTTTGGTGTTTTCAAGCCATTGTGCACATGGGTACATGTGCATTGTAATGTTGAGTCATGTCAAGTGTAAGTCAAGTCTCAATAGTGGATGTAACAGTCATAGAGTAGGTGAAGAGTCATGAGGGTAGTTGAATGGTCACAAAGGGGAATGTCAAGGGTCACCCCACCCTTTGCTATAAATAGTCCCTCATAACTCATTGTAAGGGCTTTTGGTCAACCAAGCTTCTATTAAGACTATCTTGAAGAAATCTTGGACAATATTGTAACGTTCCTTGGTTTCCCCACTGCACGGAGCTAGTACATCTCTTTGGAGGAGAAGTTGGATGTGGCTATAACATTTCATTGATGGGGCTAGCAGGTTTACATGGATGTATTGTATGATTGGAACTTACACTTTTATATAATAAGAGCCAACACATTTTCATGCATATGTTGTTATTGTAGTTGGACTGCTTCGGTTGCCTTAATGATATACGTTGTTTAACTTATGTATTTGTGTATGAACTAATTCACATGCAAATATATGAATCTTGTTGCAAATGTGTTGTATATGTTGTTAATGTTGTCATCGTTCGTCTCAACTACTCTTGCGGACACCAGATAGACCTTTCACATGAACCTTGCTGTAACAACCATTGTACTTGTTCAGACTGATCATGAGTGTTGTACGTGTTATCTTACCTTGGATGTTGTGACTACCACATTTGAGTGGACTGCTCGCCGAAAGATGTGTATGTCATTTTGTGTTGTGTGTTCCTAGCCGATTTGGGACTAATCCCTTTCAACCTGGAACTCACCTTCACCCTTATCTCCCCCCTTATGTGTTAGAACCTCTCATACACCTTCCTTGACTCACTGCAGCAGTCACACCTTGCTATTGATAGAGTTATCTTACTTATCTCTGTGCGACATCACGGTCAAGGCATTACCTTATGAACCACTGCTAGGACTCCTACACCAAACGGTCTGAGGTCTAATTGGGACTTCTTACCAGGGAGATCCCCTTGACATGTTGGCGGGTTGAGCACCGTCAACATTTCTGGCGCTAGAAGGAGGGCCAGATGAAAAGTTGTGTCCTCTCATCCAGATTTGAACCTTTACATATCTTTCATGGAGTCTTGCACTCTTCTTCCCCCGTGGTGTTTTTCGAATCGTGAACATGTCTCCATCACGGGGAATATTTTCAATCTCTTGTCCACTCACACATATGATGGTGGAGGCGAAGTGGCCTGGCCTGAGCACTTACATAACTTTCTTTCCATGATTCATGAGGAAGATGAGTTTTATGACGAACAGGCTGATTTGTTGCTTGCATACACACTTTGCGAATCTCCATTTCGTTCGGTGCTCAGCCTACCAGCTGACACCATGCACTCTTTTGAGCACTTCTGTGATCTTTTTGAAGGCATGTTCTATCATTTTGATCCAAACCATCTTGATCGGAAACTGATACAACAACGGAGGGCTCTACATGAATCAGTGATTGATTTTTGGCAGCGCTTCCGCAACTTGCAGTTTCAAGCTCCGAAGATCCAGATGAAATTTTCTTATCTTTGGGACCGGTTCAAGTATTGCCTTAAGAAATCTACTTGTCCCAAGAGAAAGCTTGAAATCAAGCCCCACTCAACATTATTCATTGATGGAGTTGCGCAATCTCATGTAGATGCAAACACCATCTCAACTCACTGTCTGCCTTCCTCTCATTCAATAGCTTCACCACTGCCAAGTGATGCTGAAGAGCATACTCACACACCTGTTCATCCTTCAAACTCTCCCAACATCACTTCACTCAATTTTCACGTAGATTTGGTTGTGATTAATTTGATTCTCATATGCATTCCTGTCTATGACCTCCGTCTTCGCACTCGAGTGTTCCTCTGAATGATGATATCTTGGGTTCGTTAATTCTGGACTCTTCACTTGTTGTGAACGAGGAACAACCCATTAACGGAGTTGGTGTTGCACAACCAACATGTGTCGTTATTCATGAAGAGTATGAGTGGGATCTTGAACATCAAAACTCAGCGAAGGATGAATCCCTTCCACCCAAGCCCCCTCCGTTCTTTCCTGACCTCTTTGGTGAGTCTGTCATCCATGATTTTTCATGTGTGTCGTCATCCACAGATGCAACCATTGTTGATCACTCGCAGGACTCACCGGATGTTAGTCCATCATTCGACAATGAAGAGGATAAGTTACTCGTTGAAAATCCACTTGATCCTTCATCTGTCTTTTCCGGAAACACAGAGGATGAGTTTGTTCACTTTTCATCTACCCCTCTGTTTGATTCATCTAATCATGAGGATGCTGAGGAATTCATTGAATTTTTTATCGTGGCAGTCGCGATCCATTTACTTTCATTTTTTATCACGATCATGAATCTATCGCAATTGATATTTTGAAGCCACCAGTTTATGATGATCTACCTTATGATGAAGTTGAGACACCTAAGACTGTCGAGGCACTTCAGCCCAAGCTGATGGTTATGTTAGGTCCTCGCTCTCTTGGGGTTAGTCTCATTTCTGATCATGAAATTGTTCAATCACCCAAGGCTCCTCATCACTTGTCTATACGCATTGAAGATACATATAACACACAAACCACAATTCCTCCACTCAAACTGCATGATCCCATTGGTCATGCATTGGAGGAGTATTACATTGCAAGCATTTGTTCACGACGCAATTCATCTTTGTTTCTTTCGTTTGCTTGCATGTCCCAGTCAAGAGTGTGCTCATGCTTCAAAGTTGCACGTAGTGTCACACAACACCCATGGTAAGTCCACGGACTGCCCATCATGCACATGCACTCACTTATGTCCCATGGGAACTTTGAAACACAAAGTGTGGTTGTATTCATTGTTATATCTTTCTTTCTTGCTGGTTCACACAACCGGGTTGCTCGCGGACCAATCCTTCACCAACATGGGTCTACCAATGCACCGGTGGCTGCATTGGAAATATCAATTCACGTGATCAGGCCCATGCACCGTTAGTGTAGGAGTAGGAGTAGTGTTTGCTTTCAGTTGTTGGCTTGCATGCTTGCTTGCTTACTTGCTTTGCTTTCACTTTTGCTTTTGCTTTTGCTTTGCTTTGATGTTTTTTAGCTCGTTTGTTTCGTTCGTAGGTTAGTCTTACATGAAACCATGTATGACTCTTGAAGCAAGCTGGGTAAAGTACAAGAGGGCTTGTACAGCTACCACTACTTGGTTATCTGTCATCTTACCTTTGTATGATGAACTTGTTAGTCTTCGTCCATGATACGTCGAAGGAAAATACATACTGTTTGAAGTGAACCTTGGTGATAACACAACGCTTGCGTGCTAACTAGTGTCACCTTCTCTAGTTGGTTGTTTTTGGGTTAACCCTTGTCATCTCAGTCAAGTAGAGTAAGGTGAGGGGGAAAACCTTAATAGGCACGTTAGAGATACAATAAACTACTTCTCTGCTGGAACAACCTCTTCTACTCTCAATAAGTCGGGATCCCTCTTCCGCCTCTGAAAGGAATAAGTTCTATGCACAGTGAAAATGAAAATGAAAAATGAAAAGTCAAAAAAATCAAAATGAACAATGAATAAGGCAAAAGAAGAGAAAGGCTTCCTGCACAGGGAGTTGACGCAAGTAACTCTGTCGGGGTACTGACTAGGCTCTCTAGCAGCGGAGCCATGATTATGTTCCTATGTGACTCCATTGGGGTACTATCCAGGCCTTCTAGCAGTGAAGCAACACCAGAGATGAAACTAAGACTCTAATGACATTAATGCTTGTGCACTTATATACCCCTCAACCCTAATTGAAACAACGGTGTTGCCTTGGCTAGGAATGTGTGTTAATCGACCAAGGGTTTGGTAGATGCTACATATTACAATCAAGTTAGTGTGAAGCCAAGATAAGCGGAGAACTGAACAATACTTCCGAAGGTCTTAGACTTCCTTTTCACGAACAAGGTCTATTCAGAGAGTTGGAGTTCTACCAGTGCGTCGCCACGTGTTGTAGCGGTTACAACCACCCTCCAAAATGTTTCCTTAGCCTGTTTTGGAACCTCCCTACCAACCTTTCACAACACTTTGTCTTGCTTTGTCAAGTACTCAAGCTTCAGTGTTTTCCTCGCACAAAGGCAGCATGTCGATCACAGTCAATCCATTCCCCTCACAAGCTGCTCACCTAGACTTGGTCCAACTATAGGCTGAGCAGCTTCCCCTTGAAAATTGTGCATTTCTGGAGGGCAGCCAGCCTTCCCTCCAGAAATTGTGCAATCCTCTCTGACAACCTGCTGGGTTCCAGGATTGCGCAATCCTGCCAGCCAACACCCCCAGCAAAATTTGCGCAAATTTCCCCAACTAGGCTGCTCAGCCCAGGACTTGCACAAATCTAGGTAGCAGTCAGCTACTCTACCCAGAAATTATGCAATCCCCCTCGGAAGTCAGCCCAACTCCCAACCAGGAATGCACATTTTTCCCAAGCAGTTGAGCAACTGCATGCAGGCACAGTCTGGTTGACCAATTCCACCTGAGACCGAGGAAACTTGACTTGCATGCATGCATGACTTGCTCTTCCCAGAATAGCAAGAGACAACATGCAAAAGGCATCCATGATTCAAGGAGATATTTTTAGCAGTTAGGGGTTACATGCAAAGTTGTTTTAGAAGTTTCCCTCCAAGTTCTGCTTTTTCCTAGATTTGTGGCATGCGCGTCATGAGACCAAAATTATTTATTCGACACATTAGAGCTCATTCATTCACATCAATCTTGGAGATTTGACATCCCACAACACATCTAGGACTCTTTGACACATCTGACTTAGCGATTCACGGGTAAGTTGCCTCAACTTGTCTTTTTCAACATTTCTGTTGCTTTTTGTGTATTTGCTTGTGTGAGTGTTGTTTGCTTGATTTCTTTGAATGCTTGTTGTCGTTTACATGTATACTAGCTTTTCCTAGTTTTGTTTCAGTTTTCGTTGCTATCTCACTATTGTTGCATGCATGAAACTGATTTGCATGGATGTTCGCCCAACCCGCAAACCGCCTCACCCACATGCATGTTGATCTATTTGCTGAATCTTTCATTCATGTTTTACATGCACTGCCAATCACTTCTGCTATTGCTTACTGTCACCGTGAATTCACTATCTTATTTACTTTCAGCTTTCCGTCAGCGAGTCAAGCCAACCTTCACCTAGGCTCTGCCTTCACCAAACCTGCATTGCGCAAACTGGGGAAGGAAGGCTCACATTCCTCTCCAGAAATGCACATTCTTTCCTAGCACTGGCCTCCAGGACTGTTCTGCGCATTTATGGAGGACAGTGGTTGCTTGGCCCAAGAAATTGTGTAAATCTATCCCTGGGCCAGCAGCCCTTCCCAGCTGGAATTGTGCATTGTGCAATCCCTACATGCAGCTACTTGTCTGGATTGCGCATTTCGCATATCTAGTAGCTAGTCCTACCTCCCAGATAGCCCAAACGACCTTTTGCGTAGTTCTGGCAGGCAGTCACCCAGCCTCCCAGTGAAATTTGCACAATCTTGCTCATCAGTTTCTCAGGTATGTGTTGTGTCCTTCCCCGGATTTGCTTTGTTTCCATTGACATATTTATTTCCATGCATGTTGCTTGTTTCCAGATCTTTTAGGTGTTCAACTGTCTCAATGGCTTCCAAGCGAACAAGATCACAGGACACTGATGGAGTTGCAGCTGGAGTAGCAGTTGAACAAGTGTCCTCTAATCTGTCGATCTATGAAGATACGAAGTTTTATCTAGATAAGGACATCAAACTAAAGTGGCAAGAGGTTAATGAAACGTTCGCAGGTACTTTTGGGGAAGACATCGAAGACCACCAGGTGTACGTGAACATTCACAAGTCTGGCTTGTATCTGATTGCATGTAGATACCCCGCATTCCCATGCACGAACATGATTCGCTAGATCGTCTCTCACACTAACCCCAAGACGATGACCTTGAACAGTGTCAGTGGGATGAAGCTTGCAACCTTCTAGGCACGAGATTATGATGAGTTTTATCAGATGTCAGAGCTTGCAACTGTTATGAGTCCTCCATTCAGCTTTCTCAGTAGCAGAGGTAACTCCAGAGACATTTTGAAGGATTGGATAAAGGAGCCAGCTCGTTTCAGGATGACACCCAACCAGATCTACAAGACAAAGATATTGAGGAAGGCATACCAATACTTGGTCATATTCGCATGTCAACAGAGTGTCCAAGCAAGCACTAAAACCTTTCCTCGGAGTTGGGTGATTGCATTGGACCAACTGGCTAGAGAAGGAATACCATGCAACTGGTCTGGCATACTGGCTTATCAGCTGAAAGAACAAGTCATGAAGGTTCAACAGTCACCCGAGGGTATGCTTGCAGAGATTTATATGTCTGCCTACATCCTAGACACAGTTTGTGCCGACATGAGTTCCTGGGCTTGGAGTGGGCATGGTCACTGGCGGAGACTGTTGTGAACACATATTTCAAGTTGTTGTCTGAATGCAGCTTCAGGGGAGTAATCATACGACTGTTCGACCATTTTGTCACCCCAGTGTACAGGTTGATATTCGAACAGGATCCACCCTGCATGCCAAAGGAAGCAATGGAAGGAACAGGATCCACCCTCCACATGTTCTACAAAAAATTTCCTTGGACGTACTTGTCATGCAGGAAGTAGCATATCACATCTCAGTAGGGTTGACAACTAGACTGTTTCGGAATAAGAAGGAACCTTGGCCCACTCTTCTGTTGCAGATTGGGTAATATGATATTCGGAGTATCAAGCAAGTAGATTTCGAAGCAGAACAGATGAAGAAGTACCCATTCGACCTCCGAAGCTTCAACCCATATGACCCACATTGCATTGTGAAGGATCACTACATGAGAGTTCAGTTCAACTGGATCCATGGGGCATTTCATTGGGCTGAGGAAGACTCATGGAGGTATTGCTACAATTCCTCCAAACCCAATGAATAGGTCGGCTTCACCATTGAGTGGTTAGCAAAGCAGCATGAAGCAACATCACGGAGAGCACCAGTAGTAGCAGCAGTAGAGGCAGCAGAGCCAAGCATACATGTGTGCGACAAAGGGAAGAGGAAGATTGTCGACTGCATGGAGGAGGAGAAAAGCTGCAAGTTTCGAGCAGATCCACTTGTAGAACAAGCAGTTATGGCTATTCAGGAAAAGAGGCAGCAGCGCGACAAGCGAATCATGCGAAGGTAGAGGGATAAGAAGAGAATGGAAGAAGTAGAGAGGGAGTTGCATGAGCTGAGGGAGCAACTCCGGAAAGAACAAGATTTGCACCAATAGGAGAGGGAAGTGCAACAGCAGCAGATACAGCAGGGGGCTCATCACATGCAGACAGACAAAGTAGCACCCGTACAAGTAGTTGATTCATCTGAACAGCTAGCATCAGGCGAACAGGTTGAACCATCGTAAGGGCAAGACTTTGCTCATGAGATAGAACAGGCGCTTAAACAGTTGGATGCAGACATGGAGCAGCAGGAGTTGGAACTGGACATTGACCTCATGCCTCACCACAGAGAGGTCAACTCACCCACTTCAATGTATCCAGATGATGAGCAAGTCTCAAATGACCAAGGAGGCACTAAGATCCTTGTTGGTCAGTCGGAAGTAGAGATGCACAACATCTCCTTTGACGAATTTCATCATAGAGTTGTGCAGTCTCACAGAGTACTGACTCCAGAAGACCAAAAATCTCCTACGCAAGTTGAAGAACAAGTGATTGTGACTAATGTGCACAAGCATCCAGCTGCTTTGGCCAATGCAACCAGAGTATACGGCAAAGCCACTAACTCAAGTGTTCGTTTCCTCATAGCTGAGAATGAGCGAATGGCGAAGGAATTACAGGTGGCCAAGCAAGGAGGAGACTTGGTGACAATGTCCACCCGAGCTGAACTGAAGAAGGCAATACTAGATGAAGTATTGTCCCTTGATATAGTTATGTGAGCACTGTACTCCAAGTTTTGTACCGTACACCAAGCAATCGTCCATCTCCACAGATGGCAGTAGTGATGTGCGAGAAGAGCACGCATCTTGAAGAACATACATGTTGTTGTTGACAACATGCAAGCATGGATGATGAAGTACAAGGGAGCCCTGTTTCACTTGCCAAAGATGATGAGGGCCAATGCGGTCGAGCTGCAAGCACGTATCTAGAGTCTGATCTGGAACTAGAAAGACCTACCGCAACTCATCACTAGCATACAGGCTTCCTATGCACAAGTATTCAAGAGCATGGATGTTATAGTGCACACTCATGTGATCCCATCACTTGGGACTCTCACCCAGGTGAAGACAAAGAAGCAGGTCCAACAGGAGCTTGACTCGTACTTCAACGAGTTGATGCGCACCGCCACCAACCTAAACTTGCATATCATTGTAGAAATCATGCGCAAGTACGTTGTTGGTTAGGCCACATTCAAGACAAAGATGTGCATGCTCTCAGATGAGTTGGACAGAGGAGCCCAAGCAGTGTACCCAGATGCTATGGAGGCAAGGTTCAGGTTTCATATAGATGACATGATGGAAAACACGGACACTATCAAGGACTACCAATCTTGGCATCAATATGTTACTGTTGATCAACATGATGATGTCAAGCAGTTGGACTTATATGGTTGTCTAAGTCAAAATGATGTCTAGTATGGCTTGTTCAAGCCATTGTTCACACGAGTACATGTGCATTGTAATGTTGAGTCAAGTGTAAGTCAAGTTTCAATAGTGGATGTAACAGTTATAGAGTAGGTGAAGAGTCATAAGAGTAGTTGAATGGTCACAAAGGGGAATGTCAAGGGTCACACCACCCTTTGCTATAAATAGTTCCTCATAACTCATTGTAAGGGCTTTTGGTCAGCCAAGCTTCTATTAAGACTATCTTGAAGAAAGCTTGGACAATATTGTAGCATGCCTTAGCTTCTCCACTGCACGGAGCTAGTAAATCTCTTTGGAGGTGTTGGGTGTGGAGCCTGATTATCTTCTGTATTCAAAGGTTTCAGTCGGATGTATACCCCAGGAATACTGTACACCCCTCCATGCAGGGGGTGCGGGGGGGACTTGTAAAATTCTAGTAAATTCTAGTCAATCTGGGCCGTTCATTAGGCGGATGATCTAACAGTAGAAGTTATGTTTAATTTAGGGTTTTTTTTCCCTAGAAGGCATCCCCTCACTCTATGTGAGGGAATTGTATTTCATCTATGTATATCTGTATTCTGAATGAGGAAGAGAGAGGAGATTGAGAGCAAAGAGGGTGTTACAGCAGATCTGTTGTAGGTTGTATCTCTTCAATTTGCTAGATAATATAATAAAAGAAGGACTAGTTGTTTCTCCGTGGATGTAGCCCAAACTAGGTGAACCACATATATTTGTGTCTCTCTTATTTTATGTGTTTTCTGTGTTTATATTTTTGCAAGATTTTATGTTTTCCATTGCTCCGTAATGTAATTTTCTAACAGGAGGAGTGCACGAATGTGGCTATAATGTTTCACTGATGGGGCTAGCAGGTTTACATGGATGTATTATATGATTGGAACTTACACTTTTATATAATAAGAGCCAACACATTTTCATGCATATGTTGTTATTGTAGTTGGACTGCTCTAGTTGCCTTAACGATATATGTTGTTTAACTTACGTATTTGTGTATGAAATGATTCACATGCAATTATATGAATCTTGTTGTAAATGTGTTATATATGTTGTTAATGTTGTCACCGTCCGTGTCGACTGCTCTGTCAGACACTAGACATACCTTTCACATGAACCTTGTTGTAACTGTTAGCCTCCTGTTGCAACAGGTGTTCATCTTTCATGATTGACATTTTTACATGCCAAATATGTCATACTTTGCATGCTGCAATGCTCCATATTTCCAGAAAGAGGTCAAAGAAGAGGCCATGAAAGTGTGCCAGTCTAAATGCCACAGCTGTATTCCAATTTTGATGACTTAACCAGTTTTGAAGAATGTTCTGTTAAGGGAAGTCCAAACAGCTTAATCTTGGCTTTCCTAGGTTTCAATTTCTTGCTTTAAAATATAGAGAATGAATATTTGTCCAAACAGCTTAATCTTGGAAGATTTGTAGATAGGTAGAGAATCAAAGGAGCCCAACTGCTTAATTTGGGCCCTTGGCAGAAATAAGTGTAGATTTAGATAGGAGGGCAGTCAAAAGAAAAATTGTAAAGCAGGGTCTACAAGTCTAAGTGCACCCAAACCAAAAAGAAGAAAAAATGTTAGGTAAGTAGGCTGGGTAGGTAGTTTTGAGGTTGCAGAATGTTGAATTGCAATCAATTTTGCGTTTCAAAGTGATATTGTAACTTCCGATCATAAGTACAAGGCAGTTTTCATTTGGAGCAGGTCAAGCGAGGCATGTCTGACTCCCCCTTCTTCTAATTCCCCAAATCCTTTCTAACTTCCCTGAAGAGGTCAAGATCTGCTTGAGCCTCTTAGTTTCATCATGTTTCATAAAACATTTGCCTAAGTAAGAGATCCGCTTTACTTAGGAGTGTTGATATCTCTTCTACAAGTTCTACCCCCCCTAATAGCCTAAGATTCACATACTTAGTGCTTTCTTGTCATTTCCATATTAATTACTAACTCTATTATTTAGCTCCTTAAATCATTTCCCTATCCCCTACTATGCAAAAATATATAAAATCCCAAAAATATTAAATAATCCTCCCCTTGGCACTATAGCCATATTCTTCTAAGTCCGGGAGGCAGTAGTCCATCTGGGGCTCCTACTAACCCATCTGTGTCCTAACTAGAGTTAGTCTGACACCTGTTCATGCTAACAACCATTCCCCCTTAACCCCAACCCTACAGCACCCATATTCCGCCCTCATCCTAAAGTTTTACATGTAAATATCTACCCCGCTCGCTTATAACCCCGTAAACCCACTTTTCTAATGTTTAAACCCCCCCGCCATTTAATAAATTATTCAAATGCGCCGCGGGCCCCATCCATTATCCCTCCGCCGCCTCATCTGTGTCGCCAACCGTCCGATCGCCCACACCACAAATCTACGGTGGGCGGGTCTTGTCATCTCCGAAGCCGCCGAGGGTTAACGCCCGGGAGATCGGCAGTTTTCCCATCGTACTCCCGCCACGCGTCACCCTCTCGACTGTGGCGGAGCCCCCTCCTCCAATACCACCTATGCGGAAAGGCGGTGCGCCCGAAACCAGATACCGCTCTCCCCCCTCCTGCATCAGCGCCACGTCATGCTGACGTCACCATCCCGCGTCGGCCTCCTGCCACCATACTGCCAAATCATCCTGCCACGTCTCTGCCACCGTGTCACTGCCACGTCACCCGCCGTACTGCTGACGTCATCAACTAACGTCACCCTGCCACGTCACCGTCGTACTGGGACCCACCGCTGACATCATGCTGACGTCACCGTCAAAAAGAGCGAAGGGCACAAATCGCAGCCTAGGAAGCCCGGAATCAGAATCTAAGGCAGTTTTTCATGCGCGATTAGTGCTTAGCGCTAATCGCGCATGGCTACGGGAAATAGGCCGAAATGGAAAGCCCTTCATGGCTCGGCCTCCAGCATGCCCAAAAGGCACAAAATGACCAAAATTTCTTCGCGCAGCATTCAGAAAGGGGCAAACACAGTTTTTAAAGCAACAAAGGACCGAACAGCTGCCATGAAAGGTCGATGGGACAGGTCAAAAAATATCAGAGGAGAGATAAAACCCAGTTTCATGTCAAAGAGTATCAGTTGAACATTTTTTATGGAAATTTTTATTTCCCAAAGCAGGTGAAAATTAAATACCTCCATCAAAGTCAGCAAAGCAGTTAAGGCCATTTAAAAGCTTATCTGGTCGGGATTAGTGCACATTAATGGCACCGAACAATAGCAGAACCAAGTTAGAGGTGGAGATAAAAGACAAATCACAGTTGTTACAGAAGGACTGCACCGAGCCACCCAGGACAGACATTAACTCAGTTTGATACAGCTGCCCTCAGCGCAGCTCAAAGATATTTTCATGCATTTATTTTTGGATAAGAGTAGGTTAAAGTAATCATTTTCTTTCAGACCTGTTTAGGTCGGCTGTAATAGATTAATTTTGGATAATTTTCCCTATTTATACGACCCTCTGCATTGTAAAAAGGGTTGGTTGGTTTCATTAGAGACTCGCACTGGATATCTGAGATGTTTTACTTAATCAAAGATTGCTGAAAAGCTTTGGAGGAATGACTGTCTGCTCTGTGTCTAATGGTTTGAAGAATTGAATGTGGAATTCTTGTGCTGCAATATGAATCAATAAGTCTTCCTTACCTCTGTTATTTCAATTTCACATATGCTTAAGTTACAGAACAAAGGATTGGTTTAGAATTTGCTTAGCTACACTCTATGCTCAGTTTCTGTGGCTTCTTAATGTTTTCTTCTTGATTTAGGCATAAATATGAATTCTGTTATGGCTCATGTTTGATCTATTTCACATATGAATAATTGTTATCTAGGAATTCTTAGCTGCTCCTAGATAGGGCTCATTTATCTTCCTTCTGCTAACCTGAATGAGAGATTCTTAATTGCCCCTCATTCCTTAGCCTTTAATCCATCTCTTTTACCTTGAATGATTGTTTCATATGCAGCTGTCTTGCTCCATAATTCCCTCTTGTGACCAAGAAAATGCACCAGCAGTCCTACTCCTTGACTCCATGCCCAATGGTTCTAAATCTTTCATGCTATCCCTGCCTCTTTACTTGAAAGCATCATCCTTCCCACCAAAATCAAAACAAAACCCCTTAAACTCAATAACTAGCCTAAAAACCTTATCAACAAAGCTAAATCAGAAAGAGAGAGCCCTCTCTGATTGCAGGTGGGCTAGAACCTGCAGTCCAAAGATTGGTCTGTGGTTACCTCGGCCGTATCCTTTTTAGCTGACCAGAAGGACAACTTGAGTGATAACATAATGGCGACTCCACTAGGGAACATCCTCAGTTAATTTCGCAAATCAAGTTGGAAAACTCCATGGGAACAAAAATCAGTTGTTCAAGCGTTGTCTATTCCTTAAAACTACAGATGAAGTCTGAATGTCGGCCAGGAAGCCTTTGAAACTGTTCTTGCTTTGCATTTACAGGAGTAAATAAATGCTGCTTCAGTCAATCTTCATGCTAGTTTTAAACTGCAGATAGCTGTTCCAAAAATTTGATCAGTTCCTTGCTAATTCTAAAAACATTCACAGAAAATACCAAAACAAATTCAGAATCTGGCTCCCAAAAAGAATTCTCGTTATACTAGGTCAAATCCAGACCCAAATCCCCCAGCTGCTTTTGAAAATCCGAACTTAATCCCAAAGATCCTTAGGAAGCAAGAACAAAGAGAATATTTTGCTGATAATAGTCCTGAAGCAGTTCACCCAAGCAGTGTTCCAACCCCTGTCAAAGTTTTATTTCGTTCAACCCCTGCTTCCCCTTGTTCATCATCTACTTCCCAAAGCACTCCTTCCACACCTCCATTCACTGCACATACTCCCATTACCACTACTGTTGTTACAGCTGTTCCAGTTGTCCCTGTTGTTCCTGTTGTTCCACTTATCCCTGTGAATATGGCTAATAGATATGCACCCCTGCAATTACCTGCAAACCCTGGGGCTATGCCTTAGGATTATCAAACTAAAATCACATATTTTGATGGAACTGGTCCTTGCACAGCCCTTTAGCATACAAAGAAAATGCAAGACTACTTTGAGAACTACGAAATAGATGATGATAGTGTGAGAATGAAAATTTTTGTTCAAAGTTTAACAGGTGATGTAAGAACTTGGTTCAGATCACTTGCTGCAAATTCCATAACCAATCCGAATGAGCTTTACCAATCCTTTACCAACAGATGGGAGAAAAAGAAAGACCCCTTGCACATACTAGCTGAATATGATACAATAAAAAGAGACCCTCAAGAGTCTGTCCTAGATTACTGTGCAAGATTCAACAATGTCTATAATGCAATACCATAGAACCTAAGACCTCCACCTGACCTTGCCTTGTATAAATTCCCTGATGGATTCGACCCAGATATGGCCTACCAGTTAAAAGAAAGAGCCCCTCAAACCCTTGCAGACATGCAAAATGTCGCTGTTAGCGTAGAGGCCAACCTAATTGCCAAAACAAACAGAGCTAGAATGGAGAGAAGAACCACCTTCAAAGAAGAACCCTCAGCCTTAGATCAGAAAATTGATGCTATTATCAGTGGCATGCAAAGGCTGGGAGACAGAGTAGAAAGTGTTGAGAGGAAATCATCATGGGAAGGACAACAGTCCAATACCATAAGGAACCCCAATTTTAGGAAAATGCAGAACACAAATGCTGGTAGGTCTAGCCCAGACCATGATATAAGACCCCCTTTTCATGAAAATTATGCGGAAGCATCTACATCTAGTGAGCCCACAAAGGACACTCACATGAACTTGGTGGATTCGAGGGCTGAGCAACAAATTTTCCTAACTCAACAAGACCAAGATGAGCATGACTTTAATCAATTTCAGACTAAGTCTGGTGAGTCTTTTGATTTTAAACAAGGCTATGATACTGCTATGTATGAGGTCCACAAACAATATAAGCTGAGAACTAGGACCATTGACATTCCTGAACCTAGCAAACCAAAGGATGGCAATCAGCCCAACAAGATTAAAGGCAAGGCTGTCATAACAGAACCAGCTGATATACCTGTCCCAAACCCGCATCAAGTGACTGTAGAGGACATAACAAAAATGCAGCCTTCTATTGATCAGCCTCTACCACCCTTTTCCTCAAAAGAGAATTTGAACAACATTCCAAAAAGCCCTCCTAAAACAGAAAAACCCAAGCAATTACTTCCCTTAACGCTGATAAACAAGACCAAATTGCTGATACTCCATTTAAAAAGGGAAACCTGCCTCTCACAATACTAAAACCCAATCTGAAAAATCATTTGACTTAGAGGCAAAATAGGTAAATTGAAGACATCCATCCCCTTGTCTGAACTTGCTAAACATGATGTGTATAGGCAACAAATTCAAAGATCACTTCAAATGCCAGAAGTCAAGGATGATGTGAATGTTCTTGATGATCAGCCTAAGCTGCTGTTCGGTCCAAAAGTTAATGGAAAATCAACATATGGATCTGTATTACCCTCTTATGTCAGTTTACATATACATGACAAAGTCCTGCACAATGCTATGTTTGACTCAGGTGCCTCACACAACCTTATGCCCAAAGCTGTAATGGAAAAGCTGAACCTTGATGTTACAAGACCCTACAAAGATATATTCTCCTTTGACTCAAGTCAAGTCAAGTGTTTAGGCCTCATCAAAGACCTGTGTGTCTCCTTAGTCCAATTTCCTAACAAGACAATCCTCATGGATGTGGTGGTTGCTGACATTCCACCAAAGTACGACATGCTATTGTCAAGATCTTGGGGAGAAAAACTCCAAGGGTCCCTCCAATTAGACCTCTCTTATGCCACTATATCTGTCTTTGGGCAACCAAAGAGACTATATAGAGAAACACTGATGAAGTATGTGGTAACTAGTGAGAGCAAGCCTGAAAATTTTCCCATTTACTCAATCCATTCTGATATGGATTCTTTTATTTTATTTAATGATGAAACAAGTCCTCCCATTGATGACAAGCCGTTGGCTTTAGAACTAAACACACACATCAGTGAAGAATCGGTTGCCCATACTGATAAAACTCTCAAAACAATCAAGGCAACCAGCTTACAAGAAGAACCTCCCCAAACAGAAAATTCAAATCTGTCCACTGCAAGAATGACTGAAACTCTTGATATTAACCACAAGCAAGAAATCACATGGTATTTAGATTTTGATGGCTCTATTAACAAGTTAGGAGCAGGGGCAGGTGTTTGGATTCACAATACACATAACAATCATGCAGAAGGCCATGCCTACAGACTAAATTTCAAATGTACTAATAACATGGCAGAGTATGAGGCTCTCCTCCTAGGCCTGAAACTGCTCAAAGCTCTAGGAGCTGCAAAAGTGTCCATTTTAGGTGACTCTGATTTAATCATACAACAGATGAAAGGTAACTTTGTTACCAATGACAATAGAATGAGGGCCTATAGGACTGCTGCCACTAGTATACTCAATGCATTCACTGAATCCAAGCTTGCCAATATTTCAAGAGAGCATAACATTCATGCACACAGCCTAGCTACTTTTGCTAGTACATGCAAGCTCCCCTTTGAGCCAAATCACCATTTTACTACTGAGATAAAACATAGGCCCGCTATCCCAAATAATGTTAAAGATTGGCAAGTGTTCGAAAATGATGCCCAGATTAACAACTTCCTCACTCTTGAGCATGAGTTTTCAAATATTAACATTGACATGGATGCTATGACGGATGAACAACAGCAAACAAATGAAAATCAGCAGGCTGTAACAGCCAAACAAATGTTGAACCCAACTGTTTTTGACAATACAAACATTAAAGAGCTGAAACAGATGCATTTGGACGAAATAGCAGAAACAGAGGCCGAGATCATTGATCTGAAAGATAACTTTCTCCCTGCTGGCCTCACTCCGTTAGAAGATATGTTTGATGCTAATGATGTTCCCAAGAAGCCAAAAATGCAACCCTTAAACGATGCTATAGAAGAACATAACATCGGGACAGCAGAGAAGCCCAAAATGATCAAATTATCCAAAAATTTGCCACCCGATCAAAAGCCTAAATATGTTGATTTGTTCAAAGAATTCCAAGATGTATTTGCTTGGAGTTATGAGGACTTGAAGTCCTATGACACCTCAGTAATCCAACACACCATTCCCTTAAAACCAAACCAAAAGCCCTTCAAACAGAAACTGAGGAGAATCAATCCTATGCTTCTCCCTTTGATTGAAAAGGAAGTGAAAAGAATGTTTGAAGCAGGTATCATAGCACCCATCAGATTTTCTGAATGGGTATCCAATCTTGTTCCCACAAGAAAAAAGACAGGTGAGATTAGGCTATGTGTAGACCTAAGAAATTTAAACCAAGTCTCCCTAAAAGACCACTACCCCTTGCCCAAAATGGATCATATTCTGCAGAGAGTAGTGGGGTCATCTAGAATTTCTTTGCTAGATGGCTTTTCAAGTTTTAATCAAATACTGGTTCACCCAGATGACCAAGACAAGACAGCATTTACCACACCGTGGGGAACATTTAAGTATGTGAAGATGCCTTTCAGACTTAAAAACGTTGGTGCCACCTTTCAAAGAGCAATGGAAATTGAATTTGCCAAAGAAATACATGATTTCCTAGTTGTCTACCTTGATGACTTAACCCCTTTGTCCAAATCTGATCAAGAGTACCTAAAACATTTGAGGCAAATATTCATGACATGTAGGAAATATGGCATTTCCTTGAACCCCAAGAAGTCCCTTTTCGGCCTTGAAGAAGGCAAACTTCTTGGCCATATCATATCAAAGGACGGGATTAGAATTGATCCTGAAAGAATCCAAGCCATCCTCCAAATTCCATATCCAAGAAACATAAAAGAGTTGCAAGCATTCCTTGGGAAGATCAACTTCTTAAGGAGATTTATTCCAAATCTAGCCGAGCTGATAAGACTGTTAAGCAAGATGTTAAAAAACGATGCCAAGGTAAGATGGTCTCTTGAAACCAAACAAGCCTTTGAGAGTATAAAATCTGCCTTAACCCAAGCCCCTGTCCTCACAAGTCCACAATTTGATAGGGACTTTATCATAATTTCTTTTGCATCTGATCACACCATAGCTACTGTCCTTTTGCAAAAGGATGATCAGGGAAATGAAAAGCCAATTTCATTTTTCAGCCAAGCCTTAAGAGATGCCCCTTTGAAATACCCAATCATGGAGAAGCAGGCCTATGCCCTGGTCAAAGCAATCAAAGATTTCCGAGTCTACATTTTATATTCACATGTGATTGCCTATGTCCCAAATGCTGTTGTAAAAGACATATTAACCCAAGAGGGATTAGAGGGCAAAAGAGGCAAATGGATTGCAAACATCCTTGAGTATGACATAGAAATAAAACCAACCAAGCTCATAAAGGGACAAGGTTTAGCCAAACTGATGTCCGAAACAAACTTTCAAGCCTTAGACATTAACCAATTGGACAATGAACAGGAGCTGGTGACTCCACAGATCAGTGAAACCTTTTTGCAATCGCCATGGTATGCTGATATATGCTTTGTATTTTTAAACCTGTTTGCTCCCCCAGGATTTTCCAGAACTAAGAAAAGATTTTTAAGAATGAAGGCTTCAAAGTTTTGTGTCATAGATGGTGCTTTATTTTGAAAAAATCATGAAGGTATATTGTTTTATTGTTTAACCATGAGTGAAACTAACAGTGTCATGAAAGAATTCCATGCAAGTGACTATGGAGGACATCTATATTGGAAGTCCACTACTGATAAAATTCTAAGGGCTGGTTTCTATTGGCCCTCTCTTTTTGCAGATGTAAAGAAATTTGCCGTTTCATGTCACAAATGCCAAATCTTTGAGGGCAAAAGAAAGCTGTTGCCCCTGCCCCTTAAACCCATCTCAACTGAAAAGCCTTTTCAACAATGGGGTCTTGACTTCATTGGAGAAATCCATCCCTCTTCCTCAGGCCAGCATAAGTGGATTCTAACAGCCACCGACTATTTCACCACGTATGTTGAAGCCATCCCATGCAGGCAAGCCAATGACACCATCATTATCCAATTTCTTGAGTGCAATATCCTTTCTAGATTTGGCTACCCTGAGAAGATCATTACTGACAACGCCGCTACTTTCAAATCCAAAAGGATGATCAACTTTTGCCATAAATTTCACATCATCTTGGGGCATTCCACAGCCTATTACCCCCAAGGTAATGGCTTGGCCAAATCCTCAAATAAAAGTCTCATTAATATTATCAAGAGGATCTTAGAAGAAAACAAGAAGAACTGGCATAGAAAGCTCACAAATGCCCTATGGGCAGACAGACTTTCAACAAAGAAATCCATTGGGATGAGCACTTATGAGCTAGTATATGGCATGGAGGCCAGATTTCATTCATCTTTAGGCATCCCTACTATCAAACTGTTACAGGAGATTCAAGCTGAACCAAATGACATTCAACGAAGAATCAATCAGACCATTCATCTTCAGCAAACCAGAGAGCAAGTCTATGACAGAGCTCAAATTTTGAAAGAGAAGCTCAAAAAGATGTTTGATAAGAGAGCTAAGGCTGAGGATTTCTACATTGGCAACAAAGTTCTAAGGTGGGATTCACGAAGAGAAGACAAGGGAAAACATGCAAAATTTGATTTTTTATGGAAAGGGCCATTTTTTATTTCTGTTGTTCAAGGAAATAACACATATTTTCTCAAATCTATAGAGGGCAGCACTGCTGAAGAAGGCCCTGTAAATGGTCGAATGTTAAAACATTACCATGATCCCTTTTAAAGGGATACAATGCAGCTTTGTACATATCTCTTTGTACATTGATATTTGTATATATCAGCACTCTGTTTATTTTTGTATAAGCACTTTGAGTATTAGAGGAGCAATAGTAAAGATTGCTAAGACACAGCCAATGCCATTATTCCATTTTTAAAGCTCTGTCTCTACATTAATCTCAGCAAAACAGCAAGAGTAGCACTGTCATATCACAACGATTCATGGTAAAAAGAAACGGTTGCAGCTTGCAGTCTTCAGTCAAACAGTATCAATAGGAGAGGAGTTTTTTTCAGCAACTGTTTCTAGACCAGAGCTAAAGGAAACACATCAGTTTGGATCTATTTCAAAGGCAATGCTCAAGCAACATTTTATATAATATTAAGCACGCAGAAGAAAGTAAGCAGTGCTTCACTTTTCATAACAATTCAGTTGAGGAGAGGGTTGTTCATATTTCAAAGTTTGACACTTCTAGCAGCCAGCACAAAGAAGTTTTTCAGTCTATAGCAACAACAGAAGATCAAGGCAGTCTGACCTGCTATTCTTAGCTTTTCACAAGGAAAAGCCATCCCCAAGTGGAGCCACTGTTAGCCTCCTGTTGCAACAGGTGTTCATCTTTCATGATTGACATTTTTACATGCCAAATATGTCATACTTTGCATGCTGCAATGCTCCATATTTGCAGAAAGAGGTCAAAGAAGAGGCCATGAAAGTGTGCCAGTCTAAATGCCACTGTTGTATTCCAATTTTGATGACTTAACCAGTTTTGAAGAATGTTCAGTTAAGGGAAGTCCAAACAGCTTAATCTTGGCTTCCCTAGGTTTCAATTTCTTGCTTTAGAATATAGAGAATGAATATATGTCCAAACAGCTTAATCTTGGCAGATTTGTAGATAGGTAGAGAATCAAAGGAGCCCAACTGCGTAATTTGGGCCCTTGGCAGAAATAAGTGTAGATTTAGATAGGAGGGCAGTCAAAAGAAAAATTGTAAAGCAGGGTCTGCAAGTCTAAGTGCACCCAAACCAAAAAGAAGAAAAAATGTTAGGTAAGTAGGCTGGGTAGGTAGTTTTGAGGTTGCAGAATGTTGAATTGTGATCAATTTTGCGTTTCAAAGTGATATTGTAACTTTAGATCACAAGTACAAGGCAGTTTTCATTTGGAGCAGGTCAAGAGAGGCATGTCTAACTCCCCCTTCTTCTAATTCCCCAAATCACTCATTAACTTCCCTGAAGAGGTCAAGATTTGCTTGAGCCTCTTAGTTTCATCATGTTTCATAAAACATTTGCCTAAGTAAGAGATCTGCTTTACTTAGGAGTGTTGATATCTCTTCTACAAGTTCTAACCCCCTAATAGCCTAAGATTCACATACTTAGCGCTTTCTTGTCATTTCCATATTAATTACTAACTCTATTATTTAGCTCCTTAAATCATTTCCCTATCCCCTCCTATGTAAAAATATTAAATAATCCTCCCCTTGGCACTATGGCCATATTCTTCTAAGTCCGGGAGGCAGTAGTCCATCTGGGACTCCTACTAATCCATCCGTGTCCTAACTGGAGTTAGTCTGACACCTGGTCATGCTAACAACCATTCCCCCTTAACCCCAACCCTACAGCACCCATATTCCGCCCTCATCCTAAAGTTTTACATGTAAATATCTACCCCGCTCGCTTATAACCCCATAAACCCACTTTTCTAATGTTTAAACCCCCCCCCCCCCCCGCCATTTAATAAATTATTCAAATGCGCTGCGGGCCCCGTCCATTATCCCTCCGCCGCCTCATCTGTGCCGCCGACCATCCGATCGCCCGCACCACAGATCTACGGTGGGTAGGTCTTGTCATCTCTGATGCCGCCGAGGGTTAACGCCCGGGAGATCGGCAGTTATCCCGTCGTACTCCCGCCAAGCATCACCCTCTCGGCTGTGGCGGAGCCCCCTCCTCCAATACCACCTATGCGGAAAGGCGATGCGCCCGAAACCGGATACCGCTCTCCCCCCTCCTGCGTCAGCGCCACGTCATGCTGACGTCACCATCCCGCGTCGACATCCTGCCACCGTACTACCAAATCATCCTGCCACGTCACCCGTCGTACTGTTGACGTCACCCTGCCATGTCACTGCCGTACCGGGACCCACCACTGACGTCACTGTCAAAAAGCGCGAAAGGCGCAAATCGCAGCCTAGGAAGCCCGGAATCAGAATCTGAGGCAATTTTTCATGCGCGATTAGCGTACGGGAAATAGGCCGAAATGGAAAGCCCTTCATGGCTCGGCCTCCAGCATGCCTGAAAGGCGCAAAATGACCAGAATTTCTTCGCGTAGCATTCAGAAAGGGGCAAACAAAGTTTTTAAAGCAACAGAGGGCCCAACAGCTGCCATGAAAGGTCAATGGGACAGGTCAAAAAATATCAGAGGAGAGATAAAGCCCAGTTTCATGTCAAAGAGTATCAGTTGAAAAATTTCTATGGAAATTTTTATTTCCCAAAGCAGGTGAAAACTAAAGACCTCCATCAAAGTCAGCAAAGCAGTTAAGGCCATTTAAAAGCTTATCTGGTCGGGATTAGTGCACATTAATGGCACCGAACAACAGCAGAACCAATTTAGAGGTGGAGATAAAAGACAAATCATAGTTGTTACAGAAGGACTGCACCGAGCCACCCAGGACAGACATTAACTCAGTTTGATACAGCTGCCCTCAGCGCAACTCAAAGATATTTTCATGCATTTATTTTTGGATAAGATTAGGTTAAATTAATCATTTTCTTTCAGACCTGTTTAGGTCGGCTGTAATAGATTAATTTTGGATAATTTTCCCTATTTATACGACCCTCTGCATTGTAAAAAGGGTTGGTTGGTTGATAATCTTCATTAGAGACTCACACTGGATATCTGAGATGTTTTACTTAATCAAAGATTGCTGAAAAGCTTTGGAGGAATGATTGTCTGCTCTGTGTCTAATGGTTTGAAGAATTGAATGTGGAATTCTTGTGCTGCAATATGAATCAATAAGTCTTCCTTACCTCTGTTATTTCAATTTCACATATGCTCAAGTTACAGAACAAAGGATTGGTTTAGAATTTGCTTAGCTGCACTCTATGCTCAGTTTTTGTGGCTTCTTAATGTTTTCTTCTTGATTTAGGCATAAATATGAATTCTGTTATGGCTCATGTTTGATCTATTCCACATATGAATGACTGTTATCTAGGAATTCTTAGCTGCTCCTAGATAGGGCTCATTTATCTTCCTTCTGCTAACCTGAATGAGAGATTCTTAATTGCCCCTCATTCCTTAGCCTTTAATCCATCTCTTTTACCTTGAATGATTGTTTCATATGCAACTGTCTTGCTCCATAATTCCCTCTCGTGACCAAGAAAACGCACCAGCAGTCCTACTCCTTGACTCCACCGCCAATGGTTCTAAAACTTTCATGTTATCCCTACCTCTTTACTTGAAAGCATCATCCTTCCCACCAAAATAAAAAAAAAACCCCTTGAACTCAATAACTAGCCTAAAAATCCTATCAACAAAGCTAAATCAAAAAGAGAGAGCCCTCTCTGATTGCAGGTGGGCTAGAACCTGCAGTCCAAAGATTGGTTTGTGGTTACCTTGGTCGTATCCTTTTGAGCTGACCAGAAGGACAACCTGAGTGATAACAGTAACTATCATTGCACTCGTTCAGACTGATCCTTGAGTGTTGTACATGTTATCTTACCTTGTATGTTGTTACTACCGCATCCGAGTGGACTACTCCGCCGGAAGCTGTGTATGTCCTTTTGTGTTGTGTGTTCCTAGCCGAGTTGGGATTGATCACTTTCAACCTGGAACTCACCTTCACCCTTATCTCGCCCCTTATGTGTTAGAACCTCTCATACACCTTCCTTGACTCACTGCAGCAGTCACACCCTTGCTACTGACAGAGTTATCTTACTTGTCTCTGTGTGACATCACGGTCAAAGCATTACCTTACGACCCACTACTGGGACTCCTACAACAAACGGTCTCAGGTCTAATTGGGATTTCTTACCAGGGAGATCCCCTTAACATGTTGGCGGGTCCAACACCGTCAACACTTTTTTAATATAAATAAAAATTGTTTACAATCTTGTACTGGTGCAGAATCATACTAGTATGTAGGCAACGACCTAGAGAAGGCTACAACCTTCTCTCGTTCTCTAGCTTCTACTGGAAGGGAGCTACAACTCCCTAGCTCTTGTATTGGCTAATATGTTTACTAGTACATAGGCGTCAGCCTACAAAAGGCTACCACCTTTACTCTTCCTCCAGGGACCACATTTCATAAATTTTCAAACTGGATACTCCTGGTACACAACAACACAATTTGTAGGCCACGTTTCATCAAATTTTCATACTAGACCAATCAGTAACATTGAAGTTCAAAATCAATCATCATTGCAATACAACCAATCACTGAAACCCATCAAATCTGAAGCAAATCATAATCAATCAATCTGAACAATCAGATCCCAAAACACATAACTGAACCCAAAACTCTGTATCAATAACCAGAACAAACTGCAACTTCAAAAATCATATGTCAGAATGTATATGCTACTTAGAAGTTTCGAACCAGCGTGTATACGCGCATTCACCAAGGCGAACAAGCATATAGATCTGCAGATAATTACTTATAACTTCGCAGCTATTCCAGATTTCAGATATACCCAGATCATAACATATAAAGGATAAATCATGAATTAGCAATCAAATATAGAATATCCATTATCAGATCATACAATGATAAGTCATTTCAGGTCTCATGATCCTGATCCAATATTGTATCCAAGGGTGCACAAGATATTTCATATCTATATCATAACCATAGCCCTTACAACCCAAATTATACTTCAGATAGAGGTATTCATCAAAAGCCCTTTCACATGCACACTTAGCCCTTTGATCTTCTCCTCCTTATATACTTAGAGGCTTTTCCAATACCTTCGACCAAAACAACACTTAGAACCTGTGGTATTCTTAGACGAGATCAAGTAACCATTACTCCACTCAATATTGTGGGCTAATACCATGGTATGAACCCTTGGTATTCTTTAACCTTAATTTTCCATCCCATATGCACTTTTCCTCTCATGAAAATGTGTGCATACGTATACACCTCTTTTGTTCGGTGAACTTGCTTATATACTGTTGGGTGCACGATCCCCCAAGGGCAGTTTTGAGGCTTAAAGCCCATATTTTGGTCCAATTTTGTAACCCAAGTGTAAAGACTCCGCATTTTGTGGTTGCGGAGCGCGTAGTTGTTAAAGAGTCATAGGGTTGTCCACCCTTATTTTGAAAATGTAATGTCAACTATAGAAGATCTACACATGGTCCGCAGACCATGGATTGTATAAATAGAGCTAAGCGCTAGGTAGTTAAAGGAAATTAGAAGGGAATCAATGATCGAACATGTATGAGAGATAGCTCTGAAGTAGAAGTCTAAGTTTTGGGTTGTAGCGTAGGTAGAGGCTCTGCAGCTGAGTGCGCAGAGGCCTAGAAGTCCGTAGCTGAGTGCGCGGACCCCTGCAGCTGAGTGCGCAAGGCGAGTCAAATCTGTAATTGTTCGAAATTATCAATAAAGAGAAGTATTCCACAATTTCTGCGTCTTTATTTCCTGTTTATGCATCTGTTATATTGGGTATAAATTTCACTTATAATGCTTACATGATGTGCGAATGTATATAAATGTATTGGTTAAGTGAACGCAAGTAAGAACATCCGTTTATGCGAAGCTAACTAAGATATGTTAATAAGATAAGTAAGACACTTAGCGTAGTTGGGGAAATATCAAAGTTCGCTACCCTAGCAGCATGAAAGCATATCAGCCTCAGGTGAGGGTTGCGCGAGAGCCGATTGTACCGTTTCGCGAAGGTGTTTAAGGACGAACAGAGGGTTAAGCAACCTACGTGTAGGCAGGGATAGCTGAGATAAACCAACATCACACCCATCTCAAGGGTGCGGAAACTTGGTTCCAGCATCCCCCCATATTGCTTCGGGTAAGACTTCAGTCCGCGCTCCACGCGCTGATGCCGAAAGGGCCAATAGTGTAAGGATTTGTTTGGCTAACTAACATTGAACCTGGGTCAGTGCCCCTCAAGCCAACATATATGCTACTTGGACTAGGTGAACTTGTGTATACCTATTAAAACACTCTCTTTCTTCAAAGTTTGGAATCAGATCTGTAATCCTTTGTTGTTACCCCTAAATTGACCTGTTGCACTGTCATACATCACTCTGAGTTTCCATCAAGGACAACACCTATACCATAATGCCAACACCCTTAAGAGGTAATTAAGTACTAATCAATCCAACCTTAAACTAATATATTCCTTGACCAATTTTTGAGAATGTTAGGCCACAATTTATTCTATTCTATCCTATCTAATAATGTTCTCCCAAAATTAAACAATTTGGTGAACTTATTCACTATTCTAAAACATAAATTTAAATGTTTTGATCATGATTAAATAATGTGATTCAAATCAAAACAACAAGTTGTGGCATGCAAACAAGCTACACACAAAACCTTAATTTATTACAATGCAATTTATTTCTTTGAAGTGGCATTTGAATAGGCTCACTTATACAAATTTTGATTTTATTTTGATGGGGTTTCATTTCATCTCTTTTTATTTTCTATTTTTTCATTTTCATTTTTTTTATTCTTTTTTTTCATACCCTCTTTTATAAATAAAAACTAACTTATCAAAAATAAAGGATGTTACAACACCCTATATGTACCATAATTATAAAAAAGCTCTTCATAGCTCGACTGGTCATAGTCCCTTTCAAGTGGGTCTAGGATTTCAATCATTGTGTTTGGTTGATGTTGCCATGCCTCATGCGACTATAGAGACTGAATCCATACATGTACTGTCTGAGGCTAATAAAGCAACCAGATTTATTGAACGCATCCAACACATCTTCCAACAAGTTCACGACATCTTGAAGAAGTCCAATGCTAAGTACAAGCAGCGAAATGATCAACATCAAGTGCCACACAAGTTTCAGGTGACCGACAAAGTTTGGTTGCAATTGTAGAAAAAACACCTTACTGACGCCCATTAGAAGCTTAGACCACTCTGATATGGGCCTTACACCATTACCAAGGTTGTGGGAGACAATGCTTTTGAGCTCATAATTCTGCCATTCCTTGGCTTGCACCCAGTGTTCAATGTGGACTGCCTTCGACCATACTTTCCACCATTATTGGACACATCAGACATTGTAGAACAACTCACACCAACATAGCTAAATCCAAATTGTATGGAATAATCAATGTAAACTTTGAAAGAGGAACTTATACTGTTACCCATTTCGTAGAGATAGCAAAAAAGTGACCTAATTTTGAAAAGGGGTGACGCAGAACACACATGTTTTTTTAGAGCATAGTTTTTGGCACTTTAATTTTTTTTATGTACATTACGTTTTAGAATGGTAGTGATTTTCATGCTGATTTCAAAAAGTGGGCATTCTGCATCAGACCCTTTTTTTAAAAGACCTGTTTTTTGGCTTTAAATTTTCTAATGTATAAAATGTAAATAATTATTTTGTAAATTTGATCATTTTTGAAGTGGTCATTTTCTTCATATTTTCTTGTTTTTTATTTTACTTTTAATTTTTTTGTAGTGAGGTTTTTATTGTTTTGCATTTTTAAATTGGAATGTCGATATTTTGAATTTTCGATATTCTACATATTTATACATCCTTAATTAATTTTTCAATCCACATGAAATAATTATTTCTAAAAAACAATATTTTTTAACAATGGACATAAAAATAACCATTTTTAACATAAATATAATTAAAAAACTACACGTTTTGATAATTTTTTGCTAGAATTGACATGTCAAAATCACAATTTTTATACGAAAATTTTAACTAAAAATGGTTAAATAATAGTTTTTTTTATGAATTTCATGTCAAAAAAATAATAATAATAAATTTTTTTTCAAAAAATAATGATTAACTTAAAAATCAATGCGAAAATCACATATTACAAATATTGAAAGCATAATAACCCTGATTGAGTGTTTATTCTTCTCATAAAATGTCAAAGTCAAAACATTGCAAAGCTTGATTTCCAAACATAACTTAAATTTAATCAACAATGTCACGTAATCCAAACTCTTCGTCCTCTAGAGTTTCATCATTGTCTTCTTCCACAATATTTTCTGTTTCCTTTTGCTCATTTTCCTCTTCTAATGGATTTTTAATGTCTGCGAATCTCCCAATGTATGTCTTTCCAAATATTCTATGTAATGGTGGTTGAGGTTCCTTTTCCTTTTTTGCCACACGTGATTCACTAAAGTCCCCTTTCTTCAACCCATTTTCTTGCATTGCATCTGGAAGAAATTGAAGAGCATTAATTCTTTGCTGAATGAAATTGCACTGTACTAGATCTTTTTCAATTGCAATGCAATTTCTTTTTTTTTTGAAGGCAACATGCTAGTGTTGTACCTAATTATCAGGCACAAAAGAAATAATGAACTAAATTAGTACAATGACATATTAATTAAAAAATAACATATTGAAATTTAATTCCATATAATAAAACTTACCTGAGCCAGAAAATAAATCCAAAACCCACTCTCCTTCATTTGAACATATGTCTATAAGATAGTTAATCAATAATTGTGGTTTTTGATAAATGTTAACTATCTCTCCTTTTGCTTCTTTGTCTTCATATGTTAGTTTTCTCACAACAACATCATAAGTCAGTATTTGGCTATGACTCTTTCCGTCTACCTGATTAAAAATCATAGACATATGGCTATCATCTTTTGCCCAGCTATCAATATGAATGAACTCACAATCATTTATAAATTGTTGATCTTCATTGTTAAGAAGATTTGACTTTTGTCTGTAACATGAAATAGTAAAAGTTCAATTAACTTGTACATAAATAAATTTTTCAACATTAATCAAATATACATTTTAAACGTCTTACCATGTAAGCTGCATCCTTGAATTTGTTTTCCCCTTGAAGCTTGACAATATCATTGCCACTTGTGTGTCTGAATGAAATGTCACAAATCTCCATAATGGTGATGACGTGACTTCTACAAACCCCGCAACCACTTTACTAAGAGCTTGATAAGTATAAGGGTCACTATCATAGTCAATGTTTGGAATATTGAAACCATGGGGAATATCTACAATGACTAGGGCATAATCCCTTTTAGGTATCAGTTTAGCTATGTCTTCATAGTCGCCTTGTATTATTTGATATTGAATAGTGTCTAGCCCATTCCAAATGAAATGACTAAGAGTTGGATCAAGTTGAACATTCTTAATACGTTGCTTCCTCAGTCTTTCGATCTTTATTTTTTCAATAAAGGTTTTGAAACTATCTCGCGCTCCATTATCATCCTACCTCATCTTTTATAAAATAAACAAATACATGTGTAAGTTATAAATTAAAAATAGTACACACGTGAATAAAAATGAATGTATAAATCAAGATACCTTTTTAAATGCAAGATAAAAAGCTTTTAATGTTGATGTAGAACTTGAATCTGGATAGTTGCATACAACATCATCCCAACTATCTTCATTCAACGATCTAACCATTTGTTCTTGAATTTTCATGTAAACTTTGTGACTGCATAGATAAAGTAACAAAAAGTTAATATAATGATATGTATAAAAAATACTACTAAGAACAACATGTTTTATTTAAAATATAATTATAATCTAGAAATAAATACAAATAATTCAACAAACTTACTTTTGAAATTCTTTAGAGATTTCCCTTAATGATAATTCCCCTGACCTCACACGAGATAATATTGTTTTGACAATTTTTTCATCTTTCACTCCTTGCATCGCCCTCCAAGGTGTGATAGTCATATCGTCTGGAAGTTGTTTCATTTCAAGAGTTGATTTACTGTTGCTACATGTCAATGGCTTAAACTTTTTGACCCTCTGGTTTTTAATGGCAATGTCTTCCCACATGCTAAAAATCTCATCAATCAACGTCCAAACATCTCCAGTTCTAAATGCCAATTGGAAAATGTTATCAACACCTCTAAATAAATCACTATTTTTGTTGCCTTTTCCACCTTTTGAATTAGTTTTCTCTTCAATTTGATATCCTATTTCCATACAACATTCTTTTCAGAAATCTGCAGTAACATTTATCCTATCCCCACCACGTTTTTCTTCAAATTCACTATGAATAAATCTAACCCTTTGGATGAAAGTCATAGACACCCTATATTCATTATCTGAATTATGATCCCATGCCACTAACTTTGCTTCTGTATCTGATAAACCAGCGTAAATGATACATTTCATTGTTTCAAAACGTGGGTTATTAGGATATTTCTCCATCAATTGTCTTTGAGCTTCTACAGAATGGTTCCCCCCAAGCACATAATAATTGTATTCAAAACATTTTGACTTATCAAATGCTTCTTTATCGGGAACTTGAAGTGGATCAACAAGAAGCACACAACTAACCACATGAGCATATGGATCGTACCTTATCAATGTCTTCAAGTTGTGAACATGCAGATGATGTGGCTTTCTAACTTGATATTGACATTGTCCTTCACTTGCCTTATAGGTTTTCCTGACATTAAGCTTAAATGTACGACCACCATCAATTAAGTTTCACTTTGTCAAATTCTCTCGAATGGCATTTTGTTTTGTTTTGATAATGCCATCCTCTAAATCAGCACCTGGTGTAATGATTTCTCTGCATTCTTTTGAAGTTTCACTAGGTTCTTGATTGCTGGTAATGACTGCTTCAAAATCTTCAACTTTACTTTTCTTTGTCATAACATTCCCAACAGATTTATTCTTGGGCATTGTTACTTTTGGTCTTTTACGGCTCTTCTCAGTTCCAATGTCATCTTCAGTAATGGCAACATATGCTTCACTGTCAGTTTCAACTTCATCGTCCTCAAAAGTAACTTGTTTACCCTTGCTAGATTTATCCACCAGAGGCCTTTTTTTCTGATTCTTTGGATGTAGTTTTGTAGCATCATCAATTACTACATTTTGCTTGTTTTCCATATCTTCTTCTGACACTGAGTAAAAACTGCTGACAACTTTCATGATATCATGCTCTATGAAATGAATGCCTCCCAACCTAATTGAACAACTTTCAACAAAATTCTACCAAACAAAATATCATATGTCAATAAAAAACAAAGTTAAAAAAATATAGCGAGACACTTTCAAGAACGCAAAATACAAATATAAATAACAATACTTACGATGTTTTGTGTCATCTCATTTACGATTTGTTTACACAACTTTGTAGATATCTCTCTCGTGTCATACAATGAATATGATAGTTGGTATTTAATCCTTTCATGTGACTTTGGAGCTTTTGTAAGTATGTAAACAACTTCAGTGTCCGGTACCGAACACATATCTATGACTCTTCCCATCACCTCAAAAATTCTATTATCATTCGGTATATCAATATATAGATATATATTAACATTTGTGTTTTCTCTTTCTTTCACATACCAGATTGTTGATGGAAATTTCACCTCTTTTGAATTCTTCCAGTCTAAAATCATCTTCTTATCACTTGAGGCACTTGAAAGATTTGTAGCCATGAGCTCAGGTGGAGTTCATTCACCAATGTTTCTTGAAGATGCACCTTTAAGATTCTTTGGTCCAGAAAGATTCACAGAAATTTTCTTTGATTCAATTTTCCTGAAAAATAGAAACACATAAATTAGTAAATAACAAAAACATATTAACTTAAATTAATAATGAAAATATATCATAAATTTTTTATTTTTATAATCAGAATCACCCAGCCACCCCTAACGGGCGGGCAGGCGGGAGGTCGGGTGAGGGACGGCGGGGCGGGGTGGGCAGCTGGGCGGGTGAGGGCGGGCGGGGTCGGCGGGCGAGCCAGGTGGGTGTGGGTGAGAGGGGTGCACGGGTGTGGACGGGCGGGCGGTCGGTGGGGGCGAGCGTGCGGGGGGGGGCAGGAGGGATGGACCGGCCCCCAACCTCCCCATCCTCACCCGTGCCTGGCCCCCTTAACCCGCCAACCTCCCGATCCCCACCCGCACTCGGCCCCCTTCCACCCCCACGTGCCCACGCCGACCCTCTTCCCTCACACCCACCTGCCTCTCCTCCACCCCTCTCGACCCCCCACCTACCCGACCCCTCCCACACCCCCTCACACACTAGGCACTCTCGTGCACCCTCACCCCCCCCGACATCCCCACATAGCCCCGCCCACAGCCTCCACCTCCATGCCCACCCTTCCACCTGCCCTCGCCCTCCCTTGCCCTCCCCTTCTCTGCCCGCCCCCTCACCCGCACGCCCTCCTCGCCCATGCCTGCCAACGCCGGCCCCCTCACCCGCACGCCCTCCGCCCACCCATCCACCCCCACCCTCTCACCCGCACGCCTCCCCCCCCCCCCCCCCCCTCACATTCTAAAAGGGTATGCATTAACATTCTAATGTAGAAAAAGTAAATCACGAATAAAACATTCCAAAATTAACTATGTATATATTATATGAAAGTAATGAAAATAATAAAATTCTTACTTTTTTTTTTTTAGTCAAAACCTTTATAGATCTATCTTGATTCTATATCTAATAAAAATGTAGAAGAATAAAAAATCATGTAAACATTTTTTAAAATTTACGCTCAAAATGATATTTACATCATGATATCCACTAAACCCAAAAATCTAATATTTTCAAATTTAAAACAATTTATTTTAATATTTCGTTTAATATATGTCTAATTTTTTTAATAAGTACAAAAAAAAATATGTAATGAATAAAAAAAATTGAAAATAAAAAAGTATTTGACCGAAAGTAATTATAATATACCGCCAAAGATTTTAAATAAAATATATATCAATACCAAGAGCTTCGGCGTAAATCACGTAAAGAGAGACATTTGTCGACGCGTTTCGAACCAACCAGTGTGGTTCATCGTCAGGAACCACACTGGTTGGTTCGAAACGCGTCGACAAATGTCTCTCTTTATGTGATTTACGCCGAAGCTCTTGGTATTAATATTATGGATCACAGAAGCCTCAATTCAACAAAATATATATCACCCAGTTAGGCATTAAATAAAATGAACTGTGCGCATTAAAAATCTTCAAAAACTTAACCATGAAAGAAGTGAATAAAATTGTTTGTAAACAAAAGGTGTATAACAAAAGTTTCCATTAATTCAAAATGAGTAACAACCATCGTGAGTGACAACCCTCCGCCCCCGCCCGCACTTCACCCTCCTCCCCTCCGTCACCCCCCCTTCACCTGCACGCCCTCCCCCTATCCCCCCCCCCCGCTCACCCGCACGCCCTCCCCCCCGCGTCCTCCCCCTCACCCACGCTCTTGCCACGCCTCACCCACCATCCCCCTCACCCACGCTCCCCTGCCCTCCCCCTCATCCACCATTCCCCCCGCGCCCTCCCCCTCACCGTCCTCCTCCCCCTCCTACCCACCCCGCGTCGTCCTCCTCCCCCTCCCTCACCCCCCCTCCCCCTCCCACTCCCCGTCCTCCCTCCCTCCTTGCCCACGGCCCACCCTCGGCTGGCGCCACCTCGGCAGCCCGCCCCCACGCTAGATCGACGACAGAGTGATTCCGGGAATCGCCTGGCTGCCGGTCGAGCGGGGGGGCAGGCCTCCAGGGTGGCGCAGGCCTCGAATCACCCAGCCGTTGGTTGGGCGAGGGGGGCGGGCCGCTGGGCCGGCGGCCGGGCGATTCGAGGCCTGCGCCACCTCGGCAACCCGCACCCCCCCCCCCGACCGGTGGCCGGGAGATTCCAGGAATCGCCCAGCCGTTGGTCGGGCGGGGAGGGGGAGGGCGTTGGGCAACGGGGAGGGAGGGGGAGGGGGAGCATGTGTGAGGGGGAGGGCGCGGGGGTGGTGAGGGAGGGGGGGACGGGCAGGGGGGAGGGGGAGCGTGGGTGAGGGGGGAGGGGGCAGTGAGGGAGCGGGGGAGGGGAAGTGGGGAGGGGGAGCGTGGGTGAGGGGGAGGCAGAGGGGGGGGTGAGGGAGGGGGAGGACAAGGGTGTGGGGCGGGGAAGAGAGGGGGGGAGGGGGAGCGTGTGTGAGGGGTAGGGACGGGGCGTGGGGCGGGAGGGGGATGGGGAGCATGTGTGAGGGAGGGGGCGTGCGGGGTGGCGCGAGAGGGAGGGGGAGGGCGCAGGGGGGGAGGGATTGGGGGGGAAAGGGGAGCATGTGTGAGGGGGAGGGCGCGGGGAGGGGGAGGGCGATGTCGTGCCGGTGAGGGGGTGGGGAGGTTGAGTTAGGGGGAGGGCGCGTGGGTGGGAAGGGCGTGTTGAGGGTGGGTGAGGGGGAGGAGGTGAGGGGGAAGGCATGCGGAGGGCAAGTGAGGGGGGACGTGCGGAGGGCAAGTGAGGGGGGGGCGTGCGGAGGGCAGGGTGCATGAGGGGGAGGGCGTGGCGGTGAGGGGGCGTGGGTGTAGGGGTTGATGTGGGGTGCGGTCGGGTGGGTGGTGCGGAGGGCAGGGTGCATGAGGGGGAGGGCGTGGGGGTGAGGGGGCGTGGGTGTAGGGGTTGATGTGGGGTGCGGTCGGGTGGGTGTGGGGGGATGAGGGTGAGAGGGAGGGCGAGTGGGTGTGGGTGAGGGGATAGGGGTAGCGTAGGCATGTGGAGGTGGAAGGGGGGGTGAGGGTGGCGATGGGAGGGTTGGCGAATCATATGGGGATGTGGGGGTGACGAGTCTGGGGGGTTGGTGGTAGGGGATGAGGGTGGCGTTGAGGGGGCAGAATGTGGAGGGGGGGTTAAAGGGGCAGGGGCGAGGGTGTGGGTGAAGGGGGTGAGGGTGTCGGGAGGGGGGGTGGGAGGTAGGGGGTGAGTCGAGCTGCGGCGCCCACCTCGTCAGCTCGCCCACCCGCCGCGGGGGTTGGTTGATTGGGAGGTAGGGGGCGAGTCGGGCTACGACACCCACCTCGGCAGCTCGCCCGCCTGCCACGAGGGTTGGGCGATTCTGCGATAGGTGGGCGAGCCGCCGTGCCACCCCCACACCCCCTACCGCCCTCACACCCCGCCCGCTCACCCAACCTCCCCGCCCACCCCGCGACACTACGGCGTCCCACCCATGGCTATTGGGCGATTGAGTTTGATCGGGCCCACCATGCTCACGACGGGTGTAATTGTTATTTTGGCTCAGAAAAATTATTAATCTAAAAAAAAAAAAAAAATTCATTAAACTAATTTAATATGAAAATTTTCAAAGAAAAAAATTTAACTTACCTTTCAATTGCGAGAGTTCTTTGTTGAATATGTTGTTGATAGCAATGTAGCTGCTCCACAAATTCACGAATCTTTCAACGATTTTCAGAAAACCTGGATGTGATGTGAGTAATAGTGATAATGAAATTTTAATATATAAGTGAAATTATGGAGATGTTTTATCGTACGGTTAATGTGGGATAATTTGTTTTAAAATATTATAAAGCGAATATTGTAGAATTGTTTTACAACGGATTGAATGTGGGATTAATTTGTTTTAGAATATATTATAAAAATTTGAAAAAAAAAAATTCAATTGTTTAGTAAATATTATATACTTTAACTATCAAAATAATTAATGTAGAAGTTGTAGTTTACAATTTTAATTTTAATGATTTATTTCATAAAAAAGTTTAGTTTACATTTTTCAATAAGTTGTAGAATAAAATTATGAAGGTAAATAAATCTAACAAACTTTTTGGAATGAAATATTTTAGCGAAAATTTTTGGAGGGAAATATTTTCGCGAAATTTTTTGGAGGGAAATATTTTCGCGAAACTTTTTGGAGGGAAAATTTCATTATTTAAGCTATATAATATCTTTAGGAGACTCTCCATTTGTATCATTCGACATCTTCTATTTGAAAGGGATGGATTGTTCTGATAGTGAAGTTTTGATTTATACACTATCAACATATTCATCGCGTAACAACTCTATTCATATTGATGAATATAGCGGGAATTCTTCCACTATGAATAGAAAGTCAATTCTTCCACTTAGTCCTGATTCTAAGGACTATGAGAGCAGCATTGATGAAAGAGAGGATGGAGAATTTCAAATAAATAAAGAGTCACAGATTCCACTTAGTCCTACTTCTAAGGACTATGAAAGCAGCAGTGATGGAGCATGATGGTGAAGTTCAAAACAATGGAGTGTCACGATGTCCACTTAGTCCTAATTCTGAGGACTATGAGAGCAGTAGTTTTGAAGAGTATGATGGTGAATTTCAAAAGAATGGAGTGGCACGGTGTCCACTTAGTCCTAATTTTGAGGACTATGAGAGCAGTAGTTTTGAAGAGCATGATGGCAAATTTCAAAAGAATGGAGTGTCACAGTGTCCACTTCGTCCTAATTCTAAGGACTATGAGAGTAGCAGTGATGAAGAGCGTGATAACGAATTTCAAAAGAATGGAGTGTCAAAGTGTCCACTTAGTCCTAATTCTAAGGACTATGAGAGCAGTAGTGATGAAGAGCATGATGATGAATTTCAAAAGTATGGAGTGTCACGGTGTCCAATTAGTCCTAATTCTAAGGACTATGACAGCAGCAGTGATGAAGAGCGGGATGATGAATTTCAAAAGATTGGAGTGTCACGGTGTCCACTTAGTCCTAATTCTAAGGACTATGAGAGAAATAGTTATGAAGAGCGTGATGATGAATTTCAAAAGAATGGAGTGTCACTATGTCCTCTTAGTCCTAATTCTAAGGATTATGAGAGCAGCAGTGATGAAGGACAGGATGATGCATTTAGTCCTAATTCTAATGAGTATAAAGGTAGTAGTGACAAAGGACAGGATGTAGCATCTTCAATAAGTAAACAGTCACATTTTTTACGTAGTCCTAATTCTATGGACTATGAGAGTAGCACTGCCAATGCACATGAGGAAGAATATCCATTAAACATCGAGTCAAATTTTCCATTCAGTCCAAATTCTAAGGACTATGACAGTGGCACTGAAGAAGGGGAAGATGAAGAATATGCTCCAAGTCAATATTTGAAAAGCAGAGCTGATCATAGTGTGGATAAAATTCCTCTTAATGATGATGAAAATCCTTATACAAATGATGATCCAATGATGGAGATGTTGCCAAGAAATATTGTATCGAGGAGTAGGAGCAGATCTTTTCGTATCAATGCAAGTTGTTTGTTATGAAACCAGCTCACAAAAGGATAGAAAAGAGAGATCCACGCCTTAGAATTCAGCCTCTTCGAGGGGGCAACCTCCTTTACATTACATAAATGAGCAATTCTTGGATGATACAAATGAAAAGACCTCCTTTCTATATATAGGAGTCTAAGGGGTCATAACATAATCAGAGTTGACATAACAATAATAATGTAAGGGCACAATAATAACAATAGTGGGCTTCTATGGGGCACAATAGTAACAATATGGGCACTACATGGGTACATCAATATAATAAGTGGGTTGTACTAATAACAATAAGGGGTTACACTAGTAGTATAGGGGCCTAACATGCCCCTCTCCTTCAAAAAGCGTTGTCCTCAACGCTTGAGTAGTTCTTGATGCTTCTGTATAAAATTCTTGTCCTCCCATGTGGAATCTTCAGCGGGTAAGTTCTTCCACTTGATGAGATACTCTGAAATTGATCGATTTCGTAGCTATCGGGTTCTTGTTTCTGTGACTGCTCTAGGTTCCAATATGATTTTTCCTTCCTCTTCAATTTCTGGCAATATTGTTTGAATTGGTATCTTTTGCAACTTTTGAATAAGTGGACATACTTCTTCGTCCTTCTTCCATTCATCCCTTGCTTCATTTATCCAATCTGGTTGGATAATAGAAATAACACAAAACAATGCTTCCACATCCTCATCCTTGAAGAGTCTTCCCATTCGGTAAGGTCGCCATTTTTTAAGTGCATGTAGTATTGCCAACATTTCCTTCTCATAAATAGCTTGCTTGAGATGTAGCAATAAAAATACCCAATCACCTACATCTAAACATTTTTCACTACGATGTTGATCTACCTGTTGTTTCATTTGATTTTGCACCGAAGTGGCGTTATCCTTTAAAATTTGGAGAACTTGTTGTTGATGCTCGATGTGATCTTTCACTGCTTGAACCTTTTTCTTCTTGATATGTCCTTCTATCTCTAGAGTTTGAGGAGTGGTAATTTCTTCCAATCCTTTACAAGATATGGTCGGATTCATTTCTTGATGCTCGATGTGATCTTTCACTTCTTGAACATTTTTCTTCTTGATATGTCCTTCTATCTTGATAGTTTGAGGAGTGGTAATTTCAACCAATGAATTACAAGATATGATTGGATTCATTTCTTCTTTCTCGATGTGATCTTTCACTTCTTGCACCTTTTTCTTCTTGATATGTCCTTCTATCTTGAGAGTTTGAGGAGTGGTAATTCTTGCCAATGCTTTACAAGATATGGTCTGATTCATTTCTTCTTTCTCTAGGGTGGGGTCCTGGCGTATATCTTCTTCTTTTGATGTTTCTTGATCCTTTTCTTCCTCCTCTTCATGTTCTATGTAAAATAATTTCTTCTCAGCACACTTATGACCTTTAGTGCATTTTCTATCACAATTGTAACAAAGCCCTTTTTCTCTTTTTTCTTCCAATTGTTGTGGTGTAACCCTTGTAGGTTGTAGAAGGCTAGGAGAAACAACACTTCCATATTTATAGTTGTGAGGGGTAGGCTTCCTAGTTTCCATAATTTTTCTTTCCACTATGTCACAAAGCCCTTTTACTCTTTCCAATTGTTGTGGTGTTGCTCTAAAGAAGGTGTTGCTCTTTGTATCATCATAATGTGCTATCATTTCCTCTGTGAAAATTGACCACGTAACAAGTTTTTTACGAGAACAAAGCCCTTCATGCCATAAAAATTGATCTAGCTCTAAATATGAAGATGCAATACATACCTTTTGTAACAGTGGTACACCATGTAGATCAAAATATTGCTCCATATGAAGTATCCAATTTACCGGATCCTTGCCATAAAACTTCCTCATCTTGCTTTTTCTTGATTTTAGGAGCTCGATCTTGAAACAATTGTAACTCTGTACTTTCAGATCTTTAAGTTCTGAAATTGCGATCTGTGGTAGCCCTCTTTGTTCTCTTTCCAATGCCACCAGTCTGATCCAAATTGGATTCTCCAAGAAAGAGTTGTGCACAATCTCCCAAGATGACCTAATTATAGACCTTTCCAGAATAGCGAACTTGTATGAAGTTCCACGTGTCACTGTTTCAACCTTTGGCTCTGAAAAATATCTACGAGAAACTACAATCCATCCTCTTTCTGTACCTTCTTACAAAATTTCAATCTGATTCTCAGAGAGAAAGTTATGACGATTTTCCCCAGGTCACCTGTTTGGAATGTAATTCAGGAGTCTGCAAAAAGGCCAACTTCCTCAGATCATATCTCCGCAAATATAGCGTGAAAAGCTCTGAAATTCGGACCCAAGCTTCAGTGCGATCTCGTCTCAAATGGTTTTTTTTTTAGATTCTGAAACATCGCAGAAAAAATGTTATAGCGAAAATGCCACGATGACTTGTTTGGAGCAACGAAACCCTAGAATCCAAAGCTCTGATACCAAATGTTATGAAACCAGCTCAACAAAAGATAGAAAAGAGAGATCCACGCCTTAGAATTCAGCCTCTTCGAGGGGGAAACCTCCTTTACATTACATAAATGAGAAATTCTTGGATGATACAAATGAAAAGACCTCATTTCTATATATAGGAGTCTAAGGGGTCATAACATAATCAGAGCTGACATAACAATAATAATGTAAGGGCACAATAATAACAATAGTGGGCTTCTATGGGGCACAATAGTAACAATATGGGCACTACATGGGTACATCAATATAATAAGTGGGTTGTACTAATAACAATAAGGGGTTACACTAGTAGTATAGGGGCCTAACACGGTTCTAGTTATACAAGGGATAGAGCAGAATATCTGATGAGAAGAAGTTCTATCAGCGCTCTCATTTCAAGTGAATGTTGCCAAAAAGATTGCTTGAAACATATGGATTTCAAATTTGCATTAAAAAGCAGGAAGAGATATTTGTCAATGAATAAAAGCATACAAAATTCATATTTAGTTGGGTGCATGCAATCTACATTGTCAGGTTATGATTATCACATTGGGACTTTATTTATCTGTAGAAAAGCTTTCAAAATGTTTCATTCGATTGGGAATTTTCGTCTCTCGAGAATTCAAGAAAATTTGGAAAAGGATCCCACATTTTATTCAGAAGTACGTCATAAAAGACAATTTGGGCCATTATCAAATACTGCAATGTCATGGATGAAAGATTTCTTTTCAAAGCATGGAGAGTGTATGCCAAATAGAGAGACAACACATATTCCAGATAATTTTTCAAGACGAGAAATCTACAACTTATACAAACAATATGCAGAAGGTGCTGAGGGACATGGCCGGTTTATTACATATCAATATTTTGTGAAAGTATGGAAGAAAGAATTCAACAATGTCTGTATTCCTAAGAAGACAAGGATGGGGATTTGCAGTACATGTGCTTCTCTTAAATAAAAAAGGGACAAATGTGAAGGGTCAGAAAGAGGTAAGCAATCATAACTTTAACTTCTAAAATTGTATAGTCATCAACTATGAAAACATATTTCTTAATGAATTTCTTTTATGTTGTGTAGATTTAATTGTCAAAGAACTTCAGGATCATCGCGAACAACAAACAAACGAAAGGAAGAAGTTGTACAAGCATCGAAAGAAGTGTTATGATAATCCAAATAAATATTTGGGTTTGATAATTGATGGTTTGGACCATAAGAAAACACTTTTACCACATTTTGTTCGCACACCCAAAAATTTACAGGAGGAAAATTTTATTCAGTTTCACTTGGTCGGTTGTATGGTCTTCAATGGGAAAATGTTGCCAAGGGTGTACTTCACAGCTCCAAATATTCATAATGATGCAAATCTGACCATAACCATAATTCATGATGTGCTTTCTCATTGGTCTGGTAATCTTCCTGAAGTTTTGTATCTACAATTGGACAACACTTGCCATGAAAACAAAAATCAGGTTATTTTTGGATATCTAAACATGCTTGTTGAATTGAGAATTTTTCAAAAGGTAAAGTTTGGTTTCCTTCCTGTTGGGCACACTCATGACCATATTGATCAGATGTTCAGTCATTTTTCAGTCATATTGAGGAGGAAGCAACTTGGGAGCTTGCCATCACTAATTGAATGTCTTAAGAAATCATACATGCCAGAGCCTACTTTTGATGTGTTGGAAGAAACTGTTGACATGCGAAGGTTTATTCTGGGATCATATGGTGAGGGGAAATGCATTGAACAACTTAATGAAATTAGCTTCCAACATCAATTTCGTATCAAAAAAATTGATGGGAAAACACTAGTATGGGGCAAGAAGCATTCAACTACTGCAGAATGGGCACCATCATCAGGTTTGCAATTTTTGAAGTTCATTCCAGATCATCCAATATTTGCATCAAAAATATTGTTATTACAATCAGTTGGTGAAGTTCAGAATGCACGCAGACAAAATAGAGATATAAATTATTCTGATTCCCTGGAAGAAATTAAAAAATGTATTAGATATACATATGAGTACTTTGACATTGCTAATTCAGTTTGGTGGGAGTCATTTTTCAATAATCAAAGTGATATCATTTCAACAGCAACAAATGAAGATATACCTTTGAAAAATCCATTTATTTGGCTACAAAATGTGTCAAATGAACATGAGGAAATAAAAATTGTCGAACAACAACAATCTCAAGGTATTATTAATTCTTCACAGGCAGAGGAAAGATAGATGTATATTGGTTCCAGAAGATCTTGTGCACAACGTGAAGCCATGGAAGACCTTTACAGGGGTTCAGTACAGGATATTAAGGAGGGTTGCATGATTGCAGTGCTAGCAGATGGAGATCCCAATGGCTATCTGTTATAGACATTTTTGTGCCTTACAGCATGGAGCATGAAATGTCAATAATCCGAGGGATCCAAAGTCCCTAAACATGTTGTTCCTACCCCTAGAGGAACAAGGTCCGCAAACCACAGCACTACAGATCAGTTCTCCACTGAAAAACACTCAAAAACAGGTCAATTTTGGATCAAAGCAGCTGCTCCACTAAGCATCTGCGCTGAATGTCAAAAGCTCTATGGTGTACCTGCGCTGCATAGCAAGTGCAACAAAGGCTACCTGCGCTGGGCGTACTTTGACATGTGGAGGAATCTTTTCTCAATGTGCAAGTGCCCAGGAAGCTTCCAAAATGACACTTGGATCAGAAGATTCGCCTAATGATGAGTCAAGAGGTTCTAAAACTCCAAGTGGAAGGTAGAAACTCCGAGTGGACTCAAGGACTGAAGAACAACTGGAGTTGGAGAGGACAACAAGTCACACATCAAGCTGACTTATCTTCACTCAAAAACTCTATATAAGGATCTCATCCCATGGGATCTGGAGGCCGGAATTTTGTGCAAAGAATTGCTGTTGTTTTACAGTTGTGAGTATTGGGTGATTGCTTGAGGGAGGTGAAGAGGAGATTTCTTTCCGTCGGGAAGATGATGCTGGATTGGACCTCTCACGGTTGTATCACCGCCTGAACCTTACTTCCTTATATTAATAAAGCATTTGAGGTTCTTCTATTCGCATGTGTTTCAATGGTGTATTGTCTTACTTGCGTATTTGATTTATGCTAATCCTTGAATCAATTATGAATGCATGCTTCTTGTAGTTTCCTTTTCTTGTCTTGTTCATAGGATCTCGTGTAGCTGGGCCCGTGAGAAGACTTGGAGCTGGGAGCGAGCGGCAAATAGAGGAGATTGGATCGACCATTTGCGCAAGACATCGGTAAGTGGATCTCTTCCTTTCATCTCTTGCATGTCATAAAGAAGTAACTTTAGATAGCTTTGCTTCAGCTGTTGCTAAGGAACTATCACCCTTAGAGTGGGATAGGGTCATTCCGTGTTGGATACTTTTCCCCACAACAGACTGGCGACTCCGCTGGGGACCGTGTCTTGTTGGTAGCTTGTGTTTCTTGCTATTCATTTCCTAAACAAAGGGAGTACCGAATCGAACTGCATTTGAATCCTTCGAATGCAAAGTAGAGGGCAGCTACTCTAGCTCAGTGCTGGGCATGTTTATGATTTGAAGAGCTGATCCACAAGGACTCTTTTTAGCTCTTTGTGATAGTGTTCATCTTCCTTAATCATCCTCTAGTGTATACTTGGCTGATAGCCTCTGATTTGGCCAAAAACCATTGATTTTTGAGCAAACTGTGACCCGGAATCTGAGAGAGACGAGAGTTGTCTCTTCAGTGCAGCTACAACAAAGGCTACCTGCGCTGCAACGCAGGTCCCGAAGGGGCTACCTGCGCTGCATGTCAGATTGACAGTGCAGTACCTGCGCTGATCCAGTTTTGCCTTGTGCAACTGGGGTTCCCTACTGTCTGTTGCCCAGTTTTCAATATTGTTTTTGCAGCCTGTTGTCAACCTGTATACCCAGCTGAAACTACCTTTCTTTGCCTTCATTCCGCCTCAGTTGTATGAAGAAACTGTGATTGTTCTTATTGTATTTCTTGCTGTCATTCACAGTTTCCCGTAGCGAAAGTGAACTAGTCTTGCTGTGACCTCTCGGATCTAGGCCTGTAAGAAAGTGTCGTTGTGATTCTAAGAGCTAGTTTATTACTGTTCATAGCTGCTTGAACATTTGCTTTCGTTATATGGTTCGAATTTCAGTATTTCTTGTGTCGAAACGAGTGAATCTTAAGGTGTTCTTTTGATTATTGGACAAAACTTGTTTTCTTTCACTTGAAATTGAATTCGAAATTATACAACAGCTTTCTTTTTGTAATACATCAACATTAAGGAAGAAGAAAAGAAATACTTGCATTGTGCATGTGCATTTTGACAGTTTGCATGTCGATTTAGGAAAAGTGCATCAGTGTGTGCTCTATGATCTGTTTGAAAAGATGATGTCTTTCTTTTCCCTCAGTAGTTAAGATTTTCATAAGTTGAAAGAATTGAAAAAGCTTGCTTATCATTCTTAGACTGCATTTAGAAGTTGTATCATACATCAAGTGGTGATCCATAAAGGCAAACTGCTAAGCAAGATCAACCTAAAAAGAACTGAATTTATCTAACAACGCTTTGAAACATAACGAAACACAGTAGAGGTCTAGGTAGAGACGTGTTCCGGCGTCGTTAAACATAGTGACCGTCGATCTCTACGAAGGTGGGTGATTCCTCCTGAGGGACGATAGCACTAATACGGACTTGTGCCCCCGCGTACCGTCGCGTATATTGGGGGACCCCTATAGAAACAAAGCCTTTATCCATAGGAAGCCGTGTCGGCCGCCCTACTGATCGCGATGCAGTGAACACAGCATTCACGAAGATCGACCACTCGTACCGTAAAACGTATTCTGTGGTTTCGCGAAAGGTTTGGCACACCCTCTGCCTAGAACTCCAGAGTAGTTTCTTTTGGCCTTTTTCAAACTCTATAACTGAAAAAGTCCATCCGATCATTTGTCACTTCGGGCTCGTTAATACATCGAAGGAGACTAGAGTCATCTTTAGCTTTTTCTCGACTCTTAAAAATTGAAAAAGCAAGTTGTGTCTAAAGCGTCGTCATATAAAATTCATTCTAAACGGAACATAATCACCCCTTATTCCTGTGTTGATCTTGAGGTTGAGAACATGGAACACGCCAACCAAGGGATTCCACATGATGGGAACCCTAGCCCTTTCTCCTCTTGGGGAGAAGTTGGTGCGCCCCACATGGCCACGTTGTCGCTTCCAGGACTGACAATTGGCCTGCCAGTTTGGCTATTCTCAACCACTGTAGTTCAGAACACCACGGTTCCTGAACAGTCGAGTCAACAGTTAGACCAGTCTAGAGCTACCCTCCAGCCTTCCACTTCTTATAAGCCTTCCTCCGATCCTTCTTCTTCGAAAGGTCAAGCCGCCGAAAGCGGAGCTCCCATAGAAAAGAAGAAGGAAAAGAAGAAGAAAGAAAAGAAGCAGAAGGAGCCAAAGGCTCTTGGGGGCAAGCAAAAGGCATCTAACAAAAATCCACACACAGCACGGACCGGGCCCAAATCGCCATGTGTCATATGTGGAGGGGACCACCTCCACCGTGATTGTCCCGGTATTCCCCGGATACTAAGGGACTGGTCCCCTCATTTGCACAGTTCGGAAGCGTCAACCTCTGACAACCAGGTGGAATGCTTACCGTCGACCAACGAAAGTGAAGGTTCTAGACAACGAAGGGGAATGAGATTCCCCTGCGAACTGTGTGAAGGCAATCACACCCTCCGCCGTTGTCCCTTTTTAGATGAAGCAAAGAGAGTTTTGGAAGATCAACCGGTTGCACCGTTGCTACTTCCTCCTGGATACCAAAAACTCGCGCCAAGTCCTTCGTTGGTCGAAAATACGGCTGCCCCGCTCATAGGGCCAGCTGAAGTGTCAGTCACTGAAAATGAACCTACTGAATCCGGACCGGACGAAAGTCCAAAGGTAGAAACGGCAGTTGACCCGGTTCTCCCTTTAGAAGTTTCATCTTCAAATACCACAGTCACTGAGGATTCATCTTCAGCTGACACCCCTACCGAAGAGAGTAAGGATGACACCGTCCAGATTCTTTTCATCAACACCGATTCTGATGAACATCAGGGCAATGTGCCCACTCCTTTATCGCAGGAAGGAGCATCGTCAGGATCATACCCGGCCGTGTATTCGGTCCCACCACCAAGCAACCTGGTTGTGTCCTTTGATTGGAACCAACTAGGCAGACCCCGGTTACCAGCCAGTATACCATTTAGAATTATAGTCCAAATATACAAAATGGTGATGGCTGGGACTATCATTGATGAAGGGGCATCTGTGAGTATCCTGTCCTCTATTGCTTGGAAAGCACTGGGTTGCCCAGCGCTTTTGCCTGAGATAAGGAATCTCTCGGGTTTTGACAAAGGAACCAGTCGACCATTAGGGATTCTACCTAATGTGCCTATTACATTGAAAGGGAAGGCTGTCAAGATGAATTTGATGGTCGTCCAAGGACCCTTGGATTATAACCTACTCCTTGGACGAGACTACATATATTGCATGGAAGCAATAGTCTCCTCACTCTTTCGAATAATGTGTTTTCCATACGAAGGAAGAATGGTCAAGCTCGTAGACCAACTTTCATTTCCGGGATCACGCATCGCAAATAGTCACATACCTATCCTGAATGGTCTTTTCGATCAAGAAAGGTCTCTACCTCCGATTCTTCTTCCTGATGAGTACGAGTGATTCAGGAAAGTAGGGCCGGAACCCAGGGGGCATGCATCCTGGTCTGCTGGGGTCAGAAAAAACCTTGGGTGTACAGTAGAATTTCCGCGGGAGAATATGACTAGTCCATACCCCGTCCCCCCCTTCATCTTCGTAAAACAGAAGAGCCGGCAAGAGCTCTCATGCAGAAGAAGGGGCAGTTAGGAATGGGGTTGTTCTGGAAAAGGATTCTTTTGTCAAGGTTACTTGTTTGACAAAGGTCATTCACCTTTGTCTAAAAAAGTAGGCTCTGCCAAAGAAGGGGATCCGTTTGTGGCAGCAAGTAGTAACCATCTTTGGATAAAAGGCAAGCCTCACCCATTAAAACAAATGGTTTAAAGGATAAGTAGGGGCAGCCTCCAAAGAAAGAGATTCTATTGCTGCAACAAATTGTAACCATCTTTGTGTAACCTAATGATAGACATCGCCGAAGAAAGAGTTTCATTTGCGGCAGCAAACAAAACCATTCTTTGGGTAACCAGAAAGAGGTAAGCCTCACCCGTTGAAAACAAGGGTTTTTGACGGACAAGTAGGGGCGACCTTGAAATTAGACTTACACCTGGGGGCATGCAAACCTCTTGGAATGCAAGCACGGGCGGCTATTTTGTTTTTTTAGTTTTTTAGGTCCCCCCTTTTAAACCTGTAGGTCTAACCCGTTAAACTCGTAGGATTAGCCGATACCCAGCTTGCATAAAGAGAGGATATGGAGCAAAGCATAGCGAGATGAAGCTCCTTAAAAAATAGCGAGCAATCTACCAGGAGACCTTCCTACTTTATGACTGGTAAAAAACGAGCAGTTTTGGCAAAGTTCATGCTCGTTAAAAAATAAACGCAAGATACGAGCAGTTTTGGCAAAGTTCATGCTCGTTAAAAAAATAAACGCAAAACCGAGCAGTTTTAGCAAGAGTTCATGCTCATTAAAAAATAAATGCACATGTGAGCAAGCTTCCCCCAGAGTTCAAGCTCATCAAGAAAAAATGAACCGGTAAATAACCATTTGAGACCGTAAATTCATCAGCCATAAAAGCCTTGGTCGTGTTTGTGCACCGTCACCTCCACTTTTCATTTGGCCGATCATTCACATCCACTTGATTGTTTACCTATTTTGAGGAACAGCTGCGAAGAGTGATTTCGCCTAGCCATCCTTGTGACACTGCCGTGATTGGAAAATTCCAACCTGTACCTGGAATCTGCTGCTATCCCTGTTTATCACTCGTTCCTCAAAATACGAGTCTTCTTTGAGCTCTTTTCACTGACTCGTAAAATATGAAAAGTTTGCCGAGTTTTGGCCTTCCAGCTCGTTAAAAGGACCGGAAGAGCTATCCCTCCTCTAGATTTTAATCTTTTTGGACCTGAGGGATTATTGCACAAAAAGATCGAGCGCTTGTCTAGTTCGGCTCGATAAAGACATCGAACATTCATCCCTTCTGTATTGTTTTATACTTTTTCGGACTTAAGGGATTAGATGACGAAAAAGGACCCCTGGAGTCCACTTTATGTACCCTTTTCAGACTCTCTAAAGATGAAAAGGACCGAGTTGTCTTTGTCGCTGGGCTCGTTAAAAATATTAGATAGCGACAAACTTGTCTTTAGACGAGAACGAGTTTCCCTATCGTTAAGCTCGTTAAAACATAGCGATGGGCTTGCCCGAAGGGCAGGTTATAGAACAAGCATATGTTATCCTCCTCAAGCTTGACAAAAATAAAGAGGTACTGGTCAGAAATGACTGGGGAAAAATTGGGAAGAACCTCAAAGCTTAATGGTAGCAAGTCGCTCTTGAACATGACACTTTTGCCTCCGTAAAAATCGGGTTGGGTTATTATCATTCACCGGTCCCTTCACCATGGTCTCGCCATACCATCCATACATGGGGTAATGCTACCGATCCATCACATCAGTGTCGTTATATGTTCAAGAGAGGTCATTCAGAAAGTGTCAACCGGGTCCCATCCACTACCATACATCATCTTTCATCCTTCCATGACCGCCACCCTGAATCATATTTCACAGATCGTTTTCACCATCATCACTAGCTCCGTTCCGGGTCACTGATGTGGGATTCATTAAGGCCCTCCTTTGACGGATCACTTCTTGTCGACATCAGCTCACTATCCAAGAAGTTGATCTAGGAACACCCCCTCAGTACTTTGAAGCTTGCATGCCTCAATGGCAAGTTTCTCACTTCCGGCGATAGGTATACATTAATGACCTTCGACCGGGAGACTTTGCGTGGTGTTCGACGTCAGATCCTATATTCACGCCACGTGAATTGTGCTGCAGTACCTTGAGGGTCATCATCATTATCGGTGATTCCTCTCGCGCTTGTTAACAGTTTACATTATTGACTGGTAATCAAGCGATGTCTTTCCATGTTCGACTTCAAGAAATTCTCACATGGATCGACTTGTACTAGAGTGAAGATCGGACAAGTTTGAAGACCCCGGATCTAGTTTCATCCATCCGGGCTGAGATATATATTCAGGAGATAAAAACATAGACATGTGCAGCAGATGATCATCCTACTAAAAGGATGATAATTAAAAGCAGAGAATTATCAGTCTATTATCAGACGATCGTCTGTTTATGTACAGCAAATGTATTTATAAAGCTGAGCATGGGAAATGCCCGCATCAGCTAGATCATGAAAAGAAAGTATGAAAAGATAATGTATTGTATTGTATTTTGTTACAGGTCACCTCCCGACGATTGAATGAACTTCGGATCCTCCTAATAAAGCATTTCACCCGATAAACGACCTCATACTTTAGGGGGCAACTGTTATAGACATTTTTGTGCCTTACAGCATGGAGCATGAAATGTCAATAATCCGAGGGATCCAAAGTCCCTAAACATGTTGTTCCTACCCCTAGAGGAACAAGGTCAGCAAACCACAGCACTACAGATCAGTTCTCCACTGAAAAACACTCAAAAACAGGTCAATTTTGGATCAAAGCAGCTGCTCCACTAAGCATCTACGCTGAATGTCAAAAGCTCTATGGTGTACCTGCGCTGCATAGCAAGTGCAACAAAGGCTACCTGCGCTGGGCGTACTTTGACATGTGGAGGAATCTTTTCTCAATGTGCCAGTGCCCAGGAAGCTTCCAAAATGACACTTGGATCAGAAGATTCGCCTAATGATGAGTCAAGAGGTTCTAAAACTCCAAGTGGAAGGTAGAAACTCCGAGTGGACTCAAGGACTGAAGAGCTACTGGAGTTGGAGAGGACAACAAGTCACACATCAAGCTGACTTATCTTCACTCCAAAACTCTATATAAGGATCTCATCCCATGGGATCTGGAGGCCGGAATTTTGTGCAAAGAATTGCTGTTGGTTTACAGTTGTGAGTATTGGGTGATTGCTTGAGGGAGGTGAAGAGGAGATTTCTTTCCGTCGGGAAGGTGATGCTGGATTGGACCTCTCACGGTTGTATCACCGCCTGAACCTTACTTCCTTATATTAATAAAGCATTTGAGGTTCTTCTATTCGCATGTGTTTCAATGGTGTATTGTCTTACTTGCGTATTTGATTTATGCTAATCCTTGAATCAATTATGAATGCATGCTTCTTGTAGTTTCCTTTTCTTGTCTTGTTCGCAGGATCTCGTGTAGCTGGGCCCGTGAGAAGACTTGGAGCTGGGAGCGAGCGGCAAATAGAGGAGATTGGATCGACCATTTGCGCAAGACATCGGTAAGTGGATCTCTTCCTTTCATCTCTTACATGTCATAAAGAAGTAACTTTAGATAGCTTTGCTTCAGCTGTTGCTAAGGAACTATCACCCTTAGAGTGGGATAGGGTCATTCCGTGTTGGATACTTTTCCCCACAACACTATCCATGCTGGGTTGCTAAAGTTATAAAGGTTTTTCCAGAAAATGAGGATGTTACAAGTGTTGAAGTACATTGGTATGCCATAAATACACACCCATTCAATGGTGTGTATAAGCCAGAGATGGTAGTTGACAACAAAAATGGTGGAAAGAGAAAAAGAAAGAGTACAAATATAAATCGTCGCTGCACAGACATATTAAAATTGGAGGATTTTGACATACTTGTTTATGACTTCAATTTAACAAAGAGAGGAACTCTTCACTTCAAGACAATAGAGATTCTGAAAAGGTTGTTACCAGAAGGAACGGTGTTGAGATGGGAGTTTGTTGAAACCAGTGGTAGATCTAGAAGAATTTTGAAACCTGAAGTGTTGGGCATGCATGTGGACTCAGAGGGGGCACTAGTTGATGAAAGAGAAGAATATGGAACATCTTAGTCAGCTTCCAGTCACTCATCTGAAGATGTGAATTCTGATGGTGTGCAAGAAAATATGAGTAATTTTGAATAATTGTTTAAGACAGTTTATATAACTGATGTATGCATCGTATCTTGTAATAAAATAAATGATTTCCATATGGTGTTAAATGAGAAGTTATGAGGCATTTTTATGTTGTTGGATTATATGTCTTAATTATGATAATTTTTATTGTTTAAAATATCTACAATGCAATATTAAATTAGAGATATAATGTATGTTTTATTCAATATACAAATAATGACTTTTGAATTCATTTAGTGATGAATTCGTTCATAATGTCATGGTTTTTTAATTTTATAGTTGAAAAAAATACAATTTCTTTTGTATCTAGCATGTTATGGTTGAAAACATGTTGAATTTATACTTAGGAAAGAAAAATGATATTCTACAGAAAACATTAATGTGTTTTTTTCCTCATAAACAACTTTGTTTGGCACATAAAAATTTGGTTTTACTAGTATTTTTTAAAAAGTTTGAAAATTGACCCTAAAAAAAAAAATTATTGTTCCAGTATCATCACTTTCGTTTTGAAGCTATATTTTGCATGAAAATTTCGTAGTAACTTTCATAGTCACTGCCATTTTTAAAACATGTTCAAAATTGACCCCTAAAAAATAAAATCATCATTCCAGTATACACACTTTTCATTTTTATCATTGTTTTTGATGTTTTTTCGGGGTTTTTTGGCCAGAGTTCTCGTTTTGAGTTTATAGTTCCCGTTTCAAAGTTTACATAGTTAATAGGCCACAATTGATGGGATCATGGACACGTAGATCAAGAACATTCACCAACAAAAGATCCAACTGTATCAGGTTGTCAAAGTTGGCCAACTCCTAAACCAAGGCAAGTGGCTTACCAGGGACCAAGTTCAACAGAAGTTTCCCCATCTCATGGAGGCACTCAACAAATGGGGTTCATTGCTTCCTAAGGGGGAGGACTGATCTAGGTGGATATTGGTGGCCACCCGCCTATTCCACTTGGATCCCCGCCATTTTACCATTATTTCTTTAAGTTTCCGTAATTATAGCACAATTTACTATTTTTAGCAATTTTTTGGATCCTGAACTTTTGAAGCCATTTTGAGACCCTAAACGACATTTTTTTTTTTGGAAAATAGGCAAATGTGAGTCTTCGACTGACTTTTGTAGTCAAAAGTTATAGTCCTCGGATATATATTTCTAATGAGGTATCGTGCATGCCAAATGGAGATCGTATGCCAAAGTTACGACCCTGAGAAGTTGATTTACCAATTTACCCCATCTAGGCCCATAGTTTTGGTGCTTCATCTCCTAGGGTTAGGTTTTTGGATGTTTATTGTTTTCCATTGTTTCTCAATAATAAATAGGCTTTCAAGCCTCATTATAACACAGTTCATAAGCATGTAGCCGCTACATCTCTTCTCAGAGATAAGCTACCATCGGCCGAGCTCGTTTATTTCCATTCTATGTGTAAGCATATTTTAGTTCTTTGATATTTTATTGAAATGAAGTTTTATTTCTGCTACATCTATGTGTTTATGTTTATATTTGTATTCTATCGCATTCCTGCATAATTCTGGATCATCTTGGTTCATATTGGGTGGCTCACCCACTCGAAGGCAAGGATGACTAAAGTGAAGGTCATTTCGATGAGCAGAGAAATAATGGAGCCACCATGGGATCCTAGGGGCACACAGACCACTCCCCTGCATCGTATGCAACTCTTGTATGGCCAAGTCTCTATATCATGGGGATGCAATATGGCTTTCTTCATATACTTGGAGTTCGGATCTCTTCTGCAAATTGATAGTGTTTGGTTTCTATTGAAGGGTTTGGGTATCCCCTGGATGGTAGCAGAGGCTGGGGGATGTTCCTATCCCCATACTTGGGTGTCTCTGCATTCTGTGAATTTGGTTCGGTCAAAGAAGCATCCGGGGAAACATTTGACAAAAAAATTGGTGAGGAACTTGGTGCCTCTCCAAGCGACTAGAAGCTGGTTTGTAGGGGTTCTCATTTATCTATTTGAATTGGCAACAGATCCCTGGGGTTGTCAACATCCTCTCTTGGGCAGGGTGTAAAGGAGCGGTGTGCATGATTAAGTAAAGTGCCCTCCCTTAGCTACCTTCTCTCCCCTTCCCTATGAACTGTGCACCAATGAACATGCAGAATTACATGTTGATACTGTTGAGTTGCAGGTGCTCCTTCAGTAGCAAAGGGAATCAACCAGTGAGAACCAGGCACTGATAGTGGCAAAGAGCAAACAAATTGGACAATTGGAAGCTGAGGTCGGGGCACTCAGAAGCATGCTCGAGGACCTCCAAATGTAGTTTTCTAAGAAGAATTCAAGGCCTGCAGAGGAAAGCTCGGGCTTGGACCTTAACCGCCCTGTTGTTTATGAGGACTAATATGTGTTGTTATGTCTGGTTTCTTATGTATTTTTCTCTTATCGCTGTTCTGTTGAGTATATACTAGTTGAATAATAGGAGTGTTGTCTCGTTTCAAAATTTTGTTGGATAATTGGTCCTGGTTTGATACCCTGCATATGCGGCTTATGAAGCCCAGTGATGTAATAAAATTGTAAATTTCCCGAGTTTCTGTCGCGATTGGGCGCATAATTATACAATTAGTACTCTTTAGTGTTTAAAAAAAAGATAACTGGGGAGGAAATCTTATTACAGACTTGAAAACAATTGTAAATTAATGGACCTTTGGTTATAGGATAAGAAGAAAATCCTCTTTAAGGCTCTCATGCTCCTATTATCTTATATGGTTGTGAAGTTTTAGGTTGCAACATATCTAAAGAATCATGGAGAAAGATAGAACAAATTCAAAAGTGTTTTATAACTTATAATCTCAAAGTCATAGACAATGCACCCTATTGTATCCTCCTCATAGAAGTGAGCATTTCCCCCATTGAGAGAATGACTATGACTATGTACCTAAAGTACAAGAACAAGATAAGCAACATTGAAAACGAGAGGTTTTATAAGATAGCTTAGATTCCAATCAAAACTACGTACAACCCAAGTAGGGTTGGCATAAAGTTTCCAATTCCTAGTTAAATTAACGGGGAATAAAGAAAGAGACAATGATAATATAAAAAAAAAATATTATTACATCTAAATTTAAGGAGATATTGTGGCGCGAGAAAGAATTGGAGGATGAAGAAGATTACGATACTATATCAAGGAGATCAATACTAATTTATAAGATTACAAACACATTTATGTTTTGACTAGCATAAAGACAAAAATCAACATTGCTAAAATAAAATAAAATCTCATTAAAATATCATGGATCCAAAGAATTTGTCATCTTCATACATTAAAATGGTTGAAAATGAAAAACACCCTCTTAAAAACTATGAGTATATCCTTATTTTTTACAATATTAATCTTCTTAACTTTTAATTAATCAAAATTATAATAATTTAAAAACACTTTTTCCATATGACAACTAACTACTTAACTATATTAAAATAGTTAAACCAAATCTAATTTCAATCAAAATCAACTACCATTATTATTATTATCAATTATTAATATAATAATAAAAAATATTTATAATTATAAAAAACCAAAAAAGTTATTAAACAATTAAATTAAATAACATGTACAGATATGCACTTGTCACATTTATTAGGTCACCGTTGGATAGATTTACAAAATTTGGAATATGTTTTTTTATTAAGAGCCTTGATTGAACATCACATATTTTTATTTTCGAATTCTAATTTAGTTTGTCAATACGTTGTTGAATTATGTACTCTTATTATTTGGTTTTTTCATGTTATGGAATTGACTTTCCATCCTAGTTTGGAAAATTTGATTATGTCTTTACTTTTTGATTTCAATGGGACTTTAGTGTTTTCTTATCAATAAGAGATGGTTGCCTTTTGAAATATGATGCAAAGTGGCCTTTTCACTTCTCTCATGGGCTTGACCAATATCAATGGCTGGCTGAAAGAGTACTTTTTAAATTTATTATTATTATTATTTAATATAAATTAATATTTATTTAATATAAATTAATATTTATCATCAATATTTAACATAAATTAATATACTGGAAAACTATGATATATTTTTGTAGTTCAAAGATGTAGCCCAATCTTAACTTCCCTTATTTAATATAAATTAATTGAAAATAACTTTGCAAGTTTGATTAATTCTAAAGGGTTTTTGCCAGAGTTAACCATTTAAAATCCGTCTAATATGCTTTATACGTCATGCCACCTCAATTAAAAATACTTATAATAAATATATAAATTAAAAATTAAATTAAATTGATTATTATTTAATATAGATTAATATTTATTATTATTATTTAATATAAATTAATATACTGATAAGCTATGATATATTTTGTAATCCAAAGATGTAGCCCAATCTTAACTCCGTTATTTAATATAAGTTAATTAAAAATAACTTTGAAAGTTTGATTAATTCTAAAGGTTTTTGCTGGAGGTAACCATTTAAAATCGGTCTTATAATCTTAATGTGCTTCCTACGTCATGCCACCTCAATAAATAAAGTGTAAATGACGTGCCAATCAAATTTTTTTAATTGCAAATCTTTCGATAGGGACATGTTAATATAAATTCCATTTTACTTTATGAAGACACCTCATGGTATGAAGACCATTTGTATTTATTTAATTCACAAAAGGGTGGAAAATGCAAAGAGGTAACAGGTAGGAAAGTGAGGTTGATGGACAGAGGAATGGTATTATTAATGTTATTATTATTTAATTTTAAAGTCTTTGTTAAGTTAGATATCGAATTGTCGTATAAGATTTTTTTGTTTGTGGGATAAGTGATTTATTTTTTTTTGTAGAGATTTTACTGCTAAGTTTACTAAAGCATATATACTCTACCTTTCTATTAAAGCATATATACTCTATTTCTCTAGTTTTGAACTTATGACCTTTTAAAAAAACATATACTCTTAATCATTAAACCTATTCAAAAACTATACATATATATATAAATATAAATATATTATATAAATATATTATGTTATCGCTTTATAAATTAAATATGAAAAATTTTAATTTTTTAAAATTACATATATCTATATATAATATATAATATTTAAGAAATTATTAAATATTATTTTTATTTTTATTTTTATTTTTAAAAAATTATATATATATATAATTTATTTATTGAAAAAAACAAAAAAGAGGGGAGGTAAGCATATAGCAATATTTTAATGAAAAGAACAAAGTCAAAGCAGCATAGAGTGGAAAAGCTGATGAAAGATAAAAATAATTCGGAGTGAGAAAAACACGTGTTTTGACTTAGGGATCCCAGGCATAATTACGTGTTAAACATACAGAACTAATAAAGTTCAATTCACAATGGTCGTTTGAGGGTTTTGTTTATGTTAAAAAACGTGTTAAACATACCGAACAAATAAAGTTCAGTTCACAATGGTCGTTTGAGGGTTTTGTTTACGTAAAAAAAAATAATTATATATATATATATATTTTGTTGGTTTGCTGAGAGGTTAGAATTTTATTGGTTTATTTTTAAGTTTATAAAAATGAAATATAATTTTATTTTAAAAATCTTTATAATATGTTTATGAGGTTTTGGATAAATGGTGATTAGGTGTTTTGTTAAGATAAGTCATTAGTTCAAGTGTGATATATTGGACATAACGATGATATAATCCTATTCAAATTTACAAAAATTATATTTATAATATAAATAAAAATTTTCTCAATGAAATTAAACTATTAAAATATATATTTTTAATATTATTTCAGTATGATTAATAATTAAAATTATATATATATATTTTAAATTATATAATTGAATTTTAAGTAAATATGTAAATTTTTATAAATTAAATATACAAATCTCTATATAAAGATGTCTTTTATTTCACAAAGAAACAAGAGAATCTAGTTAGGGTTTAATTAAAATATATTTTTATTTTTGGGAAAAAAAAGGGTTAAATTAAAATATATTTTTAAATTTAAGGGAAAAAATAAGAAAAGATAAAAAAGAAGAGTAAACTAAAAAATAATAAAAATGTTTATAATGTCTATAACATTTTGATTATTATGAAGTATATAACATCTTGTATTATTATGAAGTATTTAAGTAGAAGTGAGGTAATTAGTATATGCCTATGTTAATTAATTCATGAAGATTAAAGATGTCACAAATGATATTTGACTTTTGAGAGGGAGAATAACAATTTTTCCTCTCAACTACCCAATTTAAATCTAATTAATAAAAATGTTTGAAAACATCTCATTCCACCCTTATACACAAGTGAGATTGTTGGTACTTACCAACCCCAATCAACCCATAAAGAATGAACATTTCATAAACAAAATTTGGTCATGGATAAGAAATATAACTACTTCTCCTCTTAATTACCCTAGTTAATTGATACTTAAATTATTGATATTATAAAAAATGTTAAATACAATTTTAAAATGTACAAAATATAATTCCGATTATGATACTAGGATTTATACTTCTTATAAATCAAATAATATAATTTATGATTCCTCTTTACCTAAATGTAAATAATTGTTACTATAGTAAGAATAAGGTCGTCATAGTTATAAACATATGTTATATCTAAAAACAAAATTAATTTTATAACATCATAATCATTTTTCCACTTATAAATATAAATAAAATTTAATAAATATTTTAGACATTATCACAATTGCACAATAAAATGATGCATTTAAATTAATTCAAATCAAATCATTGAAAATTTAAATCGATAAGAAATCTATTTTTTTGTATCACCCAAATTTAACAATTAGAAGGAAGTTTCTTACCCAATTAAAAAGTTCTCACATTTATTTGTTTGAATTAATATATTTGTGATTTACAAGAGATGAGAACATAATTCAATTAAAAAATATATATTTAAAAAATTATTTTTTTACTTAAGATTTTTTAATAATAATAATAAATTATTTAATGTTATAATTTAGCTATTAAATTGAAGTATGTTTTAAATAATAATAATAAAGTATTTAATGTTATAACTTATAATTTAGCTATATTAAATTGAAGTATGTTATTTTGTTTATGAGATTATTATAATTTTATTTTAATTGGAGTATTATACGGAGTAAAATTTTAAATAAAATTTAGGAATTATAATAATTTTATTTTTATTGGAATATTTTAGAAGATCTAATTTTGAAATAAAATTTAAAATTATTTTTAATGAGTTATAAACCTATTTTTTCTAAATCTTAAATGTAAGAAATCATATTAACCACGTTTAAGATACATGATTAAAAATTAGTTTTTAATTATTATTAATAAATTATTTTATATATATATATATATATATATATATATATATATATATATATATATATATATATATATATATATATCATCAATATTATTAAATGTAAATTGTTTTATTATTATTATTATTAAAAATAATTTATTGATAATATATTTTTTGGTTTGATTAATGTTAATAATAAAATGAATTTTGCTAAAATAAGAGTAAATTCTCATAAGCATTATAGTGAAATTGGGTAGTGTTCAATTCCCAAAATACTATGAAATGAAAGAGTTTGTCACCTTTACCCTACTAAGAAGATTAAGATGAAAAACACTTTCTCTTAGATTGTCTATCTTGTATTGATTTAATTTTCAAAATATTTGTCAGACAACCTAACTTCTTAACTTTTAACTTAACAAAATTATAATAATCTTAAAACTCTTCTCCCAATTTTTAAAAACAAAAATAAAATGTTAATCAATTTCAATTAATATAAATCAAATAAACCATTTCAATATAATAAATTTCAATCATTATCTTCCATATATACTCATCATTACTAATTTACAACAAAAATCCATATATACTCATCATTACTAATTTACAACAAAGACAAGTAAAGAGAGACAAAATGGACAGAAAATTGCTGTTAAAAGATGAAATGATATATTGTGGAACACAACTGTGCTTCATTACAAATAAAAAAGTTGACTATGAAGGAAAGAAGAGGTGGAGGTGAAATATAATTTGATAAAAAATTGATATAGGTTATGAAAAAAGAGGCGGAGGTGAAATAAACTCGGATAAAAAATTGATATGGATTATGGAAGAAAAGGCGGAGGTAAAACAAAGCTGGATAAAAATTTGATAAGAGGAAATAGAGATTTAGTTCATGTGAGGTACAGAGTGAGGAGAATCCAAATCAGATATGCTCATTAGGAAAGCGCGTGGAAGGCGAGGGAGGCAAGGGTCAAGCCTAGGGCGTGAATTCCCATCTATAGGTAGCCAGTTTCACATTATATGCCATCATATCTTATCATGTCTGACTTGTATTTTAATCATCAATTTGGTAACTTCCACCGGGGTATCTACCTCATCAACTCAAGGGCTTATACAAGCGAGGATTCTCAGGTCTGAATTTAGACTTTTCTTATTCCGAGGAGGACGATAGTTCATTGAAGAATTCCTATTCTCGATCCTGCTTCTTCTGATTTCTGGGTCTCTGTCTTAGAGCACACACTCTGGTCTTTTCTTAGACCTGCATATTATTTTGAAGGGCATTTACCACGTTTTGCTCATCATTTGCACGCAGACTTTGCAATCAGATCTGATCATTGAATGTAAAGAGAGTTGCAGAGAGGGTTAAATGTTATATTGGAACCTCTGAAACTGACTGCATAGGAGGAAGCCAGCAGAGTTCATGGGAAATTGCTTAGATGCACCTATTAAAGCAGAGAGTCCTGTTTGTACTAGTGTGCCTTCTTCTGGTAAGCTCAATCAAGCCTGAACTTTCTTTATTGGTTTTTTTCTGATGGGCGTACGGTTTTGGTTTGAAAGACTTGATGAGCTTATTGCTTTGCTTCAAGGGCTGAACTGTTTGCTTTAATGGATTGACTGATTGGATGGGTAATTGTTTTCTTTCATGGCTTGATGGTGTATCTATTGGTTTGTTCTTTGGGTACATAGTTTTGAGTAATGGGTTTGTTGTTGTTACAGGGAATTCAAAGTCTACCAGCAAAGATGTTCCATCATCTTTCAGTGTGAAGACAAATGAGAGTTTCCCATCTACTCCCAAGTCTGAAGGGGAGATCCTCTCTTCATCAAATTTGAAGGTTTTCACTTTCAATGAGCTGAGAAGTGCAACAAGAAATTTCCGTCCCGACAGCCTTTTGGGTGAGGGTGGATTTGGGTCGGTGTTCAAGGGCTGGATTGATGAGCATGGATTGGGGGCCTCCAGGCCTGGTATGGGCATTGTTATTGCTGTGAAAAAGCTCAACCCGGAAGGTTATCAAGGCCATAAAGAATGGCTGGTAAGTTTGTGACTCTCTCAAACTCGGTCATCTGTTTTTTCTTTTGATGCCTTTCTACGGCAGGAATATGTATGTCAGAATTACACTAACTGGTTATTTACTTTGACAAACATGAATTTTGCAATATTCTGGTTACTAACTATTGTATGTAAGGTCTCCCAAATAGGACTAAGGTTGTTTTTTTTCAGAGTTAACCATGGCCGACTTCAATGATAGATTGATTATGTTTTTTATTTGATTGTTTGGTGTATGATTTTGGGTTCCTTGTGGATTGTTTGTAGGCAGAGGTGAATTATCTGGGCCAACTCCACCATCCTAATCTTGTTAGGCTCATAGGATACTGTGCAGAGGACGATCACCGCCTGTTGGTCTATGAGTTTATGCAGAAAGGAAGTCTGGAGAATCATCTGTTCAGAAGTGAGTAACCTTTATACTGTACATTGAATTCCTCCTTTTGGGTCTCAAGTTGAAACAATTTAATGCTTGATCAAATTGATTTCACATGGGATTTTTATAAGGGAACTAGTTGTCAATCGAGTCTGGCTTAGCTACCCATGTGTTTATCTTCATAGAAACACGGTAGCTTGTTCCTGTAAAGAATTGAGTTTACAGGGCATGGACTAGACCTGTGTGAGATCATGAGTTCTTTTGTTTTTGTCCAGAGCCCCCTTCTGTGATAAAGCTTATGAACATTTTCTTTTTTGAAAATGCAGCATATATTCCATTAAAAATCAATAGACATGTACATCAAGGTCAGCATTATTTAGGAGCCAAAGAGTGGGCACAGCGGAGTATCTCCGGCCTAGATAGGCCAGAAGTGCCAACGATACTGTTTTAGTTCCACGTGGTAGAGAATCTATATCCTTCTTAAACATATCAAGTCTAACTGAAAACTGAAGGGACAAATCTGATACGGATAGATGAAGACTTCTATGTTGAAATGATAAGAAGTTATTATATTAGGAACCAAGTGCTCTTAATTATTTGTTTTATGGACAAAGTGCTCAGAGTTGTATCTAGGCCTTATGTGTGGTAGGTTGAGCTCCAAAGGTGGATGAAGGCTTCTGTTCTGCATATACATGCAGAGCTGCAGTTGGCATTGGGGTTTGTTTTGTATGTGCAAGGAATGATTCTAGGAAGGTTTATGCCATGCACACTGGATTTTAAGTTCTCAGGGTTGTATCTGTGCCTTATGTGTGGTAGGCTGAGCTCAAAGGGTTGATGAAGGCTTCTGTTCTGCATTTATGTGTGGAGTCTGCAGTTGGCATTGGGGTTTGTTTTGTATGTGCAAGTGATGATTTTAGGAAGGTTGATGCCATGCACGCTGGCTTTAAATGCTTTCAACCATACTCATTTATGCTTTATATTGAGCTACTTTTTGTTGTTTCTTATCAGGTGGTTTGACTCTAACGGAAGTTGTGGTTTTAATATTGCAGAAGGTTCTCAGCCACTTTCCTGGGCCATAAGGATAAAAGTAGGTGTGGGGGCTGCCAGGGGACTTGCATTTCTTCACAATGCAGAAAGACAAGTTATTTATCGCGATTTCAAGGCATCAAACATCCTTCTAGATTCGGTAAGTGAATTACCAGATCCCTAGCCTAGCCTTGGCTATCCCATAATGAAAATATATGTTATTATATCCTTCCATGTCTTGGTGTCAACCCATACCTTGCCTTACCATTTCGCTTCTGTCACAGAATTTTAATGCAAAGCTCTCTGACTTTGGACTAGCAAAGGATGGCCCAACGGGTGATAACACACATGTCTCTACAAGGGTCATGGGTACTTATGGCTATGCTGCTCCTGAATATGTAGCAACAGGTCAGGATTGCTTCTTTTTTGCTGTTACATAGGTTTCTTTGAGATAACTTTGCCATGGATTTAGTCGAATGTTTGCATTCATAATTTATTAACTCTTTGGAGAAATGTTTGAAATGATTTTCAACAGGTCGTTTGACAGTCAAGAGTGATGTGTACAGCTTTGGGGTTGTCTTATTGGAACTATTGTCAGGTCGCCGTGCTGTAGAGAAGAACAAGCCCGGAATTGAACAGAATTTAGTGGAGTGGGCTAGACCATATCTGAGTGATAAACGCAAATTGTATCTTGTTATGGATACCAAATTGGAGGGTCAGTACTCCATGAAAGGTGCCCATAAAGCGGCAACACTTGCTCTGCAGTGTCTTAACTCCGAAGCAAAACATAGGCCCCTTATGACAGAAGTACTTGAGACATTAGAACAGTTGCAGAATGTCAAGGAAATGGCAAAGTATTCTCAGCCTGAAAGAACTGGACAGAAGCAGTCTGGGGCTAATGTCAATCCCACTGGGCACTCTCCTTTTAATCATAGAAACGCAAATCATCTTCCTACTGGTCTTCCAAGAGCAGGTGCTTCTCCACTAAATTCATATCAGCGGTCCCCAAGGGCAGGCTGAACTGATCAATGACATTAAAACAAATCTGATCATCTGTGGACTGTCAGTGATTTGCAGTTTTGATATTTACAGCTGCCTTTTGAGGGTTGTGGAAAAAATGACCAAGGTATCTTGTGTGCATGACGGGGTCAGCAAGCCTTTGTATATTTCCAAGATTATGTAATTTCAAATTTGTGCAGTTATGATATCGACTTATTGAAAGCTTTTGTCTGAACTATGTAGCAGACAAAATCTGAGTGTAGATGTTGATGTGAAATCTATTTTAGCCTCCTCCAAGTACTAATTACTGTTGTGATTAGTTAAATTTTTCTGGTCAGAGCCCTGAGCTTTATCTCAGAGCATATGTACAACAACGAACATCATTCGGATCATTTATATTCTTAAATTCAATATTTTCTATTATTTATCTCGCTCTCCAAGAGTAATATTATCTCCATGGAATCTGGTGGCATGAATGATATTGGATGCATTTACACTTGGGGTATTACATTTTATTAAGTAGATGGCACTGGATGTTATCATTATGATCATGAAGTATTTTATTACTTTTGGCTCTTTTGCTGGAAAAATTAATGCTATAGAACTCTCCATTTTTGTGTACATGATATTGCAAGTTCAGAAATGTTTCCATTTTAACCAGTGGGTCAAACTTAGAAATGCAAAATCATGGCGACATTGGCAGGCTTGACATTATATGACTTGTAAAATTACATTTTGTGATTTGATTCTGCCACCAGTGAATGTGTTTAAAGTATTCGTATACAGGAAATCTGTATTTAGTGAAAGTCAAGTGTTCTTGGACATGAATTGTGAATTTAGTCCTGGGGTTGATAAAATGCATGAGACTTTGTCTTCTTATTATCATCTCTGTTGAAAATATAAATCTCCATTTTTCACACAGGTTTTGCCAATGCTTTGTTTTGGAAGCCATCCATGTCTCTGAATCTGAAATGCCCATTGTCACAGAGAGTTCTGCTCGTACTTTGTTTTTGAAGCCATCTATGTTGAAAAGGTATTTATCTTCAACTTGTCTTCATTGATAAATACACACGGGTGAAATCATTAATGTCTACAAATATAATAATCTTTTTCATGCCAGAAGATAACAAAAGACTTTAAAGGATTATCCACTGAAACTGTACAAGTCCTCATCCTTTTCATACCTGAAGATATAAAACACTTTGAAGGGTTACCCACTGAAACTGTACAAGTCCTTTGCTTCCAGAAGGGTTCTGGCATTTTATTACTGGAAAAGGATTTTTATACTTGATCCATGTTTGTTCATAAATGTAAACCTGTGAAATCACTATGGTATACCGCTATAATGGTCACACATGGAAGTCTGAAAAACATGCAAAAATTACAAGATGTCTGTATTTTTTGAAAAGTTGAATCTATTTGGTAGAATGGAAGAGCAAAGGGAAATATTGATGTTTATCAACTAACAAAAATGTCAGACTCCATGTGGGTATATGTATCTTAGAGATTCCTTTTACTATTCGAAATGCAATTTCAAAACAAAGAGCTTATAATCTATATAGGCATTCAGGGTGAAAAGGACGTTTCTGATATATAGGAGAAGACCTCCTTAGTAGAGATTCGAGGTATCCCCATATTTTATGCAAGGCATTTAGAACCAAACGAGTATGTACAGTATGGCATACCCTTGGGCCCATGAGCACGTCTCATATCGTTCTCTGTGCAAATTATTTTTGAGTGAGTGTCACATTTGGTTCTGTTGGCTACCGTCGATCTGTGAGAATGCAGAACTTTGGCCCAATTCGTTAGGAAAAGTCAAAAGTCAGAGCATTCTTTTAATAGAGATAAATTTCCCTAGATATTTCAAATTGTTTGAAAGTGCGCTGCCTGTTCACATGTAAATTCGGAATGAATCTATCTACCAAAATCTAAAGAACATTGCAACTTCATTACAGATGCATAAAACTTTGCTATTTGCAGTACAAGATTATTCTGCATAGCCGGAGGAATATCAAATTGGGGTTTTATTTAATTGGTATGATTCCAGTAGGATCTATTGGCTACCAGTTCAGTGCTTATTAATGTCTGATTGTTAGATGAACACGATGCTCGTTATATGTTCAGTGCTTGTTAATGTCTGATTGTTAGATGAACACGATGCTCGTTATATGTTTTTGTCCAAGGAAACAAAACACCTCACCCTCCAGCCTCTAATCAAAGTCTAAGATATTTTTCTGGGCTCACTGTCTTACAACCAGACTTTGAAGCCATTATAACAATATATTTGATTTGACCTCAACATGTCACTTGTGGGAATTGAATCTAGATGAGGAGGATAACAATCATTCCTCCGAACCACTTGAAATAAACCTAATTGACAGTGCTACCTATGCTGCAAGGCCATTTGCTATAGCTAATAAGTAAATGACTTCTCAGGCTTTAAGCCCTCTCCACAATGAAACATTAAGATTAAAACATTTGGAATAGCCTTGGACAACATTAGGTCAAGATTTATGTTCAGCATAACTTCTCAGATAAATTTGAATATATTGTGGAGTTTTCCAAAAACATCTTTCTAAATCCTAATCAACCAATATGATATGGCCTCTAGTCTGATTTTCTATTTTTACTAAATGATTTTTTTCACTACCCATACCCATGAGTAAAAGGATTCCAGTTCCACCTGCACCTCAATGTCCGTATGCCATAGCATGTCTATTTAACAAAACCATATGAATGACATTAATGATAATGGGTTTTTTTTGAAAAACCAATTTGGTCCTTTGGTTGAAGATCCAAATCCATGTGTAAATGGAAGAGGTTTAAACTTCCACCCCTACCTCCATATGTCAAAGTCTTTTAACAAGTTATTGGAATGAAATCGATGATATTGGATTCTTTGCCAAATACCCTGGTTTGGTCTTTTAGTCAAGGAACCATAAACTTAGGATAATGACCATCTTGTTGAAGAGTTTGTGTGCTTCTTTAGTTAAATATTTATATTCATGTGTGGTTGAAAGAGGTTTTTGAACTACCCGTCTTCTCATGATACATCTATTAATCAGCACATCCGCATTAGTAGTGGAAGATGAATGTTGATAGGGATCACCAATGAGTTAAATCATAAAAATGGCAGAATCCCAATATTTTCCCAGGCTAAAACCAAAATATCAGAATTTAAAGAGAACACTAAAACATCATTGTTTGGAAAGCAGATTGTAAGCAGGTCACGACATCCCTGTTATTTAGAGTGCATTTATCTTCAATTGTATACAGTTGCCAAAATAATAATGTTTATGGGGGGATATTTATAGCCACCGCATGCCCACTTCTCCCTTCATTACCATTGATTAATCCAATGTCATCAATATTTTAAATATGAAGATCATATAGTGATATAAAAATGCAATGTCATCACTATTTTAAATATGAAGATCACATGGGTTCAGAGAGTTATATTATTAGAAATGAGGTGATAATGATAAATATTTAAAATTATAAAAGAAAAATAGAACAATAACAAAAAAATATCTCATCTTTTTATTTTTTAGGACCAAGAAAAATATTAAGAAGTTATTAAATTTTAATATCTATATATTTTAAATATTTATTATTATTATTATTAAGTTTGGTAACAGAAGGGCTATATCATGGTCATGCTCAAGAATAATACTAGAATAAGATTAGAATCATGATCATGCCCAAGAATAACACTAGAATAAGATGAGAATTGAACTAATGACTTAACATTTAGAAGTGCCTTAACAACAGAGAATTGAACTTATGACTTAACATCTAGAGATACCTTAACAATACAAGACCACTATCTATTCAAAATCCTATAAACTAAATATTTATTATTATTAAAAAAGCCTATATTCTAAAATATGGAAATATGTTTATTATAATAAACTATTCAAATAAAAAATAATGACACTGGATACCTTATAAATTACTCTTAAAAATCTATATATTAATAATAATATCTTGATGAATAGTATTATAAATGGGTGCTTTAGTTAAAGATCTATGAATATTGGAAGAGTTTTTGACTTCCACCCTGCATGGCAAGCCTATTAACAAGCAATTAAAAATGAAACTAATGATAGTGTTACATTGCCAAACACCCTGGTTTGGTCTTGATCAATACTATGCATAAGAGATGAGATTATGAATTTGAAGTATGACATTAACCAGCAATCTGGGGTTGTCTGGAATTATTGTGTAGCCCAGCAATTCTCTACTTGGGATTCAATAGCTCTGCAATTCAGAGATTGCAATAGATGCCATAAGAAATTATGATTGTGATGAGTTACCCAGGTGTCGAAAGCTGAAAACCTCGACCAACAATATATCCGCTGACATCACGGGACTTTGGAAGCATTTCCCTGCACTTAACCATCTTGACTCCAGAAGAATCAATTTTGTGGCACCCAGGAAGTCTTCAACGACTGCCCAACCAGAAAGAAGCTTCTGGGTAGGTGGTTTGTCAATTCAATTGTGAACTTACCGTGATACTGTTCTGAGTTTTGACGAATTCTATCTGAAAGCCGTGTTCATTGACTCTGACTTGACAGATTTCAGATTAAACAAATGTAAATACACCATCTGTTTCCGTGTGAGCCGACCAAGGACGCCATGGCTGACAACAAATATTTTGGAAATTATAGGTTGTCTGATCTTTGAACGTTCAAAGCATTTTTATTATGCCTGTCGCGACTCGTCTGCCATACCCCCGCCCCTCTTGACTGTGAATTTCATGACTGTTAAAAAGCGATAACAGATTCCGTTTGATGTCTCGTACGGAATTACTTTCTTGATCAATTTAATGCAACGCCCACAATTACTTTCTTGATCAATTTAATGCAACACCCAGAAATGGAATTTGCTGTATTCACATTTGTACGAGACACATAACGGTTCGGTTCTTGTTTACACTGAACACACAAATATCGAGGCACGCTTTGACACGTAACATGGGCAGGATCTGAATGTAGGTACTAGGTAGGGCAAGCTGGAATTAAATAATTTAATTTGGGGAGTTATTTGTTTAAATTTTAATTTGTGTTTAATGTTTTAAATCTGTTTTATTTATTAATGGGAAATTTTGCAAAAGGCGGTGCGGGATGGGATGATTCTAGAGTTTGTGGAAAATTTAGAAAATTTATATGATTGTGGCTGTGGAAAGGCTATCATGAGGTCTATGCTTTTTTATCAAGGTATTATTTAAGTAAAATAAGTGGGACTGATATATTTATTTATTGTTTCTAAAAAAAATTAAGTATAATAATTAATTTAATAATACTCGAGTAACTTGCTTCGATCATACTCTAGTTAATCTAAATAATTCAGATAAGGTTTAGTTTTCTAAAATATATTGAAAACACAATTAATAAGTTGATTGAGTGGTCAACAATTGTTTTTTATTTTGAAGTTATTTGGAAAAAAATTGATGTTATTTTATCTCATTTTTGGGTAACTTCATGAAAATAAGGACACTCAACATTGTATTAAATTGTCACTTGTTCATTAAATTTTTTAGCAATTGGATTTCAAGTAATAACTCATTTATGCACAAGTTTAACATTGCTCAATCTCTTGAACCCATTGCTGAAGGGCCTTTTAATAAAGTGGGATAATGTTTGTAGTGAGGAGGAAGTTTGCTACATTGAAAAGAGGAGGGCCACCTAACCAATCTTGGTAAGGTCTTTTCTCCGATTGTAGTTAGTCCTCTAGAATTTAGTTTTTTTAAATTTGCTTTAGGGTTAAAAGAAAGTGTCTTTGTTTATTGATATTGCTCCTTGAAGAAAAGTTGTATAGTATGTGTGGTTTTATGAGTGACTTCGTTTGCTTTGGTATGCCCTTGGGCCGCTCCATTCTTTTAGAGTCTTTTTAGCACATGCCTATTGCTTTATATGGTTTTTCCTATGCTTAGGTATCTCTTTATTGGGTGATTCCTATTTGGTTCATTTTGAGCCTTGACCTCTCAACCTCCTTGTTCCTTAGCTTTAGAATATTTTGGCTACTTGAGATATATCTCTAAACAAGGGGTTTTCCTATTAAATTATGAGGGAAGAGATTTCTTTGGGACCTCTCCCTTGTGCCTCAATTTAAGCTTGGATGCATCAAACAAGCCTATGACATCATTATTTTTCTAGTTATGTTATTCATATGGATTACAAGGAAGCATAGGAACTTGGGAGGGTATTGAGAAGGCATGGAGAGTCAATATAGTGTAATAAGTCTTTCATTTTTTTTTAGTGATTTCCAATGAGAATGAACACCAGTGCACGTCACAAATAATGATAATTGTGAATACCCTTCTATAACATAAGAAGAAAATTTATGAGCTAGAGGTTGTGTAACATGTTCAAGAACATCTACAGTGGCAAGTGCGAGGGGGTTGTTCTTCGCCCTGGAGGAACATGTGTGTATTCTTATGCTTGGAGCTTGCGGCAAGCCGCTAGTAACTAGGTTGAATATTATGCTTTACTTCAAGGGGAAAACTTGGTTGTCACTCTAAATCCTCACTATCTACTCATCCTTGGTGATTCAAAGAACATAGTTAAGCATTTACAAGTGGGTTCTTCTCATTTGAACCCTAGGATCTCTTTGGTCTTCAAATAGATTCAAAGAACATAATTAGGAATTTACAAGCATGGGCTTATCTTTGTGATCCTAAGTTCTCTTAGGTCTTCAAATAGATTTGATCGAGCCTTTCTTCCCTATCAGAAGTGGTCATTCTTCATGCGCCTGGGGCTCTAAACTCATACGTTGATGCCCTGGCTAATCAAGTAGACCGATTCCCAAGGGATCCATCCACATCCACACCAACTTATACCTCCATTACAGCCCATGATGCAGTTCACATCAACCCTTCAGAGGAGGCCAAAGGTGGTGAATGGAAACAAGTCAAGCTTAGATTAGTCGACATGCACAATAGACATGGGATACCTAAATGACATTATTAAAACAATAGGATAGTGAATTTCCTTTGATGTTAAGGAATGGTATAGACACAAGCCCATTTTTTGTTGCATTAAGAACAAGAACATAGGGCTTATCATGTCCAAGGCCCTTTGGATATCATCCTTCCTTATGTCATTTATGGGAGTCTCTTGTACATCATTGTAGTTTCAATTCTTTCTCTGGTCATTGTATACTTGGTCCTTGCCCTACCATCATGAAGTAATGGTGCTCAATCCCTTGTCGGTAAGGAAAAAGCTCCTTCTTAACCTTCAATTTGAACTAGATGATCTCCATGACTTCCTATGCCACATGAAAATATGAAAGTAGCTTGCAATCCAAACAATAACCTCCATAGGTATTATGATTCAATATCAATTCCATTTTCAACAATTGAAGGATGAAATGAGTTAGAATCATAACTAATTGGAGGAGGTCAAACTATATATTACACCAATTTTTTGTCCTCCTTCCTTTGATCATTCTTATATTCTCAGTAAGCGCAAACCATCCAACTCCTCCCAAACTCAAATAATGAAGCTTAGGTAGCATGGCAAGATGTTTTGCATCAAGTCAATGTGTTTTTTCTTCAAGGATATTGTATTTTTTTAGTTTTTGTGTAAATTTGGGATTCTTTTACTGCATCTATAGCACACAAAGCTCTTAGTATACAAAAATTTGGTTTATTTTTGTTCCAAGGCTCTATTTTGCTCAAATTAGTCAAAATCAAGTCATATATATAGAATTTTTTCATATGTAAACATGTTGCATGCTTTGGACCCAAACTTTCAATGATAAATTTATCTAGTTATGGTAAGAAATAAAAAAACATGTCGGAGGACATGGTTATTAATCTGAGTAAATATTGACACTCGACAACTTCTATCCATAGAAAGTCCTCAAACTATATTCAAGTGTATCCAAAGGAGGAAGACATAGTTCATCAAACACTAAAAGATATAGATCTTGAAAATAAAAATTCCCTTCTTACCAAACATGGTAGGAAGAAGCTAATAATCACCATGTTTTTTAATATGTTTCTACATTCAATGCAACAATTAAAATGCTTATAAGTTTTTATACAGAAACACTAAGATGTAATAAGTGTAAATTTTTGGAAGTTTTATTTTGTGATTTTTGAGAGATGTCATTTATTTTTTAAAATAAAAATAAATAATAATATAATTATAATTTATATTAATTATCTTTCTAATTTTTTTAGTAAATTTTGATAATTCTAATTTATCTTCTCTATCACTTTAGAATAATATGCAATATATTTATTCCCCAGATGGGGTGTTTGTAGCAAGGCAAGTGAGGCATCATGTTGCTGCCATCCCACTAGGTAGTAAGATGGGTGGGCGTGACAATAAGGTCCCATCATGACATTAATTAGACACTACCCTCCTTTGCATGACATTATATGGGAAGTTACCACTCTATGATGTTGTTGGGTAAACACTCCAATGCAGAATTAATGTAGGATATAAAATGCATATTTTTAAATATTGGATGGAAGTGATGATTAATCCTAGGCCATCAAATAACATAGTATAGACAAGACTCCTCATGCATATAGGTCATTTCTAAAGGTGTGGTGCTCTCATTTTACTCAGTGCCACCACCTTGCATACAAGGAAAATTGATGAGAATTTGAAAGTGGTTTCAAGTCACAATTTGTGGTTATTCATGGCTAAGACAAGCTCATTTTAGTGAGTTATTCTCAAGTATTGCAAAGGATTAATTATATTTCTTTTATTGTTAATCAATTTTGGCTCTATAATCTCTCAAGCTCTCTGATGGGTTATTTAGTCATGTTTGTTGTTTCTTTCTCTTGGTCTCATAGGCTTGGTTGGCTAGGTCAAGCTCTTTCCTCCAACTTTCTTATTTCTTAGTTGTGGTTAAAAGAAAGTGTCTTTGTTTATTGATATTGCTCCTTGAAGAAAAGTTGTATAATATGTGTGGTTTTATGATTGACTTCGTTTGCTTTGGTATGCCCTCGGGCCTCCTGGTTCTTTTAGAGTCTTTTTAGCACATGGCTATTGCTTTGATATGGTTTTTACTATGCTTAGATATCTCTTTATTGGGTGATTCCTATTTGGTTCATTTTGAGCCTTGACCTCTCAACCTCCCTATTCCTTAGCTTTAGAATATTTTGGCTACTTGAGATATATCTCTAAACAAGGGGTTTTCCTATTAAATTATGAGGGAAGAGATTTCTTTGGGACCTCTCCCTTGTGCCTCAATTTAAGCCTTGGATGCATCAAACAAGCCTATGACATCATTATTTTTCTAGTTATGTTATCCATATGGATTACAAGGAAGCATAGGAACTTGGGAGGGTATTGAGAAGGCTCAGAGAGTCAATATAGTGTAATAAGTCTTCCATTTTTTTTTTAGTGATTTCCAATGAGCATGAACACCAGTGCACGTCACAAATAATGATAATTATGAATACCCTTCTATAACAAAAGAAGAAAATTGATGAGCTAGAGGTTGTGTAACATGTTCAAGAACATCTACAGTGGCAAGTGCGAGGGGGTTGTTCTTCGCCCTAGAGGAACATGTGTGTATTCTTATGCTTGGAGCTTGCGGCAAGCCACTAGTAACTAGGTTGAATATTATGCTTTACTTCAAGGGGCAAACCTGGTTGTCACTCTAAATCCTCACTATCTACTCATCCTTGGTGATTCAAAGAACATAATTAAGCATTTACAAGTGGTATCTTCTCATTTGAACCCTAGGATCTCTTTGGTCTTGAAATAAATTCAAAGAACATAATTAGGAATTTACAAGCATGGGCTTATCTTTGTGATCCCAAGTTCTCTTAGGTCTTCAAATAGATTTGATTGAGCCTTTCTTCCCTATCAAAAGTGGTCGCTCTTCATGCGCCTAGGGCTCTAAACTCATACGTTGATGCCCTGGCTAATCAAGTAGACCAATTCCCAAGGGATCCATCCACATCCACACCAACTTATACCTCCATTACATTCCATGATGTAGTTCACGTCAACCCTTCAGAGGAGGCCAAAGGTGGTGAATGGAAACAAGTCAAGCTTAGAATAGTCGACATGCACAATAGACATGGGATACCTAAATGACATTATTAAAAGAATAGGATAGTGAATTTCCTTTGATGTTAAGGAATGGTATAGACAAAAGCCCATTTTTTGTTGCATTAAGAACAAGAACATAGGGCTTATGATGTCCAAGGCCTTTTGGATATCATCCTTCCTTATGTCATTTATGGGAGTCTCTTGTCCATCATTGCAGTTTCAATTATTTCTCTGGTCATTGTCTACTTGGTCCTTGCCCTACCATCATGAAGTAATGGTGCTCAATCCCTTGTCGGTAGGGAAAAAGCTCCTTCTTAACCTTCAATTTGAACTAGATGATCTCCATGACTGTTAGGCCCCTATACTACTAGTGTAACCCCATTTGGGATGGGAGGACAAGAATTTTATACAGAAGCATCAAGAACTACTCAAGCGTTGAGGACAACACTTTTTGAAGGAGAGGGGCATGTTAGGCCCCTATACTACTAGTGTAACCCCTTATTGTTATTAGTACAACCCCCTTATTATATTGATGTACCCATGTAGGTCCCATATTGTTACTATTGTGCCCCATAGAAGCCCACTATTGTTATTATTATGCCCTTACATTATTATTGTTATGTCAGTTCTGATTATATTATGACTCCTTAGACTCCTATATATAGAAAGGAGGTATTTTCATTTGTATCATCTAAGAATTGTTCATTTGTGTAATGTAAAGGAGGTTACCCCCTCGAAGAGGTTGAATTCTAAGGCGTTTGTCTCCCTTTTCTATCTTTTTGTGAGCTAGTTTCATAACAATGACTCCCTATGCCACATGATAATATGAAAGTAGTTTGCAATCCAAACAATAACCTCCATAGCTATTCTGATTCAACATCAATTCCATTTTCAACAATTGGAGGATGAAATGAGTTAGAATCATAACTAATTGGAGGAGGTCAAACTATATAGTACACCAATGCTTTGTCCTCCTTCCTTTGATCATTCTTATATTCTTAGTAAGCGCAAACCACCCAACTCCTCCCAGAATCGAATAATGAAGCTTAGGTAGGATGGCAAGATGTTTTGCATCAAGTCAATGTGTTTTTTCTTCAAGGATATTGTATTTTTTTAGTTTTTGTGTAAATTTGGGATTCTTTTACTGCATTTATAGCACACAAAGCTCTTAGTATACAAAAATTTGGTTTATGTTTGTTCCAAGGCTCTATTTTGCTCAAAATAGTCAAAATCAAGTCATATATATAAACTTTTTTCATATGTAAACATGTTGCATGCTTTGGACCCAAATTTTCAATAATAAATTTATCTAGTTATGGTAAGAAATAAAAAAAACATGTTGGAGGACATGGTTATTAATTTGAGTAAATATTCACACTCGACAACTTCTATCCATAGAATGTCCTCAAACTATATTCAAGTGTATCCAAAGGAAGAAGACATAGTTCGTCAAACACTAAAAGATATAGATCTTGAAAATAAAAATTCCCTTCTTATCAAACATGGTAGGAAGAAGCTAATAATCACCATGTTTTTTAATATGTTTCTACGTTCAATGCAACAATTAAAATGCTTATGAGTTTTTATACAAAATCACTAAGATGTAATAAGTGTAAATTTTTGGAAGTTTTATTTTGTGATTTTTGAGAAATGCCATTTATTTTTTTAAATAAAAATAAATAATAATATAATTATAAATTATCTTAATTATCCTTTTAATTTTTTTAGTAAATTTCGATAATTCTAATTTATCTTCTCTATCACTTTAGAATAATATGCAATATATTTATTCCCCAGATGGGGTGTTTGTAGCAAGACAGGTGAGGCATCATGTTGCTGCCATCCCACTAGGTAGTAAGATGGATGGGCGTGACAATAAGGTCCCATCATGACATTAATTAGACACTACCCTCCTTTGCATGACATTATATGGGAAGCTACCACTCTATGATGTTGTTGGGTAAACACTCCAATGCAGAATTAATGTAGGATATCAAATGCATATTTTTAAATATTGGATGGAAGTGATGATTAATCCTAGGCCATCAAATAACATAATATAGACAAGACTCCTCATGCATATAGGTCATTTCTAAAGGTGTGGTGCTCTCATTTTACTCAGTGCCACCACCTTGCATACAAGGAAAATTGATGAGAATTTCAAAGTGGTTTCAAGTCACAATTTTTGGTTATTCATGGCTAAGACAAGCTCATTTTAGTGAGTTATTCTCAAGTATTGCAAAGGATTAATTATATTTCTTTTATTGTCAATCAATTTTGGCTCTATAATCTCTCAAGCTCTCCAATGGGTTATTTAGTCATGTTTGTTGTTTCTTTCTCTTGGTCTCATAGGCTTGGTTGGCTAGGTCAAGCTCTTTCCTCCAACTTTCTTATTTCTTAGTTGTGGTCTTGCAGAGCTTTTCTATCAATTAGTATTGAGTTATCCTAGTGTTTGGGAAGCAATTGGAACCTTGGATCCCTTACTTCTGTTCTAGTTGGCCTCACATTGAATATGATGGTTTTAAAGTTATTTTTTAAATATTAATATTTTATTTTAACATTATATGTTACATGGTTTTGGAATGTTAAAATTTAATTTATATTCAAAATAAATTTATTAAAAATATTATACAAAAGTTCTATTGAGTGTAATATAAAGAGGATGATTATTTTTTATGAAAGAGGTTAAATATTTTATTTTTTTAACTTTTTATTATTTTTCACTTTAAAATTTCATTAAGTAATCTTTGTTGAAATTGCAATTTGAATCGATGGAAGTATTGTTTTTAATACAAAAAATGGGTTATCACTCTCAAATGCTACTATTGGAACTCGTTTTTGAAATGTTTAACATTTGATAATTGCAATTCATCCATCTCAATTATTCTTGTTGGGCTTTAGGCCAAAAATGTGGGTTTGACATCCTATTATTTAAGTATTAAAAAAAAAAGACCAATTCATTACATGTTTAGACTACTTTACTTTCTAATTCATTGCACGATATGTAGGTTTAATGACTTATCATCTTTTCCAAAGAAGCTATAAGCATGGATTTCAAGCCAAAAATATAGGTTCCACCACTAGTTACTTTGAGTAGCGAGAAAAGATAAAATCTGTCACGTGTTTAGACTACTTGATTTTCTAATTCATTGCATGATTTGTAAGTTTAATTGCTTATTATATTCCCTAAGTAAACTATGAACATGGATAAATGTGACCCAAGCTATCCTTTTGGAGGATATGGTATTTTCACTGTGGAGTTCGATTATGAAGTAGACATAGTACAAGTTGTGAGGAAAAAAACCCACTCTATGTAAGACATTGGATTATTTATGAATCCATGCTAACATCACTTCAACCTATATATAAATTTCTAAATAGAGGACTTGAAATGGGTTATATTGCTTTATCTCCTCTTGGAATATAGGGTTTATGATAATTTGACAATGATTGATTCCTCCTTGGCCACAAAACCTCTAAGTATGTTTTATCTACCTATGCAAGGACATGTATCTAGGAAAAATTAAACAAAGCTCTTTATATCCAACTTACATTGGAGAACAAAGATTGATGTTGGACTCAACCCTTAGATTATGCACATAATTTATTTCATTGCAAAGTTCTTCCACCACAAGGAAATGACAACCCCTTGTGTGAAGGTAAAGTCTTTAAAGGCTCTACAAGGAAAATATAGGAATCCCTCTTACTTGAAAGATTCAATGATGGAAAATCATTAGGTTTGTTGGGTGGAACTGAAAATGACCACAAAGGCTTCTATACCTACACCTTCAATCATTGTTGTTAATCTAATGTTTGAGATGTTAGGGTGGTTTGGATAAACTTGGCTTGGTCATGTTACCAGTGGTTTTTGAGCTCTAGGTTTGTGAGAATCCATGGTTTTGTTGATCCACATTGTCAGAGGAATCAGACTTAAAGAGTGACAAAAGAATAAAAATTTAAAATTCCCAACAAGTCACCCTTCCCAGTACTACTCCAGCCCAAGTGTGCTTAACTTTAGAGTTCGCATGTTGCATTAATGTTGATGTAATCCAAGTTGTCTAAGTAATGGAACTTCACAAATGAAAAATGAATATGTCACATTGCATAAGGAAAATAGTGCAGAAAAGCAATATAAAAAGAACTCAAATATTTTTATTAAATTGCTAATATACCATGAGACTACATTATGATAAAAAACATGGTTTGCTCCATGGTGAAGTCTTGTATTTATACTTTTAATGGGTGTCTTTTCATCAAGAGTCATGCCCTTACGTTACATTTCAAATACCGTGGTTTACAAAATCCATGGGTGAATATAAATTACGATGGTAAACAACTAAATCATTGTGCAGTTATTTTCTTTCTTCACTTGATCTCGATCATTTAGTCATGTTATTCATCTCTAATATCCTATTTTAAGGCAAACCGACTCCATGTAAATTGGTTCTTGTGGCCATTAGGATCCCAGTGATAGTGTCTTTAGACACCTCCATTTCTCTCTACCTTTTGTGATCCTAACATGAAATTGTTTTAAAAGTCATTGTTACAACCATTTTCTTAATAAAGCTTACCTCCTATTGATTCCAAAACACAAAAGTCCTTCTAGAGCAAGAAAAATGAAAACATCTACTATTTAGGCTCATATAAATAAATGGATCTAGGTCCATTATCTTTAATAGAGGAATAACATCAACTAATAATGATAAAATACTCCATTAGTCAACAACCTAATAATTAGTTGAAACCCAATTATATCATTTAGAAAGGGAAAAAGAAGATATATGATATTCAATAAAAGCTATTAACTTAAAATAACTTTAATTTTAATTTTGTTTAACACACTAATTAATTAGAGGCAATTATCAATTTAATAAATAATAAATAATAACTAATTAATTAGAAATAACCATAAATTTAATAAATAGTAAATGATAAATACCATATTAATGTCCTCATAAACCAATCTGACTGATTACACATTTGTTAAACTTGCTTATTTATCAACACAAATCAAATCTAAGATGTCAAAACCTTCCTTCACACACTTATACATGCAAAGGTTCTATACCAGTAAAGGTTAAAGTTGTTTGTATAATGTCTCCCAATCCTAACCACTAAACCACAATATGATACTCAAGCCATTATATTTTTGCTCCAATACAATCCATATAACTATGAATATGTTACTAGCAAAAAAAATCGATCTGCTAATAACTTTTAGAAAAAGGGAAAGAAAGGATTAAAAAATTGCATTACTAAAATCAACGAGATGACCACTTCCCATTAATTTGGCTAACCACTTCCCATTAATTTGGCTAACCGATTATCTATCAAAAGAAAAGAACAAATTAAAAAAAACCTTTACCATCACTACCAAAACAAAACAATCTATAAAGTTAGACTTCTGGTACAAATGGTATCAATTTAAATAGAAAAGATGCGAAATATCTTTATACCATCAACTATAATCTATTGAGACAATATCTTTGGAGATACCCTCCTGCCAGACTTTTAAATTACCATCTTTAATTCCTTCCTCTAGTGGGTACTTTGCCAAAGGGCTATATGAACTTTTAAAATCCTCCCTCATTAGTGTGTTTCTTTTTTCTTTAAGGATTTGGACATTGTAATATAATTTATTGATCTATATCATCTATGGGAAAAATGCATTTTATAAATGTATTTGATTAAAATATCAATTTGGTTTTTAAATTAAATATTTATATTGGTTAGGATTAAGATATTAATAAATATTATATATATTAATTAAAAATATAGTTTAATTATTTTGTGTTTTTAAGATATTTTTATTAATTAATATGGTCCAAAATTTGATTAAAAAGTTATTGGAAATGTCGATTTTAAATGTTAAATTTATATAATACAGTTATTAAAAAAAAATCAAAATGTTTAATCTATTTATTGAAAAAGTAATTGGAAATGTGGATTTGAAGTATTAAATTTATATAATCCGATTATTAAAAAAAATCAAAATGTTTAATCTATTTATTGAAAAATCGCAATTTCACTTAAAATAATTTTGTAGTTAAATTTTAATAAAAATTAACAAATAAAATTATAACTTAACTATAATTTGGAGAAAGTTTATATATAGATAGATAAACAAATTTTCAAGTTTATATATATATATATATATACAAATTTTCACCAAATTATTGTTATAATTAATTAATAAATATTATAATATAGTATTTTTCAGAAGTTTATTTGGTAAATATGAGTACAAGGTCTTATGTTCAAATCCATGGTTTCTTACCTATGGCTATGTGGGGGCAACACAATTTATCTAGGGGTTCTAACAATTGTAGTCAGAATTGACCTCATGTCATGGGCATATGAGACTAAACAAGTGACTAATTCCTTTAGATATTGAAAAATAAAATAAATTATAAATAACATTTGGGATATATATGAGTCGATGATAGGGTGTAAAGGCACTCCTTGTGTAAAGGTCACTAGTTTAAATTTCGATTTATCCATGTTCGCAGTAGGGGTAGTAGTGGCACCTAGTGGTTTACAACTAGATGTCATGCGAGTATGTATTGATTCCTCTAGTTATAATATTAGTAAGAGTACTATATTTTTGAGGTCATGACCAAGCTAGACACCAAATTGGTTTATGAGACCCCCTTGTTTGTGGAACAAGGGACTTGCTTCTAGAAAGTGATTTGACTACTAAAGTCTACAAAAGTGTACAAACTCTACACTGTTTTGATATGAAGGCATGACCTCTTAAAAGAAAATAAATGCTCTTAACCATTAGGCCCACTCAATTGACTTGTACTCACATGACACAGGGTTAGAAACCACTAAATTTTTGTGAATACCTACCATGAACATGAATAAATCATAATTTAAATTAGTAACCTTTACACAAAAAATACTTTAACAATACACTTTCTCACCAACTTATTTATACCTCAAAAACTATTTTATAATCTATAATAATTAAATACACCTTCTCACCAACTTATTTATACCTCAAAAACTATTTTATAATCTATAATAATTAAACTCTAACTTTATGAAAAGTCACAATTTATACAAATTCTATTTCAAACATCTTTATTTAATTTAATTAAAAAACAATTTTTATAAATGATATTATAATAGTTTTACAAACAACACAACACATTGTAAAATTGTGCAAGATACTTTTTATCAAATTAAAAATCAAAGATACGGATTCACCTCCAAAAGAGTCTATAATATGTAGAATCATTAATGATGGACCACAAACCTAGTGTGATCTATAGATGGCTAGAATGAAATTAAACATTAATATTCCAATGAAGAAAAACGATGCACACATATTGTTGGTAATTAATTTTATAATATGTAGAATCATTAATGATGGACCACAAACCCAGTGTGATATATAGATGGCTAGAATGAAATTAAACACTAATATTCCAATGAAGAAAAACGATGCATACAAATTGTTGGTAATTAATTTTATTTGTAAGTAATAGATTACATTTTTAAAGTTTATTATACAAGTTTATATTTAAATTTCATAATTATGATATAAATATAACTTGTATTACATTATTGTAAATTAAAATTAAGAATTTGTAGTTTTAGACGTAGTTTATTGTAAATTAAAACTAAGTATTATAGAAAATGAGCTAAATTATGAAATATAAGGTTCAAATTTTTAGATTAATTCATATTTGGTAGTGGTTGAAATTGATTTGGATCATTAAAATCTATAAGAGTGTACATTTTACATTTTTCTCAATATGAAAGTGTATTATTTTACGAGAAAACACATATTCTTAACCACTGGATCTATAAAAAAATAATTTAGTGTAAAACAAAAATATTATATTTAACATTATGATCTTTTGCTTATGAATATTTTTTTCTTTTATTTTTTTGGTCTAACTAACAGGGATTTGAACTTCGAATCTCATGCTTTACATATTACTTCATAACAAGGTGGTCGCCAATTGAGCTACACCCGTGAGAATTTGCTTGAATCATACTACACTATATGGTTTTTGTATATTTACAGTTAGTTCAAGTTCATACTTGCCTAGTTGTTAAGTCTACAAACAATAGTATTATCGATATGTTGTTTATGCGGTCACTTTTTGTAAAAGTTAGTTAAGGATATCCTATTTCAAATAGTTGATATGGTAGTGTTTCCTTTGGTCATTTTTGTTAAAAGCTTGATTATTGTGCTCTATTCTATGAATTTAGCATGGTGAACTCATTTTGTCCTGGGTTTATTGAAATTTTAAATAAATAACATCTATTTAATTATCATTAAACAAAAAATAAAATCTACCCATATTTTTTTTAAAGAAAATGATACTCATAGCACTTGTGAAACGTTAAAAGTAAAACCCAATATACATATTCCCTTAACTTTTATAATACAATGAATGATTAGTCCAATAAAGGGTTATTACAATTAAATTAATGACATATTCTCTTTTAAAACTTGAATTGTTTTTGCTTCCAAAGTGTTTTATTTCTAATATTTATTTTTATATTTAAAAAATATTTTCAAATAAATAACTATATATAGAGAGAGTGTTGAGAGGGATATTTTTATAATTTAACATAAGGGATGTGTAATTCTTTCCATATTCATAATTTAGCATAGGTTGAAGTTTTGTTTATAAATCACATCTACATATCGAAATGAAACTTTATATTTTTGTAATCATATAAAGAGCATACAAAATTCCAAATAATGTAAGCATAAATTACAATATTAATAAATTTTAAACAAATATCACATTTATTTATTCATAATATGAATTTGCGTTTTTAAATATTATAAAAGAGAATAAGATTTTCATAAATCTGTTACATATATGTTTTTTTAGGCATGAGATAAAGTGTGATTGATGATAATTTCTAGTATGATGTTCCTCGATGAGGGTGTTTTTCCAGCAACTGGCTCTCGACAGATATGATAATTGGCTCTCGACAGGTATCTTATACCAATGCAATTATCTGCACATGTTACTTCATTACACGTGTGTCTTTCGCTATGTTGCACGGGTTCCCGCACCTGGGGGTGGGGTTCTCGAACCCGTCCCGGGTTCCCGCACCCAAGTACCGGATTCGGGTACGGGTTCTTCTCAGAAGAACCCAAAAGAACCGGGTTCTTACATGAAGAACTGGGTTCTTCAAAAAAAAAATTCGGGTTCTTTTCCTTTAATGGGTTCTTGGGTTCTCGGGTTCTTCGGGTTCTTGGGTTCTTTGGGTTCTTTGGGTTCTTTGGGTTCTTCATAAAAAAAACTATATTCTTAATTTAATGATTTATAACTTGCAACATCGGACAGGGCATAGCTCAGTTATTTGATTGCCCTAGAAACAAATATATGCACATTTCAGCTACAGGAAACCACATTCAAATGAATCCAACTATACTCTTCTTGAGTACCTTTAGTGCCTCATTGTTAAATCGAACCATAGCACTGTTAAAATAAGATCAGTGACCTTAATACTACATCTATAACTCAGACATTCGTTGAATAAGCATTCTTAAATTGCTGAAATTACTGAACTTAGGATAGTAGACCGTTTTACAAGCTTGCTGTGGTGGAATGGGAGCCTCAAGAGCGTATTACTGCCCCTAACTATGTATATGACATATGTAGTGTGCCTGGTTATCAATACCATGATATATAACGTCCTAATCTAAAAGGTTGGTAGGAACAGGGCTCAGAATGAGTGACTAAGGGTTACATAAATATAGATATGATATAAATACCTGTCTAGATGGAGGAGATAAAAACCAAGTGACTGACAGAAACTGAGAAATATAAAGATACGTAAATATTCCTGCATAAGGATCAGCATATAAATTTACTGGGTGCATGGACCTTGAGTTTGGTTAACTCCCGTGTTAAGTGTAACTATGGTACTGAGTAAGTTGGCCTTAATGAAATTACTGAGCGGTGTTATTCATTGTGCGGATTTTACTTAACCAGATAGGTATTGGCTTGATACCTCACGTGTTAGATTTTACATTGTTAAAAAGGAATGGGAATGGTAGTATAACTTTGCCTTCACTGCATGGAAGAGTTTCAAAGTTGGAGAAAGTGGCTCCATCCCTGGCGATGTGAACAGGTTTCTTCAACTTAAGCTGTATCTTGCAGACGATCAAAGTCCTTTGCAAGCTCTACAACTTATGCATAATGAAGTCATGTGCTCCTGACCAGCAGCGCCATGCTGCAGTGTGCAGGAAAATGACAGAGCATAGATTAATGGCAGGATAATTCAAAGTTCAAAGTTATTCAGTTATTCACAACTAAAACAGTTCCTTCATGAAAATCTTCACAGCTAGCCATAGGAAGGGATAGCAGAAAAATAAACATTACTTCATCCAATTAGTTCGATAGCCACTACCATGGCCAATGAGAGAAATAGATTGAGGCATTTTGAATGCCTTTTGAACCTGCAGTTGAGCTAAAACACTTTTTAAAATCATGAACCTATGAAGCTTACTTTGAGAGATATGTAGGCAATGGGCACGGTAACTTCCAGGTGCATTTTGAATTTTCAGTTTTAGTAGTAGCCTTGAGCTCTCTCACATAGCTGTCATGGTTACACAGAAAAGATTCAAAAGAATGTTATGCTGTCATAAAATATAGCTTAGTCTCTCATTAATATTTATTATTAACATCTATTAACAAAAATTTTACTTTGAATTTTGTTAAACAGATTCAAATTGTCTTCCAAAATTTGCAAAATAAAAAATGTCTTCAGCAAGTCCACAATATCCACTTTGGAAATATGTGGATGGGCATTTTGAAATTTCATATATGTTATTAATTATAATTTATAAATTTATAATTTATAAAATATAATTATTAAAATTTAATATTATTATATTACCCGACGAACCCACGCACCCTGTTTCCAAAAATGTCGTCCCCGTCCCCATCCCTGTCCCCGTCCCCGTCCCCAAACCCACGTTTCCTGGCAACATAGGTCTTTCGTATGGCCAAAGGTTCGATAACCCTCGAGGGGCGAACCTGGCCCTACACTCGACCTCACATGGCTTGCACATGGAGCTTCCATGCTTTAGGTACAGGGGACCACCTGTCCAGACCCTCCCAAATTAAATGCTTTCAAGCAAGGTTCGGGGATTTCATATGCCCTAAGATCATCAACATGATCATTCCTCATGTCTGCTTAGATATGATAAGCTCCTTCCATGGCAGATTGGTTACAGGAAACGAACAGTTTGATAGGCGAGTTATGCTCATTTATGAGCTCATCATGCGACATTGCCTTGGGATGGTGAAGCTCAGGTTCAACCGGGACACTTAGACTTGGTCGTGTAGGTTTTATTTCTTTTACTTCTTTAAGCATACCAACTTTATCATATTCGTAGTTTGTTATATAGGCCTTCAACTACCCACATGGTGGTGGAAATATGGTCACCTGGTCGTTAAGGACGTGGTAGCTTGTCGTGTCTAGGCCTCTTCGACTTTGTTCAAAAGGTGGCTAAAGCATATGGTTGTTACAGTGTTTAAAGGTCAGTTTCTACTTATACACCCTTCTATCCTTGCACCTTGTCTTTGTCTTGGTCATCCTCATCACCGAGTTTCTCACCATTTCGTTACCCACGGTCGTGTCTTCTCTCAATGTTCTTCATTTTTTTTTTTACACAACACGGGGATTGGCCCATCCTTCGAACTGGTGGTCATTTTATACCCGATGTCCTTACAAGCCTCTAACCTAAACATAGTTTCCTTTAATTGTATAGTGCTTGTCTATGGGGTTTGTCATTCTGACACATTCTCCATTTGGTTCTGAAACTGGGTTTCGACCCTTCCCACCCTTGTCTATGGAAGTCATCACAATTGCAGTTCAGTCACCACAGTGGGATTTTAAAGGGTATCACTTATTGCCCCTTTACCACCCCACACCATCCTTTTGTCCTGCAATCAAGCTTTCCTTCTGTGTCCGGGTGAGACTACACTCTTGTTGTCATACTACTCAGATCGTTGTTCATTTTTCTATGTTCGTAGTCAAGTGTTTTATTTGCAGGTATTACATGGCTCCTCGCCACCAATTTCCCGTCCGACAGGGCGGTGCTTCAGGGGCGTCCTCCTTAAAGCCCAAGCACCTTTTTGGTTGGGAATCAATGACAACTTTCTTTTCTTTTTTGTTGCCCCTCTTGAGGTTAGAAAGGAAATTCTAAATCTGGAAGCCAAGGAATTTGGAGATAAAAAATACTTCTCTAACTCAGAGATAAGTGGAAGCAATGTTAAATGGGTACTGAATCCAGGAAAGTTATGGAGAAGAAGAATTCATTTTCTTCATTCATCACTCACCATCGTCAAATGGAGACATTGCTTAACATGGTTATCCGTGATAAGAAAGTTGATAACTACAAACTCTTTGCTGACCAGGAGGAGATAAAGCACATACTACAGGACATTAGATATAACCTTGATGATATGGTCATAAGGTTGATTCATGTGGAACATTTTGTAGTGTCTGAATCAGACAATGATTCAAATGACCATCAAGAAGAGGCAACAATTATCAATGTTGTGTCTCTCAACACTATTCATGCAAATTCTGATGTGCCTCTGAACAATTCCCATGCAAATATCTCCCTAGGCTCACCAATTATTATTTTTTACTAAAGTGTTCATCAACCAAGGTGTCTCAGTCTTCAAGGTGGAAGGAACCTACATGCTCCAGGTTTTACTTGAATCTTACTGCACTATATGGTTTTTGTATGTTTACATTTCATTTTCATACTCGTCTAGTTGTTAAGTCTATAAACAATAGTATTCTCGAAATGTTGTTTATGCAGTCACCTTTTGTAAAAGTTAGTCAAGGGTGTCATATTTCAAGTTGCTAATAGGGTGGAGTCACCTTTGATCATTTTTGTTAAAGGCTTGACTACTGTGCTCTACTCTATGGATTTAGCATGGTAAACTCATTTTCCCCTGGGTTTGCTGAAGTTTTGAAAAACTTCCATTGGAATATCTCATGTAATACTTTCAGTTACCAATATAAATATTTGGACATATTTACAAAAAAAAATAATTCTAAAATCATGTACGAGATTAAGGTTAGATGCTACTTGTAAGCGCATGACCACTATACGAGAGACTCAATAATAATTAATGTGGAATGTTGGCTTACTTGCAAATATTATCTATGTTGAAACCACCTTTTGATCTTAAAATAAAACCAAAAACTACGTATAATTAATTAAAAACTCATCTTCCTTCAACCTAAATAAACAACTTAACATCCCAAAATCTAAAAACATCTCATAAAAATAAAAATTTACTTTTTTATAAACTACCAAAAAATAATTCTAAACAATATAATGGTCCTTAAATAATAATGATAAATTAAATATATTTATAAATATCCTCCAGTAATAATTATCTTCTTCATCCATGCCGAACTAATATATTTTTTCCACTTAAAATTCAACCTTTATAAATTTTTGCAAATTGGATCATTGAGAAGTCTCTTTATTTATTTATTAATGCAACAAATTTTGAGAAGAGGAAAATAAAAAACACCAATGCAAATTTGTTTGAAGAAGGGAAAGAGAATATGAAAATGAGGGAACATACTCGAAAGCACATGGTGTCCTTGGTAAAAAATAATTTTAGAATCATGGTGTTTCAAAGTTTACAATCAAGCTCATACTTGAAAAGAATTTTAGAATTACGGTGTTTCAAAGTCTACAATTAACACACACTTATGCTAGTGTCATGGGCAGAATATTTTTTTAGAATCACAGTGTTTGAACGTTTACAATTAAAACATGCTTTAGCTGATTATTATATTATCATATTGTAAATTAAGGAAAATTATCATATTGTTATAGTGTATGGATTTTATATTAAAAACATTATCAATTTTTTTTTCCAATTTAGAATAAATGTTGTTTTTCCTATTTGATATTTGAGATCTCACAAAAATATTTTTTTTGGTTAATCTATGTGTTTTTTTGGGATTAATATGGATGTTTATTTTTTCTTAATCCGCCATGGTTAATTAGAAGGGTAATAGATGAATCTATGTAAATGGATTATTATTTTATTTTATTTTTAAGCAATAAAACATATTGTTTTTACTAATTATTTGATTTTTGAGTTTTTTTTCTTTAACAAATTTGGAAATTTAAGGAGAAATAAACCCTTATAATGAGATTTCAGATTTTTCTAATATATTTTATAAATTTGTAGTGACGAATTGTAAAGTGGAATATCCATGGCTTTTTATGGATTAAATACCTACGATACATGGACCAAGATCCAAGCTCAACCGAGGTAAAGAATGAGAAGAATTTAACAAAGGGAAGGGCACCATTATGAGGGTAAGTCACTACTATGAGGGAGTTACTCACATAGTTAAGGTGGTTGAGTGAAGTTTCAATCATGTCCCAACAAAAATATGGTAGAGTTTTGAAAAGATTTGAAAGAGAGAGAAAGGTTCTAACAAAATTAAAAAGTGAGTTATTTGAAGGCAAAGTAAACTCACAAGGGGATAAGGAATCCAATAGTCCTAAAAGGATCCATAATTTTTTCTTAGAAATGGGCTTTGAATTATATATATCCATGTGAGGAGAGCATGGATATACTTGTATGATCCAGATTGGATCATTATATTGTTTTTCATCCATCTCGATGCTTTTAGAGTGGAAAAAGTGAAGGAATAAGCTCATGGCACTGCTTTTACCAGCGGGACCCAGTTTGGAAAAATAAGGTCTGAAACCTTCTGGGAGTGTTTTGAGGTATCAAATGAATTTTTTTGGGGGTAAAAATTTGTATCTTTAGCACCACACCTTCTCATGCTATTCTACACACAGACCTTTCCAACAACACAATAATCACATTAATTGGAGTCCATATGCAAAAGTTATGCCACTCAAAAGTTGACCTCCTGTTTTCACCACCATAATTCGAGAGGATGTCATGCCAACCCCCATTATTCATGAAAAGGGACTATCCACATGATTATATGTAGAATACCTAGAAGAGTCTATATTGTGACTCTAGTTGAGAGTTGAGATAGTCAAGCCTAACAACTGGTAGGCTATTGGGTTGTGTTATAATTGAGCCACTAGGAGGAAAAGGGGGTCCAATATTTCAAGTGCATTGGTTCCATAACTGAGAAAAAAGAGCCAAGAGGGATAGGATGTAGAGCATAGAGAGAGGATTTGTGCACTGTAGTAGCCCACGGTCCACATAACATACTTCTTTGTACTTGCATCAATATTTCCATTCAGAGAAAGAGAGCAGAGCAACCTCACCTTCTAGCTGGGTTTTTCTCCCAAAAACGGTCTCCCAGAACATATATGGTGTCAAATATGTGTTCGAACTTTTATTTTGTTGTTGTCTGTTTTTTGCATAATTTTCATTCACATACATGCACTATTAATAGTAAATCTACAAATCCAAAAATCTAATAAAATTGTAATACTGTAGAATTTCAGATTTTAAATATAATATTATCCAATATGTTGTGACGATTTGTCCAGTGGAATATCCATGAATATTTATGGATCAATGTACAACCTTTGGTTCATGCCCTAGAGAGAGACAAAGAAAGGGGGAGATCAATTCTGACCCCGTCAACCATTTTGTGCACCCAAAATACCAATGTGGACATTGTAAATATCAAAGCATAACTAACTAACTCAGTAGACTGAATCTAACACAATTGCATATATTGATATATTTAAAGGACAAAGAGTGTCTAACCAAGAACTCTACCAAGGAGTAAAAAAGGCCAAAGAATGGCCTAGGAAATAAGCAAAAGGGGACCTTGCCTAAGTGTTGGATATCAAATGGGCAAGGCACATCCATACAAACTCTAGACTTAGTAAAAGTGATAAACAAGAGAGAAAATAGAATGCCATGAATAGTGCTAGACATAAAATAGGGAAAGCAAATCCACACAAACTCTAGACTTAGGAAAAGGGATAAACAAGAGAGAAATATCAATGCCAAGTTAATTCCTCTATAGATATTTGAAAGCTTCCTTCTCATCTTTAGGCTTTGAGTGTAAGGATGTAAAATATGTGCACTACATTCTCTTCCCACAAAAGAATATGTTATCCATGGAAGGGATAATATTAAGTTTCCATGTAATGAGTAGATGAAAATTAATAATAAGGAAGACAATTACAAAACAATGTGGGGAACATAGGCTAACATAAGAGTGCATGAGATGAAAGGTCTAGAAAACAATTGTGCAACCATCTATTACCTTAAAATGAAGAAAAATTCTCTCATGCTACAAGATATATGGCATTCAAGAGTGCAAAAACTTCCATCCCTAGGTGATTATTATCCTTATAATTTGAATAAAACAAATAAATTGTTGAATTTAATTAGTGTAAAAGTTAATTTCATACCATAGCCTCTACTGGTACATAATAAATAGAAAAGTAAATAGTGGAAACCTAAAAACATTTCACACCAACAAATAATTTATTCTTCAAAATTAACCTTCCATTCCATACTCAAAACTTACAAGGAAACCCCCATAGTTTAATAAATTAGCCACTACTTGGTTAATGAAAATATCCTATGAAACAAATCTAGAATAAAACTGATAAGATACAAACTACAAGGAAGACTATATGGACAATTGTATGGATTTGTACAATTGTACAAGTCTATTATATGGCTATGTACCATTGTATAGATATGCTATATAAATGTTGTAAGGATGATTCAAATTGGACCTTTGCCTAAAATATTTTGTAAATTTGTAATAAGTATGATTGTTTTGTTTTATTTTATTTTCTCTTTTGGGAAAATTTAGAAGGGGAAACAAACTATTATGATGGTTGGACTTCCAAAGGAATCCATTAAAAGAAATGAAGGCTATGTTGACGATATTAATATGGAGATGCAAGGAGAACTTGGGGATGACAATGGCAGAAATGAGATTTCGGAGAGGGAATCCTACTTGAATATCAATGGATGAAGGAGGAAAGGAACCTGTCCATGTTGAGAGAAGGTGCCTCTAAGCCATGGCCATATGCAATTTTTATATGTTTGAGTAACAAAACACATTTGGGTATAGCTCACCCCTTTGTATTTATCTCTTAAGCTTAATAAGTTTCCCATTAAATGTGGAAATCCATGTGTAATTGTTTCAATTATGCACAAATTTGGTGTGGGTTCATTAATTTATTGTTTATTTGAGCACTCCAAGATATGGATGTTTTCATGAAAGCTACAATAATATCAGTCTTGTAAACACAATGCAGGCACCCTACTATGTTCATTGATTTAAGAGAACAAAATTTTATCTTACTCCTCGAGTCAAATTCTTTTCTAGGTGTTCTATTTTTATTTATTTTTTATTTTCCCACAAGTTGTCCATAGCATTCTATTGCTCATTGGGATTTTTTCCTTTACCCACTAGTTTTCCACAACATTATATTGATTGTTGGGTGTTTTTCCTTTGTCAGCAGGTTTTCCACAATATTCCGTCAATCACTAGGCATTTTTATTTTACCCACAAGTCATCCAAAACATTCTTTTACTTGCTAAGAATTTTTCCATTACCCAAAATTGACGTTTTCATTGTTATTTTAAATATATGAGTGAAATCTCTTCTATGTGAAACATTTCTTTAGGCCAAATCAAGTCCATTGCCCATAAAGAACAAAATCTAATTCCATAGAGGATCCATGTTGATGAAACATATAGGCCATAGGGACATCATTTATGAATCAAAAGATGGTTGATGTATGACCTTCTTAGTCTTTCTACTCTAGCTCCTATCCTACTCTTAAATTCTACTCAATTGGTTGTTGTCCACGTCTAACAAAAAACTACATCTAAACTCTCTATCTTGACTTGTCTTTATACTTTTTGTTAAAACCATATTCTACAGAAACCTTGATTTCTTGGTGAGTTGTATAGTTGAGATTAACCTAGTTTAAGTCATTAATGCACAAAATACTCTTTATTCGACCTGTTATCACTCCTTCGGATCTCCAAGGATGAGGAAGAGTCCAACTGAGGTAACCACAGACCAATATTTTGACTTGGTAGCTAGCCCTACCAAGCCAGAGAGGGCTCTCTCCAAAGAATCACAACTAAGAGGGCTGGATAGATTATGGTTTTAGGCTAGATATAGTAGCTCAGGGTTTGTTTGATTTGATTTGATTGGGGTAGTCACTGGATGAGTGAATTAGGTCAGAGAATGAACTAGGTCAGGGCAAAAGAGAATCAAAATTGAAAACATTTGATGGGGCAAGGTAGGCAAGTTACTTTAACACTTTGTAGTATAGTGATGAGATGGTTTAGACTAGTGAGGTGCTAAAAAGAGCATGAAATCATGAATTCTTTTTAAATTGAAGAAATGAAACAATCTATGATGATTTTCCCAAAACAGAGCATACAAGATGAATTCTGCTTATCACACCTTGAAAATCAAACATACTTAGAGTGAAATGAATCATGAGAGGTAAAAAAAATTCATACATATGAAACTGAAGAAGAAACAATATCAAAATACCATGCCATAGGAATCCCACCAAAATAGCTGCAACTCATCCAATATATTCCATGCCAAAGTCTGAAACACTAATACAATATCCAATGGAGTCCAACCTATAGAATGACTGAGAAATTACATAATATAGGCCTCAAACCAACTCATCCTAGCCTCAGGGGTCGAATCCATGAGAGGAGGAGTAGTTGCAACAAAGACTGAACTGATAGCTAGAGTGTAGGGTGGTCAAAGTGACTCATCCCTAACTTAAGAAAATTGATTCATTACAAGTCATAGAGGCCATTTACCTAATGTATTTACCCTAGGTAACAGTAAAAACATAATAATTACATCATCCTTATCAATTACATTAGTAAAACACTAATTTCCCATAGGTAAAAATCAAATTGGAGAGAAACAGTGAAAATCTGGGCTGACTGTCAAACATGCAGCGCCAGTGTCAAACACACAGCATCAGTGTCAAACGCGCAGTGCCATCTTCAAGCTGACTTTTACCTGCCTTCTTGATGTCCAAATGTAGCCCAGGATAACTCATTGGAAATCTTATCCTGTCTAGTTTCCAAAACTGCCCTTGGTTTTCAAAATGGGCTTGATTTTCCCCTCCAAAATTCCTTTCTCCCAAGACCACTCAAATGCATAGCGCCTTGTCTAGAAATGAGGCAGAAACATGATTTTTAGGTGGTGTTTTTCCTTTTTCACCACCATTTTTGCTTTCCAGGGCTAGAAATATGGTTTTCCTGGATGTCTTAGTCCTTCTAAATCCAATGGTGGTGGCTATTCCTCCAAAAAGTGCCTCCAAAAAGTAGGCGTTGTGCTTTTGACCAAACTGCTAATATAAAAATTGCCTTAAAAAGACAGGAAAAGCAAGATGACAAAAATTGAGTCAAGGGTCTTCAAAATTGTTCAAGAAGTTGATGTCTGAGGTGGCTAGGCATGGAGTGAAGCCTTTGCAAGTATATAAAGCTTCTTCTTCTCCTCATGGTGAGTTAGGGCTTCAATTCTTGCCCTAGCAGCTTTGAGCTTTGCCCTTGCTATTTGGTGTCTTTGGCAATAATAATTTGCCATATTTCTCTGAATGTCAGTGTCTCTTTTGGCCTTTTCTAAGAGGCTTTCAATATGGGTGTTCACCCTCTCAAGCCAATGCTCCCAGTTCTCATTTACCATTTTGGCAAATTGCTCATTTAGGGTGAGCTCATTAGCTAGTTCAACCTCCTTTTGTTTTTCTAGCTCCAAAGCTCTCTTTAGGCCTCTAGTCCTTGGCCTTTTTCTTGGCACCTGTTCCTCCAACTGGTCACTATATTCTCCATATGCTTCATCAAGTGAGGCCTTAGCCTTTTCAGCCTCCCTCTTTGCCTTGATGAGCTGAATCTCCATGAGCTCATGTTTGGTCTCTAACTGCTTATTTTCCTGCTCATAGTATGTGATGATATATTTTCCCTCTGCAAATTGACCTGGAGTTCTCCTATGAGTGCATTCTTATCTTTGATGACAATGGTTGTGCTTTCACTGTCATCATTTTCACTTAGGTCAACTAAGTGAAAATCTTTCTTTGTCTCATGGAGGTCCTCCTCCTGCTATTGGATCTCTGCCTCTGTCACCTTTTCCTTGCCCTTATGTACCTTCTTTGTTGATGAATAAGGCAAGGCCCCTCCCACAATCTGTGGGGAAAACACTTGCCTATGCCCTCTCTGATAGGTATGTGTCAAGGTACCCAAACCAGCCCCTTTAGGCTTGCTGATCTCACCATGTTCAATGTGCTCTTGCTCTCTGCCTTCATCTCTACTAGGTGAATGAATAGGCTCATGAAATGGTGATGACAGAGGTGATGGTGAGGATGACTCATCAGATGAGGATGAATGATGTATGGGCTGAGATGGAGGAATGGAGGTGGATGGATGAGATGATGAAGGGATGCTTTGAATATTTTGAGTAGATGCATGAGTGAATATGGGATTAGCTATGAAGGTACTCCATGCAATGTTGAGTTCCTTGAGATGGTAAAGGACTATGATTTTAATGAGGGAATGATGAAATAAGCTCTTCATTTGATCTTTGTACTCCCTCTTTTGGGCAATGTAGGCCATCTTCTCAACACTCCAAAAAAGATAGTAGGGTATATTGAGCATTTTTACCCTAGTGAAATGCATTAAGAGTCAGATATGATAAGAATAGACCCTGGATAATCTACCTTCACATGAAAAATATTTCATAATAATCTTCATCATTGGGGCATATCTGTCAAGGAGGTGTGAAAAAGGAAAATAACCCCTTCTTTCATTTCGGTACCTTGGTTTCATGTAAGGCTCATAATAATGCCTCTCCAAATCACCTTGTTTAAACCATTTTTCCCCAACATATGGAATCTCGGTGGTAGCTGATATATTGGCAGTAGATAAAGTGAAAGTTATACCTGCAAGAGTGACTTGGTTGTCTTGGAGTTTAGAAATGAAGAGCCTAGTCAACTCAGGATGATGTTGGACTGCCTGCACTTGCTCACAGAAATCATAACAGCCTAGCCATTTGAAGGATGTCACAGTCATAGGGGATGCTAAGAGTTCCCTGAGATTTGTGGGTTCAAACCTGTGTATCTTGCCTCCTTTGTGTGGCCTCCTCTATTCGTTGTCTTCTTCTCTATCTGTTTCCTCTTCCTCACTATTTGGTTTGTATTCTGGTGGCCTGGGTGTAGGCAATATAGACAACCTCTCAAATCTGGCTACAATTTCTTCAATATCTGGCTGAATTCTTCTTTCTCTTTCTACAGGTGTATCAGTCATCTATTATTAGCCTGACTGCTTCATGGGTTTTCCCTCTGATCACCCCAACCCTGGTTATTGTCCACAATTAACAAACCGAGCCTCTGTTCCTATCAGAACTGTAAATCCATAGGATTTACACAACATATTATCGGCGAGCTTTTAAAATGGGATTAATGCAATACACTATTGGCGCGTTTAAACATGAGAAAATTGCATTTTCCCGCAAAATACACAACCAGCGGAGATTTCGTTCCAAAGGAACAAAATACACTATCGACGCTTTTCAACACTATCGCGGCTTTCAAATGGTCTTGGTGTAATTCCAAAGGAATTACACTATCGGTGCTTAATTTCCAAGACTTTGCATTAACCGAAAATAACACTATCGGCGCTTTAATAATCGGCCCTTTCAACACCCTTTCTCCCGATGCGATAATCGGCAATCGCTATCGGTGATTCCATAGTTCCAAAGGCCTGGCTCCTCCCACTCCGACTTTGTGATGCGATAACAAATGCGGACCCGACAACTTATCCACTCCACTTTATGGCATTTCGGGTCCGAGCTATCGGAGTTCGGACTTCGGCGATTCCAATGGTCTTCCACTCCACTTGTGGTTCTACGCGATATTGGTTCGGACCCGATACGGGTATGAACCAAATCTAATAAATTTTCAGGTCCGGAATTATGCTCCGGCTAAGGAAATTTCGCGATTTCTCTGTGTAAACAGAGTTTGGCCACGGAACTCTATAAAATGATTTAAGAAGCCTGCGCTCGCCGATATGAAGGGAAAACTCCCCAACAGGTCTAATATTAAGAGTTAATTGAAAAACAAAGGCTGAATCACCATTTATAAACTCAGAAAATAACAGAACCGCACTAATATATGCATAAAATACCAATTTACATGGAACCATAAAACCAGATGAACAGAGAGAGGTTTTTGCAGATGATAATGCTTCCGGGCTCTACCCTCTGAGAGTCTTGTTGTTTCTTATTTATAAATAATAGATAAGCCCTCTCGGTCCTTATCCATACAAAAGCATGCCTTTTACATAGAGTGATTTAAAGCCATAAAGCTACTACAGCTTATCATAAAGCGACTATTACAACATGGTTTTATTCTTAATTCTATCTTTATCTTAAACTAGAAAAGCATGAAACTTGCTAGCTAAAGGACCCCACTCCCTTGCCTGTAGATTTTTTTAGATTTTTGGAATATGTTTGAAGATTTTTTTTTTCCTCTAAGTCACATGCTCCTGCATCATATTCCTCCTCTGCCATGGTGTTTAGTATCAAACCCTAAGGAGGTGTAATGTAGGGGGAATATAGTTTTTAGGGAATAATAAATGGGGAAGGGTAAATATGAAGATGATGGGTGAAGGGATATATGTATTGGAGAGGGATATAGGGTAGTAGTATGATAGTTTGGGGATGGGGGAAATTGTTTGCAATATAGGGGTTTGGGAGCCTAGGTAGTTGTATCACCTAGGACTTAGGGTTTTGGGACAAAGGGTTAGAGGGTATCTGGGATAAAAAGATTTAGGGAAAGGGAAGGAGGGTGGAGGGAAGTGTGCAAAAGGGAATGAGAGTGGAAGGTAGTTTTTGGGGAAGATCTAGGGTTTAGATATAACAATTAAACCAAATTTTCAATGAAACCTTTCAAACACTTAGGAATTGACTTGAGGAGGGGGAAAATCACATCCCTTAGCTGCTACTTACTTGTATTGAGGTTGAAAGCGTTTTGGAGGAGCTGAGGAGGTGACTGGAGCATTGTTGGACAAACGTGTAGCGCCAATGCAGAGTGCGCAATGCCTTAAGGAAATGCGCAACGCCTTAAGGAAATGTGCAGCGCCTTAAGGAAATGCGCAACGCCAAAATAGAATGCGCAACACTAGAAGGAAACACGCAACGCCTACCCTGTTTCTGCTGATTTTGCCCAGAACTGTGAAAAGGCTCTCTTAGGGTTTGCTCAATGAGTGCTAGGAGGCAAATGAAGCTAAGTTTGAAGCCAAGAAGTCCTTTATAGGTGAGTGAATTTGATCTTTTTCTTTTCAAAGCCACTTTATAATGTTTCATTGGACCCCTTTTTTAACCTCTTTGATAATTTTCTTTCTGACTTTTTTCTTTGCAGGTGGATGATGCTGAAGTTTTGGCAATGTTCACTTTTGACTTTTGTTTGGATGATATTGGCAATGGAGTTTGAGTAAACAACTAAAAATAGTGACTTATTACATATGATAAACATAAAATTACATAAATAAATAAAATTTATTACATCTCTCTTTTGAAATAAAAATTACAAACTGGAATGAATTTCTTGCTTAAAATCAAAATTGGAATTTTAGCAACCATGGTTACATGCTTGTAAACCCTTATTTAACTGAAAAGGGGATATTATTTGCTTCTCTCTCATACTTTGCTGGCCTTATGCAGTGAAATGGTGTTTTATTGGACCTTGGAAAATGAAACCTAGTGACCTAATGGGACCTTGAATGACTGAACTCCAGGTGGACTTGACTGACACAAAACATGATGAAATGAGCTTTTATAGTCAATGTATGTTCAACAAGACACATGAAGGTGGGCCAAAAAATATAAATTTTTGAGAGGGGATGGGGTTTCAACTTGGGCTACCATTAGTGAGTAAATTTTTACATGATGACCTAGGTGGAATGATAAAAATTTCAACATGGGACACTAATATGATATAAAAGAGGAGTTTTGATCACTGATGGCAATATGCAAACACTGACTCTAACATGACCAAAAAAATAAATATAAGAATTTTCACCTTTTTGCTAAATTACAAATCAAAATTTTCTTTTGAAATATCTCAAAGCACTTCCAACACATTCACCTTGAAATATGGATAAGTCCTTGTCGAAGCTATATTTATCAACACTGCCTCTTAGTCAGAAAGTAATTCTACACCAATCAAAATGTGTATCTAAATGCTACACAATTCCATTTTTCTAAGAGCTTGTTAGAATATCATATACCTATTAATTTGTGGGAATATACAAGAGCTTCACCACTCCCCTTTGAATCCTAATTCATGTGAACTGATATCTCATTACCATGTCCTTGTACATATCATGAAATATTGGATTCTTAGAGAGTTAGATCAAACTCTTACTATCATAATAAATGATTGTGGGACCCAACTCATAATCAAACAATCCTACAAAGGGTTAGTGAAACAATATAGCCTCACAACTAGAAATATTATTTTCCACATATTCTTCCTTTGCTAAGTCAAGTTCCATGAAATATTTCTACCTACTGAACTAGGATATCATCACTACAACTAAGCCTAAAGTATCATCCCAAGGTTCTCTTCCTATCTATAACCTTGCTTTCCCAATCTAAGTTTGTATACCCCTGCCAATTCACTTCACCATCACAAAGATATCTTAAACTACACTCCATTGTGCCCCTCAAGTATCTAAGCACATGTTTTGTTGCTACACAATGCCACTACCTTGGCTTCACTATGAATTGAATCAAGGTGTTCATTGCAAAACATATATATGGTCTAATGTTGACTAAACACATCAAGGAACCTATTAATTTCCTATACATTGTGGGATCCACCAACTATGAACATGAAGGTCACCTTCTTTAGATTAGTGATCATTGGTGTGGACATAAGTTTGCATTCCTCCATCTAGAACCTCTTCAAGATAATGACTAAATACTTACCTTGCCCAAAAACATGCCTCCTAGTAATGCATCATGCCAATGCACTTCACTCATAATCCATATATTCTTTTCACCCTACAATGATATTCCATGCACCAGTAAGAAACAATTCATATACATACAACACCAAAAAAGAAAATTAGTCCCAACAAACATATAATGTGAGCTAAGATATGATTCGCTTTTGGTGAAGCCCATACTCTTCATTGATACATTGATATAAATTGGACATCCAAAGATACAAAAACTACTCAACTTTGGAATTTCTCCCATGATCTAAAAGATTGTGTTACATTCCTCTACCTAAAGAAACAATGGCAAGTCCTACTCATGAATCATGGCATTATCAACCCCTGTGATGGATTGTTTCTATTTATCTACAACATGATTCTACTATGGGTTGTAGGGATCACTTAGATCCATCTTAATCCCTACCTCATTGCATAAACCTTGAACTCCTTGTAGATATACTCATCTACATTGTCCAATCTCAAAACTTTAATATTACTCCCTGTCTAGTTTTCAACTAGAGATTTAAACTCCTAAATATCTCTAAAGGCCTCATCCTTGGTATTTAAGAATTATAACCATGTATTTTCACAAAAACCATCAAAAAATTAAAAAAAATACATGCTTCCTAAAATTGATGTGATTGAAATCAATCCATAAATGTCCAAATGAACTAGGTATAAAATCTCTTTAGACCTATGCTCACTACTTGGGAAGGAAACCTTGGCATGCTTTCCGAGTATGAACCCTATACATACAACATATTACTTAATCTTGAACTTTGTAAAAACCCATGACTATCTCCCTAAAAATAGGAAAAATCTTGTGATGCAACTACTCCATCCTATTCCTCCACAACTCACACAAGCTATCACTATTATGAACTAGGAATACAATAAGTTCAACTTGAAACTTGTAAATATTACCTTCTTTAATCCCTATTACTTTAACTATATTTGGGATAAATTCCTTCAACTTGATAAAGAATTATTGGCTATTAAAGTCCACAACATAGCTCCAATCCTAAATAACCAAAACTAAAATCAAATTCTTCCACAAACTTGAAACAAATAAAACATCATCAAAGTAGCTGGAAGGGAGTGATTCCAAATCCCATTATTGGTTACTTAACATCATCACCAAGCTCAAATTGAACCCATGAGTCTCGCTCTGTTAGACTATAAAACAATTATTAGGGTGATTTCATATCATGAGATGCCCCACTCTCCACATGCTTCTATTGCTACTTACTTTTCCCCTTCTTATATAGGAAATGTGATGCATAATTCCTATGCTTATGAAAAATGAAGCAATCAATTTTACTTAATTCCTTTTCCCTAAACTAAAATGTTGACTCCTATTTATTTCCCTTACTCTTATTGGGTCCTAAACTTTTGGCCTTATTTGTCCATCCAAATAGGTTGAGGTCTTTGTCACCACCCTTCTTCCTAAATTTTTAATACACTAGATTCTCCTCCTAGATATATTCATCCCATACCCTTTCAAATTTAGGAAGGTTTTCATGAGAAAAAATACCTTTGATGATCCATAAAATGTCGTGGATATTCCACTGGACAATTCGTCACAACAAAGTCTAATAAAATTATACTTAAAAAATCTAAAATCTAGATTACTAGGGTTTATTTCTCTTTAGATTTATGGATTTCTATATCATTGTTTATTTCATATGCATGCAAATTAAAATTATGCAGAAAATAGGGAAAAATGAAATTAAAACCCACAAACAACTATTGACACAAGATATAACCTCGGAAACCCTTTCGGGAGAAAGCCCAACTGGAAGGTGAGGTCACTTTGCTCCCTTTCTCTAAATAAAAAATCGATGCGAGTACAAAGTAGTAAGGCCTATGACCCGTGGCCTACTACATGTGCAAATCCTCTCTTTGTTCTCTCTCCCTATCCATCTTGACTAATTTGCTCACCTATGGAACAAATGCACTTGCAAAGAATGGAACCCCTTTTCCTCCTAGTGTTGAGTTATAACACAACCCAATAACCTACTAGTAATTAGGTTTGACTCTTTCACCTCTTAACTAGAGTTATAATATGGAATATTATAAATTCTTATTCATCATGATCACATGGATATCCCCTTTTCCTTAGGTAATGGAGTTGGTGTGGCATCCTCTTGAATTGTGGTGGACAAAATATAAAGGTCAACTTCTGAATGGCATAACTTTTGCATACAAACTATGATTGAGACTATTCTTGCACTGTTGGAAAGGCATTTATGTGTAGAATTGGAAAAAAAAGGTGCATACCTAAATCCACGAAGTTTTACCCCCCCAAAAATGTTGTTTGATGCTTCAAAATGCTCCCAGAAGGTTTCAGACCCTAATATTCCAAACTGGGTCCCATCAATAAAAAATGGTCTTGTGAGCCTATTCCTCCACTTTTTCCACCATGAATGCATACATGTGGATGAAAACTAATATAATGATATAATATAGATTATTTGACAAATGATTCCCATGAATTTGGGAATTCATTTAATGTCATGTTCATTAGCTCTACATTTGCAATCTTCCCCAACCATTGCAAGTTGATCTAGAATTAACATTACTTCACAAGTAACTGGCAACTGAATCTCGTTTGGTCATCTCTATGGGTACAAGTTTATTCCCTAATATCATATTCATTTTTATGTTTTCACTCTAATAGAGTCCAACTAAGGAATTAAACATTTCCTTTGCTAACTTCTTATCAAATAAGTAAGGAATCAAGTAATATTTAACTACATCCATAATCATATCCTTGGCCATTACTTCTTCTTGTGACCTACCAATTGTTATAGATATGTAGGAAAAGGCACAACATTCTTTGCAATATCCCAAGGATCATTCACTTCCACTAAGAGTCTAGCCCTAACTTTCTATTATGACCTAAGAGGAGGGATATATGGGTTTAAATGTATAAGATATTACCCCAAGGCAGGGCATATATGGGGTTAAATATATATGTTATGAATCCAAGGAGGGAAATATATAGGGTTAAATTGACATATAATATGTTAATGTATATATGTAATAGGGTTTATCCAGATTTAAACAGGAATGCAACAAATTATAGAAATAATCATAAATACAGAGATGCAACAAAAATAATACTTCATTTCATTAATGTAAAACACTGAAATATGCTTACAAACAGAAATGGAAATAAACTAGCTTTGGTGATGGTAGCTTATCTCTGAGAAGATATGTGGTGGCTACATGCCTCTAAACTGTGTTACAATGAGGCTCGAAGGCCTATTTATTGTTGAGAAACAATGGAAAACCCTAAACATCCAAAAACCTAACCCTAGGAGATGAAGCGCCAAACTATGGGCCTCGTTTGGGTAAATTGGTACATCAACTTCCCGGGGTCGTAACTTTGGCATACGATCTCCGTTTGACGCGCACAATACCTCGTTAGAAATATCTATCCGAGGAATACAACTTTTGAGTGAGAAACATTGGTCAATAACCCATGGTGCTCCTGATTTTCCCAAAAAACGTCGTTTAGGGCCTCAAAACGGCTTCGGAAGTTCAGGACCTAAAAAACTACCAAAAATAGTAAATTGTTCTACAATTAAGGAAACTAAAAAACTGAAAGAGACAATTGTGGGGTTCCAAGTGGGATAGGTGGGTGGCCACTAACATCCATCTGGATTATTCCTTCCCCCTTAGGAAGCAATGGTCCCCATTGCGTTGAGTGCCTCCACGAGATGGGGAAACTTTTGCTGAACTTGGTCCTTGGTGAGCTGTTCTGCAATCTATGATGTGTCCAGTAATGGTGGGAAGCATGGTCGAGGGCGGTCCACATTGAACACTCGATGCAAGCGAAGGAATGGGGGAATGCTGTGCTCCAAAGCATTTCTTCCCACAACCTTGGTAATGGTGTAAGGACCATATTGGAGTGGGTTGATCTTCTGATGGGCTCTTGTAAGGTGTTCTTTCTGCAAATGCAACCTGAATTTGCTTCCCACCTGAAACTTGTGTAGCACTTGATGTTGATCATGTCACTTCTTGTAGTTGGCACTTTCCATAATGGAGCGACGATATATCGGCCTGTTGGGTAGAGGTGCTCTGGGAGTCGGATCGAGCGAATGCTTGACCTGACAGTGCAACGGTACCCCTATGGGTGAGGAGAAGATGTTCCTTGTATTCTATCATGACCGTATCCACCTGCTTCTGCTATGTGGAGGAACCCTTCCTGGGGGCCATGGATGTGGCTACGATCTTCCCCCTACTTCGAGAGCAAACCAGAAAGAAAATAAATTTCCTATTCTGGGAGATGATCTTACTGCATTTCTTAGCAGAGATCAAATACGTGGCGTTATATGGGGCTACCTCCAATATCATGTATAATGAATTACCCAAAGAAATAATAACAGCACGAGACCTTGACTCATACACAGCATGTCGCTTCCACAAGTATGGTTGGCCTAATAATACATCACAAACGTCAAGAGGTGCAAAATCACACAATACCTCATCTGTGAAGGGCTTGATGTTGTAGGGAAGGTGACACTGCTGGCAGACTTGGAGATCTCGTCTTTCGTGAAGCCACCCAATGCTGTACGGTTGCAGGTGTGGTATGGTCAGTAGGCTCAACTACTTCAGGACCTCTGCTAAAATGAGGTTCTTTTGGCTGCCATTGTCGACAATGAATTGCGGCGCAAACCCTTCACCCACATTTGTGAGTGGAAAATACGCTCCCCCTCCTTTGGATCTTCAGGGTCATTCTTCTGGATCTTGGTAGTGGCAACAATGGTGCTGGGCTCCGCATCAATGATCTGCTTCCCTTTTTCATTCCTCTTGCCGAGTTCTAACTCAGGGTCGGAACATGCATCTGATTATGAAGCCTTCAACTCGGCCACCAGCGACTACTTGGTCTAACACTCACTTGTGTTATGAGTGGGGCCCTTATGGAACTCACACCACTTTCCTGTGTCCTTATTTGAATTCGTGGTGTTGTTCTTTTCTTGTAGCTTCGACGGGTTGTCTTGGGTCACCCTGCCTTGGCTTTGTCCTTTGTTTTTTGGATTCACAGAACCAAAGTCTCGCTTCTTCTGTTTAAAATTCTGCTCGATCTTGACAGCGTATCAGTATGCTGTGTCGAGCGAAGAGATGTCCAGGAACTCCATCTCGTCCTGGATGTATCTATGTAGGCAACCATGGTATGTTATAGCTCTAATACCACTTGTTATGGATCTGACCTGCAAATATATGAAAATACAAATATACCCAAGAATAACAAGATCTGAATATAGATAGAAATTCTTCACTTTATTAATATCAAACCCCTAAGGTAGGGCAACACCATACATTCACTCCTTAAGGAAGGAGAACACTCCACAAGCCATATGCCTATTCATACAATAATTCTTGACATCTCTCAATGGGGAGTCTCTAGCCTCTATATAGGCCTCATACATACAATACCATGGGTCATTACCATGGTTCCCTCAATACCATCTATCTAATACCATGGGCTTATTACATTATTTCTAACTATTTGTGGTCCCTTACATGATACGGGTTAACCAGCTTATTTATTACTATGGCCCATCCCATTATTACATTATTCCCTTGGGTACCTCCCTCTGTACCCCATACTATCCCCCCTAGGTATACTACATTCCACCCCCCTTAAACATGTTTCATCCCCGAAACATAAGAAGAACACAAATAATAAGATCTACTCAGAAGAGTAGTCCACTGGTACCATGCATGTGCATCTAGCCATCCAAGAGAAAGGTGAACCCTCGATCTAGCTGGTGCTTCACTCGCTTGAGATGGAAGTTAACCCTGGCGACTCTTCTGTGTTGATGTGTAGTAGGTGGATCGCTGCCCCTCTCTATCTGTCATGCAGGGGTTGTTGTCCTTGTGGCTAATTCATTGCCATCTTGTTGGTTGTTTTCTTGCGGGGTGATGTGGGTGGTGATATGCTGAAGTTTTAACCAACGGTGTCTTTTTCTTTAATTCACCACCTAATGGAGCCTGATTGGTATCTGGTACATGTTGTGGTGCCTGATGTTGTTTCTTATATTCCAATATTACTTCAACCACTAAGTCCTCATCTGATGTATCAGTACCTATAACATTTTCTGCTTCAACCTCCTTGGATTCTCCCTATTTTTTGGTACCTGGTTTGATGTTTGTGTTTGGTTGTCAACCATTAAAGACTCATCATCTGATGTGTGAGTGTCATTAGAGCTTTGTGCTTCTGCCTCCATAGTCTCTGCTTGGGTCTTAATAGAAATATCCTGCAATGTTATTTTCTTCTTTTTATACCAGAGTTTCATGAATTTCTTCTGCACATTAATATTGACAGTACCCACAGATTCCATCCAAGGATATCCCAAAACAACATCCATGTTATCCATATCTAAATTATAAAAATCACAATGCAACACATAATTATCCATAGAAAGCTTCAAATCTTTATAAACTTGCATCTCCTCATTATTAACTTGTGTGTGCTCCATTTGTTTTGCTGGAACTTGCATTTTTTTACCAAATTGAAATTTATAAGGTTTTGCTTGCAACTAGGATTTATAGACACAATGATTTTCTCCTTCTGAATACATCCATGGATCCGGAATAAGGATATACCAGTAGAAAATAACCCTTTAGGTTTCTTGGTTTCCTTCTTTCCTGTAAAAATAAAATCTTTGCTAGGTTGTGTGCCTGTCTGTCTGAGCTTAGTAGGAGGACCCAAAAAATTAGATTTATGGTCAAAGTGGTTACAAATGGATTTTTCGAACATCTGCCAAGTAATTGTCCTTGGATAGCATTTAGAATGCGACTGCCACCATTGCCATCTTTCTTGGTCCAAGTAAATGTCTGCCACATGTAGTTTAGTTTCATAACCTACGCTGTGATTCAAAGTGAAATATTGTTCCATTTGTGCTACCCATATTTCCGGGTCAGAGCCATCAAATTTGTACATCCTCATCAAATTCCAATCTAGGCACAGGAATTTCAGATTTGTGCTTCAATTGTCCTGCCGTGACAAAAATTTATGAGAAAGGAGCTGATTTTAAAGCAGCGAGATCTCCCTCATCTGGACTCTGATTCGACTGATTTTTTTTTTTAAAATTGAGAATTTTATTTCAAAGAACCCAGATATGCAATTAGATTCTACAAATGATGCCACAAAATGTATAGATCTGATCTGCAAACTCACTGCCCCGAAAAATATCCACAACACAGCTGATTTTTAAATCAGCGATATCTCCCTCATCCGGACTCCGATTCAGCTGATTTTTTTTTTCAAATTGGGTATTTTTTCACCAAAAACCCAGATATGCAATTATATTCTACATATTTTTCACCAGAATGTAAAGATATGATTCGCAAACTCGTCGCTCCAGAAAATGTTTACAACACAGTTGATTTTTAAATCAGCAATATCTCCCTCATCCAGACTCCAATTCGGCCAATTTTTTTTCAAATTGGGTATTTTTTTGCAAGGAACCTAGATATGCGATTATATTCTGCAATTTTTTTTACCAAAACATACATATATGATTTTCAAACTCACCGCCCCAAAAAGTTCCTGCAAAGAAAAAAAAAATTCTCCGCTTTGCCCAAGAAAGTGCTATGATACCACTTGTTATAGCTCTGATACCACTTGTTATGGATTTGACCTACAAATATATGAAAATACAAATATACCCAAGAATAACAAGATCTGAATATAGATATAAATTCTTCACTTTATTAATATCAAACCCTTAAGGTAGGGCAACACCATACATTCACTCCTTAAGGAAGGAGAACACTCCACAAGCCATATGCCTGTTCATACAATAATCCTTGACATCTCTCAATGGGGAGTCTCTAGCCTCTATATAGGCCTCATACATACAATACCATGGGTCATTACCATGGTTCCCTCAATACCATCTATCTAATACCATGGGCTTATTACATTATTTCTACCTACTTGTGGTCCCTTACATGGTACGGGTTAACCACCTTATTTATTACTATGGCCCATCCCATTATTACATTAGTCCCTTGGGTACCTCCCTCTATACCCCATACTATCCCCCCTAGGTATACTACACGGTACTTGAGTGCCAAATATTTTTCAAAATCCTTGATTCCCAACTTCGTGCGTAGGGTATGAAAAACATTGATAAAATTCAGCACATATTGGTCCCTTCCCTGCCGCAACGTGGTCCACTTTATTTATTTGTCCTCATAGCTCTCGACAAGGTAGTACTTCTCCTTGATGGCGTCCCAGAATGAATTCCAAGTGGGAGCGGCTGAAAATAGTGAGTTCGTACTTTCATCCTTCTGCTCACAGTAGGTTTCCCACCAGTCCTTGGCATGGGGGGTTGTTTTGAGAAGAGCGAAAGTAATCTTTTCCCAGCTGGAAAAATCATGAATAAAGAAATATCCTTCTAGCAAATTTAACCATTTATCTACAATGTCTACATCTATCTGACGCTTGAATATGGGAATATCAAAGTTAACTTGTACCTTAAAGGGTGTACCGCTTCCAGAGTAGCTGTTGGAAGTAGATGCGTTGCCCATGGGTAGTCGCTGAAGGATCTGGGAAAAGTTGTCCATCACCGCGTTCCTTTGTCACTCGAGGGATTCTTTGAGCAAGATTTTGATAGGATCTCTTGCCCCCTCGTCTTTCTTTTCATTTATCATGGGAGGCCGTCGGGCTTTGTGAGGTTGGTCTTCCAAAAGTTCGACCAGTTCAAGCCTTAACTCCTTATATCCCGACCTCGTTGGGGACATGCAAAGAAAAAAGAGAAAGATCAGACCGCTCTGATACCACTGATCTGGATTTAAACAAGAACACAACAAATTATAGAAATAACCATAAATACAAAGATGCAACATAAATAATACTTCATTTCATTAATGTAAAACACTGAAATATGCTTACAGATAGAAATGGAAATAAACTAGCTCAGACGATGGTAGCTTATCTCTGAGAAGAGATGTTGCGGCTACATGCCTCTAAACTGTGTTACAATGAGGCTCGAAGGCCTATTTGTTGTTGAGAAACAATGGAAAACCCTAAACATCCAAAAACCTAACCCTAGGAGATGAAGTGCCAAACTATGGGCCTCGTTTGGGTAAATTGGTACATCAACTTCCTAGGGTTGTAACTTTGACATATGATTTCCGTTTGATGCGCAAAATACCTCGTTAGAAAGATCTATCTGAGGACTACAACTTTTGAGTGAGAAACATTGGTGTATGATCCATGTTGCTCCCGATTTTCCCAAAAAACGTCGTTTAGGGCCTCAAAATGGCTCTGGAAGTTTAGGGCCCGAAAAACTACCAAAAATAGTAAATTGTGCTACAATTAAGGAAACTGAAAAATTGAAAGAGATAGTTGTGGGGGTCCAAGTGGGATAGGTGGGTGGCCACCAACATCCACCTAGATCAAGGGTTGATGTAGTCATAAAGGGGCCACATGCGCAATATGTGAATATGTAGATATATAGATCATGTAGTCATTATTAAGGACATGTTATTTGGATGCATGAATGTATTTGGATTAGGGAACATTTTAGGGGCTAATATTCGCGGGTGGGATTTTTTTCATGATTTTTCCAAAACAACACCAATTTTCATTTTTTCTAAATTTTATTCACTCAAATTTTATAGTATAAAACTATTTTACCTTAAAAATTACCAAAATTTTATAGAGCTTATATATAAGATCCTTAGAAATTTGAGATTTTTTACAAAGATATCTCTAACATTTTATAGTTTGCATATTGAGGACTACTAAGATTTGCCAAGGTTTCTAAACTTTAGGATAAGTTTCCATCCTTAAAATTTTCCCTAATTTGGGTATACAGATGCGGTTCTCAAAGTACTTTAGGATTTATTATGTAACTTATCTCTCTTATCTATATCAGAGTTGTGCTCCATGCTCAACTTGGTGTACATGGTATGTACTTGTAATTTTTCTTATGTATTTGAACCAAAATTTATGATCAAAATACTTAAAAACCATAAAAAACCAAAATTAAACACCATGTACACCATGGTGGTTTTTCAATTCTATCATTAGCTGAGAGTGATATGTTTGGTTGAAATTTTCTATCTGGAAGTTGTGTTCATTGACTTTGACTTGACATATTTCAAATTAAACAATTATGATAACATATAATTTGCTTCCGAGTGAACAGACCAAGAATGCAATGGATGACAATAAATATTCTGGAAACTATAACTTGTCTAATGTTTTGAACATTCAAAGCATTTCATGATTGGATGAATAAAGGAATAGTCACAATAACTAATACGGTTACAATTTACATCTTTCTCTAGTGTACCCGATGTCTCTAAAAGGTCAAATGTTGTATTCACTGCTAAGAGATGTTTTCAATGTTACATTAGGTTCTATTCACAAAATGTGTGAAGAGCCCAATGTTTCCACTTTCTCACGAGGTTTTCCTTTGTAAAAAATTACATGTTGTGCATATTTATATAGATTGAATTCCATCAAGTGAAAAATTACATCAAGCTATGGTATATTTGCAGATTGAAGACTTTCCCTGATGGTCATGACCGAGGATGGAACACATTCAAAAACCTGAAAAGCATGCATCCCATGAAAATGAAGTTGGTTATGTTTTCCCAAAGTGTGAGACCATATTAACACAATATTTCATAAACATAGGTTCCAGGTTTATGCAAATGTGCTATAAGTGGTGGTTCCTGTGACAATGTGGTCTTGACTAGTTATAGCTGAACAAATACCACTAAGATGTTGCTTTGTAGCTAAAGTCGTCATGTTGTGAAGATGATATTATAAGAAGTTACACCTTTTCCATTCAAAAAGTATTGAATTACCACAAAAAAAACCAAAAGGAAAAATGTAATACAATGAGTTGGAAAAAACCCTATCAAAACTCTTCTAAATACCACACTTAGATGATGAGAATTTTATGGCTCCAAACCCCATGAAACCCAAAAATTAAAAACATAAAACATAAAACCCTATAATTAGAAACCCAAAACCCTATAATTACAATGAACATGAGTTCAAGAAAAAGATCACATAGCTAATGATATCCGCCCTAGTAACTTACACTAAAAACAAAATACACTATATTCCTTATTCTCAAAGAAAGCTTCCTATGCACTTCTAACCATAACCCATGAACCCTTAACCAAATTTCAAACATGCATTTAATTTACAAACATCTAGTAAAAGATATCCAAATATAATGGCATGGTGACATTCACATGAAAAATCAAAAGGTTCCAACCACTCAAATTTACAAACCATTCACCTAAGAGGACGACCATACGATTTCCGATGATAATATTACCAAGACAACTAGCTTAAAGGAAGATTTGGGGTTGGTTACAGGTAGGTGAATATTTATAATATTTACTAAGTATCATATGGATTAAGATTTCTAAGCGGATGGGAGAGGAGGAACAAGTAATTTAGTTTCTATAACAGATCCAACTCAACTGAAATAGGACTGCAAAGCTTATTGAAATTAAGATCTAGTTTTTATAGTGCTTTAAACTAGGCTAGTCGAAGCCTTGAAATCCATTTGAGTAGAAAATTTAAGAATACATCCACTCACATTGTTAAATATTACCTTGATTGAATGCATGAAGATTACCAAATTTCCACAAGATAAGCCACTGATTGCAATGGTCTCACCCACTGCAGTGGTCTAAGAGAGAGACAATGATGAACTATGCAATGTAGATCTCCACAAGAATCACTCATCAAAAGAGGCGACATGTAATGTAGGACCAACATATATTGCAGTGTTGTGGCTCGATCAGAGAGTACAACCCATTGTTCAAGTGTCAGAGCCATCCATCCACCCAATCAAATAATTTAACTATTTTCTTTTTGAAAAACTAATTTGAATGTCTGACAAATATGAAAAATTAGCCCTCCACAATGAATCATTCAGTCACATCAATTATGTTCACCAATAAAACAATGAGAATATTAATTTTGAAAATTCGTAAAATAAAATTTTGCAATTAAATTAAAAACATAAATAGATTATATTTGCAAAAAATTTAAGATATCTTGCAAAAGTTGATGGATTAATATATGGTCAAACACCTTTTGACCATGGGGTGAAATCTATAGTCCTTATTGAGGCAGGGGCTAATAAAGCTACTTATACAAAGAAAATATACCTACCATATTGAAACCAATATCTTTTCCTTTCAGAGTTAGGGTTTGGGCTGGTTTATAAATTGAAAATCTCATTCAAGGTCCATACCGAATCATGATGGGTTGAGGGCTCACATAAAAGGCAATAATTCTCTCGCAATGATAACACAATAAGAGATGAAGACACGACATGTAATCTCCACATAAATTCCCAAATTCCCCCTTCACTTGGTCGCTATTCGTCATCCAAACCGAGGTTTATCCTTCAGGTCCATCACATGTGTATGGTGAGCTTTCATATCATCCCCCTCTGCATTCTCATTCACATTTGTAAGATGATACATAACATGATGTTCTTATGCTTCTTTGGGCAAAGAAGTTAAGAATATATGTAGCATAAAGTTTATACAGTTTGAATGTGTTTAAGGGTTAAAAGTATGTGTTTCTTCTTAAGAGGTTACAAGTTCAAATCGAATGGGGGTAGAGTATGTATCATTTATAGAATTTAGCAGTCAATTTGATGTGTGGAGGTGGGTCCTTTGTCTCTCAAACAAAGGGATATCATACACCAATTTGATGTCCAACTTAGTTGCGACATTAAAATTGAATTTGTTATTACTAATACACAAATATCTACGCAGCCTTTGATGTAGGATTCAAGGATATATCATGGTTTCAAGACATAGGTAAGGTAAGTTGGATTTAATTAAATTATATAAGAGAATATCTTAGTTATTGGTTTAGCTTGTGTCGAAGATTTTAATTTAATTTATTTATCAATTGCAAATTTTGAAAAGGAGTTGTGGGAATGTTTTTATATTTTTAGAAAATTTAGTAAAATTATATGTTTGGAGACTTGGAAAGGTTGTAAGAATATAGCTATGCTCTTTATCAATGTATTTTTTAAGTAAAATCGTTTTTTTTTTTTAAGCCATTGAAGACTCAAACATAATAATTAATGTAATGGTTTCAAAAACATTTTTTTTTTAAGTAGTAAACTTACTTCAATCATAGTTGGAGTCCAAAGAGAGATTAGTAGCCTACACAAGGTTTTATTTTCTTAAGTATACCAAGAACACTACCAGTAAGCAGATTCATTGGCGAACAAAATAGTTGTCATCAATCTTAGAGTCATCTAGAAAACAAAGGTTGGTTCTTTCATCCCATTCCTTAGCAACCTTAGCAACGTATGACCATGAGGATAAGGAAAATCAACATTTAATAATTTGCCACTTGTTCATCAAACATTTTAGCCATCAGATTTCAAGTAATGACTCTGGATTTGAAAGGAAACACACTCCCCTCATTCACATGCACAAATTTAATACTACTTTATCTCTTGAACCCATTGTTGAAGGGCCTTTTTGAGAAAGTGGTATAAAGGTTCATATCGAGGAGGAGCTTTATCACATTGAGAAGAGAAAGACCACTTAATCAATCTCGGAGATCTTATCTCCAACTATGGTTAATCCTCCAAAATTTTAGTTTGTCTAAATTTTATTTGGGGTGAGAAGAAGGTTTCTTTGTTTATTGGTATTTGCTCTAGAAGAAAAGGCATATGTTGTGTGTGGTTTAATGTGTGGCTTTGTTTGTTTTGGTATGCCCTCAAGCCTCTTATTTTTTTGGAGTCCTTTTAGCATAGGCCTATCACATTATATGGTTTTTATTCTTTCCTTGGGCATCTCTTTATTGGGTGATTTCCCTTTGGTTCATTTTAAGCCCTGAGTTATGAAAATCCTCGTTCTTTGGCTTTGGAAGGTAATAATTATTTGGTTTTTATCTATGGAAAAGGGGTCTTCCCACTAAATTCTGGAACAAGGGATTTCCTTGGGACCTCTCCCTTGTGCCTTTGTTTAAGTCTTATAATGCATCAAACAAGCTATGGGATCATTGTTTTTGTAGGTTTGTTGTTCATATGGATTACAAGGAAGCACATGGATTTAGAAGGGTATTAAGAAGGAAAGAGGAGACAATACAATGTAATATGTCCTCCATCTTTGTAATGAATTCCTAAGGCTCACAAGAATGAACACTGGTGCACTTCACAAATAGTAATAAGCTCACAAGAATGAACACTGGTGCACTTCACAAATAGTAATAATTATGAATATCCTTGTATAACAAAAGTAAAAAGATGTTCAGTTGGACGTTGAGTGTAACATGCTGAGAAACATGGTTATTAATTTGAGTAAAGATTCACACTCCACAACTTCCAGCCACAAAATGTCCACAAAATGTCCACAAAATTGTAAATCCAAAGGAAAAAGACATAGCGCATCAGAAAATATGGATCTTGAAAATTACAACTCCCTTCTTACCAACCATGGATGAGAAGAAGCTAATAGTCACTATACTTTTCAATAACTTTATATGCTTGGTAAAGCAATTAGAATTTTACTAGTCTTTTTAAAATTATACACCTATAAGCTTTTATACCAGAGTTATGGAAATGTAATAAGTATAAACTTGTAATTAGAATTTTAGTAGTTTTTTTAAAATTATATACTTATAAACTTTTATACAAAAATTATGGAAATGTAATAAATATAAACTTTTACAAATTTTATGACTTTTGAAATATTATTCATGTTTGAAAATTAAGGAAAAAAAATTATACTCTCTTATCCAACTTCTATATTACAAATTTCTCACTTTTAATTTAAAAATAAATTAATTTTAAATATTATTTCAATTTATTTAATTATCCCTTTAAAATTTTTGAAGAATTTAATAATTCTAAATTATCTTTTTCATCAAAATCATCATCTATTTTACTTTCTTTCAAAATAAAAACTAAAACATACACTTTAAATTAATCTATTAAACAATTTATTTAATCCAAAACTAAAAAGCTAACTTTACATTTTCTAATTAAATAAATAAAATCAATAGCTAAACATTGGACCTTTGGACTTTTTCCCAACTAAATAAATCCAAGTGCCTTGAAAACCAATCCCAATAACTAACTTCCCAATCCCAATAACTAACTTAAATTGATATGACCACAAACGCTACCAATAACTAACTAAAATTGATACGAACCCTCCAAAAATCCATTTTCGAGTGATAGGCATGTGCAAAAGTGCATTCATGGCCTATTTAGCTTACTTGAAAAGACACCCCATTACAATCAAAGAACTACTTATGGTTATTCTTCTTATTGTTTTTATTGATTGAGCTCAGAATCACAAAACTAATGTTGTTGTACATCTTCTTGTCTTTCTTGGTTGATATCTTGGAAAATTTGGGAAACAACATCAGTCAATGTTTCCATGGAATGGGATGGATTTTAAATTAATTTTAAATCTATTTAATATTTTATTTTGATATTATATAGTTTGATAATGTTAAAATTTTATAATATTTTGAATTTAAATTTTTTAAATATATAATATTTAAATTTAATTAAATGTAATATAAAGAAGATAAATATTTTCTATCAATTTTTTTTCTCTCTATTAAAATTATGTTAAGCAGTTTTGATTGAAATTGCAATTTTGAATTGGTGAAGTTAATTTTAAAATACAAAATAGGTTTAGCATCATTAAATATTATTACCATAATTTAATTGTGCGATGATAATTTTTGATAACTATTAATTATCAATTTAAAATGATTATTATTGGATTATAGGTCAAAAATGCAAGTTTCACATCTTATTTTGAGTAGCTAGAAAATGATCGAGTTATAGCGTGTTTAAACTATTTTATTCTCTAATTCATTACATGATTTGTAGGTTTAATAACTTATTGTCTTCCTTAAGGAGGCTATGTGTTAGCGCTTGAAATTTCACCTCAGGCTGAAAAAGGTAAACTCCAAGGCAACATCAAACCACTTAGCCTCGTAGCTAGCCCTACGGGGCAGGAGAGGGCTCTCTCCGGTCTATCTCTGCAAAGATCTTCAACTGGCAGAGATAACCAATAAAGAACACTGATTTTAGGCTAGGAAACTGATAAAAAGGTTTGATTTGGGATTTTTAGGGTTTTGGTGGAAAATTGGGGAAAGGCAATTTTGGGTGTGGGGATTGGACACAGTTTTCGCAGGGGGTTCTTTGGGGCAAGGTAGGAGACTGTATTGATGCCTTTGAAAGATTTGGATGGATGAGAATGACTGGTGAGGAGCTAAGGAGAGCAAGCAATCACCTTGAATTCTCCTTAAACAGCTGAAAACATTGATATTAAGCAAACTTAAAGGCAGTGCATAGCAACCATGAATTCTACCTTAACACTTCATTTGCCTAATTTGCAAAAGAAAAAGTAAGAAGATGATTCACATAACAAACTTACAAGTACAAAGAGAAACACACCATCAATACATGTAACCACAAGAATCCCAAAAAGGACTGCAAAACCCTGGTCTTCCTTTGCCAAAAATTGCAGAGATACAATGAGTAATACAATAGAAGCTTTCTCCCTCAAGAGTCCAACCATGAAAATGACCAAGAAAGTACATAATATAGGAAATCTAACATCTTTCCTTGCCTCTAGGGGTCGAGCTCACTATCCTAGGAGCTGTTTCAACCAATTCCAAACTGAGCACTAAAATCTAGGCAGTCAAAACAACTTGCCTCTATAAGCTAGGAAACCAATTCATTCATTAAATTTTTGCCTATTTCATGAATGAATCTTTTAGAAGAGATAAATAAGTGTCAAATTATCATAAAATTACATTATTTACATAAAGGAGGATCAAAACCCACTCCAAAAAGTCAAACCTAGTCAAAACTGCGTTTTGCTGAGCTGTAGGTGCATTTCTGGAAAAATAGCCTGATGCGTAGCGCCCTGATTCTCAACGCGTAGTGCGCCTTTGGGCCTGCTTTTGAGGCACTTCCCGGAGTCAAAATGAAGCAAAAGTGGGCTTGTTGGAAAGGTCTGGATGTCTACTTTCCAACCCAAGTGGAATTTCTGAATTTGGTGACCACTGGCCCCTCCAAAATTGCAACCTCCCAAGACTGCTTCCTGTGTGTCAAAAAAGTGGCAGAAAGTCATTTTTTGCTTGTTTTTTGACCTTCTGGAGGCTCAAAACTTGATGGAATCTCTTGGCAATTGCTGAGCAAGTGTATTTTTGCATGAAAAATCCAAAAATTCTGAGTTTTCATGAAAAGGAGTTGCCCATCTTCAGGGTAGCGCGCGGCGCGCTACGCGTTGGGGAAGAAAGCCTGTTTTTTGCCGAAAAAATTCACAAATGACCAAAAATGCTCAATTTTTTTTGAAATTTGTGCAGAAGGTAAGTCATTTAGCACCATGCTCCTTCAAGGAAGCCTCAGCCAAGATGTGGAGGGGATCAGGCCTTTTTCTTCATTTTAGTGCCTTGGCCAACCGTCCTTTGAGCACCTTCATTTTTGCCTTACATACGTGCATTCGAGCCCAATAATGGTTTTTCATGTTCCGGAGCATGTCCTTATCTTTGTTAGCCTTGGCCAGCAACCTCTCCAAATGAGCATTGACCCGGAGAAGCATAGCCTCTCGCTCAATGGGTACCAAATCACCGGGTCTCTTACGAGCCAAGTTGCGGTCTTCATGGATCGTCCGCAACTCATCGAGAGTGTGCTCATCCTCTAATTGCTTGTTGCGCTGCTCTAAATATGTGATTGTCCATTGTGCCATCTCTAATTTTTCTTGCAACAAGCGATTTTCATCCTCCCGTTGCTGAATGATCTCCTTAAGCTCCGAGCTAGGAAAACGGGTGTCAAGATCAATGATGTCAATATCTGGATCACCTGACAATCCCTCCTCAATCATGGGCTGCTTGCCCCTCTCTGATACCTGTGCTGCTGTCGAAAATGAGGCCCTTTCCACCTGGTGTGGAGATAACACTCGCGGTGCTGATGAAGAAAGCGAGACCCCTTCCACCTGATGTGGAGAAAATACTCGCCGAGCTGATGCAAATAAGGCCCTGTGGCCTCTCTGATATGTGACCAATGGAGGGGAGCTGACATGTCTGGGCTCAGGGATGTTATACTACTGTGAAGGTCCTCCCTCCTCATGAACAACCTCAGGGGGTGGTGGCGCTGTGAAGAAATCTCGAGAGATGAAATCCTCCCATGGAATACCCTGCTGGGCCAACTGATGCATGACCACAATCTTGATCAAAGCATAATGGTAGATGCTCCTGTGTTGCTGTGCTGGGCTCTTTCTCTGCACCAAGGGCACCATCCTCTCAATATTCCGGCACATGAAAAATGGTATGTTCATCATCCGTACCCGTGTGAAATGCATCAACAAGCGGATATGGTACGAATACAAACGTGAAAATCTGCCCTCACAGGTGAAATAGCGAATGATGAGCCTCATCAAGGGTGCATACTCATCCCTCAAGAATCTGAAAGGAAATACACCAGTTAGGTGCCTCATATATACAGGTTTAATGTAGGGCTCATACTGGAATCTGTCCAACAGCTGGCGCTTGTTCCACTCTTCTCCAACATTGGGTATCCCTGTTGCTTGAGCAACAACCTTAGGTGACAATGTAAAATCCACCCCTGCAAGATTCACATGCCCGTTGTGCAAATGCAAAACAAACAAGCGGACCATTCCCTGTGGTGCTGAATTTGGGAAATTCTCTCGCAATATTCATAGCATGATTGATGACGGAAACATGTGACTGCAAGTGGACAAGCTTGCAAATAGGCCAAAGAGGTGGGCTCCTCTCTCACATGCTGACCACCCTTACCACCCCTGTGAGGCCTCCTTAGCACCTCAACCTCCAGTGTTGACTCACGGTCATCACTTTGCTCATAATCTGTTTCGGTTTCTAACATGGTTTCAAGAGCAAAATGGCTGAAATGTACTGCTGCTTCTGCTCAAATGACCTATTGTTTTGACTGTTTGAATGCTGCTCCAAGGGGACAAAAAACACAAGGGAGATGTTAGGGAGGGGAACTTTTGAGGGGATTTAAGGAATATATATATATATAAAAGGGAATTTAGGGAAAGAATTGTGACATATACATCATCACATAATCATAATTTGCAGGGGTTTGATAGGAGGTAGGGTTTAGGGAGATTTTATTGAATTTTAGGGATAGGTAGGGTTTTAGGGCTTTTGATTTTTTTTTTGTTAGGGAGATTAGGTGAAAATGACAAGGGAGGGGATAATAGGAATGTGGGGAAATGAGGGAGTGAAAAAGGATGACCTTGGGCAACAAATGTAAAACCCTAGCTCACATGCATTTGAATTTTTTAAACATAATACATATGAATTTTCTATTTCAACTTGATGGCATTTGACACATTTTCACGCTCATGTTATCTTTACAAAGCAAGAACTTCAATGATTTGAGGCCTACCTGAAGAAATTGAGGAGGAAGAAGTCGATTTGTGGCTCACTGGAAAATTTCTGAAAGTGGAAACCCAACGCGTAGCGCGCGGGCTCTGGAGTGTAGTGCGCACCCAATGCGTAGCGCCCGACCAATTTTTGCACTACAGAGACTGCCCTGACGCGTAGCGCGCGCCCAACGCGTAGCGCGCAGGCCCTGATGCGTAGCGCACAGGTGCAGTCACCAAATTCGCCTAGTTTCACACTAAATCGCCTTTCACACTTGCTCTTGGAGTCTTGGAGACAAAAGAATTACAAAATGAGGAGAGAGGGGCTTTTATAAGCTCGATTTTAAATTTATTTCCCCTCAAACCCACTTTATAATGTTTATGCAATGACACTTTTTAAAACTAATTGCTGCTGACTTGTGGTTTCCTTTTGTTATGAAATTGGTTGAAATGATGCTTTTTCTTGAAAATTTTTGCAGGGATAGCTTCTGAGGAGTCTTGGAAAAGGAGACCAAGGCTACATGCCAACTTCTGGAGAGTTTGAATTTTTTACAAATTTTTACAAAAAATGAGAAAATGACCTTGCCTTCAAAAACAGGGTTTTTGAACTCAAGGTAAAAATTAGCTATACAATATGAAATCATTTGAAGTGATGCTTTGCTGGACATCCCTCTGGCCTGTTGGGCATTTATTGACCTTAAAAGACATGACCTCAAAAGACAAAATTGGACTAAACCCTAAACCTAGGACCTTGACTTCAAGACAAGACCAATGACCCTGTAAAGAATTTTATTGACTGAAACAAACTGGATCCAACAGTGCCAAGAGGGGAATAAAGACACAAGCTCCTCCATCAGGGTTATGGCATGCCTAATGGAATGCAATAAGATGACACTGATGAGACACCTACTTATGCAAATGCAAAGAGCTTTGATCGCTGATGGAGGGCTACTAGACCGACTCTAACATTGGCTCCAATGGGGATGGTAGCTCCTTGGAGGTGCCAAGAACCTTAGACCTCTGGGAGAGCAGACCAGTGCCTTTTAATCATTGGGCAATGGAGTCAAAAACTCAAACTGAAATGCATGACTGAAAACTGATGACTTGACAACACAAATTGACTCTCACTCAACTAAAAACTGACTCAATACTTAAACACAACCGACAAACTAGAAATGATGCTCAAAGGGGAGCTTATTCATCAAAACCTACTCTAACAGTTTCATTCATCACCTGATCAAGTGAAATGAAACAACCAGTGCAACCAAGTAAGTATTCCATCTGCTGTTCGAATTTTCCGCAAGTGCTCACTTATGAACAAAAAGAGAGAACTACTGAAAGGCAACTCCCATGATAACTTAGAAATAGATCCGTAAAATGATATGAATTCTCTCTCCGCCTCCAAAAACACTGCATAAGGATCTTGAAATTCAAGCACACTGGAACTTAGCTCATCCAATGGATTACTTCTCTTTTCCTCATACCATGAATGCAAACTTTGATCTGAGCCTTGTGACGAGACCTCTGCTGAAAATGAGAAAGAAACCGACTGCCGGATCAAATTCATATCAGCACATGTTTCAAGCTCACATGTAGTCAATGGAGAAAGAATTTGACTGCAAACCTCATCCAAAACATCAGCTATTGGATCATGAAAAACTTGAAAAGACTGCTGTAATGTATCCATTGAAAATGTATGACATCCTTCTAGCTGTTCATTTTTTTCTTGAGAGATTTTACGAAGATTCTGCCTTATAAACTGAAATGCTTCGAAACAAAAGGGTATAGAATCTTCCTGTATCATCAAATCATGTATTTCGTCTTCCACAGCTTCATCTGTAATCTGCCCTTCAATTTCATTTGGTGGCTGCAAATCTGAAGCTACAGGCTGCTCAAGAATTTTGTTATCCGTCTCATCCTCAACATTAACACTGAGAGATTGCTGATTTGTTATAGGCTGTTCATTTGAAGATTTACTATGCAATCTACCCTTCAAAAACTGAAATGATTCAAAACAGAATGGTACGGAGTCACCTTGAATCATTAAATCATGTGTGGCCACTTCCAAGTCTTCAGCTGCAACTTGACAATCAATGGCTTTCGGGGGTTGCAAATCTGAATATGAGAAGTCTTGAACAAAATTTTCATTGCTCTCAAGATGATTCAAATCAAGACTTGTTGACATTTGATTTCTGATTGCATGGTAGTTATCTCTGATGAACTTAAACGAATCAAAACAAAAAGGCAAAGATCCTTCACTTACTTCAAACTTTGCTGCACTTTCCTCGTCAATGTCATAGCTGAGATGCATCATTTGATCATTGTACTCGAGCTGCTGTAAGTGAACCTCTTCCTCCCACAAACTAGCTGTTGATTTGTCTACAAGATTAGCTTCTGTTTGGAGAACATAATCATCATCATACTGATCAAACTGAGGAAAATCATCAGTGTAAAACATATCATCAAGCATGCAGGTCATATCAACAGTTCTCTCTTCTTCACAATGATCTATAAAACAATCACTATGACAATTGGGATCAGAAAGAAGATGTTTTGGATCAGCAACTTGTTCCTTTTCAATCAGCGAGCCTTGAACTTGAACATCATAATCATTCCTTGCGTTGATCTTGTCCATCATCTTTTCCACTGCACTTACCAAGATGTCAAGCTTCACCTCTAGAGATGTTGATTCGACCGGATCTATGTTTTTCATCTCTTCTTCTTTCAACCTTGCCCTTCGGATCAGCAGATGAGCCTCTACATTTACTGCATTGTTTTGCATCTCGTGAAGTGTTGCAATATCCCTTTCTCTCAGCTGAAACTCCATCTCCGGATCAAAGGCACCCGGATAGTGCAAGAGAGCCGATCTAGGAGTAGGCCTTATATCAACTGGCACTGAATAATAAACTTGGTTAAATCTGGCCGAAAACTGTTGTACTGTCTCCCCTGGCAATCTTTTCAGTTGGTTATACTCTTCTACAATCAAGAAAAGGTTCTGCCCGATCATCCACCTGTCGAGAAAAACTTTGACAAACTGCTGAAAATCTGAGATGCTTGCATCAAGCAGGGTTTTGAACCAACTCTTGACTTTGGCTTGCAAAGAAAGAGCAAAAAGCCTTATACTAACATCTTCGCTATCAACTTCAAAAAGGTCTAGAAAAGACTCAAAATTCTGCACATGTTGCTCAGCGTTGACATTCTTACTTTCACCATCAAACCTCGGCAAGTATAGATCATAGTTTTTGGGGAAAGCATGGAGAACAGAAGGTAAAACAAGAGGTTTATACCGATCTGGAATTTTACAAGGTGTAGGGGTATGTACAACAGGTATAGAATTAATCTTGGTCTCTTGAGACTCATCAATTGGAAGATGGTCATCACAAGATTTAGAAGAAAGGTCTTGATCAAGCTCAAAGGCATGCAAATCTTTGGTATTTACAATCTTCAAAGGGAAAGAATCAACTGCAGGCCGAGGATCTCTTCTCAAATACAATATACTTTGCAAAGCCTTCTTGACATTCTTGGGAAAAGAGAAGAAATAATTTATGACAAAGAACAAAATGTCTTGGATGAAATTCCAACTTGAATACCTGATCTGTCCATGTTGTCCTTTCATGTTTTTGCTGGTCGGGATCATCCTCCAGTGGAGTTTTTGGATCTGATCTCGAAAATGATTTAGAGTCGCCAGGTGAATGATTTCAGCCTTGCCAGTGTCTGATCGTTGTCCACCATCAACAATCAAATCTGAACTTGATACATGTACTGGGGCAATTAACAAGTTAAATGTCACGGTTACAAGCTAGACCTGATATTGACTGAAGCAGCGTTTATCTACTTTCGCTTATGCAAAGCAAAAGTGTTTCGAAGGCTACCTGGCATAACTTCAGGCTCCGTCTGTAGCTTATAAAACAAATGACATCAACAAGTAAACCATTTGTTCTTCCCCAGTATGGTTGCCAGTATGTTAGCGCTTGAAATTTCACCTCAGGCTGAAAAAGGTAAACTCCAAGGCAACATCAAACCACTTAGCCTCGTAGCTAGCCCTACGGGGCAGGAGAGGGCTCTCTCCGGTCTATCTCGGCAAAGATCTTCAACGGGCAGAGATAACCAATAAAGAACACTGATTTTAGGCTAGTAAACTGATAAAAAGGTTTGATTTGGGATTTTTAGGGTTTTGGTGGAAAATTGGGGAAAGGCAATTTTGGGTGCGGGGATTGGACATAGTTTTCGCAGGGGGTTCTTTGGGGCAAGGTAGGAGACTGTATTGATGCCTTTGAAAGATTTGTATGGATGAGAATGACTGGTGAGGAGCTAAGGAGAGCAAGCAATCACCTTGAATTCTCCTTAAACAACTGAAAACATTGATATTAAGCAAACTTAAAGGCAGAGCATAGCAACCATGAATTCTACCTTAACACTTCATTTGCCTAATATGCAGAAGAAAAAGTAAGAAGATGATTCACATAACAAACTTATAAGTACAAAGAGAAACACACCATCAATACATGTAACCACACGAATCCAAAAAAGGACTGCAAAACCCTGGTCTTCCTTTGCCAAAAATTGCAGAGATACAATGAGTAATACAATAGAAGCTTTCTCACTCAAGAGTCCAACCATAAAAATGACCAAGAAAGTACATAATATAGGCAATCTAACATCTTTCCTTGCCTCTAGGGGTCGAGCTCACTATCCTAGGAGCTGTTTCAACCAATTCCAAACTGAGCACTAAAATCTAGGCAGTCAAAACAACTTGCCTCTATAAGCTAGGAAACCAATTCATTCATTAAATTTTTGCCTATTTCATGAATGAATCTTCTAGAAGAGATAAATAAGTGTCAAAGTATCATAAAATTACATCATTTACATCAAGGAGGATCAAAACCCACTCCAAAAAGTCAAACCTAGTAAAAACTGCGTTTTGTTGAGTTGTAGGTGCATTTCTGGAAAAATAGCCTGATGCGTAGCGCCCTGATTCTCAACGCGTAGCGCGCCTTTGGGCCTGCTTTTGAGGCACTTCCCGGAGTCCAAATGAGGAAAAAGTGGGCTTGTTGGAAAGGTCTAGATGTCTACTTTCCTGTAGGAGTTTACAGGGTAAGTTCCACAGAAAGAATACCAAAAGGACACCGCTCACAACCAGATCTCAAATCAATACACCAGTATTTTGACGTGGTTAAAACCCTCAGAGTGCAAGGAGGGAAACAGTCCACGGCCTGTCCCAACGTGGGTACTACAGGCAATTTATTAATCAAAGAATGAAAATTTACATAAGCTTCTCTCATGCACGGATTACCCGAACAATGACCCTCCATGCGCTTTAAATAGAACTCATGGACCAATCGGGTGTCAAGCCACGGATCAAGTGTCGGTAATACCGAGGTGAGAGTGAACCGTCGGATCACTACATATCGTGACCGTCGGATTGTAAGTTACAAAATGTACAATGGTAAAGAAACACACTTTACCTAACTCTAACCTAACTCTATACTAGACCAAGTTGAACTTAACTATATCCTATGTGTCGGAATATCCTAACATCCCCCCTTAAGAACAACTTGGGATAGGATTGAAGGATTTACAAATATGACACAATAGGAGGAAGGAGGCACTAGAGCCTATCCCCCCTTAGTGACAACTTCCTGAACTCCAAGCATATATCGAAGTTTAGTGAACTTCGCCTCTGTGAGAGCCTTTGTGAAGATGTCTGCAACCTGATCATCTGTTGGACAATATTGCACTTCAAGAACATGGTCATGAATGAGCTTTCTGATGAAGTGCATGTGTAGTTCAATGTGTTTGCTGCACTGATGCTGGACTGGATCTTTGCATAGCTGAATGGCACTTTGATTATCACACCAAAGTGTGGTTGGATGCTGCTGCTCAAAGCCAAACTCTGATAGGATCTGACGAAGCCACAAGGCTTCCTTACTAGCTTCCACGGCACCACGATACTCTGCTTCTGCTGACGAAAGAGAAATGGCAGCCTGTTTCTTACAAGCCCATGTAATAGGTCCTGAACCAAGAGTGAATACATAACCGGCAGTAGACTTCCGATCATCAGGGTCACCAGCCCAATCAGAATCAGTGAAACCAACTAACAGAGGAGCTGCTTTGGCACTGTAATGAATCCCAAACTGTACTGTACCTCAAACATAACGAAGTATTCTTTTAGCTGCTTTCCAATGACTTTCACGGGGGTTTTGCATAAAACGAGCAACAAGGCCAACAACAAAGGAAAGATCAGGACGAGTATGGGTTAAATACAAGAGTTTTCTGACAAGTTGACGGTATAAGGTAGCATCAACTTCAGGAGAAGTACAAGAGACTGAAAGTTTGACTCCAGACTGAAAGGGAGAAGGGGCTGGCTTACAGTCTTCCATGTGAAAATGACGAAGAATATCACAAGCATACTTGGACTGGGAAAGGAAAATACCCTCTTGGGATTGCAAGACTTGAAGACCGAGAAAATAGTGTAAATGTCCTAAGTCTGTCATTTCAAATTTCTTTTTAAGGCTGGACTTCACATGGTTTATAAGGTTGGGATCACTACCAGTAAGAATAAGATCATCAACATAAAGAACAAGGATGATAAGAGAGTTGCCCACTTTCTTGGTGTAGACAGTATTGTCAGAATGACACCTAGAAAAGCCAGATTCTAAAAGAAAGTTATCCATTTTGGCATACCAAGCCCGAGGAGCTTGCTTGAGGCCATAAAGGGATTTCTTAAGTCGACAAACAAGGCTGGAGTCTGTTTGTATGAAGCCAATGGGTTGTTCCATATAGATTTCTTCCTGCAAGTCCCCATGCAAGAAGGCAGATTTAACATCCATCTGATGGACTTCCCATTTTAAAGAGGCAGCAAGGGAAAGAACAAGGCGGATAGAGTTCATTTTGGCAACAGGGGAGAAGGTTTCAGTGTAGTCAATGCCTTCAACCTGTGAAAAGCCCTTAGCAACGAGATGAGCTTTATGTTTATCAACTTTCCCATCTGGTCCATACTTGGTTCTGTAAACCCATTTACATCTAACAAGTTTGCGTCCCTTTGGTAGAGGAACAAGATCCCATGTATCATTTGTCATCAATGAATGATATTCTTCATTCATAGCTGCTTCCCAATGTGGATGGCCTGAAGCTTCTGCAAAAGTGTCAGGATCATGATTTACTGGAGCTTGAGCCAGTAAAGAAGAGGCTCTTTCAAACTGAGAACGTGTACGTCGCTGATCTGTAGGATCACCGGCAAGATCACCTGCTGCATCCCGAGTAGCACGGACCCATCTTGGAAGTTGAGGATCCTGAGAAGGTGGGGGATGATTATCATCCTCGCTTTCATCATCTGAAGAAGAAAGGTTTTCAAAAGTAGAAGAGATAGGAAGAGGTGGCACATCCGCCGGACTAGGCTCGCAGGCCGATTTATTTTCATCAAATTTTACATCTCTTCTAATGATAACATTTTTGGACTTAAATGGAATAAGTCTATAACCTTTTACATCTTCAGAATATCCAACAAAAGTACATTTCTCACTCTTAGGTTCTAAAGCTTTATGCTTTTCATCTGGAATATGGGCCCATGCTTCACTTCCAAACACACGAAAGTGACTTACATCTGGTTTAATGGAACTCCAAGCTTCTTCTGGAGTGATATTCTCTAGAACCTTAGTAGGAGTGCGATTGATTATATAATTTGCACAATTAATTGCTTCGGCCCAAAAACTAAGACTGAGTCCTTTAGATTGCAGCATACAATTAGCCATTTCCTTTAAGGTGCGATTTTTCCTTTCAGCTACACCATTTTGTTGTGGAGTGTATGGAACAGTATGTTGCATTTGAATTCCATTTTCGGTGCAAAAGTTGATGAATGTGTTTTTAACATATTCTCCACCATTATCAGTTCTTAGCTTAAGAATTTGATGTCCAGATTGTTTTTCAACAAAGGCTTTGAAGGCCAAAAAAGTTTTAAATACTTCGCTCTTGAGTTTTAAGAAGTATACCCAAGTGCGTCTGGAGAAATCATCAATGAAACTTAAGAAGTACTTGCAGCCAAAGAATGAAGCAACAGGAAGAGGACCACATAAATCACTGTGCACAAGCTGTAAAGGGGCTGAGGCGTGCCAAGAGGCACGTTTGTCAAAACTGTCCCGATGATGTTTTCCGAGTACACATCCGGAACAAACACCATCTCTGCAAGATACCATAGGAAGACCTGTCACCATATTTTCTTTACATAGATGCTGAAGGGAGCGATAGTTTAAGTGACCAAATCGCTCATGCCAAAGTTTGCTCACTTCATCATTATGAGCAACAAATACTGAGGGAAGATTGGATGACCCAAAGTTGTGAAACTTATACAACCTTTTGGAATCATCAGCAAGACCAGTAGCTAGAATCTGTTTAGGATCTTTTAGATCCTTGATTACAACATCATGAGGTGAAAATTCAACAATTTTACCTTCACCTGAGTGAGTTATCTGATAGACAGATAGAAGGTTGCAGGATAAGGTTGGAACACATAATACATCATTAAACTGACCATTGTCTAGATGAACAGTTCTAGTCCCTACAACGTTAAGAGATCTATCATCACCAATATATATATTTTTGGTGTTACAATCATTTAAAGAAGAAAACATGGCTTGGTTTTTGGCCATGTGACAAGAGGCTCCAGAATCAATGAGCCACTCATGAGAATGAGAAGAAGAAGAAGAAGATACATTTAATGCATAACCAGACTGAGATGATTGACAATGAGATGCAGAAAGTGCCATTCCGGAAGTTGAAGTTGAAGTAGGCTCCACATGGATGTTATGTTTCTTCATTGCGGCTTCCAAGGCTTCCATCTTCTTAAAGCATTTAGATTCTAAGTGGCCATCTCGATTACAAAAGTTACAATGTCTATCAGTCTTCTTCCATTTGTTTTTATTGGTCTTATCATTTTGCTGAAATGATATTTCATTTTGAGGCTGAGATGGTTTAGGACCATTCTTTTGAGGATATGACTTCTTAGGATTCTTTGAATTTGGTTGCTGCTGGGCGGCTAACGCTTTCGTGGAAGAGTTTCCAAGATTAAGAAGACCAAGGTGTAAGAGTTTTTCTTGTTCTCTTATTAAGGAATCACAAAAGGAGTCAAAGGAAGGGGCCTTGTAGTCTTGTCCTTGACAAATGAAAGCTTCCCTTGTAGAATGGAAAGTGGAAACAAATACAGAGTAGGCTGGTCCCAACTTAGTAAGGATGGAATAAATAAGGTTACCATCTTCTTTCTTAACTTTAACACCTTCCAAGAGATATCTAAGGGTCTTGAATTTGGACAAGAAATATTCAATGCAAGAAAAATTATTAGGATCCAAAGTAAGCAGCTCATTTTCAAGTTGATGGGCTCTAATTTCATTTTTAATCCCAAAAACTTTAGCAAGTTTTTCTAATGCTTCATGAGGAGTCTCAAGTCCTGCAATGTGGAATCTAAGATCAGGAGAAATAGACATCCCTATCAAACCACGTGCTTGATCTTGTCTATTTTCCCATTTTGCCGCCTTGTCTTCATCTTTTGGTTTCTTCTCTTGGTTTGTGGCTATTCTGAAGAGACCTTTACTTCTAAGTAAATCTTCCATGTATTCTACCCATTGGAAGTAGTTAGTGCTGTCAAGAATGACTTGGCATGGACTTTCCATTTTTAAAAAAAACTGAAGCTGAAGATGCTGAAAGTAAGTGTTCCAACGGATAGATCTCGAAAAAATAGGCGGTTTTAAAAAAAACGGCTCTGAAAAAGGCTTCCGGATGAAGAAGTTATGGCTTTTTGAAAAAAAATTGTTGACGTTGCCGGCAAAGTGCGCGAATGAAAAAATCCGCCCCCACAAAATGGAGACTTGAACTCAAGACCTCTACTCTCTTAAAATAGCTTTGAACCAATTGATCTATACAAAAAATTTGAGAGAGAGAGAGAGAGAGAGAGGGGGGGGGGGCCTTGGTTTGCGTGCTTGCCTTGAGAAAGCTCTTTTTCCCTACAAAACACAAAACACAAAACCCAACACGAATATGCAAGGAAAAACGAACCTTGCGGCTCGAAGTTAGCTTTAGCCAAAAAACTAGAAATTTTAAAAAAAATCTCAAAGTTAGCTTTAGCCGAAAAACTAAATATTTTTCTCAATGTTTCTGATTTTCCGAGATCACACTAAGGTGCAGGGAAAAGAGCATACGCATGAGAAAAATCCTTCCTTTCTGTTTCTGATTTGCCCAGATCGCACAGAGTCGCAGGGCAAAGAGCATACGCAGAAATGAAAGGTATAGATCTGGTTAAAAAAAAAGGCTAAATAAACTGAGACCGAAATAAGCAGAGAGAAAATAACAGTAAACTGCAAAAGAAACACTGTATACCTCCCGATCTGAAAAATGACGCAGCTAGGGCTACCGGAAACCTTTTCGCGTGAAACGAAAGGGGTTCCTCACTGGAACAGATGCTCCGAACGCAACAGAGCAGTCCTCTCGGCCCGAAAGCAGTCAGAAACAGCAGATCTAGGAAACGACAGCCGCATGCAGTTCTACCGGCTTCAGATTTGGATCACCAACGGACGCGGCCCTCAAATAGCTCTGATACCATGTAGGAGTTTACAGGGTAAGTTCCACAGAAAGAATACCAAAAGGACACCGCTCACAACCAGATCTCAAATCAATACACTAGTATTTTGACGTGGTTAAAACCCTCAGAGTGCAAGGAGGGAAACAGTCCACGGCCTGTCCCAACGTGGGTACTACAGGCAATTTATTAATCAAAGAATGAAAATTTACATAAGCTTCTCTCATGCACGGATTACCCGAACAATGACCCTCCATGCGCTTTAAATAGAACTCATGGACCAATCGGGTGTCAAGCCACGGATCAAGTGTCGGTAATACCGAGGTGAGAGTGAACCGTCGGATCACTACATATCGTGACCGTCAGATTGTAAGTTACAAAATGTACAACGGTAAAGAAACACACTTTACCTAACTCTAACCTAACTCTATACTAGACCAAGTTGAACTTAACTATATCCTATGTGTCGGAATATCCTAACATTTCCAACCCAAGTGGAATTTCTAAATTTGGTGACCATTTTCCCCTCCAAAATGGCAACCTCCCAAGACTGCTTCCTGTGTGTCAAAAAAGTGGCAGAAAGTCATTTTTTGCTTGTTTTTTGACCTTCTGGAGGCTCAAAACTTGATGGAATCTCTTGGAAATTGCTGAGCAAGTGTATTTTTGCATGAAAAATCCAAAAATGCTGAGTTTTCATGAAAAGGATTTGCCCATCTTCAATGTAGCGCGCGGCGCGCTACGCATTGGGGAAGAAAGCCTGTTTTTTGCCCAAAAAATTCACAAATGACCAAAAATGCTCAAATTTTTTTGAAATTTGTGCAGAAGGTAAGTCATTTAGCACCATGCTCCTTCAAGGAAGCCTCAGCCAAGATGTGGAGGGGATTGGGCCTTTTTCTTCGTTTTAGTGCCTTGGCCAACCGTCCTTTGAGCACCTTCATTTTTGCCTTACATACGTGCATTCGAGCCCAATAATGGTTTTTCATGTTCCGGAGCATGTCCTTATCTTTGTTAGCCTTGGCCAGCAACCTCTCCAAATGAGCATTGACCCGGAGAAGCATAGCCTCTCGCTCAATGGGTACCAAATCACCGGGTCTCTTACGAGCCAAGTTGCAGTCTTCATGGATCCTCCGCAACTCATCGAGAGTGTGCTCATCCTCTAATTGCTTCTTGCGTTGCTCTAAATATGTGATTGTCCATTGTGCCATCTCTAATTTTTCTTGCAACAAGCGATTTTCATCCTCCCGTTGCTGAATGATCTCCTTAAGCTCCGAGCTAGGAAAACGGGTGTCAAGATCAATGATGTCAATATCTGGATCACCTGACAATCCCTCCTCAATCATGGGCTGCTTGCCCCTCTCTGATACCCGTGCTGCTGTCGGAAACGAGGCCCCTTCCACCTGGTGTGGAGATAACACTCGCGGTGCTGATGAAGAAAGCGAGACCCCTTCCACCTGATGTCGAGAAAATACTCGCCGAGCTGATATGTGACCAATGGAGGGGAGCTGACATGTCTGGGCTCAGGGATGTTATACTGCTGTGAAGGTCCTCCCTCCTCATGAACAACCTCAGGGGGTGGTGGCGCTGTGAAGAAATCTCGAGAGATGAAATCCTCCCATGGAATACCCTGCTGGGCCAACTGATGCATGACCACAATCTTGATCAAAGCATAATGGTAGATGCTCCTGTGTTGCTGTGCTGGGCTCTTTCTCTGCACCAAGGGCACCATCCCCTCAATATTCCGGCACATGAAAAATGGTATGTTCATCATCCGTACCCATGTGAAATGCATCAACAAGCGGATATGGTACGAATACAAACGTGAAAATCTGCCCTCAAAGGTGAAATAGCGAATGATGAGCCTCATCAAGGGTGCATACTCATCCCTCAAGAATCTGAAAGGAAATACACCAGTTAGGTGCCTCATATATACAGGTTTAATGTAGGGCTCATACTGGAATCTGTCCAACAGCTGGCGCTTGTTCCACTCTTCTCCAACATTGGGTATCCCTGTTGCTTGAGCAACAACCTCAGGTGACAATGTAAAATCCACCCCTACAAGATTCACATGCCCGTTGTACAAATGCAAAACAAACAAGCGGACCAATTCCCTGTGGTGCTAAATTTAGGAAATTCTCTCGCAATATTCATAGCATGATTGATGATGGAAACATGTGACTGCAAGTGGACAAGCTTGCAAATAGGCCAAAGAGGTGGGCTCCTCTCTCACATGCTGACCACCCTTACCACCCCTGTGAGGCCTCCTTGGCACCTCAACCTCTGGTGTTGACTCACGGTCATCACTTTGCTCATAATTTGTTTCGGTTTCTGACATGGTTTCAAGAGAAAAATGGCTGAAATGTACTGCTGCTTCTGCTCAAATGATCTGCTGTTTTGACTGTTTGAATGCTGCTCCAAGGGGACAAAAAACACAAGGGAGATGTTAGGGAGGGGGAATTTTGAGGGGATTTAGGGAATATATATATATATATATATAAGGGAATTTAGGGAAAGAATTGTGACATATACATCATCACATAATCATAATTTGCAGGGGTTTGATAGGAGGTAGGGTTTAGGGAGATTTTATTGAATTTTAGGGATAGGTAGGGTTTTAGGGCTTTTGATTTTTTTTTTTGTTAGGGAGATTAGGTGAAAATGACAAGGGAGGGGATAATGGGAATGTGGGGAAATGAGGGAGTGAAAAAGGATGACCTTGGGTAGCAAATGTAAAACCCTAGCTCACATGCATTTGAATTTTTTAAACATAATACATATGAATTTTCTATTTCAACTTGATGGCATTTGACACATTTTCACGCTCATGTTATCTTTACAAAGCGAGAAATTCAATGATTTGAGGCCTACCTGAAGAAATTGAGGAGGAAGAAGTCGATTTGTGGCTCACTGGCAAATTTCTGAAGGTGGAAACCCAACGCGTAGCGAGCGGGCTCTGGAGTGTAGCGCGCACCCAACGCGTAGCGCTCGACCAATTTTTGCACTGCAGAGACTGCCCTGACGCGTAGCGCGTGCCCAACGCGTAGCGTGCAGGCCTTGATGCGTAGCGCGCAGGTGCAGTCACCAAATTCGCCCAGTTTCACACTAAATTGCCTTTCACACTTGCTCTTGGAGTCTTGGAGACAAAAGAATTACAAAATGAGGAGAGAGGGGCTTTTATAAGCTCGATTTTAAATTTATTTCCCCTCAAACCCACTTTATAATGTTTATGCAATGACACTTTTTAAAACTAATTGCTGCTGACTTGTGGTTTCCTTTTGTTATGAAATTGGTTGAAATGATGCTTTTTCTTGAAAATTTTTGCAGGGATAGCTTCTGAGGAGTCTTGGCAAAGGAGACCAAGGCTGCATGCCAACTTCTGGAGAGTTTGAATTTTTTACAAATTTTTACAAAAAATGAGAAAATGACCTTGCCTTCAAAAACAGGGTTTTTGAACTCAAGGTAAAAATTAGCTATACAATATGAAATCATTTGAAGTGATGCTTTGCTGGACATCCCTCTGGCCTGCTGGGCATTTATTGACCTTAAAAGACATGACCTCAAAAGACAAAATTGGACTAAACCCTAAACCTAGGACCTTGACTTCAAGACAAGACCAATGACCCTGTAAAGAATTTTATTGACTGAAACAAACTAGATCCAGCAGTGCCAAGAGGGGAATAAAGACACAAGCTCCTCCATCAGGGTTATGGCATGCCTAATGGAATGCAATAAGATGACACTGATGAGACACCTACTTATGCAAATGCAAAGAGCTTTGATCGCTGATGGAGGGCTACTAGACCGACTCTAACACTATGAACATGGATTTCAAGATAGAAATGTAGGTTTCACCACATATTATTTTTAGTAGTTTGAAAAAAGTGAATTCATTGTGTGTTTAGACTACCTGATTTACTAATTCATTACATAATTTGTAGGTTTAATAGTTTATTGTTTTCCCTCAAAGAACTATGACCATGGATAAAAGTGAACTAAGTTATACTTTTGGAGGATATGGGGGTCTCGCTATGGAGTTCAATTTTGAGCTAGATGGAGTGCAAATGGTAAGGGAAAGCCCCACTTTATGTAAGGCTTTGGATTATTTATGAACCCATGGTAGTGTCACTTCAACCTATATACAAATGCCTTAATAGAGGCCTGAATATGTGTTAGATTGCTTTATCTCCTCTTGGAATTCAAGGGTTATGATAGTTTGACATTGATTGACACCTCCTTGGTCACATAACATCCATGTATGTTTTAACTGCCTATGCAAGGACATGTATTTATGAAAATTAAACAAAGCTCTTTTTAGCCAACTTATGTTAGAGAATGGAAACTATTGTTGAACTCAACCCCTAGGTTATATGTATGCAAAGTTTGCTTCCACCATGGTAATGTGATGGTTGTTAGGTAACCAAATCACAAAAAAGATAGATCAATGACTTCAAAATTAGCCTCTTCGAGGGGGAAACCTCCTTTACATCACATAAATGAAAAAAGCTTGAATGATACAATTGACTAGACCTCCTTGTTATATATAGGAGTTTAAGGGGTCACAATATAATTAGAGCTTACATGACAATAATAATGTAAGGACACAACAATAACCATAGTGGACTTCTATGGGACGTAACAATAACAATGGGCTACATGGGCACAATAATAACAATAGGGGGCTACACTAACAATAAAAATAAAGGGGCTACACTATTATTATAGGGACCCAACATGGCCCTCTCCTTCAAAAAAGTGTTTTCCTCAATGCTTGAGTAGTTCTGAATGCTTATGTATAACATTCTCATATTCCCATGTGGAATATTAAGTAGGTAAGTTCTTTCACTTAATGAGATACTCTGAAATTGATCGATTTTGTAGCTATCAGGTTCTTTTTTTCATGACTACTTGAGGCTCCAATATGATTTTTCCTTCTTCATCAAGTTCTAGAAATGTTGTTTGAACTGAGAGTTTGTCATCGATAACCTTCTTTAAGCATGAAATATGGAAAACTGGGTGTACTCGGGAAGATGTAGGGAACTCCAATTTGTATGACACAACACCAATCTTTTGCAACACCTTGTAAGGACCATAGTACTTGGGTGATAATTTGTTATCCTTCTTAGCTTGTTTAAGGGAAATTTGTTTGTATGGTTGTAGCCGTAAAAATACCCAGTCACATCTATCAAAACTTCTTTAACTGTGATGTTGATCGACATGTTGTTTGATTTGATTCTGCGCTAGAGTGAGGTTATCCTTTAAGAGTTGGAGAACTTATTATTGATGCTCGATGTGATCTTCCACTGCTTGAACCTTAGAATTTTCCCTTAAAGATGATGTGTTGGATGGTGGATGATATCCATAAAGTGCCATAAATGGGGTCATTTTTGTTGCAATATGGAAGAAAGTGTTATACCACAATTCAGCCAAAGGTAACCACTAGACCTATAGTGTTTGTTTAGCGGATACAAAACAACGAAGATATCCTTCCAAACATTTGTTCACTATCTCAATTTGGCCATCATATTGAGGATGATAAGATGAGGTATGAGCTAGCTGAGTATCCATAAAAGACAATAATTCCATCAAAAAAAATCCAGTGAAAATAGGATCTTTGTATTTTACAATAACCTTTGGGTTTCCATGTAGCTTTTGAATTGTTTCCATAAATGCAATAGCAAATGTACTAGCTTTAAATGGATGATATAATGCACAAAAGTCTGCATACTTGTTAAGTCTATCAACTACCACCATGATGACACTCTTTCCTTCAGACTTGGGTAAACCTGTGATAAAATCCATTGAGACCTCCTCACAACATTGACTTGGAATGGATAAAGGTTTTAATAGACTCAAGGTCTTAATTATCTCAACTTTATTTTGTTGGCAAACCAAACATTCTGCCACAAATTTCTGAATATCAGATTTAAGGCCATCCCAACAAAATTCCTTCTTGACCCTATGTTAAATTTTTAAAAATATTGAGTGCCCTCCTAAGGGGGAGGTGTGCAATTCCAAAAGAATATTTTGTTTGAGTTGGGAATTCTTACAGAGATATAAGTGATCTTTGTACCATAATGAATCTTTTTTCCGGATAAATGTATCAAATGTATTGGAATCTTGCCACAAATTTTGAATGAGTGTCCACACCTCTTCATAATTCTTCCATTCATCTCTTGCTTAAGTTATCTAATCAGGTTGGATAATAGAAATGGCATAGAGAAGTACTTCCACATCCTCATCCTTTCTTGAGAGTGCATCTGCAACAACATTTTGTTTCCCTTTTTTGTAAATGATTTCAAAGTTATAAACCAACATCTTGGTGACCCTTTTTAACTGCTCTTCTATAGAGAATCTTTGTTTCAAAAAGTATTTAAGACTATTGTGATTTGTTTTTTCCTTGAAGTGTCTTCCCATTAGATAAGGTTGCCATTTCTTTAGTGCATGTAGTATTGTCAACATTTCCTTCTCATAAATAGGCTTGTGTAAATACTTTTCCTTTATTAGACGACTTTCAAAAACAACGGGTCTTCCTTCTTGAATTAAAATAACACCAATTATATTTCTTGAGGCATCACATTCCACAATAAAGTTTTTAGTGAAATCTGGTGGATTTAAGACCTGTGCTTGGCACATTGACTCTTTAAGATGTTCAAAGTCCTTTGTTACTTCTAGAGTCCAAGAAATACGTCTTGCTTTAGTAATGTTGTTAGAGGCATTGTTATTCTACCATAACTCTTAACAAACTTGTGATAATTCCCTTTCAACCAGAGAAATCCTCGAAGATGCTTTAGGTTTGTGGGGATTTTCCATTCCTTAATGGATTTAATTTTGTTAGGGTCTACCTTAACACCCTCATGAGATATAATATGACCCAAATAATCCACCTCCTCTACTCTAAAGAAGCATTTGGAGCTTTTTTCATATAATTGTTTCTCCTCCAATAGTTTGAGTACCCTGTCAACATGTTGAACACGATCCTTCCAAGGCTTGCTATAGATTAGTATATCATCAAAAACTACTAACACAAATTTTCTAAGGAAGGGTTTGGAAATGTAATTCATCAAACCTTGAAATGTGGAAGGTGCATTAGTAAGGCCAAAAGGCATGACCAAAAATTCATAATGATTTTCATGAGTTCTAAATGCAGTTTTCAGAATGTATTCAATGTTCACTCTAATTTGATGATATCCTGAAAGAAGATCCAACTTGGTGAAGTAAATTTCTCCATGTGATTCATCCAACAATTCATTAATGACAGGAATGGGAAATTTATCTTTAATAGTGAGCTTGTTGAGCTCCCTATAATTGGAACACATACGCCATGATCCATCCTTCTTGTGCACCAATTGATCTCGATGGATATTGGTGGCCACCTGCCTATTCCACCTAGACCTCGATTTGGTTTCATCAATTTCCTTATTTATAGCATCAAATATTTTTAGTAGTTTTTCGAGTCTTGAATTTCCGAAGAATTTTTGACCCCCTAACTGCGTTTTTTTAAGCAACGCAGCATGCCAATCGCCATTGGCCAGTATATCGCAGAAGATCATGTAGTACTCAAAGATATATTTCCAATGAGGTATTGTACACGCCAAACAAACATAATATGGTCAAGTTATGACCCCTGGAAATTAGCTGCCCAACTAACCCCAACGGAGCCCACAAACTCTTGCCGTTCCATCTCTTGTGGTCAGGGTTTTGGTTGTTTAGGGTTTTCCCTTGTTGTTCAATAATAAAAAGGCCCTTGAGCCTCATTGTAACATAGTTCAGAGGCATGTAGCCACCACATATATTCTCAGAGAGAAGTTATCATCACCCTAGCTAGTTTATTTCCATTATGTTTGTAAGCATATTTCAGTTCTTTGATATTAATGAAATGAAGTGTTATTTCTACTACATATCTGTATTTGTGGTTATATCTATATTTTGTTAAAATCTTGTTTAAGTTCGGATTAGTGGTATTAGAGTGGTCTGCTCTTTCTATATTTTTCTTTGCATGTCCCCAACAAGGTTGAGGTATAAGGAGTTAGGGCTTGAACTGGTTGAAACCTTACAAGACCAACCTCACAAACCTTGATGACCTCGCATGTAGGAAGAAAATAAAGACGAGGGAGAAGGAGATCCTTTCAAAATATTGCTTGAAGGAGCCCTCGAGCGACAAAGGAATGCAATGATGGACAACATTGTCCAGATCCTTCGACAGTTACCCATAGGCAACACATCTTTTTCTCACAACCACTCTTGGAGTGCTACTCCCTTTGAGGTACAAGTTAACTTTGAAATCCTCATCTTTGAAGGTCAAATAGATAAATGGTTAAATATACTGGAAGGATATTTCTCGGTTCATGACTTTTCCAACCAGGAAAATATTACTTTTGCACTCCTCAAAGCCACCCCTGCGTCAAGGATTGGTGGGAAACCTACTGCGAGAAGAGGGACAAGAGTAAACCCTCACTATTCTTAGCCGCACCCACTTGGAATTCTTTACGAGATGCCATCAAGGAGTAGTATTACCCTATCGGGAGCTATGAAGATAAATACATAAGGCATTATAGGAAATTTTAGCCTAAAAGTGCCCATGAATTTTTCACGTAATTTCCATGTCATCATATGTAAACCAAACAAAATCATTTAAATTTAAAAAGAGGTACATGTAAATATTTTGGAGGTAAAAGAAGAAAAAGTACTTTTTTTTAATTGTATTTTTGTCTTATATCCTTATAATTTTACTCAAATTTCAAGTGTAGACACTCGTTGGATGCGGAATCAAATTTTTCATCCAAAATGTAACCATCATGCATACTTTTGAGAAGACCCACATTGATAAAAATTGAAGATATATTTAAAAATTGTGTTTAACACACTTTTTTAATGTATCTTCATTTTTTTGCCAATGTGGGTCCTCTCAAAAGTATGCATGATGGGTACTTGTTGGATGCGAAATTTAATTATGCATCCAACGAGTGTCTACACTTGAAATTTGAGTAAACTTATAAGGATATAAGCCAACAATACAAATAAAAAAAGTAGTTTTCTTCTTTTCCCTCCAAAATTCATAACTCTTATTTTATTATTTTAACTATTATTTTATTATTTTTTGTTAGGAGGCCACTTTTAGGCTAAAATTTCCTCTAATGTGGACCACGCCACGGAAGGGAAGGGACCAAGATGTGCCAGAGTTTACAACTTTTTTTCATACCCTTTGCATGAAGTTGGGTATGAAGGATTCTGAGCGAAATTTGGTACTCAAGTTCTGTGGCTGTCTACACAAGTACATTCAGGATGAGATGGAATTCATGTACATCTCCTCACTCAGCACCGCCTATCGATATGTTGCTAATATCGAGCAGAAATTTAAACAGAAGAAGCAAGAATTTGGATCTGCAAATCTGAAGTAAGGGAAAGGCACCCCAAAGCTGCAGAAAAAAGGACAAAACCAAGGCGGGGTGACCAAGGACAAACCGTCGAAGCTGCAAGAAAATAACAACACTAAGATACAAGGAAGGACATGGGGAAATGGTGTCATTTCCATAAGAGCCCCACTCACAACACAAGTGAGTGTTGGGCCAAGAAGTCACTAGTGGCCGAGCTGAAGGCTTCCGAATCAACTGCATCTTCCGTCTCTGAGTCAAAACCCGACAAGGGGAATGACAAAGTGAAACATATTATTGACACGGATCCTAGTGCCATCATTTCCACCACCAAAATCCAAAAGAATGAGCCTAAAGACCCAGAGCAGGGGGAGCACCTCTTCAACTCCCAGATGTGGGCGAAGGGTTCTCCGTTGTAGTTCATTATCGATAGTAGGAGCCAAAAGAACCTCATTTTAGAAATTTTGTGAAGTGGATGGGCCTATCAACCACAACATAACCACAACCGTACACCATCGGGTGGCTTCACCAAGGCGAGATCCCCACGTCATCCAATAGTGTCGTCTTCCCTACAACATCAAGCCCTTCACAGATGATGTATTGTGTGATGTTTCTCCTCTTGAAGTTAGTGATGTATTATTAGGACAACCATACTTGTGGAAGCGACATGTTGTATATGACTCTAGGCCCCGTATTGTTATTATTACTTTGGGAAATAAGTTGTAAAGGATATCGGAGGTAACTCTGCCTACCACCATCTCTTTGATCATTGCGAAGAAATTTAGTAAGATCATTTCCCAGAATACGAAATTTTTTTGCCTTATGATTCGCCCTCAGGGAAAGAAGAAGATTGTGGCCACGATCTCTAGATAGGGCTCCTCCACACGACAATAATAGATGGACAATGTCATGGAGGAGTAGAGGGACATCTTCACCTCACCCACAGGGGTACCTCTACACTGCCAGGTCAAGCACTTCATTGATATGACCCCAGGTGCGTCGTTGCCCAATGGATCGGTCTATTGATGATCTGTTTTAGAGAACGATGAAATCAAGAGGAAGATTCTCGAGTTATTGCAGAAAGGGCACATCAGGCCAAGTTCATCACCCTATGGGAGCCTGATCTGTGTTGGTACAGAGGAAGGATCAGACCTAGAGACTCTGTATTGACTATCAGGCATTGAACAAGATCATTCTCTAAAATAGGTATCCAATCCCACGGATTGATGACTTTCTTGACCAACTAAATGGGGCCAAATGTTTTAAAAAGATTGGCTTGAAGTCTAGGTATCACTAGGTATCAATCGAACTCTATGATGTGTTGAATATTGCCTTCAAATCCAAGGAGGACCTTTTCAAATGGCTGGTCATGCCTTTCGAGTTAACGAATTCCCTCGCAACCTTCATGAGGTCGATGGACGACATATTATGACCCTTCAACAACTCATTCATGGTGGTGTATTTGGATGACATCCTAATATTCAGCCAGTGTTAGGAAGAGCATCTCCGCCATATTCAACAAGTCCTCCAAACTCTGCGACAACACAAGTTGTGTGCCAATTTGGAGAAATGAACTTTTAGTATGACCCAGGTTCAATATCTAGGGTGCATCCTTGATGAGTGGGGTGTGCATGTGGACCCAACCAAGATATAATTCATTCATGATTGGCAAAACCCAACTACTCTAACGGAGCTTCACATATTTCTGGGTCTTGCCAATTTCTACTACAAGTTGGTGTTGGGGTTCTCTCATATCACTTGGAATTTCAGTCAAGTCACCAAGGTGGAGTGAAAGCAAAATTATTTTGGTCTAAATCCCAACAGAAGGCGTTTTCTGAGTTGAAGCATCACCTCTGATCTACACCAGTGCTCACATTACCAGACTTGCAACAACCATTTGAGATTGAGACATATGCCTTCGATTATGCTATTTTTGCATTTCTTACTCAGTAGGGGCATCCGATGGCATATAAGAGTGAGACACTTTCAAAAACAATCCAAAAGTATCCCACCTATGAAAAAGAGATGTATTCCATTGTGTAGGCTTGCCGACAATGGAAGCATTACATTATGGGGAAGGAAACAATCATCCACACAGACCATCGGCCCCTGCAATTCATACATACACAAGGGAATTTGTAGAACAATCGCCATTAGAAATGGTCCACATACCTGCAAAAATTCCATTTGAACATTAAGTACAACAAGGGAAACACCCATAAAGTTGCAGACTTCCTTTGCCAACCGTTGGTTATGGCGCTGAGCACTATGCTCAACCCTTTTGGGCATGAGACTTCAGGGTGGCCTCATCTATACAAGAGCGATCCAGATTTCAATAATACATACCAGACGCTCTTGGAAGGCAAGAAAGTTCCATATTTTCACCTCCACGATACACTGTGTTAGGTCCCTATACTATTAGTTTAACCCCTTATTATTATTAGTGGAAAACCCTTATTATATTGTTGTGCCCATGTAGTTGCCATATTGTTATTATTGTGCCCCATAGAAGCCCACTATTGTTATTGTTGTGCCCTTACATTATTATTGTTATGTCGACTTTGATTATATTATGACCCCTTAGACTCCTATATATAGAAAGGAGGTCTTGTCATTTGTATCATCCAAGAATTGTTCATTTGTGTAATGTAAATGAGGTTTCCCCCTCTAAGAGGCTGATTTTTAAGTCATTGATCTATCTTTTCTATCTTTTTGTGAGTTGGTCTCATAACATTTGGTATCAAAGCTTTGGATTCTAGGGTTTCACTGCTCCAAACAGGTCATCGTGGAATTTTCACTATAATGTTTTCTCTACAAAGTTTCAGATGCTAAAACAAAAACCCATTGGATTTGAAATCGTTCTGAAACTTGGGTCTGAATTTCAGATCTTGTCTTTCTATATTTTTCAAGATATGATCTGAGGAAGTTAGGGTTTTCACAATCTCCAAAATTCCATCTCAAACAGGTCATCGTGGAATTTTTGCTATAAGTTTTTTTATACGAAGTTTCAGACTTTGACATTAAAACTCATTTGCGTTGAACTATTGATGAAGCTCAAGCCCAAATTTTAGATATTGTTTCACTATATTTTTAGAGATACGGTCCAAGACAATTAGGGTTTTTGCAGGCTCTCGAATTAGATCCCAAACAGGTGACCTTGGGAAAATCGTCATAACTTTCTCTTTGAGGATCAGATTGAAATTTCGTAAGAATTTACAGAAAGAGGATAGACTTTATTTTTCTGTGCATTGTGTTCAGGTTTGAAGGTTGAAACAATGACACGTGGTACTTAGTACAAGTTTTCTCTACTAAAAAAGGGTATAATTAGGTCATCTTGGGAGATTGGGAATAACGCTTTCTTGGAGAATACAATTTTGATCAGACTAGTGAAAGTGGAAAGAGGACTCAAAGGGCTACCACAGTTTGCAATTTCAGACATTGGAGATCTGAAATTGTAGAGATATCTCAGATTCAATATGGAGCTCCTACAAAGTGAAAAAATGTGTGTAGTTTTTTTTAAATTTTGCATAAGTTGGGTTTGAAAAATTAGTTTGAAGGAATTCAAAGGGCATAGTGAAGAATAATTATCATTAATATATGCCCCGAAGAAAGAAAATGGAAACACCTAGTAAGTAATCTGAAAGCTCTAGCATGACTCATGAAGAAGATGAAGAAATGCAACATGATATATCAAAATTACGAGACCAAGTGCAACAAACTTTACTCTCACAAAAAGTAACAGAAGCTAAGATGGATGGTTTAAATAAAGACGTGGAAGATAATATGGATGGTTTAAAGAAAGGCGTGGAGCTAATATGGATGGTATGAAATACAACATTGAAGATTGGAAGAAGGACATGGAAGGTTGGAAGGAAGGTTTGACAAAGTTGCTACAAGAAAGACTTCCTAATGGTGAAAAGGCAGTAGAGAAAACTCAAAATGAGAACAAAATAATTGTTAATCATGATTCGAAGAATGAAAACATTAAATATTTGAAGAAAGACGTGGAAGGTTTGAAGGAAGGTATGACAAAGTTGCTACAAGAAAGGCTTCCTAATGGTGAAAAGGTAGTAGAGAAAACTCACGATGAGGACAAAATAAATGTTAATCATGATTTCATATACTCTAACAGTGGATTAAAGACCCACCATATTCCAAAGATCGATATGAGGAAGTTTGATGGCAAGGATCCCGTAACATGGATACTACAGATGGAGCAATATTTCGATCTCCATAATGTGCAAAACACGCAATAGGTACAAATTGCGACTTTATATTTGGAACCAAATCAGTTTGTATGGTATCGATGGCTTTTCTCTCATAAACAATTTTCCAGTTGGGCAATTTTTACAGAAGAAATGATAGCACATTATGAGGATACAAAAAGAAACACTTTTTTTATCCAATTGATAAATCTCAAACAAAATGGTTCAATGATGTAGCACATCGAGGACTTTTAAAAATTGAATATAAGGGTAAAATATATTTCAGAGGAACATATGATTGATGTGTTCATATGAAATTCAAAGGATAACATCCAACATGAGGTTCGCCTTTGGGAACCTGATTCATTGGAGAAGGCATTTAGGTTGGCAAGAAAAATGGAAAGCAAAATTATGGCAACAAGGAATCCTACCACTCACAACTATAAATATGGAAGTGTTATTACCCATAGCCTTCCACAACCTACAAGGTTGACACCACAACAATGGGAAGAAAAAAGAGCAAAAGGGTTTTGTTACAGTTGTGATAGAAAATACACTAAAGGTCATAAGTGTGCTGAGAAGAAATTATTTTACATATATTGTGAAGAGGAGGAAAAAAGGAACAAGAAACATCAAAAGAAGAGGATATATACTAGGAACAAACCCTAGAGAAAGAGAAAATGAATCCTACCATATCTTGTAATGCATTGGCCAGAATTACATCTCCTCAAACTATCAAGATAGAAGGGCATATCAAGAAGAAAAAGGTAATAATTTTGATTGATTCGGGTAGTACCCATAATTTTATTCATTGTAAGATAGCCAAGGAATTGAATTGCTTCCTCTATCCAGCACCAGAGTGTCAAGTGATGGTTGCCGGTGGAGGAACCATAAATTGCTCTGGAAAGTGCCATAATATCAAGCAATCCATGTGAGAATATGTATTGAATAACCCAATGTTTTCCATTCCAATGGGTGGTGCTGATGTTGTACTAGGAGTCCAATGGTTACAATCCTTGGGTACAATAGATTTTAATTTCCAAGAACTTTTCATGAAATTTTCTTCGGAAGGAAAGGGATTTGAATTAAGGGGTATCACAAGGAAACCAGGAAAGATAATCAACTCTAACGAAATGACAAAGCTTCCAAAGAAAGAACAACGAGCTATAATTGCACAATTATGTTCACTAGAGGTTCCCACATCAAAATCATCTATTTTTCCAGATCTCCAAAAAGTCTTGGAAAATCATTCCAAGGTATTTGAGACTCTCAAATCCCTCCCACCTATTCGTGATCATGATAATGCTATTCATTTGATTCCAAGAAGTGTTCCTCCAAACATCAGGCCTTACATATATCCATATTCCCAAAAGAGTGAAATTGAACGTATGGTTGTAGAAATTCTAGAGGTTGGTATAATTATCCAACCAAATTTGATTAACGAAGAAAGGGATGAATGGAAGAATGATGAAGCAGGGTGGGAAGTTGGGAACTCATCCAAAAGTTGCAGAAGATCCCAGTTCAAACAATATTTACAGGACTTGTCAAGGAAGGAAAAATCATATTGCAACCTGAAGCAATTAGAGAACCAATAAATCGATAGCTACGAAATCAATCAATTTCAGGGTATCTCATCAAGTGGAAGAACTTACCCGCTGAGGATTCCACATGGAAGGATGATAATTTTATACAGAAGCATCCAGAACTACTCAAGTTTTGAGGACAAAACTTTTTGAAGGAGAGGGGCATGTTAGGTCCTTATACTACTAGTGTAACCCCTTATTGTTATTATTTCAACCCCCTTATTATATCGTTGTGCCCATGTAGTCCCCATATTTTTATTATTGTGCCCCACAGAAGCCCACTATTGTTATTGTTGTGCCCTTACATTATTATTGTTATGTCGACTCTGATTATATTATGACCCCTTAGACTCCTATATATAGGAAGGAGGTCTTGTCATTTGTATCATCCAAGAATTGTTCATTTGTGTAATGTAAATGAGGTTTCCCCCTCAAAGAGGCTGATTTTTAAGTCGTTGATCTATCTTTCTATATTTTTGTGAGTTAGTTTCATAACACATTGTTATGTTTTTGGGACACCTCTATGTTCCTTTAAGAGAGCTTGCCAAGATGATTTGGGATGCGCACTACAGTTGGGTCATTGGAAACTTCAGAGTAGAGAAAATAGTGGAAGTGTTGCAAAAGTATTTTTATTGGCCAAACCTTCAATAGGATGTTCGGAAGTACAATAGATCCTGCACTAACTATGCCATCAATAAGCAACGCCAATATACTCCTCTTCCTACTCCTAGTTGAACTTGGGAATCCATTGCCATGGATTACATGTCAGGCCTCCCTTCTATTAAACATAGTAAGGATTGCGTTTCCATGGTCATTGATAGATTCATTAAGATGGCCATCATGGCATCCTGCAAGAAGAGTATCACAACATAAGCCGTTGCTAAGCTCTTCTTTGAATGAGTATGGGTACACTTTGGAATCCCACATTCCATTATCTCAGATTAGGGGAACAGGTTCCTACATACATTTTGGTCAAGCCTTTGGTTGATGTTGGATACCAAGCTCAATAAGTCCACAACTTTCCACCCCCAAACTGATGGCCAAACAAAGGTTGTCAACAAGATGATCATACACATTCTACGCATGTAAAAATCAAAGCATCCATGCACATGGGATGAAATCCTCCCCTATGTCTAGCACAGTTACAAAAAATCTCTCGACAACTCAACTAGCCACAACCCCTTTTAGGTGGGGTTGGGATTCCAGCTACTATGTCCCATTGATGTGGCCGTACCATTGCAATTGCTCAGACAACTTCGGCCCATGTCCAGTTCAAAGTTGACAGGGCTAACAACTTCATTGATCACATCGAGCACATTTTCTAGCAGGTCCATGTCATATTGGACAAAGCCAATGCTAAATAAAAGTAGTGACATGATTAGCATTGGGTGCCACACAAGTTCCAGGTGGGAAACAAAGTTTGCTTACATTTACAGAAGGAGCGCCTTGCTAGGCCCCACTGTAAGATTCAACCGCTTCGATATGACCGTACACCATCACCAACGCTGTAGGGGACAACGATTTCAAACTCATCATTCCACCATTCCTTGGCCTGCACCTAGTGTTTAATGTGGACTGCCTTCGACCATACTTTCCACTGTTACTGGACACATCCGACATTGCAGAACAACTCACACCAACAGAGTTAAACCCAGACTACATGGAGCATGCCACAACTGATCGAATGAGGGACTCATAAATCAAGAACACTCGCCAACAGAGGATCCAACTATATCGAGTTATCAAAGCAGGGCAACTCCTTCACTAGGGAAAGTGGTTCACCATGGACTAAGTTCAACATAAATTTCCTCACCTCATGGAGGCTTTGCATGCAATGGGGACCATTGCGTCCTAAGGAGAGAGGATTGATCCAGGTGTATATTGGTTTCCACCTACCTATTCCACCTAGACCTACAGTCAGTTTCATCATTTTCCTTGTTTATAGCAACATTTACTATTTTTAGCAGTTTTTTCGGGTCCTAAACTTTGAGAGCGATTTTGACCCCCTAGAGGACGTTTTTTTTAGGTCCGTAACAAGGCCATAGTCATAAGAAGGAGATAGGTATGAGATTGTGACAAACCCTATAGTACTCGGAGAGATCTTTCCAACGAGGTATCGTACACACCAAACAGACATAATATGACCAAGTTACGACCCTGGGAAGTTGCATGCCCAACTAACCCAAACGTGGCCCACAAACTCTTGGTGTTCCATCTCTTGGGGATACGATTTTGGTTGTTTAGGGTTTTCCCTTTTTGTTCAATAATAAAAGGTCCCTTGAGCCTCATTGTAACACATTTCATATGCGTGTAGCCACCACATCTCTTCTCAGAGATAAGCTACCATCGCCCGAGCTAGTTTATTACCATTTTTTTGTAAGCATATTTGAGTTATTTGATATTAATGAAATGAAGTGTTATTTTTGCTGCATCTATGTATTTTTGGTTATATCTTTATTTTTTTGCATTCCTGTTTAAGTTCAGATCACCAATAATATTGGAGCAGATAAAGAATTCTAACTAGGTTGAATTATACTAGCCTCTATCATTTCTGCAACCATACATTCAATTTCACTCTTTTGGGCATAAGGGTATCTGTAAGGCTTGATGCTTAGAGGAACACTTTCTGGAATCAAGCGAACTTCATGATCATAGTCACAAATAGGTGGGAGGCCTTTAGGAGTCTCAAATACCTTGGAATGATTATCATTGACTTTTTGGAGATCTTGAGAAATAGATGATTTCAATGTTTGAACCTCTAGTGAGCAAAATTGTGAAATTATTCCCCGTTGCTCTTTATTCAAAATCTTTGTCATTCCATTAGATCTAATTATCTTCACTGATTTCCTATATTATCCCTTGATTCAATTTCCTTTCCTTCCCAAAATATTTTCATGAAAAGTTCTTGAAAATTAAAAGTTATCGTCTCCAAAGATTGTAACCATTGGAATCCTAGTACAACATCAACACCACCCATTGGAATGGAAAGAATTGAACTATTCAATACATATTACCCCATGGTTTGCTTGATATTATGGAATTTTCTAGAGCAATTTATAGTTCCTCCATTTGCAACCATGGCTTGTCACTTTGGTGTTGGATATAAAAAGAAATTTAACTCATTTGCTATCTTACAATGAATAAAATTATGGGTACTACCCGAATCAATCAACACTACTACCTTTTTCTTCTTGATATGTCCTATCTTGAGAGTTTGAGGAGTGGTAATTCCTGCCAATGAATTAAAAGATATTGTTGGATTCATTTCTTCTTTCTCTGGGATTGGTTCTTGGTGTATATCCTCTTCTTTTAATGTTTCTTGTTCCTTTTCTTCCTTTTCTTCACAATCTCTATAAAATAATTTATTATCAACACACTTATGACCTTTAGTGTATTTTCTATCACAACTATAACAAATCCCTTTTTCTCTTTTTCCTCCAATTGTTGTGGTATCAACCTTGTAGGTTGTGGAAGGCTAGAAGCAATAACAATTCCCTCTTTATAATTGTGAGTGGTATACTTCCTTGTCGCCATAATTTTTCTTTCAACTTTTCTTGCCACCTTGAATGCCTTCTCCAATGAATCAAGTTCCCAAAGGAAAACCTCATGTTGGATGTTATCCTTTAAAGTTCCTATGAAGACATCAATCCTATGCTCCTCTGGAATATCATTTACCTTGATATTCAATCTTTGGAAGTCCTCAATGTGCTCCGCCATTGAACCCTTTTGTTTGATATTTATCAATTGGCTAAAGAAGGTATTACTCTTTGTATCCTCATAATGTGCTACCAATTATTCCACAAAAATTGTCCAAGTGACAATTGATTTATGAGAACAAAGGCATCAATACCACACAAATTGATTTTTCTCTAAATATTGAGATGCAATGCATACCTTTTGTGTGTTCGACACATTATGTAGATCAAAGAATTGCTCCATCTATAGTATCCATGTTACCGGATCCTTGCCATCAAACTTTCTCATATAAATCTTTAGAATGTGGTCAGCCTTCAACCCACTATTGGAGTCTCTAAAATCAAAAATTTGTATTCCTTTGATCCTCATCATGATTTTTATGGAGTACTTTATCACCACTAGGAAGCATTTCTCGCAGAAACTTTGTCAAACCTTCCTTCAAATCTTCTAGGTCCCTTTCATTTATATTTTTAAACCATCCTTCAAACCTTCCATCTTAACATTTATGTCATCTTTCAAATCTTCCATGTCTTCTTTTAAGCCATTCTTCAAGCCATCCATATTAGCTTCCATTTCTTTTTTTGTTAGTCTTTGCAAGAGCGAAATTTGTTGCACTTGGTCTCATAATTTTGATATATCATGTTGCTATGATACCAAATGTTAGGTAACCAGATCACAAAAAACATAGATTGACGACTTTAAAATTAGCCTCTTAGTGGGGGAAACCTCCTTTACATCACATAAATGAACAATTCTTGAATGATACAATTGACTAGACCTCCTTGCTATATATAAGAGTCTAAGGGGTCACAATATAATTAGAGCCTACATAACAATAATAATGTAAGGACACAACAATAAAAATAGTGAGCTTCTATGAGGCATAACAATAAAAATATGGGGGCTACATAGGAACAACAATAACAATATGGGACTACACTAACAATAACAATAACAATAAAGGGGCTACACTGGTATTACAGGGACCTAACACTGGCTCCTTGTGTGAAGGTAAAGTCTTTAGAAGCTTTAAAAGGGAAAAAATAAAGCATCCTTGGTGGAAAGACTTAAGGATGGACAATCACGGGTGGAGCTAAAAATTACCGCAAATGCATCTAAACTAGTGCTTTCAATCATTGTTATTGGTCCAATGTTTGAAAAAAGCTTTAAACTCTATTGCTACATCCATTTTTCTTAACAAAACACACCCTCCATTGATTCCAAAGGATAGAAGTCCTTTTGGAACAAGAAAAAGAAGACATGTATCAATTAGGCTTAGATAAGGAAAGAGATCTAAGTCTAATCTCTTCAATACGGCAATAAAATCAATTAATGATGGTAAAATACTCCATTAGTAAACATCCTAATTGTTACTTGAAGCCCAATCATGAGATATACAAGACAAAAAGGGAATAAATTTAGATATATGATTTTCAATCATAGGTTTTAATTACCTTAAAACATGTCCTTAATTTTATAAAGTTGTTAAGCTAAAATGTGACTTTGTTTAACACACAAATAACTAATTAATTAGGAGTAATCATAAATTAATAAATGCCAAAGGATAAAATGTCATAATACCATCTTCTTAAACCAATTTGGCTTGTTGGACACGTGTTGAGCCCTTTTATTCATAGATGCAAATCAACCCCAAGAGGCCAAAACCTTCCTTCTCAAACATACACACATGCAAGAAAAGGTTCTATACCAATCAAATTTGAGCCTAATGTTTGTATTGTGTCTCCTCATACTAACCACTAAACCATAACTGCACTAAGTGACAAACTTACATAAACATATTCAACTCAAAATCAAACTTTTTATTTTTTTACATTTTCATAAAATTAATACAGTTTTAGTTCATGGGGTGTAAAATAGATGAAGATGGGGTGTATTGTTAAGGTATTATGTGATGTGAAAGTCATCGGTTCGAAATTTCATGGAAAAAAATCTAGTCATGTTAAGAGCTACTGTGTCCTGGGCCGGGCATGATCCTCGGGTGTTTTTGACGACTTAGAAGCCCTTGGATCATGGTTTCTCAAGGCAAAAGTTAAGCGTGTAATCATCTTAGGACTCACACAACTTAGTAAACAAAAAAAATCAATACAATTTTATATTAATTTACCCTTTATATACCCAAATTAAATGGGAGGTTCTCCTTGACATGAGGCTAAATTATAAGAAGGGTTAGCGCCAAGCTTGGATGCATTCACTAGATTTATCTAGAGAGGAGTTTTGAGTAAATCTTTGGTGTTTGGTAAAGTATTTTGAGCAAATCTTTGGCAATTAGATAGAGTAAATAAATGAAATATTGTACTTCACTAAAACCAATATTAGATTGATCTAGAGAGGAGCTTTTGAGTAGATATTTTGTTTAGATAAAGTATTGTGAGTAAATCTTTGGTAGTAGGAAAGAATAAATATATGAAATGTTATATATCATTAAAACTAACTTTTTATGCTATTGTATGAATTGAAATTATGTTTAGTTAATAAACTACTGTTTAATGTTTCTATATCTATCGGTGCCCATATGTTGTCAAGGGGGTCAAACCATCTGATAAAAGTGGAATTTTGTTCAAGTGTAATCCATAACAATGTCATATTTAACTACAAACAAATTTTGAATAAATAACACTAGGAAAAAAGTACTAATATAGTGCTATAAAAGAAGCAATAAACTAATTCTAAGAATCTACAAAGTTAGGAAACCATAACGGACTAATGATCTTGTTAATTATTTTGTCCCAAAAAAACAAAACGAATTGAAAATAAAAAGACATCATCATCACAACCAAGACAATAAAGTTAATCTTCTTAATAAATTGTTATTAAATCCTTCTTAATACAAGTGGTATCCAATTTAATAAGAAAGATGTGAATGTCACAGCCATAATTTATTAAGACAATGCCTTTGAAGATATCCTCCAACCAAACTTTTAAATGCCCATCCTAAATCTCTTTTTAGTGTTAGCACACTTTAAATGCCATTTCTCATTCTTTTTGGGTACTTTGCCAAATGAGTATATGTACTTTTAAAATCCTCTTTTATTATTTGGAAATGAGTAGTGTGATTTGTTTTTTTTGGATGACGAAATGGTTGGCATAATGGGATGTTATCCTTTTTACATGGTTTTAAATTCCACGAGGGGATACTTTTGGCCCCTTGTAATAAGGCTCAAGGAGTAGACTCCCCTACCCTCATGTAGTCTCAATTCTTGCTAAATTGTAAATTCTTATTAAGCTTGTATTTGACTTATAAACAACCACTAAATCGATTTTGAGATCATCCAAATTACTCTAACAAATTACTTATTGTCCATAATATATATAGATTTGTGTTTTGGATGAATTTTGACATTTATATTTTTTCAATATATTTTAAATTTTTTTATTTTTTATATTATAATAATAATAATAATAATAATATTATTATTATTATTATATTATATATTATTAATAATAATATATTATATATATTTTAAATCTTTTATAAAAATTAAAATTTTTAAATTAAAAAATAATGTGTAAAATCATAAGAGGTTGATCACAAACCTAGTGCAATACCTAGATAGTTTTATAATGGAAAATGAAATTAAATATAGTATTTTAACTTAGAAAAACTAGGCTAACACGTTTTTAGTAATTAATTTTATTTATAAGTAATTTTTATATGAACAATAAAATTACTAAAATATTTTTTATAAAATTTATAAAATTATATTTAAATTTTATAAAATCATGATAGGAATATAATTTATATGGTAAGAGATAAGTGCTAGGTAATTTTTTTCATAGATGAGTAATTGGAATATAATATGTATAGTAATTAAGATTTTTTTCCAATAATTCCTCAAAGATATACGGCTTTTTGCAAAGTATTATTTTGATTTTTATAGTTTATTTAGGACATTTTTTTTCTTTATAATTTTGAATAAAGACCAAAATTTTATATTAAAAGTTATTTTTAACATAATTAGAATTTATGGGAAAAAATGAACTGCGAGATTGAATGGTTTAACTTGCAAAGTATTATTTTGACTTTTATAGTTTATGCCAGACATTTTCTTGTTCCTTATGATTCTAAAATATATGCAATTTAATAAAGACCAAAATTACCCAAATTTTATATTAAAAAATATTTTTAACCTAATTAAAATTTATCGAAAAAAATGAACTGGAAGATTGAATAGTTTAACTTGCGATAACATATCAACAATTAACTGATTCCGAAACCAATTTTTACTACCCAATTAGGGAAAAAAGTTTGTTTTTAATTAATCGACATCTCGTTATCTATCCAGTTTTCTAATTTTGAAGTCATAATCCTTTTCTATCTAATAAGTTTGTGTATAAATAAATATTATGCGTGGTTTTAAAATTATAAATCATGCATAATAAATTATTGGTCGAGCGGCTGGGGATGACGGTTTTCTCGCATCGGTCTCGAGTCCCATTTGTAGCACTGCCGCAGCAGTATATGATGTATTAAATGAGGATTGATTGTGATGTGATGGTTGTACATATTGTATATTGATTATTAGGCCTAATACAACTTTTTAAGAGGACCTTGTCCTCTCCATTTAAACGCAGTTGTCTATAACGCGACTTTTTGAAAGTTTTTTCGATGGGTTTTTCCGGTCGAAATCCAGCACGAATTTATTGGAATCGCAAGTTTGATAGCTAGTTTCTGCACAATGAAAGCGTCCCAGGGGTTTTCGAGGGTGCTGAATCCAAATATGCAGTTAAAAAACCATTTTAACTGCAACAAATCAAGATTTAACCTCAATTTCTTCCGCCGGATTCCGTCACCAGAATCTCCAAAAAATCGCATTATAAACAACTCCCATTTAAATTATTGGAACTCATGATACTATATATATATATATTTCTCATCTCTATATATATATAATTATATATTTTTATAACTTTTTATATATATTTTTCATAAATAAATAAATAATTATATTTAATATTAAAAGACTTTTACTCATTTGGGTCCAAATATTGTGAACCAAGACGAATTTTGATCTTTTTGTAATGATGGTACAAACTTTTTAATAATCGCTTGAAGCTTTCTAATAATGTATTTATGTAGAGTTAAAAATATTTTTTTCTATTTTTTAATAGATATCGTATTTATTTATTCATATAGGTATTTTTTTAAAAATAAAATTGAATGTTTTTTATAATTTATATAGTTCTTTATGAATGAGAGGAATCTTTATATTTTTTATTTTTTTAATGATGAAGCAAAATTAATTTTATTAACATTTTTTTAATAGATATTGTATTTATTTATTCATATAAGAATTTTATCTATTTATTTATTTTGATAATTTTTTTATTTTTATTTTTATTTTTTATTTTTTATTATTATTTTTAATTTGTTTCATATATATTTTGTGGGAAAAAGATTAAATTGTAATTGATGGTAATATTTAAAATGGTTATAATAAATTTCAAGGTTTCCGTGCCTTTTTAAAAGCTAGTTAGGATTTAGAACTAAGAAAGAAGTTAAGATAGTCTCTAGTGTTGAGCTTCTCTTTATCCAAAGGATAATTGACAAGATTGCTACGATTCTGAGGAAGCAATTGATTGGCTTCATCTTTAGACCTTTGAAAACCATTCGTAGCTCTTTAAGATCTGTCAAAGACCCTATTGATGCAAAATGCATGAGAGGTGTTTATTTAATTCCTTCTTCTTGTGGAACTCCCTACATTGGAGAGAGAGGGCGTTCCATTTCACGAAGGATTCAGGAGCACGCAATGGATCTTAGGCACTGTAGGACGTAAAAGATTAAATTGTAATTGGTGGTAATATTTAAAATGGTTATAATAAATTTCAAGGTTTCCGTGCCTTTTTAAAAGCTAGTCAGGGATTTAGAACTAAGAAAGAAGTTAAGATAGCCTCTAGTGTTGAGCTTCTCTTTATCCAAAGGATAAATAACAAGATTGCTAGGATTTTGAGGAAGCAATTGATTGGCTCCATCTTTAGACCTTTGAAAACCATTCATAGCTCTTTAAGATCTGTCAAATACCCTACTGATCCAAAATGCATGAGAGGTGTTTATAATTCCTTCTTCTTGTGGAATTCCCTACATTGAAGAGAGAGGGCGTTCCATTTCACAAAGGATTCAGGAGCACACAGCAGACCTTAGGCACTGTAGGATCCACTCCTCTACTCTAGCAGAACATGCTGAATTAGTGAAGCACCATATTTGCTTAGAGGATTCTAAGGTCCTTGCGAGGGTTGATCGTTTCCATCACCGGAAATTAAGAGAAGCCATTGAAATTGAAAAGAGAAATAAGACTGTTAAGGGATGATAATTGGAAGTTAAGCAGTCTGTGGGTCCCTTCTCTTTGTTCTTAGCCCCGCTTTCCTACCTCTGTATTAATTAGTGTTGTCATGTTCTTTGGCTTTTAATTGTTTTGTTTTATTTTTATTATATTATATTAATGATTGGCTTTTTTTTTTTGGACTTATTTGTATTATATAATACTCATTAATAAAATAATAGAATATTTCTCTTTCATTCATATCACATTTAAGTAAATAGTGATATTATTATTAGGATATTATTATATATTTTTATTAACATTTTATTAATAATAGTTTGTAAAAATTTCATATTTTCTTTAATTTTAAATCAATTAAAACTAATATAGTTTATTTATAGAGTAGAAATTCATTCCTATCACGTTTACTTAAATAATGATGATATTATTATTAAGATATTATTATATATTTTTATTTTTTATTAATAATAATTTGTAATAATTTCTTATTTTTTTAAGATTAATTTTAAATCAATTAAAACTAATATAGTTTATTTATAGAATAAAATAATAGAAATTATGGTGGTAAAAAATATATAAAATAAGTTGGAATTAATTTAAAAGAAGTCAAAAGTAACTATTGACTAAATTAATTTTTATCCCTTAACGTTCCTTGTTATTAATTATTCTTTTGAACGTTGGATACTGACCGTTGCATCTCTGAGATATATTTTAGCAATCTGTTGATCTTGCTCCTCAGCCTGGTCTTGATGATGAACCTAGATTGAGGTTCGAAACACGTCGACCAATAATTCTCCATGTGATTTTCTGGAAGATCTTAATCATCATGTATGTGATTAAGGTTAAATGTTACTTATAAGTATATGACATCTCTTCTTGAGTTTCAATGTTTATTAGTATGGGATGCTGGCTTACTTGTGGATAGTATCTAACTTGACACTGCCTTTTGATTCTAGAATAAGACCTATTGATTCTAGAATAAGACCTAAAACTACTTTTAATTGGCTTTGAATTCATTTTCTTATGAAATTACAATGTAGGTTAACATCCCAACACTGATTCTAGAATAAGACCTAAAACTACTTTTAATTGGCGAAGAATTCATTTTCTTATGAAATTAGAATGTAGGTTAACATCCCAATACCCAAACGTGTATGAGAAGAGTTAAAGTTTGTCTCCATATAAGGTACATACAAAACATTATATGTGGCATGATTTCCTTGAATAATAGTGATAAGTAAAGTGCATTCATGAATAACATCCAATGTTAGTGATTCTCATTATCAATTAAAACTAACATATGATAAGTATGATAAGTTTTATTGCATTGGAAAGAAATCCAACATCTATACAACATGCCTTAAATACATCCTATTTTCAACTTTATAAATTCATGCAAATTAGATCTATTCCCTTTAAACTTAATTATCAATCAAAATATTTTTCATTTATCCATTAATACAACACCCATGCAAATTGGTTGGAGGAAGAGGGCATAGGAAATGAGGGGTCATACACTAATGCACATATCTATACCATCATACATCTACAATAATTCCAATGAATGAAAAAGTTAGCCAAAAATTTAAGTTGATCATTGTGCTAATGCCATTAAGAGAAAAGAATTTTTAGAATCACGGTGTTTCAAGTTCACAAAAAAAGACACAATTTGATTATTTTTTATCATATTATATGGGAATTTAAGGAAAAGTGTCATATTTGTTGTAGTGCATAGATTTTGTATTTATATACTTAAATTTCAAAGATGATTATGAGGATTATTATCATCTTGAGATGAATTTTTAGTGTTGGTAATTTCTTATTGGTTAGTTCCTTGATCAGAAGACATGATCGAAATGAATGATTGATTATTGGTTATGCATGTTTTGAGGTCATTTGCTGCACACAGGGACAAGTTTACTACAAAATCAGTTTCTGAAGTAATGGACAAGGATCTTAGAAAAGTGAAAGAGGTTTTTTCAATCACATACCAAATAACACAAACCTCCTTCAGTTTATTCACAGGTGTTACTATGTGGGATATATGCAGTGATATTTGAAGTCTACATTAAAACAAAATAAATTTTTCATGTGTTTTACTGTTTTAGTCATTATAGTACGACGCCATTTTACAACAGACATAAAGTAATTTTGAGAAACCCAAGGAGGTTTTTGTCAACCACGAGCCATATAAAAAAAACCTCTTTCAATTTATTCACAGCTATCCTGAACTGTAATATTTGACTAGATATTTTCAACCTATTTTTACAGATTTTAATATTTAAGATTTACTATTTTAGAGATTATTTTGCGACACAAATTCTGAGAAAAAGGAAATGAATTTCTAAAAAGTGAGAGAGGTTTTTTTTTCCAAAATAAACTTATCTACAAAAACCTCTTTCATTTTTGTAACAGGTGTTATGGTTCAAGAGATACGAGTTCATCTTTGACACCCATTTTCAGAAATTCGGTCCTAATTTAATGTAACTGATTCTATCTTGAGGGAGATGGTTGAGCTCAACTCCCTTAGTACATGGATGAGCTAATTGTATATATTGTATGAATTTCAGAGCATAAGAGGTTGGATTTTTGCAGTAGAGTGAGGCTGCCATTGGACTGTGTAAAGTTTTCCTAGAATATTATTTTAATGAAGCTTTTTTTGCTCTTTAAATTTGGGATTCATCACAGTGTTTAATGTGGAGCATGTTTTTTTTGTAAATTAATTTCCATGCTTTGTTTTTTCTACTAATTTGGTTACAACATTCTCTAAGGGAAGTGTTAGGAATCCATCCATGCATGATGCTCCTTTCACAATGACTAAGTTGTTTGATGTAGTGGTTATCTTTTCAGAATCCATCCTCTGTCAGATGCTCTGTTGAGTAACCCTGTGCTTCTCTTTCTTCTAAAGTTGCCACTGTAGATCCATCCCCTGATTGATGCCTGTAGGGTAGTAGTCTTTTCCCTCTTATCTTCTCTCATTATATCTTTAATTTGGCTGTACATTACACTTATTTTGCCCCAAGTTTGCCGGCAGATGCTAGCCTCGATTCCATAGCCCAATGATCCTTTCTCCTGCTGTTTTCAACCCATAATTTTCAACCAAATCCTTATTCTTCATAGCTAGCCTAAGATTTAGTTATCGTAGCCACATTTTGTTGGCAAAGAGAGAGCCCTCTCTGGTCTAGTAGGGCTAGATGCTAGATCTAAAGCTTGGTCTGTGGTTACCTCGAAAATGCCTTTTTTCAGCCGTGAGGTACATTCTGAGTGTTAACATATTGGCGCCGTTGCTGGGGACGAGGTGACAGATCTTCTCCAGGAAAGATCATTCAAGTTGCAGATTTGGTTGCTGATGGTGGACAACAATCAGACATATATGAAGGCTGAAACATCCACCTGATGACTCCACTGTTCGAAATCATGAGTTTCAAAGTATTGATGGTGGGTCCACTGGCTAAATGAAGGACTCAAATGTTGCTTCTATTTGTTCAAGGTATTCTTGTATCGATTTTTCTCATCTTCCTGGTTTTCCTAATCAATTACCAAAGGATGCATATATTTTGAGTAATGGCCCTATATTCAATGGGGGAGATCTAACTTTGACTCTCGAACATAAGGAAAATTTTAAAACATTTGTGAAAATTCTTAGAGTTAAAAAGGAAGATGTCTTCATTAGATTGTTCTTTGATTCGTTTCAAGGCAAATGTAGAAGATGGATTAAAAGTTTTCTTATCAGATCTATGAAGTCATTCGCAGATTTTTGGCATATCTTTCTTGAAACATGGATGGAGAAAGAGGAAGAATTCAAAATAGAGGTGCCCTCTATTCAAGGCTTTAGAGAATGGGAAGACATGTGCACAAACGATGAGGTAGATGAGAACTTTTCTTCATCTCTTTCTTTTTATTTGAAGTCTTGTCGATGTAGCCATGAAATTGAGCTCAATTTTTTGCAAGAGTTTGCCATCAAAATTGAAGGAGATCTAACTGAATTGGAGACCCAAATACAGTCCCAGGATCTGGATTGTCGAGTCCCATTATTTTGGGACCTTTTTCAGCAGAAGGAAGAGAAGGTAAGGTTGCTCGTGGATATTTGCATTGATAGTTTGCAGCTGGAAGCATGTATTGAGGAGTTGGGGCAGCAAACAAAGTCTAGTTTCTTCGATCCTATTGCAGCGTACATGGAAATTTTTTTCAGTTTGAATGATAGATCAAATTGTCTTTTGCACAACCAGACTCATTATGTGCATGTATGGCTGTCAGCATTTACATTTGTGTCCTGGTTCAAGCACTTCCAAGCAGCATCCTTGTCACAGTTACTTGATTGGTTGATCTGGCATTACAACATCACTTGATCTATTGATTTTGCTGCAAAGTAGGGTAGGTTTGTGTATAAATAAGCTACCTAAAGCAGCATTTTAGTTTCCAGTATTTGTTTATGTACAGGTTGCAGTATGTGTATGTTTTATGGATTGGTATAAGTTGTTTTGAGTTTGCAGTTGTTTGACCGTATTTCCCAATGGATGAGGCACTAATCTACATGTTCCCAGAGATCTACGGTTCTTGGCACCTCCAAGGAGCTGCCATCCCTGATGGCGCCACTGTTAGAGTCAGTCCTTTGGCCTTCCTATAGTGATCAAAATGGGCCTCTTACTAGGTTTGGTTTGGTTAAATGTTTTGCACATGATCTTCAGTGTAAAACATGTCATAAGCATGTTCATCAGAAGAAGCTCAGAAAAATATTTCAATTGTATACCACACTCCCAAAACCGGCTCCCGGATCAGAAGACATGATCAAAATGAATGATTGATTCTTGGTTATGCATGTTTTGAGGTCATTTGTTGCACACAGGGACAAGTTTACTACAAAATCAGTTTCTGAAGTAATGGACAGGGATTTTACAAAAGTGAAAGAGGTTTTTGTCAATCACATACTAAGTAACAAAAACCTCCTTCAGTTTATGCACAAGTGTTACTATGTGGGATATATGCAGTGATATTTGAATTCTACATTAAAACAAAACAAATTTTGCATGTGTTTTACTGTTTTAGTCATTATAGTGCGGCGCCATTTTACAACAGATGAAAAGTAATTTTGAGAAACCCAAGGAGGTTTTTGTCAACCACGAGCCATATAACAAAAACCTCTTTCAGTTTATTCACAGTTGTCCTGAACTATAATATTTGACTAGATCTTTTCAGCCTATTTTTACAGATTTTAATATTTAAGGATTTCCTGTTTTAGAGATTATTTTGCGACACAGATTCCGAGAAAATGGAAACGAATTTCCAAAAAGTGAGAGAGATTTTTCTCCAAAATAACCTTATCTACAAAAACCTCTTTCATTTTTGTAACAGGTGTTATGGTTCAAGAGATACGAGTTCATCTTTGACACCCATTTTCAGAAATTCGGTCCTAATTTAATGTAACTAATTCTATCTTGAGGGAGATGGTTGAGCTCAACTCCCTTAGTACAGGGATGAGCTAATTGTATATATTATATGAATTTCAGAGTGTAAGAGGTTGGATTTTTGTAGCGGAGTGAGGCTACTATTGGACCGTGTAAATTTTTCCTTGAATATTATTTTAATGAAGCTTTTTCTGCTCTTTAAATTTGGGATTCATCACGGTGTTTAATGTGCAGCATGTTTTTCTTGTAAATTCATTTCCATGCTTTGTTTTTTCTGCTAATTTGGTTACATCATTCTCTAAGGGAAGTGTTACGAATCCATCCATGCATGATGCTCCTTTCACAATGACTATGTTGTTTGATGTAGTGGTTATCTTTTCAGAATCCATCCTCTGTTAGATGCTCTGTTGAGTAACCCTGTGCTTCTCTTTCTTCTAAAGTTGCCACTATAGATCCATCCCCTGATTGATGCCTGCAGGGCAGCAGTCTTTTCCCTCTTTTCTTCTCTCATTATATCTTTAATTTGGCTGTACATTACACTTATTTTTCCCCAAGTTTGCCGGTAGAAACTAGCCTCGATTCCATAGCCCAATGATCCTTTCTCCTATTGTTTTCAACCCACAATTTTCAACCAAATCCTTATTCTTCATAGCTAGCCTAAGATTCAATTATCGCAGCCACGTTTTCTTGGCAAAGAGAGAGCCCTCTCTGGTCTGGCAGGGCTAGATGCTATATCGAAAGCTTGGTCTGTGGTTACCTTGGAATTGCATTTTCTCAGCCTTGAGGTACATTCTGAGTGCTAACACCCCTTCTCACACTTATTTATAGTGTTGTTGTAGCTGCTACAACCCCCTTGAAAATTGTGCCCATGCCTTGATTTTGGAGTTTACCTTCTCTTTATAAGAACCTATCTTTCAATGTCATCTAATATTCCTTTTGATTTTCTAAGTGTTATGATGACTTATCTTTGCATGTAGTTCTTGTGATGACTTGATTAGGTTATCTTGATGATAAATAAGTATTGTCAATGACATATAAACAAATTCTAACACAATCCAAATTCCATCCCAATATTGTACCAATTGTCAGTCTTCCCTCTTCAAACTAAACAAATTCTTTGTCACTCAAAACTGCATTATCCCTTAAGCATCAGAACTGTACACACCTTGAAGACATGCAATCCATCAGTATGCAAACTACACTATCCCTCTCTCAGAGTCAAGACTGTGTAATCCACTGAGTGAATTAGTTGTGCAATCCCTTATTGCTAGGAATTATATAGTTCCTTTTGCTAGTGTGGCTGTGTAGTTTCCTGGAATAAGCTAATGCTCATCCCTAGAAAATAGGGAGTTCACAATTAATTTTTGACAAGTGGCAAAAAATGTTTCTATTTTCAATCTTGAGATAAGTGTCATTGTTTCCTTGATTTTAGGCATGCACGTCATAAACCCTAACCTAAGCACGTGGGGGCTGAATCTATCTAATAAAAATTATAATAGCTCATTTGCACACTCAACATTGTAGCTCTAGCCTTCCCCATGAGATCAAGGAGCTTTGGACTTGGTTTCTAGCGCTTTTCGTGTAAGTTTTTCATGCATCACTTTTTGTTTCTTTTATCACTTTTTCCGATATGGGTGTTATTTCTCCCATTTATATTCATGGTGGCTGGAGTTTCTATTGTTATTATCTTTTACAAATGTTGTTTCAATCCGTCATATATTTTTCATAAGTTTGGCACCGCTTTCTTGCTTATTTCCTACCAACAGTTGTAGCTACTAAGTCATTTTGTGCATGCATCTTTTTCCTTTTGCATGAACTTTTCTAGCCCATGATTTTGACTAATCTAAATCGCCTTATGATATACACATCTTCCTACCCCAACATCATATATTTAAGTTTTTCTCTCTCTTTCTCGGGCAAAACTGTGTAATCTTTGGGCAGTTTCTACCCCTTCCAACTACGCATTTCAAATTTCCAAGCAATAAGGTCAACCCTTTGCCTATCAGACTACGCAGTGCGCAGTCACTATATCTCCCAGTTGCGCATTGCATAATTCCAAGCCTCGGTTGTCAACCTTGGCCTTTGAGGATGCGCTATGCATAATCTCTTCCCTCTCCTACCCAGCTGAGACTGCACATTACACTGTCTCAAGCCTCAAACTTCATCCCTTTATGATGAGATTACGCAGTTCATAGTTTAAGAGCCTAGTCTACCTTCTTGAGCCTATAAACTGCGTAATCCTTATATTTAGTTAGTGTTTTGTTGCTTTAACATTAATGGATGAATTGATATACTTAATATAATTTTTTTTTCCATGAGTGCATATTTTTGTGACAAGTACTATAGGTTTTGAGCTCATCTCTCTTTTATGAATTGTCATCACCCTCAAAAGAAACAAAAGAGAGTAGTATCGATGAAGTGGTTGAGAGCACTTCAGTCACCATGCCTATTTTATTTGACACTCAACTCTTCATAAAAAAGACGCAAATATCACATGGCATACAGTCAAAGATGCATTCACACCTACTGATTTCAAAGCATATCTGGAGGATAGACAAGTGTATATAAACATCAAATGGTCAGGTTTTAAAATATTTTCTTGCAAGTTCCCAGTCCTCCCTTGTCCAGATGTCATCAAGTGGATCTTTTTGCACCTAGATACTAAGAGCATGGCCCTCAATAATGTTAGTGGGTAACGACATGCTTCATATTTGGCCCATGGTATTCACCTAATGTATCACTTGCCTAAGCCAGAGGAATATATGGATTCATACTTTTGTTCAATCACTAGCTATTTGAGTACCAAAGATGTTATCAAGACTTGGGTGAAAGATCCATCTAATTTCTTCCAAACTCCCAGCAATACATACAAGACTAGATCTCTTATAAAGGTGTTCCAGTACCTTATTGTATTATGTTATTAGATATATGGTTAGAAGAGTACTGAAACCTTCTGTGAAGGTTGGGTTTACATGCTGCATCAGATTTTCAACGAGGGGAGGGTGTTCAATTGGTCAGACCTTACAACTTAGGATTAATGTAAACAATGCAAAGAATCCATCTAAGGGAAAACAAGCAAGATTTTATATGTCTCCATAACAGTTAGATGGTATATGTCCTCAAAACGTTTTTTCTTGGCACGAGCTGGACTTGGACACCCAAAGGTCCTGTTATTAATTTCTATTACAAACTTCTTTTAGAGTGCAATTATAGAGGAGTCATGGAGAATTTGGCAAACCACTTCCTCAAAGTATTGTACCAAATGATTTTTTAGGAGGAATCACCATACATGTCCCATGAGGCTACGGATTCAATAACAAAACTTTCCCATTGGTTTGCATCACCAGATGGAAATTACCTCAGGATTTTCGGTTGCTAAAAGTCATCATGTCTATTACCGAGGTATGCCACAGATAAGTTGGTCATACAAGAGATCGCATATCATCTTACCACAAGCTTATCAACAATAATGCAAAGGAAAAATAAAGCACCTTGGACTACTTTTCTTTTGCAGGTGGGATCCTACAAAATCAAGAACCTGAAGGTTGCAGAAGCTAAAGCTAATGAGTTGGAGAACTTCAAGTTTGGCACAATGGAGTACCATTTGTGTGATATTAGAAGCATTTACAAGCAACACTATGCCAAGATATGTTTCAATTGGCCAAGTGGGACCTATTCTAGACCAAAGGAGGAGAAGATTAAGAACTACTATAATGCCTCTAGGCCCCATGCATTAGGAATCCAAGAGGGTCCATCCCATGTGACTCTAGAATAGGAAAGTACTCTGGAAGCAAGGCAACCAGAAAGGCATGACCCAATGAATATAAAGTATAAAAGGAAGGTTTATCATAGTCCAGTAGAGGAGAAAAGATCTAAATTCAAAGTGGATCTAGCTATTCTGAAAGTGATTATGACAACAGAGAGGAAGAGCAAGAAGAAGAGAGATGAGTAGAAGAGACAAGAGGACGAGCAAAGAAAATAGGAAGACATGAAGACAGGAAAATGCAAGAAGAAGAAACGAGAAGAAATGAGGAAGAAGAAACAATGTCGAAGCAAGTAAAAGAATAAGGACATAATTTGCTACAGGAATTAGTGAGTAAACAATAGCAGGATCAAGAAATTTCCCAAGATATTGAAGAGTTAATAGTTATTTAAGACATGGAGGTAGAACAAGAGAAACATAATCAAGATGTTGATCTTATGCCCAATGCATAACAGATCATCATTTAGTCTTTGCCTCCTCCTACAGATGGGTAAGCTTTAGGTGGTGAAGAGGTAATTTCTCCTTTAGATGATGATCTGGTCATGGATATTCACAACTTGACTTTCGATGAGCTTCCAAGGAAAATTGTGCAAGCGAGAAAGAAGCATTTTCTTGATGACCTCACACATCCTGCTTTCATAAAAAAATAAGGTGATTGTTATGGACACCAAGAAGAATCCAGAAACTATTGTTGCAACTAACTTGGCCTTTGCAGGAGATTCTAAGGCAAATACATAGTATATGATGGCAAAAAATAGGCAAATGGAAAATAATTTGCAAGTTACGAGACAACAAATAGAACAAATCTAGGAAGAGACTCAAAAGTTGGCTCCCATACATGTGTACTTGAAAGATCTTCAGAAAACTATATTTGGTGAAGTACAAGCAATGGGAGAAACTATGATGAACATTTATAAGGAGTTGGTCACAATGCACAAAGCATTTGTCCCCTTGCATGACATGCAGGAGAAATCATGGGATAATGCTAAAGCTTTGAAGGTCATTCACGTAGCTATCACTGTAGTTCATGAATGGGGAATGAAGTATCGAGTTGCACCGCCAGACTTGGTTAAGAAAACAAGGCAAGAAAATGAGTTGGATAAAGTTGAAGTTAGAATGCTTATACAAAGAAACAAACAACTCATCACCTTCACATCCAACATCTTGTCTTACTCTGCATGGTTGTACAACAATATGGTTTCTTTGGTGAAATATCATAAGACCCCATCAGTCACGACATTCATAGAAGAAAAAGGTATAAATGCATCCAAGTAGGAAGTTTCAGAATACTTGGTCCAGCTGAGGCAGATTGCTACCAAGGAGGACCTAGAGATCAACAAACATACCATGCAAAAGTATATTGGTGGCCCTGCCAAGATCAACACTATTTTTTTCTTATTGAAGAAGGAGACAAAAATTGGTTCCAAAAATGTATACCTAGATGCAATCGAAACTGGAGTTCGCTTTCAACCTAATATTCTTGCAAATTTTGCGGAGATCATCAGACAATACAAATATTGGCATCATTATGTGACCAATGATCTACATGTTGAAGCTGCTTAGCTAGAGTTTCCTCAAACTCAAGCTTGATATATTTACTTTTTATTATTAGGCTCTACAGAAAAATATTAGAAACCTATAATGGAGGCTTGACCTATGAACATTGACCCAAGCATGAGATCTATGCTTTAATAAGTCAATTAAAAATTTATTTTGACAAATATATTACATCTTGACTCAAGTACAATTATGAAGACCGACACTAGTTAGATTTTTCAACACTCCCTCTTAATTAGGGAGGTATTCATAATAACATATATATAAAGGTACATGGAATATCTTGAAATGAACTACAAAGAGTTCTAGCACACTTAGTGTTGCGAACTAGATACCTGATGAGGGTAATCTATTAGGGTGGGACGAAGATGGACTCAAGCTTTCAGCTAGTCTAGGTACCATCAAGCTTACTTATTGACCATCAACCTAGGGTTCTAGGTGCGTATCCAAGGTCAGAGCTCCAAGACCAACTCCACCATTCCTCTTAGATATCTAGATATCAAACCATGGGTTGACCAGATGTCCTCCCAAGCATCCGCTAGTAGATGCTTCAACTCTCCTATCAAGCTAGATATATCCATTTGTCCAAGCATGTTTCCGGAGTGTTCAATATTTTTATGGAGAGATTTACCTGTACAAACACAACCCAATCAATAATAAACTTTCAAATATAAGTAAACACAAACCTTTGGGGTCCTCTAATGCCAAGTTATCCAGATACAATTTGTCGGAAGTTTTCTTCTTCTTTCATTTCTTCAGCAACAACTTCATGAACATCTAAAAATAGTACTTTTATCCATTTGACTTCATCCATACTTCAAGGAATTCACTGACATAATATTCCCTCCCTCTTAACTGGGGAGATATACACTTTCTTCTATCTAGGCTCCCTCTCAACTTAGGGAGATCAACAACTTCATAACATTGGAGAAACTTCATCCTATCAAGGCTTCATTTATGGCATCAAGGTTATCTTGATATATAAATTCATCATGCTTATATGAACATCTTGATCATCTTGAAGATCATGTACTTGAAAAACTTTAATAACACGTACAATCAAAAGCAGACGTGACATCAAGTTATTAGATACCTAAACCTAGTTAGAAAAGGTTACATCTTCTTATATTTTAGATTTTAACAATTTGTTACGGTTTCAACATAAACTCTAGACTTCAAAGACTTAGATAATATACTCTCAAGATATACTTTGTTTCTGATAATCAAGTTATCCTCTTGGCATATGTATATCTAGGGTTTCATCATTGAGACTTATATCAATACTTAGGTAAACCCTAGAAACAATATATTACATCAAAGTTAGATAGAAAACAATCTTAACAAAGTTATGGTTTCGATTGAGCGGAAGCATACATTCCTAGGGTTGCATTCCTAGAATCTCCTTTTATAAGGGTTTTGCTTATAAACCCTAATTTACCAAACCCTAAAAATTTAGGGTTTCGACTTGCAACCCCTAACTTATCAAAGTTTTAACAATCTAAGGTCTTGGTTTATAACAATGATAAAAACAAAAAACCCTAAAAGACTAGGAATTTACCATAAAACGAACAAAAATCTAAACATTATAATAATATACTTTTCTATATTGGTTCTACGAAGACTAGGGTTACAACATTATGGTTAACATATCTTTAAGCAAGGATTTCATTGCACATACCCTAAGTATTTTAGGGTTTCATTGACATATCGTTAGGTTAGGGTTTTACAATGAACCCTAAATTTTAGGGTTTCATAAACAAATTGGATAATAGTATGAAGGTAGATTTAATCTAGAGATTAATTACCCTAACAAGAATCCATATGACTCGAAAACCTAGACATGAGAGAGTTAGTAATACCAAGAAAAAATTAAAAAATATATATAAAGGATTAGCTGCAAATTTGTTGTTTTGAACATACTTGAAGTTGTTCCTTTTTATAAACCTATTATGGTTATTATTATTGAGGGGAATTCCTTTCAATTATGATTTCCTTATGAGTCTTCTTGTGTCCAAGTATCCCACTCAAGTTACCATTCCTCCAATATTAATTTACAAGCACAACCAAAATATACAAGTATAATAGCGTAGAGACCATCTAGGGGTTTTATTATTTTGAATGAATTTCATCATTCAAATCCATTTTCATAAATAATTTCCACACCCTAGATAACCTAAGTTAGAAACAATAGTATTGGGGTAAGTGTTTATATATACATTTAATCTTTATCTCAAAGAGAGACTTGCGGACCTTATAAACTTCTCATAATGAACATATAGGGTATACCTTAGACCTTTTTGATTGAAGGATTGGTGTTCCATAGGATTTGATGCTTTTCTTGGAGATAGAAAACATATTAGTAGATGGATAAAACACAAAATAACAATACTTACTTGATATTCAAGTTTTATTCCACATTTTGTAGAAATACATCAATTTCTTCATCGTTCAATAGTCAACTTTCTTCATTGTAACTTGCCTTTCTTCAAATATAGTGAATGAAATGTAACCTAGTTTAGTCCTCGAAGTCTGTGGTGATTGTAACCTTATAGTAGGCTTGCGATGTCCTTTGGTTTAGTTCCTTTGATACAATTTTGATTGATGACATGACTTAATTTTTAATGGCATTGAGTTCATTATGTGCTTAGATCTTTGGCTTATAGTTAGCCTCACCAATGTATACTTATGCTTCAATATTGTGAGGGAGGTTTGGCTCCTTTCTAGGATGACATAGGTTGCAGACGCCTTTCCAAATTTGCACTGATATTTTCCTTTTATGAAATACTCATAAATTTGATCCCTCCATAAGTGTATTCAATCCTAGACTTTAAAGCTTTGAAATGACACCACAATTTAAATTTTTTAATAGAGAATTCAAACCTTCGCTTTAAGATACTTTGCTTCTGCTATTTATGCTCAGATCTGTGGTATAGTTACTATGGAGAGAGATAGAATATGTGTCCATATTTTAGTCCTACTTACCTTTAGTAATTTTGTCCTAGGTAGATATCCTTCTTCTTAAGCCAATGTGAGCTTCTTTCAACCCTTATTTCCAAAGAACCAAGCTCTGAAACCATGTTGAAAATCTAGGGCATCATGTATTTAACTTGATTTCTCTTCTATTATGACATTATCTTATGATGGTTCACTTATTGTATCTTCTTTCAATTTGTTATGTTCTTATCATTAAAACTAAGGGCAGTTGATGAAGGACACAAATAAAATGGAACACAAGATGTAGGCACACAGCTAGGGAAAACCCCTAAGTAGGGGAAAACCCAGTCAAGAATTCTTCCTTCAGTAGATTCATATCAAAGTGAGACAACCAAGACTCTTGACACCTAGACCAAGAAACAGCCTTCCATTCATCAAGTCAGCCTAGCTCACATATGTTGGCCCATTTCTTTGTATGAAGTCCATCTTGACTTTCTTATACTGTGGTCTTGCACTAGTAGTCATCTTAAACTTCAATATTGTAGCTACATGAAATATTTGACTTCAGTCCTGTAGTCATAAATATCAGTCCTAATTTTTGGAGCACATAAAAACTTCGGTACTCTGTAATATATAATTTTGTACCATATATAAACTTCGGTCTCCTGTCATATATATACTTTAGTCCTCTGTAATACATATATATACTTCAGTCTCCTGTCATATATACTCTAGTCCTATGTGATATATACTTTTGTACCATATATAAATTTTGGTCTCCTATCATACATATACTTTGGTCCTTTGTAATACATAAACTTCGGTCCTTCTATAATATATATGCACTTCGGTCCTTTGTCATGTTTTGATCCTGAGATAGCTTGGTGTTTTGGCCTAATAACTTATCCATTACTTCAACCTTGTGAACTAACATTCCTTTGATTTCCTGTAATCCAAGTTGCACTGAAGTATATATCCAAACTATTTTGTGATCTCTATCTGAACTTGTCTGCACTTGTAATTTGGGTCAAGTTCATGTGTGTATATAGGTTTTCCTGTCTATAATTTGGTGCTGACTTAAATAATTTGATGAGCTGACTTGTAGAGAATTTATTTGTTGAGGCTGGCTTGCAAGGAGACCAAGGCTTGCCTTGATGGAAGAGGTAGGACTTTAATTTGACACTTAAAATATTTTTCTATCATGTTCCCAAGAAGGGTTTCTTGCATCAAATTTTGACTTTGACTCAACAGAAAAATATTAGAAGCCTATAATCGAGGCTTGACCTATGACGATTGACCCAAGCATGCAATCCATGCTTTAATAAGTTAAATAAAATTTCCTTTTGACAAATATATTACATGTTGACTCAAGTATAATTATGAAGATCGGCACTAGTTACATTTTTCAACAGGGTCTAATTGGGACTTCACATCAGGGAGACCCCCTCCCCTGTTGGCAGCTTCCAGCACCCGCCAACAAGTGTGTTTCAATGTTGGGTTAGGACTAACTTTTCCATTGGTTGGGTCAACTGGTGCAATTAGAAAAATGTATAGTGAATACTCAAAAATCAATTTCTCCTCAACTGTGAGGAGTTAGAAGGTGTGTCATATATTGTTGGAAAAGTATCAAAATAAGCTTTCCAAACAAATATCCTATGCTCCCATTTGAGCTAAGTAATTAGAGTAAAAATTCCTTCAAATATAGGGTATCCAAATGGGGCTTTCTTGTACTTTGGTTGGGTCGAATTGACAAAATATTCCATATATCCTCATTCCTATGGAATTAGAGGGAGTGCCATATATCATTGGATAGGTCCCATAATATGCTATTTGAATATCTAATTTCCTCTTTCATTTGGATAGCCTTAGACATTAAAAACAACCATTTTCAACAAGAAGACAAAATCCACTCTCAGTAAGCATGAAAAATCACATTCTTGGGTTAAGCTAGCTAAATATGGTGATGATTAAGAAATTTCAGGTGTAGCACTGCACCAATAAAGTGATTTGACCTCCAGAACACAAGAGATGATTAATATGAGGAATAGTGACTATTATGAGCCTCTTTTGAAGAGTTTTCAAGAGGTTTTTTGCATTCATTAGTCAATTAATTTTTTTTAACTTGAATTTCACCTTTAATTAACTTAGTGTTACTTAAGAAAATTCAAGAAAAATCCTTGTGAGTGAGAGAAAATATTGTCATAGCCTTCATGTATCTAGATTGAGGCTCAAGAGAGCATTATATAGCTGAGTTAATGTCTAGAGAAGCACTAACCCAATGGCTTAGTGGAGAGTTGTGGCATTGTGTTGAGGCTTAGTGGAGTGCTGAGGAGGCTTAGGGAGGAAGAAAAGTGAGATTGAAGGCCAATTATGATGGTTTTAGGATTGCCTTGAGGCCCAAGAGGGCACTATAGAACGGGGTTGATGATCAAGAGAGCGATATGGTTTCTTGATAAGGAAAAATTTGAGAGAGGCACAAGAAAAGGATTTTAGTAGGGTTGTAGTGCTACTTTGAGGCTCAGTGGAGCATTGTAGTGCTAACTTGGGGCTTAGGAGAGTGTTACACTAAATTTGAAAAACTGGAAAACCATGTTGCAAGGCTAACCCATAGGTGGTAACAATTAGCTAAGGGTCAACAGTGTGACATAGTGCTAGCTGAAGGCTCAATAGGGCACTACACTGAGGCTTTGAAATACTAAAATTTGTAAAGAAGATCAAGTTGAAACCTTTCTCTAAGAGATGCCTTAGTAGGCTAAAGAGTTGCAAGGTCCTTTTGTTTTGATAGACTAAGGCTTAATGCTACTCATTATGTTTGGACTGGTGAACAATATTAATCAATCTCACAAGCCTTCCTCCATTGAATCAAGTCATCAGAGAGCTAATCGTAGATTACAATTTCTACCTAGGATTTACAAGATAACTTCTAAGCTTATTTGACTAGGTGGGCCCCTCTATTCTTCCAAGGTCAAGGAACTAGGATGAATTAAGAAGGGTTGTTGTATTAACTACAACAACTCTATAGGTAAATTGTTTCCCAACCTTAATACTAATTTTATTGTTGTCATTATGAAAGTGGGCCAACTTGAATCATTGATGACTTTCGGCTCATCACACTTTGAAATAACATCCACAAAGTAATTGCTAAGATTATAGTCGTTAGGATAAGGCCCTATCTCTCAAATGTAATTATCCTTGAACAATTTGGATTTATCAAAGGTTGGCTTCTATATGAGGCCATTAGGTCATCTTAGGAGGGTTTTCATACCATTAAAACTCAAAATCAAGCAGTATCGATTTAAAATATTTATTTCTCTAAAGCATATGATTGTGTCTCCTAGTTATACCTTCAATTATTGCTACTACAAATTGGATTTTTTTTGGATATGGTGAAATGGATTATGATATGTCTTGATAATTTCTTTTTTTGTCCTTATAAATCTGTGCAACATCCTTTTTCTTCAAATCTAGCAAGAGTCTTCGCCAAGGATGCCCACCACCATCTAACCTTTCCCTACTTATTGCAAATGGCCTCAATCGAGGTTACAAAAATACAAAATTTGGTGAGAGGTTTCTTAGTGGGAAGAAATGAAATCTTAATGCACCTACTATTTGTAGTTGACATATTAATATTTTTCCTATGTAAAGCATCAAAAAGTCATAACCTAAACAAAATTTTGGACTTGTTTTGTGATGAAATGGGAATATTGATAAATCTTGGTAAGTCAACCACATTTTTTCTAAGTTCTATAGAGGCGGGATGGCCATAAATTCAACCACTCTCTCAATCCTTTGCTCATGATACCAAGGAGGGCTTCAATATGAGGTCAAATCATTATGGAAAATTTGATTGGAGGTGGCCATTGGCTCGTATTGAAAAGAGGATCAACTTTTGGTGTAACATGTGGATTTCGCGGGGTAGGGGGGTGAATCACCCTTGTTAAATAATCATTTGTTTCTAAGTTGTGCCTCAATTTCCTATGTAAAAATAGTGCAAAGTACCTTGGGTCACATTTGGTTGCATGGAAACAACTCTCAAAACCAAAATTACTTAGAGGTTGGGGATTAAAGGAAGTTGTTGCTTATAGTAAGGAACTTGCGATAAAGTTAGTATGGACTTTTATTATTAAGGAAAACCTTTGGAGGTGCATCCTTGACTGGTTATGTCAAATGAAAAAGCCTATTCTAAATGCTTCTAATAAATGGTAGGCTTTAACATTAGCTTGCCCTATTATTGGAAAATTCCTAGCTTGGAAGGTGGGGATAGGATCTAGTGTGAGGATGTGTGTTTATGCCATTACAAGATGCAATGATTAGATTCTTCTTTCCATTGGTTGGTCATGTGTCTTCATGAATTAGGACGAAGCACTTTAAATAAGAGTGGGGATCTAATGACAATTGATTTGGAATCAAGGCTATAAATTAGCAGAGTAATAGATCCAGATGAACATTAGCATCAATAATTGTTGTTGATTCATGATTTTCTAAAGGCACATGTTTAGGTCTTAGACAATGAGAATGAACTGGTGTGGCACTATAAAAAATAGGGAGTGATCTTTTCTTCCAAATTAGGCTATTAAGTCATGTTGTGTGAAGAGGTCTAGGGGATAATTTGTGGCATATAAAATTGTGAAAATTAAAAGGTCCACTTAAGATCATATATTTTTTTGGTTGGTTCTTTAAGGTAAGGTTTTAACGTGGAACCAGTTACAAATTAGAGGGAAGCATGGACTTGGTATTTTTTATCTTGTAAATCTTGGATGAAACAAATTCTCACTTATTTTTTTATATGCCCTTACACATCATAGGTATGGTGGGAAGTTAAGCAAGGGCTAAGGATTTCTCATCTATCACAAAATGAATCCATATATGATTGTTTTCATGAGTTTTTCTTGGAATCAGTCCTTTCCTATCTTAGTGGCATGAGATGCATGGCTTGTATAGAACTTGCGAATTTTCAAAGATAAGGTATCCCCCTCATTCAAAACTTTGTAAAAAGTTTTGGACTTGGTACCAAATTATCAATTTGCATTGAAGGAGTTTAAGCAAAATGACTTTAGGGAGGTGATGATCGATAAAACTCAAACATGGATTTTTCTTGACTGTATGTGTTAAGAAGATAATGATACATGTGACATTGGGTTTGCGCTTTAATTCTCTAATCTTCCTTTTATCACTAAGAAGACCAATGTGGGTAATGGCACAAACAATAAAGGTGAGTTTATCACATTGCACAAACTTCTTAAATGTGCCTTGAAAAGCAATGTCTTTGCTATCCAAGTGTTAAAGGATTTAAAATTAATTGTTGATTCAATGAATGATGGAGTGAAATTGACTAATCTTGCATTACTTGGCTAGAACTTGAAATCATGTGTCTATAATTTTCAGAGTCATTCATATGTATAGGGATAAAATTGTTCTGGCAGACTTTCTGTCCAAAGAGGCCATCTTTATCCCTGAATATAAGTTAGTTGAGGAAGTTCATGCTAATGGGAAGTTGTCTCCACTTTAGGAAGATTTGTTTTCTGTCAATTAGTTTTAGTTTGAGTTTGGTATAGTTCAAGTTAAAATCTCCCATACTATTGATATGTTTCTGATTTTGTCATTGTATTGAACAAAATTTGAAATCCTAAGAGCTACTCTTTATTTTTGTTGGCAATTGATAAGCATGTAAGTTTTGGTTATACCTTAGGTTAGTAATGAAAAAATCATCATTATCATCACATATTTTTGATATAAAATAATTTATTTATCACTGATATTGAAATGATTCTTTCAATATTAATATTTTTTAAATACTATATTTCAAGTCCATATTAAACATAGAGCTTCATTATAGTTAACAAACAATAACTTATAAAAATTCAATTCTCTTTACACGAATGTAATTAACCAACCATAGCTCATCAAGATTGAAATCTCTTTAAAAAAACAAAAACAACAAAACAACCCAACTAAATTTAATATTTATAAAATAGTCTGGTGTTACATTGTGTCAAAATTTATATGCACAAATAAATTTGAATAAATAGTGTCATTATCCAAACATACCTTCTCAAACATAATCACTATGATTTGGCCTCTATTTTGATTTGCTATTTTTTAAAAGTTTTTTATTATTATTTTCCATAACTATCGCTGAGAAGATTTGACTTATACCAGCACCTTGATGTCTCTCTGCAAAAACAAGTCAATTTCACAAACGCGTATGAATGAAATTAATGATAATGGGTATCTTGCATAAGCGCACAATTTGGTTAAAGATCCATATTAACGAGGTTCCCAAGTTCTACAATAGTTTTCTTATATCAAATTTTATTAATATTTAGGATTTTTAAACAGATCAAATCTTTTCAAAATATTATAAAATTTTATTATTATAAAATTTAGAAAAAATTATATAAAGAAATTTGATTCCTCTAAATTCTTGATAAATTTAGAGTTAAGATGAATCTATACTGGTTTTAAATAATACATTAATAAAATATTTTAATCATAAAAAATATATATATATTTTCACTTATTTTGTATAATACATATATATTTCACACTTTCCACATTAAAATGCATGCCCCTCACATTCTAAAGTAGAATATCTCCTTATATATATTCTTTTATCCACATATGCATTGAAATTTTTGATTTCTAATACATATTAAGTTTTATTTTTTATTATTATTAATATTTCATATTAAGAAAAATTTAATTTAAATTAATTTATTTTTCTTCATATAAAGTTGATATAAAATTATATTATTTAATATGAACATTGAAATATTTTACTTATGGTAGCACTAGAATAGTGGAGTAATAGTTTGTAGAGAAAACTGTGGATGTTTTGATCTCTTCATTATATAATCTTTTCTAGAAACTACTATTACACTATGACTCACAACTGTGGAAATATTCATTCAAAAGCACTAGAATATCTTTTTGTTATTAATATATTTTTGTTTTAAATATACGTTCCATTGTACATAGAATAAATTACATATAATGTAATATCAAAAATAATATTTTTACATGCAATTTGTCAACTCCATATTAATAGTAAACGAATATAAAGTAATTTTATTTCTTTATTTTACTTTAAATTACTTTATCTCTATATAAACTTAAAATGGAAATTAAAGTAAATTAATTTTTTTACTCTCAATTACTTCACATTTAAATATAAAATTAATGTGAAATTAATATGAAACTTGAAATCTTATATATATATATATTAAACATCAAATTTATTATTATTATTTTATATATTAATACAAATATTATTTTATTATTTGTAAATATAGCATTATAAAACATCATTTTAAAATGTAATATTATGAAATCACATTTACAAAATTGTATAGCATCTATTAACATTAAATTATTGATAATATATATTTCCTATTTTTTTTTTTAATTTAATCTATTAAAAACCCTTGAACTAATAATAATGGCTAACCATCTTGTTGAGCAATCTTGTGCTTCTTTAATCATGTGTCAATGGAAGAGGTTTTGAGTTCCATCCATGCTTTTTCATGGCAAATTTATTAACAAGCTATTGGTATGAAACTAATGATAATGGGTGCCTTATCCAACACCTTGATCTTAATCAATACAGTTGGGTCTTAATCAATACTTGGGTCTTGAGGTTTTGAGTTATGACATTAAGTGGCAATCTGGTGTTATGTGGACTTTCTCTACCTTGGGCTCATTAGTCCTGCAATTTAGAGGTGGAATAAGACATGATTGTGATAAGGCAGCCACGTGTCAAAAATAGAAAACTTTGACCAACAATGTACTTTGACCACTTAAGTCATGGGATATTGGAAGCAGGCTTCCGTCCACCTAACCATCTTGACTTTAGGAGGTTAAATTTTGTGGCACCTAGGACGTCTTCAATGGATAGCAAACAAGAAAGAAGCTTCGGGGAATATTGTTTGTTAATTCAGTTGGCAACTCAGAGTGATATTGTTGTAGGTTGACCATTTCTATTTGAACGCCGAGTTTATTAACTTTGACTTGACCGATTTCAGATTAAACAAACTAAATATAATAATTATAACATTCAAAGCACTTTAGTACTGTCCTACCCTCTTTGACTAAATATACTTTAGTGTTTTAGGATTTTAGAGATTAAATTTATTTATAATTAAAAATATTTTTTAAATAATAAAATCTACATTGATTATTTTATTTTAAAATTTAAACCTGATTTGATTTTAAATAATGAAAATTATCACTAGTCTAGATTACTTTCATAAGGATTATATTTCATTTTTTAGGGTAAAATTTTAGTAAAGGTTTGGATTTGGAGAGATTTGATTTTTTCAAACTTCAATTTTTTTATGCAAAATTTTAGTAAGATTTGCATTGAGAGAGATTTGATTCCTAGATAGATTTACATTGGTTTAATTATTAATGATTAATAATTATAAATATTAATTTATTTATTTTTTATGTAATTTCATCGAGTCAAAATGTTATTTTATATATATATATATATATTGATTAAGTCAAAATGTTTAGATCACATAACATAAACATAATAGGACATTTCAACATTTCTTCCATAGTGAGTTGGAGAGTGTATCTCCCTTTAAATGTAATATATATATATATATATAACCGTTATCACTAATTCAATTCAAATATACACTAATTCAATTCATATATATATATATATGAGTGGTATCACTAATTCAATTCAATATATATATATATATATATATATATATATATATATATATATATATATATATATATGAGTGGTATCACTAATTCAATTCAAATATATATATATATATATATATATATATATATATATGAGTGGATGGGCATCTTTCCAGAATTGAATTAGTGATAACGGAGATGGTTAGGGTTTCAGGAACAACGACTTGCGCCGCCGACGCACTGCAAACCAGAGCTCAGCCAAAGTTATAACCTGGTTATCGATCTACCGCCCACAAGCTTAAAGCTAAAGGTGAAGCCATATGGCTGGATCGAACTGCGCGAGAGTGGATATGGGTCGTGCTGCTGCTGCGTCCCCTTATTCACCTGGGTAGGTGAGGTTTTGTGCCAATGAATGGAAGCTGAGAGCTACAACGGACCCAACCAAAGTGGCCATGATCCCAGAGGGCCGGACTTTCTTGCTAAAAGCAGGTATCCTTGACATAGCGGTTGGGTCTATGAAAAACGATCCCTACAGGCCAGATCCGGAGAAACCATGGCATAGACAGAATACAAAACTCAGTGGTGCATTTGGGTTCACAGAGAAAAAGCCCGATCCAACAGATCAAGGCCTCAATAAGGTCATTCCACTCTGTATGGACGAAGATCTGATACAAATCTTCATCAAATTGATAGGGGGCAGACATTACTACATGCGACTCAGCAAGGGGATGAGTATACAAGAGTTAAAGAAGGAAATCCAGATTCAACTTGGAACCCCAACAAAATACCAAAATCTGATATATACAGGACATAGTCTGCAGGATAACCACACACTTCAACACTATGGTATAATCAAAGATTCAACTATCATTCTTAATCTGAGACTGTATGGCGGATGCAATGGAGCCAGCTCAAAAAATACAGGTTCCTTTCGTGATGCAGTCAAAGGAAAGGAAAAAATGCAAAACAAACCAGCACCAACATCAGAACTACCAGGCCCCTATATTGTGGAACAAAAACCAGAATCTCCAATGCTTCAAGTATCTTTGTCGGAGGTAACTGCTCTACACACAGATCTATCCAAAAATGCTATTATCTGTAGATTTAATGGTTTTTGGCCAAAATCTGATGCTCTGCATCAATGGATCTTCTCCACATGGTCATCTAACTGTGAAATTTACCTATGCCCAAAAGGGTTTTTTATAGTTAGATTCAACACAGAACAAGAACGAGATAGTATTATCAATCAGGGGCCTTGGTTTTGGGGCAATGTTGGCCTCTTCACCACCCCCTGGTTTCCTAATTTTGATGCCAATACTATGAAAGTCTCAACAATTCCTGTTTGGGTTAGGCTACATAACCTCCCTCTACATTTTTGGCATCACAAAGTTTTAATAGCCATTGGGAATTCCTTGGGGAAATTCCTAAAAATGGATGAAGATAGAGCTATTAGGGGAATTTTCACATTTGCCAGAATATGTGTAGAAGTGGACCTGAGTCAGGGGCTACTTGATCACATCACATTGAACTTCAATAATTCTTTGTGGACACAACCGCTAGACCATGAGAATACAACATTTAGATGTCGCAGATGCATGCAAATAGGGCATCTCCAATATGCCTGCCCACTGGCCAGGAAGGACCCCAAAGGGAATAAGAAACAACAAAAAAAGCCCAAAGGGTGGCAGCATACCGACCTGCTGGAAGAAGAGGACATGAAGACAGAACCTGCAGGGAACCAATCACAACCTGACACACAAATGGGATAGAAATGTACATTGGAAGAGAATGCCCCAAATACTCAGTTGGGGCCATACAATATGAAACAACAACAAGAACCTCAACTGGAATTAAGTGGCATCAAACAAACTCATGCATCCGAAGGATTGGAATCTAACAAAGAGCATCCAATGAACACAATGGAAAACCAACTAGCTATTATTGTACCCACTCCTAACTCTGGAGGTTGGCGAAGAGTGGAGAAGAAGAAGGGCAGAAAAGTATAGGCTAGCTGGAATTTATTTATTTTTCTCTTTTTTTCTTGTAATCTTTTGTTTCCTGTCATTACAGGAACAACCATCTGCATATGCTTCAAGCATCTACAAAATGTAATTTTTTCATATGAATAAAATTACGACTTTTTCCACGGGAATATATATATATATATATATTGATTGTGAAATGAGAAATGGTTTTTGGACATGTGGTATTGCCCCATGGTATTGTAACAAAACATTTTTACAAGTTAATAATATTCATGGTAAAGTGAGGATGAATATCCATGGTTGAAAATCTTGGTTTTTTTCCCAAGGAAAAAGAGTAATTTTCATTAAGAAATTTAAGAAAATTATATGTTGTAATCCAGCATTTGAGCAATGCTTTCACTACTATCAGCAGAATGTCAGATGTTATGAGCATTATATTTACATACCTTCCTTCATTAAACTTGAAGGGTCAAAAATAAACCAGGTCTGTATTTGCAATGTTAAAGACTATAAAGAAGAAATAAACAAAAGGCAAAAACTAGGATGATCATATTGATTAGTCCTGTGAATGAACCACCTCTTCGATGAAAGGCCAATGACAGATCTGGAAAAAGTCTCCATCCCTGCACTCTTGACTCAACCACTGTCCTCTGGTTAGCTACGTGGCCTCTTTGGAAAGAAGATCAATGACTTCATTCCTTTACCTGTAGATATGAGAGCAGACAAAAGACTCAAACTGAGATTTTAATTCAATAGCTTCCTCCACCAAGTCTCTGAGTGTGTGCAAGTGACAGTTATAGATCCCATTTATCCAGTTAATGATGAGCTTAGAGTCTCCAAATATTTGAAGGTTATGGCAGTGTTTTTCCTTGGCAAAGAGGAGGAGATGTCTAAGACTGTTTAGTTCTGCATAGTTGTTTGTGCCTCTCCCTAATCCCACTTTTATTTTGAAGCTCACTGACTCATTCAGGTGTAGGACTACCCCTCCCCCACAACCCTCTGGTTGGGCCGAGCCATCGAAGTATGCCCATGGTTGACTTCTGTCTATTACTTCTGGGATTATTTCTCGAGGGGGACACTGGATCGGATCCTTAGGGATTGAGTTATAAGTGGCCAACATGTGATTGTAGACTGCCGCTCCCAATATATCTTTATCCTAGAAAATTCTATGGTTCCGGATAATCCATATGCCCCAACATATAATGAGAGGTAAGTTTTTTAATTTCTGGTTGGTCGTGCTTGACCACCATGTCTACCAAGCCTCATTTACATTGTGGCCTATCCAACGAAGATGAAATGAGAGTGGTGTGGTAATGATATTCCAAATATTAGCCAAAACTGAGCAATGGAGAAAGAGGTGATCTGTGTCCTCGATGGCAGCTTTGCATAGGCTGCATCTGGAAGGGCCATGAAAATTTCGATTTTTTAGGTTTTGGTCTATGGGAATTTTATTTGAAAGGATAGTCCAAATGAGTAGCCAAGCTTTATGGGGGGCTTCCGTCTTCCAAAATGAAACACCACCACCAACAAATAACTCCCATTGCCCAAGATTCCATGATTGCTGTGAATCCAACCTTTGGAGAGTATATGTCGGTTGGGTTCTTGGCCCATATCAGCTTATCCTCTTTTGCTGAGATCTTGATGTTTTCCTCCTCTAGTGCCCCAAAGAACCTCAACCACTCCCTACTCCATCTACCACTTATGCCTAGATGCTCAAAATCCCGCCATTGCATATTTGGCCTCTCAATCAGCCCCTCCTTCAAGATGTGTGCAAGTTGCGAGAACCCTGCTGCCGTGAGTTCCTGTCTCATCTCTCATGGCAAAATATGGGCATTTCCACTTCCTGCCCAGGTATCAGATCCAATTCTGATTTGGGATCCATCCCCCACCTTCCATGTTAGGCCATGTTTTATGATATCAATTGAGTGTGTTATGGCCTTCCAGATGATTAAGACCCCCATGGGACTGTGGCTGGGGCTATGAATCCAATCTGAAATTGATAGTGGATAAATGTACTTGTTGTAGACCACATCCTTCCAGAGGCTGCTCGAAGTAATGATTTTCCAACCCAATTTTGCTCCTAGGGCCTTTCCAATGTCCTGGGGTTCCTTGAGTCCCCAGCCTCCCCATTTCTTTGGTTTTGCTATCCTTTCCCACTTGACCATAGAGAAAATTTTACCTGTTGTTTGGCCCCGCCAAAGGAATTTGCAACAGATCTTCTTGATTCTATGAAGAATGCCTTTAAGGATCCAATCCAGACACATCCTGTAGACTGGAATTGCCTCAAGGACTGATTTTATGAGGGTGAATCTTCCTGCCCTAAAGATCCACTTCTGCTTCCATATATTTATTCGGGCTTCAATTTTTAAAAGCATCCACGCCCAATCTACAACGTGGTACCCGTTTGGATTAAGTCTAAAACCCAGGTACTTCAGTCTAGCTTCGAGCTATTACCTTATGAACCTAAAGTGCTGGGAGGCATATCTTTGTTCATTTGGGAGATAGGAGCTGAAAATGATTGTTGGTTTGTCGAAGTTTGGCTCCATTCCTGTAGCTTTACAGAAGAGAGATAGAACTGACTTGAAACTAGAGGTATTTCTAAAGGAGCCATTTAGAAAAATTAGAACACCATCAACAAAAAGAAGGTGAGAAATAATGATCCTGTCATTGACTTCCACTCCTCCCAGAGTGCCATTTTTTCTTGTTGATTTTATGAGCCTACTGAGTCCTTCCATAATCAGAAGGAATAGCATTGGAGAGAGAGGGCAGCCCTATCTGAGTCCTCTCTCGACATGGAAGAAGTTAGAAGTTGCCCCATTGATTACGACACTGAAAGAAACAATTGTGAAACAACTTCCCACCCATTTGATGAATTGGTGAGGAAACCCAATGTGAGTGAGCATGAGCTGAAGATATGTCCAACTAACTCTGTCAAAAGCCTTAGATAAGTCAATCTTGAGAATGTCCACTTTTTTAGAATGGGTTTTGATGGAGTGAAGCATTTCCTGAGCAATGCCTATGGCCTCCTAGATATGGCAGTGTTTGAGGAAGGCAAATTGTTCCTTTCAGATCATCTTGGAGAGGACTGGCTTTATACGGAGGGCAATAATCTTGGAGGTAATATTGTATATGCAATTGCAAAGGGATATGGGTTTGAAGTCATCAAAGGATTGAGGCTTGTCCACCTTGGGAATGAGGGTGATGAAGGTGGAGTTGAAAGCTTTCGACATTCTTCCTGAAGTTCTGCAATCTTCGACATCCAGGAGGAGGTCCTGTCCGATAAGCTCAAGGAAGGTGATGTAAAATTTGATGGGCCAGCCATCCGGCCCAGGACTCTTATGTTTACAAATAATTTTTAGGGCTACCTCCAATTCCTCCAGAGTGATGGGTAGATTCAACACCTCCCTTTCATCTTCCTCAACAAATAGAGGGACTGCCTCTGCCACCTGAAGGATTTTCACTATATTTGCACCACTTGTGCTCTTGTAGATGTTTGAGAAATGTCGAACCCCAAAATCCGCAAGTTGTGCAAAAGTGTTAGCCTCTCTCCCATGCTGGTCCTTTAGTGCCCAAATTGCGTTGACTCCTCTCTTGCCTATGGCATATTGTTGAAAGAACTTTGTGTTTTCATCTCCAGATTTTAGCCAAATAGCTCTACTCTTTAGGCGCCAGGTCTCCTCAGCTATTCTCAAGAGTTTAATATTTTCTTTCTCTAGGTTAATGAGTTGTTCCTTAGTTTGAAGAGATGCAGAACTAGTCAGCCCCAATGATTCTAGCTGAGCGAGTTCCACCTCGATCTTAACCAACTTCTTCTCGTATTTTTTTTTCCTTTCCTTGACCCAAGCTATTGTTTTTCCTTTGAGACAATTGAGGTTATTTGAAAGGACTACAGCTGGAGACAGCCCAGCTTCCCTGTTGTAGTGGGACAAATTTTCCTTAACCAAATCTTGGAATCCTTCCTCGTTGAGCCATGCAACATTAAATTTGAAGGGGGAGCTTGGCTTCCTAGCTGCATCTTCGATTTCCAGGAAAATCTGGGAGTGGTCTGAACAACCCCCGGAACCAAACCAATGTCGGATTTAGGCTAGACAGTTTAAAAGGGGCAGTTTGATGAGGAATCTGTCTAATTGACGGGCTAGGGCATCCTCCACAGTTCTGCGATTCCTCCATGTTGGCATTTTGCGAGAAGAATCAATGCTACTGAGATCATTGTCATCCAACATCTTCTCAAAAAAACTCGTTAAAACATCAGATTGAGCCCTGTGCCCCCAATATTCTGCTATCCCCAGGGAGAAGTTTAGATCTCCCAAAGGATTAGGTTCTCAAGTTGAAAAAGTTCACATGTAGCATGCTTTCCCAGAAAGCATCTCTGTGATGGCAGGGTTCGTATATATTGAAGATCCTCATAGTGATGTTGGGAGAGTTTGAAATGATGTCTGCACTGAGGAAACCCTGCCCACCCCAAACATTAGTGATTCTGACAGAGGTTTTGTTGAAGCCCAGAGCAATTCCTCTCGAGCGTCCTCTCACATCCAAAAAGAAAAACTCCCAGTTGAGCAAAAAGGGTTTTAGGGTTTGAAGAACTGAGGGGCCATCTCCTAAGGTTTCTTGAAGCATTAGGAAGTCCAATCTTTCAGCGAGACACATCCTTTTCAATGCCAACTTTTTATCAGGGCTAGCTAAACCCCTAGAATTGAGGGATAGGCCTTTTATGGGTCCACTTTAGCAGGGTTCCCCTTTGCTCTAAGGACCCGATCTATGGGAGTTTGAATATCAGAGGCCACCTTGAGGCTGGCCCTTTTGATTACTTTGGAGATGCGGGATTGCCTACCCCGAGGTGCTTTGGGGGGGAGAGGTGGGATTGGGCCCTCCTCCAATCCAAAGGTGTGGAGGGAGGGAGGGATGGAACATAGGTTGTACCGGTGGGAGGGTTCGAAGGCCAAATCCCCAGGGGGAACTCGGGTCTGGATAATTTGGCTGGTAGAGCAGGGAGTGTTTAGGATGGGGTCGGGTGTAGAGACCACCAGGCAGCAGGCTTGGTTCATCTTGGGAGGGGAGGAAGCTATATTTGATTTTGCATGTATTGTATCAGAAACAGAAATTATATAATTAGTCAAAATATGAATATGAGGGGGAAAGGTGATACACGTAAAACCCAATCCCTCTTTGGAGCGAGCCCTGGTGATCAGAGCCTCTGAGTTCCAGTTGTTTGAATCTGGTGGAGCAGTAGGCAGCCATTTCGGTCCTTTCAATAGTCTAGATTGAAGGGCCGTGATCTCTCCCATTCCCATATCTATTTATGTATAAGCTTCTACGAAACTTCTCGGGGGTTTTGGCCTAATCCCAGTGACCAAAGGGAAATACTTGTAGAGGTGACTGACTTTGTGGCATCGCCTAAATCTAAATGGAATGCCCTCCTAGTCCAATTCCTGCCAAAGGATAGTGGTCCCCAGTTGAAACCGATAGCTTTCGACTAGGCCATCCCTTGTATCCAGGTAAACAAGGATGTGAGCCATTGCTAGAATTCCAGTGTCCATGTATGATCTGTCATGGTCTAGGTAAGTATCGAGGTCATCCCTGATGATTCTAAAGATGTCCTCAGACCAGAATTGTAATGGGAGGCTTGGCAGCTAAACCCAAATCAACCCTGCACCTATACTCTCCTTCTCCGGGTCGAAAAGTGTTGTCCATTGCTTGAGGAGCACGAGGGTCATCTCCAAATGCCAGTAGCAAGTCAACATCTAATTCACATCATCTGGCTCAGAGAAAATTAGTGCGAACCATCCCCTTGACATTGCCAATACCATGGGGAGTTGTTCCAGGACATTCCCCTAGACTTCCATAGTCTAGCGTTTCAGGTAGCTCGATAAGTAGTTCCTGCCTCGGACGCATCCCACTAAGACTGTGATTTCTGTTAAAGTTGCTTTGTCCATGCCTATACCTTCTCCAAACACTAACATCCTTCCCCTTTCCCTTGTCTTGGAGAGCTTTGACTGTTTTCCCACCTTCGCATTCGAATCTTGAATGGTTGTGTGGTGACTTCCTGTTCTTGCCAGGCTGTCTTCTAGGTCCGAATCCTTGCGTTCTTCCCTTTCCAACTCATTGTTCACCAGCCCCTTGAAAAAACCCGATTGTTGCACATTACTTCTTGGGTCATAATGCGCAAAAGCATCCTGATAAGGTTCGGGCCTCCTGGGTAGGGTCTTTACAGTTCCATGGGTAGCGTTTGGTGCTATATGGTCAAACCCCAGTTCTTCAAAAGCAGAAGCAGCGAAACCCTCTCTGTTCTGTAGTCCCTCTGTTTGCAGTTGTTGTCTGCTCCAAGCAAGAAGGTCTAATGGTGACGGATTAGATAAGAAGGGGGAGCTGGTGCCTTCTACTATGCTTATAAAGCCCTCCGTAACTGCCACGGTTAGTTGAGCAATGTCCAACCCTTGTAGTGAAACTTCCATGTTTGCCAACCCAATATCATTTTGGTTTACCTATTCTTCCGGTGTAGAGACGATAGCCAATATAACACCCCCTTGGGTTTGCAGACGGGATGCCACGAAAATATCAGTTTGAGAGTAGTTGTCTGAGGTGTAGTCAACAAGTTCCTCCTCGTAACCCTCCTCCATCCCCAACATCTTTGCGAAAACTGATAGGGTACGAGTCAAGAACCACAAGCCAACGAACCCGGGTAACTATTGCGGGTAGAGCACTAGCCACAAAACCTTTAAGCCGCGACGGGTATTGCCAAGGTAACCTGCTGCCTTGTGGTAAGGATGCACTAACCACTGCTCATGCATTGGCAGAGAGTAAAGGGGCCGAAAGTTCTAACCGGGGAACTGCAAGTGCTTGCAATGGTAAAATTGACTGACCACCTTTGAAAACTAATGCTAGCACCTGTTGCGCACTGTAACTATGGGAATCCCATAACTATTCCTCCTATTCTCACTATAACTGACCTCACTCTTACCTTAACCCTAGTGCCGAGTGAGAGAGAGTGGTGTCAAGAACATATCTAGCTTTGAGTCCCTTCCCCTTCGCTTTTTACCCGTTCGCTGGAGCTCCATTGTAGAGATCTTGTTCGATTGCTTAAAAATCTTGTTATGTTGTAAGTATTAAGTTTTTATGTGCTTATTAATGAAATTTAAATATGGTTACAAAATTTTTATTTTAATTGATATGGTAAAATGCATCTTAATTTATAGCTACTATTTATATCTTATATATTTTAATGTGATAGAGGGTTTAGATATATCTTTTTTCTTTTGGATTTAGTTAAAAAAATGTTATAAAATTAAATTCAAAAAATATTTGTAAAATATTTTGGTTGTGAAATGAGAAATGGTTTTTGGGCATGTGGTATTGATGAGCAACATTATTCTATTTACAAGTTCATGATATCTATGGTATGAGCAATAAAATGACATATATGAATGAAATCAAAGCAAAATCACAAAATAAAATCTACTCTACCTTACATTCTAATATGCTCCATGACATCTACTTCACATCTCCTTCCATGTTGAGAACATCAAAGCTTTATTCAAATTCTTCAAAATTACAAAGTACAACAAAGCTCTCCAAAGCTTTCCAAAGCCATCAAGGAAGAACTACAAACTCCAAGCTAAAGAACTACAAGCCAAGCTAAGCTAAGACTAAAAAGCTAAGCTAATGAAGGAGAGAGATCTCCTATTTATACAAAAAGATGAGAAGCCATCTAATTAATGAGAGTCCATGAATCTCTCCCACTACCTCTAGAGTCCTAATCAAAATAGGAACTGATAAGAAACATGTCTTCTTAGAGTTTCAATACAATTAGGAGATGTGACACATATCCCCATGATCCCATGATTCTTTCTACTCAAATTCGAATTTGGCCTTAGAGTGCCACACCAGGGTCTTCTAGAAGCCTCCTTTTGACCTACACATGTCAACAATCTCAACCCACTTGTTAGGTATAAGCATATGCACATTATTTTCTAATTTTTAACCACAAATTCACTTAAAAAGGCTAAGAATTAATCAAGTTTGGAAAAAAATAAATGTGGCCCAATGATAATGAAAATAGGATGAATGTAGTGACATATTAGTGAAATGGAGGTGATATAATGGACATAATAGTGAAAGTGTAATGAAAATAAATGACATTTTCAAGACCCAACAAGGCCATTAGGTCATCTTAGGAGGGTTTTCACACCATTAAAACTCAAAATCGAGGAGTATCGATTTTAAATATTTATTTCTCTAAAGCATATGATTGTGTCTCCTAGTTATACCTTCAATTATTGCTACTACAAATTGGATTTTTTTTGGATATGGTGAAATGGATTATGATATGTCTTGATAGTTTCTTTTGTTGTCCTTATAAATCTGTGCAACATCCTTTTTCTTCAAAGCTAGGAAGAGTCTTCACCAAGGATGCCCACCATTGTCTTACCTTTCCCTACTTATTGCAAATGGCCTCAATCGTGCCTTGGAGGTTACAAAAATACAAAATTTGGTGAGAGGTTTCTTAGTGGGAAGAAATGAAAGCTTATTGCACCTACTATTTGTAGTTGACATATTAATATTTTTCCTATGTAAAGCATAAAAAAGCCATAACGTAAAGAAAATTTTGGACTTGTTTTGTGATGAAATGGGAATATTGATAAATCTTGGTAAGTCAACCACATTTTTTCTAAATTCTATAAAGGCGGTACAACCATAAATTCAACCGCTCTTTCAATCCTTTGCTCATGATATTAGGGAGGGCATCACTTACTTGGGCTTCAATCTGAGGTCAAATGATTATGGATAATTTGATTGGAGGTGGCCATTGGCTCGTATTGAAAAGAGGATCAACTTTTGGTGTAACATGCGGATTTCGCGGGGTAGGGGGGTGACTCACCCTTGTTAAATAATTATTTGTTTCTAAGTTGTGCTTCAATTTCCTATGTAAAAATAGTGCAAAGTACCTTGGGTCACATTTGGTTGCATGGAAACAACTCTCAAAACCAAAATTACTTAGAGGTTGGGTTAAAGGACGTTGTTGCTTATAGTAAGGAACTTGCGACAAAGTTAGTATGAACTTTATTATTCAGGAAAACCTTTGGAGGTGCATCCTTGACTGGTTATGTCAAATGCAAAAGCCTGTTCTAAATGCTTCTAATAAATGGTAGGCTTTAACATTAGCTTGCCCTATTATTGGAAAATTCCTAGCTTGGAAGGTGAGGATGGGATCTAGTGTGAGGATGTGTGTTTATGCCATTACAAGATGTAACGATTAGATTCTTCTTTCCATTGGTTGGTCATGTGTCTTCATGAATGAGGACGAAGCACTTTAAATAAGAGTGGGGATCTAATGACAATTGATTTGGAATCAAGGCTAGAAATTAATAGAGTAATAGGTCCATATGAAGATTAGCATCAATAATGGTTGTTGATTCATGATTTTCTGAAGGCACATGTTTGGCTCTTAAATAATGAGAATGAACTGGTGCGACACTATAATAAATAGGGAGGGATATTTTCTTCCAGATTAGGCTATTAAGTCATGTTGTGTGAAGAGGTCTAGGGGATAAATTGTGGCATATAAAATTGTGAAAATTAAAAGGTCCACTTAAGATCATATATTTTTTTGGTTGGTTCTTTAAGGTAAGGTTTTAACGTGGAACTAGTTACAAATTAGAGGGAAGCATGGACTTGGTATTTTTTATCTTGTAAATCTTGGATGAAACAAATTCTCACTTATTTTTTTATATGCCCTTACACATCATAGGTATGGTGGGAAGTTAAGCAAGGGCTAAGGATTTCTCATCTATCGCAAAATGAATCCATATATGATTGTTTTCATGAGTTTTTTTTGGAATCAGTCCATGAAACCATTTCAGTGCTTTCCTATCTTAGTGGCATGAGATGTCTAGCTTGTATAGAACTTGCGAATTTTCAAAGATAAGGTATCCCCCTCATTCAAAACTTCGTAAAAAGTTTTGGACTTGGTACCAAATTATCAATTTTCATTGAAGGAGTTTAAGCAAAACGACTTTAGGGAGGTGATGATCAATAAAACTCAAACATGGGTTTTTCTTGACTGTATGTGTTAGGAAGATAATGATACATGTGACACTGGGTTTGCGCATTAATTCTCTAATCTTCCTTTTATCACTAAGAAGACCAATGTGGGTAATGGCACAAACAATAAAGGTGAGTTTATCACATTGCATAAACTTCTTAAATGTGCCTTGAAAAGCAATGTCTTTGCTATCCAAGTGTTCAAGGATTTAAAATTAATTGTTGATTCAATGAATGCTGGAGTGAAATTGAATAATCTTGCATTACTTGGCTAGAACTTGAAATCATGTGTCTATAATTTTCAGAGTCATTCATATGTATAGGGATAAAAATGTTCTGGCAGACTTTCTATCCAAAGAGGCCATCACTATCCCTAAATATAAGTTATTTGAGGAAGTTCATGCTAATGGGAAGTTGTCTCCACTTTAGGAAGATTTATTTTCTGTCAATTAGTTTTAGTTTGAGTGTGGTATAGTTCAAGTTAAAATCTCCAATGCTATAGATATGTTTCTAATTTTGTCTTTGTATTGGACAAAATTTGAAATCCTAAGGGCTACTCTTTATTTTTGTTGGCAATTGATAAGCATATAAGTTTTGGTTATACCTTAGATTAGTAATGAAAAAATCATCATCATTGTCATCACATATTTTTGATATAAAATAATTTATTTATGACTAATATTGAAATGATTCTTTCAGTATTAATATTTTTTAAATACTATATTTCAACTCCATATTAAACATATAACTTCATTATAGTTAACAAACAATGACTTATAAAAATTCAATTCTCTATACACGAATGTAGTTAACCAACCATAGCTCATCAAGATTGAAATATCTTAAAAAAAACAAAAACCACAAAACAACAAAACTAAATTTAATATTTATAAAATAGTCTGGTGTTACATTGTGTCAAAATTTATATGCACAAATAAATCTGAATAAATAGTGTCATTCTCCAAACATACCTTCTAAAACATAATCACTATGATTTGGCCTCTAGTTTGATTTGCTATTTTTTTAAAGTTTTTTATTATTATTATCTATAACTATCACTAAGAAGATTTGACTTATTTAAAAAGTCTGCTGTGATAGTAGTTCTGTTGAGCTTTCGTCCGAAGTTCGCAGGAAGTTCGCCAAAGGATCGAAGGGACACCAAGGCTGTTTTGAGGCGTGGAAGCCGTTGTGAAAGCCGAGAGAGTGTGAAAGATCTGAGTAGGTTCACCACTGGTTCACCAAGAATTGGCCATCAACACTAACGAAGAGGCACAACAAGTTGCAAGCTCGTGACAGGAGCCCCTGCAAGAAATTGGTATCAGAGCCAGTAACATCTGGGTCTTGAGGTTGGTACTCGTAAATCCAAAAATACTCATATTTCAAAATGGAATTGTTCAGGAAATTTGTTTCTTTCCGAGAACTTGAAGAGAGAGATTCTCAAGCTGAGGAAAATCCCCTTAGAGAAATGTTTGCCAGTAGTTCAAGTAGAACTCTTAACTCTGCTGAACTTACCTATGAAGAAACTCAGCCTTCAGCCCGGTGGGAATTACACGCTATTACTCCCTCAGAGGTGTACAATGACTTAGCTCCTTTTCATTTAATTGTTGCTTCTAGAATAAGTATTAAAGAATCTGTCAGTCAAGTTCAAGAAAACTCCGACAGTATCCAGACTATATCTCTGCTTAATCCCAAAGCCTTACAAGCAGAAGCAAAGAAGCTAAAGACAAATTATTTGCATTTAGGGTGCATTCGGGTTGGAATCAATCCTTTAATCCATAAAGGATTACATACTTTTGTGCTTGCTACTGTAAGAGACATGACGCACAACAAGTATACAGATTCCATTATTGGCGGAATTGTGGCCCCTCTGTCTGATGGTCCAGTCTATTTCGACTGCTTCCCAAATTTCTCTGTGTATGTCTATGATGAAACCATTGAGGAAATCTTGCAGTTGCAAATCCAAACAATGGGGTTTGATATGAAGAAGAAGAGGAATAATATAGCCATACAGAATAAAGCCTATTTCCGACATACAAATATTTTGTGGCTAGCTATCCGTCATACACCCAATAGAGACTCCAAGTCCAGTGTTGTTGTTAAAACAGATCCCAAGAACCAAAAAGTTGAACATCTGTTAATCAAATGGGAAGACTTGCAGTTTCCAGAACATTGGGTTGTAAACCATTCTAGGCCTCATATACCTAGAAATATCACCTCTGCAAATATCACTGAAAATTCTTCCAGTGCAATTATTTCCTTTCTTCGAAGATCAACCATTGACCGTAGAAGAATTGATGCTGCTTGTAAATCTTCAAAATACTACAGAGATCCTTCCACTGTGGATACCGCTTGTTCATCCTCGTCCTCCTGTAGACATAACCAGTTATATGAATTAGCTCAGCTTGTAAATTACTCTTCCTTAGAAGTAAAATGTCCAGACTGTGAAGATACCATAAATCTGCTTACATTAGCCGAACAAAATGTTCATCTGCATCATAATCCAAGAACTGGTATTGCTCCACCTTCTATTTCCATTAATTCGTGTCTGAATCCCAAATGCTCTGACATTCCTTTCCCTCATGAGCCAAAGCCAGATTCAGACCATGTCCTTATGATACACACAATTGAAGAAGAAGATCCTAGACTTACTGAGATGATTTGCTTGATGAGACCAGCAAAGCCAAGATATGGGCTAGGAAAACTTGAGCAATCATAGTTAATTCCAAAATGTAGATTCAAACAAATTCCTTCTGACTGTAAGAGACTGGCAGTAATGGAAATGCATAAGTTCTTTTCACTCATGAATGGATGTTTGAAGTCAGAAATCAGTGCCAAATGGATGAAAGACATGTTGAATTGGGATTTGTATACAAATGCTCAAGCAGAAGAATTTGACCAAGCATACACCCCTGAACAAAAGAAACAGTTGGCAACTGATTGGAAACATTATATGGAAGCAAATAATACTTGGATATCTTTCTATACATGGAAAGATAAAATTGCTCCTATAAATGTTTTCACTGGAACCACTTTTAGCACTACAACTGATAAGCATGGGTGGACTGCACTTGACGGGTTAAAAGTAGAAACTCCTACTACATTTCCTTCTTATAAAGGAATTATTTTAGGATAAAATACAAATGCAGCCAAAGTCATTCCTCTGGTCCAAAAGGATGACAAGGCTTTAGGCATTGATGGAAGAATCCAAAAGCCAGTGAACAACTAAATTGGACCAATACTACTATCAAAGGCCTGGAGATGAATGTAGCAAAAACAGAAGATGTAAAGAAGCAGATAGACGTTGTACAATCTTCATTGAATAATGTAAATAGTTGTCTGAATAATTTGCAGTTTGATTCCAGCATGACTCGTTCCTGTTTTGATCTCTTCATTATATAATTTTTTCTAGAAACTACTATTACACTATGACTCACAACTGTGGAAATATTCATTCAAAAACACTAGAATATCTTTTTGTTATTATTATATTTCTGTTTTAAATATTACATTCCATTGTATATAGAATAAATTACATATAATGTAATATCAAAAATAATATTTTTACATGCCATTTGTCAACTCCATATTAAATAATAAACGAATATGAAGTAATTTTATTTCTTTATTTTACTTTAAATTACTTTATCTCTATATAAACTTAAAATGGAAATTAAAGTAAATTAATTTTTTTACTCTCAATTATTACACATTTAGATATAAAGTTAATATGAAATTAATATGAGACTTGAAATATTTTATATATATTAAACATCAAATTTATTATTATTATTTTATTTATTAATACAAATATTATTTTATTATTGGTAAATATAGCATTATAAAACATCATTTTAAAATGTAATATTATGAAATCACATATAATATTATGAAATCACATTTACAAAATTGTATAGCATCTATTAACATTAAATTATTGATAATATATATTACCTATTTTTTTTATTTTATTTAATCTATTAAAAACCCTTGAACTAATAATAATGGCTAACCATCTTGTTGAGCAATCTTGTGCTTCTTTAATCATGTGTCAATGGAAGAGGTTTTGAGTTCCATCCCTGTTTTTTCATGGCAAATTTATTAACAAGCTATTGGTATGAAACTAATGACAATGGGTACCTTATCCAACACCTTGATCTTAATCAATACAGTTGGGTCTTAATCAATACTTGGGTCTTGAGGTTTTGAGTTATGACATTAAGTGGCAATCTGGTGTTATGTGGACTTTCTCTACCTTGGGCTCATTAGTCCTGCAATTTAGAGGTGGAATAAGACATGATTGTGATAAGGCAGCCATTTAGAGGTGGAATAAGACATGATTGTGATAAGGCAGCCATGTGTCAAAAATGGAAAACTTTGACCAACAATGTACTTTGACCACTTAAGTCATGGGATATTGGAAGCAGGCTTCCGTCCACCTAACTATCTTGACTTTAGGAGGCTAAATTTTGTGGCACCTAGGACGTCTTCAATGGGAGGCAAACAAGAAAGAAACTTCGGGGAATATTGTTTGTTAATTCAGTTGGCAACTCAGAGTGATATTGTTGTAGGTTGACCATTTCTATTTGAACGCCGAGTTTATTAACTTTGACTTGACCGATTTCAGATTAAACAACAATACTAAATATAATAATTATAACCTTCAAAGCACTTTAGTACTGTCCTACCCTCTTTGACTAAATATACTTTAGTGTTTTAGGATTTTAGAGATTAAATTTATTTATAATTAAAAATATTTTTTAAATAATAAAATCTACCTCGATTATTTTATTTTAAAATTTAAACATGATTTGGTTTTAAATAATGAAAATTATCACTAGTCTAGATTACTTTCATAAGGATTATATTTCATTTTTTTGGTAAAATTTTAGTAAAGGTTTGGATTTGGAGAGATTTGATCTTTTCAAACTTAAATTTTTTTATGCAAAATTTTAGTAAAGATTTGCATTGAGAGAGATTTGATTCCTAAATAGATCTACGCTGGTTTAATTATTAATGATTAATAATTATAAATATTAATTAATTAATTTATTATTATTTTTTTTAATGTATAATAACATTTTGACTCTATGAGATTACATAAAAATAATATATGTATGTATGTATGTATGTATGTATATATATATATATATATATATATATATATATGAGTAAATGGGCATCTTTCCGGAATTGAATTGGTGATAACGGAGATGGCTAGGGTTTCAGGAACAACGACCTGCGCCGCCGATGCACTGCAAACCAGAGCTCAGCCAGAGTTATACCTTGGCTATCGATCTGCCACCCACAAGCTTAAAGCCAAAGGTGAGGTCGTATGGCTGGATCGAACTGCGTGAGAGTGGATATGGATCGCGCAGCCTGCTGCGTCCCCTTATTCACCTAGGCAGGCGAGGTTTTGTGCCAATGAATGGAAGCTGAGAGCTACAACGGACCCAGCCAAAATGGCCATTATCCCGGAGGGTTGGACTTTCCTGCTGAAAGAAGGTATCCTTGACATAGCGGTTGGGTCTATGAAAAATGATCCCTACAAGCCAGATCTGAAGAAACCATGGCGTAAACAAAATACAAAACTCGGTGGTGCATTTGGGTTCACAAAGAAAAAGCCCGATCCAACAGATCAGGGCCTCAATAATGTCGTTCCACTCTATATGGACAAAGATCTGATACAAATCTTCATCAAATTGATAGGGGGTAGACATTACTGCATGCGACTCAGCAAGGGGATGAGTATACAAGAGTTAAAGAAGGAAATCCATATTCAACTTGGAACCCCAACAAAATACCAAAATCTGATATATACAAGACATAGTCTGCAGGATAACCACACACTTCAGCACTATGGTATAATCAAAGATTCAACTATCATTCTTAATCTGAGACTGTGTGGCGGATGCAATGGAGCTAGCTCAAAAAATACAGGTTCCTTTCGTGATGCAGTCAAAGGAAAGGAAAAAATGCAAAACAAACCAGCACCAACATCAGAACTACCAGGCCCCTATATTGTGGAACAAAAATCGGAGTCTCCAATGCTTCAAGTATCTTTGTCAGAGATAACTTCTCTACACACGGATCTATCCAAAAATGCTATTATCTGTAGATTTAATGGTTTCTGGCCAAAATCTAATGCTCTGCATCAATGGATCTTCTCCACATGGTCACCTAACTGTGAAGTTTACGTATGCCCAAAAGGGTTTTTTATAGTTAGATTCAACACAGAACAAGAATGAGATAGTATTATCAATCAGGGGCCTTGGTTTTGGGGCAATGTTGGCCTCTTCACCACCCCTTGGTTTCCTGATTTTGATGTCAATACTATGAAAGTCTCAATAATGCCTGTTTGGGTTAGGCTACATAATGTTGGGTTGTGTTATATTCTTTCCATGTAGTTAATAGGGGGTTTGAAGGACACCCGTAACCCCACTTTATGGGGTCCGGGGCAGCGCCCCGGAAAATTTTGGTTTTGGACCATATGTTAGGTTGGGCAGACCCACCTATGGTTTTGTGCATGATTTTCGCACATGTTTTTTGGACGCGATGGTTTTTCGGTCCATGGTATTGGACGCGATGGTTTTCAGTCCATGGTATTGGATGCTTCGGCATGTATAAATATGTATTGTAACATTGAAAGGAATATAATGAAAAATCAAGCTGGTAGTCCCGGTTTTTGGATCCAGGGAAAAATCTCTATGCATATGTGTTTTATGGGTTATGCTCTCGCATTGTTTATTTTCTTTGTTTAAGAATTCGTATGCAGGTAATTTCTGTACAGGGTTAAAACCTACATTTGGTATCAGAGCTTTTTTGGCTTCAAGGGGACGCCTTTGTTGCTGAGGGGTTTCGCTCGGGCCTATGGTAGACCCTATTCAGTGGGAGATCTGCGAGATCGATTCTGGTGGTGAAAGAAGATGGCGAGCAGTGGAAAGATAGAGATTGAGAAGTTCAATGGTCAGAATTTTGAGTTGTGGAAACTCAAGATGGAGGATCTGTTGGTGGATAAAGATCAGTGGATCGCGGTAGATCCGGGTACTAAACCATCGGGAGTGACCGATGAAGAATGGAAGAAGTTGGATCGGAAGGCAAAGAGCACAATACGATTGTGTGTCTCAGATTTAGTATTGTTGAATATATCAGGGGAAGCTACGACAAAGGCTTTGTGGGTCAAGTTAGGGACTTTGTACCAATCTAAGTCTCTGGTGAATAAACTGTTCCTGCGGAAAAAGCTGTATAACCTGAGGATGAAAGATGGAGACTTGGTGACAGAGCATCTAAATGCATTTAATACTATGGTAAGTCAGTTATTATCTGTTGATATTAAAATTTCAGATGAAGATAAGTGCATCAGTCTGTTGTGTTCTCTACCAGATTTGTGGGATAGTCTGGTTATTGCAATAGGTAGCAATGCAACTGCTTTGCAGTTTGATGAAATAGTCTCAGCCTTGCTGACGGAGGAGATGAGACGGAAAAATATGGACAACCAGAATGGTGATGCCTTGTCTGTACGAGGACGGTCCCAGAACAGAAACAAAAATAAGTCATCGAGTGGGAGATCTAAATCTAGAGGGAGATCTAAATCTCCAGGAAAACCTACAAAGGTGGTGTGCTGGAAATGCGGAAAGGAAGGGCACTTCAGAAGGGATTGTAAATCTAAAGCTCCTGATAAAGGAAAGGGATCTGATGATGCTCCTTCTACAGAGGCGAAAACCACCTCAGATGAAGGCGGGGATGTGTACTTGGCTTCTTCAAGTACACTTGTAGATCATGAGGCATGGTTGATTGACTCAGGTGCATCCTTTCACTTCACTCTCCATAGAGAGTGGTTCTGCGAGTATGAGAAATACGATGGTGGTGATGTCTTCTTAGGAGATGATAGGAAGGCTAGAATCATTGGTCGGGGAAAAGTAAAGTTGAAGTTGCAAGGTGGAAGGGTTAGAACACTTCTGGGTGTTCTACATATTCCTGCATTGGCCAGAAATCTGATTTATGTAAGCAAGTTGGATGATGCAGGCGTAAAGATGGTGTTCGAGAAAGATACCTGCAAGATGGTTCGAGGAGCACTGATATTGATGCGGGGAGTTCGGATTGGAACTCTGTACAAGCTGCAAGGTAGCACTGTTGTTGATGGGTGCAATAGTTCTATGGTTCTTGAAAATGGAGTAGAAAATCTAGTGGTCTCTGGAGAGAAGACCATGTTGTGGCATCAAAGGCTTGGACATATTGGAGAGAAGGGCCTTCGAATACTTCATGGTAAAGGTATGGTAGAAGGTATGAATGATAGCTCTCTGGATTTTGATTTCTGTGAAAATTGTGTGTATGGGAAGCAGAATCGGGTGAGTTTCCCCTCTGGTGGTAAGAGGACGAAACAAATCTTAGAGCTTGTGCACAGTGATGTGTTTGGACCTGTGAAGGTTCCATCACTGGGTAAGTCTGTGTACTATGTATCATTCATAGATGACTTCTCAAGGAATACATGGATATATTTCCTTAAGAAGAAATCTGAAGTCTTTGACAGGTTTAAAGAATTTAAGGCTCTGGTGGAAAATCAGACAGAGAAGAAGATAAAGGTGCTGAGGACAGATAATGGTGGAGAATTTTGCAGCAAGGAATTTTAAGAATTTTGTAAGAGGTGTGGTATAGCACGCAGAAGACTACTCCATATACACCTCAGCAAAATGGAGTCGCAGAAAGAATGAACAAGACGTTGATGGAAAGGGCAAGAAGCATGCTCAGTGGTGCTAGGTTAGGACAGGAATTCTGGGCAGAGGCGGTGGATACTGCATGTTACCTGATCAACATATCACCTTCATCAGCGTTGGAGGATAAGACTCCACAAGAAGTATGGACTGGTAAGAATCCCTCTCTTTCACATCTAAGGGTATTTGGATGTGATGCATATGTACATGTTCCAAAGGAGAAATGAACCAAGTTGGATAGTAAATCTGAAAAGTGCATCTTTATTGGGTATAAGGATGGTTTAAAGGGTTATAAGCTTTGGAACCCAGTCACACGGAAGGTTGTGTACAGCCGAGATGTGTTGTTCAGAGAGGTAAAAGATGTTATTCAACATGAAGTCCAACCAAAGGAACTTGAGAAGATAGAGTTTGAGCCAAAGGAGGAAGAATCAAACTCTGCAGCAGAGGAGGAATCAGAAGATGAAGAGCCACAAACTCCAGCTGTGAGAAGATCAGTTCGAGAAAGAAGGCAGCCAGAAAGGTATAGTCCATCTGCTTTCAGTTGAAATTTTGCTTTGTCTGTTACTGATGATGATCCCAGAACTGTGAAGGAAGCAGTGGATTCAAAGGATGGAAAACTCTGGAAAGAGGCCATGGTCGATGAAATGGCATCTTTGCACAAAAAAGAGGCTTGGGATCTGGTGGAGTTGCTGGCTGGAAGGAAACCCATTGGCAGCAAATGGGTGTTCAAGAAGAAGACAAATGCAGAAGGAAAGGTGGAGAAACACAAAGCTCGGTTGGTAGCAAAAGGTTATTCCTAGGTGCCGGGAATTGATTTTGGTGATATTTTTTCTCCTGTTGCCAAGGTAACTTCTATTAGATTACTTTTATCTGTTGTTGTTGCTTTTGATTTTGAGGTAGAACAGATGGATGTGAAGACAGCATTTCTTCACGGTGATTTGGAAGAGGAAATCTACATGAAGCAACCTGAAGGCTTTGCGGTGAAGGGTAAGAAAGAACTGGTATGCAAGTTAAAGAAGTCTCTGTATGGGTTAAAACAGTCACCAAGGATGTGGTATCAGAAATTTGATACATTTATACGGGGACTTGGCTTCACCAGAAGTAAAGCAGATCATTGTGTGTATTTTAAATTAATTGGTGACCGTGTTATTTATCTGGTCTTGTATGTGGATGATATGTTGCTGGTTGGAAATGACAAAGAAATTATCCAGGATTTGAAGACCCAATTGTCCTCCAAATTCGCATGAAAGATCTTGGTGCTGCAAACTATATTTTGGGCATGGAAATTAAAAGAGATCGGTCAAAGAGGAAGCTCTGGTTAAACCAGAAGAAGTATGTCGAGACAATACTGCAGAGGTTTAATATGCATGATAGTAAACCGGTGAAGGTTCCTATTCCTGTAGATGTGAGGTTATCTGCTGAACAGTGTCCCAAGACACAAGAAGAGGAAGAGGACATGTCTCGTGTTCCATATGCAAGTGCAGTGGGTAGCCTGATGTATGCAATGGTCTGTACTAGACCAAACATTGCACATGCAGTGGGAGTATTGAGCAGGTTTATGTCAAAACCTGGGAAGGAGCACTGGACAACAGTGAAGTGGGTTTTTAGGTATTTGCGTGGCACTAGTGATTATGGTTTGTGCTACCAAGGAAGACCAGGATTGGACAGAGTGTTGGATATTCATGGATTTGTTGATGCAGACTGGGCTGGAGATCTGGATCAAAGAAGATCTAAAAGTGGGTATGTGTTTAACCTATTTGGAGGTGCAGTCAGTTGGATGAGTAAGAAACAATCTGTAGTGGCACTATCAACTACAGAGGCAGAATACATGGCAGCCACTCATGCAAGCAAGGAAGCAGTTTGGTTGCAGAGATTGTGTTCAAGTATGGGGTTAGTATAGGGAGCTATAAGAATAGACTGTGACAGCCAAAGTGCAATTTTCTTGGCAAAGAACCCTGCTTATCATTCAAAGACAAAGCACATTGATGTTCAGTATCACTTTGTGAGGGATATGATAGAAGACAGAAAGGTGTTGCTGGTAAAGGTGGACACTTTGAAGAATACTGCAGATGCATTGACAAAATCTGTGAGCTCTGAGAATTTCTCTTGGTGTAGAGAAGCAATGGGAATCTCAGGGCTGAAAAAATGACTAAGCTCTCCTGTGGCCCCCTGTGGAAAGAAAACAACAAGTGGGAGATTGTTGGGTTGTGTTATATTCTTTCCACGTAGTTAATAGGGGGTTTGAAGGACACCCGTAACCCCACTTTATGGGGTTCGGGGCAGCACCCCGGAAAATTTTGGTTTTGGACCATATGTTAGGTTGGGTGGACCCACCTATGGTTTTGTGCATGATTTTCGCACATGTTTTTTGGACGCGATGGTTTTTCGGTCCATGGTATTGGACGCGATGGTTTTCGGTCCATAGTATTGGATGCTTCGGCATGTATAAATATGTATTGTAACATTGAAAGGAATATAATGAAAAATCAAGCTGGTAGTCCCGGTTTTGGGATCCAGGGAAAAATCTATGTGCATATGTGTTTTATGGGTTATGCTCTCGCATTGTTTATTTTCTTTGTTTAAGAATTTGTATGCAGGTAATTTTTGTACAGGGTTAAAACCTACACATAACCTCCCTCTACATTTTTGGCATCACAAAGTTTTAATAGCCATTGGGAATTCCTTGGGGAAATTCCTAAAAATGGATGAAGACAAAGCTATCAGGGGAATTTTCACATTTGCTAGAATATGTGTAGAAGTGGACCTGAGTCAGGGGCTACCTGATCACATCACATTGAACTTCAATAATTCTCTGTGGACACAACCGCTGGACTATGAGAATACAACATTTAGATGTCGCGGATGCATGCAAACATGGCATCTCCAATATGCCTGCCCACTGGCTAGGAAGGACCCCAAAGGGAATAAGAAACAACAAAAAAAGCCCAAAGGGTGGTAGCATACTGACCTGCTGAAAGAAGAGGACATGAAGACAAAACCTACAGGGAACCAATCAGAACTTGACACACAAATGGGACAGAAATATACACAGGAAGAGAATGCCCCAGATACTCAGTTGGGGCCATACAATACGAAACAACAACAAGAACCTCAATTGGAAGTAAGTGGCATCAAATGAACTCATGGATCCGAAGGATCGGAATCTGACAAAGAACATCCAATGAACACAATGGAAAACCAGCTAGCTATTATTGCACCCACTCCCAACTCTGGAGGTTGGCGAAGAGTGGAGAAGAAGGGTAGAAAAGTATAGGCTAGCTGGAATTTATTTTTTTTCTCTTTTTTTTGTAATCTTTTGTTTCCTGTCATTACAGGAACAACCATCCGCATATGCTTCAAGCATCTACAAAATGTAATTTTTTCATATGAATAAAATTACGACTTTTTCCACGGGAATATATATATATATATTGTGAAATGAGAGATGGTTTTTGGACGAAGGATCAGAATCTGACAAAGAACATCCAATGAACACAATGGAAAACCAGCTAGCTATTATTGTACCCACTCCCAACTTTGGAGGTTGGCGAAGAGTGCAGAAGAAGAAGGGCAGAAAAGTATAGGCTAGCTGGACTTTATTTTTTTTTTTCTCTTTTTTTTGTAATCTTTTGTTTCCTGTCATTACAGGAACAACCATCTGCATATGCTTCAAGCATCTACAAAATGTAATTTTTTCATATGAATAAAATTACGACTCTTTCCACGGGAATATATGTATATATGTATATATATATATATATATATATATATATATATATATATATATATATATATATATATATATATATATATATTGATTGTGAAATGAGAGATGGTTTTTGGACATGTGGTATTGGCCCATGGTATTGCAACAAAACATTTTTACAATTTAATAATATTCATGGTAAAGTGAGGATGAATAGCCATGGTTGAAAATCTTGTTTTTTTTTCCAAGGAAAAAGAGTAATTTTCATTAAGAAATTTAAGAAAATTACATGTTGTAATCCAGCATTTGAGCAATGCTTTCACTACTATCAGCAGAATGTCAGATGTTATGAGCATTATATTTACATATCTTCCTTCATTAAACTTGAAGGGTCAAAAATAAACCAGGTCTGTATTTGCAATGTTAAAGGCTGTAAAGTAGAAATAAATAAATGGCAAAAACTAGGATGATCATATTGATTGGTCCTGTGAATGAACCACCTCTTCGTTGAAAGGCCTATGGTAGATCTGGAAAATGTATCCATCCCTGCACTCTTGAATCAACCATTGTCCTCTGGTTAGCTACATGGCCTCTTTGGAAAGAAGATCAACGACTTCATTCCTTTCCCTGTAATATGAGAGCAGACAAAAGACTCAAACTGAGATTTTAATTCAATTGCTTCCTCCACCAAGTCTCTGAGTGTGTGCAAGTGACAGTTATAGATCCCATTTATCCAGTTAATGATGAGGTGAGAGTCTCCAAATATTTGAAGGTTATGGCAGTGTTTTTCCTTGGCAAAGAGGAGGAGATGTCTAAGACTATTTAGTTCTGCATAGTTGTTTGTGCCTCTCCCTAATCCCACTTTTATTTTGAAGCTCACTGACTCATTCAGGTGTAGGACTGCCCCTCCCTTGCAACCCTCCGGCTGGGCCGAGCCATTGAAGTATGCCCATGGCTAGCTTCTGTCTATTGCTTTTGGGATTATTTCTCGAGGGGGACACTGGATCGGATCCTTAGGGATTGAGTTATAAGTGGCCAACATGTGATTGCAGACTACCACTCCCAATATATCTTTAACCTGGAAAATTCTATGGTTCCAGATAATCCATATGCCCCAACATATAATGAGAGGTAAGTTTTTTAATTTTTGGTTGGCCGTGCTTGGCCACCATGTCAACCAAGCCTCATTTACATTTTCACATGTCCAACGAAGATGAATTGAGAGTGGTGTGGTAATGATATTCCAAATATTAGCCGAAACTGAGTAATGGAGAAAGAGGTGATATGTGTCCACGATGGCAGCTTTGCATAGGCTGCATCTGGAAGGGCCATGAAAATTTCGATTTTTCAAGTTTTGGTCTATGGGAATTTTATTTGAAAGGATAGTCCAAATGAGTAGCCAAGCTTTATGGGGGGCTTTCAGCTTCCAAATGAAACACCACCACCAACAAATAACTCCCGCTGCCCAAGATTCCATGATTGCTGTGAATCCAACCTTTGGAGAGTATATGTCGGTTGGGTCCTTAGCCCATATTAGCTTATCCTCTTTTACTGAGGTCTTGATGTTTTCCTCCTGTAGCGCCCCCAAGGAACTTCAACCACTCCCTACTCCATCTACCACTTATGCCTAGATGCTCAAAATCCTGCCATTGCATATTTGGCCTCTCAATCAGCCCTTCCTTCAAGATGTGTGCAAATTGTGAGAACCCTGCTGCCGTGAGTTCCTGTCTCATCTCTCGTGGAAAAATATGGGCATTTCGGCTTCCTGCCCAGGTATCAGATCCAATTCTGATTTGGAATCCATCCCCCACCTTCCATGCTAGGCCATGTTTTATGATATCAATTGAGTGTGTGATGGCCTTCCAGATGATTGAGACCCCCATGGGACTGTGGCTGGGGCTACGAATCCAATCTGAAATTGATAGTGGATAAATGTACTTGTTGTAAACCACATCCTTCCAGAGGCTGCTTGAAGTAATGATTTGCCAACCCAATTTTGCTCCTAGGGCCTTTCCAATGTCCTTGGGTTCCTTGAGTCCCCAGCCTCCCTGTTACACAGTAATTTGTCACTGCCTTCATCCCAGTCTTCCTACTGTGTCATGAGTCCAAATCATTCATGCCCATGCTCTCTGATGTTGCCAAATGACCCACTTTGCCAAAGTTTCTGCATCATCGCGACTGTTGTCAAAATAAACACGCTGATGAGCACTCCAAAACAGACCATACGCGTTGTCATCGCGGAAGTACACGTGATTCCCGCGATGGTCGAATTTCATGAGACAACGCGACTGTTACATTTATTTTATCGCGATGACAATACCTTCTCCATTATGCAGTAGTGATGTCAGCGCGCTAGTACAGTTATGTACCCACGATGATCTAGTTTGGGCGAGTTTGTTCTAACAGCCGGCCTTCCAGATGACTCCAGACCTAGTTGTTGGCCTTGTTTATGTCGGCCTCCCTTCTCTGGCACGACTGTTCCGTCATTTGTGCTACCTTCCTTAGAGATAAGCTCATCTTCCCACCATTCATGGAGACTCCTTCTCCTATTTAAGCTTTCACCATTGCTATGAGTTGCTAGTTGGGAATTCTTAGTCTTTGGAGTGTTGCTGATAGTGTTGTGAGCTTGATAGGTAGCTGGTGTGACTATTGTGGGATTGTTTGAGGGCTTGAGGAAGGTTGTGAACTGCTTTTGATCTTGTGTGAAACTTGTGAGTGAGAGAGACTTGTATTGGGAGATCCATCTTCAAGGGTGAATGCTTGAGGAACATGTTGGTTGGACCCTCCTGAGAAGGCTTGTGACGTCAAGACCTGGGTTGTAAGCTTACTCTATTTCATATTTAATAGAATCGATGATGTTTTCCTATGTATCTTATGCAATGTACTAGATAGCTCATGATTTCTTGAATTTATGGGTAAATAGTTCTTTGTTGTATCCGGTTATGTGCTTTGTTGTATTTCCTTGCTTTGTTTCAAGTTGATTACTCTCTAGGAGAAAGAAGCGGAAGCTGGAGCAGCGCAACGGAACCTCATCGACCATCGGTTGAGGTAGGCCTCTAACTTGAACTATTTAAGGAGAATTGTTGTTGATTTGTCCTTGTTTGTGACTAGACCCACTCTAGGGCTAAAGGGGTTGCCTCTGTCCGTAGAGGGAACACTTTCCTGCTTCACAAATTGGCGACTACGCTGGGGAGCTGGCCTTTGTCCCTTTTTGTTCATTCTTGCCTTGAGTTTTTTGTTTCGGTCTCTTTTCAAAAAATTTGGGGATTAGTTGTCCGTTTCTGGGTTTCCTGGTTTGGTCGAGGAGATTCTTTGTTTGTTTAAAGATTGACTGTCTTGGTTTGGGAGTTTTTGGCTCGACTGTGGCTGTCTTTGAACATCATCACATTTTTTAATTAAACAGTCGCACTGTCATCGCGCCACCCTTTTTGTAATTTCCTGTCCATCGCATTATTACACCTAACAGACGCGACGGTTCTGTAAATCGGACCATCGCGGAAAAGGCGTGTACTTCCGCGCTGACATCGCATTGTTGCTACGCGTCGTTCTTTATCAGCGCTTTGTTGTTGTGTATCACCCACATTGATTGTTGTAGAATTGAATTTCTTCAATTCTGCCTCCTGAATCTGTTAGTCTTGCTATCCCCTGCTGTTCTCACTTGGTTTATGACTTGTTTTTCACTGTCTGGAGGTTGAAGCACTCTCTTGTGAGTTTTGTTGAGCGAATCTTGCCTTTTTGCTTTATGACCTAGTTTTATTGTTCCATGTTTGCTGGATCAGCTTTGCTTGGTTGCTTGTTCGCAAAGATTCGTTTGCTGCTTGCTGTTGGTTTGATTGAGCCTTCCCCTTTGCTTGCCTTTGGTTGATTATCTAAGTGATCGTTGTTGAACCAATATTGGCATTGTTTCGATTTCTCTTCACTGCCCGGACATAGATTACAATTGTTTGGGGTCAACCAGTTTTCCACATTTGTTTGTTGCTTACTGATTTCTTTAGATTAAAGGCATCAAAATAAAAAAATTGCATCTCATTTAGCATGCGAAAGTGAAAGAAAATTTGCATTTCAAGTTTCATATTGAAAAGTTAATGTTTAGATCTCTCATTAGTAGTATTCATGCATTTTAGCAATTGATGTCTGCTTGCATTGAGTGACTGTGTGTTTCCTTGGTTTTCTTGGTTTGGGAATGATCTCTTTACCCTCTCGTAGGTAGGTGTTCATTGAAGAAAAAGGATACTTCATTCATTTTAGCTGCATCCTAGGCTTTGAGACATTACATATGGTAAGGCCTGAAAACTTAAACATAATCCAAGATCAAATTTAAAATGAACTGAATGAATCTAACAACGCATTGGAACATAACGCACACATTTAGAGGTCTAGGCTAGAGACGTGCTCTCGTTAAACCTAGTCACTTTTGTTTCACTCAAGGCTGGGTGATTCCTCCTTCTGTGACGCAATAGTGGTCTAGTACGGATTTGAGCTCCCACGTACTGTCGAGTATATGGGGAGACCCCACTAGGTTATCATCCTTTATCCATAGGAAGCCGTGTCTGCCGCCTTACAAGCCGTAACGCACCGAACACAGCATTCGGGAAGATTGACTGCCGTACGGAAAGTCCTTGGTTTTCATATGATTGCCAAGGTGTATATGTAGTTTTACGGATTTGTTTGGTAAACCTTTTTGCCTAGCTCTCTAGAGTAGTCACTTTCGTTCCTTTTTGGACTCCCTAAAAGAAAAGGTCCATCTGAGCACTTGTCACTTCAGGTTCATTAAACATTCGAATGCGACTAGAGTCATCTTTTGTCCTTTTCTCGGCTCTTTAAAAATGAAAAGGTCAAGTTTTGTTCCTGTGTCTTAAAATTTATTCGGCCACGATTCACATTTACCCGGTTAGATCTTGTTTGTGTTAGCTTGAGTAGGGTCCTTTCTTGTTAGTTTGCCTAGGATCTTTTGAAGTTGTCATCCTGGCGGAATCAACGATCCCGTCTCCCGTTCCAAGTGACCAAGGGTCTCCTTCTTCTGTTGCTCTTGAGGTACCGGTTGTGAGTGATACTCTCCCTGTTATTCCGAGAATCCAACCGATTAACTCTCGCGCTCCAGACGATGAGGCTTACGAAATTCACTGGAACCCCATTTGGGAACCTTACGAAGAGGATATTCCTTTTACTCCTACTGGTGTTTTGGTCCTAATGTCTTCCTCTGACATGGATGACACATCTCCTATAGCTAGTGAGACACCTGTTTTGTCAAGTATCGAAACTCCTATCCCAGCCACATCCCTGGTACCCTTACGCTATAAGGATTTGAGGGATGATATGGGTTCTAGGAACCCCTCTTGAGGCACCATGTGGGATCACCACATCACTCCCACTACGGGATCTTTTATTCCACAAGTTCACAATACAGTCGTCACTTCAGTCCCGACTATTTCGACTATTTGTGTAGCGTATTCAACACCGATTGTTAGTGCCATTACAGCATCTTCGACTGTAACTACTGTTGCTGGTCCATCTCACGGCCCAGTAAATAGTGGCCAGCCAGCACATACACCCAGAGTTGTTCATCCTGCAGTTGGTGCCCCACCTTCTTCTGGTTCCATTCCAGCAGGGGAGGCATATAATCAGTATTCGCATGCCGTCCAGAATCCGGGCGCGCAAGGTCCAAATCATTATTATGACCCTATAGGGCATCATTTGTATACTTCCTTGCCATCTCAGCCTACGGTTGAGGTCTCAGTTCCATTAAGCGTCGCTTGGGGTACCACTGGTTATGGTGGTGGCCAAGCGCCCCGTTCGGATCAAGGACTACCTTACCAAGGACCATCTTATCAAGGTCAGCCGTCTTACACGCAACCTTCTCATGGACAACAGTATTACGGGCAGTCTTATCCAGGGCAACCTGGGGGCCCACAAGGACAACCCTTTCAGGGACAACCTTCGGCCTCTGGTGGTCCGTCTTTTACCTATTTTTCTCAACCTTCTGGTAATCCAGGACAACCTTACATGCAACAAGGTCAACCTCGTGTCCACCAAGGTTATCCATCTGGGCAAGCTGGTCAACCTTATGTTCAGCAAGGCCAACCCGCTGCCCAGTAGGGTCAAGCATCTGGGCAAGCTGGTGAGCCTTACGTGCAGCAAGGCCAACCCACTGCCCAGCCTAGTCAACCATCTGGACAAGTTGGTCAACCTCAGGGTCAACCAACCGTCCAGTCCACTCAACCATCTATTTCGCAAGGACAACCCTTGGTTGTACAAGGACAACCTAACACCCAACAAGCTCAACCTTCTGGGCAAGTGGGTCCATCCCAAACTCAACCAAGGCAACCTTCCGGCCAGGTGGCCCAATCTCCATCCTTTCAAGGACATCTTTCTGGGCCTGCTCAACCGGGCATGCAAATGGTGGTTTCTTCTCAAGCTCAACCCGGTTTTCAGCCCCAGGCTGGGCCCCAGACCCAAACTGGTCTTCAGATGCAAGGTGGGTTTCAATCCCAACCTTCTTACCAAGCGCAGCCTGGTCCCCAGGCTCAGTATGGAGCTCAACAACCGTATGGTTACCAGCAACCCCAGGGGCAAGCTCAGTTGGCCCCGTACCAAAATTATCAACAAATGCAGGTCACTCCTTATCAGAATTACCAGCAACAGTTTGTTGCTCCTGTGGGCCAAGTTGGTCATCAATGGGGTGCTGGGGGGCAAATCCAGAGTCAACCGTTCGGTTATGGCTACAACCCCTATGGACAGAATCCCTACAGACAGAACCCTTATGGGCTAGGCCCGTCCGGAAAAAGTCAATGGGGGAAACCACCAACTGGTTGGAACTCTGGTATTACCTCTTATCCACGGCCACAGATGTCCTTCAATCCTTAGTTACCTTTCTTAGCAACATTGGAACTGCCGGATGTGTCCAAATTGACTAATGATCATATCCTTCATAATCCATTCTGGCCACCAGTTCCAACTAAGATACCCGATGATTGTCCCAAATTCGATGGCAAAGCTGGAGAAGACCCTCAAGCCCACGTTATGACTTATCACCTTTGGTGTTCGTCAAATTCGTGGCTTGACGACTCCATCTGGCTCCGCCTTTTCCAAAGGACTCGCACCGGCTCAGCTACTAAGTGGTACATTGAGTTGACTCATGGATCCTTTCAAGATTTCAACTCATTGGCAATGGCATTTATAACTCACTTTTAGTTGCCCATTCGGTATGAGACGGGAACGCATCTCCTCACGTCTCTTAAACAGGACACGGCCATGCACATATCCGATCATATACATGAATGGAGACGGTGTCATCGTTTGATCAAGTTCTGGATCCCTGATCAGCTCCTGACCGATTGGTTTACAACCTCCTTTGTCCCTGCAATCGCGCGAGACATTGCTATGGGAGCTTGTGCAACTGAAGAGCAATCTATCGCGCGTGCTCAGTACCTCGACTTAGTTTATTCTCAGTCAGGTACCTTATATGATTATTTGCCTGATGCCCCGAGACCCGGAACTTCCAAAGCTCCACCAAAGCCATCCGTTGACGGTATTATTGGCTCTGTATATCCGTCTTTGAAGAAATCATCCGCGAACCCCGGGAATCAAAAATCGAATGCTTCAAACGAAAACACTTCTCAGGGTGTATCTAATTCCGGAAATATTTTCGAGGTCAACGTCGTCCAGTCCACCACGTCGGATAAAGCCTTGAAAGGAAAGAAGAAGGGGAAAGCGAAGAATAAATCTAAGCAACCCAGACAGGACTCCCCTAAACCTCCACCCGAGGAAGGAGCCAAACGTAAGCCCAAGTACCCTTGTCTTATCTGTGACGAGGATCACTATACCAAAGACTGCCCGAGGCAGTCTGAAGTTAGTCGATTGTTGAAAGGTGCTCCCGGGACTCCTGCTGTGCTCAAAGAGCCTTTTCCCTCACAGTAAACGCAAATGGTGGTTGATCCATCTCAACCCTCTTCTTCCTTTGGCTCTCAAGTATTTATGGCTAGGACGATCCCCGTCCACATCAGTACTCGGGCAAAAGAGTATCCGTCATTCGGCGGGAAGGAGCCTGAAGTCCCCTCAAGCGCTCCTCCGTCCAGTTCTGGTCCGCTCCATATCAAGAGACCTAGCACTGAGACGCCTATTCGACCCCCTCCTAAAGGTGTACTTCGGAGATCATCTTACAACCCTAATGCTCGTGCTGCCCAGCACTACAACATCGTTGAGAACTTAGCTCAGGCTCCGTCAGCTATGTCTGCTTTAGAAGTTCTCCAGAGCTGCCCCCCCAAGAGGAATTCCTTGCTATCGGCCATCGGTGGCATCGACCCGACCGACTCGGATTTGATCACGTTTGATCTTGAGAGCCATGTACTGAGATTGCCTCACCAAATTGCCTTCCTCATTCAGGTCATCATCAATTCGAAAAGGATTCATCGTACAGTTATTGATGAAGGCACGTCAACTTGCATTATGTCTATTGCTTGTTGGAAGGCTATTGGGTCTCCGACTCTGAGTCAGTCTCCAACGACACTGGAAGCCTTTGATGGGAGAGAATCTCACCCTTACGGTATCCTCCAACGATTGCCGATTACTTTGGAAGGGAAGATCGTTGAAGTGGAAGTTGAAGTTGTCGATGCTAACCTTACTTACAACCTCCTTTTGGGCCAGAGCTGGACATATGCCATGTGTGCCGTGGCTTCATCCCTCTTTCGTGTCATTCGTTTCCCTCATCAGGGGAAAATTGTCACGGTAGACCAGCTCTCCTTCTTCGCTTCCTCTTCCGAAGGTAACGTGCCTTTTGTGGAGCATACCTCCATTCCCGTAGAGAGTGTGGGAGCCGGGCTCTTTAAAGACCCTGCCCTCATGGGTGTCTTCTCACTCCCACCTCCGAATCTTGCCTCGATCGGTTTGATTTCCGCTCGTTCTGATTCCCCGTTGCACACTGTCACTACCCTTGGCCCCTTTGCAAAGGGGGGCATTGATTATCTAGCTTGTAACCCTCGCTCCACTGGGGGGCATGGGCAGATCATCGGTGCCGTTGATCATTTTACAAAACAGGCCGAGACGGCACCTACACTATCTAGGCCGGTCACACAGTGGTGCAATAGGGTAAGTACCGAAATGGGCTTGACTTGAACAAGTATCATGCGTGCACTCTATTTTTTGTACATACGTGTGCTTTCAGCAAGTGTGTTGTGTGTGCATGTTTTCATGTTTTGTCTTGGTGTGTTGGCATGATTGCCGCTTATTGTGTCCTTTTTGCTTCTTGGACAGATGTCTGGTTCGCCTTACGTTGGTTTCGCTGATGGTGCCTCCCGCAGTACACGCAACTTGTCCTCTGCGGCATGGGTGATCTACGATCCTCATGGTGAGTTAGTAGAATTTCAAGGGGTTTGTCTAGGTTGTACCACGAACAATGTTGCTGAGTATAGCGCTGTGATTGAGTTACTAGCCGAGGCGATTAACCTCGGTATTCGAGCATTGGTTGTGAACTTGGACTCTCAGCTTGTCGTTCACCAGCTCAATGGGCGATATTTCATCAGAGACCATCGCATTTTAAGGTTGTATTTACGTGTTAAATTGTTAGAGAGGAATTTTTATTTCATTACATATCAGCATATTCCATGACGATTGAACACGTTATCTGATGCATTGGCTAATCATGTATTAGATAGACATTTGCGTAACATATAATCAAAACATCATACAAGCAAGCAAATAAAGCACAATAATAGACCATAGGAATATATATATATATATATATATCGTGTGGCACACCGAGGCCAAGGAAAATTTTAAGGATGGAAAATTTTCTTGAAGTTTAAAACATTGGCGAATCTCACTAATCCCTAATATGCAAATTATAAATGTTTATTGATATATTTGTAAAATTAATCAAATTTATAATTATTTTATATATAGTCTCTATATAATGTTGGCGATTTTTAAGGTAAAATAATTTTATATTCTAAAATTTGGGCGAATCGTCTTTTATAAAATTGGAAATTGGCGAATCTTTTTTGTGGAAAAATCATGGAAAATTAGCCCACTGGGCGAACATTAGCCCCTAAAATTTTCCATGACCGAGGCGCTCAAAAATAAGTCTACATGTCTAAATAGAGCCTGTGTTCTCTGTACATCTGAGACACATGTCTATCAAAAAATCACCAGTAGAAAATAAAAACCTAGGTATCTACTGTGGCGGGTTGTGCTCCCTATATTGCACAGCCGCTCGTGCCACTCGCCTCAACAGGCGGTGCATCCTGGGTTCCACTCCTACTGTGTGGATCTGGGATGCTATGGGGACCTCCTCTATCCCCATGTAGTCTGGAATCCCTACTAGTAGGCCCTCAAGGTTCCGGATCACTGTCTCCATCGTGTCATCTCCCGGAGGAGCTAGGGCTAGAGCTCCAACGCCCTGCGCGTCCCTCCGCGCCTCTGGAGCCAGTCCAAGGGGTCTCACCGGTCCTACATCTGCATACCATAGCGTTCGTCATTAGGACATGTACATGAAAAAATAAAAAACATCATAAAAATAAAAAATCAAAAAATGAGATCAAGTGTCTTACCACCGTCATCCCACTGCTCTCCAGCGGGCAGTTGCATGTCAGGATCTCCGCGGAAGTCCATGCCGGCATACGGCCAATCCTCCACGAAGATCGTCTATCGCTCCAACCACTCTCGGAAAAATGTCCCCCATGCCACTGGTCGGCCGCCACCTCCTTGTGGCATGACGTGAGCCCATCGTGTGGCCCTCGTCTCACGTGGCCTAGGTGCGTCCAAAGCCATGTCCTGCAACTGCAGTGCCAGCACCCGCTCCAGCATGAGCGGGAGTAAGATCAATCCATAACCAAACTGTTTCATCTCACCACGACGACAGTTGGTCAGTTTCCTCTTCATGCTTGCCGTTACTGCCCCTGCCCAGTTAAACATGGTGGGATTTAGGCATTCGAGGGCCAGTCGGAGATGAGTCTTCGAGGCCTCATGTTGGGCCTGGGAGCCCGCTACCCGTGTCACCATGAAAAGCATCGCACGAAGGATTATGTCCTCCACCGTTGGGATTGCCACCTTTCCGCTCCTTGACTTGCGTGCCTGTGGGCACACCTGAGCCATCAGCATATCTAAAGTATCACCCTCGGGTCGCTGCCCCTCCAGAATGGGCATCTCACCTCGACGAGACAACCCGGTCAAAAAATAGATGTCTGTAGAATCGAACTCAATATCCCGGCCTCGGATGACAAATTTCCCATCCGTGGGATTCCAGGCCCTGATCAGTAGCTCCAGCAGGTCAGGTTGTGCCTGTAAGCGTGGAGTTAAGAAAAATTTGAGTAATCCGCACCCCCGCAATGCGTTCCGGCACCCGGCATCAGCAAAAGCCGCTATATCATCGTTATCATGCACGCGTTCTTGCCAGACGAACTCCATTATAACCCTGCATGACAACAAAATTCCAATAGTGCCCTGCTTCCAAAGTTTGAAACGTGAATTTTATTAAAAAAAATTCGCGCGGCATCATCGTGACTGTTTATAAAACAAACGCAAAGATAATGGGCGCCTGTGTTATTTTTCTCGGGTCAACGCGGAAGTACATCACTTTTCTGCGCTGATCCGGGCGCGACCTGTGTAAATTTTTATCGGTCATCGTGGACCCGATAGCGAAACCCGCGATGACCGAGAGCGGAATGTAAATTGAAAAACCGCCCAAATAAACACATCCCACCGTCAAATGCAGTAAAAAAGACATCAAATCAGAGCGTAGGGCAATGTGTGTCTACCTGGAACTGGTTTCGGGACGAATGATGCATGTACGGGGCCGAATTTCGTTCGCCAACCTCAATGCTCCAAGTTGCTCCACAATGGCTGAATGGTAACAATGGTAAAAAATATGGTTTAACCTCCCTATTTATGGTAATTTTGTGAAATTAAATATTATATTTCATAAATGTTGGTTTTTCTCATGGTTTTTGCTATATGCATGGTCAAAATATGGTTTTTAACTATGTTTTTATGCGCATTGTTCATATTATCTTGAACGGTTTACGTGTGCCGTGTTCTTTGTGCAGGATCTCAGGTGGTGGAATTACGACAGTTTTATATGCACTTGATCCCGAAAAGTCATCTTTAAGCTCTTTTCCGACTTGAAACATGAAAAGATGGCCGAGTTTCCCTCTTGACTCGTTAAAAGAAACGAGAGGCAGTCACCTTTAAGCTCTTTTTTCGACCGTTTAAACTTAAAAAGATCGTCGAGTTTTTGTCGTTTCCGACTCGTTATTGGCTACGAAACGACGTGCTTCTGACCGCTTTTTTACTTTTTCAGGTCGAAATTACTACTTACGAAAAGTACTCCTCAATCATATTGGTCGGGTGGTTCTTTCGAGTATTGTTTTATACTTTTTTGGGCTCGAGAGACACAACTCTACGAAAAAGGCCCCCCTGGAGTTTTCCTTTCCATGTCTTTTTCAAACTCTCTAAACATGAAAAAGACTCCGAGTTTCACCTATGTTGGACTCGTTAAACCCTGACGACATTGGACTCGTCACCATGACGAGACTCGAGCTTCTCCTTCCTAGGGCTTGTTAAACTATTACTAGGTTGGATTCAAAAACAGGTTTATCATTGATTGTCTATGGCAGCTCGTCACTCTTGAACATCGACACTTTTGCTTTTTGTCGGGTTGGGTCATCCATACATCGTCATTTGGCCTTCTGCAGGTTTGGGTCATCATTCTAGCCTTATTTCATGTGATTCATGCCGCCTCCTTCGTGCCTCTGTTCCATCATTGCCTGAATGCTACCGCCCCCCCTTCCGGAGTTGTGTCGCCGATATGTTCAAGAGTATAATCCCTCTGCAGTTTACACCCTCGCCTCCTCCTCTGGCACTCTGCTCCGCCATCTACCACTTGTTCCTTATCTCGTGTCGTTGATGAGGGAAACATTATGGCCCTCCTACGACGGGTCGTCTCCTGTCGACATCAGCTCATTATCCAGGAGATTGACCTAGAGATCCCCTTTGGTACCTTAGAGCTTGCATGCCTCAATGGCAAGTTCTTCGCACCTGACGGTTGGCTTTCATCATTGGTCATCGATTGGGTGATTCCATGAGTTTTCAACTTCAGCTCCCTTTTTCACACTTCGTGGATTGTACTGGACAGTACCTTGAGAGCCATTGGCATTATTGGTGGTTTCTTTCGCGCTTGTTAACGGTTTTCATCGTTGACCGGTAATCAAGCGATATTCTATCATGCTCGACCTCAGCACCTCTATTCGCATGGTAGGATTTGTACTATGATCAGATGGGTTCAAGACCCCGAACTCAGCTTACACGTGTTCAGGCCGTGTGGATTGGTTTTATGATTACATGACCCATTGATGGATGGTTGTGACCATAACTGAGTCTTCATGGATGGATGCGACCATATCTTTATTATCATCATGGTCTCATTAGCTGGGTGGCTGCGTCCATACCACAGACCTATTTCGTATGTCTTTTGGATGGCTGCGCCCATGCCTAGACTACATGTAATTCATTATTAGAGATATCAGTTGTACTTGCGTGCAGGTTCTTCCCGATGGTGTTCCAAGTCCGTCAGTTTGGTAAAGCATTTCACCCCTCCCACTCTCTCGGGCTTCATACTTTATGGGGCATCTGTTACATAGTAATTTGTCACTGCCTTCATCCCAGTCTTCCTACTGTGTCATGAGCCCAAATCATTCATGCTCATGCTCTCTGATGTTGCCAAATGACCCACTTTTCCAAAGTTTCTGCATCATCGCGACTGTTGTCAAAATAAACGCGCTGATGAGCGCTCCAAAACAAACCATACGCGCTGTCATCGCGGAAGTACACGTGATTACCGCGATGGTTGAATTTCATCGCGATTGTTACATTTATTTTATCGCGATGACATGACCTTCTCCGTTATGCAGTAGCGATGTCAGCGCGCTAGTACAGTTATGTACCCACGATGATCCAGTTTGGGCGAGTTTGTTCTAACAGCCGGCCTTCTAGATGACTCCAGACCTGGTTGTTGGCCTTGTTTATGTCGCCCTCCCTTCTCTGGAATGACTGTTCCATCATTTGTGCTACCTTCCTTGGAAATAAGCTCATCTTCCCACCATTCATGGAGACTTCTTCTCCTATTTAAGCTTTCACCATTGCTATGAGCTGCTAGTTGGGAATTCTTAGTCTTTGGAGTGTTGCTGATAGTGTTGTGAGCTTGATAGGTAGCTGGTGTGACAAGTGTGGGATTGTTTGAGGGCTTGAGGAAGGTTGTGAAGTGCTTTTGATCTTGTGTGAAACTTGTGAGTGAGAGAGACTTGTATTGGGAGATCCATCTTCAAGGGTGAATGCTTGAGGAACATGCTGGCTGGACCCTCCTGAGAAGGCTTGTGACGTCAAGACCTGGGTTGTAAGCTTACTCTATTTCATATTTAATACAATCGATGATGTTTTCCTATGTCTCATATGCAATGTACTAGATAGCTCATGATTTCTTGACTTTATGGGTAAATAGTTCTTTGTTGTATCCGGTTATGTGCTTTGTTGTATTTCCTTGCTTTGTTTCAGGTTGATTACTCTCTAGGAGAAAGAAGCGGAGGCTGGAGCAGCGCAACAGAACCTCATCGACCACCGGTTGAGGTAGGCCTCTAACTTGAACTATTTAAGGAGAATTGTTGTTGATTTGTCCTTGTTCGTGACTAGACCCACTCTAGGGCTAGAGGGTTGCCTCTGTCTGCAGAGGGAACACTTTCCTTCTTCACACTCCCCATTTCTTGGGTTTTTCTATCCTTTCCCACTTGACCCAAGCGAAAGTTTTACCTGTTCTTTGGCCCCGCCAAAGGAATCTGCAACAGATTTGCTTGATTCTATGAAGAATTCCTTTAAGGATCCAATCCAAAGACATCTTGTAGACTGGAATTGCCTCAAGCACTAATTTTATGAGGGTGAGTCTACCTGCCCTAAAAATCCACTTCTGCTGCCATATATTTATTCGGCCTTCAATTTTTACAAGCATCCACGCCCAATCTGCAATGCGGTACCCGTTTGGCTTAAGTCTAAAACCCGGGTACTTCAGTCTAGCTTCGAGCTCCTGCCTTATGAACCCGAAGTGCTGGGAGGAATATCTTTGTTCAATTGGGAGATAGGATCTGAAAATGATTGTTGATTTTTCGAAGTTCAGATCCATTCCTGTAGCTTTACAGAAGAGAGATAGAACTGACTTGAAACTAGAGGTATTTCTAAAGGAGCCATTTAGAAAAATTAAAACACCATCAACAAAAAGAAGGTGAGAAATAATGATCCTGTCATTGACTTCCACTCCTCCCAGAGTGCCATTTGTTCTTGTTGATTTTATGAGCCTACTGAGTCCTTCCATAATCAAAAGGAATAGCATTGGAGAGAGAGGGCTGCCCTGTCTGAGTCCTCTCTCGACATGGAAGAAGTTAGATGTTGCTCCATTGATTAGGACGTTGAAAGAAACAATTGTGAAACAACTTCCCACCCATTTGATGAATTAGTGAGGAAACCCAATGTGAGTGAGCATGAGTTGAAGATATGTCTGACTAACTCTGTCAAAAGCCTTAGATAAGTCAATCTTGAGGATGTCCACTTTTTTAGAATGGGTTTTGATGAAGTGAAGCATTTCCTGAGCGGTGCCTATGGCCTCCTAGATATGGCAGTGTCTGAGGAAGGCAAGTTGTTCCTTTCAGATCATCCTGGAGAGGATTGGCTTTATGTGGAGGGAAATAATCTTGGAGGTAATATTGTATATGCAATTGCAGAGGGAGATGGGTTTGAAGTCATCAAAGGATTGAGGCTTGTCCACCTTAGGAATGAGGATGATGAAGGTGGAGTTGAAATCTTCTGACATTCTTCCTGAAGTTTTGAAATCTTCAACGGCCAGGAGGAGGTCCTGTCTGATAAGCTCAAGGAAGGTGATGTAAAATTCAATGGGTCAGCCATCCGGTCCAGGACTCTTATGTTTACAAACAATTTTTAGGGCTACCTCCAATTCCTCTAGAGTGATGGGCAGATTCAACACCTCCCTTTCATCTTCCTCAACAAATCGAGGGACCGCCTCTGCCACCCAAAGGATTTTCACTATATTTGCACCACTTGTGCTCTTGTAGATGTTTGAGAAATGTCGAACCCCCAAATCCGCAAGTTGTGCAAAAGTGTTGGCCTCTCTCCCATGCTGGTCCTTTAGCACCCAAATTTTGTTGACTCCTCTCCTGCCTCTAGCATATTTTTGAAATAACTTTGTGTTTTCATCTCCAGATTTTAGCCAAATAGCTCTACTCTTTAGGCTCCAGGTCTCCTCATCTCTTCTCAAGAGTTTAATATTTTCTTTCTCTAGGTTAATGAATTGTTCCTTAGTTTGAAGAGATTTAGAACTAGTCAGCCCCAATGATTCTAGCTAAGCGAGTTCCACCTCAATCTTGACCAACTTCTCCTCATATTTTTGTTTCCTTTCCTTGACCCAAGCTATAGTTTTTCCTTTGAGACAATTGAGGTTATTTGAAAGGACTGAAGCTGGAGATAGCCCAACTTCCCTGCTGTAGTGGGACAAATTTTCCTTAACCAAATCTTGGAATCCTTCCTCGTTAAGCCATGCAACATTAAATTTGAAGGGGGAGCCTAGCTTCCTAGCTGCATCTTCGATTTCCAGGAAAATTGAGGAGTGGTTTGAACAACCCCCGGAACCAACCCAATGTCGGATTCAGGCTAGACGGTTTAAATGGGGCAGTTTGATGAGGAATCTGTCTAAATGATAGGCTAGGGCATCCTCCACAGTTCTGCGATTCCTCCATGTTGGAATTTTGCAAGTAGAATCAAAGAATCCATAATGCCAACATTTTATCTTCGCGTCTCGTCAATCCCCTGCTGATTCGTAATAAGGCTAATGAGATAATTTTCATCCAACAACTTCTCAAAAAAAACTCGTTAAAACATCAGATTGAGCCCTGTGCCCCCAAGATTCTGCTATCCCCAAGGAGAAGTTTAGATCTCCCCCAATGATTAGGTTCTTAGATTGCATAAAGTCCGTCTGTAGCATGCTTTCCTAGAAAGCGTCTCTGTGATGGCGGGGTTCATATATATTGAAGATCCTCATAGTGATGTTGGGAGAGTTTGAAATGATGTCTTCACTGAGGAAACCCTGCCCACCCCAAACATTAGTGATTCTGACAAAGGTTTTTTTCAAGCCCAGAGCAACTCCTCTCGAGCGTCCTCTCGCATCCAAAAAGAAAAACTCCCAGTTGAGCAAAAAGGGTTTTAGGGTTTGAAGAACCGAGGGGCCATGTCCTAAGGTTTCTTGAAGCATTAGGAAGTCTAATCTTTCATTGAGATACATCCTTTTCAATGCCAACTTTTTATTAGGGCTGGCTAAACCCCTACAATTGAGGGATAGGCCTTTTATGGGTCCACTTTAGTAGGGTTCCCCTTTGCTCTAAGGACCCGATCTATGGGAGTTTGAATATCAGAGGCCACCTTGAGGCTGACCCTTTTGATTACTTTGGAGATGCGGGATTGCCTACCTCGAGGTGTTTTGGGGGGGAGAGGTGGGATTGGGTCCTCCTCCAATCCAAAGGCATGGAGGGAGGGAGGGATGGAACGCAGGTTGTACTGGCGGGAGGATTCGAAGGTCAAAGCCCCAGGGGTAACTCGGGTCTGGATAATTTGGCTGGTAGAGCAGGGAGTGTTTAGGATGGGGTCGGGTGCAGAGACCACCAGGCAGCAGGCTTGGTTCGTCTTGGGAGGGGAGGATGCTATATTCGATTTTGCATGCATTGTATCAGAAAAAGAAATTATATAATCAGTCAAAATATGAGTATGAGGGGGAGAGGTGATACACGTAAAACCCAAGCCCTCTTTGGAGTGAGCCCTGGTGATCGAAGACTCTGAGTTCCAGTTTTCTAAATCTGGTGGAGCAGTAGGTGGCCCGTCTAGTCCTTTCAATAGTCTATATTGAAGGGTCATGATCTCTGCCATTCACATATCCATTTATGTATAAGCCGCTATGAAACTTCTCGGGGGGTTTGGCCTAATCCCAGTGACCAAAGGGAAAGACTTATAGAGGTGACTGACTTTGTGGCATCTCCTACATCTAAATAGAATGCCCTCGTAGTCTAATTCCTTCCAAAGGATAGTGGTCCCCAGCTGAAACTGATAGCTTTCGACCAGATCCAGGTAAACAAGGATGCGAGCCATTTCTAGAATTTCGATGTCCATGTATGATCTATCATGGTCTAGGTAAGTACCGAGGTCATCCCTGATGATTCTAAATATGTCCTCAGACGAGAATTGCAATGAGAGGCTTGGTAGATGAACCCAAATCAGCCCTGCACCTATACTCTCCTTCTCTGGGTCGAAAAGTGTTGTCCATCACTTGAGGAGCATGAGGGTCATCTCCAAATGCCAGTAGCAAGTCAACACCCAATTCACATCATCTGGCTTAGAGAAAATTAGTGCGAACCATCCCCTTGACATTGCCAATACCATGGGGAGTTGTTCGAGGACATTCCCCCAGACTTCCATAGTCCAACGTTTCAGGCAGCCCGATAAGTAGTTCCTGCCTCGTACGCGTCCCACTAAGACTGTGATTTCTGTTAAAGCTGCTTTGTCCATGCCTATACCTTCTCCAAACACTAACATCCGTCCCCTTTCCCTTGTCTTGGAGAGCTTTGACTGTTTTCCCACCTTCACATTCGGATCTTGAATGGTTGTGTGGTGACTTCTTATTCTCGCTGGGCTGTCTTCTGGGTTTGAATCCTTGGGTTCTTCCCTTTCCAGCTCGTTGTTCACCAGCCCCTCGAAAAAATCTGATTGCTGCACATTACTTCTTGGGTCATAATGCGCAAAAGCGTCCTAATAAGGTTCGAGCCTCCTGGGTAGGGTCTTTACAGTTCCATGGGCAGCGTTCGGTGCTATATGGCCAAACCCCAGTTCTTCAGAAGCAGAAGCAGCGAAACCCTCTCTGTTCTATAGTCCCTCTGTTTGCAGTTGTTGTCTGCTCCAAGCAAGAAGGTCTAATGGTGACGGATTAGATAGGAAGGGGGAGCTGGTACCTTCTACTATGCTTATAAAGCCCTCTGTAACTGCCATAGTCAGTTGAGCAATGTCCAACCTTTGCAGTGAAACTTCCATGTCTGCCAACCCAATGTCATTTTGGTTAACCTATTCATCCGGTGTAGAGGCAATAGCCGGTCTAACACCCTCTTGGTTTTGCAAACGGGATGCCACGAAAATCTCGGTTTGAGAGTAGTTGTCTGAGGTGTAGTCAACAAGTTCCTCCTCGTAACCCTCCTCCATCCCCAACATCTTTGCGAAAATCGATAGAGTGCGAGTCAAGAACCACAAGCCAATGAACTCGGGTAACTGTTGCGGGTAGAGCACTAGCCACAAAACCTTTAAGCCGCGACGGGTATCGCCAAGGTAACCTTCTGCCTTGTGGTAAGGACGCACTAACCACTGCTCAGGCGTTGGCAGAGAGTAAAGGGGCCGAAAGTTCTAACCGGGGAACTGCAAGTGCTTGCAATGGTAAAACTGACCGACCACCTTTGAAAACTAATGCTAACACCTATTGCGTGTTGTAACTATGGGAATCTTGTAACTATTCCTCCTATTCTCACTATAACCGACCTCGCTCTTACCGGAACCCTAGCGTCGAGTGAGAGAGAGTGGTGTCAAGAACAGATCCAGCTTTGAGTCCCTTCCCCTTTGCTTTTTACTCGTTCACCGGAGCTCCATTGTAGAGATCTTGTTTGATTGCTTAAAAATCTTGTTATGTTGTAAGTATTAAGTTTTATGTGCTTATTAATGAAATTTAAATATGGTTACAAAATTATTATTTTAATTGATATGGTAAAATGCATCTTAATTTATAGCTACTATTTATATCTTATATATTTTAATTTGATAGAGGGTTTAGATATATCTTTTTTCTTTTGGATTTAGTTAAAAAAATGTTATAAAATTAAATTCAAAAAATATTTGTAAAATATTTTGGTTGTGAAATGAGAAATGGTTTTTGGGCATGTGGTATTGATGAGCAACATTGTTCTATTTACAAGTTCATGATATATATGGTAAAATCGGTGTGAATATCCATGGTTAAAAATATTGTTATATTGTAAGTATTAAAATTTTTATTTGCTTATTAATTAAATTTAAATATGGTTACAATCATTATTTTTAATTTATAAGGTAATACTACTTATATCTTTTATATATTTTAATGTGATATGTATATTATGATTTTCTTTTATCTAAAAATTTATTGATAATTTTATTCATAAAAACAAAATTACAATATTACAAATAACAAATTGAATTTATTATTATATTATTTTTTCTTCGACTTTCAATTAGTTTTTATAAAGTTTATTAAAGTTTTGAAAAAATAAATATTAAACTAAATATTTTGAAAATTAAAAATATTTTTTAATTTTTAAAATGTAAATTTCGTTTTTGGTTGATGAATATTTTTATGTGGTTTTACACAGAATTGTCAAATATAAAAATTATATTAAAAAATAAAAAAGCATACCCAATAAGTGTCATAATAATGATTGTTATTGCAAACACAATGCCATGTGAATTAGTGTCATAGTAATGATTGTTATTGCAGCCTTTGCACAATACAATGCCATGTGAATAAGTGTCATAATAATGATTGTTATTGCAGCCTTTGCACAATACAATGCCATGTGAATAACTGCCCACCATAATTTAATCAAGTATTTGCATAAAAATGGATAAGAACAAGATGTAAATAAATACATTTATGAAAAAAATATTGATAATAAATTAAAATGGTTATGAATTCAAAAAACAAATAACTATGTAAATAAACCAACTCCATTTTTAATATTCATATTTTTCATGGTTGAACACATTAGTCTATGCAATTTTAGTTCTTTAATGTTTTTACTTTAATTTATCTATCAATTACTTTTTACATAACAAGTAGCAGCAACATTCCATATTACATTGTTTTTAATTACTTTTTAGGCCCATTACAACATTTTCCCAATATTAAGTTCTATATTACTTTTAACCTTTTATTATTATTTAATTGAGCTTGCATTTACATGTTTAATAAACCCCTCAAACTATAAATAAAAACCAATGTAACACTTTTTTTATATTAATAGAAAAATTGTGTACTAACTTACAAAAAAAATACACCACTCAAACTAAACTTAACTAGCAATTGCACTAGATGTTGCAAAGAAATGTAGTAAGGCATAAATTCAAGAAGAATCATGAAATAAAAAAAATTTGTTGAAGATAAAAATTAGTAAACAAAATGTCATTCAAAGCTAGAAGATAAAAAGAAATCACTTGCCTCAAAAACACAAGGTTTACATCTCCTAGTGGCCAAAATTTTAATTTGTATTATAACTTCTTGTATATATCATTAATTTATATTGACAATTCCAACAAACCATTGTAACAATTTACATGGTGAAGAGCCCTCTACATGGTTGAAGACATTGATTATTCACACAATCCAATAAAAAATCTTTACTTCCAGTTTTCCTTTAGAAGTTCTTATTGAGTTATAATTAGTGATGGATACTATAGTGTTATATAGATATTTTTGGGTTGATCATTTATTTTCAACTGGATAGTATTATACTATATAGATATTTTTGGTTTGATAATTTATTTTCAACTTGATAACACATATTAGACATAAATTTCTTCTAACAATTCACAAAAATAAAGTAAAAACACATGGACGTTTCTAATTCTCAAATAGTATTGTAACATCCCTCACCTCACATGAGTTGGATTGATCAGTTTGAGGAAAAACAAATGAAGCAAATAGAGGAGAAATAAGTAGAGTAAAATATATAAGAATCCTCGTTTGAGAGTCAAAATCAAGAAAGTGAATAGCATTAGATTTAGTATGCTTATCCAAAACTCGAAAGAGGAACGAACAAAAATAATCTATGAAAAAAAGACCTCCAACTTTGTATGTGATCATGAGTAAATATCAACATCAAAACTTAATTTAAACTTGTAATGTTTATGCAGTATTTCATATTTATAGTTTATTTTCATTTGTTCATATATTGTAAAAAAAAAAAAATTCAATGAATTTTTTTTTTTTAATTAAAAACATACTTAACATTTTATCATTAAAAATATCTTCTACATGTCTATTTTTTTGCCCTTTTATACTACAAAATCATCAAATTTATCTAAATTTTTTTCTAACATGAATCATATCCCATAAGACAAAATAATTAAAAAAAAATAAAAATAAAGTGGACAACATTGTACCATGGCCATCATTCTATTTTTATTTTTAATGTAAATTATTATTATTATAAATAAATAAAATTTTAACTTCTTTTGAAAATTATTGTGAGTGGGAAATAATTCATACTTCATTCAAAATCCACAATGCAAATGAGTAAATTCATTATTTTATCAATTTTTCATGAAGAATATGCCATATTGAATTGGATTTGTCATTACATATCATGAAAATTTATAAAAATAATTAAATGATTAGTAAGTATTACATTAAAATTATCGTTTGAACCAAATTAATTTGAAATGATAATGATATTAAGTTATATTGGAAGATAAAATCTTATCACCGATGACAAATAAATCGTTTTCCAGTCTGCAATTACAATTTGTAAATGAGTGGACCATCTGAGATCTGTTTGTCAGAAATATTAAGAGAGCACAATTTATGGACGGGTGGATCATTTGAGATCTATTTGTGGGAAATATTAAGAGAGCACAATTTCCAGATTCGTGGAGATAATATTGATAAATTGATTCAAACACTTCATACATATGGATAGATCCTTAGACAAGACCTCAATCTAAATGAGGTCATCTATCTATCTACAAATAATACAACAGAATATCACATCTGACATGGGTGAAAAGCCAATAGGTAAAAATGGATACTGTGCGTAAAATGTGATTTCATTCTTGGTTTGTTAACAAATCCATGCTTTCTATATCAATTTTAACTTGAAGACCCAAACTATGAGATAAGACAAGCATCCCAACCTGGGTTGGGGACAAATCTAGATAGTGTAATGCTTCACCATATTCAATAGAAAACAACCATCAAAAGGGACATATGGAAGAACTGAAGATAACCTTTCTTAACACGAACAAGAAGTTACATGAAATTTTATTGAGGATTGAGCCCAAAAGAACCTTTGGGAGCTTCAATGGAAAAGATGAAAGACCCCCACTTCCCATGGAGGTGCCAATAAGAGTATGGTTGCTTTTGGAGGCACATCTAGACTGTTCTCAAAAGAATGAATCCAATTTTGTGTGACATTAGTATAAAAAAGTCAGTCACTAGTGATAATATGAGTTGTGTATCCTAACAATTAGTATCTTTGTCTCTCTCATAAATGTAGCAAGAGAGATAAGGTTTTTGTTTAACTTCCTGAAACTTACAGTCATGAGGATGTACAAATCCACAAGCATCCCTAAATATGTAGGAAAGTATGTGGTATATTTTTGTAAAATGGCGATCAACCATATGTTAGAAAAACAAAAATATATCTAGATATGGAAAGGACAATATCTTTCTTCTAAAAGCTCGGACTAGATTGAAAGACTTGCAAAAGATGTATATAGCTTGTAAATTCAACATTACAATCATATAGTTTTCTGTTTCATTTTAATTAAAAGGAAAAAATGAAAAAAAGTATTCCATTTTGTGTGATGTGATTACACTTACACTTAGTTAATCACAGCTGCATATAATGTTGTAAGCATGATAAAATTGCTATTAAGTCCCTATAATACTAGTGTATCCCCCTTATTGTTCTAGAAGATGAGACTTTATCACAAGTAGAGGGGCGCATTGAACTACAAAAGGTTTTCTTTAGTTATCCATCTCGAAAACAAATTCTTTCAAGATTTTTACCTTTCTATTCCTACTGGGAAGACAGAAGCACTTGTTGGTCATAGTGGATCTGGAAAAAGCATAATCATTTCCTTATTTGAACGATTCTATTATCCTATTGTAGGGAGTTTGATGCAACAAAACTGCAACTTTACATAATTTGCACGTGGATCTGTGGGTTATGGGCCTACATATACATCTGAATCATTTCAATTAGCGGATTTCACAACAAACCTGACCAATCACCGCCAAGCGCGTGTCGCACAACTGACGTATTCATTTTAACACTTGACTTTTGGCCCTCCAAATCTCCATCGTCGATCTTTCTTACTTGATCCAACAGCTATCACGTCACTCGCTTGCCATTAGCTTGGCCAATCTCCATCGTCGATCAATCCCACGTGATCCAACAACTATCGTGCAATCTTGTGCAGATTCTTGCACAACCGATGTCAAGTCGCGAGCATGCAAGAAAAGTGGTTTTCCTGTGCTACATGTCAACACCTTAGGCTAATCACGTGAATTTTAGGAATACTGCTTACCACCTTTAGGGAGGACGAGATACCACTTACCATCTTTTCAAGACCGTTCCATCCTTCTACTAACACGTGGTTTGATCTCTGCCATTCATCTTCCATCAATATCATCTGTCGATTTGTTCTTGGATCTCTCATTCACTTATCGGTGGAATTTGCATTTCCACAAATTTATCTCTTGCATACTGGTTTAAGGCAAAGTTCATAGGAACTTCGTCCCTTACACTCGCACACGCAATTTACCAATTTACAGTAAATAATATACACGTAAAAAATAAACAGACACACAAATCCAAAATTCGCCTAGATGTATAATAACACGCATATTTCAATTATAAATAGAATTCGATTACAGGCTAAGGCCTCACGGCCCGAGTCACAAATTGCCCTGTGGCTACATTGCCTACTTTATCTATCTCTTTAACACAACACAGACTCTCTTATATAGGAAATTACAAAGGGAGGAATCGTTTAAGATCCATGAGTTTCTCCCAAAATCACTCAATCAAACCCCCAAATCTCTCCATACGCATGCATGGCAGATAATTACATTTAATCAAGCCTTCCAGAGACTTATCAATTCCATCAATTTACCTCTGTTTAAATAGAATTTTCCTCGGTTTACAATGATTGCCCACGTTTCCCCTTTCATAGCTCTAAATTTAAATTTTGATTAAGCGTGTTCCGATGCTCCTGCATCAGACTCCCAGGTATAGAAATTTTATGACCTCCTAGTCATATGCCTTCTTCATCCCTTAGCAATTCTACCCACATCCTCTATGGAATTGCCTTTATGATCTTTCCATGAGCTACAACAAAACCTCTGCAGTAATAAGTCATCCTTGCTACACGATACCTCACCAAGCTTCTCTTCTTTGAGCTTAGTCTTTCAACATCTCTCTGGTTCTCCCTTCTGGAACCAATTGAGCACTCCTGGCTCTAGGTTGCTGCAATCTTCTCACCTTCTTCTGCTGCTACCTGTACGATAATATAAAGACCACAAAATCACCAATCTTCAACATATTTGCACCTTTACACAGAATCTATTTCTGCTCTGATACCACTTTGATGCGGCAAAACTACAACTTACATAATTCGCTTGTGGACCTGTGGGTTATGGGCCCACGTATACATCAGAAGAATTTCAATCAGTGGACTTCAAAACAAACCTGACCAATCACCGTCAAGTGTGTGTCGCACTACTAACGTATTCATTTTAACACTTGACTTTTGGCACTCCAAATCTCCACCATCGATCTGTCCCACTCGATCCAACAGCTATCACATCACCCGCTCATCAACTAGCTTCGCTGATCTCCACCATCGATCAATCCTGCATGATCCAACGGCTATCATGCAATATCACGCAGATTCTTGCACGACCGATATCAAGTCGCGAGCACGTGAGAAAAGTGGTTTTCCCGTGCTACGTCTCAACACCTTAGGCTAATCGCCTGAATTTTAGGAATACCGCTTCCCACCTTTAGGGCGCATGAGATACCACTTACCGTCTTTTCAAGACCGCTCTTTCCTTCCACTAACACAGGGTTTGATCTCCACCATTCATCTTCCATCAATATCATCCATCGATCTGTTCTCGGATATCTCGTTCACTTATCGGTGGAATTCACATTACCACAAATTTATCTCTACCATATTGGTTTAAGGCGCAGTTCATAGGAACTTCGTCCCTTACACTCGCACATGCAATTTACCAATTTAAAGTATATACAGGTAAACAATACACAGACACACAAATCTAGACTTCACCTAGATGTATAATAACACACATGTTTCAGTTATAAACAGAATTCGATTACAGGCTAAGGCCTCATAGCCCGAGTAACAAATTTCCCTGTGGCTACATTGCATACTCTATCTATCTCTTTCACACAACACAGACTCTCTTATATAGGAAATTACAAAGGGAGGAATCATTTGAGATCCATGAGTTTCTCCCACAATCACTCAATCAAACCCTAAATCTCTCTATACGAATGCATGGCAGATAATTACATTTACTTAAGCCTTCCAGAGACTTATCAATTCCATCAATTTAGCTCTATTTAAATAGAATTTGCCACGGTTTACAATGACTGTCCATGTTTCCCCTTTCACAGCTCTAAATTTAAATTTTGATTAAGCGTGTTCCGATGCTCCTGCATCATAATTTTCAATCATTTCCTATTAATGAAAATATCTCTTAATATCCACTCCATTTTTCCAAAATAGACAAATAGTAGACATCATTTAGCATATAGAAGTGAAATGTAAGAAAAATTACAGTAGCTGATACTTATATACCTGGAAGAACATACAACATTTTTAAATTTGCTACCTAATTAAAATTACATTTATGATAAAACCAGTTCCTGAAAGGAAAAAAAAATATAGAATAATAAAGTTCGGACTCTGGAAAAAAGTGCCATAAGGAGTCACCAAGGAGAAGAGGTTCACAAGGATAAAAAATAATAATCTGTACACATCTAGTTTTTCATATAAACTAATTACCAATATGTAAATCCAATAACGTGAACTCCCACCAATAGGGATTTCTTGGCATCAGAAGGTTGGAATAGTTTCATGGTGCTGATGATGTTGCAATGATGTCAAAAATACCAACAAAAGATATAGCAGACAACAAACTGTAGACGCTATAACCAAAGCCTTAGAAAAATGTTTCACACCTTGACCGGTTGACCAAGAACAAAGGTCAAAGAACTATATCAGATAATTTCACATAAATGATCTAGATCTCTCTGAAATTGGATATAACACCTAGATACAAGGATATAGGACATAAATCATCTACTAAGTTTGATTGAAAGGGATCCCATTTCATAAAATTTATTTTGGAGGGCCTTTTGGTGGAAAGAAATTTTACTGGGAGAACAAGCATCGCAAAGTCATCCACTGATTATGTGGTTTTACCAAATACTTCCAGTATGTATCCCAATATAGTTTGGTCAGCTGTTTGATTGCTTCCTCTTTGGTCTGAGTTGTTTGTTTCCATTGTTGTTCCAGTTGTTCTATATCTGGGAGAGCCCATGGTACGAATTCTTTGAAAAAGTTGGCACTGTGGAGGTTTTCATTAATGACCTCAATTTTGTTGTTAGTTGCATCTGTTGTTGTCATTTTCACCCTTTCTACTTGCTTTAACTGTGTATCCCAATCTGAAAATAGAATGTCTTTGTGGGATTCTTTTATTTTTGGTAGATCAACCTCTCTTCCCTCATTAGGTTCCTGCCAGGTAATAAATTTAGAAATATTTTTATGGATTTCTTCATATTCAAACATTAGATCAATCACTTGGTTTGTCAATTTATCACTTGTCTCACAGTAAGGATTGATCTGTGAGATTTTCTAGTAGAACATCTCTTGTTGTTGTATCAATGGGGAATTTAGATTGATTTATTCTTTGATGAACTCATTTGTTTGAGGGTTATCTTTAAATCTGTCTACCATGGCATGCATTGGGAAAATATGTGAATCCTTTTCTGATATGCTTTCCTGGTGTTGTAACCTCATTTTCTCGAATTCCTTATGAAGTTGAGCTACCTTCTGTTCTTCTTATTGATTAGTTTTCTCTTGTTCTAATTGTTGTTCAAGAAAAATAATTCTCTATTCTTTTTCTTTTAGTAGTAGTTGTACTTCTATTTCTTTATCAATGGTCGTTGTGGCATAGGCGCCTGCAAACTGTGACAACTTCGTAAGGTTTTCTGATGGGTCAACAGGAGTGTCTTTCCACACAATTTCCATTGATTCGTTCTCTAGAGTTGCAACAATCGTGGTTCCTAATTTCCTCTTATTTCTTTTTCTTTTAACCACAACCTTACGTGTAGTGCTGTAAAATATTTCGAGTGGAGGTATCTCTTCAATTTTTAAGACAATTTCAAAAGTGGGAAAAGCTGGAATAACCTCAATATCTTGAGTGTTTGTAGCCCCTTGCTCTATTGTCTCTAGATTTTCTTTGTGCTGAGTCTGTTTGGGGGTCTGAAATCCAGATGTTTCCTCAAGACTTGTGCATGTTTGGAGCTTCTAATTGAATTGCTCCCATTCCTTGTCTAGGTCAATGACTGGAATCTTCCATGTTTGAGCTGAAGTGGAGCCGATCTCTGTCTGTTTCTTGGTCAAGGCCTGTTCGAAAATTTCCTCAGTATTTCCTTCTGTGTCTTTCTCAGAATCTTTATTAGGACTCCCTTCTCCATTCTGTGTTTGTTGCTCGTACTCTTCTGACTCGTGAGTTGATTTCTCTTGTGTTTCCTCATCAAAATTTTCCTTTGAACTTCCCTCCAGGCTCACGCTAGGAGTCAGTTCTCTTATTGGTTCAATTTGTAATAGGTCCAATGGGACCTTTAACAATCTTTTATTCCTATATACATGAAAATCATTAATATCATCTAGGCTTAACTGTAGTGATACTAAATGTAGGACTTGTGCAAATGATTCGGCTCCTTGAAAGAGGTCATCAAATGGATCCTTTTCATGAGTAAACTGTTTGAATTTAACCATGGTGGTGAATTCTTTAGCAACTTGATTTGGATCATACTGTCACCTTGGAACTGTGGCCAATTTTAGAGATGTAATATTCTCTACTTCTTTTACTGCATGTCCATATTCATGTAGTGTGAAAGTGCCACATTGTAATGGGAAGGCTAGCCAAATGGATTTCTTCTGCTCCTTTAGGGCTTTGGTTAAACCATCCCCAACTGTCTGGTAAGCTATCTCTCTTGCAAATAGCTTATCTGGAATATAATATGGGAGGACATGTGGAGCTGCAATGCTCCCAAAAACTCTAATATAAGTCAATGTTTCTTCACTAAACCATCTTGCGATTGGAAAGATGTCTATCTTGGCTTCTTTGGAAAGCTTAAGAGCCATTTTATCAAAAATGGTTTTATAAATAGGCAACATAATACCATGGCAGATTTTGTAAAAATGGAAATTAGATTGGGATTCCCATAAGATTTTATGATACACATGGATGGGAAGAGGGTTCTGTACAGTCCACTTCCAACCCATGTTTGGAAATTGAGAGAAAAAATAAATGTGTCCATTACATAAGCGCTCATATAAAAGGGGGAATAATTCTTGAGGAAATACTTCTCTTTTTATGATATTCCCTAATAGCCATAGCTAAATTGTCTGATAAAATCTGACTCCAATTCATAATCATTATGTTAATTGAGAAATCAATTAATGGAAGCCATTCTGTAGAAAATTTGGTACTATTAGCTTTACCAAATAATCTAAACATCATCACAACTACGAAATTATGTGGGGCCAAGAGGGATACAATTGGGTACATAATGGATTTCTCCCGTTTGAATTTTCCTGAGCCTAACCTCCAGGTCTATGTAACGTCCAATGAGCCCTCGTTCTCTTTGGAAAAATGCTCAAGGAAATATTTGTCATAGAGATTTTTGCGCTCTAGTAGATGGTATATATGATGCAAATTTTCTGGTGTGAAAGACCTCATGACCTCATGTCTTGCATTCCTGAAAGTTTTGTCTGAGATATTCACAATATCAATCACCCATTTTACCATATATGTGTATGGTAATATCTTAGGTCTTGCAGTTGTTTTGTGTAAAAAGAACATGCTAACTCAAAGTAGGAAGCGTCAGATGATTCTTTGGCATCATTTGTTGCCTTTGTTTCCAGTGGCCTAGGTTTCTCTTCTTCCAGTAGGTTATACATGGCTTCCCATGATGTGGTTCCTCCGTCTTTGCTACCAGTGTTATCAGAGAAAAGTGGTGTCGTGTCCAATTTCTCAGATGCAGTAGCTTTTCCCTTCTTCTCCATCTTTTCAGACGTTGTTTCCTTCAAAGGTTCCTTGAAATTGAGTAATGGAGATTATCAGATAAACACATAGAGCGAAAATGATAGTGAACATGCAATGATACAGTTAATTCTGAAAGGTAACAAGGAAGAAGACTTTATTCGAAAATGCAGATGAAAGATATCAAATCACGTCGAGCTGTTTTAAACATAAATTCCATTAAAAATCGTTAAATACACACTAAGGTCTTTTATTATTTCCTTTATTATTCATTTAATCCATGGCATTGAAAATGTGAAAAAAAACTTCAAGTTGATCAGTTTGAAGTGTGTGATGTCGATTATGCGATTGTGATAAAGATTATCACAATATCGCAAAGCTAAAGATCGCACTTTCGGTTATGCACTATTTCAAAGTTATTTATAATTTTGCGACATGCGATGTGATCAACATACCTTTTATCATTTTGAGCAAATTTTGCTTGAATGAATACTTATTGAATAAAGTGACCTTTCACTATGTGCCGGACCTAACCTAAGTTATAACAATTATCGCATGCTTCCATCGGGTCTGGGTTATATCGCATTTCACAACCTTTCATGGTTCACAAGATTGGCCTTTGTGTAAGTGCCGCGATGCGATCAGTGTTTGGCTTTTTTTGTCGCAATATTGCAAGTTGTGTATTCTAAAGGTTTTTCTTGTTTGTGCTTTTTCGAATGCCGCTATGCGATTGTGATAGGTACTTTATTTTGTAAGAAATACTTTAAGCCTTAGTTTTAATGAAAATTCTAATGATACCATAAGTCTATTACGGTGGTCCCTTGATCTGAAATGGGGACCTAAAGGCTTCTTGTTAGCTTGCAAAAAACTCTCCCACTCCAAAGCTTAAATAATCCCAAGATCTAGCTTATGATTAACCAATTGCGGAGTTAAAAATGCTTGAAACAGGTGTATGCTTGTGTTTGTTTTTAGACTGTTCAAGTCCTTTAGTACATTTGATTATGCTAATATTTAAACACACATAACAGTAAATAAAGCAGCAAACCAACAAACACATAAGACAACAATATAATATGGAGTTCACCTAAACCTCTTGGGCTACGTCTCCTTGATCTCTAGTCAACTCAACTAGGCTCTCTGGGATTATGGCATAAATTCTTTTATAACATCTATGCTCAACTCCATTGGTTTACAACTAAACCTATGGGTTTAGAATACCATCTTATCCCGCTGGTTGTCCATACTCTGCAGACAGATCTAGGCTTCTCTGGACTAGACTCCTTCAATTAGCTGTTGAAAATAATACTGAGAGGGGGGGGTGAATCAGTATTATCTAATTCTTTTAATAAATCTTCCTTATTTGTTCTTTGAATTATTTTTGCATGTCAGTACCATAAAATAATGAGCATGAACAAAGAGAAACAGATAGTCACACCAAAGAACACAAGATGTAAGGTGGAAACCCAATGTGGGTGAAAACCACCTGCTGCAATATGTCTCTATCTTCTTTCAAATTAGAAACTTCTTTTATAATGGTTTTGTACTGGTGCAGTCCTTTACCAGTACGCACGCTGCAACCTGCAGAGAGCTACAACTCTCTCTCTCTTGTTTTCAAGTCTCTGCTGGAAGGGAGCTACAACCCCCTACTTCTTTTCATAAAGCATCAAATGATCATCAAGTACATAAAAGTTACAGTCCACTACAGTTATCAGATCAGCAATAACAGAACTAACCTAGAACACCTTATCAACAGAAAAATTCAATCAACAGAACATTTTAAGACAGGTACGCAGTTTTCCCTTCTGTGGCCTGCGTCGCTACGCAGTTCACCTTCTGCTTTCCTGCGTATACCCGCAGAGATCCTTCTGCCGCACTGCGTGCCCACACACTGTTCCTTCAACCGCGCTGCGTACTATTACTGCAGGTACGCACCCAGAAATATTATCGCGCCGCGTACTTTTACTATGCGTACGCACCTGAACCTTAGTCGCTCTGCGTACCCACGCAGCTATCCTTCTTCTGCTCTGCGTACCCACGCAAGCCTCCTGTTTCTGCTCTGCGTACCCACGCAGATCTCATGTTTCTGCTCTGCGTACCCACGCAAGCCTCCTGTTTCTGCTCTGCGTACCCACGCAGATCTCATGTTTCTGCTCTGCGTACCCACGCAGCTCTTCTGTTAAACACCTGCGGCCTTCTGATTAGGGCCGAATAGGCAGTCTACCAGAGTGGCACAGTTGCTCAGATCTGATCATGCGCTCGAGAGATCACCCTTCACAGATTCGCCTTCAACTTCCCTTTCATATAGATCAAGCTTTTAAGACCATAACCCAATATTTCAGATCTAAAGATATTCAATTGCAAAAGATGCTTAGCCAAGTGATCTCCTTTGCTTTATATAGGCAAGCTCCTCCTAAAATCATGGAACAATACCACGAGCCAAAAACCGTAATAACACAAATACCGTCGGCTAAATACCAAGAGTAAAACATAATAAACCCCACGTGTGCTTTTCTCTGCCTTGAAATGTGTGCACTGGGGGTACGCACCTCCTGAACGGCTGGCCTGCATATCTGGACGCGGTCCCTGCATGGTGTACCTGCGGGTACGCACCTTCTGAACTGATTTCCTGCGTACTTCTTAATTTTCAACATTTTGAGAGCCTTGCCACGGGAGTTGCCATCAAGTACAACATCTGTAACATATAGCCATACCAGAAACATAATGCCAACAATCTCCCCCTTTGGACTTGATGGCAACCTCACAATCTTCACCTTCATTCTCCCCCTTTGACATCAAGGGCAAAGGGGTATGCTCCCCCTAAGATCATGCTCCCCCTGAATATGAACCAGATCTGTAACAAAGAACCATAATCCACTATGAAAGAGATAGAGACATATTGCAGCTATTTCCAAGATCTCCTTCTGACCATCCTCCATAATGCCAACAATGCATTATATGCTCCCCCTGAACCTGTACCATCAATCAGAAACGGTTCAAAAATAAGATGATGCATCAATAACCCCCAGCTTTTGCCTGAGGTATTCAAAAGTGTCCCTGGGTAATGGTTTGGTGAGAATATCAGCAACTTGTTCCTTAGAAGGAACATAATCCAACTTGACCTTTTGTTCAAGTACTTGTTCCCAGAGAAAATGGTACTTGATTGGTATGTGCTTGGTTTTCGAATGCATAACAGGATTCTTTGAGATGCTGATTGCACTTGTGTTATCACATAAGATGGGGATTGGTGGTGTACAAGTGATTTGAAAATCCTGCAAAGTCTGCATCATCCAAAGGAGTTGGGTGCAACAAGATGCAGCAGCAACATATTCCGCTTCAGCTGTAGACAAGGAAATTGAACTCTGTTTCTTGCTGAACCAAGATACCAGTCTGGAACCCATAAAGAACGCACCACCACTTGTGCTTTTCCTGTCATCCACGCTTCCGGCCCAATCTGCATCTGTGTAAGCATGAAGTGTAAGATCTGTATCTCTAGGATACCATAAGCCATAATTTTGAGTCCCTTGAAGATATTTGAAAATTCTCTTCACTGCCTGAAGATGAGTCTCCTTCGGATTTGCCTGAAATCTTCCAACTATTCCAACTGCATGCATGATGTCCGGTCGGGTACCTGTTAAGTAAAGTAAACTTCCAATCATAGATCTGTAGGTTGGTTGATGTACTGCTGCAGATTCATCATTTGCACTAAGGCTACATCCTGTGACCATGGGTGTACATACTGGTTTTGCATCTTCCATACCATATTTCTTCAAAATCTGTTTGAGATACTTGGTTTGAGATAAAAAGATTCCTCCTTCCTTTTGTTGGATTTGCAAACCAAGGAAATATGTCAGTTCTCCTAGCAAGGACATTTCAAATTCTTTCTGCATGACCAAGGCAAAGCTTTGACTCATAGCTTCTTCATTGCTCCCAAAAATAATGTCATCTACATACACAACAAGTATTAGCAATTTGTCATTTTCAAATTTTATATAAAGATTGCTATCTGCTGATCCTTTTGAAAAACCTTGTTGATGAAGATATTTGTCCAAACGATAGTACCAAGCCCTTGGAGCTTGTTTGAGACCATAGAGAGCCTTTTTCAATCTGCATACAAGATTTGGATCATTTCCAAGAATGAACCCATCTGGCTGTTCAATGTATACTTCTTCTTCCAATTCTCCATTTAGAAAAGCTGATTTCACGTCCATTTGAAATACTTTGAAGTTTTGAAAACTTGAGAGAGCAAGGAACATTCGGATGGCCTCAAGTCTTGCAACAGGAGCAAAGGTTTCTTCAAAGTCTATTCCTTCTTGCTGCGCATACCCTTTACAAACAAGTCTGGCCTTGTTTCTAATTACTTCTCCATTTTCATTCAATTTGTTTTTGAAGACCCATTTTGTTCCAATAACATTCTTATCCTTTGGTCTAGGAACCAGCTCCCAAGTGTTGTTCTTTTCGATTTGCTCAAGTTCTTCATCCATTGCTTTCACCCAACATTCATCTTTGCATGCCTCTTTCACATTTTGTGGTTCAGTGGAGGAGAGTAATGCCAAATAGCTTGAGGCTTCTGCAACTGTTCTTCTTGTTTGTACACCTGCTTCTTTCTGCCCCACGATCTGAGATTCTGAATGATTCTTCAGAACATATCTGGATGGGGTTTTCTCTTCTATTCTTGTCTACTCCTCTGGTTCTTCTTGAGGTTCTTCTTAAGGTTCTTCTTCTTCATCATTCTGTCTTTGAGGATAGCCTTCATCTTCTCCGATGTCTTCATGATGAACTTGCCTAGGAATGTATCCCTTCTCATCAACCACTACATCAATGCTGTCAACAATTTTGCCAAGTCTTTTATTGTAGCATTTGTATGCTTTGCTATGTGGAGAGTAACCAAGAAGAATGCCTTCATCTGCTCTAGGTTCAAGTTTGCCCAGCTGCTCATCAGTATTCTTGATATAGCATTTGCTCCCAAAGATTTTGAAGTGCTTTACCGAAGGAGTCTTACCACTCCAGAGCTCATGAGGAGTTTGAGTGCTGTTCACCCTGACATTTGTTTTGTTGAGAATAACAACCGCAGCATGTGCAGCTTCACCCCAGAAAGTTGCGGGAGTTCCTGAATCATCAAGCATAGCACGAGCCATTTGTTGGACTGTTCTGTTCATTCTTTCCACAACTCCATTTTGCTGAGGAGTTCTAGCTGTAGAGAATTCTCTTCTTATCTCATGTTCTTCACAGAAATCGAAAAATTCATTTGAGGTAAACTCCCCACCTCTGTCGGATCTGAGGCACTTAATTTTGTGACCTGATTCATTTTCAACCAAAGCTTTGAAGGATTTGAATTTTTCGAATGCTTCATCTTTGTGCTTCATAAGTCCTAGCCAGACAAACCTAGAGAAATCGTCAATGAATAATATCAAGTATTCTTCTCCTCTAGGTGTTCTTTTCCTGAATGGACCGCATGTATCTGTATGTACTAGCTCAAGAGGCATGCTAGCTGATCCTTCCTTCTCTGGAAAGTTAGTTCTGGTTTGTTTTCCAAACTGACATGATTTGCATATGGTGTTGTCAGGAATTTTGATATCTGGAAGATCGCGAACTGCCTGATATTTGCATGCTTTCCTTATTTGTGAAAAGCTTAGATGCCCCAACCTCCGATGCCATAGCCAGTGCTCATCATCCTTGCTCAGATAGCATTGTTGTTGTCCTTCTTCAAATATGTATAGATTATTTGGAGTTCTTTTGCCTTTGATCACTGTTTTACCTGTATCAAGATCACGAACAAGACATCCATTTGATCTGAATATAACCTCGGTTCTTTGATCACACATCTGGCTGACACTTAGAAGATTATGCTTCAATCCATCAACATACAAAACATTTCCAGCCTTGACCTTTTCTTTTAACTGAGCAATGCCCTTTCCTTTTATAGTTGCAGGAGTATCATTTCCAAAAGAGACTTTCTTTCCCTTTTCTAGAGCAGAATAAGACTCAAGTTTTTTTTTATCACCTGTCATATGCTTCAAACATCCACTGTCAATGTACCATAGATTTTCCTGTCCTTCTGCATAAAATGCTATCCCACATCTTTCTGTTTGAGGTTCCTTTATTCTCCATGTTTTGGTGCTTGAGGCTTGTTCCTTTTTCTGCTGAAACCTGCTCCTGCATTCAGAGTCTTCATGACCAAAGTTATTGCAAATAGAACATTCAGCTTCATTTTCAAGAACCGAAAAGTTGTTATAGGTCCTTTTTGTAATCCCTGTCATACTTCTTTGTTTTTGAGCTTCCCTAGTCATGATCGTTTTATATGCAACACATTGAGCTGCTTTGTGACCAAAGTTATGGCAAGAAAAGCATTGTCCATTGAAGAAACTTCTGCGGTTATCAAATCTACCAGCCAACTGATTGTAATTTCTATTTTCATCTATTCTTGAACCAAATTGAGAAGATTTTACCTGTGGTTGGTTGTAGCTTTTGTTCACCCTCAAGATGGATTGCCCCTGATAGTTTCTGTTTGTAATTCGTCCCTGCTTTACCTGATGATCTTCATTGTTATTTTGTTCATTTCTTCTTGCTGCATCAAGATAACTTTTTGAGGTGGATGCTTGAGAAGTTTCTCCATTATAGCCCAGACCTGTCTTGTTTAGTGGAGACCGCTGCACATTGATAATCTCATCCAAAGTTTCAGATCCTTTGGCAAACTTGAGATTAATAGCTTTTGTTTTCTCAATCTCTTTTCTAAGACCAACAATTTCACCTTCTAATTTTTCAAGATGTTTTTCCTTTTCATCAATTTGAAATTGTAGAGTATCAATGATCATGTTCTTTTCTTCTATACATCTCTTGAGTCTAGTAATTTCATCATAAAGTTTATCCACATCTATAGCATCCATATAATCATCATCTTCAAATGCCATTAACAACTTATACTCATTACCTTGTTCATCTTCATCACTGTTTGATAGACCATCGCTATCTTCATGAGTGTAGTAGCTTTTCTTATTTGCGTTCTGTTTCTTGTTCCATCTAGCAGGTTCCTTTCCTTTATCCTTATAGGGACATTTTGCAGCATAATGACCTACTCTTCCACAAGCAAAGCATTTAAAAGGTAACTTACCTCTAAACCTTCCAGAACCCCTTTGAAGATTTCTGACAAAATTTGATTCTTCTTCCTCTTCTTCTAGGACGTGGCTTGCTTCATAATAATCTCCTTTGCCTGATGCTTTGAAAGCAGCTTCTCTTCTGTCTGATGGACCTCCCTTTCTCATTTCATAAGCAGTTAGAATTCCATGTAGCTGAGACATAGTAAGAATTCGAAGATTTTCCTTTTCTTCTATTGCAGATACTTTAGATTCAAACTTGGGGGACAATGATCTTAGGACCTTTTCAACCACAATAGCCTCTTTTATTTCTTCACCCAAATTCTTCATACAATTAACAACTTCATCTACCCGAAGAAAATAGTTAGCCACACTTTCATCATTATACATTTTGAGAGTCTCATACTGAATTCTGAGAGTTTGAAGTTTAGCACGCTTTACCTGTTCGTCTCCTTCATAGCTCGTGACAATTTTGTCCCATATCTCTTTTGCGGATTTATAGTGCATTACCTTCATGAATTCTGATTGAGATATACATCCTAATAGAGTACTGACTGCTTTCGCATTTGTTTCATACTTCTTTTTCTCGGCTGCATCTGTAGGAGTAGCTGAAGGAAAAGCATAGCCTGTCTCTACGATGTCCCAAACTTCTGTACCAAGAGATTGAAGATAGGCAGTAACTCTTACCTTCCAATAATTGAAGTTTGTCCCATCAAAAACCGGTGGCCTGATTGATGCTTCTCTCTCGTAGTTGCTCATGATGAACGATCTACCTTCAAGCGATCAAGCTTCTCTGAAGGACCTGCTCCAATACCAATTGTTGAAAATAATACTGAGAGGGGGGGGGGGGTGAATCAGTATTATCTAATTCTTTTAATAAATCTTCCTTATTTGTTCTTTGAATTATTTTTGCATGTCAGTACCATAAAATAATGAGCATGAACAAAGAGAAACAGATAGTCACACCAAAGAACACAAGATGTAAGGTGGAAACCCAATGTGGGTGAAAACCACCTGCTGCAATATGTCTCTATCTTCTTTCAAATTAGAAACTTCTTTTACAATGGTTTTGTACTGGTGCAGTCCTTTACCAGTACGCAGGCTGCAACCTGCAGAGAGCTACAACTCTCTCTCTCTTGTTTTCAAGTCTCTGCTGGAAGGGAGCTACAACCCCCTACTTCTTTTCATAAAGCATCAAATGATCATCAAGTACGTAAAAGTTACAGTCCACTACAGTTATCAGATCAGCAATAACAGAACTAACCCAGAACACCTTATCAACAGAAAAATTCAATCAACAGAACATTTTAAGACAGGTACGCAGTTTTCCCTTCTGTGGCCTGCGTCGCTACGCAGTTCACCTTCTGCTTTCCTGCGTATACCCGCAGAGATCCTTCTGCCGCACTGCGTGCCCACGCACTGTTCCTTCAACCGTGCTGCGTACTATTACTGCAGGTACGCACCCAGAAATACTATCGCGCCGCATACTTTTACTATGCGTACGCACCTGAACCTTAGTCGCTCTGCGTACCCACGCAGCTCTCCTTCTTCTGCTCTGCGTACCCACGCAGGTCTCCTGTTTCTGCTCTGCGTACCCACGCAGATCTCCTGTTTCTGCTCTGCGTACCCACGCAGATCTCCTGTTTCTGCTCTGCGTACCCACGCAGCTCTTCTGTTAAACACCTGCGGCCTTCTGATTAGGGCCGAATAGGCAGTCCACCAGAGTGGCACAGTTGCTCAGATCTGATCATGCGCTCGAGAGATCACCCTTCACAGATTCGCCTTCAACTTCCCTTTCATATAGATCAAGCTTTTAAGACCATAACCCAATATTTCAGATCTAAAGATATTCAATTGCAAAAGATGCTTAGCCAAGTGATCTCCTTTGCTTTATATAGGCAAGCTCCTCCTAAAATCATGGAACAATACCACGAGCCAAAAACCGTAATAACACAAATACCGTAGGCTAAATACCAAGAGTAAAACATAAGAAACCCCACGTGTGCTTTTCTCTGCCTTGAAATGTGTGCACTGGGGGTACGCACCTCCTGAACGGCTGGCCTGCGTATCTGGACGCGGTCCCTGCATGGTGTACCTGCGGGTACGCACCTTCTGAACTGATTTCCTGTGTACTTCTTAATTTTCAACATATTGAGAGCCTTGCCACGGGAGTTGCCATCAAGTACAACATCTGTAACATATAGCCATACCAGAAACATAATGCCAACATTAGCGCTCTGAGCTATCTTGAGCTCTAGCTTACACCAACTCCCTTAGAATTCTCTCACTGTCTCTGGAATGCCTTCTTCTATCTTCAGCACACTCTGAATACCAACAACAACTGGATCATTTGATCTCTTTGCTGTTCTAAAGCTTCATTACTGCTCCATGGCTCTTAGAAGTCTTCAAGATTTTTTGAACTCCATCTCAATGGATTCAACAGTCCCCTACAGTCACCTTGACTATTGGAACCTTGAGAATGAACATTGGCTCTATTCTCTGCAACTGCCTCCAACCTCTATTGGCCTCTGCTTCTGCTCTCGGCTCTGGCTCTGGCTTCTCTGAGCTCCCTGGTTTTCGCTTGACCTCCAAGCGACTCCAAAACTCTCTACACTGCCTCTCAATCGTGCTCTCTGGTTTTTGTGAGGCCTCCTTCCGCTCTGTGGCTTCCTGTCCGTTTCTCTATGCGTGATCATTACTTTGTCTCTTCAGCTGGCCCTATGGCTTCTAGCTCTGTGGCTTTGCACGTTACAAATGCATCATTGTTACAAAACGCTCGCTTGCAGTGTGGCACAATGGTCAGAGATAGTTACAAAGGAATCAGGTCCTTTGTTCAGGTGAAAACCCGAAAACGGAACAAAATTCCAATACACAGAAATATATCGGAAATACACTGTCGGGCGCAAAATTCAGACTTAAAATAGAATGCAACCGCATCTATAAACCTATCAGGTCCGCCATTCCATCGAAAATCACAATTGCATGGCGTATTGGCCAAAAAACCCAATACACAGGAAATACAAAAAAATCCCGCATTTCTGGATTTCAAATATTCTGAAATTGCATCCATAATTCCCATTGGGTCCGCCTTCTATCGGAATATCGCAATCGCATGTAACGGTCCTTTGTATCGGGGATCCACCGATCGCCCAATCATTGATCACCCCAATTAGATCCTGACTGTTGATCTTGCTCATCAATCTGACAGTTGGCATGTGATCGCACATCGGCCCATTGCTTTGTCGCATATCACAATATCACTTTCGCAATGGCCCCGAGGGTTTTCCCTTTGGTTATGCTGACCGTCGATCCGCCGATCCACCAATCACCGATATCGCACATCTCATATCGCATCGGTGGGGTCTATGCCTCTGCTCCTCCGATCGTTGATCGTCACAATCGCTTCATCGCATTGATCACATATCGCATATTGCTCTGCCTGGGGTCCCAATATCGAGCGAAGGCCTACCTTCGATGTGATAAGTCAGAGGTTGCAATCGGGGTTCCTTCTGCCTTGTCTCAAGTCTTTCCCTTTGGCACATTTGCGATGTGATTTCTTCAATGAGCCTTTTAGGCCATTTTTATAAGAACTTGCCTCCTTTTCAAAGGACAATGGCAATCTTCTTTATGCGATAACTTCTTCATCCGAAGTCCATTTTAGCCCAATCAAATTGCATTAGATTCAAATTGAAAAGATCTATGCAATGGAACTATTTTCAGAAGCATCCTTTGACTTTCATTTTTGGGTAAAAAGTCATCTAGGATCATTTTCTGATCACGCCTTCCCACTAAAAAGCTTTTGGTCTCCAAAAGTATGATATACTGATATGAACAGTAGATGAGAGTACAACACCCTCTTTTTTTAGCCTTCATACACTTGGTTGCATGGCTAGTGCCTCTGAACCAAAGCTTTTGAACACTCCCTTCCTGGATGTGCTTGTCCTCCTGGGAAGAACTGTCTTCCTCCTTGACTTCATGCAAAACTCCTGCTAAGAAGGTCACAGAAGGTAGTTTGAACTTCTCTACCTTGATCATTGATCCAAGGTGGCTCAAACCAATGTGAAGTTACATCTTCTTCACAAAATTTTCATTTGTACCTATTTGACATACTGCCAACAACAACTGTTAACAACAATAGGATTACAGACAACAACTGGATGGACTAAACTCCTGCTTCAACAAAAGAAACAGATTTCACATCTTGTGAACACCTCCATGTCTTTACATCTGCATACAAATGATTGACTATATAACAAGCCAACAAATCATGCCTTTAAAACAATTGACCTTCAAGTCAAGCATGTCGAAAAAGACCTTTAGGACTCTTTTTCAAAAGATGAAACACTTCATCATTATCTCCATCTTGGAGACCAAATCAAATTTTCTCAAGTCAATATTGCATTACATTCATGTTTAAAAACAAAGTAATCAACCCTTCAAGTTAATTACACATACATGTTCAAATACAAGGAAATCATCGGCATCCCTGTGTTCATGCATATCATGCTTATGCATGCATTTCACCTTTCAACTTTCGCTTAAGCACACTGTACTTCCAAAGCTGAAATGAACATAATGTTGCAGCAACAAAGTGAGTCTCCTACTCAGCTGTTTCCATTCACCTTCTTGGTAAAACCCTGCAACTTGCATTCCATTAACAAAGAAATGCAAATAGATGCATCAAATCAAAAGACATGTAATCTTTAATTGGATAAGAACTCTAACCATTTCTTACCAGTCCATTTCAAAGGTCCTCCCTTTGTCTACACATCAGCATCTACATGTGAATCATCTTGAAACACATCAATCATGGAATCTTTCTTTCCATTCCTGCCATTTTCTCTTTCCACCTTTTTCAAGTATTCTGGAAGCACTGTTGGATTCAGAGTCCAACATTTTGCAACAATATGTCCTTGCTTATGGTAGTAAGTGCAACACATGCGCATGCTTTTGACAACATGATTTGCCTTATACAGTGGACCTTTGGCTTCTTGCTTCCTTTCCTTCAAAAGTTTCCTGTATGTGGCCATTCTCTTCCAACATCTAAAAACATTATGGTTAACCAAACCACAAAAAGGAACATGCAATTCTTTTCACATACTTATATGGAAATTTACCATGTTGAACATAATCAAAAGGAATATGATTAGAACCATATTTATACCTTTCTCTTTCACCTTTATCGCCTTCATGAGGAGGTGAATTGAATGAAGAAGTGACTCCCCTTGGAACGCCATCAATCTCTTCAAGGCTTTTAGAGTTTCCACAACTCTCTGGTTCAAGTGCATGCTTATGAACACTTGCATCCTGCAAATGATGTTTCAAGTTATTGAATTCTCCATGAATACAATATTTGCACTCTTGAGGTAGAAGACCTGAAATGAAACTCCTTCTTGGAACTGTTTCAATGGTCTTCATGGCAGCTTTGGAACTTTCTCCATAAGACTGTGCATAGCCAAGACCCAAATACTTAGGCCTTTCCTCAACCATTATTGGCTCAACAATACCTTGTGCATGTTTGCCCAAGCCTTTTCCTTCATAGCCCATCTTGGACATTAACTTGGAACCTATGCCTCTAGTATGTTTTTCAAAAGAACCAATATAAGAATTCTTAGGAGAATTTGAAGACAAAAAAGAATTGTTTACCTCTTCTTCAAGCTGATACTTGACTAAGGCTTCTTTGGCAACAAAGACCTGTGTCTCCAACTCATGCATCCTTTTTAGGTTCATATTTTCAATATGAAGTTGCATCTCCATTTCCTGCAATTTTTCAGAAAGCAACTGCTTCTCTTCCTCCACGGAATTCAACTGGTCTCTAAGTATGATGTTCTTCCTTCCATGCTCATGCATTTCTCTCACCTTGTCCATCATGATGAACAAGTCTTGCTTCATGTATTCATCAAAGAATCTTGTGAAGAAAGAAGATTTTGAGGACTCACTTGTAGATGTTTTCATTATGCCAATGAACAAAAGAACTTCAAACAAGATTAACAAAGAGCTTTATTCAAGAAACCTTTTGCAACAAACCTCTTGTGCTTCAAGGATTGCCTTGAGGTTTTTTGGGATAAGAAGAATGCCTTCAGCCCTTCTTCCTTCTTGTCCTCTCCTAGACTTAGCTAACAATAGATTTCCATAAACCTTTGCAAACTCAAACACAGTCAGTTTACAAACAATCAAACATCAAAATCCTTGCTACTGTTTGAACACCTTTCAAGTCAAACAAGCATATACTGGTACCACTTGCATCATGATGCAACGCGTGCTCTGGTATAACCTTATTTGAAGGTGGGGTTAATCAACCTTAGGCCCTGATACCACCTGATCTGAAATGGGGACCCAAAGGCTTCTTGTCAGCTTGCAAGAACCTCTCCCACTCCAAAGCTTAAATAATCCCAAGATCTAGCTTATGAATAATCAATTGTGGAATTGAAAATTCTTGAAATAGGTGTGTGCTTATGTTTGTTTTTAGATTGTTCAAGTCCTTATGTACATTTTCTTATGCTGATATTTAAACAAACATAACAGTAAATAAAGTAGCAAACCAACAAACACGTAAGACAACAATATAATATGGAGTTCACCCAAACCTCTTGGGCTACATCTCCTTGAGCTCTAGTCAACTCAACTATGCTCTCTGGGATTATGGCATAAATTCTTTTATAAGCTCCACGCTCAACTCCATTGGTTTACAACTGAACCTATGGGTTTAGAATACCATTTTATCTCGCTGGTTGTCCATACTCTACAGATAGATCTAGGTTTCTCTAGACTAGACTCCTTCAATCAGTGCTCTGAGCTATCTTGAGCTCTAGCTTGCACCAACTCCCTCAGAATTCTCTCACTGTCTCTAGAATTCCTTCTTCTATCTTCAACACACTCTGAACACCAGCAATAGTTGGATCATTTGATCTATTTGTTGTTCTGAAGCTTCATTACTGCTCCATGGCTCTTAGAAGTCTTCAATATTTTCTGAACTCCATCTCAATGGATTCAGTGGTCCCCTACAGTCACCTCGACTATTGGAACCTTGAGAATGAATGCTGGTTCTATTCTCTACAATTTCCTCCAACCTCTGTCGACCTCTGCTTCTGCTCTCAACTCTGGCTTTGGATCTGGCTCTGTCTTCTCTGAGCTCTCTAGTTTTCACTCAACCTCCAAGTGACTCCAAAACTCTCTGCACTATCTCTCAATCATGCTCTCTGGATTTTGTGAGGCCTCCTTCCCGCTCTGCGGCTTCTTGTCTGTTTCTCTATGCATGATCATTCCTCTGTCTCTTCGGCTGGCCCTCTGGCTTCTAGATCTGTGGCTCTACATGTTACAAACGCATCATTGTTACAAAATGCTTTCTTGCAGCGTGGAACAATGATCAGGGACAGTTACAAATGAATCGGGGCCTTTCTTCAGACGAAAACCCGAAAACGGAACAACATTCCAATACATAGAAATATACCAGAAATACACTATCAGGCACAAAATCTGGACTTCAAATAGAATGCAACCGCATCTATAAACCTATTAGGTTTTCCATTCCATCACAAATCGCAATCGCATGGCATATTGGCCAAAAAACCCAATACATAGGAAATACAAAGAAATCCCGCATTTCTGAATTTCAAAAATTATGAAATCGTGTCCATAATTCCCATCGGGTCTGCCTTCTATCGGCATATCACAATCACAATTCGCAATCGCATGTAATGGCCCTTTGTATCGGGGATCCACCGATCGCCGATCACCCCGATTAGATCTTGACCGTTGATCCTGCTCATCAATTCAACGGTCGGCATGCGATCGCACATTGGCCCATCACTTTGTCACATATCGCAATATCATTGTCACTATGGCCCCGAGGGTCTTCCCTTTGGTTATGAAAACCACCGATCCGCCAATCCGCCAATTGCCAATATCGTACATCACATATCGCATCAGCGAGGTCTATGTCTCTTCTCCTCCGATCGCCAATCATCGCAATCGCTTCATCGCATTGATCGCATATCACATATCGCTCTGGCTGGGGTCCCGATATTGGGCGAAGGCCTACCTCCGATGAGATAAGTCAAAGGTCACAATCGGGGTTCCTTCCACCTTTTCCTTAAGTCCTTCCCTTTGGCACATTTGCGATGTGATTTCTTCAATGAGCCTTTTAGGCCATTTTTATAAGAATTTGCCTCCTTTTCAAAGGACAATGGAAATCTTCTTTCTGTGATAACTTCTTCATCCAAAGTCCATTTTAGCCCATTCAAATTGCATTAGATTCAAATTGAAAAGATCTATGCAATGGGACTATTTTCAGCAGCATCCTTTGACTTTCATTTTTGCATAAAAAATCATCTAGGATCATTTTCTGATCATCCCTCTTATCGCAATTCACAAATCACGATTGTTATTAACTTGTAACACACATGATCCAGAGATATGTGATAAAGTGAGAATAACTAGTTACAAAAGGACCTTTGCTTGATACCTTATGTTTATTTAGAAATTTATTTCTAATGGTTCAAAAAGGAAGCACTTAAGTGTTAAGTTTTTGGAGATTTTTTATAAAGGGTCCCCATTTATCAATAGAATATTAACTATAATCAATAAATGGGGGGTTTTTGAATAGTACAAAAATTGGCGATTCACGGGAAGAACCAGTTATCTCTGATATTTTTTTGAAACTTCTAAAACTTCCAAAATAAAGATAGTTCAGAAAATAGGAATTACATCAAATTTAAGATAAGTAACATTTCTCTAAATAAGAAAACAAAACTCACCTAATTATCATCCACTCAATATCCTCTTCAAAATGAAAATTCCTTTATCTATATCAGTCTTTACTTGGTTTAAAGATAAAGCATGGGGGCTCTTATGGATTAGCTTTTAGATGTACTAATTTGTCACAGGTAAAGCCTTTGCTGCCAGCAGGTGTCCATAGCCTTGACAGGGTTACCTTTTAACCATCAATTATTCAATATCCCATCCAGATAAGAGTGCAATTTTTTAGAGATAAATTCAGACTCATATACTTATTCTCTTCTATTTCTTTTAAAAAAAAATATTTTTCTTCCAAAAATGTTTCATTTTTCTACTTAAAAGTCATTGCCTTGGTTTGGTGGCCGAAAGTGACAATGCCATTCATTGGTTATAATTCAACTGAACAAGTTGGCTTGTGATGAGACCCCTTGTCTTTTGATTAAAATAATCTCAAGCCATTACCTTGTTTTGATATGCAGTATTGGTAATGTCAGTGTATTATTTCCCTATGAACATGGTAAGTCGGCTCTTAATGAGACCTCTTATCTTTTAAGTTTTATTATATTTTAGAATTACACTCTAAAAAGAGAAAATTTTACTAGATGGGGAGAATCATTGACTCCTTAAGAGTTCTTGGATGACAATTATAGAGTTAAAGGTGCTTATCTGCAAAGAGTCTTTACTTTGTTAAAGATACTTTTCTTGACTGATAATAGAACAAAGGTTTATTTATTAAGTTGGGGTTTCACAAAGAACAAATAATTTTGGTGGAAACAAACAGATTTAAGAGAGATAGAACTTAGCTTATTTTCAAATGTCATAATTATTTCCTTAACAATATCTACTTATACAAGCGAAAAATCAAAATATAAAAGAGATTCTTTATTGTAAGGCCAAAAGTAAATATTATTTAACTTTTATTTTCTTGGGAAAAGTAAAGGAAATAGTGTACAAGGGATAAAAGAGGTTAGCTTCTATGAAAAATATTTTTTCAAAATCTACCCATTGACAAGCAGAGAATCTCTCTTGCCTGATAAATCTTGCAATAGAAACGTTGATGGGCTAATTTGTTCCGCAATCTGAAATGGGCCAAGCCACATTCTTCGGAATTTGGTATGCTTACCTTTTTCCTCTATGCTTTATCCCACTTCAATACAAGGTCTCCGAGTTGAAAAGATTTAGGACTCACAGAATTTGCATCAAATGAAGATTTGACTAACTATTGATGATGTGCATGTATGATCTTGGATTTATCTCTTTCTTCTTCAAGTTTGAGGATTTGTGATTTCCTTAATTGCATAGAAGAGGAAGGAGTTTCTTCAATAAATTGAACCAGGGGTAGAGAGGGAATAACTACATTTGTAGGAAGAACAACCTCTTTCCCATAGACCAAATTAAAAGGAGAAGTGCCTATTGGGACCTTCTATGTTATTCGATCTACCCATAGAGCAAATGTTAAATATTTATGCTAGTTTTTCTGACTCTGATGAATAGTTCATTTGATGATCCTTATGAGATTTTTATTCGTTGATTCAACTAAACCATTTCCATGAGGATAATAATTAATAGAATATTAAGTTTGAAACCTCCTTTAAAAGCAAATTTAGTCATAACATTGTCTATGAAATAGGATGATTTTCCAAACATGAGGGAAGTTGGTAGGCCAAATCGAGTAATAATAAATTGATCAATAAATTCAATGGTGTTTTCAGAATTAGCTACCTTGAGTGGAATTGCTTCCACCCATTTAGTGAATTAATCAGTTGATGTAAGGATATATCTATGCTGCTTTGAAGAGTGAGGAACTATATCACCTATTATGTCCAGTCCCCATTGCTCAAATGGTTGTTCAATGTTGACCAGATGTAATGGTAATGCGGGTTTCCTTTTTATTCCAGCAACTGTTTAAATTTTTTTTCACTTCCTTACATATTCTTGTGCATCTTTGAATAAGGCTGGCCAATAATAGCCAGCATGCAGGATTTTATGCGTTGTTGTGTCTCCTGAAAAATTTCCACCAGCTAGTCCATCATGGAGTTCCTACAAAACATTTTCTGCCTCACATTTTTCAAGGCACCTAAGTAAAACAGAATCATAACTCTTCCTAAACAACATCAATGATGATTTCATATTGCTTAGATTTTAATCTCAAAGACCCTTTTCTTTTGTAACTGAGCTGCATAGGGGCATATCCATTGTTCAAATAAAAGATGATATCAACATATTTAGATTTAGTATCAATGAGGCTTACCTCACATAATTGTATATTATCACACAAATCTTCTGGTGCTGGTAGGTTGGATGCTCCAAAATTTTGCAAAAACCTGGACCTCTAGCAATTTTAGCTGGTCTAATCTCAATGTCATATTCTTGCAGTGTTGTTACCCAATTTGCTCTTTTCTCACCTAATTCTCTTTGCATTAGTAAATTTCTCACTAATGAGAATGGAACTATTACTTTAGTGTGAGCTTGAAGAAGAAAGGGTCTGAAATGTTTTATTGATTTAAAAACAGAAAAAGCATGTTTTTCAACATCTGAATCATTCAATTCCGCACCTTGCAAATTGGAGCTAAAGAAATAAATTGGTGCTTCGACTTTCTCATCATTGACTTGTGTCAATATAGCTACATATGATGTTTCAGAAGCAAAAGTATATAAAATAAAATGATTAGAAAAATTCAGAGTTGCTAAAGAGGGAGCATTTATAATTGCTTGTTTAATAAGATTGAAAGTTTCATGCTCATTTTGTCCCCATTTAAAAACATAATTTTTCTTGATCATAGATTGGAGGGGTAAAACAATTCATGAAATGTCAGGGACAAATATTTTGACGAAATTTATCTGACCTGGGAAAGATTGCATGGATTTTTTGTTGTGAGGCAAAGAGATTTCAAAAATCTCTCTTATCTTATCAGGATCTATGTGAATGCAATCTTTTGATACAATAAATCCAAGAAGATTACCCTCACTTAAAGCAAAGAAATATTTCTTTGTATTTAGAGAAATTCCATATCTCTGACAACATTCAAAGATTTGTTTTAAGTCCTTTAAATGATTACTGTGCTTTTTTTAATACATAGTTATATCATCTAAATAAATGACTACTTTTTTATTCCCAAAACATTTGAAAGTTATATCCATGGCTCTCTGAAATGTTGCACCAGCATTGATTAATCCAAATGGCATCTTTTGGTAAGCATATGTTCCCCATTTGGTTCTAAATGTGGTCTTTAGTCGATCATCTGGATGTACGAGAATCTAATTATAACCTGAAAATCCATCCAGAAAAGACATTAACTCTGAGCCTGCAACTGATTGCAATATCTGTTCCATAGGAGGCAATGGAAAGTTGTCCTTTTGACAAGCTTTATTGAGATTGCGAAAGTCTATACAAATTCGAATATCACCATTTTTTTTCCTGATTGGAACTAGGTTAGAAATGCACCTTGAATGTTTGATAGGAAAAATTATTTTGGCTTTGAGAAGTTTATTCAATTAAGATTTGATTTGATTTTATAAGTTTGGATGAATCTTTCTCAACTTCTGTTGTACAAGCTTTTCGTCAAATATCATAGGAATGGTATGTTGAATGATGGAAGTATCATATGTCTTAAGATCTTCATAATTCCAAGAAAAAACATTTTTGTATTTCTTCAACAAATGAATAAAGGCTAATCTTTCATCGAGTGTAAGACCAAGACCCAGATTAATATTTTGAGGTTTAAGGTTAGTTCCAAGATTAACTAACTCAAACCTCAATGCAGAACTTTGAAACTTTGAGTTATTTGGTTTCTTGAATCTATCCTTAAGATCATACAGATCTTCCAGCTTAACCACAGATTTAGGTATGGGATTTACACTTATTTCTTGCTTCAGCTAGCTATCGTGTTGATCTTCATATATTATCCGGTCATCATAAGAGCCCTTAGATGTTAGAAAATTTATGATATCTGGATCATTATTAAAAACTCACAAAGTGGTGATGTTATCAAGAATAGAAGGCCTAAAAGTTAATTCTATAGAAAATTGATCAGGACTATAATCTCCTGGTGGTATGAGCTTGGATGCAACGTTAGCCAAAAGATCAACACTTGCATTTTTAAGTCTTGGAATTGGGGAAATGTTAAATGCCAGGAAATGTGAGGTGAGGTCAAAAACCAATGTTTGATAATGCTTCAAATGTCCAGAAATACAATGAATAGTATTCCTCGCCTGTTTGATTACAAATTCTTAATCTCCAAATACTTGAAGGTATTTAATATCAAGGCCTATGGCTTTATACAATCATTGAACTAATGCCATATTCAGCAGTATTATTCATGCATTCAAATTTAAGTCTACATGCTAACATAGTTTTTCTCCTTCGGGACTAACCGATATGCTACCTACCCTAGCTCCATCATTAGATTTAGATCCATCAAAAAATAATTTCCAAAATAAAGAATTGACTACAGGTTTATCTGCAAAATTGATACATTTAGGAGGATATGTTTGAGAATATTTTTTTATTTGTGATGTAACAAAATTTTCCAAAAAGGGTGAAGTATGGGTATTAAAATTGTTGAAAAATGATTCAACTGAATAATTTCCAATGATATTACTACTCTATGCGATGAGCTCATTTTCTCCTTCCAGTTCTGTGACGATATACTTTAAGTGTTTCTCCCGGTCGACCCTTATTTGATTTGGCTTACCATTATAATGAAGCCACATATGGGACCAGTTTATTGTGAAATAGCCATGAAAATTTTCAGACCAATCTCTACTAAGGATCAAACCGTAGAATTCAGGGATATCGGCCACAAGAACGTCAATCACTTGACATACTTTCGGGTTTGATGATAGTCTAGTGGTAACTTGATTGACTTCTCCTATGACTTCGACTTGAGATCGATCTAACTGTACAATGCGAACAATAGATTTCTAGGGTTAGACATTCAATTTTGCACACACTGTTTTTAGAAAAATGTTAGATGAGGCTCCAGAGTCAACCAAACAGTTGTGAAAATCCTTATTGAAGACTTCAAAAGCCAAAATAAAATGAGGTGTATGGGATTTAGATCTACCACCTATTAAAGCAACATTAGTTGAACTCACTTTGTCTGATGAATTATTGGGAGGCCTACCCATTTCCTAAGTAGCCTAAGAAATTACAGCAGTAGGAAGAGGAGAAGTGGGGACTGCTTTTAATTCTTTGAGCAATAGCTTTTGTTGATATTTTATTTTCCTAATCTCATGGAACATGATATTATCTCTGGTATTCTTCATATCTTCGATGATGTTGTATTCCATCTCATCATATACTAGCAAGGTTTTGACTGAAGGTGAATAATTGGATTGTGGAGGAGTCATTTGAGTAGATTTGGGAGAATATTTCCTACCTATTGCTTTATCTTTGACAGAAGGAGTTGATGAATTCTGTTTTTTATTTGTTTGTGGTGAATCAACATTACTCTTGCTTATGGTCGACAGGTAATGCTTCTTATGATTCTTCATTATCTGATAAAGGAAGAATGAAATCCCACATTCCTTGTACTTCAACTATCTCTTCATCATCGGTTTGTTCTTCAATTGTTCACACTTCTTCTTCCTCCACATATGATTCAACATTTGATATTGTATTTGGAGGTTTAGGATCAAAGGGAGGATTTCTTTTGTAAGGTCTAAAATATTTCCTAGAAGAAGTCTCAACTACCTACTTTTTAATGTCGACCATTTCATTAGACATGGTTTTAAGTACCTTTTGTATACCTTCAAGATCGAAAGGATCTTTAGGTGCTTTCTTCTTGGATTCATCCTTGAAAGTGACCTTCTTGGATTTTCTTTATTCTAATGCATTCTCCTTTTCTAAAGCTAAAATGCGTTTTTCCACAGCTATGGCTTATTTCATATTTTCTGCTAAAGTTGGTTTGGAAACCCTATCGATAAAAATATCTGCATTTGAAGGAAGAGAAGAAATGTATCACTAATTTTGAACTTCAGTGCTTGGCCTGGATGCCATTGGAATTTTGTTTAATAATTTGTTAAAATGGGAATTGAAGTCCTTAATCGGCTCTTTAGATTCAACTTTCAAGTTGGAGGGAACATTAAGAAGAGTATTCGTTGAGCAGTCATCTCCAAACTTGGTTAGGAATTGTTTCTAAAATGCATTCCAACTATCAATGGAACCAGTTGGTAATGAAAATTACCAGGATCCTACTGATCTTTGCAAAGTATAAGGGAATAATCGTAAAACTATGTCTTCTTCTACAACTCCATTTAGATTTATGGACAACATAAAGTTATTTATGTGTTCTTCAGCAAGAATACCATCATCGAGATTGAATTTTGGCAACCATTTCAATGGATGAGAAGGTAATGGATGCAATGGTCCTTCCATTTAAACATCTCCTAGATTTGTCCATGGTCTTTGAGCCATTATGGGTATCTATGTGGAAGAATATGCACTAGTGGCTGAAGGTGATTGGGTAGAGGAAGATTGTGCTCCTATATCGATGTAAATCATGATCTGAGATGGTGAGGTGGATGATTGCGTTTGTAATGAATATGATCAAATGAATGAAGGTGTTTGTGGTGATGATGAAAGATTCTCACTATGAGTTTCAGAGTCTCATTTCTTAGTTTTACTTTGAGGAAGAGGTAGAGGAAATTCAAATGGGGGTGTTCCAAAATTTTCACTATGTGATCTAGTTAATCTTCAAGAGAAAGGAAAATGAGAAGAAACACTGGATTGAGATAATTCAGATTCTTCTTGGGACAGAGAAATCCCTTGTAATGTATGATTAAAGAATGAACTTAGGGAGTTTCTGTAGAAGAAGGTTGATCTGATTTCCTTAGAGAAATACTAATGGATTATAAAGATTTCTTCACAACTTCATGTACCGAGAAGTCGAAGGTTCAAGCCCTCCTTCTATGCCAAAATCTTGAAGCCTCGAAATTTGTTGCGACAACATGGGGGATAACCACCCGGTCCAGACCTTAAAAGAAACTCCTTTTCCATTTCGTATAGTGGCTTTGACTGGGGATAATGGGACTAGTTTCCCAGAGAGGATTGATTTGATAATGTTGTTGGCGTGATATAAGATATAATGGAGAATGATTCAACTAAGAATAATCTAATATAAATAATAAACATATGCATATATCTTAATCTAACATTATTTGACTATAAATATACTCGGGAATAAATTAAGATATGCGGTCCACAGATATGTCTCAAAGAAAATGGTAATAAATATTATTCAAATACCAAAAGAAATTAAATCATTCATGATAATTGTTTTGGATAAACAGTTAGACAAAACAATTGAGAAAAATTTATCGCATATTTTAATTGTTCATGTATTCAATACATAATCAGAGCTGAAACATCCTACAAAAGTGTAATAATGTAGAACTATAACTCAGATTTTCATACATAAGTGAAAAGGAATGGCATTGCTAAAACAATGGAAGGAAAGGGACATAAAATTGTGTTGTTGATATGCAAAGGCGATGATGTTTTGTTGCTGAAAAGAAGGCAATGGGTAAATTTCTATAATAAAAGAGAGGCACCTGAAATGGTGTGATGTTGCTGAGAATGTCATTTAAGATGGTGTGTACACTGGATGATGTTACTTTAAGAGGGAGGGGATTGTAACACCCCTGACATTTAATTCCCTATATATATTGTAATTGTCATTAATTGTGTTAATGATGCTTGTAAAGGAAAGAAAATTTAAATGAGTCAAAAGGATCTAGAACAATAGTAATATGCATTTTTATCAAAAGGTATTGTTAAAGACTAAATAAGAGAACAACCAACATGGATCATAATCCCTAAGAGGGTAACTTTCTTGAGGGAAAAGCTATAAGTGGGATTTGAGAAATTTCCTACCTTATGTAAATTAAATGTATTATTTTTCTAATTTGATATTGAACCATCCACCTACCAATAGTAATGAAAAAGAATGGGAGTAATACTAATCTGCTTCAGGAGTATAGTCCATGTACCAATTATGGACACTTTTGAGTGACCATGTAGCCTAAGGAGGGACCCAAAATAAATTCTCAAGGTGGGATCATGTCTGGGGGTGTGTGAATAGAATTAATAATAGGAAGAGCAGATAGAATAAGAGAGAATAACTACAGAAAAATGCATACTAGAGAAACCTTGTGAATTGTGGGGAAAAAACTTTTCCAGAAGTGAGCGCAAGGAAGTACCTCTAAATGGGAGGTTATTGAAATCCTCAAGTCACGACCACTTGGCGTGGAGGATATTTCTGAAGTGAGTTGAGTAGGGAATTAGTGAGGAGCCTTCACCTGAGTTTGGGGGCTTGAAAAAATTATGAATTCTTGTTTGATTGAGGCATGTAAGGCACTAGAGAAGGGAAACAATAAGGGATTGTTGGATTAGTGAAGGGATCCCTTTTGTGTTGTGTTGGTCTTGAATGGCCAAATATGGTGTGTTAATATACCTAAATCATCCCTGAAGTGCAATTCTTAAGCCCTACAAGTGAAAGAGAGTGGCCTTCAAATTCACCATAAGCATGTGATTTTGAGTGATCTTGAGAGAATATTTCTCCAGGGAATCAGATTTGGCTTGGTGGTGGTCAACTACAAGAAATATTGTTGTGTAGTTGAGCCTAAGGTTGGGTGTAGAATGGCTCACCCTTCCTCAATTTTCAGCAAGTTGTTATAGCCTAGATTTGTGTATAAACTCATTTTGTTAACAAATTTATATTGTTGTTTAGTGTTTTACAACTAATGTTGAGTTGGAATTTGATCTTAGGTATGAATGAATAAATGTTTCCTCTATAAGATAATGAATAAAAATCTCTAGTTGTAATTTGTTGTAATGACCCCAGTCATCTTGCAAAGTATGTATATATTGTGCTAATGGTCCTAGTCATGGTACATTCATGTATATAATGTAAATATTATCCTAGCCACCTTGCATTTGTAGGGTCATTGTAAGTACTTCCCTAGTTACCTGTGTATACATGTTGAAGATAATAAATATACCTATACATATACCTGTATTTAAACATGATTTAAATGTGTATTTGTTATTTGGAAATAATATAAAAAGGCTTATATGAATTTTGTAAACTCTATATGACTATTGTAAATTTCAAAAAGATGTATGAACTTGGCTATTGAATATCTTACTTAGATATTGTGATAAATATTTATAATTATAAAGACTAATTAATCTAGACCTATTAATATAGCCCTAGATTGTTTGAAAAGGAAGGTCACTAGCTAAGGTTGAATTGCCTTACCTTATAATAGTACCCTTACCTTTCCAGTTGAATGTCCTTACCTTAACTTAAATAGAAGGGCATAATTAATAAATAAAGGATGGGTAAAGTATAAAAAGGTTAAAATATATAAGGGTGTGTTCCTTTCTTCCTCTAGTTGGGTTATGTATCTATTAAGCTAAGTACAAATACATATACCTGTGTGAGTATTGGCACGTGGTTGAACATATTTTTTTCCCTCGCACTCTGTTGGTTATAGAAATAGTCTCGAGAAGAAGACAAGTGGTGGATAGGGAAGGAGAAAGGAAGCTAATTGTCACAACACTAATAGGTCTGCAAGGTTGATCAACAATGATTGGACCAAGAGGGACAGGTGTGACTTATTTGTTGTTCCAGAGAAGTTGGACTCTAACTAACCAGGGTTAGCATTCGAGCAGTAGAAAAGAGAGGAAGTTGAACAAGGAAGGCATGGACAACAAGAAGAAGAGAATAATGGAAGCGCAATGAGGGAGGAAACAAAAACTAGTAGATATAAAAATGAGTACAGAAGGTCGTTATTGAGGAATAATCATTTGAAGAACATAATAAAAAACATTCGTTAGAGGCACAAGTTCAAAATCTTTTGTTCGACATCATGAGGGAAGCAGGCGGACCTGCAACACTACAAGTTAGTCATGGTGAACCTACAAAGTCTTGTGTTTTATATGGTGTTAAACTCTTACTATTTGTGGCTATTTAGTATCTAGATGTTAGGGTGTATTTCAGCAGACAATGCTTTGTTTGAAATTGGGTTAACTAAAATATATATTATGAACAATGTGACTTAAATCCATTACGGTGATGTCAACCCTTATCATTATTTTATATTGCCTGATATACCTTGGATATAGATCATCCATGCATCCTAATAAAAAATGGTTAGGAATACACTTCGATGGTGCGATTGATTAATAGTACTTACCCTTTAGAGGGAGAAAACCCTGTAGTTATGTACTTTCTATGTGTAGACTGTAACAACTTCGGGTTAAATTTTCATGTAATAAAGGATAATAAAGGAAAAATAAGACCAAGGTCACAAGATACATATTCCAAGTTGAATGTTGGGTAAACACTATAGTGCACATCACTTTTGGTTTATTATGGCTATGGAAATTGGAAAAGGGAATGGCAAAGGCAAAGAGGCAATAATTGGCATATATTTATGAAAATAAGGAAAGTAGGAGAAAAGGGAGGTGAAGAGACCCAGATTTGCATGCTAAGGAAATTAGAGGGAAAATGAAGGAAAATTAAGAAAATGGAGACATTAGTAATAAAAATGTATAAGAGAACCAGTTCACAACTTTTGTTGGTTTTGTCTTGGGTCAATTGAGAAAGAGAGAGACAGGTCCAAGAGGAGAAAGCAAGCAAGAAAAGGAAAAACAAACAAGGAAGGAAAAAGAAAGCAAGGGGAAGGTTGGATCAACGGCTTTAGCAAGAATATTTTACAGGTAATAGGTTGCGTGTGTGATTTCCTAACTGAGGTGTGAATGCATTGAATATGCATTTGTTTATTTGGTTCATTTGTTGTCATTGGAGTGATTTTTTCCTGGTTTTACTATGGTTTCATCCTTGTATTTCCATTTCTGAGATAGTTATGGTGTGATGGGATTCATTTCTGGTTGACCTTTAGATTGTCAAAAGGTTTTGGAACTAGGTGAGGTGGTATTAGGAAAATTCCCAAGGGTTCGAGGCAGAGATGGTTTGCTCTAGGAAGCCCTTGACAGGTGGGTGGAGACAGGAAAATTCCTCAAGGTATGGTGAATAAATTTTGAGGCGTCCAAGCTTATTTTGGTTTTGTGATCTCAAGACTGGTTTAGGTGAGATCATAGTAGTTTGAGGGTGGAGGTAGTTTTTAACCTCTGGATTCCATTGGTTATTTATGTCCTGGTTTATCCCATGAGATCCCACATTCATGCTTGGAATATGGCACGGAGTGATTGTCTAAAAGAAATATTTGGTTCAGCCCAATCTATGGTCGGGTGATATGTGGAAGTCCCTAACTTTTTTGGATTTTGCATAAGTTAATAAGAGTTATTTTCCTATTGTAATCTATGAGCACTTGTACTTGTTATTAATGATGGATTCTATGGTTTTTTTTTCAAGGTTATTATTATTTTTATATGTTGGTCATAAGAATGTTTCTATGATGTTCCCTGAATATGGCTCTTGTTCATTATTTGATAAGTATTTGAACGGTTGATGAATGCATGAGCTAACAAGTGTGGTTGTAGCTATTTGAGAGGGAATTAGACCTTCTCGATGATTTTTAGATGAAGTTCAAAGATTTATGATTAGATGTTCATTCATGACATGTAGCTTACATGTTTACCATAAGTTTGACAAAAATTATATCATGTTCTAGGCAGTCTAGATCAAGTTCTTACTTCAAGTTTGAAGGTCTAGCATTATCATCACGCAAAATGTGATTTTCGAAAGTTACAGGAAGTTTTAAGCAGTGGTCTAGAGGCTAGCCTGGAAAGGTGGCTCAGATCTCATAATTGTTGGCACAGAATAGGGGAAATTAGGTCATAAACACATGGAGGTAGGCTTATGCATGCAGTTGGAGGCCTATAATTGCAGTCTTGCCTTGTTGTGCATGCGATTGCAGTGTTAGGTCAGTGAAAAGGGGTCCATCTCATGGATTGACACCTGGGGTGGTTTGCAACCTTTTTAATAGTCTGTGGTCTCTGAGGGGTGTCAATAAATTTGTTTGTTTTTCAACCCCGCTTCCATAGCTAGAACTTGGAGGTCGAGCGATATCATAGTATCACTCTGCTTCACATTTACCTAGAGGGCTTGTAAAAGTAGGTAAATGTGGGGAGGGGCAGTTATATATTGGTATCAGAGCTTCCAGGTTCAAACACTTGGACTGGATGGGTAGGATATGATTTTTATGCATGCATGGAAGTCATACACGTGCATTTTAGTGGCTATGGTTGTCATGTATAAAGTCAGTGTTACAGTTTGTGGCATCATGCATGATGATTGAGATGATGTCAATAGGTTGATATGGCAGTGTCATGATGTGTATATACATGTATATCGTTCTAATCTGGATTGATTTGTGCAGAAGAGATAGCCTCCACTGAAATTCACTAAGGTATGATTTTGATTGTGTTTATATTTGGTTTATCTAACATGGTATGTTTGTAGGAAGACGAAGATCGGAGATGACAAGAAGAATGGTGGATTACAATTCACGTGACTCTCCTTATATATTATTTGAGCATGAAGGAGAAGAGTACTCTCTTCACATAATAGGTACACTGAGAAGTCTGGAGGCAGAAATCAAAAGTTGCAAGGTAGATAATGATATGATAATTGGGTCACAGGAAAAGAAGGTCGAGGTGAATGCGGTCATCCTTCAGAGTTTATTAGATTTGTAAAGACAAGGAAAGCCAAGGATCAGTTATGGATAGGAGGAAAGGACTAATGGGGCATATGGTAGTAGGTCTCGATCAGGGCATAGGTTGGACAGGGATGACACCATCATAGGTGGTAGATGGATGGATACACCTGACAAGAGAGGTAGTGGTTATGGGTTCTATTCTAGTTTTGTTTCATATAAACATCATCGTTATCATCGTTATCATATTTATAGGAGGAGTGAGAGGGATTACTTTCCAGATGAGGTCAAGAAATTTAAGCCTCCTACATTCAATGGAGAGTTTATGAAACGGAAGATGCAGAAGAATGGCTTCTTGTGTTGTCACTCACTGCTTTTTCAGTCACCAGTGGCTTCAGAAGCTAAATAGGAATGATGTTTATGCCAAATTTTGAGCTATAGAAGCTATCAGATGAGATGGGACCCTCGCCAGTGTGTAGTGCTCGGAATATATTTCTGGGGATATATAGAAGTCCAAAAAAGGGTTCCTGGTTCAGAATTTAGGGCATGTGGAAGAATCCCTCTAGAAAGCTCAGAAAACCCAATAAATAGCTAATTTTGAGGGGAAAATCACATATCGGCGTTGGTGGGTCTGGTGCATCTCATATCGGCATCAGCGGGACCAGAAGGCAAAGAACATTAGTGATTATAGAAATTGTGATATGTCAATCGCCAATATCATATATTGGCATCGGCAGGTCAGGGCACCACATTTATTGGTATCGGCGGGATTTAAGTCCTAAAGATTGCATCGGGGGGCTGATAGTGATATGATGTAATATCACCGGGGGGCAATTGCAATACGATGTAATATCACCAGGGGGGGAAATTAATTAACAAAGAAAATGGTTAACAAAAAAGGAGTGAGTCCCGCATCCCGCATCACAACAGTCTCGTAATATAAAACTTCAAAGACCTTGTGAGGGCCAATTGCGATACAGTGTTGTACCATTGGGAGGGGCCGATTCTGAGTTACAAAGGAAATGGTTGCACCAACCAAGGGCCTGGCCTCCCATTCTCTTTCCTCCACGTGGCCATGACGATCGGTAGATCAACGGGGTCATAGGTCTGAAACTATAAAAAATCATTGATATTGTGATATGGACCAAAATCGTTGGGGAGGGCCGATTTTTAAATACAAAGGAAACCATGGAAAAATAGGGCTCGGCAGGCCTCTTTCTCTCTCCTCCAAGGGGGCCATGTGGTGGCCTCCGATTCGTCCACCGATCTGACATGGCAGTTGACGTCAGTCGTACAGGGGACATGTTTCACCCAGTTTCAGCATTTTCAGGGGTGAGATGGGGCCATTTCTGAGTGCCATGTGTCACCACTTACAGGGTGAAATGTGGCAGTGATGATGTCACCCCAAAAATCGGCGATCGCAATAGTTAAGGGGTAAAGGCTTAAGACAACGGTGTAGTGTGGTTGCAATTTGTGGGACTTCCCTTCCAAATGCGATATAAAATTATGGCAAGGTCTATATGGACCTTACATCCAGACTATCGGCCCACTCCAAAGAAAAAATTAAAGAGCGCCCCCCCCCCCGGTTGTGATTGCAATATCTTTTGGCAGGCCCAACCCCGCAAATTGGTGAACGCAAGCATAAATGGAAGCACCACAGGAAAAACACAATAACACTTTGAAGTGCGGGATTTCATAATAACAAAGGAAAGAATCCCCTAGACAGGATCCTGAAGGCCTTAGCGCCCGAGGGCTAAGCTCCTGGTCATATGATAAGAAAAGCACAAAGAGGCTAAAAGAATAAGGGGCTAAAGGGGTTAAAAGTGCCTGCATGTTCATCTGTTTTAAACATTAAGTACCCGCAGTCATGGTGCTCTGATATTGTTCTACAGTAGTTTCAAAGGACGTATGGGTCGGCACCTCCAGTATTGAATGAAGCAAGGGGCAGTGCATAAATGACAGTACGGGAGGCCTCTATGGAGACTTAATGCCTCAGCATGGAGTCTCGCTCCTATACATAGCACAACACTGCCCAGAAACACTCCATCACTTCTCCATGGAATAGCTCACTCAGGCAGTTAAGGTAGAATTAATAGAAGTTGGCCGAAGCAGAAGTGAACTGCCTCAAGTAGTCGAAAAGAGTAGCACGACAGCAAGGACGTGGCTCTATCCAAGGCCTCCAATGAAGAAGCAAGGGGACACCTCCTCCTTCCTCTCTTGACTTTCTTTCTATGAGCATTATTTTTTGTATTTTTCTAAGAAAGGGACTCAATCCCTGTTGTAATCTTAGGTAGGTGGTAGTAGAGCCTGACAGAGCCGAGACAGCTAGTCTAGCATGATAGCTAGGGATTAGGCTCAGATATTTTTATTGTAATTCAAAGCTCTCCCCCTCTTCTTATAAATAGGGCGATGAAACATAATACAAGGGTTCCATATTTTCATACCCACGAGGGCTAAACTCTGTGTTTCCATTTTGGTTCAATATGTTTTTATGGGACTTCATTGATATCATGGCTTAGTGTATGGACTAGTTATTGGACCCTTTGGGATAAATGGTGTTTCCCTATTGATTCCAAGCATGATTAATGTGTGGCAAGTTCCTCTTGGTAATCCCATTTCACCTGTGTTTTTCTTTCTTTGAAATAGTGTGATGAATGTAATTGGTTCCTCTTCAATCTATGGATTTATTTTAGATGCTTTGGTAGAGAACGATACCCATGTTATGTTTGATATGAAACCATCTTTTGCTCCTCTATTTATATCATCTCATTGGAAAACCATGGTCTAAGATTTTGTCTTGCTTACAGCCCTATCCATTTAATTCCCCTTTCTATTGGAACATGGATGCCTAGGATTTTGTTCGTTACAGCCCTATGCATCTATTTCTCTCCCTCCTTTCCTCCTATCCACCATTAATACAACTTCATTTTAAGTTGTCTCATTTTCATGTGTCGACCACCAGAAGGAGAAGTCATTTCTCTTTGATACTACCCAAAAACCCCCCAACATTTGGATCCATGAGTAGGCTTGAATCTTCCTCTTTGAAAGCCTATTGAACCAAGCCCCTCATACATTTTTACATGGCAATTAGAGTGCTGAAACCCCCTCACATATAACCTCACAAGCACTCCTCTATTTAAGATGTCCTGGGCACTGGTCTATAATCAACCCATAGGTTGTCTCTAGGGAGATTTCTTGTCTCATGCTACACTTGTGCTGCATGGTACAAGACTTAGCCACAACATCTTTCTGGCTCCATTGCCGAGGAACGGATTAGAATATTTTTCCCTGGGTACGACAAAGTTTTACATTACCTCTGTTAGGTGAGCAAGGGAAGTATGGTTTGAAGATATCTCACCTTGGAAACTCCACTGGTTAATTTTATGGTAAGCATCCTGGTGACTCGACTGTCTAAATACTAATTGTAAACTCTCTGGCTACTACACTTGTCAAGAAATGGAAGAGACGATGGAAGAGAAGGTTAGATTAATAAATAACTCCTTATATAGACTGATGGAACTATATTTAGAGAATAGAGGCCTTCGACGACAGTATTCCTCTTCGTCTAGCAAAGAAAAAGAAGCCAGGATGCATGAAGGAGAGGAAGATGATTTTGATATAACACTAAATGATGATGAGATGGATGATTGTTGCAGGCAGTTCTCCGATTTCATGATGGCTTGATTAGACAAGAGAATTTCTCTTTGGTTATCCAGAAATACATCAATGGGACACGACCAAAATGAAGGCACTTCCTCCGAGGAGCCTCTCAAACTAGCTGACAAGGAATGGGACTTCTATATACAAATGTCATTAAACCCTAAGTCCTCAAAGAAGAGAAGTCACCCTCCCCTTCCTGGCTCATCTGTGAAGAAGCCAAAGAGTTGAGTGGAGTTTGAGGCCGCCATGACCAAAAAGACATCAATCAACAGATTGTATGTGAAGAAGAGGCTGCTACAAACATTACTTTTCTATTCCATAACCCTGTGGTTGACATAATCATATTATTTAGTTAGCGCCAGAGGTCATTTCATGAGCATGTATCAGGTTCCATATTTGCAGATTTTTCATGTTGCATGTCTGTTTTAATTTTTCTTTTTCAATTGTAGAAAGGCATGTGGTACAATACTATTATGCTAGCCTAGTTTTATTAGAAAATTGAACATACTTAGCTAAATTAAGTATTGTGTATAAGTAGGATTGTACATAAATAATCTCACCAGTTGAACATTTACTTTTCAGTTGTCAGAACTTGTTTTTCTGCATTCTAGATTGAGGAGGAAAGTTCCATGGAGATTTTTCTGATTACAAAGATGAATTTATTACTGACTCCATGCCCAGTAGTGAAGGAGGTTTGTCTGCGAGTTCTCAGCACCTTGCCAACAAATCATTATCCCCAGTAGCAGCCAATGTTGTCACTCACTGCTTTTTCAGTCACTAGTGGCTTCAGAAGCCAAATAGCATTGATCTTTTATACTAAATTTTGAGTCATAGAAGCTATCATAATAAGATGGGACCCTCTCCAATGTGTAGTGCTAAGAAATATCTTTCCGGGGGTATATAGAAGTCCAAAAAATGGTTCTTGGATCAGAAGTTAGGGCCTGTTGAAGAATCCCTCTAGAATGCTCAGAAAACCCAAAAATGGCTAAGACTGAGGGAAAAATCGCATATCGGTGTCGGCAGGTCTGGGCACCTCACATATCGGCATCGGTGGGACTAGGAGTCAAATAACATCGATGATTGTAGAAACTATGATCCATCGATACCCAATATGATATATTGGCGTCGGTGTTGAACTAGGTTGTCATTGATGTCAATATGGAAATATTCTGGATACTAGAGTATGACATGAAGCCAAGGGGATGCAGAGAAAATTCATGAAGAGACAGGAGCAAAGGCCATCAGGATAGCCAAGCCATATATATATATCATATATATATGCGGAAACAGACATATATGCAAGGAGGTGGTCTTTGAAAGACATTGCCAAGCCAAGAGGAGTAGATGGAGACGAGAGGAGCAGAAAGAGCCACCAAGCCATCAGAGAGCCATGTCAAAGCAAGAGGAACGCTGCCTGTAAAACAGGCATATCGGAGCAAATGGAGCAAATGGACCAAGAGGAGCAGATGGAGCAAGAGGAGCCAAGAGGAGCAATATATATAGAGCCATCGGTATATGCCAAAGAGGAGGTGCACACAGAACCATCGGAGGAGCTACAGGAGCAAGAGGAGCCATCGGAGGAGCTATCGGAGCCATACTTATAGACCATACATATATGCCAAAGAAGAGGAGCAATGGAGCAGACAGAGTTAGCGGAGCTACAGGAGCAAACAGAGCAAATGGAACAGAGCATATATATATGCCATATCGAAGGAGTGTCAGAGCAGAGGAGCCATATCGAAGAGAATACTTCATATATATAGTTGTGTTTAAAGCCAAACTTTCATCAAAGCGGGAGAATACATAGGAGCCGTTTGATCTGCCAGATCAACAGTCCAGAAGAAATCGCAAAGGAGCAGAGAATCCTTATCGCATCGATGAAAGTCCCTTGGAGTCGTCGGAACTGTTCAAGGTGCAAGCAGCGAAATCCGGAGCCGAAACTCTTATCAAGCAAAATAGAAAGCATATCAGGTCCGCGAAGGACTTGTATCATTTCGGAGGTAGCGATCAGCGAAATCGCCGAAGGACCCGGAGCCGAAACTCTTATCAAGCAAAATAGAAAGTGTATCGGGTCCGCGGAGGACTTGTATCATTTCGAAGGTAGCGATCAGCGAAATCGCCAAAGAACCCGGAGCCAAAATTAAGTTAGGAAGGAGTATAAGGAGGTGTCGGGTCCGCGTTCCTTGTCGGAGAACGGAGCAACAGTGCAGTGGACGCAATATGCGACTTAGCGATGACCGTCCGATCTGAAGGAATAATGGACGGCGGAGATCTAATCGGCAATCGGCATATCGGAGTGATCGCGTCGGAAGGATCGGGGGAAGCGATATGTGACATCGCCGATAATTGGAGCCGAAATATTATAAAACAGAGCCTAAAGGTGCATCGGGTCCGCAGACCCTTTGTATTACAAAACTGCCGATGCGAACCTGCCGAAAAGCCGGACCCGAAATCATTAAGAAGCAGAGTATAGAGGGTCGTCGGGTCCGCAGAACTATCGCATCGCAAGAGGCCGCGATAACCCCGACATCCCGGACCCGAAGTCATTTTAGGAAGGGATGTAGTCGGCATATCAGGTCCGCAAGGGCGTCGGAGGTCGGAGTTAAGGGATTAATTGGGATCGCCAAAATCCGGACCTGCCGATAATTATAAAGGCGGGCAGATAAGATTTGAAATCTGTGAATGTTCATATTGAGCAGAATTACATGGGTTCCTGTGTAGTAATGTATATGTGACCGAAATCTTTATAAAGGGGTTTTATAATGTTTCCCATATATTATATGTGGCTATGGGTTTAAGCCTTAAGACATATATTGAAATGCTTGTGTTGATTGTATGTGTGGACACGGTTGGGCGGTGGCTTCCGATAGACATAAAAGCAGCGATAAAAGGGTGGCTCTGATTCTTAAGTGTGGAGGCGAAAATACTGTAAGGAATAGTCCCGATAGCTTGAGAAACCAAATCATGGCGATTATGATTATGATAAGGACGTGGCTATCCGTTAAAAAATGCCATCCCTGTGTATGCCCACAATCATTGGCAAAGCAGCGTTGTTACAAGTTTTTGAACTTGTGTTCTCTACGGATGACTCGATCCTTGCTCATTGATTCAACGTGTCCTATGAAAACGAATGGACAGAGGAAGCTACATCGACAAACAAGCCAACAAGTGAGGAAGTTGAAGCAGGCGAGAAGGAAGCCGAAGAGCCAGCAAGAAAGAGGAAACGAATGGACAAAGACAGGTATGCATAAAACAGTAAATATAGGACTGCATGTGTTGTGATGGTTGTTGAAAACAAACCAGAATATGAGTTAGCAGAAGCAGCAGAGGTGGTGGAGCATTGTTTGAATTTGCTAGTGAACACTGCTGCGGCTATTGAACACTGTTGGAGCTGTTGTGGGGGTGAAGAACCAGAGTGTGAGGTAGTAAAAGCGGAGGCTGTAGAGGCTGCAGAAGCAGCGAAGGTTATAGAGGCAGCAGCAGCAGAAAAGGCTATTGGAGACTATGCGTGGGCAGTGTGCAAAGCTGTGAAGACTCATCCATAAGAAGACATGGTTGTCATTGATACTGTAGTTTGGAGACTACAGTGAAGCTGTAAATAGACAAAACTCAGCAAAGAAGAGTTCTGAGAGCAGAAGGATTGGAGTCCTTGGGGTTGGAGCCTTAAAAGTGAGAAGGATGGGAGTCCTTGAGGCTGGTGCCTCAGAAGTGAGATTGGATTGAAGTCCTTGGGGTTAGTGCCTCAAAAGTAGGAAGGATTGAAGTCCTTGGGAGTTGGTGCTCTTAAGTCCAAGATTGGTGTCTTGGGAAAATAGAGTTGGTGCTCTAGAGGTTGGAGCCTCACCAAAGTCCAAGTTGGAGCTTGGCAACCGATTGTGACCATCTATATATTGTATTTATTTTACTGCAAAGTTATATTAATAAAAGCATTTATTCTTGTTGTTCATATTGTGTTCTAAATATATATGTTTTAACTGGTAAAACAATAGTGGGAAAAAGAAATACTGATTCACCCCCCCCTCTCAGTATTTCCAACAGTCGGCGGGTCAGGGCACCACGTTTATTTGTATCAACGAGATTTAAGTCTTGAAGACTGTGTCGGGGGGCTGATTGTGATACAATGTAATATCACCAAGGGGTTGATTGTGATATGATGTAATATCACTAGTGGGTTGAGAAATTCATTAAAAAATAAAATGGTTAACAAAACAGGAGTGATTCGCCCCCCTTCCCTCTCCTCCACTAGGCACAATCCTGCATCCTGCATCACAGCAGTTCCGTAATATAAAACTTCAAAGACCTTGTGGGGGCCAATTGCGATACAGTGTTGTACCACTGGGAGGGACCAATTCTGAGTTACAAATGAAATGGTTGCATCAACCAAGGGACGGGCCTCCCCTTCTCTCTCCTCCGCATGGAATCAGTGATCGGCGGGGTCACAGATCTGAATCTATAAGAAATCATCGATATTGCTATATGGACCAAAATCGTCAGGGAGGGATGATTTTTAAATACAAAGGAAAGCATGGAAAAATAGGGCTTGGTAGGCCTCTTTCTCTTGTCGGAAGCCACCGCTTGCAGGATAAGGTTGGAACACATAATACATCATTAAACTGACCATTGTCTAGATGAACAGTTCCAGTCCCTACAACATTAAGAGATCTATCATCATCAACATATATATTTTTGGTGTTACAATCATTTAAAGAAGAGAACATGGCTTTGTTTTTGGCCATGTGATAAGAAGCTCCAGAATCAATGAGCCACTCATGAGAATGAGAAGAAGAAGATACATTTAATGCATAACCAGACTGAGATGATTGACAACGACATGCACAAAGTGCCATTCCTGAAGATGAAGTTGAAGTTGAAGTTGAAGAATGCTCCACATGGATGTTATGTTTCTTCATTGCGGCTTCCAAGGCTTCCATCTTCTTAAAGCATTTAGATTCTAAGTGGCCATCTCGATTACAAAAGTTACAATGTCTATCAGTCTTCTTCCATTTGTTTTTATTGGTCCTATCATTTTGCTGAAATGATCTTTCATTTTGAGGATGAGTTTGCTTAGGACCCTTGTTTGTTTTAGGACCATTCTTTTTAGGATATGACTTCTTAGGATTCTTTGAATTTGGTTGCTGCTGGGCGGCTAACGCTTTCTTGGAAGAGTTTCCAAGATTAAGAAGACCAAGGTGTAAGAGTTTTTCTTGTTCTCTTATTAAAGAATCACAAAAAGAGTCAAAGGAAGGGGCCTTGTAGTCTTTTCCTTGACAAATGAAAGCTTCCCTTGTAGAATGGAAGGTGGAAACAAATACAGAGTAGGCTGGTCCCAACTTAGTAAGGATGGAATAAATAAGGTTACTATCTTCTTTCTTAACCTTAACACCTTCCAAGAGATATCTAAGGGTCTTGAATTTGGACAAGAAATCTTCAATGCAAGAAAAATTATTAGGATCCAATGTAAGCAACTCATTTTCAAGTTGATGGGCTCTAATTTCATTTTTAATCCCAAAAACTTTAGTGATTTGTTCCAATGCTTCATGAGGAGTATCAAGTTCTACAATATGGAATCTAAGATCAGGAGAAATAGACATCCCTATCAAACCACGTGCTTGATCTTGTCTATTTTCCCATTTTGCAGCCTTGTCTTCATCTTTTGGTTTCTTCTCTTGGCCTGTGGCTATTCTGTAGAGACCTTTACTTCTAAGTAAATCTTCCATGTAGGCTATCCATTGGAAGTAGTTAGTGCTGTCAAGAATGACTTGGCATGGACTTTCCATTTTTTTTTTTAAAACTGAAGCTGAAGATGCTGAAATTAAGTGTTCCAATGGATAGATCTCGAAAAATTAGGCTGTTTTTAAAAAAAACGGCTCTGTAAAAGGCTTCCGGATGAAGAAGTTATGGCTTTTTGAAAAAAAATTTGTTGAAGTTGCCGGCAAAGTGCGCGAATGTGCGGGAATGAAAAAAAAACGCCCCCACAAAATGGAGATTTGAACCCAAGACCTCTACTCTCTTAAAATAGTTTTGAACCAATTGAGCTATACAAAAAATTTGAGAGAGAGAGAGAGAGAGAGAGGGGGGGGGCCTTGGGTTGCGTGCTTGCCTTGAGAAAGCTCTTTTTTCCTACAAAACAAAAGCACAAAACCCAACACGAATATGCAAAGAAAAACGAACCTTACGGCTCAAAGTTAGCTTTAGCCGGAAACTAAATATTTTTCTCAATGTTTCTGATTTTCCAAGATCACACTAAGGTGCAGGGAAAAGAGCATACGCATGAGAAAAAAAACTTCCTTTCTGTTTCTAATTTGCCCAGATCACACAGAGTCGCAGGGCAAAGAGCATACGCAGAAATGAAAGGTATAGATCCGGTAATAAAAAAAAGCTAAATAAACAGAAACCGAAATAACCAGAGAGAAAATAACAGTAAACTGCAGATAAACACTGTATACCTCCAGATCTTAAAAATGACGCAGATAGGGCTACTGGAAACCTTTTCGCGTGAAACGAAAGGGGTTCCTCACTAGAACAGATGCTCCGAACACAACAGAGCAGTCCTCTCGGCCCGAAAGCAGTCAGAAATAGTAGATCTAGGAAATGACAGCCGCATGCAGTTCTACCGGCTTCAGATTTGGATCACCAACGGACGCGGCCCTCAAATAGCTCTGATACCATGTAGGAATTTACAGGGTAAGTTCCTCAGAAAGAACACCAAAAGGACACCGCTCACAACTAGATCACAGATCAATACACCAGTACTTTTGATGTGGTTAAAACCCTCAAAGAGGGAAACAATCCACGGCCTGAGCCAACGCGGCCACTTCAGGCAATTTATTAATCAAAGAATGAAAATTTACATAAGCTTCTCTCATGCACGGATTACACTACAAATGACCCTCCATGCACTTTAAATAGAATTCATGGACTAATCGGGTGTCAAGCCACGGATCAAGTGTCGGTAATACCGAGGAGAGAATGAACCGTCGGATCACTACATATCGTGACCGTCGGATTGTAAGTTACAAAATGTACAACGGTAAAGAAACACACTTTACCTAACTCTACACTAGACCAAGTTGAACTTAACTATATCCTATGTGTCGGAATATCCTAACATCTCTCTCCTCTAGGGAGGCCATGTGGTGTCCTCTAATTGGTCCCCCGAGCTGACATAGCAGTTGATGTCAGCAATGACATGGAAAGTAAGGAGGGTGATGTGGCCATATGGGGGACACGTGTCACCTAGTTTTAGCATTTTCAGGGGTGAGATGAGGCCATTTATGGGTGCCACGTGTCACCACTTACAAGGTGACATGTGGTAGTGATGATGTGACCCGGCAAATTGACGATCGCATCAATTAAGGGGTAAAGGCTTAAGACAACGGTGTAGTGCAATTTCGATTTACGGGACTTCCCTTCCGGATGCGATATAAAATTATGGCAGGGTCTATAGGGACCTTGTGTCTGAATTGTCACCCCGCTCCAAATAAAAACGTAAAGAGTTCCCCCTCCTCTTTGCGGTTTCGATTGCGATATCTTTTGGCGGGCCCAACACCACAGATCAATAATTGCAAGGATAAAGGGAAGAGCCACAAGAAAAACACAATAACACGCCGAAGTACGAGATTTCATAATAAAAAAGGAAAGAAGCCCCCAAATAGGAGCCTGAAGGCCTTAGCGCCCAAGGGCTAAGCCCCTGGTCATAGCCCCTAGTCATATGATAAGAAATTCACAAAGGGGATGAAAGCATAAGGGGCTAAAGGGGAAATTAAAAGTGTCCACCTATTCATTTGTTTTAAACATTAAGGACCTGCATGGTGCTTTGATAGTGTTCTGCAGCGGTTTCAAAGGACGTATGGGTCGGCAGCTCTGGTATTGAATGAAGCAGGGGGCAGTGCATAAATGACAGTATAGGAGGCCTCTACGAAGACTTAATGCCTTGGCATGGAGTCTCGCTCCTTTGCACAACGTAGCACTACCTAGAAACACTCTATCACTTCTCCTTGGAATAGATCACTAATGCAGTTAAGGCAGAATTGATAGAAGTTAGTCGAAGTAGCAGTGAACCGCCTCAACCAGCCGAAAAGAGCAGGACGATAGTAGGGACGTGGCTCTATCAAAGGGCTCCACTAAATTAGCAAGGGGACACCTCCTCCTTCCTCTCTCGACTTTATTTCTTTGAGCATTTATTTCAGTATTTTGCCAAGAAAGGGACTAGATCCCTGTTGTAATCTTAGGTAGTTGGTAATAGAGCTGAGATAGCTAGTCTAGCATGACAATTGGGGCTCAGGATCAGATATTTTGATTGTAATTCAAAGCTCCTCCCTCTTCTTATAAATAGGGGGATGAAACATAATACAAGGGTTCTGGATTCTCAGACCCGTGAGGGCAAAACTCTATGTTGCCATTTTGGTTCAATATGTTTTTATGGGACTTCACTAATATCATGGCCGAGTGTATGGACTGGTTAATGGGCCCTTTGGGATAAATGGAGTTTCCCTATTGATTCCAAGCATGATTTATGTGTAGCAAGTTCCTCTTGGTAATCCCATTTCACCTGTGTTTTTATTTCCTTGAAATAGTGTAATGAACGCAGTTAGTTCCTCTTCAATCTATGGATTTATTTTAACTGCTTTGGTAGAGAATGATACCCATGTTATGTTTGATCTAAAACCTTCTTTTTCTCCTCTATTTCTATCATCTCATTGTAAAACCATGGTTTAGGATTCTATCTTGCTTACATCCCTATCCATTGAATTCCACTTTCTAGTGGAACATGGAGTCCTATGATTCTGTTCATTATAGCCCTATGCATCTATTTCTCTCCCTCCTTTCCTCCTCTCCACCATCAATACAACTTCAGTTTAAGTTGCCTCATTTTCATGTGTTGGCCACCAGAAGGAGAAGTCATTTCTCTTTTATATTTCCCAAATACTCCCCAACATTTGGATCCATGAGTTGGCATAAATATTCCTCTTTAAAAGCTTATTGAACAAATCCTCTCATACCTTTTTACCTGAGAATTGGAGAGATGCAACCCCCTCACATATAACCTCACAAGAACTTCGCTATTTAAGATTTCCTAGGCACTGGTCTACAATCAACCCATAGGTTGTCTCTAGGGAGCTTTCTTGTCTCATGTTGCACTTATGTTGCATGGTGCAAGATTTAGCCACAACATCTTTTTCGCACCATTGTCGAGGAACGGATTAGAATATTTTTCCTTGTGTAGGACAAAGTTTTACATTCCCTCTGTTAGGTGAGAAAGGGAAGTATGGGTGAAGATCTCTCACCTTGGAGACTACACTGATTAATTTTATGGTAAACATCCTAGCGACTCCACTATCTGAATACTAATTGTAAACTCTCTAGCTACTACATTTGTCAAGAAATGGAAAATAACATGGAAGAGAAGGTTAGATTAATAAAGAACTCCTTATATAGACTGATGGAATTGGAGTTAGAGAATAGAGGCCTTTGATGAAGATATTCCTCTTCCTTTGACAAAGAACAAGAAGCCAGGATGCATGAAGTAGAGGAAGATGATTTTTATATAACGCTAAATGATGATGAGATGGATGATTGTTGCAAGCAGTTCTCTAATTTCATGATGGCTCGGTTGCACAAGAGAATTGCTCTTTTGTTATCTAGAAATACATCAATGGGACACAACCAAAACGAAGGAACTTCCTCCGAGAAGCCTCCCAGGCTAGCTGACAAGGGAAAGGTACTTCTATATACAAATGGCATTAAACCCAAAATCATCAAAGAAGAGAATTCAACCTCTCCTTCCCGGCTCATCTGTGAAGAAGCCAAAGAGTCGAGTGGATTTTGAAGCTGCTATGACCAAAAATACATCGTTCAGCACACTCTATGTAAAGAAGAGGTTGCTGCAAACATTTCTTTTCTATTCCATGACCCTATGGCTAAGTACATAAGCATATTCTTCAGCCAGTACCAGAGGTCATTTCATGAGCATGTATCGGGTTCCATATTTGCATATTTTTCATGTTGCATGCTTGTTTTAATTTTTCTTTTTCAGCAGTATAAAGACATTTTATGTCCCTATACTACTAGTGTAACCCCTTATTGTTATTAGTGCAACCCCCTTATTATATTCTTGTGCCCATGTAATCCCCATATTGTTATTATTGAGCCCCATAGAAGCCCATTATTGTTATTGTTGTGCCCTTACATTATTATTGTTATGTTGGCTTTGGTTACATTATGACCCCTTAGACTCTTATATATAGAAAGGAGGCCTTGTCATTTGTATCATCCAAGAATTGTTCACTTGTGTAATGTAAAGGAGGTTTCCCCGTCGAAGAGGCTGATTTCTAAGGCATTGATCTATCTTTTTGTGAGTTGGTTTCATAACATTTGGTATCAAAGCTTTCGATTATAGGGTTTCACTGCTCCAAATAGGTCATCGTGGAATTTTCGATATAAATTTTTTATACAAAGTTTCAGAAGCTAAAAAAAAAACCCATTTGAGCCGAAATCTTTCTGAACCTCGAGTCCGAATTTCAGATCTTGTCTCGCTATAGTTTTGGAGATATGATCTGAGGAAGTTAGGGCTTTTCCAAGCTCCAGAATTCCATCTCAAACAGGTCATCATGGAATTTTCACTATAATTTATTTTATACAAATTTTCAAACTCTGAAATTAAAACCCATTTGAGCCTCAATCGTGGTAAAGCTCGGTACCAAATTTCAAATCTTGTTTCGCTATATTTTCAGAGATACAATCCAATAAATTTAGGGTTTCTGCAGGCTCCCAAATTACATCCCAAATAGGTGACCTCCGGAAAATCATCATAACGTTCTCTTTGAGCATCAGATTGAAATTTCATCAGAAGATACAAAAATAAGAGGGAAAGTAATTTTCTTTGTATTTTTTTCAGGTCCAAAGGTTGAAACAGTAACACGTGGCACTTTGTACAAGTTAGCTCTACTGAAAAAGCATATAAGCAGGTCACTTGGGAGATTGGGCATAACTCTTTCTTGGAGAATCCAATTTCAATCAGTCTAGCGGCATTAGAAAGAGGAGGAATAGGGCTACTTCAGGTCATAATTTCAAACCTTGGAGACCCGAAATTACCGAGTTACATTTGTTTCAAGATCGAGCTCCTAAAATCAAGAAAAGGCGATATGAGGAAGTTTGATGGCAAGGATCTGTTAAATTGGATACTACAGATGGAACAATATTTTGATCTACATGATGTACAATTATTACAAAAGGTACGTATTGCATCTTTATATTTAGAATCGAATCAATTTTTATGGTATAAAGGGCTTTTTTCTCGTAAACCACTTGTCACTTGGTCAATTTTCATGAAGGAAATGATAGCACATTATGAGGATACAAAGAGTAACACCTTCTTTATCCAATTGATAAATCTAAAATAAAAGGATTCAATGGCAGAGCACATTGAGGACTTCCAAAAATTGAATATAAGGGTAAATGATATTCCAAATAAGCAAAGAATTGATGCCTTCATAGGGACTTTAAAGGATAACATTCAACATGAGGTTCGTTTTTGGGAACCTAATTCATTGGAGAAGGCATTCAGGTTGGCAAGAAAAATTGAAAGCGGAATTATGGAAACAAGGAATCCTACCACTCACAACTATAAATATGGAAGTGTTTTTTATCCTATCCTTCCATAACCTACAAGGTTTACACCACAACAATTAGAAGAAAAAGAGAAAAAGGGCTTTGTTACATTTGAGATATAAAATACACTAAAGGTCATAAGTGTGCTAAGAAGAAATTATTTTACATAGATTTTGAAGAGGAGGAACAAAATGATCAAGAAACATCAAAAGAAGAGTATATACACTAGAAACCAACCCCAGAGAAAGAAGAAATGAATCCAATCATATCTTGTAAAGCATTGGCAAGAATTACCACTCCTCAAACTCTCAAGATAGAAGGACATATCAAGAAGAAAAGGGTTCAAGAAGTGAAAGATCGCATCGAGCATCAAGAAATGAATTTGACCATATAATGTAATGCATTGGCAGGAATTACCACTCTTCAAACTATCAAGATAGAGGGACATATCAAGAAGAAAAAGGTAATAGTGTCTTGAAGGCCCCGAAAATCAGGTCTACAACAAGGGGGATACCCACCTGTTTCGGACCTTGGTAAGCAGCTCCTTTTCTGTTTGGGATGGTGGGTCCAACTGGGGATATGGGACCAGTTTCCCAATTTATTTGTGTGTGTCGAGAACTGATATTTCTTTTCTAATAATTCCTAAGTAAAATGATTTTATTCTAAATCTAATCTAACAACATGCAAATTGTTCTAATAAACAGAAATATCTAATTCTAAAACTAACGTTGGATTTAATATTTCGATTATGCGATCTAAAATAGTTTCTACAGCAATTGGTAATAAAGATCATTCAATCACTATAAGAAAAGAATTCAATAAAGATGAACTGTTTCGTATAAGAAGTTCATCGAATAGTTGTGAAAAATATATCGCATAATAAGTCATTCATATATTAAGCACAAATAGAATAGCCATCACCGTACAAAAGTTCCAAATGATAATTCAAGAATTCAAGAATTCATATATAAATAACTAAACATGACTATCACTTAAACACATAAGCAGAAATCATTAAGAGATAAAAGTACCATTGATAACAAGTTCTACTCATGAGCTTCAGCAATAATGATCTATCTCTTCTTAGATCAACATCTACTAAGAGTACAAAAGTGCAATTTCAGCAGCAGATATTAAACACAGATATCAATAAACCTTGTTCCATTCATTCATCAAAACCTCCTCTGGGAGTGCAGAAGTGCATGTTTTGAGGAAACGTTTTTGACAGATTTCAGGACCCTTCTTTAAATGCATGAGAAGGGTTGAAATACTACTACCTAAATCCTAAAAATAGTCTATTACGAAAATATAGGAGGCGGTTTAAATGACCGTCCTCATCTAAGGAAAAAATAAAACTAAAACTAAAACTAAAATTGAATCTGAAAATTACTATCTATGTATCTGTTCTCTGTGGTCGCAAGCATTCAGCATCGGCTTGAGGAGAGTTGGTTGGCCGACCTCCGACTTTAGTTGTCCTGCAAAAATAGAATCGGCAAGTGTTGGCGCTATCTTCTCGACAGAGTTAGTGAGGCATTTGAGAGTCATGCATTGACTGTGTGGTTTAACCAAGTACTGCCAGTAAGAATCCCAATTCAACTTAGTTAACCTATTAATGGACTCTACTCTTTCTTAAGCCTTTTTCCTCCAGTTGGTCTGTAAATGTTGTGCATTTGGGAGAAATTTACACAACATTTAAATATATCCTGATAAATACCACTGTTTTTAGAACTCGAGTTTTGCTTTTAGCCTTTAGCACTTTTTCCTGCAATTTTTCGGACTTTCTGGTGACTAAGCGTTCAGAGGCTTTCCTTCTCAAGGATTTTTTCCCAGTGATGCCTCAGTTTCTTGATATGGCCTTCCCTGGTGCCAGTTTTTGCCTCTTGCGCGTTTTGTTAGATGACTTTGGAAATCGGAGTTTCTCCTTCTTTTCCCATTATATTCTGAGCATTGCTACATATATTTTTCCGCTCCTGCAATTTACAAAATCAGGAAAGAGTAATTATATGAATAAGGTGATGGGAAAGCTTTAAATGTTGAAATCATATAAAATATATCACCCTATGTGAACTGACTTCTTGATCAGATCGAAACCTTATGTCATTAATGATCATCAACTAACTTATTAAATTAACATTAATGTGCATGACTTGACATCGGATTACGGAAAACCTTTTTTGGAATGATGTGCCCTACAGATCTGTGATAATTTGATTTTGCGATTTGATTCGCAATATCGTAGATCGCAATATCGCTAATCCGTTATGTTTTTGACAATCATTCATTACCATGTGTTTCTGTGAAATGCGATTTGCGAAACGTTTTATCACATATCGCCGGCTTTGAAGTATCTCACCTTAAGTGATATTTGAAGCGTATGAAAATTGCGATGCGATGAGTTGCTTTGGTGTGCGATCTCGCATTGCAATTTCATATTTGTAGGAGTTTGCTTATATGATGTCGTTATTTCCTTTTTGCGATGCGATGCTTTTTGAGAGAGATTTTATTCGAACTCATCATAAAACTTAAGTCTTTTTTAGATTTTGCAGGTATTCTCCTAAGTTTATGATAGCAAGATTTATTCAAAAAAGGAAATACAAGTTTTAATTTATCGTTATTTTCTAGAGAAGGGTCCCCACTTATTTTAGTATTGATGTCAAAACTAAAATAAGAAGGGGGATTGTTGCTGGCCACAATAATTGGCGATTCACTTGGAAGAACCAGTTATCTCTGATTTTCTTTTGAATTTTCTAAACTTCCAAAACAAAAAGGATTTTTTGGAAAATCAAACCTTATTATAGAAAGATAAAGTATATCATGCTTTCAGTTGTTAATGCTAGTTTGTTTCTTCTATGTTAACTTTGATTATTTACTTCCTAAAGCTAGTCATTGTATTTACATCAGCCACTACTTAGTTTGTAAAGATAAAAACAAAGTCTCCTCTATAAATCAGTTTTAAATATGCTCATTTGTCGTAGGTAGAGCCTTTGCTGCTAGCAGGCGTTCATAGCCTCGACAGGGTTACCTGTTACCCAGCAATGATCATGTATCCTACTTGGAGAAATATACAATTTTCAAAGAGAAATCCATATACACACTTATTGTTTTTATTTTCTTGTAATTCTTAAAGAACAATGCCTTGGTTTGGTAGCCAAATTATGATAGTGCCACTCACTTGATTTATAAATTTTCTAAATAAGCTGGCTCATGATGAGACCCTTTGTCTTTTGATTGCAACAATCTTAAGTCATTGCCCTGTTTTGGTATGCAGTTTTGGCAAAGTCAGCAAGCTATAATATCTATGATCATGATAAGTCGGCTCGTGATGAGACCTCTTATTCTTTAAGTTTAAAGTGTATCATTGGATTATTCCTTGAAGATCGTAATTCTCTAGGTGGGGAGGAAGTCATTGGTTCCTTAAGAATAGCTCTGGACGACAATTATAGAGTTTTTGGAAAGAGATTTTCTACAGAGAATCCTTGTTTTTGTTATTGATGCTTTTCATTGACTGATATAAAACAAATTCCCACTAAAGGTTGCTTTTTATCAAAATTCACAAAGTTGAAACTAGTATCATTTCCGAGCTTATAGCCTTTAACTGTAGCTTTCAAAAGTAATGACCAATTTTCCAAATAAATTCTATTTATACAAGCGAAAAAACAAAATCTAAAAGAAATGCTAGTCTTTTTGATGAATTCCAAACGTAATCATTAACAACTGGTTTTATTATCTAAATCAAATGAAAAACTAATCTACAAAAATAAAAAAATATTCTTCTATGGAAAGTATTTTTTAAGGATCTGCCCATTAACATGTAAAAATTCTCTTTTCCCTACTAAATCTTGCAACATAAAAGTGGATGGACCTATGATTTTCGCAATTTGGAATGGGCCAAGCCACATTCGTTGAAACTTCATATGTTTTCCTTTTTCTTCGTGAGCCTTATCCCATTTTAAAACTAAATCTCCAATTTGAAAGTCCTTTCTGGATACCATGTTTGAATCAAAAGAAGCTTTTACTAATGCTTGATGATGAGCATGAGTTATTTTAGCCTTTTCTCATTGTTCTTCTAGCTTAAGAATTTGCCATTGTCTTAGCTATAAGGATGAAGTTGGTGTTTCATCAATAAACTGAACTAAGGCCAAAGAGGGAATTGTTAGATGAGTTGGGAGAACCACTTCCTTCCCATAAACCAAATTAAAGGGAGAAGTGCCAATGGAGGCTTTCTGTGTTATTCGATCTTCCCATAAAGCATACATCAAAGCTTTGTGCCAATTTTTATGATTTTGGTCAATGGTTCGCTTAATGATTCTAATTAAATTTTTATTTGTTGATTCAGCTAACCCATTCCCCTGTGGGTAATAATTAGCAGAATATTTGAGTTTAAAATCTCTTTTGAGTGCAAATTCAATCATAGCATTGCCATAAAAGTACGATGCATTATCAAACATTAAAGAAAAGGGTAAAACAAACCTAGTGATTATAAAATGATCTATGAAATCGATGATTTGTTCAGCATTAGTTGTCTTGAGAGGAACAGCTTCTACCCATTTAGTAAAATAATCTGTAGCTGTAAGGATATACCTATGTTGTTTAGAAGAGTGAGGAACAATCTCACCTATTATATCCAGTCCCCATTGATCAAAAGGTTGATCAATATTGATTGGTTGCAAAGGCAATGATGTCTTCTTTTGTCTTCCAACAGCAATTTGACAAATTTGACATTTCCTTACATAGCTATGCGCATATTTAAATAGTGTAGGAAAATAGTACCCTGCGCGCAAGATCTTATGTGTTGTAGCATCTCCAGCATAATGTCCACCTGTCGGTCCATCATGGAGTTCCTGCAACACTTTTTCAGCTTCAGATTTCTCAAGACATCGAAGTAGAACAAAATCATAATTCATCCTAAAAAGTACATCGTTTACAAGTTGATATTGCTTAGCCTTCAATCTTAGAGCTCTTTTCTTTGTATAATCCAGGTTTGAAGGAGCATATCCGTTCTTAAGATAAAATTGGATATCAGCATATAATGACTCAATAACATTTAGGCTTACCTCATACATTTGTACTTCTGAAGATGGTATTTCAGAAATAAGCGATGATCCGGCCAGGAATTTGCAAAGGCCTTGACCTTTTACAATATTTGCTGGTTTAATTTCAGTGTCGTACTCTTGTAAGGCAGTAACCCAATTTTCTCTTTTCTCACCTACGTCTTTCTGTACTAAGAGATTTCTTACCGCTGGAAACAGTACTATGATCTTTGTATGGGTTTTAAGCAAAAAGGGTCTAAAGTGCTTGATCGCTTTGAAAACAGCGTACGCTTGTTTCTCTATGTCAGAATAATTTAATTCGACCCCTTGTAGATTTGAACTGAAAAAGGCAATAGGGGCTTCCGCCTTATCTTGATTTTCTTGAGTAAGTATCGCAGCATATGATCTATCAGAGACAAATGTATACAAAATGAAGGGATCGGAAAAATTTGTTGTTGCTAAAGATGGGGCATTTACAATCGCTTTCTTAATCAGATCGAATGCTCCATATTCGTCTTAGCCCCATTTGAAGATTGAATTCTTTTTAATCATTTCTTGTAAGGGAGATACAATCCTTGAGAAGTCTAGAACAAATCTCTTAACAAAGTTAATTTGGCCAAGGAAAGATTGCATGGCTTTCTTGTTGTGAGGCAAGGGTATTTCGGAACTCTCCTTAATTCTATCGGGATCAATATGGATTCCAGATTTTGTGATCCGGATTTAAGCAGGAACGCAATAGATTACAGAGATAACCATAAATACAGAGATGCGATAACCATAAAAACAGAGATGCAGCGGAAATAATACTTCATTTCATTAATGGAGAATACTGAAATATGCTTACAAATAGAAATAACCCAGCTAGGGCGATGGTAGCTTATCTCTGAGAAGAGATGTGTCGGCTACATGCCTCTGAACTGTTTCGAACTGTGTTTACAATGAGGCTCGAAGGCCTATTTATTATTGAGAAACAATGGAAAACCCTTCACATTCCAAAACCTAACCCTAGAAGATGAAACGCCAAATTGTGGGCCCCGTTTTGGGGTGAGTTGGACAGCCAACTTCCCAGGGTCGCGAATTGGTCGTATTATCTCCGTTTGACGCGCATGATAGCCCGTTGGAAGGATATCTTCGAGGACTATGACGGAAAAGACAATTTTTATCAAAAAAATCGCTGGCGGTGGATTTCCCAAAAAGCGTCGTTTAGGGCCTCAAAACGGCTCCGAAAGTTTAGGACCCGAAAAACTGCTAAAAATAGTAAACTGCGCTATAATTAAGGAAACTGAAAAACTGAAAGAGACAGTTGTGGGGGTCCAAATGGGATAGGTGGGTGGCCACCAAAATCCACCTGGATCATTTTGACACTATAAATCCAAGAATGTTTCCTTCACTTAATGCAAAAAATGACTTTTTTGGATTAAGTGAAATCCCATACCTTTGGCAACGTTGGAAGATTTGCTTTAAGTCTCTGAGATGATTACCATGTTTCTTAGAGTATACAGTTATATCATCCAAGTAGATTACTACTGATTTGTTTACTAATCCCTTAAATGTGATGTCCATGGCCCTTTGAAATGTGGCGCCAGCATTGATTAGACCAAAAGGCATCTTTTGATATGCATAAGTACCCCATTTGGTTCTGAAAGTAGTTTTTAATTGATCGTCGAGATGGACCAAAACTTGGTTGTATCTAGAGAAACCATCCAAAGAGGACATTAATTCTGATCCTGCAACTGCTTGCAAAATTTGCTCCATGGGAGGCAAGGGAAAGTTATCCTTTTGGCAGGCTTTGTTCAGGTTTCGAAAGTCAATGCAAATTCTAATGTCTCTGTTTTTCTTTCTGACGGGAACTAAATTAGAAACCCATCTAGAATGTCGAACGGGAAAAATAATTTTGGCTTTCAATAATTTGTTGAGCTCAGACTTAATCTAGCTTTCCAGATTAGGATGGATCTTCCTCAGCTTTTGTTGGACGGGTTTTTCATCGGTTATCATTGGGATAGTATGTTGGATGATAGAAGTGTCGTAAGTCTTTAAATCATCATAGTTCTAGGCAAAGACACTTTTGTATTGTTTCAAGAGACGAATATAAGCTAATCTTTCTTCTTTGGTTAGGCCAAGACCTAAGTTGATATTTTGCATCTTGGTATCAGTTCCTAGATTTACTAATTCATAGTTCAAAGTTGAACTCTGAAGTTTTGAATTGGTAGATCTCTTGAATCGGTCTTTCAAATCATATAGGTCTTCCAACTTGACCACTGACTTTGGTATGGCATTATTAGTGCTTTCTTGTTGCAACTGTTTGTCATGTTGGTCCTCGTCAATTCTTTGATTAGTGTAAGATCCTTCTGATGTGAGGAAGCTTACAATATCAGGATCATCGTTGAAAATTATCCAATTTGTAACATTGTCAGGAATTGAGGGTCTAAAGATTAATTCGATTGAAAATCTGTCTGGGCTATAGTCTTCTGAGGGAATGAGCTTGGAAGCTACATTCGCCAAGAGGTCAGCACCAGCGTTTTGGATTCTAGGAATTGATGAAATATTGAATGCTATAAAATGTTCACTTAGATCTTGTACTAAAGATTGATAATTCTCTAAATGACCCGATAGGCAATGTATAGTATTTCGTACCTGTCTAATTACAATTTCAAAATCTCCAGAGACTTGTAGATACTTGATGTTTAATCCGATTGCCTTGTATAATCCTTGGACTAAGGCCTCGTACTCTGCATTATTATTGGTGCAATCGAATTTGAGTCTACAAGTTAGCATAGTTTTGTTTCCCTCTGGACTAACTGACACGCATCCTGCTCCTGCTCCATCGTTAGACTTTGAACCATCAAAAAATAGCTTCCAAAATAAAGATTTATTTACAGGACTATCTATAAAATTAACACATTTAGAACTATCTGTTTGGGAAAAAATTTCTACTTGAGATAAAACAGAATGTTCTAAGTAAGGTGAAGTATGAGCATTAAAATTTACTAAGAAAGGATCAATAGAATAGTTTCCAATTATATTGTTGTTGTATGCTACAGGTTCATTTTCTCCTTCCAATTCTATTACTATGTATTTTTTATGTCTTTCTCGCTCAACCTTTATCTGATTTGGTTTACCATTATAAGGGAGCCACATATGTGACCAGTCGGTAGCAAAGTATCCATGAATGTTTTCAGACCGATCCCTACTAAGAATTAAGCCATAAAATTCTGGAATGTCTACAACTAGAATATCAATAACTTGACATACCTTTGGATTTGATGACAACCTTATGGTAACTTGATTTAGTTCACCGATCACTTCTACATGCGACCAATCCAACTGAACTATACATACTACAGACTTTTGCACATGAACGTTCAACTTTGCACATATTGATTTGGGCAAGATATTAGACGAAGCTCCTGAATCTACTAAACAATTATGCAAGGTTTTGTTGAAAACTTGATAAGTAAGAAGAAATGGGGGAGTATGAGATCTGGATGTTCCTCCAATTAAAGCGATATCATTTGGATCAAATTTATTAGTCACATTAGTTGGAGGTCTTCCCATCTCATGGGAAGCTTGTGAGATTACAACTGCGGGCAGAGGTGCAACAGGTATCGTGTGTAATTCTTTCAAAAGGAGCTTTTGTTGATGTTTTAATTTTCTCAATTCATGAAAGGTAATATTAGCCCTAGTCTTCTTCATGTCTTCTACAATATTATACTCCATTTTATCAAAAACTATAAAGGTTTTGGATGGAGTTGGTGAATCGGATTGGATTGGGCTTGTTTGAGTCGCTTTGGGTGACGTTTTCTTACCTGCGACTTTATATTTAGATATCGATATTGTGCTCTTCTGTTTAGGAGTTGGTTGTGGAGGATCTAGTTGATTTCTACTTCTGGTACTAACCAGTGATGCCTCTTGATCCTCTTCGTCAGGGAGAATGAAGTCCCACATTCCCTGCACTTTTACAACTTCTTCTTCATCAGTGGGCTCTTCATTGGAAACTTCCTCTTCTTCTTCTTCTGATTCTGCATTTGTAATAACATTGGGAGGCTTTGGATCAGTCGAAGGATATCTTCTATAAGGCTTGTAAGGCTTTTTAGAAGAAGTCTTTGCTACTTGTTTCTTAATATCGACCATCTTGTTAGACATGGTGTTCAAAACTTTCTGCAATCCTTCTAAATCAAATGGGTCCTTTGGTTGTTTTTTCTTGGGCTCTTCTTTGAACGTGACCTTCTTTGATTTTCGTTCATCAACAGCATTTTTCTTCTCTAGGGCTATGATACATTTTTATATCGCTATCGCTTCTTTCATATTATCAGCCAAAGTGGTTTTGGCAGCCCTATCGACAAAGATCGCTATGTTTGATGGTAGCGCAGATATGTACCATTCACTTCCAACTTCTTTGCTAGGCTTGGAAGCGGTAGGAATTTTATTCGAAAGTTTGTTGAAACGTGAGCTAAAATCTTTGATAGGTTCTCTTGTTTCGGTCTTAAGATTCGACAGGTTATTGATCAATGTCGTAGTAGACCTATCATCACCGAACTTAGTCAAGAATTGTTCTTGGAAAATATCCCAACTAGTGATAGATCCAGATGGTAATGAAAAATACCAGGATCCGGCTGCTCCTTGTAAAGTGTAAGGAAAGAGTCGGACAACAACATCTTCATTAGTGACTCCATTGAGATTTATAGATAACATGAAGTTGTTGATGTGTTCTTCTGCTAGCATGCCTGCTTCAGGATTAAACTTAGGCAGCCATTTTTCAGGATGGGCCGGTAATTGACTCAAGGGTGCAGGCATTAAGACTGCCCCTGGGTTATTCCATGGATTTTGGGCCATCATTAAACTACTAATAGAAGAAATCGCAGAAGATGTTCCTTGTGGTTGAGAAGATGAAGATATTACAATTCCAGATGATTTTGAAGGAGATGTTGAAGTTCTTGTAGTGTGTTGGACAATAATTTGAAGTGGAGGAGTGGATGGTTGACTTTGCAGTGGAGAGGTTGAGATGGATGATGACGATGAAAGAGTCTCGCTATCAAACCCTTTAGGTGATTTCCTTGCTCTCTTCCTTTTAGGTAGAGGTAATTCAGTTGGTTCAATACCAAACTTTTCACTCTGCAATTGGGTAAGAGGATGAGAAGGGTTATAATGCGAAGTCACACTACCTTGAGATATTTCAGATTTCTGGGGCGATATAGAAAATCGCTGAATTTTATGGATCAAAGATTCAACTTTAGGAAGTTCAATAGTCGATTTCTCTGAAATGTTTGGGTTGGTGGTAGTGGTTGTTGTTTTATCGACTTCTCGCTCAATATTTATAGATTCTAAGTGCAATGGAGAAGTCAGGGGAGATGTCGAGGGCAATTTACTCTCAGAATGGTATTTGGATTTAGATTTACTAGCCATTCATAGTTCGAGCCCTCCTTCTAGCGCCAAATATGTTGAAGCCCCGAAAATCGGGTCTACAACAAGGGGGATACCCACCTGGTCCGGACCTTGGTAAGTAGCTCCTTTTCCATTTGGGATGGTGGGTCCGACTGGGGATATGGGACCAGTTTCCCAATTTATGTGTGTGTGTTGAGAATTGATATTTCTTTTCTAATAATTCCTAAGTAAAATGCTTTTATTCTAAATCTAATCTAACAACATGCAAATTGTATTCTAATAAACAAAAATATCTAATTCTAAAACTAACCCGGGATTTAATCTTTCGATTATGCGATCTAAAATAGTTTCTACAGAAATTGGTAATAAAGATCATTCAATCGCTATAAGAAAAGAATTCAATAAAGATGAACTGTTTCGTATAAGAAGTTAGCCGAACAGTTGTGAAAAACATATCGCATAATAAGTCATTCATATATTAAGCACAAATAGAATAGCCATCACCATACAAAAGTGCCAAATGATAACTCAAGCATTCAGGCATTCATATATAAATAACTAAACATGAATATCACATAAACACATAAGCAAAAATCGTTAAGAGATGAAAGTACCATTGATAACAAGTTCTACGCATGAGCTTTAGCAATGATGATCTATCTCTTCTTAGTTTAACATCTACTAAGAGTATAAAAGTGCAATTTCAGTAGCAGATATTAAACACAGATATCAATAAACCTTGTTCCATTCATTCATCAAAACCTCCTCTGAGGGTGCAGAAGTGCATGTTCTGAGGAAACGTTTTTGACAAATTGCAGGACCCTTCTCTAAATGCATGAGAAGGGTTGAAATACTACTAGCTAAATCCTAAAAATAGTCTATTACAAAAATATAGGAGGTGGTTTAAATGACTGTCCTCATCTAAGGCAAAAATAAAACTAAAACGGAATCTAAAAATTACTATCTATGTATCTGTTCTTTGTGGTTGCAAGCATTCATCATTGGCTTGAGGAAAGTTGGTTGGCCGACCTTTGACTTTAGTTGTCCTGCGAAAATAGAATCGGCAAGCGCTGGCGCTATCTTCTCGGCAAATTTAGTGAGGCATTTGAGAGTCATGCATTGACTGTTTGGTTTAACCAAGTACTACTAGTAAGAATCCCAATTCAACTTAGTTAACCTATTAATGGACTCTACTCTTTCTTCATCCTTTTGTGTCCAGCTGGTCTATAAATGTTGTGCATTTGGGATAAATTTACACAACATTTAAATATATCCCTGATAAATACCACTATTTTTAGAAATCGAGTTTTGCTTTTAGCCTTTAGCACTTTTTCTTGCAAATTTTCGGACTTTCTGGTGACTGAGCATTCAGAGGCTTTCCTTCTTAAGGGGTTTTTCCTAGCGATGCCTCCGTTTCTTGATCCGGGCTTCCCTAGTGCCAGTTTTCGCCTCTTGTGTGTTTTGTTAGATGACTTTGGAAATCGGAGTTTCTCCTTCTTTTACCATTATATTCTGAACATTGCTATGTATTGTTTTCCGCTCCTACAATTTATGAAATCAAGAAAGAGTAATGATATGAATAAGGTGACGGGAAAGCTTTAAATGTTGAAATCATATAAAATATATCACCCTACGTGAACTGACTTCTTGATCAGATCAAAACCTTATGTTATTAATGATCATCAACTAACTTATTAAATTAACATTAATGCGCATGACTTGACATCGGATTACGAAAAACCTTTTTTGGAATGACGTGCCCTACAGATATGTGATAATGCGATTTTGCGATTTGCTTCACAATATCGAAGATCGAAATATCGCTAATCCGTTATGTTTTTGATAATCATTCATTACCATGTGTTTCTGCGAAATGCAATTTGCGAAACGTTTTATCGCATATCGTCGGCTTTGAAGTATTTCACCTTAAGTGATATTTGAAGCATATGAAAATTGTGAAGCAATGAGTTGCTTTGGTGTGCGATCTCGCATTGCGATTTCGTATTTGTATGAGTTTGCTTATATGATGTCGTTATTTCCTTTTTGTGATGCGATGCTTTTTGAGAGAAAGATTTTATTCAAACTCATCATAAAACTTAAGTCTTTTTTAGATTTTGCAGGTATTCTCCTAAGTTTATGATAGCAAGATTTATTCAAAAAAGGAAATACAAGTTTTAATTTATCGTTATTTTCTAGAGAAGAGTCCCCACTTATTTTAGTATTGATGTCAAAACTAAAATAAGAAGGGGGGTTGTTGCTGGCCACAACATAGTGTTGATTGATTTGAGCAGTACCCATAATTTTATTCATTCTACGATAGCGAAGGAATTGAATTGCTTCCTATATCCAGCACCAGAGTGTCAATTGATGGTTGCAAATGGAAGAACCATAAATTTCTCTATAAAGTGCCATAATATCAAGCTATCCATGGGAGAATATGTTTTGAATAGACCAATTCTTTCCATTCCAATGGGTGGTGTTGATTTGTACTAGGAGTCCAATGGCTACAAACTTTGGGTATGATAACTTTTAATTTTCAAGAACTCTTCTTGAATTTTTTTTCAGCAGGAAAGGAAGTTGAATTAAGGGGTATCATAGGTAAAGTGGGAAATATAATCAGCTCTAACGGCATGACAAAGCTTCTAAATGAAGAAAAATGTGGCGTAATTGCACAATTATGATCGCTAGAGGTTCCCACGTCGAAATCATCTATTTCTCCATATCTCCAAAAAGCCTTGGACAATCATTCCAAGGTATTTAACACTCCTAAAGGCCTCCCACCTATTTGTGATCATGATCATGCTATTCATTTTCGAGGAAGTGTTCCTCCAAACATCAGGCTTTACAGAGATCCCTTTGCACAAAAGAGTGAAATTGAACATATGGTTGCAGAAATGTTAGACGTTGGTATAATTCAACCTAGTCAAAGTTCTTTCTCTACTCTAGCAGTATTGGTGCACAAGAAGGATGGATCATGGCACATGTGTCTAGATTATAGAAAGCTCAACAAGCTCACTATTAAAGATAAATCTCCCATTCCTCTCATTGATGAATTATTGGATGGATTGCATGGATAAATTTACTTCAGCAAGTTGGACCTTTAGGTAGGATATCATCAAATCAGAATGAAGACTAAAGACATTTAGAACTCATGAGGGTCATTATGAATTTTTGGTCATGCTTTTTGGCCTTACCAATGCCCCTTCTACATTCCAAGCTTTGATGAATTCCATTTTCAAACCATTCCTTAGAAAATTTGTGTTAGTATTTTTTGATGATATACTAATCTACAAGTAGTCTTGGAAGGATCATGTTCAACATGTTGATAGAGTGCTCAGACTATTGGACAAGAAACAATTATATGCAAAAACCTCCAAATGTTTCTTTGGACTACAAGAGGTGGAATACATGGGTCATATTGTATCTCATGAATGTGTTAAGGTAGACCCTCAATAACAAAAAGTTCTCCAAATCTTCAAGAATAAACTCTCTTTAGCACATAATCGAATGAAACAACAGGCAGATCAACATCGCAAACGAAACAAGTTTTGATATAGGCGACTAGGTATTTTTACAAATACAATCACACAAAAAAATGTCCCTCAAGCAAGCTAAGAAGGATAATAAATTATCACCAAAGTACTATGGTCCTTACAAGGCGCTACAAAATATTGGTATTATGGCATACAAATTGGAGCTTCCTGCATCTTCCTGAGTGCCCCTAGTTTTCAGTGTTTCATGCTTAAAGAAGTTTATAAGTGACAAGCTCCCAGTTCAAACAATATTTTCAAAACTTGATGAGGAAGGAAAAAAAATATTGGAACCTGAAGTAGTCACGGAAACAAGAACCCAACAGCTACGAAATCGATCAATATCATAGTATCTCATCAAGTGGAAGAGCTTACCTGCTGAAGATTCCACATGGGAGGACAAGAATTTTATACAGAAGCATCCAGAACTACTCAAGCATTGAGGACAACACTTTTTTAAGGAGAGAGGAATGTTAGGTCCCTATACTACTAGTGTAACACCTTATTGTTATTAGTGGAACCCCATTATTATATTGTTGTGCCCATGTAGTCCGCATGTAATCCCCATGTAGTCCCCATATTGTTATTATTGTGCCCCATAGAAGCCCATTATTGTTATTGTTGTGCCCTTACATTATTATTTTTATGTCGGCTCTAATTACATTATGACCCCTTAGACTCCTATATATAGAAAGGAGGTCTTGTCATTTGTATCATCCAATAATTGTTCATTTGTGTAATGTAAAGGAGGTTGCCCCCTCGAAGAGGCTGATTTCTAAGGCGTTGATCTATCTTTTCTATATTTTTGTGAGCCGGTTTCATAACAAGGCATGTGATCCACTACTCTTATGTTGGCCTGGTTCTATTGGAAAATTGAACATACTGAGCTAAATTAAGTATTGTGCATAAGTATATTTGTACATAAATAAGCTCACCAGCTGAGCATTTACTTTTCAGTTGTTAGAATTTTTATTTATGCATTCTAGATTGAGGAGGAAAGTCCCATGGAAATTTTACTGATTACAAAGATTCATTTATTATCGAATCATTTCCCAATAGTGAAGGAGGTTGTTCTGCAGGTTCTCAGCACCTTTCCAACAAGGCATTGTTCCTAGTAAAAGCCAATGTTGTCACTTATTGATTTTTCTATCACCAATGGCTTCAAAAGCCAAATAGCAGTAATGTTTGATGCCAAATTTTGATCCACAGAAGCTATCAGAATGATATGGGACCCTCTCTAGTGTGTAGTGCTCAAAAAGAGCTTTCCGGGGGTATATAAATTCCAAAAAAGGGTTCTTGTATCAAAAGTTAAGGCATGTTGAATAATCCCTCTAGAAAGCTCAGAAAACCCAAAAAATGGCTAAGTCTGAGGGAAAAATTGCATATCGGCATCGGCGGGTCTGGGCACATCACATATCAGCATCGACAGTACCAGGAGGCAAATAACATTGGTGATGGTAGAAACTGCGATACTTCGACCGTCGATATCATATATCAGCGTCAGCGGGTCAGGGCACCACATTTATCAGTATTGACGAGATTTAAGTCCTGAAGACTGTGGCGGAGGCCAATTGCGATACGATGTGATATCACCGTGGGGTCGTGAAATTCATTAACAAAGAAAATGGTTAAAAAAACAGGAGCGGGTCGCCCCCCTTCCCTCTCCTCCACATGGCACAATCCCGCATCCCGCATCATAGCAATCTCGTAATCTAAAACTTCAAATACCTTGTGAGGGTCGATTGTGATACAGTGTTGTACCGTCGGGAGGGGTCAATTCTAAGTTACAAGGGAAATGGTTGCACCAACCAAGGGTCAGGCCTCCCCTTCTCTCTCCTCCACGTGGCATCAACAATCGGCTGATTGGCGGGGTCACAGGTCTGAAACTATAACAAATCAACAATATTACGATATGGAACAAAATCGTCGGGGAGGACCAATTTTTAAATACAAAGGAAAGCATGGAAAACAAGGCTCGACCGGCCTCTTTCTCTCTCCTCCAGAGGCCATGTGGTGGCCCCTGATTGGTCCCCCGAGCTAACATGGCAGTTGACGTCAGTAATGACGTGGCAAGTACAGAGAGTGACGTGGCCGTACGGGGGACACGTGTCACCCTGTTTCAACATTTTCAGGGGTGAGATGGGGCCATTTCTGGGTGCCATGTGTCATCACTTACAGGGTGACACATGACAGTGATGACATCACATCGTATATCGGTGATTGTAGTAGTTAAGGGGTAGTGGCTTAAGACAACGGTGTAGTGCTATTTCGATTTGCGGGACTTCCCTTCTAGATGCAATATAAAATTAGGGTAGGGTCTATAGGGACCTCGCATCCAAATTGTTGGCCCACTCCAAACAAAAAGGTAAAGATTCCCCCCCCCCCCCACGGTTGTGATTGTGATATATTTTGGCGGGCCCAACCCCGCAAATCGGCGATCGCAAGGATAAAGCGAAGTGCCACAGGAAAAACACAATAACATGCCGAAGTGCGGGATTTCATAATAACAAAGGAAGGAAGCCCCTAGACAAGAGCCTTAAGGCCTTAGCACCTGAGGGCTAAGCCCTTGGTCATAGCCCCTGGTCATATGATAAGAAAATAACAAAGGGGTTGAAATCATAAGGGGCTAAAGGGGAAATTAAAAGTGTCTGCATGTTCATTTTTCTTAAACTTTAAGGACCCGTGGTAGTGGTGCTCTGATATTGTTCTACAACGGTTTAAAAGGATGTATGGGTTGGCAGCTCCAGTATTGAATGAAGAAGGGGGCAATGCATAAATGACAGTATGGGAGGCCTCTACGGAGACTTAATGCCTCGGCATGGTGTCTCGCTCCTCCGCATAGCGCAACACTGCCCAGAAAAACTCCATCACTTCTCCACAGAATAGCTCACTCAAGTAGTTAAGGTAGAATTAACACAAGTCAGTCGAAGCAGCAGTGAACCACCTCAAGCAGCCAAAAAGAGGAGGACGACAGTAGAAACGTGGCTCTATCCAAGGCCTCCATTGAAGAAGCAAGGGGACACCTCCTCCTTCCTCTCTTAACTTTCTTTCTCTGAGCATTTATTGATGTATTGTTCCCAGAAAGGGACTCAATCCCTGTTGTAATCTTAGGTAGGTGGTAGTAGAGCTTGACAGAGCCGAGACAACTAGTATATCATGACAGTTGGGGCTTAGGCTCAAATATTTTGATTGTAATTCAAGGATCTCCCCCTCTTCTTAGAAATAGGGGGATGAAACATAATATAAGGGTTCTAAATTCTTGGAACGCTAGGGATGAACTCTATATTTCCATTTTGGTTCAATATGATTCTATGGGACTTCATTGATATCATGGTTGAGTGTATGGACTAGTTATTGGGCCCTTTGGGATACATGGTGTTTCCCTATTGATTCCAAGCATGATTAATGTGCAACAAGTTCCTCTTGGTAATCCCATTTCACCTATGTCTTTATTTCTTTGAAATAGTGTAATGAACGCATTAGATTCAATCTATGGATTTATTTTAGCTGCTTTGGCAGAGAACGATACCCACGTTATGCTTGATATGAAACCTTCTTTTGCTCCTCTAATTCTATCATCTCATTGGAAAACCATGTTTTAGGATTATGTCTTGCTTTCAACATTATCCATTGAATTCCCCTTTTGGATGGAACATGGATGCCTAGGTTATGTCGTTACAGCCCTATGCATCTATTTCTCTCCCTCCTTTCCTCCTCTTCACCATAAGTACAACTTCAGTTTAAGTTGTCTCATTTTCATGTGTCGACCACCAGAAGGAGAAGTCATTTCTCTTTGAGATTGCCCAAATACCCCCCAGCGTTTGGATCCATGAGTTGGCCTAAATCTTCCTTTTTGAAATCTTATTGAGCCAAGCCCCTCATACTTTTTTACATGAAAATTGGAGTGTTTCAACCCCCTCACATATAACCTCACAAGTACTCCTCTACTTAATATTTCCTAAGCACTGGTCTACAATCAACCCATAGGTTGTCTCTAGGGAGATTTCTTGTCTCATGCTGCACTTGTGATGAATGGTGCAAGCTTTAGCCACAACAAATTGGGATGAAGAAGTTCTTCAAGTTACATGATTATACAAAGAATATGAAAGCAAGGAGAGTTATTTTTAGTCTCAAGTGAAAGACAGATATCTGGTGGGATATGTAAAATGCATCAAAGGCATGAGGATAGAGGATTTGAGTTATCATGAGTTTAAGGGACTCTTCAAAAATAAGTACTTGTTCGAGAGATATTATGATGGAAAGGCTAAGGAGTTTTATGAGTTGAAGATGGGGACTATGACAAATGAAGTATACATGACTAAGTTTCTAGATTTGTTGAGGCATGTGCCATATCTTAATGATAAGAAGATGAAGGTTCAAAGGTTCATTAGTGGATTTCCATTAGCATTCAAGGATCATATTTAGTATGATGAGCCTCAGTCGTTGGAGGAAGTCATCGGGAAGTTGAAGCACTGTTATGAGTAGTCGAAGCGCAATACTAAACCTAAACGTTATTGTAAACGTAATGACAAGGCCAAGGAAAATGGCCTCTGAAGCGAGAAATACCTCAAGATGCAAGTGAGAAATAAAATGTGGCTCCTCACAAGAAGTTTAGCGCGGTTGAGAAGGAACATGGACTTCAGCCTAGAGAGCAACATAATTAAGGTAGTGGAAAGGGACCATTTCAATGTTGGATTTGTGGAAAAGATCATCACAAGTAGGATTATATATTGTACCATGGTAGAAAACCTCAGATCTACAGTGCTAAAGAGGTGCATACATTTGGGGATGTTAGTCAAATCATTCCTTGGATTTATGCAGCATTTTATAGCAAGCAAACAGATCACCAGGCATCCATTATTGAGATGGAAGGTAAGCTTTGTGATCGAGTAGTTTCCATTTTGATTGATCCTGGATCTAATTATAGTTATGTTAACCCTAACCTGGTGGATAAGTGTAGCTTGAGTAAAGAAGTGCATGCAAAGTCTTGGTTGGTGTAGTTGGCTATAGGGACCAAGAAAAGAGTTCATCATTGGGTGTGAGATTGTGTATTTGAACTTAATGGTATGCCTACATGTTGGGATGGGGTCCCCTGGGTCATTTTTGGGGCAAAAGCCCAAGTTTTGATGTAAAAAGATGTAAAGTATCCGCAAATTGTGGATGCAGAGCGCAGAGTTAGTTAAGAGTCAAAAAGGGTTTTTAACCTTGTTCAAGTAAATTTGACTCAGTTTTTGAGAACTACCCATGGTCTATGAACAATGGGATTGTATAAATAGGTGTGTCTTAGAGAGTCTAAGGAAGATCTACGTTTTGTCTATGGGTACAACGGAAGGAGAGTAGAGAGGGTTAGCGCAGGAAAGTAAGAGGGAAGGCTCTGCAGCTGAGTGCACGGACCCCTAAGGTTGAGTGCGCACTGGGGTATTGAGTCTCTAAACCTATACTGAAGATCAATAAAGAAGATTGTTGCAAAATATTTATTTGTTTTATCTCTTTACTTCTGTTATGTATGATTGCAATATATGATGTGATAAAATGATGTCTTTATAAAATAATGTTGTATTGATGCGCGAATTTACTTGATCCGTATTATTATCTGAACGCAATTAATGTTAAGTGATTACACGAAGATCATAACACTTTCTGTTAAAGTTATCAAACACTTGGGTAGATTTGAGTAAATATTGATCTAAGGGTAATCTATGGTACGTGTAAGTAGCTAATTTACATGTTCAAGGTCCTAAAAAGCTAGTCGTAGACCTTCGCGAAGGTCTAGAGGCTGATTGAGGGGAGTTACAGTGCTAAGCCTTAAGGGATTAGAAATCTGCGCGAAGGCAGATCTAGGTCATAGAAAGACATCACACTGATATCTAGATGCAGAAACTTGGTTCTAACATCCCCCCATACTGCTTCGGGTGAGACTTCAGTCCGTGCTACGTGGATTGATGCCGAAAGGGCCAGTAGTGTAGGGATTGTTTTATCACAACTAACTCTGAACGTGGGTCAGGACCCCCTAAGCCAAAAAATGGTTCCGTTTCTGGGACTGGGTTCTGCATAAAGAGATGTGTGATGTCACATCACTGGAATCTAACCAAGAAGGAAATTGAGAAGTGGTTGGATAGAAAGATCTACAAATTCACGGCACAGGAAAACAGGAATCTGCGCCTGACAAAAGAACAGTGGTTGGACAGATAGTTTTACACAGAAAAACATGATATTTTCTTTTGTACCTTCCTGATTGAACTATACGAGTGGATAGCTAAATCAGCAGATGGCCAAGGAAGGTGGATACTTGACGGTCCAATAGTGTGGAATCCGGAGCTAGTGCGGAGGTTGGAAGCCTCAGAAGATAAGATCGCGCATGTTGCTGACGATTTTCTTGATTGGGTTATAGGAGGATTTGTTACAGAATTTGCGGTTGACACCTCAGTCAGTTACAGTGAAGTAGAGCGACGCTTATTCAAGGGACCGCAAGGTAAGTATTTGAGGTCTTTGAATACCTGGATTAAGATTCTCTTGCGTGAAAAATGGGTTACGCCATTTCCTTGATGCTTGGATCTACACAAAGTGGACGGAGCTTTAGAAACCAAGAAAAAGTAGGTCCTAAATATAGCCCATTGATTGGACCTCCTTCAAGTGACAACGAAGGAGCAGTGCAAGCCTCGCCGTGAAGTGTTGTTTAGTTGATAAGGAAGGGTTTTCTGTGGATACATCATCCATCCACACCACCTCCACTCTCACCTCCACAACCTACACTTACACCCACTACACCACCACCATTCGACATGTCGAATACCATGAAGTTGCATGTTTTCAAGGGCTTAGGAAGTGAGGATCCAGATCAGTTTTGGTTTGTTGCGAAGTTTGTGTGGACAACACAATAGATTACGGATGATAACATAAATAAGGCCCAATTGGTTACCGCTCTGCAGGATCGCACGCTGACATGGTACGTTAAGTATTGCACTGATAATTCGTTGGCGTCATTAGTAGATACTCAGACCGATTTGAACAAAGAATTTGGTAAGCCTAAGTCTGCATTGCAATTGGTAATTGGATTTAAGGAAATCACAATGAGGCCCGGCGAAATTCCCTGGGAGCTAGATCAAAGACTTAAGACTCCTACCCCACCTAAGGATTGCTTTATCACAACAAAATATAGGAACTCGGGTGGAAGCTCTGGAAATCGTGATTCAGACACGCCCGTCATGTCAATATTGCACTCAGTTTGACCACACAATAGAAGAATGCCCTATGTTGATAGCTAAGATGCAGGAGAAGAAGGCGTAGCCTCAACATCCTACCCAGAACTTACAAATGATGAGGGCCAAGCCCCGTGAGGAAGATCCAAATGTAAATATTGTGTTGCGAAGCGGAATAACGACTAGTGATGATAAAGGAAAACAACCTGACAAAAGTGGGTGGGTCCGCAAGGTCCTAGAAAAGGAGGTTTGGTTTGATCTAGAGTGCGTGAAGGAAATGTTTATGGAGGTGAAGAAAAGCTTCGTTGAGGCCTCTACCTCAGGAAGTCAGGACAAACTGCCAACAATCGGTGTGCCTACAGAGGTTGACCCCTCCGTCGTTACCACCTTCTTGGAAACTTGTATGAAACAACTGTTTGATAACAACGTTGTGAAAGGGATACAAGAATTGATAAATAAGTGTGCTGGGAAGGAAAGTTCTCCTGAAGGGCACCGCTTAGTCAGAAAGATTGGCAAACATAAGACAAGGATAGGGCACGAGATGAGGCTCACCACACAAATAGGAGATTATGAGATGGACCAGGTTATTTTGGATTTGGGCTCTAACACAAACGTTTTGCCTAAACAAACATGGGAGAGGATGGGAAGACCTGCATTGCAGTGGTCTCTGATTCATTTGAGGATGGCGAACCAGCAGAAGATTAACCCTATGGGACATCTTCATGGAGTTACCGTAGATATAGAAGGTGGAAGCGTGCTCGATGATTTTGAAGTGATAGAAATTTTTGATGACAACAATCCATACCCCGTGATGCAAGCCTAAGCTAACAATACCCACATTATGCAAATACAATTGAATGGCACTATGTCCCAGGAATTCTAAAATTCCATACTTAGGGTAACCTTTACAATTCAAGGTTTAAGCTCTTGATTAAACTCTATGCGGAAACGTTTGATTTAACTTATTCAAAGTCTAAACTTTAATTAACTTTTGTGCAGAACCTTATACAACCCTTCATAAGCTTTGGTTAAGTCTTAATTCTTATAACTTAACCCTTCGGTAATCACCCGTGCATATTAACCATACCACTATCTTTAGACTTTGGTTAACTCGAACTTAACCCCTAATACAATAAACCTGCTCATTTCTATTATAATTCACTTATAATAGAAATATACCATAAACCTCACTTAACCTTTATGTTTCCGCCATTCCATGAACTTGGCACATATATCAATGCTCAAACTTTCGCTTCAAATCTACACTATTGATTTCTTCCTCAAGAACAACGGCTATTGCGCGATCTCCAACTTTAACCCATTCACCCGCCAGAACTCAAAGAAGTTAAACTTCTTTGAATAACTCATCGGGTCCGCCCGAAATATTAACCCACGCGCACCTTTGAGTGTCATTATTTTCCGATCACTCAAACCATGAATAGTCATTATTATCAAAATTCAACGAGGTTTTAAGCCCGTTGTATAAACCCTCATCGCGTCTGTTTTTGGAATTAAACTCCACATGTGTTAGCACGCAATATCCATCTGATCAATCACCCAATGGACTGTTGTGATCTATCTGGACTTCAACTGGGTTTAGTCACAGTTCATAACTTTCTCGGGTCCGTTTTTTAATTACCGCTTACAGCTTTGAGGCCATGCGAGAAATAGCTTCCCCCTTACGAAAACCGCTATGTCCTTCTACTAACAATTGGCCTAATCTTTACCGCTCAACTTCTTACTTTATTTGCGCTATAAGATATTATCCGTATATTGTACACAATGTCACCCGTTGATCTCATTGATCCAATGGCTCCTTTTCACGCTTACTTCATTTCTTCATGCCTTTACTTTCTTTTGGTTCTTACTATGTAATCTCCATTTGTTCCACTTTTCGCCTGTGTCTTTGTTCTCGCCTTCCGGTCTTCAATTATTCTGATCCAATCTTCAACTTCGTTCTTTATTCCTTCTCTCTGTTACACTTCTGTTGCGTAACTCCTTAGGTTTAAATAACCTTACAATATACCTTCACTGTAACGTTAAAGGTTTCCTCCAATGTTGTCTACGTGTAAACCTAATACACCCTTTCCTACACTTCGTCTTTGCGTTCTTCTTAATTCCACCTGCTACACATACTGTGCAGAATTACTCTAGTTCACACACAACTATAATTCCATTAATTATACTCATCACACAACTCAGGAATTGAATTCTCTATCTTTATAACCAATAATTTACATAATGAGTTTCTCTCTGTGGCATGATTTCCAATATTAGTGGCCTCTTCCTTTCCTATCTGTCGTAGGCTTACAATCAAACCTATCCAACTCTCAAACTAATTCCTAGCTAGCTAACCCTCTTCTATTCCTTTTAGGCTTACATTTATACAAAAGGATTCTATAACCAATTCCTGGTTTAGATCTAACACTCTCTCAACAAAATCCTAAATATCTTCTTTATCTTCTTTACAATTAATTCCCAAATCTCTCAATCTCTATGGAATCTTAACTAGTCTAAATCTCTCATGTTCTCCAACATTCGAGAACATTTACAAATATGCCTCACAATACTTAATTAATCCCTATTCTAGCTTCTCTCATTAAAATCACTTAAAACCTTAATAATTACATTAATTTGACACATAGGAATCCAACTTCCTTGAAAACACAAGACCCCCTAAGTTAACTAAAATACAATGAAATTGTTGAGCTAAATGCTCCTACGTCACTCCGCGCTCCTTGGTATTGATTGGGCTATTGACATGAATGGGGTCATCAATTTGAAGAAGCGTACAATGTCATTCAAAAGGAAATCACTCCGCGTTGTAATACCATTGGACCCTACCAAAGGACCGCGCTATACTGAACCGGTCCCTGACTATGAGGAAAGTGATGATGATTTGGATCAAATCTACAAAATTACGGTGTGATACCAAGATTGGATTAATCCAATAGTTGATGGATGGATTTCATGGGATCGAGAAAGCTCATGTACCTCATAGTCAGATGAAGAATTGGAGCATTGGCAGAATAGGTTGCATGAAGTATCTAAGTTGCGTTGCAATATGATGACTAAATCACTACGTTGTGTGTCATCAGAGGTAAGAAATTTAACTTATTATGATGTTTTGATCGATGTAGATAAGTTTTTGGATGCTTTTAAAAGAGAATTCCTATAGGATCATCATTTTCAGGTGCTCGATGGTGGGATACGAACAAGGACAGCTTTGATGAATGGCATGATTACAGGAGGATGATGAGGATGTCATTTGGTCATCCTAAAGTGGTGTTAACTGAGAAATATGATGGGAGGAATGATCTGCACGATCATTTAGAAAATGGACTAAAGTCTACGAAACAGAGCCACATCCAGAGTGGGTGCACTTATTCTGTCACACTCTAGATATAATCGCTATGAATTGGTACTTGGAAACAGAGCTCTGCCATAGCACTACGGATTGGGATATCTTAGGGGAAGGCTTCCTGATGTCCTTCAATTTTAAATATGGATTCGAAAGAATTTATGAGGCACTCCATGAGGTTAAGGCAGCGATCTTCTGAATTATGTAGGATCCTTTGGAATTGGTTCAACCAGATTGGAGCACCCAGTTGTGCCATGTGCTGGAGTGATATAATGTGACTTCTGAATGGGAGGATGAGGATCCAAGGAATATCAATATCCTAGAAACAGAAGGCCATCGCAAGGTCGAAAGTTCATAGATAGAGAACCTGGATATCACCGTGCCATTGAAGACTAGGCAAGTAAACATTGGTACTGAAGCAAAGCCAAAATTTGCGAATATTGGAGATTACTGGGATGTTACCACAGTGGATAAAGTTGTTGAGTTACTCTATGAATACCAGGATCTTTTTCCTACGAAATTTTTGGACTTGAAAGGCATCATAGGCGATTTGGGTGTGATGAAAATAACTTTGAAACCAGACGCGAAGCCCATCAAGCAAAGGCCATATCGCCTTAATCCCAAATATAAGGAAAAGGTCTGCTTGGAGTTGGACAAGATTCTTGAGGCAGGCATTATTGAACCTGTGGAGGAATCTGATTGGGTGAGCCCAATGGTGGTCCAAGAAAAGAAACAAAAGGGAGAAATACATATTTGCGTAGATCTTAGGAAACTTAATGATGCCTGCGTCCATGATCCTTTTCCAACACCATTTACTGATGAGGTATTGGACAATGTTGGAGGACAGGAGGCCTATTCATTCACTGATGGGTTCTCTGGATACCATCAAATTAATAGTACGCCAGAAGACAGGAGTAAAACAACCTTCGTGAAAAAATGGGGTTGTCAACAACACACGGTGATGCCATTTGGACTTAAGAATGCGTCGGCGATATTCTCCCGCATAGTCATCGTGGCATTCAAAGAGTTCATTCACAAATTCTTGGAGGTATATTTTGATGACTGGATAGTGTTTGGGTTAGTAAAGCACCATGTAGCCAGTCTACGCTTAATGTTGGATACATGCCGAAGATATCAGATTGCGTTGAACCTAAAGAAATGCTTATTCTATGTCCCCTTTGGAATTTTGTTGGGTCATGTGGTGTGCAAGCAAGGACTAATGGTGGATCCTACCAATATTGCGGTAATAGTCAATTTGGAGGCCCCAAGGAGTGTCAAATAGCTGCGTGCAATGCTGGGCCATACTGGGTATTATCGAAAGTTCATTAAGGCTTATGCCTAGATTACCGTGCCTATGGAGAAGCTACTGAAGAAGGACACTACATTCTGTCAAGATGAAGAATGTCAGCGCAGTCTGGATGTATTGAAAGAAAAGATGGTCATCACGCTAATCTTGGTCTTCTCGAATTAGAAGAAGGAATTCCATGTGCACGTTGACACCTCGTGTATTGCATTGGGAGTAGTGCTAACATAGGTTGGTGAAGGAGAGATGGATCATCCTATAGCATTTGTGAGTCGAAATTTGTCTAAAGCTTAGAAGAACTACTCAACGACAAATTACGAGGGATTGGCTATGGTGTACGCACTCCAAAAATTCAAAAACTATCTGTTGGGCAAACATTTCAAGATGTACACATACCACTCTACCTTGAAGTACCTAGCCAATAAGCTTGTGTTGGGAGGGAAGATATGCAAATGGCTATTGTTGTTTCAAGAATATAACTTTGAGGTGATTGTGAAGCCAGGAAGGTTGAATGCAGGAGCTGATCATTTGTCGCAAATTGACACGGGGGAGGAACCTAATAATTTGGAGGAAGGGTTGCCTGATGCACAGCTCTTCACGGTGCGCATAGCAGACAACCACTTTGTAGATATTATCCACTTTTTGACCACAAGGACAGCTCCAGAAGGCTACATCGGTCAACAAAAGAAAGAGTTGGTAGTACACAAGGCTGATTTCTCAGTAATTGCAAGACATTATATAAGATGGGTTCAGATGACATACTCTAACAGTATGTGCTCAATTTTGAAAGAAACAACATCCTTTGCGGAAGCTCATGGAGGGGTTGTAGGAGGGAATTATGCAGGAAAGGAAACAATGCAAGAGATTATGCACGTCAGGTTATGTTGGCCTACATTACATAAGGTTACCAAAGCATATTGTAGGGTGTGTGATGCATGTCAAAAAACGAGCATGCCATTGTGGAGGGATGAGCTACCTCGAAATCCTCAAGTGTCATTACAGCTATTTGAGAAAAGGTCTATTGACTTTATAGGACCAATTCAGCCCCCAGGTAAAAAGAAATGGGTGCGATATATCATCACCGCAATAGAGTATCTGACCAGATGGGCGAAGGCACAGGCTGTGAATGATTGTACATGAGCCATAGCAACTAAATACTTATTTAAATACGTGTTAACTAGGTTTGGCTACCCAGAAGTGTTGACGAGTGATTGCGGTACGCACTTCCTTAATAAATGATCAGCACGCTAATAGAAGAGTTTTAGGTGTATCATCTGAAGAGTACTTCATATCATCCTTGGGCTAATGGAACAGTGGAGGCCTTCAATAAGATATTGGAGAATCAGCTGAAAAAGGTTTTCAAAGCACAGCGGAATCATTGGGACGTGCGTGTACCGGAAGTATTATGGGTATACAAGACTACCTGCAAAAAACTAATAGGTCAGACACCTTTCCGATTAGTATATGGTGTAGAAGTTGTGATGCCTATAGAATATATTGTGCCTAGTTTACACATAGCAGCTTTCACAGCGATGACGGACCAAGGAGCCTTGGAAGAACAGCTCGTGCAGTTGATGGAACTTGAAGAAGATAGATCCTTGGCTGAATTTCATTAGTGAGTACAAAAGGAATGTGAAAAATCATGCCATGATTGACACATCAAGTTGTGCACATTCAAGGTAAATGATTTTGTATTATTATATGATAGTAAGTTCGATAAGTTTCTAGGAAAGTTTGAGATGCACTGGTTAGGGCCATATGCCATCAAAGAAATCACAAATCAAGGCACGGTTCAGCGTGCAAAACTGAACGAAGAGCCTTTTCTGGGAATGGTGAATGGAAGTTAGTTGAAACCATATGCAGGAGATATGTTTCAATGATTGTATGGTGATCGAACAGTCTTAGTGCTCTAGGCAGGTGTAAGGGAACGCAGGACTATAAACTACACTGCCCGGTTTTGACGACTACGTGACAAGGGGGCTGTGCAAAACAGGGTGATGTCACAGTACCAAAATTCATGCGAAGGGACTCAGCTGCACTATGGAGGGAGATACCATGCAGCACAGCCATAAAATGACCGTTAGAGTCAATATTCATGATGTGACTGTCAGGAGACGATTAAGAGGAGCGGATGGGCGGCATTTAAGGCTAAAATATTTGGATATCTACCACCAAATCAGAATTGATGGACGAGTTTTGGGGATAATGGTCGTATTTGAATTTAAATTCTCCTATAATTACACATGCCAGTCCAGCAGAGAACACTTTGCACCCTTAGAGTTCTTTAGCTATGTTGTCCATCGCTTATGAATCGTAAGATTTTCAAAGATTTGGTCACAAGTTCCGTGTTTGATAACCTAGTCGAGGAAACCCGAAAATTCATTTACATCACTACGTCAGGACCAGGTGAGTGTAGGTTTTAACCCCATAGAGAAATTACCTGCATACGAATTCTAAAATACATAAAATAAACAATAGCGAGAGCGTAATACATAAAACAAATATAAACAGAGATTTTCCCCTGGATCCCAAAACCGGGACTACCAGATTTATTTTTCATTATGTTCCTTCCAATGTTACAATACATATATATACATGTCGAAGCATCCAATACCATGGACCGAAAACCCTCGCGTCCAAAACCATGTGTGAAAACCATGCACAAAACCATAAGTAGGTCCGCCCCCTAATATAGGATCCAAAAAAATTTCCCCCGACCCCGTAGAGGGGGGCTAACTTCCCCCCTAAAACCCCCTGTGACCCCCCCCCCCCCCACTACGCAACAAAGGGGGGTCTCTTCTCCCCCCTCTAACCCCCAATTAACTAGGGAAGCTAGTCGTGGAAAGAATATAAAACAACCCAACAGTGAGACTGCAAGCATCGGAGGAACTGTTTCCTATGAAGGAGCACTCCAGAAGTTGTGAGCATCGAGGCTCTAGCTCCTGTACCTATGGCACTGAGGTCTCCTAGGTCGAAGCCTGCCCTAGTGCGTGAGACCCACAAGCCGAAGAAAGACAAGCATAAAAGGTCAATGCTAGTACACGAGTCACCTAGAAAGCTATTAGGTCCCTATACTACTAGTGTAACCCCTTATTGTTATTAGTACAACCCCCTTATTATATTGTTGTGCCCATGTAGTCCCCATATTGTTATTATTGTGCCCCATAGAAACCCACTATTGTTATTATTGTTCCCTTACATTATTATTGTTATGTCGGCTCTAATTATATTATGACCCCTTAGACTCCGATATATAGAAAGGAGGTCTTTTCATTTGTATCATCCAAGAATTGTTCATTTGTGTAATGTAAAGGAGGTTGATCCCTCAAAGAGGCTAATTTATAGGGTTTTCATCTATCTATTCTCTCTTTTTGTGAGTTGGTTTCATAACATTTGGTATCAGAGCTTTGGATTCTAGGGTTTCGCTACTCCAAACAGGTCATCGTGGTATTTTCGCTATAACTTTTTTCGGCGATGCTTTAGAAGCTTAAAAAAAACCTATTTGAGAGAAAATCGCACTAAACCTCAGGTCCAAATTGCATATCTTGTATCACTATATTTTTGGAGATATGATCTGAGGAAGTTAGGGTTTTTGCAAACTCCAGAATTTCATCTAAACAGATCATCGTGGAATTGTCGCTATAAATTTTTCGCTACGAAGATTCAGAAGCTAAAACAAAAATAAATTTGAGAATAAATCGATCTAAACCTCGGGTCTGAATTTCAGATCTTGTCTTGCTATAATTTCGAATATATGATCTAAGGAAGTTAGGGTTTTTGTAGACTCCCGAATTACATCCTAGACAGGCGACCTTGGGAAAATCGTCATAACTTTCTCTCTGAGCATCAGATTGAAATTGTGTAAGAAGTTACAGAAAGAGGATGGACTGTACTTTATTTTGGTGTAATTTTCAAAACCTAAGGTTGAAACAATGACATGTGGAACATCGTACAAGTTCACTATACTGAACTAGTCTATAATTAGGTCATCGTAGGAGATTGGGAATAAAGATTTCTTCAGGAATCCAATTGCGATCAAACTTGTGGATTTAGAAAGAGGATTCAGAGGGATATTACAAGACAAAATTTCAGAACTTAAAGATTTGAAATTACAGAGTTACAGTCGTTTCAATATCGAGCTCCTAAAATCAAGAAAAAGCGAGATAAGGAAGTTTGATGGCAAGGATTTGATAAATCGGATACTACAGATGGAGAAATATTTTGATCTACAAGGTGTAACACAGTTACAAAAGGTACATATTGCATCTAATTATTTAGAATCGAATCATTTTTATGGATCGTAAACCACTTGTCACGTGGTTAATTTTCACGGAGGAAATGATAGCACATTATGAGGATACAAAGAGAAACACCTTCTTTAGCCAATTGATAAATCTCAAACAAAAGTGTTCAATGGAAGAGCACATTGATGACTTTCAAAAATTGAATATAAGGGAAAATGATATTCCAGAGAAGCAAAGGATTGATGTCTCCATAAGGACTTTAAAGGATAACATTCAACATGAGGTTCATCATTGGGAACCTGATTCATTGGAGAAGGCATTCAGGTTGGCAAGAAAAGTGGAAAGAAAAATTATGGAAACAAGGAAGTCTACCCCTCACAACTATAAATATGGAAGTGTTGTTTCTCTTAGCCTTCCACAACCTACAAGTTTGACACCACAACAATTAGAAGAAAAAAGAGAAAAATGGCTTTGTTACAATTGCGATAGCAAATGCACTAAAGGTCATAAGTGTGCTGAGAAGAAGTTATTTTACATAGATTATGAAGAGGAGGAAGAAAAGGATCAAAAAAAATCAAAATAAGAGGATATACATCAGGAACCAACCCCAGAGAAAGAAGAAATGAATCGACCATATCTTGTAAAGCATTGGAAAGAATTACCACTCCTCAAACTCTCAAGATAGAAGGACATATCAAGAAGAAAAAGGTTCAAGAAGTGAAAGATCACATCGAGAAAGAATAAATGGATCCGACCATATCTTGTAATACATTGGCTGGAATTAACACTCCTCAAACTATCAATATAGAAGGACATATCAAGAAGAAAAATGTTCAAGAAGTGAAAGATCACATCGAGCATCAAGAAATGAATCCGACCATTGGAAGAAATTACCACTCCTCAAACTATAAAGATAGAAGGACACATCAAGAAGAAAAAGGTAATAGTGTTGATTGATTCGGGTAGTACCCATAATTTTATTCATTTTAAGATAGCCAAGGAATTGAATTGCTTCATATATCCAACATCAGAGTGTCAAGTGACAGTTGTAAGTGGAGGAACCATAAATTGCTCTGGAAAGTGCCATAATATCAAGCTATCCATGGGATAATATGTATTGAATATCCCAATGCTTTCCATTCCAATGGGTGCTACTAATGTTGTACTAAGAGTCCAATGGCTACAATCCTTGGGTACAATAGCTTTTAATTATCAAGAATTTTTCATGAAATTTTCTTCGGAAGGAAAGGAAGTTGAATTAAGGGGTATCACAGGGAAACTAGGAAAGATAATCAGATCTAATGGAATGACAAAGCTTCTAAAGAAAGAACAACGAGGCGTAATTACATAATTATGTTCGCTAATGGTTCCCACATCGAAATCATCTATTTCTCCAGATCTCCAAAAAGTCTTAGACAATCATTCTAAGCTATTTGAGACTCCCAAAGGTCTCCCACATATTCATGATCATGATAATGCTATTCATTTGATTCTAGGAAGTGTTCCTCCAAAGATCAGGCCTTATAGATATCCATATGCCCAAAGGAGTGAAATCGAACATATGGCTGCAGAAATGGTAGATTTTGGTATAATTGTCCAACCAAATTTGATAAACGAAGCAAGGGATGAATGGAAGAATAACGAAGTAGGGTGGGAACTCATTCAAAAGTTGACGAAGATCTCAGTTCCAACAATATTGCCAGAACTTGACAAGGAAGGAAAAATCATATAGGAACCTGAAGCATTCACAGAACCAAGAAGTCGACAGCTACAAAATAGATCAATTTTAGAGTATCTCATCAAGTGGAAGAACTTACCCGCTGAAGATTCCACATGGAAGGATGATAATTTTATACAGAAGCATCCAGAACTACTCAAGCATTGAGGACAACACTTTTTGAAGGAGAGGGGCATGTTAGGTCCCTATACTACAAGTGTAACCTCTTATTGTTATTAGTACAACCCCTTTATTTTATTGTTGTGCCCATGTAGTCCCCATATTGTTATTATTGTGCCCCATAGAAACCCACTATTGTTATTATTGTGCCCTTACATTATTATTGTTATGTCGACTCTAATTATATTATGACCCCTTAGACTCCAATATATAGAAAGGAGGTCTTTTCATTTGTATTATCCAAGAATTGTTCATTTGTGTAATGTAAAAGAGGTTTCCCCCTCGAAGAGGCTGATTTATAAGGCATTCATCTATCTATTCTATATTTTTGTGAGCTGGTTTCATAACAAAAGCACTATGCTACCCAGACACAGAAGAAGGACAAGCAACCTGACAAGGTTGTAGACTTGGAGGTTGAAGAGGGTGCTGAAGATATAGATGTTGAGGGCGTGGAGCCCATCTCCAAGTTGCTAGAGTATATCCCTCCACGTAAAGGGAAGGCGAACGTCACCAAGGACCCAAACACGGAGAAATTCATCATTCATATGCCCCTGTTGTCAGAAAAGATAACCTTCGAGGGTCCACACCTCGCATCATGTTGGCTTATTGAGGCCTAACCCAAGTTCGAGAAAGTTATTAGGCCAACAAATCCCACACTACCGGCCATTTCGGCAACAATCTGCGGAGCACGGACTGAAGTCTCACCCGAGGTAGTAGGGGAGGGTACTGGAACCAAGTTTCCGTACCCTTGGGATGTTTTGATGTGGTCTAGAGGGATCGCAAACTATTCCGCACACCTGCGCTACTCTGCACAATTACCCATCCTTCGCGTAGATCCACGCCAGTTACTTCCTGAATCTTATTATTTATATGAATTTATTACAGATCTGATCTTCTTCTTACAGTCTTTAAGAAAACAATTAACAATAATACCCAGTGCACGCATTCATAATTCCTAAATACAGGGCATAAATTGAGACATAAGAAACAGATAGATTCACAGTAAAGCATGCAATGATTCAAAAATTCTTATCTTTATTTATCTCCTACTCAGTACAACCAGATCCACCCTGCGCACTCAGCTGCAGGGGTCCATGCACACAGCGATGGACTCTACCAGGCCTCTGCGCACATAGTTGCAAAGCCTCTATCTATCTACCAACACCCTTGACTCGGACTTTCAGATGCAAAGAGAATATTTCCTTCACAAACCCATAACATTCAAGATCAAAACCCAAACTAACTTCTAACCATAGAGCCTTGCTCTATTTGTACATTTCCATGGTCTGTGGACCATGGCAGGCCGACTCACTTTCTATTTTCTTACATTATTTTCGGGCAGACAACCCTTTGACTTGACTCATTACAATTCACGCTTCGCGCACCTCACAGATCCTTTACTATACTTTTACCAAAAATTGTGGGCTTTGATCCCCAAAACTGTTACACGGGGCCTCCACTTCCCAACAGGCCCCCAACACAATCATCATGACTCGTCCCGAGTCACTCGACTGGTGCGGAAATCTTCACGCAGAGGTCATTCAGCAACATCTGCACTTCGCTTACACTTGCAACAAAATCTTCCGCCATCTGTTGTACCCTTTCTACGCGAGCCACCAATGTATCAGTATTCGTTTCAGTTGCTTGTCTGGGCTCATATACTGCCTTCATGTACGCTAACTTTTCCTCGATGTTGGTGGAAACTGTGAATGCCTCATCAAGCCAAGGCTGGATGCATTCTTTAAGCACTTCTTCCTTCTGTCGAGCAGTGTCAAATTGTATTTTGAGAACCTGGGCCTCCCTCATCTTGGCCAAGCGTTGCGTAATAGCAATCATCTGCGTAGTCCCCCTGACATTATCATAGGCTTGTTGTAGCTCCCTTGCTTCTGTTTCCAACTGTTGTAAGGTTGAGTCTTCCTATTGTGACATGACCGTAATAAGTGACTGATCCAACAAGTCGGCACACTCCTGCATAGCACATGCTATTATTTCCCGCCCGAATTGAATGATGCCTTTCCGCTGCTCTGTGACCTTCGATGGTATAGAGGGTTGTGATTTCAGTTTCAACTCTACGATCTGCAAGTTGAGTGCCAAGTGGATCCTCATTGCTTCTTCCTTTGCTTCGCAGAACCCACTGGCCAACTTGTGGATCCATATGCCGACAGGTAAATCTGCCACAATCGCGACCTCAGGGGCACGACAACATGCTTCCTCCACAATTTGCTCCAACTGCCTATTTTGTGCTACTACTTCATCACGTTGGAGGCCAAATTGTTCTATGTTAATTCGTTGCTCACTGAGTACCTGTACCGCACATCCTTCCTTGGCGCAAAGCTCCATCATTGAACCGTCCTGGAGCTGGTATAAGCTCTCGCGTGGGAGGGTAGCCAAATTTAATCCCAGCCCCGTAAGCCGGCCTACCATAACTCTGTCTACCGCATTGTCTATTGTTAATGCTCCTGCCGGGAGTGCGATAGTATTAGCCATTTTGGCCTGTAGCATTTGCTCAGCTGCTGACATACCCGTAGCTCCATGGGTAGCGACTATTCCCGGCTGTGAGGTTCGTGCTCCGAGTTCCTGCAGCTGCACACTGAACGCCCCCAACACAGTTTGTTGCTCCGTTATGGCCTCGTCGAGCGCCTCCTAGGTGACTTCACGAACTGTATCCCCTATGTCACATAGGTCACCTTCGGTCAATGTGACAAGTTTCCCGTCCAACTTAGATGCCTTGGCCTTCTTAATATGCAAAGTGACGGTTGTTTGGGGACAAGCCATCTATGCTTTATATGCATCTTTGAATTTAAATTTGACCATTCCCTTCATTTGTGGCTCATTAATGCGATTTTGTCAGCAAATTCATTCAGCCCTGTGTCTTAATGGCCCGCCACCCACTCCTCGGCGTCTTAAATGGGACATCTTGTCATGAACATTATCTGCAACGGTCACCTTCCATCCTTCCCATGCGGCAGCATAGTCCTTGGTACGCAGACGCGTTCTATGATTCCTACTGGCCCTACGCGCCCCGTCCGAATTGCGCAACCTTCCTATATACTTCTTTATAGTCTCGTGCCCTCTTCCAACTGCATGGAGCACTGAGACTGGGCCTTCTACAGATAGTCAGGTGGTCGCACCCCTTGTGCGAGACTTCCTCTTCCCTACTAGCCCAATCTATGGGCACCCCGCACGTACCTTTGAGTCAAGTAGCGCATCGCATTCTGTGCTCTTTTGTTCAGTAGGGTGTGGGCGCAACCATGATAGCAGGGTGACGGCTCGTTCTCATATCATAGGAGGGCTGGCCAAGTCCGGTCTCCTTATTCTCACATTCACGCGACCCGTTTGTGCAACTCTGATTTTTATTTTGCCAATTTCTTCATCTAGCCTCGCACTTTTACTTCTTAGCCTTGCCCCTTCTTCCTCAAGTTTGCGAAGTCTCAAGCTACCATGCCGAATGGTGTCCTTCAACTATCGGATCCCTTTGTCTAGGTCCTCTCGTTCAATTCGAACTGTAGGGGAAGTGGTCATGGAAATTCTCTTCACTTTCCTGGTTTCATCACGTCTGACCGTGGGTAGAGTTATCTTCACACGCCCTGTTTTGTTTATGGTCTTATTGGCCCAGGGAACCCTTCGTACATGAAAATTCCGTTGGGGCGATGGTTGTACAGCATACAGCCGTACCCTCCATATTAGGCGGGTGCCCGAACCGCTTCGTCATGGCTGCCTTGGCTGCGGAGATCCTCCAACCCAGACATGCATCCACCTTCGACCTTCGCGCCCATCCCCCCTCATCTTCCAAAGTGCATGCCACACTGGTGTGATTTTCGCACGCAGTGCTCCCTCCAACGCACCCTGCCGCTTCCACTCTACGAGTGAAGTTCCACAGTGGTTGGTGAAGTACTCCTCATTTGTTGCATCGTCATTCGTTGATCGCTTCCTTACCTCGGTTGTCACGCGTTGCAATGATCTAATGATCATGTTACAGTTGAGCATTGTGACTTCGTGCAATCGGTTCTACCACCATTCTATCTCCTCATCTAAATCTGATGTGCAGGAACTATTGCGCTCCCATGAGACTCTGCCATCCACTGTGGGATTCACTCAATCCTGGTCTTGTGTTGTTATCTGGTAAATGTAATCTAGTTAATCGTCGCGGACCGGTTCGGTGTAGCACGCTCCTTTGTCTGGGTCCAGTGGAACTATAACCCAGAGTGACTTTTTCTCGAATGTCATCTTTCATCTTTTTAAGTTGATGACCCCATTCATGTCTATGGCCCAATCTATTCCTAGCAGCGCAGGGTATGGATTATTGTCATCAACAATTTCTATTACCTCAAAGTCTGTCTGCGTACTTACGCCTTCAATGTCCACTGTCACCCCTTGCAATCTTCCCATCGGTAAGATCTTTTGTTGGTTGGCCATTTGTAGTTGAATAGGAGACCACTGTAGTGTGGGCCTGCCCATGCGTTCCCACATTTGCTTAGGCAACACATTCGCATCTGACCCCAAATCTAGGATGACCTGATCCATCTCATACTCACTGATTTGCGTCATCATTCGCATCTCCCACCTGGTGCACAGAGCATGTTTTCCCAAATTCCAGACTACGCACGGCTCCCTTGATCCTGTGCACCTAGTGATCAGCTCTTGCAGTCCTTTAACTGCCCTATTGTCACATAGCAGCTTCATACATGTCTCTAGAAAGGTAGTAAGCATAGAGGGATCCATTCCTGGCTCAATTGGATCCCTACTACCTAGAGTAGAGACTTTCATGAAGCTCTTCTGAGCTTCCTTAGACATCCCCTTCACCTGTTCCATCTCAAAGTCAGGTTCCTTTGTAGGAGCATCGTGACCCTTTCCATCTTCTCCACGCGGTTTCCTCGCATCTACCCCTATAGTTGCACCGCTCCTCAGTACCATGTTTACGCTGCGGTCCTCTTCACACAGTTCAAACCTCATCATTTGGATATTTTGAGTTGGCATAGGCTGTAGTACCCCCTTTTCGTGCATTTGGGCAATTAGCATCGGACAATCTACCATTTCATGGTCAAACTGCTCACAGTATGGACAATATATTCTCGTCAGGTTAGTACAGTCGCGAGCATAGTGCCCCGACCCTCCGCAATTATAACAAATCAGTTGTCCACACCCTTGTCCAAGCCCCATTCCTCCTCTTCCTCGCCCGCGTCCTTGGAATCCACCGCGTAGCCCTGCGGCTAGGTTGAAACGCCGCACCTCCATCTGCATTCTATAGGCTGGGGTCCTCTCCATCATTAGCTCATAGCTTTGACATGTTCGCTCGTCGTGACCCACTGATCTACAGAAGTTGCAATACAGCTACTGCGGAGTCTGGGTATACTTCTGCAACAGGTGACAGTTGTCTGTTGCGTGCTTTCCTCCTACTTGACAAATCGTGCACCAGAGCGCGAGCGTCGCACTTGGCCCTGCTTGTACCTCCAGCCTTAATGGCATCGGCCCCCCTCCCGCCAGATAGTTCACGAATACGGGGTAGTGATCCTTGTCATGACCTTGACCTTTGCATTTGATGCACCCCACTTCTGTACGCTCCTTCAGTCGGAGCGCCCTTTCTTGCTTCTAACTTTTCATTTCTAAGCATAGGGTTTTTAGTTGCACGTGGATTTGCTAAACTCCCAACCCCAAATCCTATATTTGAGTTTCATGCAACCTCATTGCTGTCTCTAATGCTTTAGCTTGGGTTGAGATCTTTTGTTGTGATAGCGTCGTCCTCAGATGTGGTGTTAAAGATGCCACAAACCACGTGCAATGTTGCGCATTTGTCAGCATCATGTTAGCCTCGCAGATTGTACTCTTCAATCTCTGATCCAGATCCCACGGGGTTTCACCAGGTAGCATTGCGATCTCCTTGAACCCGATGATCGACTACATTTCTGGTTTTGGCTGGCTAAATTCTTTGTTCAATGCATCTTGGATCGCCACTATTCCCGCATTTTGCTTATCACTAGAGTACTTTATATACCACGTCAGTGCGCGATCCTATAGCGTGCTTACCACAGTAGCCTTTTTGATATTATCATCTGTTGCGCCTTGGGATTCCCATACAGCCTTTACCACAAACCAGAACTAATCTGGTTCCTCATTTCCTATGCCTCTAAATACTGGAAACTTGATCACACTTGCCATTCCAACCCTCGATGGTGGCGAGGGTGGGGTAGGAAAAGATGGGTTCAATGTAAGTGAAGTGGGGGGTGGCGTGGATGGCAGTGGTACCAATGGAATGCATTGCTTTATCAATCGGACTGCACTTCTTGGAGAGAACCCTGCGAGCTCCTCCTCGCTTTCTCGTGAAATAGAAATCAGAGGACTGTTCTCTAATCCTTCGGTCCCTCGGTAGCCTCTTCTACTCCGTGTTACCCCAGACATTAATGGATGCACATAACCCGTTTCTCACAAAACATCATTTTAATCCAAGTATTCAACGATTTTATGTACTTACCCCGTGGTCCTTGGAGAAAGCGCCTTTCTTCTTCGATGTAACTGATAGTTGTGTCAATCGCGAATTCGGTGATAAACCCTCCTATTATTCAATCCAACCAGTGATCTACTGCCTGTGTGATTTTATCTTTAGATGCTTCCAGCCTAAGCATCAACTCTAGAGTCCACACGATGGGCTGATCCAGTGTGCACCTTCCCTGACTGTCAACTAGCCTCGCGATCCACTCATACAGTTCTGTTGAGAAGGACGTGAAGAAGATCTTATGGATCTATGTGTATATGTAGCGATCCAGCCACCTTTCCTTAGATACCTGTGGAATTCTGTTTTCCTGTACCATGAACTTGTGAAGCTTCTGATCCAACCAATCTTCAAGTTCTTTCTTCATAGGGTTACAGTGTTCTGACATCAAACATCCCTTAGGCAAATCCCAATCCCGGCAGTGGAACCATTTGTTGGCTTATTGCGGCCTAACCCAGGTTCGGAAAAGTTATGAGCCCAATAAATCCCGCACTACCGGCCCTTTCAGCAGCAATCCACGGAGCACGGACTGAAGTCTCACCTGAGGTAGTAGGGGAGGGTACTGGAACCAGGTTTTCGTACCCTTGGGATGTCTTGATGTGGTCTAGAGGGATCGCGAACCATTCTACGCACCTGCGCTACTCTGAACAGTTACCCGTCCTTCGCATAGATCTGTGCCAGTTACTTCCCGAACCTTATTATTTATGTGAATTTATTACAGATCTGATCTTCTTCTTACAGTCTTTAAGCAAACAATTAACAATAATACCCAGTGCGCGCATTCATAATTCCTAAAGACAGGGCATAAATTGAGACATAAGCAACATATAGATTCGCGGTAAAGCACACAATGATTCAGAAATTCTTATCTTTATTTATCTCCTTCTCAATACAACCAGATCCGCCTTGCGCACTCAGCTATATGGGTCCACGCACACAGCTACGGACTCTACCAAACCTCTGCGCACACAGCTGCAGAGCCTTTATCTATCTACCAACACCCTTGACTAGGACTTACAGATGCAGAGAGAATATTGCCTTCACAAACCCATAACATTCAAGATCAAAACCCAAACTGACTTCTAACCATAGAACCTTGCTCTATTTATACATTTCCATGGTCCGCGGGTCGTGGGCAAGCTGACTCACTTTCTATTTTCTTACATTATTTTTGAGCAGACAACCCTTTGACTTGACTCATTACAATTCGCGCTCCATGCACCTCGCAGAGCCTTTACCATACTTTTACCCAAAATGGTGGGCTTTGAGCCCCAAAACCATTACGCAGTGCCTCTGCTACCCAACACGTGGGTTCCCCTTTTAAAGATGGAGGATTGGGACTTGGCTGACCATGAGAGGTTCCCCCACCTCACGACGGAGAATTACATGAAGCGGGTATATTACAAAGACTTTGTTGTCACTATGTTGGAGACAGTTCAGTGGATGCGTAGAGTAGAGCAGTTCGGGTTATTGAACCTACTATGGGCGCCCCACTAACACCGCTCTAACATAAATATCACCTGCATATGATAGCTACTGACTCTAGTGCATGATGGGTGCTTATGACCTAGTACACCTATCCTCATCATGGACATGCTCATCCACAGGATCACACACTTTCCACATGAAGGCTTGAATCTAACCAAAGAGTTTGGAAAAAAGACAAGCGAGTGGGACTTGGCAGAGAAGATGAAGAAGAAATTTGAGCTTCTCAAGAAGTCGTGCGGGTACTCCATAACATCCATCAACAACCCCGCGGTGAAAATTTCCACCCAGATACTAGCCAACAAGGTCATGAGGAAGTGTCGCGCAAACGAGGTTCCGGTGCCTGTGATCTCGTTAACTGCACAATGTGTGGAGGGCGTGCAGTTTAACTGGTCATGTTATTTATGTAGCGAGTTCCTTGCAAATTTTCGCGAGGCTCAAGATGATAGCAAGACCTTCCACTATGCATAGTTGTTGCTCCCCATTGTGTTGGTTTCTTAGGAGCTGTCGGAGGACAGTAAGTTTCCTCCATTGGAGGCAGGTTTGTTGGAGGCCACATAGTTTGCCTCCCTTTAGGCCCCAAAGGAATGCACGTGGGTCATAGAAACAAAGATTTTCTGAGTTTTGATGGAAGCAAGCATCCGCATGGCCATCAACTAGCACCCAGAGTTGTCCCCAACCATGTATGAACAGTTGTCAGAGTATGCGAAATTCAAGGTAGACTTCCACCGTGTTTATATCCAAGCGTGAAAGGATCTGAAGCAGAAGTGGTTTGATCTACCATACCTCGCCACGGATGATGCAATGTAGGAAGTAATTAAGCACTGGCCAGCAGACTGGCGCTCTCCATCTGACTTGGACATGGGTACAAGCAAAGGCTTAGGGAATTCAACAGAGAAAAAGAGGAAGGGTGCAATGAAGCAGGCGACACAGAAGTTGGTCGCACAGCGAAAGGAGGAGGTTGAGGAGAAGGCCCGATTGGAAAAGGAGCATGCAGCAAAACAGCATGCTGAATAGGAATAGCGTAACTCTAAGTGAGGCGATAAATCCCCTTCACCCACAACTAAATAAGAAGAGTAGTCGGCGTAGGGTGGTGGAGGTGATGAGGGACAAAGCACTCCATTTCAAGTAAAAACATACAGGGAACAGTAGCAGGAGGAGTCCCGGAAGAAGACAAAGGCGACCAAGCCACCACTGGATCCCATTACGCTAACGAAGAGCAATCTCGACGAGATCGGGGACAAAGTGCACGATGCTACAATCGAACTATTGCAGTAGTTCGAGCAACAACACGTGCAATCATTAGATGCAATTCAGGAGGATCTACGCAAACTGCAAATCCAGACCAGCAGAATTCAGGTGGGAGCAGGTCTAGTCAGCGGCGCACAGGCGAGCCTGGCACTAGAGATAATTCAGACTGCAGAGCTGGTTAGGACAGTGGATCTTAGGACATTCGCTCTGCCAGAAGGGTCCCTCATTGCAGATTCGTTCGATGAGAAGATCATCGTTAGCACCTTGAAGAACATTGGCCTTAATATTGCAACGCTCCCTAACGAGTGTCTTCATGCGCTGCAAATAGGCATAACAGTGAAATTGAGAGCATGGGAGAAGCGCGCTCTCATCTTAATAGTGAGTATCAAGTGAACAATGAGAAAAAAAAATTCGAGAAGACAGAGGCCCTGAAGGCAATGGAAATGATCCAAGCACAGAGCGCCCAGCTGGCAGCCGCAGTTGCAGAGGCATGCAAGACAATGTCGAAGTTGCACATACCTGAAGAGGCACCACTCGAGGCCAAGATCCAAAATATATCTACGGGCGTCTGTGAAGTGAAGGCAGAGTTGGAAAGAGTTCAATTTGAACTCAACATGAAAATAACGGAACTAGAGCTTAAGTCACCGCCTTCAACTCCGCCCGAAGTCAGGGAACAACGTGAAGCTGCCGTCAAGGAAGGGATAACTATTGTGGATGACGCGGTCATTAACTGTACGGCTTTATTCGAATAGGCCACGGAAGTGGTGATGGCCCTATAGGAAGATCCCACTGTACATATATTGAATATAGATATCCACGAGCTCCAGCAGCAGTATAATGAGGTTAGGGCGATGGCGCGCTCCATTGCTACAGCGCAGCGCCTCGCCAAGTTGCAGGAGGCCAAGTAGCTCCTTCCACTAGTGGAAGCAACACAGAAAAATAGGAAGTCCTTAAGTCACTGCTGGGTCCTTAGTTGGACAAAGCCTACCAAGTCTCAGCCAACATCTAAGAAAATCTTATGAACTTGCAGCTCACATAGTAGAAGATCAAGCGAGTTGGTGAAGGACCAGCTACAGAGCAATTGGTTGAACAGGTGAAGCAGGCAGCCATGAAGAGCGCGACTAAAGTAGAAATTGTGCAAGTGGAGCTGGAGGATCTTCATGGCAAGATCACCGCACCATCCAAGTGACTCGAGGGCGAGTCATGACCTCTGTGTTGGGGGCCTATTGGGATGGGGTCCCCTGGGTTAGTTTTGGGGCAAAAGCCCAAGTTTTGATGTAAAAAGATATAAAGTCTCTGCAAATTTTGGACATGGAGTGTGGAGTTAATTAAGAGTCAAAAAGGGTTTTTACCCTCGTTCGTGTAAAGTTGAGTCGATTTTTGAGAACTACCCATGGTCCACGGACCATGGGATTGTATAAATAGGTGTGTTTTAGAGAGTCTAAGGCAGATGTATGATTTGTTTATGGGTACGACAAAAGGAGTCTAGAGGGTTCACACATGAAAGTAATAGGGAAGGATCTATAGCTGAGTGCGTAGAGGTCTAGAGTAGTGTCTGCAATTGAGTGCGCAGGGAAGTATTGAGTCTGTAAACCTATACTGAAGATCAATAAAGAAGATTGTTGCATAAATTCCTATGTGTTATCTCTTTACTTATGTTATGTATGATTGTGATATATGATGTGATAAAATGATGTCTTTATAAAATAATGATGTATTGATTCACAAATTTACTTGATCCATATTATTATCTGAACGTAATTAATGTTAAGTGATTACGCAAAGATCATAACACTTTCTGTTAAAGTTATAAAACACTTAGGTAGATTTGAGTAAATATTGATCTAAGGGTAATCTATGGTGTGTGTAAGTAGCTAATTTTCATGTTCAAGGTCCATAAAAGCCATTCGTAGACCTTCGCGAAGGTCTAGCGGCCAATTGAGGGGACTTACAGCGCTAAGCCTTAAGGGCTTAGAAATTTTCACGAAGGTAGATCTAGGTCATAGAAAGACATCACACTGATCTTTGGATGTAGAAACTTGGTTCCAGCATCCCCCCCATACTACTTCGGGTGAGACTTCAGTTCGTGCTACGCGGATTGACGCTGAAAGGGTCAATAGTGTAGAGATTTGTTTGGCACAACTAACTTTGAACCTAGGTTAGGACCCCCTAAGCCAACACTATATCAGCACATCTAAATGTGCTTCCATTAGGTTCATAGATCATGCTTTTGTGCATGGATTGGTTGTACCTTCACAGGACTAAAGTAGATTGTTACGAGAAGGCTACTGAGTGCTTGGGTGATGATGGAGAGAAGAAAATCTTGTAGGGAAAGAAGAATTTGTTGTAGTGAAAACTCAACACCCCCATTTTTTACTTATTTATTTCAAATAATGGGGACTCTTTCCATAATTTTTTGGCTAAATCACTCTTTTAACATTTTCTTTTTAAGTATCTTACAATTTTTCCATTTTCTCGTTTTCAGTGGATTTCAATTTTGATTGCTTCATTGAATTTGAATTTTCACTAGCTTTCCATCAGTACTTGTTTCATCTCATTTGGTTACATGATTTGAAAATGGCCCTCATCCAAAGTTCAATAATTTTTACAGCGTGGGTTTAAAAAATGTACAAAATGTATATTATTTTAATTTTTGTAAATGAATTAGTAATTCATTGTAAATATTAATTCCTAGTTAATTTTTAATATTTTTTTCATTTTTCACCAACAGTTTTACAAAATCATCCAGCCAAATTGTACAACAATTAAAATTATGCGTTTTCAGGATCTCAATAATTGGTTTCAATTCCTAATTTTAAAACAAATTACAAGACCCAAAATCTCAAAATTACAAAGTAGTTGTAGTTCATTTTGTAGGATTTTCAATTACCAAAATGGTTGTAGTTTATAATGAAGGAGTTCCACTCCAAGTGGGCCTCACTTCGCCTCACCTCCTCCCTTCCTTTACAAAAGTCCCAATTAAAAAATAAAAATAAAATAAAAAATAAAAAAATTTCAATGAAAAGTCTCGATATTCGATAAAAGACCCAATAAAATAATACCAAAAAAAATTTCTCGATATTTCAAAAAATCTGATATTTTAAAAAAGTCACGATATCAGAATATCAGACATCGACATTTTTTTATGTCAAAATTCCACTTATTGAAAACCACGATGTTTGATATCGATTTTATATGTCGGGTTATTAATTTTTAATGAAGGTCTCCTTACAACTCTCATACCTCCTCATCACAGATCGAAACCTGGGGAATGTTTTCTATCGTAAGTTCTTATCCCTTATGCTTCCCACTTCTCTGATATCCGATATGAAAAAACCTTTGATATCCCTTATACCTCCTTCCTTCACTCTGTATCCCTCCATGTGCCTTTATAACAACCCTCCTCTGTATGCCTCCCACTTATCCACCATGGCTCACGTATGTGAGCCAAAAGCCACTTAGGTCCATAATTTTGGGCCACTTTCCACGTGTCCCATCATGTACTTTTCAATATTAATTTTTTTAATTAATTAATTTAATTTTTGTGATTTATAATAATAATCAATAATTTAACTTAGCAATTTAATTTTTGTTAATTTATAATTAAATTAATTTTTATAATTAAATAATTTCATAATTGTAATTAATTAATTACTGTGCAGTTGAATAGGATTATAATTTTTAATTAATTTTTTCTATTTTTGGCCCAAGCATCGAATTTTCCAGAATTCTCGCAATTTTGACACTTCAACTTTCGAAGCTCATAAGTTGAGTTTTATTTTACCAAATGAGGCCCAAGATGGCTCATTGGATTCATACAATCCTGAAGAATATTTATGAAGTGGTTTAATGCCCAGATTCGGTCATTTAATGAGTCTAAAATTTATAAAAAGATCAAGATCTGAATTTGTAATCAAAATTAATTTTATGAGTTTAATACTTCACATTTTCATTTGCTCATAGCCTCTGCTGAATGCAGATCCATTCAACTATGTTATCTTTTACCAATAAGATATTTAGAAGGATCAATGAAAATTTTAGATTTCATTTTATTTATTTATTTATTTAAGCTTTGATTGGAAGATATTTTATTTTCCAGATTTGGTATTTTTTATTTTAATTTGTATTTTAAATGAATTTTGATTGGTTTTGGCAGGAGAATAGTTGAAGAGATGAGGAAGAGAAGATTTCAATAATGGAAATGTTCCATCAATAGAAGAAAAATATTTTTGACCAATGAAAATTGATGGAGCATAATTATTCTTCAACAACTCTCCTATTTGGAATTAATTTTTGTAATTATAAATAGTGGTTTGTAGAATGAAGAAGGGGCTTCTCGTCTCTGCAATTCTGGAATTCTTAAAAGCACTATTGTAATGGGGATTTAAAGTTGTAGGTGAGAGAAGAGTAAAATCTCATATCTCGGGGATAATTTAGCGAATTTTCCTTTGCATTTTGGACTGTGTTCGGGGAGTTGAGTTTGCCCTACTACAGCTCGATTTTTTGCAACAAAGTTCAAGCATTGTAGAGGACTGTTGGAGATCAAAGCCAGAGAAATAGTTTCAATAAATTGGTATTTAAAATACTATTGTTTTTACATTGATTCCATTTTATAATGGCATAAATTTGTCATTTTCATTCATATTTGTGCACTATTGTCCATGTGAGTAATTTGCCTCAATTATTTGTTGTTCTTTATCTTTGCTCTTATGTGTTGAACTCTGATTTTTGAGTAACTATTTACTCATAAATCAGCAATTTTAATTCTGATTTAATAAACAGTAATATTTTGTGAACTATTTCCTTATATTGTTGTTTAATCATTTGAGTTACTGATTTAATAATCATCATCACTTTGTGAACTGCTTCCTCAATGTTGTTTATTGATCATTTCTGTTAATAGAACTCTGAATAGAATGTGTTTTGGTATTCATAATATCTATTAATTGAACTACTTCGTTAGCTTATTCATTGTAAGCCATACATATTTAAATCTCAATCATTTAATTACTTTGCTCTCGGTTGGGTTAGATCTACATCTTCATAATCGAGATAGCTTAGGGTTTTTTTCCTTTTTCTTATATTATAGGATTAGTTTGAATTTAGATTAATCATTACATTCCTAGAAGTCCTCTTATCGAAGAGGCAAGTTTTAGTTGTGGCTTAGTTGAGCCCTAGATCATCTTAAGGATCACTTTCTTGCCTGATCAGCAAGAAGAGTCGATCTGATGTCTCTTCTCTATTGGTAGGTGAAAGTCATATTTTAATCCAGTAGAGATAGAGAGAAGGTAATTGGACCTAGTTTAACTAGTTGGAACCACCATTCCAAACAAAAAAGGATCTTCTCTAAGGTCCCGACCAAGTAGTCTCCCTTATAATATTGAGGCAGAGAATTTCGAGCCTTCAACATTTTTGGCACTAGAAGGAAGGCCTGAAGACTTGTTGTTTTTTGGAGTTTTTGTATTTTAAAGTTTTATTCTAATCACAATGGCTCCTTCCAAACTTCCAATTTGGAGTTGTATCTCTAGACGTGCATCTGTCAATACTCCATCATAAAGAGTAATACACTTGTCAAAGGTAAAGTTTAATGGTAAGAATAATGTTTCTTCATTTGATAATTTCTTGCAGTTTATTAAAAAAAATTCAAATTCAACTTTTCATGATATTGATGAAGGCATTTTATGTAGGATTTTTACTCTTACATTCTTAGGAAAAACCAGACGCTAGCGTCAATCTCTTCTATTTGCCTTTATTCACAATTAGGATCAATTTATCACAAAATTCCTTTTTAAATTTGATGGTTATGATTATGAACAGGTATGTGACGAATTCAAAGAACTATGAAGATTTGAAAACAAATTTCTATTAGACTTTACTGTTAGATTTCAATTAATTTGCTTGAAATTCAAAGCTGAAGATAACCCTTTAGAAATTCAATTGATCAATTGGTTTGAATATATTTGATCTCTTCCTCCCATATCGATTTCGTATGTAACAATTACAAGATTTGATGACTTTCCTTCAACTTCTAGTAATATTATCAAAAACTTTGATTTAGAGGTGTGTATTAATCATGATAAAGTGGCCTCAGCCATGTATGATAAATTCTCAAATCTAGTACACACCTCTTACAGTGTTAATGATAATCATGCTAATGAACCATTATCGCAAAGCTTGAAAGAATTTGATAAACAACTACAAGAAGAAATCAGTAACAAACTTGAAGGACCATCTACCATGAAATCTGAAAATCACTATGAATTAAATTCAGAAAATCAGATTATAAATCAGCAAGTACATGCAGAAATTGAAGTTTTCAATAATATGAAATCGGCTACAGAAATGTCTAAATTCTTTCATGCTAATCAAATACAAAATTCAGGGCCGTCGGAGAATGTTATTCAAGAAAGCACAATTATCCAAGTAAATGATCTGGAATCTGAAATTTGCAATGGAAATAATTTACAAGAATCTACAAATAGATATATTTTTAAATTCATTGCTTCTGATTCTCATTTTCACCTCTATCCTGATATTTTTGTTGATAGCAATTTATCCCCTCTTTGCTTCAATGTTATTCCATAAAATAGAGAGGATGATATAAATGAATTTCCTATTAGTTTTTATGAAGATAGAGAGACAATTATTGATCATTCTTCTGACATTAATGAACATGTGTTCCATATTATTTCTTATTTTGATACATCTGATAAGAATAAAAAGAATACTAGTGAATGTCCTGAAATCATTTATGATGACTGCTTTAACATTGAGGATGTTGATTCGTCTCTTTCCCTATTAAATCCTCATGTTCCAAATCAGTTTCTACTTGAAAATGAAGAGAAACTAGGTATGAAAATTGTTCCACTTGGTTCTCATTTTCAAACATTTAATTATACTCATGATTTCACCATTAAATAAACCATCCCACTCCATGATTCTCAAGCTTTTATTCATATTCATATTCATGATCCTCTCTCCAATTCACAAGTTGGTGTTTGCTATCATTCTAACTGCATTATTCTAACCAATTCTTGCGAAGAGGAAATTAATTCAAGTCAGTTCCAATTGTGTTGTAACAATAATTGTAATACTATTGTAAATTGTGATTTGATTTTGTTATTTTTCCTTCACTTATTTTGTTTAATTTTAGATTTATTTTCTGTTTTCAATTTTCAGTTTTTAGATATCTTATGCTAGCATATTGAGAAATTCAGTATTGAACACTCAATTGATGCATTGCCTGAATGGGAAAATAAAGTTTCAAATCATAATCATGAACATCAAGAGTTATTACTCTTCCAATTGATGTTCATACCTTAACACTTGCTTCTTTCTTCTCAAATCAATGCCAACAAGAGAGTATATCTTCGCAATATAACCAGTAATCTAATTCAATTAATGATCTTCTATTGAAATTATCAGATTTCCATCCATTTTTCATTGACCCATTTGAAAGACATTTGGAAAGTTTTCCTACACAGAAGATTGTTAATAATTTAACATATGTACATAAGACTTACATGCAGGCCATTGTATCTAAAAGTTCATTTCCATAATTTGGCCTGTTATCCCCTCTTTTGAACCTCTCCCAATCATTAATGGAAATCTATCCAGATTTCTATGATCTAATTGAAATTCAGCTAGAAAGGACATTTCAAGAGAAGGTGATTGTAAATAATTTGCTTCTTGTAAATATATTAGCAATTAGTGTACATGCTATTCAAATTTATTTTCGTTCATTTAACTATATTCTTGTTACTAATGTTTGACCTGTACATACATGCAGGAGTTAGAATGAGAGAATGGTTACATTGGAAGTATGACTATACCTAGTCATGTTTCTTTTCATTGACTTAACAATAGGAATAGATTAATTTAGATTAGATTCTTTTTCTATTTGCATTTATTTCATTATTGCATATTTTTAATAAGCGAGTAATGGATCTGAGTTTTTATTGGCATCCCTTTCATTTTTTGGAAAAATAGCTTAGAACATATCACAGTTCTTATATAGTCGGATCATACACACTTGTGAAAGCACTTGATTGTCTTGTTTTTGCAAAAAGTTCATCACATTGTTAAAAATGTTTTTTTTATGAAGAAATTCCAAGGAATTGCTATAGATTGGCAATTTTTTTATTCATAAGTATTTCTAAAAAGGCTCATATTCACCACTCTTTTCCTCCGATGTAAATTTGAAGTGGATGCAATTAATAGCTCATTACTTAGCATTCTAGATTGAATAAATAGATGAGGTTTGAACATATGCAAATTTTGAGAAATGCATGGGACAACTTGAAGATTCATGTGGTAAACTTACTGTCAATATTCTTCCAAGTATGCATTAACAGATTCATATTCATCTTTTGTTAGTTTTCTTTGTCATATTTTACTTCTTATTTTTATTTCTTTTCTTTTACAGATCTTCATTGACTTGATTTTGGAGACTTGAGATAAGCAAGTAGTCAATCCATTATAATCCGCAACATGTCCAGGGAAGTATTCGTTGTTTCATCAGAATTTTGGTACTGTTTAGTTTTTCTTCTATTCATCAAAACCCCGATAGGTATTTTTTGTATTAAAGTAATGCAATATCAGAAGATTTGTATCGGATCATTATAATTGTAACATTCCTCATAATAAAGTTTCGATAAATCATTCTCCGATCAAATATTTCAGATAGTTAATATAATTATTAAAGGGGCTTTTGTTAAAAGGTGAAGTTGAGTTGGGTGCTTCCTTTTAAATTAAATACTTTAAGAGATGTCAACCCCACAACCGCCACTTGGCATATCGGCCTTCAAAAATATCGTAACTTCTAAAGTGTGTCATCCTCAAAACTCCCGATATCTCAAAACCTCTGATACTCAGCACTTCCACTATCTGTTACTCCTGATATCTCAATATTCTCGTCCTCAGCCTATATCGAGACTTTCATATCAGATTCTTGCACTTTAAATCGTCGATATAGAATTTTTTCTATCACTTCCCGTTTCCACTTATTATCTATTATTTCTTTAAATATGATTTATCAGAAGTTTCATATATCGTAGCTTTCTAAATTATAGCCAAGTAATTTCTCGGATATATTTATTCGGATACGTTGATGTGTGCAGACCCATATGATTTCATATTTTTACATTTAGAAATATGATTCAATAATCATATTCTACCTCTCATTGATGTAGCTGAAATGAAATGCTTACACTCTTTATTCCTCAGATTTGATACAACAGAGGACAATTTGCACAAAACTCTTACAGCAAATGATCTTACCCATGATTTTATCTATGTCTATTCTGAATATCACATGTGTTGGTTCAGTTTATAAACTTTTTCATTGTGATCATAGATTTTACATCCCCTCCACTCGCATTTCTTCTTTTGAATTGATTCAAGGCCTCTATCTAGTAATTATCGAAATCTCAATTTTTTGTTGTTCATTTTCTGGCTTATTGGACTCTTGGGTTTGTATTATATCGAAAGAATTTAAAACAAATTAGGAGCTTTACCTCTCTGAGATCCACATTACATTTTCCTCCACTATCACATCCATTACATTTAGTAAAAGTAAATGGACCATATTTCACTGTCCACTAGAATCTTGTGGTATCAAAGTCTCATAAGTTGATTTGAGCTTCAAAAGGGTTTTCAAGATCTTTGACACCTAGTTTATTCTCATATTTATTAAATCTCAGACTCATTTCCTCAAAAGCTTGTTTTACAGGAAAATGTAAGTGCTCTTGCAATCATTTTTACAAAACTTCAAGTTATCTCATTATCGAATGAAAGTCATCAGAACTACTTTATAAACTCTTATGAAGCTTTTACCTATGATACGTGAATGTTTGATGCACTAGAAAGGAAATGTTCCCACATTATACATTTAAAAAACATTCGTTATCGGGCATGATCAATATCGTAAGTTTTGTTTGTAAAAGTTACAAAAAACTTTTGTTCCAAGATCTTGCTTCCCTTTAATATTCTAAATATCAAGACTTCTTATATCAGAGGTGAAATTTAATTAAAATTTCAAAAACAAATGTCGTTAGAAACATTATGAAGAAAGGTATTTGTTTATTGGAGTTTTGCCCATTAATAAATTTTGGAAAACTTGAGCTCTTACCTTTCACTTTGATTCTCTCAAAAACTCGTAACTTTGGAATATCGGGTTAAGTATCCTCAGAGGTCTCTAATCAATTCATTCTAATATTTCATTATGCTCATATGAAGTCTTGTTTGATTATCTTTTTATATATATGCTACTTTCATGTTATCATTGTGGTTGAGAGCTTGGATGTATTTTAATCATAATTTCGTCAAATCCAAGTATTCATTCATCGGGATGACTTTGTGACTTTATGAATATAAATTATTCATAGCATGCACATGGGCTTCTTTCCACTCTTCTCGAAAATCTTCTTGGCTAATGAGAAATTTCATCACCTATGGTTCATTATGTTTTTGCCTTTGACTCACTATTGGATGCCTATTTTATTATCTCAATCATATTTTAGCAAGCATCTTCATTTGCTTTTCAAGGCACTCTTAAGAAACCACTATGGTAAATGTAGTAGTTGGTAAGGAATTTGGAACAGGTAAAGGTAATGGATCATGGTTAAAACGTGTTTGATCTCTTATATTTAAGTTCTGATATATCACTATGTTTTTAGCGTACAAAATTTCAAGACCTCTTCATCTACACATATGCATTACATTGTTTTGGACTTGGTCTTGATTTTTGACAATTTATGAGAACCATGGGGTGAATCTAAAATTTGTAATATTAAGAGAAAACTCCTCACTGCAATTCATAAATAAGCATCACTTCATTCTCATTTCTGTGGATTTGATTTACTTCAAATTCCTTGGACATGAAACATTATTTCTTCTAGTTTACTACTTACTTTAGTTTAGACTCAATAAACGATGATTTGGGTCAATACAAAATTCAACTTCTTTGTGCTTTAAGTTTTGAATTAAAAGAAGAGGTTACCTTTATTGGAGAAAATTATAACTATCAAGTAAGATCAAACAAAATTTAGAATATGGTAAGATTTCACAGTCATCCATTTTCACTTCTTTACTTCTGGTTTTAGTTTTGTTTTTAGTTTTTGTTGATATAAAACTCCATTTTGCAGCTCTTCATAAACTTTTCATGCCTCTACCAAATCAGATTTGGAGCTCATCCTTTTTTGTTTCGTTTGCTTTCAAGTTTTTGGGAGAAGCAGTAATTATCCTCATCAAATCAGCTAAACTGGGGAGTTTCAAAAACATTAATCTATTTCTTAAACATTCCTTTTATTAGAAAATGGTTGAGATGCTTTTATGCAGGTTTTGCTTTGAAACAAGAAAATTTGTAGCACGCAAAGACTTATTGTTTAGCTTATTATTTCTCATCACTGTTATTCAAAAGCTTAATCGCTTATAACTCCACAAGATAAAATTTACTAGATTCCTAACATAACATGAACACACATGATTTTCTTTTTTTCGTTTGTTAAGACAGTTTTAATCTTGTTGAAGTTGGTTCTTTAAATTTGGATTTTTCTTTCAGTGTTCGTTTTCTTCATTTTTACATTTTTTTTAGTTTGCTGATTTTTTTTCACTTCAATATGGAATGATTTTCATTTTGCTTCAATTTTTGGCTTGATTTTGATGGCTCTGCCATGATTTATGTGGAAGGCCTTTTTCTCACCCAACAATTGTTGGCATACATGGGAAATATTTACTCTATCTATTTCAATGAATTTCATTTATCATTAAAGTTATATCTTTATGGAACCATAAATCCCTCTCACTTTAAAAAAATTTCATGGAGGAACACACATCCTTTATAAGTGATATGGTTCACCTTTTCGAGGAAAGAACTAGCCTAAGTTTAACTCAATGGATCCCTCTCTCCCCTCCACTTTATAAAAAGCCTCTGATTGATAGTCGCAGGAAAAGAATTTGGAGTCAACATTATGGAAGTATTATATCCATCAACATAAGTCTATATTACCATCCCACCTCTTTCACTCAGGTACATCATAAACTAAAAGCTCGCAAATGCGCTTATCAAAAAGGTGATTAAAAGAGGAAGCATGGGAAATACAAGTAAACCCGTCGGGGTTATGGATGCTCGCTAGCAGCGGGGCTAGGCTTGTATGGAATAAAAGACAACTTCGTCGGGGTATTGTTAAGGCTCGCTGGTAGCGAAGCGATGTCATTGGCCATTCATAACAATGGATATATGCTTTATCAAAAAAATCCTATATGTACCTTCTTCTGTTTCTCATACAAAGTAATTTTAAAATAAATTTTTCCCAAAATTTGGATTCATGATTTTTACTCCAGTATGCTTTGAGTACTTATATTTTTGAACTCATATTGCTTAATCTATTTATGTGGGACCCACGGAAATGTTTTATTGTTATACGGTTTCGTGAAACCCATTTTTTTAACCTTTGGATAAATTAAAATTCATTATCTTTAACCAGAGATAACTGGTTCTTCCCAGTGTGTCACTAGTATAATGAAAACTCAACACCCCCATTTTTTACTTATTTATTTCAAATAATGGGGACCCTTTCCATAAATTTTTGGCTAAATCACCTTTTTAAAATTTTCTTTTTAAGTATCCTACAATTGTAACATTTTTTCGTTTTCTTCATATTTCTATTTTGATTGCTTCATTGAGTTGACTTTTCGCTAGTTTTCCATTTGTACTTGTTTCATCTCATTTGGTTACACGGTTTGCAAATGGTCCTCATCCGAAGTTCGATAATTTTTACCTCCTGGGTTTCAAAAATGTATAAAATGTATATTATTTTAATTTTTGTAAATAAATTAGTAATTCATTGTAAATATTAATTCTTAGTTAATTTTTATTAATTTTTTCATTTATCATTAATGGTCCTACAAAATCGCCCAGCCAAATTGTAAGATAATTAAAATTATGTTTTTTCAGGATCTCGGTAATTAATTCCAATTCCTAAATTTAAAACAAATTATGAGACCCAAAATCTCAAAATTGCAAAGTGGTTGTAGTTCATTTTGTAGGATTTTTAATTACCAAAGCAGTTGTAATTTATAATGGAGGAGTTCCACTCTAGTGGGTCCCACTTCACCTCACCTCCTCCCTTCCTTTACAAAAGTCCCGATAATAAAAGAAATAATTAAATAAATAAATCACTTTGAAAAGTCCCGATATCCGATATTTGAAATGTCTCGATACCTGATAAAAGGCCCAATAAAAAAAATTCGATATTTTAAAAGTCATGATATTTCAAAAGATCCCAATATTAAAAAAAATTCTGATATTTTAAAAAAGTCCCGATATCGGAATATCGAACATCGACATTTTTGTTTGATGTCAAAATGCCACTTATTAAAAACTCTGATATTCGATATTGATATTACAAGTCGAGTTATTAATTTTTAACGAAGGTCTCCCTATAACTCCCATACCTCCTCATCACATATTGGAACCTTGGGGATTTTTTATATGATAAGTTCTTATCCCTTATAACCCCCACTTCCCCAATATCCGATATGAACAAATTTTTGATATCCCTTATACCTCCCTCCTTCACTCCTTATCCCTCCACGTGCCTTTATAACAACCCTCCTCCTTATGCCTCCCACTTATCCACCATGGCTCATGTATGTGAGCCAAAAGCCACTTAGGTCCATAATTTCGGGCCGCGTGTCCCATCATGTATTTTTTAAATTAATTATTTTTAATAAATTAATTTAATTTTTATTAATTTACAATTAAATTAATTTGTAAATAAATTTTTATAATTAAATAATTTCATAATTGTAATTAATAAATAATTGTGTAGTTAAATATGATTAGAAACTTTAATTAATTTTTTCTATTTTTCGCCCTAGCAGTAAATTTTCCAAAATTCTTGTAATTTTGACACTTCAATTTTGGAAGCTCATAAGTTGAGTTTTATTTGACCAAATGAGGCTCAGGATGGCTTATTGGATTGATAAATCATGGAGAATATTTATCAAGTGGTTTCATGACCACATTATGTCATTTAATGAGTCAAAATTTTAGCAAAAGATCAAGCTCTAAATTTGTAATCAAAATTAATTTTCCGAATTTAATATTTTACATTTTCATTTGCTCATAGCCTCTGCTGAATGCAAATCCATTTAACTATGTTCTCTTTGACCAATAAGATCTTTACAATGATCAATGAAAAGCTCAGATTTATTTTTTATTTATTTAATTAATTAAGTTTTGATTGGAAGATATTTTCCAGATTTGGTATTTTTTTATTTTAATTTGTATTTTAAATGAATTTTGATTAGTTTTGGCAGGAGAACAATTGAAGAGAAGATTTAAATCAATAGAATTGCTCCAGCAATAGAAGAAAAAAAATGATCAATGAAAACTGATGGAGCATAATTATTCTTCAACAACTCTCCTATTTGGAATTAATTTTTGTAATTATAAATAGTAGTTTGTAGAATGAAGAAGTGGCTTCTCTTCTCTGCAATTATGGAATTCTTAAAAGCACTATTGTAATGGGGATTTAGAGTTGTAGGTGAGAGGAGAGTAAAATCTTAGATCTGGGATAATTTTGGGAATTTTCCTCTGCATTTTAGACTTTGTTCAGGGAGCTGAGTTTGCACTACTGTAGATTGATTTTTTGCAGCAAAGTTCAAGCATTGTAAAGGACTATTGGAGATCAGAGCCAGATAAATAGTTTCAATAAAATGGTATTTAAAATACTATTTTATACTGATTGCATTTTAAAATGGCAGAAATGTGTTATTTTCATTCATATTTGTGCACTATTGTCTATGTGAGTAATTTGCCTCAATTATTTGATGTTATTTATCTCTACTCTTGTAGGTTGAACTCTGATTTATGAGTAACTATTTACTCAGAAATCAGCCTTTTGATTCTGATTTAACAAACAGTAATATTTTGTGAATTATATCCTTATATTATTGTTTAATCATTTGAGTTATTGATTTAATAATCATCATCATTTTATGAACTACTTCCTACATAATATATATATTAAGTCAATATATAAATAAATAAATAAATAAAATAATATACATCACATCAAAATACACATATATAGCATAATATATTAAATCAATATATACATATCTTAGCACATTAATATCTATATAGGTATAAAAAGAAATAAACATAATACATAATACAGGTTAAATCAATATATATATACATCACATTATAATAAAACAAACCATAATATATTTTAAAATCAATATATATTAAATCAAATCATAATATATATTAAAGCGAAACATACATAAAGCAATATAGACATATCTTAATACATTAAATAAATCAATATAAAAAGAAATAAACTAATCTTATCACATTAGATTAAAACATAACAAATATTCAAAAACATTTATATACAAATGAACCTCTCCTCTTACCTGGATCTTGTCGGCTCTGCTCTCTTCCTCATCTTCACCTATTTATTCACCATCATCCATCTCTGACTTCTTCAATAATTCTCATCCTGATGATGAACCACAGAGGCTGGTTCGAAACGTCGATGCACTAAAACAACAGATGCGATGAATCCGGAAGACACAACCACACTAAACACAAATCGCAGAAGTCTCAAATCCATACTTCCTACATGTTGTTGATTGAACATTTTTGTTAATAGATCTCTGAACATAATGTGTTTTGGTATTCATAATATTAGTTAGTTGAACTACTTCATTAGCTTGATATTCATTATAAGCTAGACATATTTAAATCCCAATCATTTAATTACTTTGCTCTCGGTTGGATTAGATCTAAATCTTCCTAATCGAGATAGCCTTAGGATTTCTTTCATTTTGCTTGTATTCTAAGATTAGTTTGCATTTAGATTAATCATTACATTCCTAGAAGTCCTCTTATTAAAGAGGAAAATTTCAGTTGTGGCTTGGCTGAGCCCTAGATTAGATTAAGGATCACTTTCTTGCCTGATCAACAAGAAGAGTCGATTTGATGTCTCTTCTCTATTGGTAGGTGAAAGTCATATTTTAAGCTAGTAGAGATAGAGAGAAGTTAATTGGACCTAGTTTAACTATTTGGAACCACCATTCCAAATGGAAAAGAATATGCTCTAAGGTCCCGACCGAGTGGTCTCCCTTATAATGTTGAGGCAAAGAATTTTGAGCCTTCAACAAAAGCCTAAATCAATGAGAATGGTTACGGCTATGCGAACTAACTGTAGTTGCAGGAAAGAATGTGTATTATTTGCAGTGCATGTTTCCAATGAAAAAGGAAAGGATGTTGAGGATGTTGAAGCATTGAAGAGGTATCATGTTTTGTAGCAGTTTCTGGATGTGTTTCCTGCAGAGATTTCAAAGTTACCGCCTCATAGAGAAGTGGATTTCTCTATTGAGTGTGTACTAGGAGCAGCACCAGCATCAAAGGAACCTTACAGGATAAGCACTCCAAAGTTAGTGGAATTGAAGTTGCAACTCAAGGAAAATTTTAATAAGGGATACATTAGGCCAAGTGTACCGCCTTGGGGTGCACCAGTGTTGTTTGTGAAGAAGAAAGATGGTACTCTCAGGTTGTGCGTTGATTACAGGCAGTTGAACAAGGTGACAATCAAGAACATGTACCCATTGTTGAGAATTTATGACTTGGTTGATCATTTGAAGGGAGCAACAGTGCTCTAAAATATTGACTTGAGATTAGGATATCAATAGGTACGCATAAAAGAAGAGGACATCTACAAGACCGCATTCCATACCAGGTATGGGAATTATGAGTTTGTGGTGGTTCTTTTTGGTCTTACTAATGCACCATCTACTTTCATGTGTTTGATGAATAATGTGTTGCATTCTTATTTGGACAAGTTTGTGATAGTGTTCATTGATGACATCTTGATATATTCTAAGAATGAGGAAGAGCATGCAGAGCACCTGGCAACAGTGTTAAGATTGTTGAGAGAGCATTTGTTGTATGCCAAGAAGTGAAGTTTCTTTCAGACTAAAGTTTATTACTTAGGGCATGTTGTTTCTAAGGAAGGTATAGCAGTGGACCTAAAAAAGATTAGAGCTATCATGGAGTGGTCGGCTACTAGGAATGTGGATGAGGCCAGATCATTCATGGGACTAGCAAGTTATTACAGGAGGTTCGTCAAGAACTTCTCACAGATTTCATGTCCTGTTACATCATTGCAGAGGAAAGGAAAAAAGTTTGAATGGAATGAGGAGTTTGTAGCTAGTTTTGATCAATTGAAGCATTTTCTTACAAATGCTCCAATCTTAAAGATTGCAGATCCTGACAAAGAGTTCATGTTATGTATAGATGCTTGCAAGAGAGGACTGGGTGGAGTCTTGATGCAGGAAAGACGGGTGGTATTCTATGAGTCAAGGAAGTTGAATGAGCACGAGTAGAACTATGTGACTCATGATCTTGAGTTGGCAGCTATCATTCATGCCTTGAATATGTGGAGGCATTATATTATTGGTAGGAGGTTCATTTTGATGAGTGATCATAGTGGATTGAGGTATTTGTGTGACTAACCTAATCTAAATGCTAGGCAAGCTAGATGGTTGGCTACTCTCAATGAGTTTGACTTTGAGAACCGGTACATCAAGGGAAAGGAGAATCAGGTTGTAGATGCACTTAGCATGAGAGTGTATGTGAATCATATTACAATAGTGAGTTCTTATGGGACAAACTTGAGGGAGCGGATGTTGCAATTGGGGAAACATGATGAAAGGCACCTGTAGTTGAAGCACATGTTACAGCATCAGGGTGAACGTGATAGGTATCAGGAGTATCACCTCATGGAAGATGATTTGTTCATATTCAGGAACAGGATTTATGTGCCAGATGACACTAAGCTCAAGAAGATTATCTTGAGGGAGTTGCATGTTAATCCATATTCAGGTCACCCAGGATATCATAATACATTGGCAGCAGTTAAGAAATTCTATCATTGGCCAAAATTGAAGAAAGAGGTGGTTGAGCTTGTTGTGAGATGTTTGGACTGTTAGCAGGTAAAATTAGAGTGTAAGCATCCAAGTGGTTTATTGCAGCTGATTCTTATTCTAGAATGGAAATGGGAGGTCGTTTCCATGGACTTCATTATAGGTTTGCCCAAGACATCAAGACAGCATGATTCCATCATTGATTTGGTTGACAGGTATAGTAAGGTAGCTCACTTCATTGCAATTAAGTCTACGAATTCAGCTAGTGAGGTAGCTAATATTTTTAGCAGGGAGAGTGAAATTACATGGTGTTCCCAAGAAGATCATATCAAACGGAGAGATTAAGTTCACTTCCAAGTTTTGGAAGGATTTGTTTACAGGTTTGGTGACAAAGTTAGCCTTCAGTACAACTTATTGAATGTAGATAGATGGACAAATAGAGTGGGTCAACATGATTCTTGAGGACATGTTGAGGGCATATGTATGCATCGGCAGAGGAAGTGGGAGGAGTATCTTCCACTGGTGGAGTTTTCATATAACAATGGGTATTAGGAATACTTGAGGATGATTCCATTTGAGGCTCTTTACGGGTGGAGTTGTAATACTCCTATTAGCTGGAGTGATCCAGTGAATAGGGTGTTGATTGGACTGAACATGTTGGAAGATATGGAATAGGAAATGCGGGTTATTATAAAGGAAATTGAAGGTAGCATAGGACAGTCAGAAGATTTATACAAATTAGCACAGGGCATTCAAAGATTTTCAGGTTAGGGAGCATGTGTACTTGCGCATCAAGCCTACGAGGATCTCCTTCAGGATTGGATCATGTGCCAAGTTGGCACCTCGATATTGTGGGTCTTTTGAGATCTTTAAGAGGATTGGACTAGTGGCCTACAGACTTGCACTGCCTCCGACAGTGAAAGTCCATGATGTTTTCCACGTTTCATTGCTTAAGAGATATGTGCAGGATGTTGATCATGTAATTGACTAGTCAGTATTTCAGGTGGAACCATAGGGAGAATTCCAATCTGAACCACAATGTATATTGCAGCGAAAACAGCTCATGCTCCAGAACCAAGCAATAGAACAAGTTAAAGTGCAGTGGAAGCACTTTGGGCCCGATGAAGCTACATGGGAGATGGTTGATCAGATGTGGTCTTTTTATCATTCATTATTTGTTTGTTCAAGAAAAAGAGTTTTTAGTATATGTATATATGTATATGGTTGTAAATACCATGATGAGTTGTATTATAAAGCTCCAATAAGAAGTATGTTTATTTTGTTTTCAGCGGGATATCATTGTAAATATTGTATCGAGTTATGTTATAAATCTCCATAAGCAGTATGTTTTATTTTTATTGGTTTGTTTATCATAGGTGTCCTTGAACACCGAAGACAGTGTTCCCATAAGGGGGAGGGGTTTGTAACAACCTCAGGCTAAAGCTTCGTGTAATAAAGGATAATAAAGGAAAAATAAGACCAAGGTCACAGGAAACATATTCCAAGTTGAATGTTGGGCAAGCACTATAATGGGCATCACTTATGGTTTCTTATGTCTATATAAATTGGCAAAGGCATTGGAAAAGGCAAAGAGGCAATAATTGGCATTTACTTATGAAAACAAGGAAAATAGGATAAAAGGGAGGTGAAGAGACCCAAGTTTGCATGCTAATGAAATTAGAGGAAAAATGAAGGAAAATGAAGAAAATGTAGACAAAAATAATAAAAAGGCATTAGAGAACTAGTTCACAACTTTTGTCAGTTTTAGGTTGGGTCAATTGAGAAAGAGAGAGAGATTTCCAAGAGGAGAAAGCAATAAAGGAAGGAAGGAAAAGTACATCAAGGAGAAGGCTGGATCAATGGCTGTAGCAGGAATATTTTGCAGGTAACAGGTTGTACGTGTGATTTCCTAGCTGAGGTGTGAATGTATGGTACATGCATTTGTTTATTTGGTTCATTTGTTGTCATTGGCATGGGTTTTTCTTAGTTTGACAGTGGTTTTAGCCTTGCTTTTCCATTTCTTGGATAACCATGGTGTGATGGGATTTATTTCTAGTTGAGCTTTGGATTACCAGAAAGTTTTGGGACCGGGTGAGGTGGTCTCAGGAAAATTCCCAAGGGTTGGGGGTGGAGATGGTTTTATCTGGGAAGCCCTCGAAAGGTGGGTGGAGACGAAAAAAATCCTCAGGGTATGGTGAATAAATTCTAAGGCATCGAAGCTTAGTTCAGTTGTGTGATCTCAGGACCAATTTAGGTGAGATCACTGTAGTTTGAGGGTGGAGGTGGTTTAACCTCTGGATTCCCTTGGTTGTTTATGTCCTAGTTTATGCCATGAAATCCCACATTCATTCTTAGAATATGGCACAGGGGTGATTGGCTGAAAGAAAGATTTGGTTCAGCCTAATCTAGCGTCGGGTTGTAAGTGGAAGTCCCTAACTTGGTTGGCTTTTGCATAAGTTAATAAGATTTATTTTCCTATTGTTATCTATGAGCACTTGTACTTGTTATTATGTGGATTATAAGGTTGTCTTGTCATGGTTATTATTTTTGTTATATGTTGGTCATAAGCATGGTTCTATGATGTGCTTTGTTTATGGCTCTTGTTCATTATTTGATAAGTATTTGCATGGTTGATGAATGCATAGCCTAACAAGTGTGGTTGCAGCTACTTTAGAGGGGATTAGACCTTCTCGGTGATTTTCAAATGAAGTTTAGAGGTTTATGATCAGATATGCATTCATGACTTGTAACTTACATGTTTACCATATGTTTGACGAAAGGTCTATCATGTTCTAGGAAGTATAGGTCAAGTTCTTGCTTCAAGTTTTAAGGTATAGCATTTTCGTCATGTAAAATGTAATTCTGGAAAGTTACAAGAAGTTTTTGGCAGTGGTATGGAGGCTAACCTAGAAAAGTGGCTCAAATATCAAAACTGCTGGCACAAAACAGGGAAAATTAGATCATAACTGCATGGAGATAAGCCTATGCATGCAGTTGGAGGCTTATTATTTCACTTTTTCCTTGTTGTGTTTGTGGTTGGGTTGTTAGGTCAGTGAAAAGCGGTCCAAATCAGGGATTGATCACCTAGGGTGGTTTGCATTGTTGAAAAAATGTAGCAAGAAAGGCTCAATTTGACTTTAGCCTTAGTCAGATTGAGTAAATCGAATTTCCACATCAGCAAGACAACTTGGAGGCATTTAACTAGTCTAACATGGATCCTGTCACTCAATTAGCTCAGTAAATTCGAGTTAGAGGGCTCGAAGTTCAGTTGTGCATGTATGATTGCTAAAATTTAGTAATCCAGTTCATTTATTTTCAATTGTATTCAGTTAACTAATGTCTAACAATTGATAAAGTCAGTTGAAGGTTAGTGGTGCAGTGGGACAACAGTGTAACTCATATATTTTTCAATTAACTGATCAATTAGCCCAAAATACCTAGCACATGCAAGGAATTCGAATTCCTCAACTGAAGTTGAGATGGAAAGGAAGTGTAACATCAGTTGTAAACTAGTTTTGAATGTATAGGTGTTACATGCAATTAGTGATCAATCCTTCGGAATTACGTAATAAATTTGGAGGAAATTCCTATCCTTTAGGGGATAATTTCTTCAAGAATTGCGTAAGGAAATAGAAGGCTTGGTGAGCAAAGAATTGGTTGAGTGTTGGCTAGATTTTGTCATTGAGCAGAGAGAACAGATAATCTTTTACATGTTAAGCTGAGAGTTGGAGCTAGCAATTGTAATAGTTTCTTTATTCATCTGATTAATGCAAAAAGGCTTGAGGGGTTTTCCCAGTTAGGTTCCCCTAGAAATCGTTGTGTAATTGTGGTTTTTCTTATTGCATGTATATGCATGTTGTTCTATATTGTGATTTTCTTTTCGCATATCAATAGAGTAGAATTGCGTCTCTTGTTTTTAGCTTGAAATCTTGAGCAATTGCAATTTCTATCAAATTTGTACATGGTATCAGATCCCTGAAATCACATTAGATCTATTATTTCAAACTTGTCTCTTAGGAATTTCGAAGTAGTCGCTTCAATGCAGCAGTTTTTATTCAGTATCAAGAGAATGTCTTTCAATGGTCTGAGATTGGAGTAAGCGCTGGAGGGTAGCTCAAATTTCATATCCTAGAAGGATCGCATGGAGGCAGTGCTCGATGACAATGGTGTGTTAGAATATATGAAAATTGATATTGAAAAACCTCCACAGTCAGATGCACAACAGTTAACCCAGTGGAAGAAGGATGTTGTAAAGGAGAGGAAAATTATTCTAGAAGGTGTGAGAGACCATGTGGTCTCAAATATCCATGGCAAAAAGACACCATTTTCTATGTGGAAGACACTAATTGAGATATTCAAAAATAGCAGTGACCATAGAAAATTGGCCCTGAAAGACAAACTTTGAAACATCGGGATGCAGAAAAATGACATTATTCTGTAATATCTCTCCATGTTTACACAAGTTTGAGATGAGTCTGGAGGGGTCAATGTGGATGTAGCATAAGTTGACCTGGTGATCGTATCTCTTCTAGGCCTTCCGAAATCCTAGCACAGCCACTAGGACTCTATGAATGGAAGGGAAAAATTACCGAATTGGGAAAGGTTGTCGTCTGATTTGGTTCAAGAAGAGTTCAAGAGAAATAACAGAGAAGGAAAATCATCCAAAGAGAATTTTGCATTGTTTGGAAAGGGGAAGAAGGGAAAAAAAGAAGACCCAAAGAAAACCTGAATCTAGCCAAAATAATTACAAGAAGAAAGACTTGAGCAATATAAAATGCTTCCACTACCACGAATTCAGGCACTATGCAACAAAATGTATGCACAATAATTCTACCAAGAAGCCTTTAGGAGGAGGAATATGTGAAGCGCTAGCTTCAAAATTTTAATTAGACTTCACCCTAATACCATGCATGGAAAGCAGTTGTATGGGGAGTGTGTGGTTCCTTGATTCTGGTGCCTCGTTCCATATCACAAAGTGCAAGGAATTTTTCAGTATCTTGGAGGAGAAGGATCTCCATATGCATATCGAATTAGGGGATGATGGGAGGTACAATGCTACAGTAATTGGTATTGTCACCTTTAAGAGGGAGAAAGCCTCTCCTCTTCACCTCAAAGATGTTATGTTTGTACCTGGGTTGAAGAAGAACTTGATCTTTGTAGCAGTATTGGAGGATTGTGGCTATGATGTTATTTTCAGTAAAGGGAAAGTCTTTCTGAGACACATAGCTACCGAGAAAGTGAAGCATATTGGAGTTTGATTCAAGAACCTATACAAACATGAGGTGGGAGATTATGTTGCATTGACCAACAAGGCAGAAAAAGTGTAGAGTCAATATATTGCAGAACTCTCGCGCAAGAGATTGGGTCATCATCACCATGATGCCTTAAAAATCATGCAACAAATTACCATCAGTTTCCCTAAAGGCTCCCTTCACCAGTAGGATGTCTGCAAGGGTTGTAGATTGGGGAAATATGTCAAATCCACCTTCAATGGCCGAGATAGCAAAGCAGATGGAATCTTGGAGTGAGTCCACTCTGATGTTTGTGGACCCTTTTCTATAGCCTCCACTGCAAAACATAAGGACTATGTTATATTTATTAATTATTTCTATAGAAAATGTTGGATCTTCTTCATGCAGAATATGGATGAAGTTTTATCAAAATTTGTTGAATTCAAAGAATTGGTGGAGAAGGATATTGGGAAGAAGGTGAAGACTCTCAGGAGAAACAATGTAGTGAATTTGTTTCACATGCCTTCATCCAAAGAAGGTATTTGAAGAGAGTTTACAACACCCCATAACCCACAGCAAAATGGGGTGGTTGAGAGGAAGAACAGAAACATAGTGGGAGAAACAAGGTCCATGTTTCATGATCAGGGGTTGTCATTACATCTATGGGAAGAATCATGCAACACCGTAGTCTACTTGTAGAACCAGAGTCCTCATGGAATACATGATATGATCACACCGAAGGAAGATTTCTATGGGAGAAATCTTGATGTGTCTCATTTCAGAATTTTTGGAGCTTCATTTTATTGTCATGTCTCCAAGGATTCGAGGAAGAAACTTGAGCCTACAATAGAGTTGGTAGTTTTTGTAGGATACACTGAAACTCCACACAATTATTGGGTGTATTTGCCTTCACTAAGGATGACAGTTGTAAGGAGAGATGTCAATTTCGATGAGGAGAAAGTTGTGAGATTCTATCTAGAACAAGAGTTTAGTATCCCACCAGAGAAGGAGCTTCTAGCTCCAAAGGAGGAGTTATGGGATGAGCTTCAGGAGATTGTGGAGTAGCCACATGCATAGGATCAGACAGGAGGCGAAGTGGAGGCACCCACTCAACTAGAGTTTTCGAGAGATGAAAGAAAGAGAACCAGAGAAGTTGATAGATTGTTGTAGCATTCCAAGGAGAAAGTGGGAGCCCCTACATCACAGCGTAGGAAGAGGAGGTCACTTGATAGGTACACTAGTTACATGGCTCTCATGAAAGAGCTCATTGAGATAGATCCTTCTTCATTTGAGGAAGTAGTTTCTCAACCTGTTTAGGTTGATGCCATGGTGGAAGAATATGAATCCATCATGAAGAATAGTGTATGGGAGGTGGTGTTGAGACCAGAAGGGAAATAAGTGGTTGATTCTATATGGATCTACAAAGTGAAAGGCCAAATTTTTGGCTAAAGGATTCTTTCAGATAGAGGGATTGGACTATGAGGAAACTTTTGCACTAGTTGAAAGATATTCCTCAATCAGATCCATTCTTGAGGAGTATATTTACATAGAGTATCCAAAAGGATTTGAGATATATGATCAAGATTCGCGTGTGTGAAGACTCAAGAGAGCATTGTATGGTCTCAAAATGGCGCCTCGAGCATGGTACACTCAGATCAAAAGTTATCTCAAAGGATTTGGCTTCACAAAAAACAAAGCAGATGTGAACCTCTATCACATTGTGGTAGATGGTAAGTTGCTTATTCTTGTTTTGTATGTCGGTGATTTAATTTTGACCGGTGATGAGCAACTAATCCACTCTTGCAAAGAGGATCTTGCAAGGGAATTCGAGATGAAAGACATGGGCCTCATGCATTACTTCCTCAAGCTAGAAGTATGGCAAGGTGATGTGAAATTTTTGTGTCTCATGGAAAGTATGCTACTAAGATACTTCAAAGATATCACATGGATAATTATAATCCCATGGACACACCTATAGCTATAAATTAGAGGAAGGAGTATGCTTCTTCAGGTGAGGAAGTTGATGCTACCATTTATGGGAAGTGTGTGGGTTCACTGATATATCTTGTGAACACACGACCAGACATGTGCTATGAAGTCAACCAGCTTATCCAAGCTATGGTGAGGCCTACCAAATTATATTGGAAGGCAAAAAATCATGTGTTACGGCACCTCAAAGGTACTACCTAGTATAGATTATGGTACAGACACACAGAGGGAGTGAAGTTGCAAGGCTTCACCAATGTAGATTGGGCAGGGAGTCCATCTGACAAGAAAAGTACATCAGGTGGTTCTTCAGTGTTGGGTCCGCAACTATTTCCTGGTACGACAAGAAGCAGAGATCTATGGTGCTCTTCTCATCAGAGGCTAAATACATGGCTACAAACCAAGCAGCATGTGAAGCAATTTGGATGAGGAAAATACGTGTGGGGCTATTTAGTCAGGAGATGGATCCAATAGTGATATATTGTGATAATAAAATTTGCATTAAGCTCTCTAAGAATATGGTATTTCATGATAGGTCCAAGCACATTGACATCTGGTATCATCATTTGCAGGACTGTGTGCAGAGGAGAATTATGTTACTACAATATATTCCAACTGAGGAGCAAGATGTTGACATCTTGACAAAGGCATTTTCAAGAGGTAAATTCGAATTCCATAGGTGCATGGCAGGGGTGGTGGAAAATACCTTTCTTGCTAAGAGGGAGTGTTGAAAAAATGCATCAATAAAGGCTCAATTTGACTTTAGCCTTAGTCAAATTGAGTAAATCGAATTTCCACATCAACGAGACAACTTGGAGGCAGTTAACTAGTGTGACATGGATACTATCACCCAATTAGCTCGGTAAATTCAAGCTGGAGGGCTTGGAGTTGATGTATGCATGTGTGATTGCTAAATTTTAGTAATCCAATTCAGTTATTTTCAGTTGTACTGAGTAAATGGACCTCTAACTATTGATAGAGTCAATTGAATGTTAGTGGTGCAATGGGTGTTGGACACCAAATCCGCTAAGGGTTATGGTGTGGAAGTTGAACAGTCAAAAGCAGTCCAAGAGACCTTGGAAGATGAATCCAAGATTCACGAGAATGTATTATAAATGTATATCAGGTGAATAATAGAAGTATCTAATGCTTATCTTTAGTATTTTAGTCTTCGCTATGGTTTTGTTTAACATGGTATCAGAGCCATGATGCATGGCCTTCTCTTTGAGTTTCTCAGCCCCTACTTGTGTGGCTTTCTTTCTCACTGTGTGTTTATTTGTTAGGTTTTATGCCATGCCACTCCCTTCCAACTTTGTCAACCCTAACGCTCATGAAAGCCTGTTGGTCTCAAAATTGAGCATATTTTTATTAAATTCATGATACTCGAATGTTATTTTTTCCACAATTTGCTAACGCTTGGATGCCTTCTCATTGCTAACCCTATTACTATCAACCTCTTGTGATGCGTTACTCTAAGCATTCCACGCATTCTGCGACTCTTCATAATATTTATGTCAATTCCTTGGCTTGGTAAAAAAACACCTTTGTATCCTTGTCTATGCATTAGACTTGTATTTCACTGGCTTAGAAGGTGAGATGTTGCTCTTGAAGTATTTGAGATGTATGAGACCTCCTTCCCTCACTGCACATGTAGCTGCATAAAAAAAAATTAGTGACATTTTTTTGACAAACCCATCTCTCAATTCTGATATAGAATCTAATACCACCAGACAATGTTTGCTGCAAGCTTCCTCGGTGCCTCGTAACGGTGTGCAAGTCACTCGAACTATGGCACAGGCCATGTGGTGCCACCTAAATTTAGTGATGTTGCTTACTGTTTTGGTAGAAGAAAAATGGTGTCATTATTTATGCACTCTTATCTCTGGGTTGTTGTAAAAGAGAAGTGGTGTATATATGTACTGGGTTTTCCATTCCATACAGCAACGATACAGCCCTACGGTTCTCTATATTCACCTTACCCTCTAAATTTTAACGCAATCTAATTTTTTTCCTGTATTTTCTTACCTGTATTGACTCCAGTTGAGTTTCAAGATCATTTATAGCACTTTTGGCTTCTTTGAGTTGGCCGCAATAAGATTTGGTTTGCAGGATCTGTGTGTTGTCAACGCACCTGAAGACCCGAGTAGTAACAAAAACGATGGTGGTTTGGCGCCATTGCACGCATTCCAAGTAATCCTTGAATTTCATGTCAAAAGCGTTGGATACCATTCAAAGCTAAGAATCCTCTTTCTAGACTATAGGTTGTTGAAGGCACTCTAGCTGTCTATGATAAAGTCAATTTAACCGCTGGGAGAAGGTAGCATCCAAGGCTACGGAAAATTATCTTTGGGAGAGATCGAGACTAGGAGACAACCACAATAAAACTCAAGAAAAGGTTAAACATAAGGCGCAAACATGTATAAACTTTCTAGTCTTAGTGTTTAATTTGTTGGAGAATGAAATGATGCATTTGTTGGAAGACGATGTGATGCATTGAAGTGGTTGTAGTCACTTTGAGGGGAAATTTAGTCTTACCATATTGTTTGTGATCCCTTATGTGAAGGAAACTATGCACATTACAGCGTTGCATAACAAGAAGATATAAGTGCGAGAGAAAAATGAGCGATATTTTTATTTGGGTAACCTGTGAAAGTGTTAGAGTATTTCATTAGTAAAAACATGTTTCAATGCAAATATTTGCTCAGAAAAATGGCTATATTAGCTTTAATAGTGTTAAATGGTTTGAGGCAGGCAGCAATTTATAGGAAGGAATTGGGAGAGATACATGCAATGGTGGGGTGAGATTTCCTGCAACATCGAGTCTACTAGCATTATAAAATCTAGACATTTGTGTATTTAACTTGCAAATAGACTATTTTGTGATATTTATATGTATATGTGACTAAACAATGATAATCGAGCATTGAAAATCCAGAAAATGCCTCTATATCAGTGATTCTCTATTCTTGAGGATTTATTTCAAATATTTCTATAGAAATCCAATTCATTTAAGATTTATTATGTTAGTCAAGTTTGGGGAAACTAGTGCCACTATAAAGGTCACCACCTATGTTTGCATAAGTCGAGGTGTCAGTGGGAAGCAACTTCCTTGCAAGTCAATTATCAAGTCTACGACAGGGCATATGTGTAGGGTTCTACATTGTCTATACCTTTTTCTTCTTGTTGTTTTATCAAGAGATCTGGTTGGTATTTGTTTTGTCCTCGTCACTTTTTTCCATTTGTAAAGTTTGAAATAATTATTCAAGGGTAAAATTACAAGAAAACTTGAGATGTTTAAATGGGATGAATTGATATATTATTAGTTATCGAATACGTTGATACTTTGTGCTACTAATGACACAGTCCAAATCCACAAGGGCACTCTTTCATACATTCAAACCTGTCTACAAAATGCACAAGATAATATTGTGTTTTTGTAGGTTGAGACAAAGCTACAACAACGTAAACATCATTCTGAACTATTTTATGTTCAGAAAAATCCATTGTTCTAGATAGAGACAGACTCCCATCAGTAGCAAGAATATAAAGTTGAGGTTGATTCACATTCAGTGCCTAGTGCAAGAGCATATTTGCATGCAAAAGCAGAAATTCAGCTTGCACTTCCTAAGCTGATTATCAGACCTTGGGAAGATCTTGTCCATAATAAGCACAAAACTGGTCTTGCTTATGAAAATGATGTGTCCTTTCATATTCTGGATTACAAAAAATCCCATCAAAGTCCATAGTGTTGTGTTTCTTCATGATAGTTCACATTCAGTGTTCGTGATTTTGGTCCTCTTCCACAGCATCCACAACAAATTGTTAAATTCCAACATTGTGACTGAGTTGGCCATATGAAAGATCATTGTTTTGATTTCATCCATGTGAGAATTGTCATAAAACCACTCATTCTTTAAACAGATGCTCCAAAAACAAGCCTCCTGCAAGAACAAATATTCATCTTGGATGGATCGCTTCTTGGCAATGGGCTTCAGCATCTAAGAAGATATTTTATTCATATGTAAGAACTTGTTCTAGAGTATTGAACATTATTGCAGTTGAGTTTTCTCCATCTTCTCACCTTGTATCTGATAAGGGGGGAATTGATGGTCATATACAAGATTCAAAGCCACGTCAAGAGAGCTTGAGCAACTACCTGCCATGCTAGATTTAGAGTTGTAGTCAGAGATAGAGATGCCCCTAAGCATGCCTTTGGTTGGTGGTAAGCCTTAAACCATCTATGTGGGGTTGAGATCTCCCTTTTTAGGTTGAGCTTCTCCCTCTTCAAATAATTGGGGACACTTCCTCTAGCAGAAGACATCAGTTTATTTCCAGTTTTGGAAGAGTTCCAAGAATTGCATTAAGAATTCCAGAGTTGGCGGTCATCCTTAAACCACCGTAGGTTGTAGACCTCCCTTTTCCAAGTTGAAGGTATCCCTCTCCAAATGTAACACCCTCCTCCCACATCTACTCAACTAAGCATCCAACTGGAGTAAACATGTGATGATAAGTTATTATGATATGATTCGACCTCCTAAGTCACATTAAGGAAGTGGAACCGACGGAAACACACCATATAGACCTTCAACATAAACTACAGGACCCCTAAGAACCATCCGAACACTTCTAGTAACCAACCCCTTGGTCCAAATGAGGTTTTAGACCTCTTGACCTCTAGACCCTCCCATGTTATGGGCCTAACAGAGTCCAGGAGGCTTTGGACGCTCTCATGACAAGGCATGCCAATGTCCAGGTAATATTTTTCTCAGTGTTGTGTCAGTGTCCCCGATATTTGAGCCACTTTTTCAGGCCTAGAGCCCAATTCACTGCCCAGAATTAAATGACACCTTCATAACATAAATATAACAAGGAAACAATGAGGGGAATGCAAATACTTGAACAAGCCCTTAACTAGACCCTTACTAGCCATGATAGGAATTTCGTGAAACATATCACAAATATGTAATATACAGGTGTAAATAACATATCTAAGCATAGGGATCTCATACTTAGTTGAGAAATACTAAGAAGCATTAATGCCTCAAACATTAGCTGCCATTTCATCCATTGGGTCATAGATACATTGTTCATTCATTTACAAGTAAAAATGTGATGAGAGTCACACATAGATACTATCATAAAACATATACATAACCAGCATAATAGCAACATGAATACCAATGAAATCAAAACCATATAATCTACATATAAACCAGTATAATACTCATAGAAAGACAAGGAGAAATAACCTCATATTGATGATGCAAAATCCAAACTTGGGATGGGACTTCCATGTTCCACCCGACCGTAGAATAGTTGAACCAAATCTCTCTTCAGTGATTTACCCCCGTGCCATATTCCAAGCATGAATGTGGGATCTCATAGAACACATCAATCCAAAACCATCGAGGGCTTCCAGAGGCCAACCACCTCAACCCATCAAACAGTGGTTCCACCTCACAGTCAGACATCACAAAACCATCATCATATTGGTCTCTATCCAAGCCTTCCAGGGCTCCATAGCATTTGTTCCAACCAAGGGTTCCAGGACTAGAAACTCAACCCACAGTTGTCGTCGGGTTTCTAGAGCGTTTGTCCAACCAGTGCTTCCAGGACTAGTAACTCAACCCACCAAGGGCTTCCAGAGTGTTTTTACAACCAAGGTTGTGGGGACTAATAACTCAACCCAAGCTAAAGGAAACATGAGAACCAACTAAAACAAAACAAGGAAATAAACCCACAATCTCCATGGCTATCTAAGAAATGGAAAGGCTATGCAAATCTAGTGTCATTCTAGACAATCCTCCATGCCAATGATAGATCATGACCAATAAACCACATGCATGCACCATGCATGCCAAAACTAGTGAGGAAAACATACATGCAACTCGATACCTACAAGAAAAACCCATTGTAGTTGTTGATCTTGATGTCCTCTTGCACTTTCCTGCTCTTCCTTTGCCTTCTTGCTCCAAAACTCCAAGTATGCCACACTCTCCAAGAGTGCTCCAAGAAAATTCTAAGTATCCAAGAGTATGAGAGAGAGAGAATAGAAGAGAGTTCCAACAAAACTGAACTGACCAAGCCTACCAACTGATCCTCAGAAGCCTTTTTATCAATGAGGCCTCTACTTTATTCATTTTCCATTATTTTCCTTCATTTTCCTCCTCACATGCAAACTGTGACTTTTCACCTTCCTTTTCTCCTAATTTTCAATATTTTCATAAATAAAATGCCAATAAATGCCTCATCCCTTTCCAAAGCCTTTTCCATTGCCTTTGCCAATATCATTAGCCATAATAAACCGAATGAACACCCACTAGGATGTTTTTCCCACCATTCAGCTTGGAATACGTGTCCCATCATCGTGGCCTTATATATTTTCACATGGAATTTTCACCAGAGTTGTTACATAACCCTCCCCCTTGGGGGAACACTATCCTCAGTGTTCAATGACACCTATAACCAACAAGATTGTTGAAAACCAAACATACTACCTATGGATATTTATAACATATCTCGTTGCAGTATTTACAATGACCATTGTTGAAACATGACAATCATATCGTTTACTAGAGCTTTATAACACAACTCATTATAGTATTTACAATAATAACCACATATGCACACATTTGCTTCACCCAACAAATAATCATACTGTCTATGGAGCTTTATAAATCTAGCTTGACACAGTATTTACAATAATACACACATATACACATATGCAAATTTGCTCAAGCAGCAAATAAAAGGATATGATGCTTTCATCCGTAATAAGGGAATCTAGAGGCTCACACCTCCACCCTCAAAGTAATACTAGGATTCACCTCCTTCCCAGGATTCCAGAATCCACTACAAAGTCAAATCTACATCTAATGTCTAGCGCTACAATCCAGCACCACTTGTCCTCTCAGTGAATAGTTACTAGCTCGTTGTTCCAGGGCACACTCCCAAGTGCATATGATTCCATCTGGCAATGCTAATGACCAAACAAAATCCATCACTGACCTTCCCTTCTCTGCTACACAATCTCTCGGGTAATCCGTTCACCCCCTTTCGTGCAGTCACACACCTTCCAAGTTCCACTGGCACCTGCATCCCAAGCAATCCATCCCTTAACAAGGCTTCCTCGCATCGGAAGATGAAAAAACCAAGGCATATCCCTGCCTTAAAACCATCATGTTAGTCATAGCATGCTCATGGAAATCAATGGACATTATTGGGTACTAGTGTCCCACAATGGCCCTACTCTTGAATCGTTTACCAGCATATTGTTGCGTGTTCTAATTTCCTTTGTTGTTATTGCTAATTCTTGTAGTCAGTTTCAACCACCCAACTAGGCATTTTCATGCTTCCTGTACCAAGCACATAACTTCCATTAGATTTAAAATAAATTGAAATAAATTCACATCATACCTCATTGGTGGCTCGTCAATAAGGTACACTTGCAATTCTTTTCACTTCCTGTCACAGCAAGTCAAACTAGCATCTTTGACCAAATCATCATGTCTAAACATATCACATCAGGTTAGCTCAAAACACGAGCATCATAGATCAAAATCATAAATCACATGTAACCATCATAAACCAAAATCATAAATCACATGTAACCATCATAAACCAAAATCATAAATCACATGTAACCATCATAAACCATAATCATAGATCACATGTAATCATCATAGACCATAATCATAAATCACATGCATAATAAAACTGAAATAAAATATTGATACTTATCCTTTAACCAATCCTTAGCTTCTACCTTTGTCCTTGTTCCATACACACTCTAGATTGTTGCCACACTCGAAAAACGCCTAGTGCCTTCTCCCTAACCATGTGCACATACACATAGTGTGCATTACACACATGACATACAACAACATGGAATACATGCACCTACATCTGACATACAACACATACACCTACAGCCAGTGTACAACACAACACAATACATACACCTACATCCGATGTACACCACCACACAATACCTATACATACATAGCGTACAACACAACGAATACACATGTCATGATGCCATGACTACTCAATGCACATACATAGTACCACATGCCAGCGACACAACATGTACAACATGCACATAATACCACATGTACACCAGTACCATATGTACAACACGTACACAATACCACATGTACCTAGCACCACCAGCACAACATCACATGTACACGGCACCACCTGCACAATGTGTACACAATGCCATTTGTACAGCGTACCACCTGTACAACATGTACACAACTCCAGACATGCATAGCACCACATGCATGACATGTACACGACACCACATGTACACAACACCATATGCACGACATGTACACAACACCACCTACAGAAAACACCATATGTACAACATGTACACGGCACTACATGCTCACAGCACCACTTGTACAAGCATGCACACAACACCATATGTACATAGCACCACATGTACAACATGCACACAACATCATATGTACATAACATTGCATATACAACATGTACATAACACTCTATGTACACATCACTGCATATCCAACATGCGCACAACACCATATGCACACGACACTGCATATCCATCATGCACATAGTACAATATGTACATAGCGCCGCATATTTAACATGTACATAACACCATATATACCCATATTGCATATGCAATATTCACAAAACATTATATGTACCACCTTGTACATAACATTGTAGAAACAACATGTACACACACTATATATATACAACATTGTGTGTGCACAACATCACATATGCAACATGTACAACATATGCACAACAATAGTACCACACATCCAAAACCACATTGTCTCTACCAAGCAACCTTGCTTCAAGTGTATCTCTTTCATCTATGCTTATCCCAACATGCTGCAAATCGCACTGCTTTCATTTCGTTGATGTATCCCTCGATATAGCCCATCCATAACATATACATAATATAATCACATAATATCAACTCATAACCACATGATACTAACCTCGTAGATTTGTTAGGACTACTCTTCCCACTTGATCCCTCATAAACCAAGAACCTCTTCATGTCATTCACCTGCATAAGCAATCATTCCTCCACAAGAATGATTTATGACAACCCTGGTAGACAGTGACATAGATAAATGGATACATACATACACATACATAGACATTAGCATAAGAAAATAATGATCATGTCAGACAACAACATACATACATACATATATATTCATACAAATATTAGCATTACTAATCATGATCATGTCAAACAACGACATACATACATACATATATACATATAAACATTAGCATAAAAACAATCATGGTCCATGATGACCCTATCAGATCACAACGTACATACATACATATATGCATATAATCATTAGCATAAATCAATCATGATCACAACATAAATACTAGATATCAAGGTCAAGGTTAAGAGAACTTTCTTTATTCATGCAACACATGCACAACATCGAGAACAATAGTTCCCAACATAGATAAGGCATACGATGCCTCAAATCCATTCACCTTACCTTTCTTGATTACTTTTCTCATGATTGTCCTACCATCGTCCATTTGCACCAATGGACCCAACAAATCCAATTGGTTTCCATACTCTTGCCTTCAATTGCCCTCATGCACGCACCGAGATTCATCTGGGGCTTACATCACCTTTTGGGTTTCATTGAGTTCTTCTCGAACTCCATTAACCTTCCTCTTTCCCAACCAATTCCCAATACTCAAAACTTAAAAGGAAAGCACAAGAAACAAACAAGAAGAATACCATGAAAACCAATGACAACATGACACCCCAACAAAGTGGCAAGGCCTTGCACCAAACATAAACAAGTCGCAATCAAACACAACAAATCACAAAACACCAAAATCACAAGACTAACAACATATACCATGACTCAATCCCCATGGATCCCAGTGCTTCCAAGGAAAATATCAACCCGAGCCTTCTTTAGAATCTCATGGAAGTTTTCTTGTCATGCAATCCCTTGCATCATATTTCCATAAAAACATAATTGGCAGTGCTTAAATAAACATAACAATACACCAGTTACCTTATCTTGTTGTGCCAAGCACGTTGTCTTGTAATTGAACACATCCACTCAATCTCTCAAGGAACTCCAATTCCCTTGACAGATCCACCTGTAACTAGAGACCAGCTAATATACTTGTCAAATACATGTTCGTGAATATAACATACATCCCCATAATGTCAGAAAAAAGTCAAGGTTAAGAAGACTTTTGGTATGCAAAGCACTCGTTGTCTGGAATTAGGGTTTCCAAACATAGCCAAAGGAATTCATGCCCAATTCCTTTCTTTTACATTTTTACCTTGTTGCAACTGAGGCTTACTATGTACTGTCACATCACCCAAGTACTAGTTATATAAACACATCAATTGTTACCTTTTCATGCTAATACCAAGCATGTTTCTTGCAACTATTTACACATGTCAGCCACATGTTCCAAATATCAAGACAATCATATCTATCAATTTAAAATCAACCTTTATCAAGACTAACGATCATGTCATAATCCATAGTCAACTCATAGTCATTAGACATAATGTTACAACTATCACTTACTACACTCAAGTACATATCAACTGTCTAAACACATATGCATTAGTACAACCATCTTAAAACAAGACCATTCATTTATGCAATCTTACAGACACATACTTATATCATGCAAGTACTCAAACATTCAAACTACATATAGATGATATAATAGACAACAAACACTCAAACACCAGATAGATGACATAATCAAACATTCAAGCACCAATTATACGACATAATCAAGCTCATACCTTAATGCATCTCAGGGGAGGCTATCTTGTCTGCACAATCAATCTAGTTAGCACGATATAACTTCACAAAATATCAACTCAAACATAAATAAGGTCATGATATCCATAATATTCACTAGCTAACATGTCCACATCATAAGCTCATAAACATTTATCATTCATACATAATAATCACATATGTATGATCAATATAGATTAATACAACACAATGTCACAAATAAGTTGACTCATACATGAATGTCGTAACCCTAACCATCTGCATAGGCCAGTCAAATTTAGCATGATACATAAAACATCAATATATTAATATTGTAACCCTAATCATCATGTTAACGAACATATAGAAACAATAAGTTATCTAGTATGCTCATCAACAACATATAACCTAATCATCAATCTAACCATCACATAACAACAACAAGTTAACCTATAACATACTCAACAACAACATATAACATAATCATCAAGATATCTAACATAAAACGACAATATCAAAGCATACAACCACATGCTACTATCATTCATGACTATCTGACACGTGCATATGACTATACTAATCAACTAACATCTATCATGTAGGTAACCATAACATCAATACAATGAAAGGCATACACATAACAATAATGCATATAACAATCCTTAACCTACATACCTGAATACCCAACATACAAACTTGTATGACAACATGCTCTTGCCTCGACGTCCAATGTTGCAACTTCACCTTGATGATCTACACCTCGTGACCTCCTGCTCCATATCAGAGAATAAATTAGCATCATAACATACCAATAACATCTTGATGACCTAAAATGTATACAATCAACTCACAATGCATGTTTGACCTACTATGCATGCATAACCATAACCATGACACTGCATGCATAACAATGTATAGACACTGACATGCATAACAAATTCATATACAACTATACACTCATGACGACATATCCCAAAACAACACCATCAACCTTCACATGGATACATCACTACAACCATGATCAACACCATGGAAATGCAATAATAACATGGACTACAAGCATAAGGAACACATATGCAACCGACATGAATGCATGACCAACACACAACCCATCTAGTCTGAGGGGTGAAGCATACTCTGATACCACTTTGTGGTATCAGATGTGACCCAAAGAGAGTGTAACCCACTTTGATACCACTCTGTAACACCCTCCTCCCACATCTACCCAAGTAACTGGCCAACCTGGGTAAACATATGATGAGAAGTTACTATGATACCATTCGACCTCCTAAGTCACATTAAGGAAGTGGAACCAATGAAAACACATCATACAGACCTTCAACATCAGCTCCAGGACCTCTGAGAACCATCCCAACACTTTTGGTAACCAACCCCTGGGTCCCACTGAGGATTTAGACCTCTTGACCTCTAGACGCTCCCATGTTATGGGCCTGACAGCGTCTAGGGACTGTTTTTCTCAGTGTTGTGCCATCGTCCCCAGGATTTGAGCCACTTTTTCAAGCCCAGAGACCAGGTCACTGACCAAAATTGAATGACACCTTAAGAACATAAAGATAACAAGGAAACAATGAGGCAAATTCAAATACTTGAACAAGCCCTTGACTAGACCCCTACTAGCCATGATAGGAATTTCATTAAACATATGATGAATATGTAATCTCCATGTGTAAATAACAAATATAAGCATAGGGGTCTCATACTTAGCTGAGAGTTGCTAAGAAAAATTGATGCCTCAACACATTAGCTGACATTTCATCCATTAGGTCATACATACAATGTTCATTCATTTACAAGTAAAAACATGATGAGATCCATACATAGCTACTATCATAAAACTTATACATTACCAACATAATAGCAAGGGAAACACCAAGGAAATCACAGCCATATAATCCACATATAAACCAGTATAATACTCATAGAAATACAAGGAAAAATAACCTCATATTGATGATGCAAAATTCAAACCCGGGATGGAACTTCCACGTTCCACCCAACCGTAGAATGGTTGAGCCAAATCTCTCTTCGACCACCCACCCCCATTCCATATTCCAAGCATGAATGTGGGATCTCATAGAACACATCAATCCAAAACCATCCAAGGCTTCCATAGGCAAACCACCTTAACCCATCAAATAGTGGTTCCACCTCACGATCAAACATCACAAAACCATCATCAGATTGGTCTCTATACAAGCCTTCCAAGGCTCCAAAGCATTTTTTCCAACCAAGGCTTCCAGGACTAGTAACTCAACCCACATCTATTGTTGAGCTTCCAGATTATTTTTCCAACCATGGCTTCCAGGACTAGTAACTCAACCCACCAAGGGCTTCCAAAGTGTTTGTCCAACCAAGGATCCAGGGACTAATAACTCAACCCAAGCTAAAGGAAACATAAGAACCAACCAAAAAAAAACAAGGAAATAAACCCACAATCTCCATGGCTAACCAGGAAATGGCAAGGATACGAAAATCCATTGTCCATCCAAGAAATACTCCATGCTAATGAAAAATCATGACCAATAAACCACATGCATGCACCATGCATGCCAAAATTAGTAATGAAAACATACATGCAACTTGGTACCTACAAGCAAAACTAGTTGTAGTTGTTGATCTCAGTGTCCTTTTTTTCTTTCCTGCTCTTCCTTTGCCTTCTTACTCCAAAACTCCAAGTATGCCACACTTTCCAAGAGTGCTCCAAGAAAACTCATACTGTATGAGAAAGAGAGAGAATAGAAGAGAGATCAAACGAAACTGAACTGACCAAGCCTACCAGTTGATCCTCGTAAGAATTTTTATCAATGAGGCCTTGTTGAAGCCCCGAAAATCGGGTCGACAACAAGGGGGATACCCACCCGGTCCGGACCTTGGTTGGCAGCTCCTTATCCGTTTGGTATAGCGGGTCCGACTGGGGATAATGGGACCAGTTTCCCAATCTAAGGGGTGTGTGTGTGTGTAGAGTTGGATGATGTTGATCTAGGAGTGTTTTAATCGAATTTAATTCAAACTTCTAAACTAACTCTATGCTATTGTAATCTAATGAGAAACAACACATCTAATCTACGCTAACCCGGGGTGTATTTCTTCTATTATGCGATCTAAAGAGATTTCGAACAATAACTGGTAATAAAGATCATTCAGCTATCATAAGAATAGAAATCAGTTAAGATAAACCATTCTGCATAAGAAGTTAAGCAAAACAGTTGTGAACAGCATATCGCATAATAAGTTATTCATATATCAAGCACAAATAAATGACTCCACCGTACAAAAGTGCCAAATGGTAACCCACACATTCATGCATTAACATATAAACAACTGAAAACTGCATATCACTTTAAGAATATAAGCAGAAACAGGTCAAGAGAAAAAAGTACCATTTATGACTGGTTCCACTCATAAGCTTCAAGCAATAACGATTTACCTCTACTTGTTCTAACATCTACTAAGAGTACAAAAGTGCAACATCAGTAGCAGACATTAAATGCAAACATTGATAAATCTTGATCCATCCATTCACCAAAAACCCCCTCCGAGGGTGCAAAAGTGCATGTTCTGAGGACAAGTTTTTTGACAAATTTCCGGACCCTTCTCTAAATGCATGAGAAGGGTTAAAATACTACTTCCTAATTCTAATAATAGTATTATTACAAAATTTAGGATGCGGTTTTCAAATGACCGTCCTTTTTCTAATCTAGTTAAAAGAAAAAACAACATTCTAAGTAAGGCTACTTCTGAACTTGGTCCTTAAAGTTGCAAGTATCCAGCATAGGCTTAAGGAGAGTCGGCTGACTGATTTCGGCGCTGAGCTGGGCTGTGAAAACAGCATCTACGAGAGCTGGCGCTATTTTTTCGACCGCATTTGTGATGCATTTCACCGTCATCCATTGGCTGTGCGGCTTGACTAAGTACGTCCAGTAACATTCCCAATTCAACCTGGCTAATGCTTGGATTGCTCTTTTCTTTTCCTGCGCTTTCTGCTTCCAGTTGTAACCTCTTTGGTAGATACCCCGGGGTGGTCTCTATGATTAAATTGGCCCTGTTTAAATTCTCATTTACACAGTCGATGAGAATGCTTGCCTGTGTAGCCACTGTCTCCGTTGCTTGCTCCGCCTGCCTGATTTGATCGTCCCATTTATTAAAGAGCAGTTCTTTATGGTTTTCGTTTATCCTGGGTGCACCTGCTCTTCTTCCTTCATCGTCATCCTGCCAAGTTAAATATTCCATCACCCTTCTGTCACTCTGATCATAGTCACTCCGCAAATCTACCACCTGATTGGTGATTTTATCGCTCAGCTCGCAATAGTGACTCCACTGTGATATTTTACGTCCCAACTCTTCCTGTTGCTGCAGCAGTTGCTCATTTAAGCCAATAGTTTCTTAAACAAATTCTGCCAGCTTAGGCTCATCCTTATGCATTTCTTGTAAAGTCTACAATTGTTTTCCTTTTTCGTCGAGACTTCTTTGATAGCCTATCTGCATCTGTTGAAATTCTTCCTGCAGCTTCTCGAGCTGTTTGGAAGCTTCAATGTTAGAGTTGGCTTGTTGCAACTGTTGTTGTAGCAACTGTATATGGTCTTCTTGTTCTTTCAATAGTTGTTGAACTTCCGATGCCTTATCAATAGTTGCAGAAGCATATGCTCCTGCGATCTGAGACAGCTTAGTGAGGTTTTCAGTAGGTTATTATTGGGGTCTTTCCATAAGACATCCAAATGTTCGGCATCTTGTGACAGTGTATTTTCTAGTTTTCTTTTCTTCCTCTGCCTTCTTACAACTGCTTTGTGTTGGGGACTATAGAATACATCCAGTGGGGGAATTTCTTCTACATTAAGTAGAAGCTCAGAAGGTGGAGCGATAGGAATGTGCTCCGTTTCTGTGACACTGCTGACTATGGTCGAAACCACTTCTTGCACTACCTGTGTATTGTTCACAGGTGTTTTCGGGGCTTGCCCTTCAAGATTGATCAATTCATTGAAGGTTTCCAATTCTTTGTCCAGTTCTGTTGTGACGAGTGGTGCTTCGATGACAGGAGGGGGGACATCTCTTGGTGGGGAGGCGATAACTTGCTGTTGAGACATTGCACTTGACTGAGTTGTATCCTTAGTTGTTTCTTCGTTTTTTCCTTGGTCGTATCCAGACTCTTTAGGATGCTCAGGCACTTCTTGCGTAGTGTTGGATTTAGATCTGGAAGTGCTATAGTTTTCGCTGAGGCTAATGCTTGGAGTTGGTTCTCTAGCAGGCAGTCGCAGCTTCTCTAGAGGAATACTGGCCAGCCTTCTTTCCATGTATAACATGAATCTTTGGAGGTCATCTGGAGACAACCTCGACCGAGCTTCCCGCAAAATTTCTTGGAGCGAACTTCTATTCTGAAACAAATCATCAAACAAATCTTTCTTTCCAGAGAACACTCTTATTTTGACGTTCGTTGTGAACTCTTGGGCAACATCATTTGGGTCAAATGGCCTTGCTGGGAATTTAAATAATTGAAGACACGTCACATTCTCCACTTCGCCGAAAGTGTGTCCTACATCGAACAATGAGAAGGCCCCACAAGCTACAGGAAATTGAGGCCATATGGCCTTCTTCTTGTCTTTTAGGTCTTTGGTCAGGCCGCCTTCTGAACAGGTTTGATAAGCAATTTCCCAAGCCAAAAGTTTATCAGGGATATATAGAGGTAGGACATGTGGAGGTACAGTGCTTCCAAAAACTCTAATATAAGTAAACCATTCCTCCCCGAACCATCTCGCGATGGGGATGATGTCGATTTGTGCCTCGGGAGAGCACCTCGGGGGGTCTTTATCATACATTATTCTATACAAGGGCAAAATAAGCCCGTGGCAAATCTGGTAGAAGTGAGGGGCAAACTGAGAATCCCATAACACCTTATGATAAACATGGATAGGCAATGGGTCTTGGGTAGTCCATTTCCAACCCATAATAGGGAATTTAGACACAAGACAAACAGAATCCATAACATATGCAGACAGATAAAAAGGAGGATAGACCCTTTGAGATAAGGATCTTTTAGACCGGTAATTGATAACAGCCATGTATAGATTATCAGAAAGGATTTTGGCCCAATCTATAATATCGGCGTTTGTGGCAGCATCAATTAATGGTAGCCATTCAGACGAAAACTTGTTGATATCCGGCATCCCAAATAACCTACAGAGCATGGCCGCAGCAAAACAATATGGAGAGGTGAGGGAACCAGTGCTGTACATACCGTTTTTGTCCTTTTTGAGCGGCTCCTCTTTTCTAGACCAATCTTTGGTGGTGTCTGATAGGTCTGGGTTCTCCGCCGCGAACTTCTTAACTAATTGTGCGTTATAGGTCATTTGCGGTTCAGGAAGATGATACATAAGCTTCAAATCTTGCGCAGCAAACGATCCGATGAGCCCGTGTCCTTGAACTTTGAATTGTCTGTTGTTCATGCCTGCATCATCCAGTATCCACTTGATCATATCCGTATATGGTATGATTTTGGGTCTTACCGCTATTCTGTGAAGAAATGAACATGCTAGGTCCTCTAAGGACGCCTCAGAAGAGCAGTGTGAGCCCGCGGCAGCAGCAACCTTCATTATTCTAGGATTTTCCTCCTCTAGCAGCCTGTACATGCTTTCCCATGTTGATATTCCCGCGTCTCCATTACAGGTTGTGTCTGTGTACAAAGGCGCCATCTCCTTCGTCTTTTCCTTTGCTTCGGAGCTTTGAGCTTTATTTTTCTTTCCCATTTCTTCCTGCGTCTGTGTTTGAATCGTCTTAGCTCTTCGTTCCTACAGATTACGAGTGAAATGGAAATGACTGATCCAGAAAGGTGATGGGAGAGTTTTAAATGAAACAGATGTATTGAATATGCCACCTTACGTGAAGTAAATCTCTACAAAGGCACGCGTCTTTAATTCACTTAATAACTGACAACTAATTCATTTACTATCATTAAAAGCGCATGATTTCGAGTCAGATTATGGTAAGTGGCTTTTTCTTTGAATGGCGTGCCCAAAGGATTCGTAATGAAGTGATTTATGATTTGCTTACGTAACCTCGCATATCGCGGGATCGCAAATCGCACCATCGCAAACCACACTATCGCAAATCGCAAGGGTGCAATATCGCAGCGATCGCAACATCGCAGATCGCAGAAGTTTGATGTTTGCCAAATCTTACCGGCTCATTTCTGCGATATGTGATCTTGCGATCGGCGTTATCGCAGATCGGTGAATCTTTAAGTTTCTCTTTATGAGCATTACTTTGTTGCGACACGATGTTATTCTTAACACGAGGATTTTGCGCATATCGATATTTAAAGAGAAATGGAGGTATTTCCTATCTTTTTGCAACGCAACTTTAAAGATTTTCTCCTTATCATAGACTTAGGTTTTAAAATGTTCAAAAGACTTACCTAAGCCCAGGATGGTAACCTTATCTTGAGGGAAGGAAACTCTTGTTTTTTTTTTTAAATTAACTAAGGGTCCCCATTCATTTAAGTATTTTGGTCAACACTCAAATGAACTAAGGGGGGGTTGTTGCTGGCCACAACAATTGGCGATTCACTTGGGAGAACCAGTTATCTCTGATCTTCTATTGACGCTTTCAAACTCCTGAAAAAAAATTTCTCAGAGAACTTAAACTTTAAATAAAGCATATCATACTTCAACCTGTCAATGATGTTTTGTTTCAACCTCTTTCTATTTTAATTACTTGCATCCTCAGTTTGTCCTTGCATTTACATCAGCCATTACTTGGTCTTGTAAAACATAAAATAAAGTTTCCCCTGTATAGCAGCCCTTTTTTTTTTAAATATGCTCCTTTGTCGCAGGTAGAGCCTCTGCTGCCAGCAGGCGTCCATAGCCTTGACAGGGTTACCTATTACCCAGTAATGATCCTTTATCCTGCTTAAGGTTATTTACAACTTTTTCAGAGAAAAACCCATTTTGACACTTTTTCCTTTTTATTCTCTAAAGAACAATGTCTTGGTTTGGTAGCCAAATTATGACACAGTCATTCACTTGATTTACACTTTTGCTGAACAAGCTGGCTCGTGATGAGACCCCTTGTCTTTTGATTGCAACAATCTTGAGTCGTTGCCCTGTTTTGGTGGACAGTATCGGCAAAGTCAGCAAGTTGTAATATCTGTGATCATGATAAGTCGGCTCGTGATGAGACCTCTTATTCTTTGAGATATAGTGTTTCTTTTCGGATTGTTCCTCTGAATGCTGCGATCTCCTTTAGCAGGGAGGAAGTCAAATTTTCTTTCCTTAAGAAAGTTCTGGACGACAATGATAGAGTTGTTTGGAAATGGTTGTTTCTACAGAGAATTTTTATTTCATTATTGATACCTTTCATTGTACTGACATAAAACAATTCCTTCACCAAGGTAGCTTTCTTCAAATTTCTTGGAGTTGAAACTAACATCATATCTGGGTTAAAGTTCTATTGATAATAAAGATTAAGTTTTCAAAAGATTTGTTGTTCATAGAAGCAGAAGTTCAAAATCTTTGACAGAGAAAAGGTGTCTTTAGTAAATGTCAAATGCCGTTAACCATAGCAATTCTTATTATGGAGAAAAATATTTAACTATTATGAGAGGTAGACATTTTCTAGGGTTATGTACAGAATAGGGATAATCCCTTCTCTTATTTTGCCTATCAATTATCAAAAGCAAACCTAACAACCTAGCTACATTACTCCTACTCCTATTCTAGCTATATATAGAAAATTAGCTAGGTGAAATGATATTTCCAATGGAACCATCTCTTCATTTTTATTCCTAGCTGTTTGTAACTTCCAAACATCAGTATTAAGAACCAAATTTTCCTTGGACTATTAATGTTGGATGTGGAATAAGAATGCATGACCTCAGTTGGAATTCTGTCTGATATTTCTTTCTCATGAAAACTTCTTTCCAACTGGATACCTATTGGATCATAAAAATTAGGATGAACTTCTGTTATGGATTGATGACCTCGTAATAGGAAGGATGATAAGCGAGGTTGTGAATATGATTTTTTAATTTCAATGGCTTGTAACATACTGTTCGTTAAAGCTGAGCTTTTAGCGATTTCGTTTGAAAGGAAAGTTTCCATATATAAATCACTAAATAGTTCGATGCAAAATAGATGGAAATTCCCGGAAAGATCTTTATCAATTGGCGCGAATGGCCAATAAGTTTCGAAAGGTACTTTCCTTGGTTGATGGTGTTCTGGATGCCAAAGAAGTTTCTTAAGAAAGTCTGACTTTGATTGATCTCGAAATTGAGAAAGTTCTACACTTCCTTGACATAGCTTAGCTTTCCAAAATGGTGGCACGTCTTTCGAATGTTCTTTGATAAGATGCTCAACATGCCACAATAATCTATCAAAAGTCGGAAAATTTAAAACAAAATCCGATTTTGTACAAAATGAGTGCAAGTGAGAAAGAAAGGGATGATTATCTATACAAATAATGTTACAGCACAACTGGGATTTACTTGTAATATCTTGCTTCTCACAAGAACTGGCCAGAATTATGGGATCCGAGAAACTTCGAATTCTGTCTTGTGAATCAGAAGATAAGTTATGATTGTGAACAGGCATGGAGGTTTCCTCATGATATGAATCATAGATCGGGGCATTGCCTTGGATAGTAAAATCATACAAATGATCTTTTACTTTGAAATGAGGGTTGACTGATATGATTTCTGAATTAGGATATCTCTCATCATCTGAGCTTAATTGAGTTACTTGGGATAACTCAACAACATCATCGTTGTCAAAGTAGCTATCATAAATGATTTTACAGGTTTCCCTAGATTTGTCTTTTTCGTCATATATTTTCAGACAAGGAAGGTGAAGTGGTTCTTGTTTGAAAATGGCCGAAGGATGTTCTATAGCTGTCTCTTTATCCTGAAAACCTAATGATGGCTTGTTTGAATAATCCTCTGTGTTTTTTGGGATATCTTTAATATTGAGAGGGGAGAAATTATCATCACTAAAAACATCAGGATAAAGAGAAAAATGCGATTCTGGAACAATGCATTTGAAAACATCATGGAAAAATCTTTGTTCATCAGATTCATCATAGACATCGGGCTTTAGATCATACCTTTGTGTACTGATACTTTTTGAAAGAGAAATAGTTTGTTGTTCTAACCTTGGCGCCTGCATGTGTTGATTTGCAATGATATTATCTGACCTTGTATCAAAGTCATCTCCTGGTTCCAAGGTAGGCTTTCCTCCAGCATTCTCGCTTTTGTCTTCTTGCATTAGAGCATGCATGACTCCCAGGCTCTGGGGACTTTCTTCATCATGGCTGATTTGTATATTCAACTTGGAATCCTCATTCATGTTAGAAGAAAATGAGACAAAGGTTGAACTAATTTCTGCTTGATCAGTCACAGGAGGTAGGGAATACTCAGCATAATCTGAAGATTCTTCATCAGTGAGTTCACTTTCAAGATCATACTTTAGACAATTAAGATGAAATCGCATATTAAAATCCCTAACAGATTCATCTTGTTTCCGTAGATAATCAATTTCATCATATACCTGGTCATAGTCATAACAATCAATTTCAAAAATCAAAGCCTTGATAAATTGGTCCCAGCTGTGAATTGATGCAACTGGGAGGTTTCTACACCATTTTCTAGCTTCCGCCGTGAATGTAAGAGTGAAAATTCTGCATAAAACGCCTTCATCAATTCTCTGAATATCAGAACTTGAAACTCTTTGAATAAATTGAAGAGCATGAAAAAAGCAGAAGAATTATTCTTACCATTGAATTTTACCTGAGACAAGAGTCTTACCACTTCTGGTGGAGTGTTGGAAGAGGTAGGAACACTTATGCAACTCTAAATAGGAATTTTACGAGCAGCCATCCTGATTCAAATCTTATAATTGAAAATCATTCCAACAGACACTATGTTCAGGCCCTCCTTCTAGCGCCAAATATGTTGAAGCCCCGAAAATCGGGTCGACAACAAGGGGGATACCCACCCGGTCTGGACCTTGGTTGGTAGCTCCTTATCCGTTTGGTATAGTGGGTCCGACTGGGGATAATGGGACCAGTTTCCCAATCTAAGGGGTGTGTGTGTGTGTAGAGTTTGATGATGTTGATCTAGGAGTGTTTTAATCTAATTTAATTCAAACTTCTAAACTAACTCTATGCTATTGTAATCTAATGAGAAACAACACATCTAATCTACGCTAACCCGGGGTGTATTTCTTCTATTATGCGATCTAAAGAGATTTCGAACAATAACTGGTAATAAAGATCATTCAGCTATCATAAGAATAGAAATCAGTTAAGATAAACCATTCTGCATAAGAAGTTAAGCAAAACAGTTGTGAACAGCATATCGCATAATAAGTTATTCATATATCAAGCACAAATAAATGACTCCACCGTACAAAAGTGCCAAATGGTAACCCACAAATTCATGCATTAACATATAAACAACTGAAAACTGCATATCACTTTAAGAATATAAGCAGAAACAAGTCAAGAGATAAAAGTACCATTTATGACTGGTTCCACTCATAAGCTTCAAGCAATAACGATTTACCTCTACTTGTTCTAACATCTACTAAGAGTACAAAAGTGCAACATCAATAGCAGACATTAAATGCAAACATTGATAAATCTCGATCCATCCATTCACCAAAAACCCCCTCCGAGGGTGCAAAAGTGCATGTTCTGAGGACAAGTTTTTTGACAAATTTCCGGACCCTTCTCTAAATGCATGAGAAGGGTTAAAATACTACTTCCTAATTCTAATAATAGTATTATTACAAAATTTAGGATGCGGTTTTCAAATGACCGTCCTTTTTCTAATCTAGTTAAAAGAAAAAACAACATTCTAAGTAAGGCTACTTCTGAACTTGGTCCTTAAAGTTGCAAGTATCCAGCATAGGCTTAAGGAGAGTCGGCTGACTGATTTCGGCGCTGAGCTGGGCTGCGAAAACAGCATCTACGAGAGCTGGCGCTATTTTTTCGACCGCGTTTGTGATGCATTTCACCGTCATCCATTGGCTGTGAAGCTTGACTAAGTACGTCCAGTAACATTCCCAATTCAACCTGGCTAATGCTTGGATTGCTCTTTGCTTTGCCTGCGCTTTCTGCTTCCATTCTGCTTCCAGTTGTAACCTCTTTGGTAGATACCCCGGGGTGGTCTCTGCGATTAAATTGGCCCTGTGTAAATTCTCATTTACACAATCGATGAGAATGCTTGCCTGTGTAGCCACTGTCTCCGCTGCTTGCTCCGCCTGCCTGATTTGATCGTCCCATTTATTAAAGAGCAATTCTTTATGGTTTTCGTTTATCCTAGGTGCTTCTGCTCTTCTTCCTTCATCGTCATCCTGCCAAGTTAAATATTATGTCACCCTTCTGTCACTCTGATCATAGTCACTCCGCAAATCTACCACCTGATTGGTGATTTTATCGCTCAGCTCGCAATAGTGACTCCACTGTGATATTTTACGTCCCAACTCTTCCTGTTGCTGCAGTAGTTGCTCATTTAAGCCAATAGTTTCTTAAACAAATTCTACCAGCTTAGGCTCATCCTTATGCATTTCTTGTAAAGTCTGCAATTGTTTTCCTTTTTCGTCGAGACTTCTTTGATAGCCTATCTGCATCTGTTGAAAGTCTTCTTGCAGCTTCTCGAGCTGTTTAGAAGCTTCAATGTTAGAGTTGGCTTGTTGCAACTGTTGTTGTAGCAGCTGTATCTGGTCTTCTTGTTCTTTCAATAGTTGTTGAACTTCCGATGCCTTATCAATAGTTGCAGAATCATATGCTCCTGCGATCTGAGACAGCTTAGTGAGGCTTTCAGTCGGGTTATTATTGGGGCCTTTCCATAAGACATCCAAATGTTTGGCATCTTGTGACAGTGTATTTTCTAGTTTTCTTTTCTTCCTCTGCCTTCTTACAACTTCTTTGTGTTGGGGACTATAGAATACATCCAGTGGGGGAATGTCTTCTACATTAAGTAGAAGCTCAGAAGGTGGAGCGATAGGAATGTGCTCCGTTTCTGTGACACTGCTGACTATGGTCGGAACCACTTCTTGCACTACCTGTGTATTGTTCACAGGTGTTTTCAGGGCTTACCCTTCAAGATTGATCAATTCATTGAAGGTTTCCCATTCTTTGTCCAGTTCTGTTGTGACGAGTGGTGCTTCGATGACAGGAGGGGGGACATCTCTTGGTGGGGAGGCGATAACTTGCTGTTGAGACATTTCACTTGACTGAGCTGTATCCTTAGTTGTTTCTTCGTTTTTTCCTTGGTCGTATCCAGACTCTTTAGGATGCTCAGGCACTTCTTGCGCAGTGTTGGATTTAGATCTGGAAGTGCTAGAGTTTTCGTTGAGGCTAATGCTTGGAGTTGGTTCTCTAGCAGGCAGTCGCAGCTTCTCTAGAGGAATACTGGCCAGCCTTCTTTCCATGTATAACATGAATCTTTGGAGGTCATCTGGAGACAACCTCAACCGAGCTTCCCGCAAAATTTCTTGGAGCGAACTTCTATTCTGAAACAAATCATCAAACAAATCTTTCTTTCCAGAGAACACTCTTATTTTGACGTTCGTTGTGAACTCTTGGGCAACATCATTTGGGTCAAATGGCCTTGCTGGGAATTTAAATAATTGAAGACACGTCACATTCTCCACTTCGCCGAAAGCGTGTCCTACATCGAACAATGAGAAGGCCCCACAAGCTACAGGAAATTGAGGCCATATAGCCTTCTTCTTGTCTTTTAGGTCTTTGGTCAGGCTGCCTTCTGAATAGGTTTGATAAGAAATTTCCCGAGCCAAAAGTTTATCAGGGATATATAGAGGTAGGACATGTGGAGGTACAGTGCTTCCAAAAACTCTAATATAAGTAAACCATTCCTCCTCGAACCATCTCGCGATGGGGATGATTTCGATTTGTGCCTCGGGAGAGCACCTCGGGGGGTCTTTATCATACATTATTCTATACAAGGGCAAAATAAGCCCGTGGAAAATCTGGTAGAAGTGAGGGGCAAACTGAGAATCCCATAACACCTTATGATAAACATGGATAGGAAATGGGTCTTGGGTAGTCCATTTCCAACCCATAATAGGGAATTTAGACACAAGGCAAACAGAATCCATAACATATGCAGACAGATAAAAAGGAGGATAGACCCTTTGAGACAAGGATCTTTTAGACTGGTAATTGATAACAGCCGTGTATAGATTATCAGAAAGGATTTTGGCCTAATCTATAATATCGGCGTTTGTGGCAGCATCAATTAATGGTAGCCATTCAGACGAAAACTTGTTGATATCCGGCATCCCAAATAACCTACAGAGCATGGCCACAGCAAAACAATATGGAGAGGTGAGGGAACCAGTGTTGTACATACCGTTTTTGTCCTTTTTGAGCGGCTCCTCTTTTCTAGACCAATCTTTGGTGGTGTCTGATAGGTCTGGGTTCTCCGCCGCGAACTTCTTAACTAATTGTGCGTTATAGGTCATTTGCGGTTCAGGAAGATGATACATAAGCTTCAAATCTTACGCAGCAAACGATCCGATGAGCCCGTGTCCTTGAACTTTGAATTGTATGTTGTTCATGTCTGCATCAGCCAGTATCCACTTGATCATATCCGTATATGGTAGGATTTTGGGTCTTGCCGCTATTCTGTGAAGAAATGAACATGCTAGGTCCTCTAAGAACGCCTCAGAAGAGCGGTGTGAGCCCGCGGCAGCAGCAACCTTCATTATTCTAGGATTTTCCTCCTCTAGCAGCCTGTACATGCTTTCCCATGTTGATATTCCCCCGTCTCTGTTACAGGCTGTGTCTGTGTACAAAGGCGCCATCTCCTTCGTCTTTTCCTTTGCTTCGGAGCTTTGAGCTTTATTTTTCTTTCCCATTTCTTCCTGCGTCTGTGTTTGAATCGTCTTAGCTCTTCGTTCCTGCGGATTACGAGTGAAATGGAAATGACTGATCCAGAAAGGTGATGGGAGAGTTTTAAATGCAACAGATGTATCGAATATGCCACCTTACGTGAAGTAAATCTCTACAAAGGCACGCGTCTTTAATTCACTTAATAACTGACAACTAATTCATTTACTATCATTAAAAGCGCATGATTTCGAGTCAGATTATGGTAAGTGGCTTTTTCTTTGAATGGCATGCCTGAAGGATTCGTAATGAAGTGATTTATGATTTGCTTACGTAACCTCGCATATCGCGCGATCGCAAATCGCACCATCGCAAACCACACTATCGCAAATCGCAAGGGTGCAATATCGCAGCGATCGCAACATCGCAGATCGCAGAAGTTTGATGTTTGCCAAATCTTACCGGCTCATTTCTGCGATATGCGATCTTGCGATCGGCGTTATCGCAGATCGGTGAATCTTTAAGTTTCTCTTTATGAGCATTACTTTGTTGCGACGCGATGTTATTCTTAACACGAGGATTTTGCGCATATCGATATTTAAAGAGAAATGGAGGTATTTCCTATCTTTTTGCAACGCAACTTTAAAGATTTTCTCCTTATCATAGACTTAGGTTTTAAAATGTTCAAAAGACTTACCTAAGCCCATGATGGTAACCTTATCTTGAGGGAAGGAAACTCTTGTTTTTTTTAAAAATTTACTAAGGGTCCCCATTCATTTAAGTATTTTGGTCAACACTCAAATGAACTAAGGGGGGGTTGTTGCTGGCCACAACAGGCCTCTATTTTATTCATTTCCATTATTTTCCTTCATTTTCCTCCTCACATGCAACCTATGACCTTTCACCTTCCTTTTCTCCTAATTTCCATTATTTTCATAAATAAAATGCCAATAAATGCCTCATCCCTTTCCAAAGCCTCTGTCATTGCCTTTGTCAATATCCTTAGACATAATAAACCGAATGAACACCCACTAGGATGTTTTGCCCACTATTTAGCTTGGAATACATGTCCCATCACCGTGGCCTTATATAATTTTACATGGAATTTTCACCACGGTTGTTACACCAAAGCATTAGGGACACTTCCTCTAGCAAAATATTTTAGCTTCTTTCTAGATTTGGAAAATTTTTGGGAACTGCACCAAGCGTTCCAATGTTGGTGGTCATCCTTAAACCACCACCTTGTGCCAACATTTCAGAGACCACATTCATCCTAGTGTTCCCATGCACTTTTGCACATTTTGTATTACATCTCTCTTCTTGGACTCATACATGCTCTTTCAAATTAAGGGGGGGGATGTTGGACACCTAATCCGCTAAGGGTTATGGTGTGGAAGTTGAATAGTCAAAGGAAATCCAAGAGACCTTGGAATATGAATCCAAGAATCACAAGAGTGTATTATAAATGTATATCATGTGAATAAGAGAAGTATCTAATGCTTATCCTTCATATTTTAGTCTTCACCATGGTTGTGTTTAACAATGGGACAGTAGTCTAACTTAGATATTTGTTAGTTAATTGATCAATCAACACAAAATAGCTAGTGCATGCAAGGAATTTGAATTCCTCATCTTAAGTGGAGATGACAAGGCAGTGTAACATTAGTTGTAAACTAGTTTTGAGTGTACAGTTGTTGCATGCAATCAGTGATCAATCCTTGGAATTGTGCAATCAATTTGGAGGAAATTCCTATCCTTTAGGGGCTAATTTCCTGAGGAATTGTGCAAGGAAATAGGAGGCTTGGTGAGAAAATAATTGGTTAAGTGTTGGCCAAACTTTATCATTGAGCAGAGAAAACAATTATTCTTTTGCATTTTGAGCTCAGAGCTAGAGCTAGCAATTGTAATAGTTTCTCTATTCATCTGATTAATGCAAAAAGGCTTGAGGCATTTTTCCCAGTTGGATTCCTCTAGAAATCACTAGGCATTTTTGGTTTTGATTATTGCATGTCTATGCATGTTGTTGTAAATTGTGATTTTCATTCCCCAAATAAGTAGAGTAGAATTGTGTCACTTGTTTTCAAGTTGAAATCTTAAGCAGTTGCAATTTCTATCAAATTTCTACATGCATCTTTCTAAGTGGTTTGTGGTCTCTGAGGGGTGTCAAAAAAATTGTCAGTCTGTCAACCCCACTTCCATAAATGAAACTTGGAGGTCGATTCATACCATAGTAGCACTTTGCTTCACATTTACCCGAAGGGCTTGTAAAAGTGAGTAAATGTGGGGAGGGGCAGTTACACAAACTAGTAGAGATACGCTTTGGAAATGTTATTGCTTGACTATCATTACCATTCAAAGAACAAGAACTTGCAATCATGTTAGCTTAACTACTTTCCTACTGGTTTGGTGGGAAAACACCTGGGTCAACCTTTATGTCTCATACCATCACATTGTATGATTGTAGATGTAAATTCCTTGTTTCCATTAATGGAATTATTGTTTAAGTTTTATGGGGTACTCAAGTTGACTGAGGGCAGAGATATCAATCTCTGGAATCCCTCATTGGCTAAAGGGTGGAGGCATCTGGCTGCCCTGGACTAGTTTTCTGTTGAGTGCTCGGAATTATCACATTCTGGATTCCCAACATTGGGTGGAGTTGTTAAGAAACCTCAAGGTGGAGGAAAATATCTGGAACCCCTGTGATAAGTGAGGGTGAATATTTTCATCTTTGGAGTCCCTCATTGGCTGATAGGTGGAGGAGAATTACCTTTCGAACCCTTGCATAAGCCTATAACTGAACATCTATATGCAGGGTGGAGGTGGGACAGACCTCTGGAATCCTTGGTTTGGTCATTGGGATAGGTTTCACAAGCTAGGGGGTGGCAGCTGCATTGTTGGCAGTTTGTCAATGGTTGGGAGGAAAATTATGAATTTTATCCCATGCCCATTCTGAGGTACCTTATTGACTGTGATGCTTGGAATTGTCTAGACATCTCACCATATACCAGGGTTACAAGATTGCAGTACTTCCTAAATTGCATGGTAGGAGGTGGATTAATGGATTTTGTAGTCATGGATAATGTTGTACATTTAGGCAACGTGATTAACCCATATGCTAAATGTACTTCCACGATTCGGATGGTTCACATGACCTCTAAGACAGTATTATTCTTAAGGAACATTAAACATGATGCAAGGTCTCAGGTCTCCTTAAGATTGGGCCACCATGTACCATGATATGGCACTTTGAAAGACCTCATGATATTAGGGTGTAACTCCCCTTGCTACCTCAAATGCAATTCGCGAGGTTCATAGGAAGAATGCCCAATGTTTTGAAGTCATCTAGAGTGATATTGCTTGTTTATGCACAAATTTGGCATATTAATTATGGCTTATTATAACTTTTTTCTTGGTGTATCCTTCTATATACTCTGTTGACATACGCTATTGATTGTGGCTTATTATATGCCCTCTCTAATGACTACACAATTGTTAGTCTTCTCATACATATGTATACAATAGAGAAGAGAAGCTTGCACTAAATAAGTTGTTATAAGTATACTTGACTTTCTTACATAGACAACATGAGAAACTCATGACTATGTGCAATTATGTAGCTTCTAATTGTATTATGATCTTGCACATCCATAATGTATTGTTCTAACATGTGTTATTGTCTAAAATTTGAGCATGTATGTTCTCACCGTAATATTTGGGTTATTGTTATGTATTGTTTCAACACGAAGTATTGCTACAAATTGATGAAATGTAAACTCAATATGCTATCATTGTGTATTCATGATTGGGCATTATGTCAATGTGTTGTCATTGTGTATTCATGATTGGGCATGATGTCAAGGTCATGTCATTGTGTATTCTTGATTGGGCATGATGCCAAGAGTAATAGTGGGCATGATTTCATGTGTAATCGTAACATTGGGCATAATATATTGTTACCATATGTGATGGAATTCATGCGTGGGAATGGTGTCACTATTTACTTTAACACAGGGTGATACCAAAAATGTGTACCCTTGTGTCATTCCTAGGCAGAATGCATTACTACAACAAGAAGTTGTTATGTTGATGGATCACCAAAGAAATAAACATCACTAAATTGCTCAATTAATGGAACAACACTATCACTATCACTAACTTATTGCCAACTGACAATCAAAATAATGGTCTATCTAAACCTCGATATGTTAATGTTAATACACTGAAAGTGGATGTGCATTTTGCTTTACAAATTTTGCAAAAGATAGTTGAGGTATAGAATCTTTTAAGCTATAACGGTAGCTTGATACTAATTTTTCATGTTTTGTGTAATATTTATATGCATAGGTTGATCTTTGTATGGCAAACATTAATCTCGTAAAAGTATATCCATGAAAAGCACGAGTACATAGACAATCAATTTTTGATATGGTATTTATAGCATTAGGAACTTGGAATGTTGACAAAGATTCATGGACATGTTGATGCCTTTGTGACGTTGGCTTTTCTTTGGTACTTTTCATGTTTATTTAATGTGGAGAACTTCATGAATTGCAATGCCATTTCTTTGTACATGCTGAAATGAACTGAAGGTTGTCATGTTATTGGGTTTTTCATAATATTTGAGTCTATTATAGTGTAATATCTCTCCTGCATTTGCTACAACGACAAGTTTCTATGTGTAACTAATAAAAAATATGTGTACTCATTAACTCTTCTCATGGGCATGATCTATTAAATGACTCTAGGTATAACAAACATAGATTGGCCCTACCATGTGGCATAAAATAAAACTTCTTTAGGGGTAGAAGTCAGATGGTGAACGAAATGACCAATTTTCAACACTACAACGATGATTATGCCATAGGTTCATCGTTACATTTCCCTCTTGATAATCCTCTTGCACTAAATCCCTTGGAGCAGTTCCTAGTATAATTGTTCAAATTCATTAAACAAGGTCCCAATCTTTATGAAAGGAAACAAGTATCATAATCAAGTGAGAATAATCTTGTCCTATAGACAAAGTGTTGGTGGGAAGAGTCAATATTGCAACCATCACAGGTTCATGAAGAAAGAGCAAGGAACCTCCACCAAAATCAAGTAACTCATATAAGACTTTGGCTCTAGTTACAAGGAGGATATCTGAGAAAAATTCCAACCTACCATAAACATATTCCCAAGGTCTAAAATATAAAATGGCATATTGTGCATAATTTCAATAGGTCATAGATGATCAACCTTATAGGAATATTGCAACACTATCCATTTGGTTCTTCACTATCATCTTCCAAAAATGGAGGCAATGGTCTTCACACCAATAAAACCTGTAGAGACTAGTAGCTGCAATAAAGAAGAATCTACCAAGTATAGTCACTTCTAGTGGTCTATTATTTACTGGAATATGAAGAAAGTTGGACAAAATGACAATAAATTGAGAGTTATTTGTCAAACCTGAAGCAATCAAGTCCAATAAGACCTCGATCTTGCCAAGTACAAACATTGCTTAGGTTTTGGGACAATGAATACGTTCTAGTTTGAAATTTTGCAACCTTATCAAGCTTGGGTATGCAAGGCAGCCTGCAGACTTAACATTCCAACTCGCAACAAGTAGCCAGATGGAAACTTTCTAATCTCGTAAATGCATCCAACAATTTCACTACTTAAACCTTTAAAACACATCTAGGAGAGTGATGACAATAGGGCCAACCTTAGTGGTAGGGTGTTAGAAATCAACATGACAATGGCCAAGCTCAAGATATCCAAGGAATGGTAGAACAGCCCAAGCATTAAAAGGAACCAACTAATGATAAATAAATACTGGAAGAAATATTTGTGTGTGTGTGTGGGAAGGATGAAGAGTGTTACATTTGTTCTCTTAAAATGAGTATTTCTTGGAATATCAATGTCTTGGAGTGAGACTCGTAAAGAAAAGCCTTCAAAAAACATATAATTTTTATTTTGTTTAAAAAAATCACTAAGGTGGGGAGGGGGTGGGTGGGTGTTACATTTGTTCTCTTAAAATTAGTATTGCTTAGAATATTAATGTCTTACAGTGAAGACTCATATAGAAAAGTCTTCACATAACATATAAGTTTCATTTTGTTTTAAAAAATCGCTAATAAATGCATGAATCATGTGAGTATGCTATAAAATTAAATTGGGACCTTTATAAAAGGTCAAATGAAATGTTTTTTCAAATTGTTTTGATAGTTAAACAGTTCAGAGCACTGGAGCCTGATCGAGATGGAGCACTGCTACCCAGACTGCGTTTACCCTAGCCGCGTCACCGACCATGGTTAACTGCAGACAGCTTCCGTAGCGTTTTTCTTCCCCACATCCTATAGTTTGTTGTTCCTCACCTGCACATCCTATCCATCTATTGATATCAATGGTTAGCATGGAGGGCATGGAGCTTGATGTTGTGGACTACTCATTGGATCCCTACTCGGAACAAGCTCTTTTTTGCAATCCTAACCCTAAAACAGCTCCCGTTTCATTTGCACCGTCCAGCTCGATTCTGGTGCCGGTTGTCTCCCTTCTCGGGCATAAGGACTCCACCCTTTGCATCGATTCCCTCTCCATCGACTCGCCTGCTCTTGACTATCCGCCCTTGTCTCCTAGCATCCTCAACCTGCTGGCTTCATGCTCATCTCCTCTATTCAATCCCGTACCCCCCGTAGACCTTTGTTTCTCCCAAAACGCTCTCTCCCACCCGGACCCGGCATCTGAAGCAGCTGCACAGACTCATCGATCCTCTGAACACCCTGGATCTGGTGAAAAAGCTCCGGACCCTACTCACCCATCAGGCTACTTTGATACTCCAGTTATCCAGGTTAGGTCGACGAAGCCTCTATCGGCATCAAAAAATCCCTCGGACCCTTTACAGGACCATCCCACTGTGTTGCGGACAGGGAAGAAGAAAACTAATTGCATCAGGACATCCAGAAAGGATTTCACTATTAAGTTTGGCAAAGGTCTCACTATGGGGGATGTCACCAATAGAGCAAGAAAGTGTTGGTAGGTAGGGTTCGTGGCAGAACCTACAGCGCGGAACGATTAGGGCAATGGGTAAAAGAGATTTGGGGACAGATATTTTTACAGCTTCTGGAGGTTCAGACACTACCTTGTGGGTGGTTCACACTACACTTTTCCCTTGAAGAATACATGAACCTGGCTCTGGCTCGATTTTGGCATATAGAGATGGCACCAGTTTTGCTCAAAAGATGGAGCCCTCTTTTCGATCCAGAAAGAGAGCAGATTGGAGCAGGGCCTCTTTGGGTGTGGTTTCTAGGATTACCTCTACAGTACTGGTCAGAAGAGGTGTTTGTAAAGATTGGGAACACCCTTGGCACTTTTCTGGACTATGACAAATCCATCGTCCAATCCAAAAACCGAACACTAGCCCGCATTCTAGTGCATCTGGACACTCGGGAGGGCTTGGAAGAAAAGATAACTCTACAATGGCGAAATTTCACTAGGGTTTAGATCTTAGATTATGAGGGAGTGCCATTTAGATGCCGAAGGTGTCACAAGGTTGGGCATCTATTCAAGGAATGCCCTCTGGTCTCGAAACCCCAGGAAGCAGCAGCGGGACAAGAAGCTGGCATCGACAAAGGAACCCTTGTCATCATCAGGAAGCACCCTGTGGCCACTCCAGATCCACCCCGGAAGGCAACCCCATCCAGGCCGGTTCAGCACGACTCAGGAACACCTTCGGGACCTCCATCCCCTCCTCTGACTCGAGCCAGGGCAGCTGCTGAAGCGGCTCGTTCAGCGGGTATTCCTCTTCCCTCTTCCCCTAATCTATCTTATGTATATGCATCTTCTGCACATCATATGCATAATGTATCGCCTATGCATTGTTCCATCCCCTCTGCTTCCATTACATGCTCACTTCTCCCCCACCATTTGGTAGATTCCACCACCTCCCCTATTACCCATCCAGAGCAATCTTCCTCTCTACCACCTTCTCCCTCGGCACCCCCTCATCCATATAATCTTTGATCGTGAACTTCCATTGGGGACACACATCTATCGATCTCAGGCCTTGGCCTGACGCTCCCTGCATCTTCCATTAAACCCCTTCGGGGGCGCAAATCATACCTCTCGCATGTTATTCTTCGAGCAGGAGCTGAGGTGATCTCGGGCAGACAATCCTCATTAGACCAGGTTCTTAGAGCAAAGAAAACCCTTGATATGGTTCCCCCATGAAATGCCTCTCCTTTAACTGCAGGGGTTTGGCCAGTTCTCCCAAAAAACTAGCCCTCCGTAGACTATTTACTGTTGAACCGGTCGATTTAATCCTATTACAAGAAACCCTGGGGGAAGCTCAACACACTACAAGGGTTCTGCAAAATATTTGCCCGGGGTGGGAGTTCATTGCCCTTGATGCTACGGGTCGATCTGGTGGTCTAGCCTTGGGATTCAATCCCCGTACTGTAAACCCCAAATCGACCTGGGGAGGGAAGGGGTACATTGGTATTGATTTTTTCTCTGTGGAGTTGGGAATGGAGTTCCGTGTTATGAATGTATATGGGTCGTGCCAAGGGCGGGAGGCCTTCTGGAATCACCTCCTCAATCTCTCCCTGTCCACCTCTAACAACTTCATCTTGGGAGGGGACCTCAATTTTTCTATTGGATACAGTGAGTCCTGGGGATCATCGGCACAGATTGATCCACTCTCTGATACCATGGAAAATCTCCTTGAACAGGCCCATCTTACAGATGTTCCTATGAACAGGCCACTACCTACATGGAGGAATAGAAGGGTTGGGGAGGCCGCCCTCGCCAGAAGACTGGATCGCTTTGTCATTAAGAATCAATTGATTCAGCGTTTATCTCACTATAGGCAGTGGGTTGGGTCAGGAGGCATATCTGACCACTCACCTATCTATCTAGAAGTATCTAGTCCGCCAATCAAGCCTAAGGCCCCATTCAAATTCAACTCTGTCTGGCTACAGGACCCTCTTTCATCGAGCTGGTCACCAACCACTAGACACAAAACCCTCCCTCACAGTATCATACATGGGCTGAGGGATTTTGTCAAAATCTTCTTCAGCTCAAGAAGCTCACTATCAAGTGGGCTAAGGAAAAACATCAGAAGGATAATCATATCCTCTCCTCTGTGGAATCAACCTTGGCGGACCTTAATGATGACAACAACAGGGGTTTCTTATGTGTTGAAGCCAAATCAAACATGATTGATCTAGAAAATAAAAGAGCAAAAATCTTGAAGGAACACGAGGAAACTTGGAGACTCAAGAGTCGTGCAATCTGGCTCAAAGTTGGGGATGAGAACACTAGGTACTTCCATAACTTTGCCAAGGGAAGGAAAGCCTCCAATACTATTTGGCAATTGCCCATCCCTAATGGAGGCACTGCAAAAACCTTCCACCAGCTCTCACAGCTGGGCATATCACACTTCCAACAGCTATTTAAGGAACCTCATGTTACAAACCTTGCTGAGATCATTCGA